>CANSZD010003636.1:277500-1645000 GCA_947648045.1 Beta corolliflora | reverse complement strand
CTCACGAAAAGGTGGGCAATGAACATATAGTGTGCCAAATAGTATTGATACTTCCACCACAACCAAGAGCACGCCACCTGGAACACACATTAGCAAAGTAGTCATAAAGTAGAAATAAAGATAACAACTAAAGGTTAGAAAGTCGGGTTGCCTCCCGATAAGCGCTGGTTTTTTAGGGTCCCGCACGATCGAAATACGTTTTACATTATGAAGAATCCAATGCCTTCATGAACTTATCAAATTCCCCGCAAACATGTTATTGAACACTCGATATGGCTTGACAAAGAAGCATAATTATATTCACTAATAGGGGGTTAGAGGTACCACAAGACAAAGAATCATAAGAAAAAGAAAAATTATACAACTATCTTGCAATTCCTCAGGTTTCACAGGATGAACATGAATATTTACTTGGTCAAAATTATCATGCGACAATAGATCTTTAAGAAAACAAGGAGGATATAACACAGGGGATGAAGGTATAAGATCAAGCTTCCGTGAAAACGGGATATGAGTGCTATGCGAGGTTAGGCTCAACATCGAATTTTTGTATGCTTTCAACATATTCAAACTCTTTACCTAAAACTTCACTCTCATCAATAAGCTTGTCAACAAAGGAGTTTTCATTCAAAAGTTCAATAGCAAATGGTTTTTCAATCATTGATTCTATAACTAATGATTTTTCCTCCTCAAAAACATCCATTATATCCATCTTTTCCTTATTTAAACTACCACCAAGAGTCAAATGATAACCTTCTTCTAATGAACTAGCATTCTCAACCAACACATCATCATAATACAAATGTTGCTCAATAGGTTGGCTAATAGATTTTAGTCTAGATGCTATTGATCTTTGACTTTCTGCAATTTTTGCTAGTTGCAACATGTAATCCTCCTGAACCTTATTTAATTCATTCATGAAATCATAAAGAAAATCTTTGAGATTATTAGATTCGAGATGGAGCATTAGACAAATTAAACTCGGGGATAGGGTTATTGACATGCATATATGACTCATTATGTGGACAAAGAGAAATATCATGATCATAAGAGTGACAACAAGAACAAAAATCAGATGGAGAGGTAAGAGTTTGAGAATCATAGATAGATGAATTTTCTAGGGTTGGAGTAACAAATCTTGTCATCTCCCGCTCAAAGGTTTCCCTAGCTAATTGCTCAAACAAATTACAACCCACTTCAGGTGTCATATCCATGAATTTACCATCACTCATGGAATCTACAACTACCCTCGTATCATCATTCAAACCCTCATAGATCACTAACCCAATTTCCCATTGTTCAAATAAATGGTCGGGACCAAGAAAGTTCTCAAATCTAAGCTTATATCTCCAAAACACTTCATGTTCAAATTGGGGAAAAGAGATAGACGTCATTAAAAAAAAAAAATTTATTTACAAAATAATATATACGCTTAGTCTAATATTTGACAGTTCGAGATATAATAGTAATAAACCGTCTCCCAAGCAACGGCGCCAAAATTTGACAGGCTAAAGTCGTATCACCTTATCAAAAATAACCTAAAGTCCACTAACAAGTAGTCAGGGAAGTCAGGATCGAATCCACAGGGAGAAAGTTATATTATTGTATCTGAATTCTAATATTATACTAACTAAATCTGATGAAAATTGGTGTGTGACTAAACTAATAGGCAAATGATAGAACTAAATATGAAGATAATAATCAATTAATAAAGAACTAGGATTATGGATCACTATACAATTTGGGAAATCAGAGACGAATAATAATCACCCAATAAGTCAATTTATCTAGGGCACATGTAATTTCTCTCGAACATTACCTCCCTCAAAGATCACCTAGCCGCTCTCGCATGGTCAAGGATCACTATGCCTAATGATTGAAAGCCTATACAAAATCTCTCCTCTCGAAGCAAATTCAATATTGCGGTAGTAGAAATACAAATCAGGCCTAATTCATAAATCTAGCATGAACGATTCAATCACAGGAAACAATTGAAATAAAGGGTAATTATACTAATCTATCAATCCTTCATTGCATACATAGATCCCCACAATCCTAGAAATAAAACTACTCACTCATGCTTGAGAAAACAATAACAAATTTCATATAAAAATCCATACTTTGAACTATTGCAAATAACTAAGAAACTAATCTAATCAATAATAACAAAAGCAAATAATAATGAAGAGAACAAGGAAGAAGATTACCAAATTAATGAACTATATTAAACTTGCTAATAATCCAAAGGTTCAATCTTGAATCACAATGAAAAGTATTAAAATCTAGGGTTCTTGAGAGAGTCTATGAGAAAATAAGAGCTAAAAACAAAGATAAAACAAAGATACTTAATAAATGTTCTAACTTTCCTATTTATACTAAGTGGCCCGAAATCATTAAATGAGCGCGCGCGGAGAGAAGCCCGATCGGGCCAACCAAGCCCGATCAAATCGGGCTCAATAAACGCATCAGCGCCCAAAATGACCATCGCCCGATGCAATCGGGCGGACACTCCCGATCCAATCGGGCGAGATCCTTTTCCTCTTGTTTTCAACTCTAGAACGCCACCAGGTCAATTTGTTCTCGGGCCCGATCGGGCTGAGCCGCCCGATCCTATCGGGCGAGAAAACTGCTACTATGCGTCAACTTGCGAAGGCTGTATCTCTCAAACCAGAAGTCCATTTGGGGCGTGTGACCTATCATTGGAAAGATATTTAAGTCTAGTTTCCAACCCAACTGGAATTTCTTGATTATCAATTTTGTATCAAAAGTTTTGATCAAAATGGTGAACAAGTGTCAGTTTTGGCACTTCTTTCACTAACTCTTTGCTTCGTTCCAACTCGAAATTGTCCCAAACGGATGCATTGTGATCCTTGTGCAAGCTATCTCCATCATCAATGATTAAAAGGCTTGATCTTAGATAATCATAATCAATTTGCATCAAAATAACCTGAAAATCATCGAAACACGCAAACGGGGAGTAGTAGAGCAAAACTTGAGTAAATCATGCAAATATGCACCTAAATGATCTAATATGAACTAGAAATGCAACCTAAATGCACCTAAATATCTATATAAAACCATATCATCAGTTACTGACTGGGCCTTGAATTCAGCGGGAGGTAATATCTAACTAATTAGTAGTTAGTAATAGCGCAATAGAGTTTGTATACAAACTCAAAAAAGTCTCTGAGTACTCCGGTATTGGATTTATTGGATTGGTTCATTCAATTAATAGTCCGAAATTTTTTTGACTCTGTACCATGGATTTCACTATTATTATTAAACAATAATGGAATAATTCCTTCATATTCATAGAAATAGGGGACATGATTCACATGGATATTGTAAGTCTCGCTTGGGCTGCTTTAATGGTAGTTTTTACATTTTCTCTTTCACTTGTAGTATGGGGAAGAAGTGGACTCTAGAAATACGACTTAATTTGAGTTGATAAAAAAAACTGTATTGTATCGTTTGTTTTATAGATCGCTCCACAAAGTGTTTTTAAAGATAATAATGTCAATAAAACAGCTATTTCAAAATTCCCATCTTTCTTTTTCGAACGGAGATATAGATGATAGGAAATTTTTCAAACGAATTTCTATTTGAAATAATCCGAAATCGAAGAATTCGAGTTGTAAAATAAACGTAAGAGTTGCCTTTCGATTATTTCGGATTGATCAGAATCAATAAAAATGGATCAAATAGATGTAGCAAAAAAATAGAAGTGGGGTCGCTATGTACATAACATATATGAAGATACATATTGTGGATTGATCGATATTCAATTAAGTCTGTATCTTTATTTAAGCTTATAGTACAACTTCCTACCCGAAAAAAAAAACACTAATAGATTAGATAGTATGGTAGAAAGATTCATATGAATCTTTCTACCATACTATCTAATCTCATCGAATATTGCGGATTCTAGCCTGCTCATTTCAATTAAGAAACGAAATTTGAATCCTTTTTTTTCTTTCCATTTTTCAATCATTGATAAAGAACTACGAAGTCAAGTTGCATTCAAATTAATTATTTTGGCTGACCGTTTTTACATAGATAATAAGTAAAAAAGCACTAGGAACTAGAATGAATAGTGCAGTAGCAATAAATGCGAGAATATTTACTTCCATAATCTCATTGTTTTTTTACTTCGCATTAACTCGGGATTTAATCCCATAGAGATGATAAAAATTTTACCTGTAAATTTTAATTTAATGGGATGAATTACATCTTGCTTGATGATATTGAATCAAATTAATATCATGAATAACAATATCTGAACTATCATATAAATTCGCTGTCGCGAATTGAATAGTATAACATAGGAAGCTCTTTTATCCATACTGAATCCAAAAAAAGAAAAATGGAATTTGTCAGCTAATCAAGAATTCCCTTATTGATCATTCTTTTTTATTCTTTTTTCCATAACCCGCCATCTTCCTTCTACTATCAATCATCTAGTTTCGCTTTCCCACTTCCATTGGTTACAAAACCTCCTAAACAATAAATTAAAAAATAGAAAGAAAATGGAAAAAGTCGTTAAGGTGGTTAAGTTCGAAAATCCCTTTTCATTTTCTTTTTCTTCCAAGAAAAGTGGGAAAACGAGTAGTCCTGGTACAAAAAATGGAATATTCCATCAAATTCATTATTTTTTTGATAGAACTTTTACTTTAAACTTTACTAAAATCACAAACAAAATTCTTATTTCTTATTTTTATTTATTAAAATAAGAAATAAATTAAGAAGGAAAGAAAAAGAGAGTCTTCATTCTTTATTACAAAGGGTCTAACAACGCATATATGAAAAATTCAACGTGAATGTGTGTATTGTACAAGAAACAAATTCCATTTGAGCATGTACTCCCGAGAAGCATATGGAATTCTATAGAAGAATTCCTATTGAAAGTCAAATTCTATTGTCGTCCTTTTCCCAAAAAGTGGAAAGATGAATTGATATATTTATTGATTATTGAATCCGTCGGGACTGACGGGGCTCGAACCCGCAACTTCCGCCTTGACAGGGCGGTGCTCTAACCAATTGAACTACAATCCCCGGGACCTCAAGTAGACAGTATCCATATTTTTTATGATTTGACTCAAAACTTTTAACGACATGAATTACTAGTAAATTTTACTTATTTCAAATGAGAATAAATCTTTCAATAAAGAAAAATTCTTTATTGAAAGATTTATTCTTAAAGATCCTAATATGAATCTAGATCATTATTAGGATCAAAATTTCCATTTCCTGGAATAAAAAGATAGAGCAAACAAAAAAAAAATAGGGTATATAGCAGAAAATTAGATTCTTTTATTACGCGTATCAGCCGTTTTAGGAAAACAAATATCTTCATCTCATAATGGATGAGCGAATTGTTGGGCCGAGCTGGATTTGAACCAGCGTAGACATATTGCCAACGAATTTACAGTCCGTCCCCATTAACCGCTCGGGCATCGACCCAGGAAGAAGCAATTAAATTTTAGTCTTATTGATAATCTATGATCAACTTCCTTTTGTAGTACCCTACCCCCAGGGGAAGTCGAATCCCCGTTGTCTCCTTGAAAGAGAGATGTCCTGAACCGCTAGACGATGGGGGCATACGTGCCCAACTGCCATCATACTATGTTCATAGTATGAACAGTTTTTTGAAATTGTCAATATAATCGAATAAAATAATTAGATTCAAAAAATCTTTCCATCTTACATGATTCCATAGAATTTTTTTGTCATTTCAATTTAATTTCTGAATCATTCATTCTAATCATTTGCTATAAAATAGAATATCAAATTATTAAATATTAAATATATATAATAAAATGAATCTAATATTAATTATAGAACTCGAGATAATATGAAATTAAATAATCCTTTCAGTTGTCTACTAGAAAGAAAAAAAAATGAGATTTAAGTTAAACAAACCCCATTACCCCATTTCGAAACAAGTCCCTAGCTGCTATCCGTCTACTTATGTATAGTATACAATAACTTAGTGTATGTAATATATGTACATAGTGAATATGATACATACATATATATATGTATATACATACATATATATACATATATATATGTATATGTAGATATGTATGTATATATGTATATATATATATATGTACATAGTGTGATACATACATATATATATGTATATATATGTATATGTAGATATGTATGTATATATGTATATACATATATATATATATATATGTATATATATATATATATATATGTATATATATATATATATATATATATATATATATATATATATATATATGTATATATATATATATATATATATATATATATATATATATATATATATATATATATATATATATATATATATATGTATATATATATATATATATGTATATATATATATATATATATATATATATATATATATATATATGTATATATATATATATATGTATATATATATATATATATATATATATATATATATATATATATATATATACACATATACATATATATATTATATGTATATATAATATATATGTTCCGGTATGGAATAAATGTTGTTGGAGTGAACCGGTATCCTTCAACTATGTAAGCCGATTTGATGTCCTGCAAGACAGAACACGTAAGCTAACCTCGGGGGTTGATCCGAGGAACGCCCCTCCGATGCCTAAGTCAGTAAAGGGTAATGACCGGTATATCTCAGTGTAGAGTATATTAGTATATGTGAACGTACCTTAATGACTCAGATTATAGGGTATTTATAGGAGCTAGCAGTGTCCTAAGCAAGGTAGGACACTGCTCCTATTGGTTGGATACAATTCTATCCTCTTTTGATACTTATCTTTAGGCCCATAGGCGTGTTGAGTAAGTATTGGTTCAGACCCAGACCCATTTAACAATGGCCCAAGTGATAGACATCGGTAAGGTATTTGGATGTAGTCGGCATGGCTCAAATATCGGTATCGTGTTTGACGGATAGGACTTCCTCACATGAGTTGACCATGACGGTCAGTAGCGGTCCAGTTGGACCGGTATGGAACTTAGACAACCCCCATACAACTAGCCCCGAAGCCGGCATGATTGGTACAAGCATGTCCTGCTTAGTTAATGTCAAACCGTCATAGGTGATGCGAAATTCACGCCTTCATCTCAGAGCCGTTATGAATTTCCGAAAATAGGGTTAGCTTGCGGAATACAAATCATTGCCTTGGTTTGTGTGAGGATGTGACCAGTATGTCTGTAACTACCCACAGCTGTTTCTAGACTAAATTCCACGTGGCATGATCCGGACGGGAAGACGAAGAGTCACCTGATCCGGGCCATGAATTTTCCTATAAATAGGGTTTGTCCAACTTCACTTGCTCATTTTCAAACTGCTCTCCAACTTCTCAAGCATTACTCAGCGAATTTTCTCTTTGAACCCTAGTTTTCTTTTGCGCGTAACTTCCCTTGATTTCAGCCAAATCTCCTTCAACCAAGCACAAATTATTCGTCGTGAGATTCCAAGCCATACTCTACCATTCTTACCAGCTTTTCTACCGGTTGATTTTGACGCTCGTTCGTGTTCTTCCCTCGTCAGTTTTTCTCTTTCCAGGTATTTTCCCAGAATTTCCCTCTATCTTTCTAATTTTTTCCGTCAAAATTATAAACATGTCTTCCAATTCTGATTCTCAAATTCGATCTGAGAGCCCCCTTTCCATGACCGATAGTGACTTTGCCTCTACTGGTTCTGATAGATTCGGCTAAAGAACTTAGGACTAAATCAAATAAGGACTGTAGTACTTCCGGGAGGGTTCTCGAGGAGCCGGTGTTACATGCCTCCCCTTTAACCGCTATCAGGGCCTTTGGGGCTGCTATAGGAGTGCCGGTATCCGGCCAGTATGGTACTATGATAGGGCTGGTTGAGCGATCGCCCTTGCTATTCCCTCCGTCGGCCGGTACCTCTGTTAATCCCCCTGGGGAGCCCTCATCCTCTAGACCGATAGAGGTGTTGGAAAAGGGAACCCCAAATGCTGAATCATCAGATGAGGAAATGGAGGATGCCGACATGGAAGATGAGGTTTCTTCTGTTGCCTCAGAAAATGTGGACATCGTCCTGCGCGATATGATGTCGGACGCTGAGTCAGTCTCCCTAGAAGCCGATGACGACGAAGACCTTCCGGAAATTATCCCGGAGGATGATGACGAAACGCTGGATGACCTATACATGCCCCCATGCGAGGCTGACAATCCTTCTTTCATACAAATCGATAAAAGTTGGAGGAGAACGGCCTTAAGCAATTCCTTTTGCCGCAAAGGGGCTGAGTATTTTGCCTTTTCAGATGGGTATGAACTGGTGATGCCGTCTGAAGGATGTCGTGTCACCGACTGTCCGCCTGGGCATGTGGCGGTATACGCACACATGTTAGATTTCGGCCTGAGATTCCCCCTGGACCCATTCTTAGTTAAGATTTTTAAGGCTTGGAACATTTGTCTGTCACAGCATACGCCGTTATCATGGCGTAACCTTATTTGCTATGCCTGGACCATCCGGTATAATAGGTTCCCTGAGACCCTAAACCTCTTCCGGAAGCTTCATTGGATTAAAGAAGATGGTTCCGCGAAGGGCAAGGGGAAAGGTAAGAAGAAAAGGTCCAAGGCCGATAAGGAACTTGGCCAGGGTGGATGGATGTCTATGTGCACCAAAGGTGGAAAACTGACGGTGTATCCGAAATTGACATCCCTGAAGAATTGGCAACCCCGCTTTTCTGGGTTAGAGTGCCAGATAACTTCCCTCTGCGCCAGTATTGGACGAAACCTCGTCCAAGGATGGAGCATATCCCTGATAGGCGTTTGACACGCCGGGAGTTGGCGGCCTATGAATTTTTTGGTATATAAACTTCAAGTCTTGGGATCAAACCCTATAGTATGCAATTTCTAATTTTTGTTATTGTATGTGGATTACATGGAGTAACATGCCCTCCCTTCCTTGTTCAGGAACGCCTTTTGATATACTATTATAGATTATAGATTATAGATTATAGATTATAGAATATAGATAGATATGCGTGTAAATAAAATCGATTCTAATTCATATAAATAAGTTTAATCAACAAAATCAATTTTAACTACTAAGAAAAAAGAATCTTGGTACAATAGAAATGTTGATAAGTAGAAATCAGTAACACATATACAACACCAAACAATAAGTAAATCTAAGTATTTATCAATTAAAAATGATTTATTAAAAAGTAGTTTTGATACTTAAAAATCAAATAAATAGAACATATCATTTTTAACTTAAGTCATAAGTTTCATATACTTCCTCCGTTTCTTTTTAAATGCAACAAGTGGACTTTTCCACTATTCACACTTATCACTTTGACTAAGATTTGTGATTTGTACATAATGAAAAATATAGTTAAGTGGGATCTTGTTAGAATTGTCTCGTGACCTACTTTCATAATATGTAATTTTTATAATTTTTACCTATATGTAATTATAGATATTAATGGTCAAAGTAATACCTCGTTGTGCGTGAAAGTGAGTTTGTTGCATTTAAAAAAAACCGGAGGAAGTATGATGATTCTATCTGGCTCCCTATCTGATTATATATCAATTATGAGAATAATTTCCATTAATAACTATGTCATATACTATATCAGTTTTGTTGCGCAAAATTAAAAACCAATAGCTAAACCAATACACATTTGGTGTATAAGTTAGAAAAACCCTTATACTAATTCCACAACTACTGCCAACCAAAATCTCAAGGGGGCCTTGGAGTTCGCAAATCATTGCCTCTAAACCGAGCTTTCTTAGCCAAATTAGGGTGGCACTTGGTTTCTCACTCTACAAGTTTCTGGGCTAAACTCATAACAGAGAAATACCTCTCCAACAAGACTTTTTTTGAATGCACTCCAAAAAAACCATGACACCCATATTTGGAGAAAAATCCTTGCACAAAGAGAAATCTTCCGTAAAGGGATTAGATAGAAAGTAGGGAATAACAATTCAATCTTATTCTGGCTAGATAATTGGGTCGTAGACGACAATTTGTTAAATATTGTGAAAATTAACCCCTCTGGGATAAATCTCGACCTCCCGGTCTTAGCTTTCATTCGAGATCACTCGTGGGATTTATAGAGGCTTCTGTTAATCCTACCTCCGTACATTGTCTCAAAAATTAAAGGGATCCCCTTTCCTACCAGCAACATGGAAGATATGCCCATCTGGGGCCCTAATCCTAATGGCCATTTCTCAGTTAAGTCTACTACTTGACTTGCTCACAATCTAACTCCAGCACCGCCATGGTCTTTCTGCTGGATTTGGAAACTCAATGTCCTTCTAAAGCTCTAATTTTCCTATGGCAGATATGTTACAATAGTTTGGTGGTCCGTCAGACCCTCCACATGACACAAATTATCCCAACAGATCTATGTGCTCTTTGCAAAAACCACAATGAGATAATGGATCATCTTTTCCTCTCATGCCCCAATGCAAGATTGTTATGGGACCTCCCATACACCATAAACTGGTTAAAGGATAAAATCTGATCTGCTCTACCTATATTAAAGCTCCTCGAAAACATGAAACATAAAAAGAATGCTCCAAATTTTACATCTCTCCTTTCGAGTCTTTGGAAAGAAAGAAACGCCATTGTTTTCAACAACGAAAATTGGAACACCCTTAGAGTCCTTCATCGAGCCCGTTTCGCCCATCAGGAATGGCGCACTCGCACACCAGTTGACTTCTACCTCTCCTCCGAATCTCCCTTAATGGGAGCACAACCCGCCTCCCTTCCCCCCCATCCATCCACTATCCTAGTTGCTTGGGAGCCACCTCCCATCAACTCCCTCAAACTAAATTTTGATGGTTCCGTCAAAAATTTGTCAATAGCAGCAGGCGTTCTAGCATCCGTAATCACCCTAGCGATCTCATCCAAGCCAAATCTTTCAACCTTGGTTCGACCTCAGCTTTTGTGGCCGAAGCAACGGCTCTTCACCAAGGTTTAATCCTCGCCATGCAGCTCAACATTAGAAATATCATCATTGAAGGCGACAATCTTCTAGTCATAAATGCATAGGTAGTTGGCATCCCCCTTGGCAAATAGCGAACATTGTGCAAGACGTCAAATTCCATCTCCAGAAGTTCGATAGCTGGCAGCTCAATCATATTTTCCATGAAGCTAATCGAGCGGCTGACTGGATAGCCAACATTAGTCACTTAGTTACTTCTTCTTTCAATGTTACTCCTTGTAATAATTCCTCACTTTCTTATATGCTTGTAACCAACGCATTAGGAGTTCCCCTCGAGCGGAGGGTCTCCTAATGTTATTTTTCTTACCATAAAAAAAATTCCACAACTACACATATCTTTTAGTACTTGACAATCTTAGCTTGTTTAGTGAATATTAAATCATGTGAATACCTGTTTAATTATATGGAAACACAGAGGCTCACATACATTATTCAATGTTACATAATTTTCTTGGGTATAATATATGTTTAAAATTTCAACTATACAATGATAAATAAATTTATTGTGTAATATGTGAGGGTCATATACTCATATCCAAAATTTGGGATTTGCATTGTTTTCATTGTCAGTTATTGGATTTTCTTATGCAACGATAAAATAAGATAAGTAATACTGGTGTAATTTGTGGTGCTATTACAGCCTCGTAGACTCACTCTGTCCTTGCTCTTTTAATGTTAATACAAAACTTACCTTCATAAAAAAGTATGGTGCGATATTTGTGCTGATTAAATTAATGAACCTTCCCATGTTGATTATTCAACCATAACATAATTTATTATCGTTGCCCTTTTTAGTTATTTTCATTGAGTTAATGGTTACTGTACGTTTGGTTAATTCGAATCATATTCATGGCTTTATTTGTAAGATCTGGGGGAGATATGCAACAATACGTACTAGTACTGTAGTACATATAGATGTTAATTCAATATGTCCAAAACGAAAGATTTGGCCGGCCAATCACGCTCACTCCCGAGTTGTCACTCATTACTTAGCACAACATTATGGGTTTGGGCGTACCAGACCCTACTAAATTAAATCCGTTTTAGACTGGCGAAATTCGGGTCAAATATTGTAGGTGTTCAGTGTTCACTCTTTATATGCATTAAAATTTGGACATTATTCCTTCTTCAATCTCAACCCTCAGCTAAGTGGCTCACCTAGCTTGCCGAAATGAATTTAAAGAATCACATTGAATATCTATACTAATATATTAAAAAGCGTTCCTAAGAAAGTTTACGTGCCACGTGTCACCCCTCCCTTTTTTCTTGCATTATGTTATTATCCATTCAACTAACAATCAAAATGCATGGAGGAGGATTCGAACACTAGACCTCCTAAGTTGAAAATCTCACTCATTACCATCTTAACTAGCAATAAGTTGTGAAATATTTCTCCATATTAATATGTAAATCCCTCATTTAAATATGAAAAATTAATGAAAAAAGACAGAAAAAAAGAGTTTGAAACTTTCTCAAATGCAAATAAAAAATAAAGTACTCAATGCATGGAGCCGGGGCATCGTCCGGGCCACACACTAGTTATAATATTCAATAACGGCCCTCGGGTATATTGATGCACGAGTTGGGTCTTAATATACTTGGCACTTTAACTAATTGAAGATCCATATTTTTTTTTTGATGGCCATCCATATATTTCAAGTGCTTATACATGGAGAACGTGACAATTATCCTTTTGAAAAAGCTTTTTCTTGCTATCATTGCCGACTGCCAGCAAGGTTTTGTAAATTATTCATCTACCATTACTCCATTAGCGTGGACAAGTGGACATAAACATAAAAATTCGTAAACAGTTTGGATTTGGTTCAGTTAAAACTTGATTCGAGCTTGGTATATTTATTCAAGCGTACAATTGGAGCTTGAAATTATAGTTCGAATAATTAACAAGCCAAACTCAAGTTCGATTGAGTTTGTCTCGTCTCCTCATGAGCTCGTCAATTCAAGAAAGATAATAACTTTTGCTTATGTAATTGTAAGCACGAGTAGTCCATGTCAGATGCTAGTATGGAGCCAAGTAGTAACATCGCTAGTGTTTTAGTGTTCTTATTGTTGGAACATCATGGTTTATCGAGTCCAAGCTCAACTTCGGTTTGAACAAGGACTTTAAATTCGAGGCGAGTTTGATTTTGCGGTAAAAATTGAGACTAATTGATTGAGTTAATTAAGCCATGTTAGAGTTTGCGTCGGTTCGACTCATGGCCAACCCTATCTACAATGTCGAAGAAGATAAAATGGTTCTTGCATGTACAAGACCGTCCCATGGCATGAGGCTGAAAATTGCTAGCTCTTTATAAATTAATCCATTAGACATTGGAAAAGGAAAGGAAAACTAGTGAATTTGATGATCTATTTCTAGTAATTAGATAATTTTTCTTTTTATCGTGTCTGTTTCCTTTATTTTCATAATTCGGAAATGGAAAATCTGTTGGGAATTAGATTAAGCAAACACTAATAATTACTTCTAATTAACACTAATCAATAATTAATGAGATTGATTAAGGAAACCAAGTATAATTAAGAAAGCACTGAAGAACACACCGTAAAACGTGGGAAAACCCGTGCACGAGGAGAAAAAAACCCACCAAGCAAGCAACTTTGATTAGTGGAATCAATGGATGATGATTACAAGCACCAACGGATGAGTTAATGTTCTTTTCTCTTTTCTCTTTCACTAAACCCTAGGCGCCAATGGAATCAATTGTTGGAACTTAACCCAATATTCTGTTTATTTTTTAGTATCCAACAACAAAAAAAAACTTTTGCCGCACTTTATGAGAGTTGTTTGTCCCATCTATTAGTGGTTCTCTTCTTTTGTAGGAGTTTCAAGATTTTGGTTTTCCAGAGTATGGATAGAGGATATTAATGGTTTACAGATGCTTTGTCATGCGGTCGTACAGAGGTTATCAATTATTTGTCTAAAATCTGCTAAGTTAATAAAATAGTTTTCTTCTCATATTTATGGAACAACAGATCCACTCGTGAAAAAATTGTATGGAGAAAATGAATCGAGAATATGCCAAATCGTCAAATCTATGCTTTTGGGTTCTTTGTTTTTCATAGAAGATTTTTGTTTGTCTCTCTTTGATTTATTTTTGTTGTCATTGTTCATCAATTGTAGATCTCATATGGATTTGATTCATGAAAAATTAGTGCCTGTTGTGACTTCTCTTTAAAGTAAAAATCAGAATAGTAAAAACAACTCATTATAATATTATAACATGAAGAAATTAAATGCTTTCTTCTAAACAGTCTTCAGTTTTGATGTATTAGAACATTTTTTTTGCAACCTCGAACCCAGTTTATTGATAGTGATTTTTGTATGATCATGGAAAGTTTGAAGGGAGGGGACTTGGAAGCAAGAATGTTGTTTTTAAGTTCACTGTGTGACAAATGTTCAACTGCAGACTCATACATTAATATGATCAAGTGTGCTTGTATGAGTTGATTCCGCGCTGTATTATCAACATGCTTGATCATCAATGCAATATTGAAAAATTCAGAAGCATATTGTTTTCACAGTTTCGATCAGTACACCTTCATGAAGTGTCAATGCCTTAAGACCTTAAGAAACATGCTGCAATGCAGAAGAGAGCTAACTAATCTTTCTTTTATCAGTGTAAGTACCTTGTTAATATAATTCCTACAATAAATACAAACATGAGTTGCCCTTATAAAGGGCACATCATCTCGTACAAATTAGGGGCCATGTGCTAATTAAATTATAAGGATTAAACATTTTCAGTTAATAGGAAGAGAAGGAAGAGTCATTAGTGGGGTTAGTTTGGGAGAATAAGAAGAGACGAAGCAAAACCGGATAGAAATTAACCTCTTTCAATCTGCATCCAACATTACACTCGATAAATTGGAAAAGGAACAACCTCTAATTAGATTTATTTTTTTATTTTTTCACTTTCGGAGGACAACTAATAGAATTAGGCCTTTATATATTGGGGCCTTGTGCAGTTGCTCACCCTGAACATGACCTTAGCCGCCCCTGAGGTATAGTATGAGCTCTTTTAATAGATGGCTGGTTCTCCCTTATGTAAAGATTAATTGGTCGCGTTGATTATGGAATAGGTGTAATCCACCTAAGCATAGCTTCTTGAGCTGGTTAACGACTATAGGTAGATTAAATACTAAGGAGATCATTCTATATAGATTTGGGATAGATGAGGTTATGTGTCGAATTTGTGGCAATGAATATGAGACCATTGGACATTTATTCTTTGAATGTCCTTATGGTCGGATTTGCTGTGATGCAGTGAAGAGTTAGCTTAATATTCCGTGTGATCTCAAATCTCAATGATATTAAGAAATGTATGCATTAGAAATATGATGTCTGCCCTGTAGGTTGGTTCTAGAAAAAACGACTTCCAATGTGTTGTGGTTGGTCTAGTGTACAACATTTGGTGGCAAAGAGAAAATATGGTTTGGAATTACTTCATTTTAAGACTTCAAAATCTTGTACAACAAATAAAATCTGATGTGAAGTGTGGAGTCCTCGCTATTATGCCCAAGAAAACTAGTGATGTTGATAAGCAGTGGATGTTAGGCTTGTATCCAACTGTATAAGAGTTAGGTGTGTGCTTCCTAGGCATTGGGGAGGCGCTTCCTAGAAGGCTAGAACTGCTAGAAAGTATGCCCCTCCCCTAGGGGTGAAGTATTATCTAAAAAAGTACAAATATGAGAAGTCAATTTTATAGTTGCTTATGAACTAAGCACAGAGTATGGCCTTCCTTCACAATCAAAGTCTAAGATGTTGACTAGTTCAATTCTCTTCACTGGCACTTAATTCACAAAATGCAAACCAGGCCCATGTCTAGTACATTGATATGATTTCCTTATAGTCAAGAGTACATGAAATTTATTTTATTTTTACAAATAAAATTGAAGCCTATTTTGAAAGGATACAAAACATATTATTGAGCTATGATAGGAAATACAAGATATCTTGATTTATTTACTTAATTAAGAGTCCTTAGTTGACTCCATCTCTTGTATTACGAAAACGTTTGACGGAGGCAATGAAACACAACACACAAAAATTTCTACTGAATGGATTGTTGATACCGGAGCTTCTAATCATGTCACTGGTGATGCTTCTGTATTATATGATCTTGTTTCTATTGATGCTTGCCCCGTTGGTCTCCCTAATGGTGCCATTGTAATTGCTCAACAAGAGGGTTCAGTTCATCTCTCCGATACTATCACTCTTACTAGTGTTTTATTTGTGCCTCATTTGCATTGTAATTTACTCTATGTTTCTCAATTAACTGTGACTATGAATTGTATTGTTCAATTCAATTCTAATATGTGTGCTATTTATTCAGGACCCATGGAGCGAGGAATCTGATTGGAACGAGTGTTAGACGAGATGGACTGTACTACTTTGGAGGAGGGAATTCAGTGCTTCATGTTTCAGTTGGTGAGGTTGTTCCCTCATTGGAACATTGGCATTTGCGACAGTCAATCTGCTTTACATATTGCCAAAATTCTCGTGTTCCATGAACGCACAAATCATATTGAGGCTGACTGTCATTTTGTTCGCGATGCTATCACTGATGGTCTTATAGCTCCGTCATATGTTCCTACAACAGTGCAACTTGTAGACATCTTCAAAAAGGCACTCGGGAAGCAACAATTTGACATTCTTCTTAGCAAGTTGGGCATTTATGATCCTCATACTCCAACGTAACATGGGACCTAGAATTAGGGTCTTTTCAAAGTTGTGGATGCTAATCATTTGTAGCGGGGAGAAGCAATATATAAGAAATTAGAGCAAAATAAAGACGAATAGAGGGTCAGATGGTTGGAGTTGAGTAAATGGGATAAAAATCGAAAATGGAGGAGAGTGAAAAGTGGAGTACGAGGGAGGGTGAGAAAAACGACGAAAAAGAAGTAAGCAAATTAAATAATAGATTAAATGAAGCTATCATTGAAACATTGACTTTTTGGTGGGAATCTCTAAAACATATACTGTTTCGGGTACAAAACTTTAGAGTAGGGATCAGATAGTAATTACGAGGGGGTATGTGATTCGAGTGGCAGTCGTTCATCCGAAGGAGATGCCGCACCTGCAAAACAAGAGTTAGACTACCACGAGGGTGTTTTCGGGATCGCCCCTCCGATGCTCAAGTTAGTTTCGGAATAAGGGATCAAGTCTAGTGAAAGAAGCTAGAGAGAGAATTAGTGAATGAATTGTTCATTACCTTAAAAAATGGGGATCCGGTTCCTATTTATAGGGATTTAGGCGGATGATGTCATGCTCATGTCACGACGCCGCACTGAGCACCTAAGCTATTGGGCTGGCTTTTGATGATAATGGGATCGTCATCCTCCTAGGGGGAGCATGGTAATTTCAGCTAAGAATTGGGGACGATGTGTCTTATTTGGCCAAAACATTAGCCCTACGCGAAATGTGCAATGAAGGACAACTCCGGTTTTGCATGTTGTGCGGAATAAACTGTAGCCTTCATTGGGTTTTTGTTCCCAAAGACCTCTGCTTCATGCCCTCCTTGATTCTCCTCGGAGACTGGCTTCTTCGATGAAGTTCTTGGCGGTGTTCATGTTGAGCAGGCGTGGTTCCTTTAATGGCTTCGACGAGAGGTTTTAGGGTCCTCTTTACCTTCATCGAAGGAGGGAGGCGAAGCCATTTCGAATACTTCGAACAGAGTTGACGAGACCTTGTAGGATCCAAATATTCCCAAGACTTCGAAGGCTAGTGCCACTTCTAGAAGAGCATATGTACTCCTGGAAGGAGTCGATAAAATTTTAATCTTGCCAATACAAAAGACACGTTGGTGGTGTCAGATGTCACATCATTATTTGGCTAGATTGATAGTGTATTATTTAAATTCAAGTGATAAATTTAAATCTTATTCGATCAGTTGGTTAATGAGAAGTATGACTATTTGAAAATTTGACCAACCAGAAAGTTTGGCATATACAAAGTAATCATAATGAAATATCATGACATGAGAAATATCTTTGGTGTGACAGATTAGGCCATTCAGGTGTAACTTACTCATTTTGAGAATTTGAAATTTTTTTATACAAAATGTGCTAAAAGCTCTTTATGTTGTAATAATATTATTTTGAGGGCAAGACACAATATTGAGATTGAGCATGAAATTGGAGATCTTGAAAATAATTGTTGTTAAACTCATCAAACTTGATTGGAATGGATTGATGTTATAGAAGTGTTATATAAATGAGCAAGCTATACGTGTATGTTTTGGAATTCATTGCATAAGTTAATTGAACTCCAATTTGGGGAAAAATATTATTCAGCACAAGAAATCCAACTGCGTAAATATATTTACTCTCCAAATTTGTTTGTTCTCCTTAAGAGAATCAGTACAGAGCATAAGTCGATTAGAGTTCATAAAAGAGGACAAGAGAAACTAAATCTAAGGTGGATATATTCTTGATTTATAACAAATGGCCCCGTAAATCAATCCATTGAAGGATAGTTTTTACCACCTTATGGTGAGAATGATGGGAAAAAGCTGGTTTACTTGATGATGTATTAAATTATTATGATATGAGATATTCAATTGAACCAGAAGTTCATAATTATTATGATATGAGATACATCAAATAGAGGTTCAGAATATTGAAGTGATAATATATATTGATTTACTTGATGATGTATTAAATTATTTGATATGTATCATATATACACAAGCTATATCTTTCAAGTTATTGAGTTATTGCAGAATATTAGAGTTTTTTGCCAACTTAATCATATTGATACACTTGAAGTGTAGTATGAAAGTTTCGGTTCCATACATTGTAATTACAATGTTTAATTTATGGCAAGAAAGCTACAGTTGGGATCTTGATGAATTATGGAATCAAGATAATTCTTACAAAATATGAAGTGCCTAAGAAAAGGGCTGGATATATGAAAGAAAATAAATGGCCTATATGGAAAAGAATTGTACCTCCCAAATAACTATTTAGATATCATTGAACAACACCCGTTATACATATTCGAAAGGATTTTATAATATCTATACTGGTATGTACATGGAACCGGTATGAATATGCGCGTAAGATACAATGGACTATGGATGGGGATCAGATATTTGAGTCCATTTCGGTATCGACATGATAGTGATAAAAATGAGCTCGTGGACCTGAAGTCCGATCGGTTCATGAATTTTATTCGAATTGTACAATTTTGCATTACTGAGTCAATCTTCATGTGCATATAGATAGTAAGTTTATCATGCATAATATTCTATATCATATTACAATGCATTAGTCTAGTTTTAGAGTCTTATTATGTGCACATGAATTAATACTAATTCTACATTAGATCTTGATGAGTATATATATAAGAGAAGCTTACTCCAACGATTTGATAGTCCTAGAAGGACTATATGATAATATAGTGGTTGATCATAATTATTGAAGGAAAAGTTCTTAAAGAACTTGCATTAGCAATATATGAACCTCTACTATGGCTTATGGTTATGGAAATGAAATTATATTTGTCGTTTTTGATATGATTGTGGAAGTTCCACAAGAGTACTAAAGAGAAGGGTTAATGTTAAACTCAACCTGAAGTTTGAGTATGTGATATTCAATTGGTAAAGTGATCTTATGTAACATAGAATTTTATATGATCTCGAAATATCGTGATGGTAGAAAGTCAGTTCATGAATAACATATTGCCGTGGAAATACAATAATTGTGTAATCTTATTTGGGTGACAATGTATCCCATACACTTATAGCTTCCATGAAGAAGGCATATAACTATATCCTATGAAATAAAGGGATGAATTGACATACGACGTACATTGAAGAATGTGTGCATGATATTTCGATGGTAAAGTTTATGATAAATTGTTGCACTCTTTTTCCCTTCGACTAGGTTTTTGTCCCATTGGGTTTTTCGTAGCGAGATTTTTTATGAGGCAACATATTATGCACATAAAGAAGTTATATAAACTTGAATAAAGAGTTTTCTTATGATAGAATTGACATTCAAGATGATATACCACAAGCATGGAGATGTGCAGATTCTACAAATCCAGGCAAGTAGCTCACAAGATTGGAATGTGTTAATTCAGAGATTTTAAGTGATGTAAATTAAACATGAGGAGGAGTTACTAAGCTGTACTCTTTTTCCATGATCATGGTTTTGTCCCACTAGGTTTTCTAGGCAATGTTTAAATGAGGCAGCATTTTGATAGCCGTGTCGCGCACCTAACAAAAATAAATAACCTAACTAATCCTCCTAACTATGTAGTAGGGTAAGTCAGGGTCGATTCCAGAGAGAGAGTTGTTCTATGATTAGTCCTTAAATTACGGTAAGACTAAAAGGAGGTTAATATCGGTGATGGTCGAATCACTTACACTAATCAATTAATAAATAAAAGAATCTAGAGTTAAGTATCCCCACTAGCATGAATTAATACAATAATAATTCCTCCCCCAAACTAATCATTTAAATGCTCACAAGGAAAAGTACACCCTATAAAATACCATAAACCTCTCCCGAGTATCTATGGCTTCCTTAATATGCACTCAAGCCTACTCCCGTGGAATCATGCAAATTAAAAGACATTAAACGCGACACTCTAACTTCCTAACAATCCATTCTACCTACTCCCGTGGAGAATTTCATGTCCTTAATTAATTGAAATACCAAGATCCGTCAAGACCCAACCCCCGTTGTGATCAAGACAATGGAATAATAACAATACTAATTATCCCTAATCTAGTATTGGAATATGCACAATCAATTAAGCCAGAACAATTGAACAATTAATTTGGGAATTTAAAGGCATAATCATGAATTAATTCATACTAGGGTTCAACCTAACTATAGATAAAAGAAGGAAAATTTGTCAGGTCCACCTTTTATAACCACTTTTTTGTGAGAAACCACCTTTTAAAAAAAATTAATTAATTAGCCACCTTTTTGGTTCTGTTTTTTGTTGGAAGCCACCACTTGCCGAAATCCGGTGCTTGACCTCGATTTTCCGGCGTTGACCATCAGACTTTCGCCATTTTTTTCCACCTTCACGCTTCTCCCTTCTTCTGCTAGCATCTTCCTCCCTCGAATGTTTTTTTTTGAAATTTCAGAGCAAGGGATGAGGAAGGGAGAAAGAGGAAAAAGAAGATGGAGCGGAAGGAAGGTTGCGCGGGGGGGGTTTGCCGGGGGATGCGAGGGAGGAGGGGGTTGCCGGGGGATGTGAGGGGGGTTGTCGGTAGGGGTGTGCATTGGTCCAGGACCGGACCGGAACCGGCTGGACCGGTGGACCGGAATCTGCCTTTTCTTGGACCGGGACCGGTCCGGTCCGGTCTTGGACCGGTTGGACCGGAATCAATATTTTTTTTAAAAAAAATCTTTTTTATTTTATTTAAATATATTTATAAATTAGATATATTAAAAATTAATATTTTTAATAACAATAATCCTAAAGTAATAAATAGTAGGTTTTTAAATTAGAAACTTTCTACCTTTTTAAACTTTTCTAACATATAAACTTTTTTTTTACTAAAATAATAAAAATTCCGGTCCAACTGGTCCGGACCGGAATTTTCCGGGTTTGGACCTGACCGGACCGGAAACCCGGAATCAGGATTTTTTGTGGACCGAGGACCGGAACCGGTCCGGTCTGGTCCAAATTCTGGTCCGGTTCGGTCAAAATTCCGGCCGGATCGGTTTGTGCACACCCCTAGTTGTCGGGGGATGCGAGGGGGGATAGGGGCTTAGGGCTGGGAGTAGGGATGGGCATGGGTCAAGGACCCGACCCGGACCCTGCTGGACCCGACCCTAATTTAAGGGTCTGGGTCCAACTTTTTCAGACCCTGAGGGTTCGGGTTCGGGTTTGGGTCCAAGTATTTTTTTTAGGGTCCGGGTCCGGGTCCGGGTCTTGATATTTTAGACCCGGACCCGACCCAGACCCGACCCTTGGACCCTAAACTTATTTAATATATAAACTTTAACTTTTTTTAAAAAAAAAAAAAACAAACTGATTTTGTCAAACACCAAAACACAACTGGGCTTGTTTCATCGTTTCATTTTTGTTTCATCGTTTCACTTTGAAAACCCTAAAGGCCTAATTGCCTAAACCCCGCCATTCTGTTCTACAGAATACAGCCGTTAAGAGGAGAGAGAAAAAGAGGAGAAAGAGGCGACTCACCAGTCACCACTCGGCGTCGGCAGAGGCGACTCACCAGTCACCACTCGGCGTCGGCAGAGGCGACTCACCAGGTATTTTTCGTCGCCTGATTTATTTCCTTCTTTCATCGTTTCATTTTTGTTTCATTTTTTTCTGGGCTTGTTTCATCGTTTCATTCCCGGTATTTCATCATCTCCTGATTTTCTTCTTTTTATTTTTTCAGTTTCGTTTTTTGTATCTTTCATCATCAATTCATCACCACACGAGTCACTCACGCCAGGTATTTTGTTTCGTTTTTTCTAGGCTTGTTCATTCGAATTTTTTGGGCTTGTTAATAATGCTGAAAATTTGGCAAAATTAAAGAATTTAGGCTTGGACCCTCCAGACCCTCTAGACCCTCCAGACCCTAAGGGTCTGGGTCAGGGTCCAATTTTTCCAGACCCTTAGGGTCCGGGTCCGAGTCTGCAAAAAAAATTAGGGTCCGGCTGGACCCGACCCAGACCCGACCCTTGCCCATCCCTAGCTGGGAGGGTGGGCATGGTCGTGGGGGGAGGGGTTTGCCGGCGGGTTGCGAGTGGGAGGGGGGTTGCCGGGGAATGCGAGGGGGAAGGGTGGGTTGCCTGGGGGATGCGAGGGGGGAGAAGGATAAAGGGGAAAAATGGCGAAAATCTGATGGTCAACGCCGGAAAATCGAGGTCAACCACCGGATTCCGGCATGTGGTGGCTTCCAACAAAAAAAAGAGCCAAAAAGGTGGCTAATTAACCTATTTTTTTTCAAAAGGTCGTTTCTCACAAAAAAGTGGTTATAAAAGGTGGTTTTTGACAAATTTCGCATAAAAGAACTACTCAAGCATAATTGAAATCAACAAACAAACTAGAGAACAATAGTTAAACTTCATAATAGAAAACAAAGAGATAAGAAGAAGAAAATTAATACTTGAATTAATGGAAGAAAGGTAGAGTCTTGGAGATTGATGAAGATCTACAAGTTTCTCTATCTAACTTCTCTCTAGAAACCCTAAAAAGTGTATACAATGAACTATATCCCGTCATTCAACAAATAAAAGAGTATTTATATCTCCTAAAATAACAAAAGTGACGAAATAAGACGCGCTACGGAGCAGACCAACACGGACGTGCCACAAGTGACACGGACGTGTTGTCCTGTAATCGTCAGATTCTCAAGCTCATCTTCGAATAGCAATAACTTTTGATCCATAACTCTGTTTGGTGCATGTAATATATCGGTGGAAAGCTTTTCACGTTTAGTTTCCAACCCAGTTGAAATCACCTCATTATCTTTTTTGTGTCAAAAGTTATGGATAAAATAGTGTATAGGTATCATATTTCGCACAAGTACACAAAGTCATTTGTATCTTCTTCAATTCCAATCCGTTTTGGGAACATGATATATCGTTTTGAAGGTCATACAAGTGCCTTAATTATCATGTCCTTAAAAAGGAGTCTAAAGTAACTGAGATTACATCAAAGACCAAACAACCCGTGAAAGCACCGTAGCTTATAAAAAGGGACCTAAATATGCATAAATGCAATGAAAATGCTCTAATACTACATGTAAATGCACCCTAATATGCAACTAAATGATGTTATAATATGAACTTATCAAACTCCCCCAAGCTAAACATTTGCTTATCCTCAAGCAAACCAAACCAATTCACAAGGGAAGAGTAAAATGAACTTTTGTACCGGACTTATACGTTCAACCATTCATCCTCCAAGACATGAAATTCGGGCATATGAAAGATATTTTAATTATAAGATTAGACTAAGATAGACCACAAATCACACCTCATATAAATTCATGTAATCGCAACTTGACTCACCATGGCAAACCACAAACCTTCCCCCAAGCTAGACTCAATTAAATTCGATAAACCTCACTTTAGTCGAGCACACTTTCTCTCATGTGTTTATAGGTTATGAAATTTCCACTCAAACATATACCAAGTCGACTCGAATGAAGTATTCTTCTTTAAACTTGACTATTATCTCATTCTCCACTTTGAATTGACGAAAGCATGCATATAGATCATGAGGACTTACAAAGGGTTGTAGCGTGGCTAAGGTAAGGGTAGGAAAAATATTTGGGAATGTGGTGCTAAAAGCCAACTAGTGGAGAATATAACACTTTAACATCTATGGCCATTAGATGCAAACGCCACAAAAACTTCTACTAGAAGTTCAACAACACATTGCTAATAAATCAAGATAATACCCATCCTTATCAACTCCAAGAAATTTCATTAACCTTTTATTCGTTCTTTTTTTTAACTTCTTTCTTTTTTTTTCTTTTTTCATAATTATCTTTCTCAACTTCTTAATCATTCTTTTCATTTTGCACTTTCACACTATAATTTCAAGCATTTTTTTTCTTTCAACATCTTTTCTTCCAACAATTATCGAAAAATCACAAACACAAGCTCAAAACATGAACTTTAATGCTACTCCACTTAGCAAGGCTTGGGTAGAGAAATCATAAAAGGCTAGAGACTTGTAATGTAGGTTGATCAAGAGAATGGGAAATCAAAAGCTCAAGATGGGTTAATTAAAGGGAATATTATATATGAAAAGAAAAATGTCTGAAGGCTCAAAACAATGAAAAAAACGCCTCAATCATATAAATACATGCATATGCCACATAAGTCTCAAAGAGTACTAAGGTAAGTTCAAGAATCATACTTCATGATGAACTATCACACAAGAAAAATAGAAGACTGATATAGATGTGTCACTCTATAAGGCTTGAAAAATCCTCACTAGGCTTATGCTTACCAAGTAAAATCAAGTCTTTCTTAGGGAATGCCAACCAACTTTACCACAAACCATTCAAGTTGCAAAACAATCATCGTACCATGAAACGGTCAATGAAGTCTAACTCAATCTTGTAAAATTTAACTACAATATCCAAGATATGCCCAAATCTCATAAATTATCAATCTCATAAATTAAAACATATATTTCCTGTAGGAATGCAACAAAAATGCAAAACTAAACTAATATGCTCCTAATACTATGAAAGTAATAGATCATAACTCACTTTCGTAGGAATCATGAACAATTAGAAAACTAGGTCGTTACTAACTCCCCTAATGTCAAATAAAAAACCTAACTATCCACCTAAACTAGTCAAGTGGTAAGTAAGGGTCGAACCACAAGGATCGGAGGTCTCACCAAGGTAGAGTCGCTACAAGTAAGCTAAGTCGAAGAAATGGTCAAGTTTTGGTTGAATTAAATGATTAAAACTATTGGAATCAAATTAGGAAAAGTGCTAGGAATGGGAAATCACCACAATCATAGCTCACATCCAACAATCAAGTAGAGAAAAGGGGTTGACAAGCATTAGGGATATGCAAAGGGAATAAACAAACCTAAACACCTCTAAAATCGTTGTTAGGGAGTTTAGAGTCCTAATTATGGTAACAAAACCTATATTTCGAGGCGTTATCACCTAATTAGGCCAAGTTAAGGATTGAAATCAAACCCAAGTTAATACGAACCAACAAGTGATGTGTAACAACTAATCAATCAATCATGAAGGTTAACCACATAAAAGTAAACCATTAAATGGGCAACAACGGATCAAAAGATGATGGAGCTCACATCAACTAAGTCACCAATCAACATCAAAGATTGAAATGGCACAAATCCCAAACAAAACCAACCCAATGAACTCTACTCATGAAAATAGGATGCAAACAATGATTGGGCTACTCCCAATCCTAGTTAATGAACTACTCACTACCCATTATACTACCAAACATCTTAAGCATGGAAATCTAGCTATTAAATCACCAATCTAAAAATAGCAAAAACCAAAAATCAATACTTTAGAGTAAAAACAAAGCTAAATCTAGTGAGCAAACAAGAAGAAACTAGGAAAAGATGAAAATTTTAATCTAGATTAATTACTAAGCATGAAGATTAAACAATGAAAACATGAAGCTAACAAAGTAGGAATGCAATAAAAACAATGAGAAAGAAAGAAAGAAAGGATTGAGAGGATTACTAAGGAAACAAGAAACTTCAAAGAAATTATCACTTTTTCATTGATTTTCAATCTCCAAATTACACCTCTTGAGCCAAGTTTTCTCTCTCCTCCACTAGTAAGCAAGATTAGGGTTCTAAAAATCTGGGATCCTTTCCAAAATAGGGTGGAGGAGTATTTATATCCCCTCAAATTACACAAGTCGTAAAGCAAAAGAAATCCGGAAAAAGCCCAGCGAACAGAGGCCCGAGCGGGCTAGTAAGAGGCGCCCGGACGAGCTCCCTGGGTGGCCCGGGCGGTGCAGGGTAGATGGGCCCGGTCTGGTACCCCGGGCGGGCACCAAATTTTCAGGCAAGAGGCAGAAAGTTTGGCCGCTGATGGGCCCGGGCGGGCGGTCACGTAACCCGGGCGGGCGACTTGGCCCGGGCGAGCGGTCACATATTCCGGGCGGGCTCATTTGCTCGGGCGGGCTTCTGGAGCTCGAGCGGGTGTCTTTGCTCGGTTGGTCCTTGAGCTCCCCGGGCTAACTCTTGCTTCCCCTTTTTGCTCCCCTCTTAGCTTGTAGAAGCTTGAGTTCCTACACATCAAAGATCAAATAGAAGAGTAGGGGAGGGGGATGCAAATACATGTACACACGTGCTAAGAGAGAGTTAGGTAGAGAAAAAGGCGAAATTAAGAGAAAAAGAAACTAAAATAGGAAATAAGTCAAGTAAAATAGCCTTAATACTACCCTAGGAGTGAGATAAATCTCACTCATCAACTTCCCCCAAACTTGAGTGTTTGCTTGTCCTCAAGCAAGGTGCAAAAAGAAATAGGAGGAAAGGGAATGACCTAATGAAGATAGCAAGGCAAAATCAACCAAGACAAAACACACTTAAAGTAAAACAAAGAAACTATAAACACTAACTCATTTTCGTAGGAATCACGATCACTTTTAGCATAAGTGACAAGCCATTTAAACCCCAAAGTTGCCAATGAGGACGAGTAATGCTCTCGTAAGGGTTTTCTAAGAGTTTGACCCATACTCTAGATCTTAGAATTCAAGGCAAATCAAAGATAAGAAAACCAAAAGAAAATAAAAAGGATGCTCTTAAGTGAGATATCGAAGAGGAGCAAACACAAATGAATGCAGGAATTTCTAGACACTAAAAGTAAGCATGCTCAAAGATGTCCATAGGTTGATTAAAACATACCATACACTAAGCATAGAGAACTAGATAGAGCACCTTTCCTCAAATTCTACAACCATACATACCGCGTTCTCTCAACTAGTTTCAAATTCGCCATTCAAGGTAGCTTCTCTAAACTCCAAAGAATGGAGCCGATAAATGTAACAAGAAATAGAAGAGGAGAAGGTTACTCGACATCTCGACATGGCACATTCGCTCAATAGGCTTGATTCCAATCTTCCGCCACCGACAATGACTCAACCCTCTAAGGTCAAAAGGACTTTTTAAGGTGGTAACGTAGGCTAGGAGTAAAGGGTGCGAATAAATTTGGATAGTGGTGCTCAATCCTAAAATAGTGAAGTCTTAGTAGGAGAGAAAGAGCTAAATAACCATAAATCACAAATCATACTCAACCATTTAGGGATAAGGTTGCCCCCAAACTTATTCAAAAACATAACAATAATGGACTTTTTTTTTTTTTTGATTTTCTCCCCCCTTTTTTTTTTCATCTTTTTCATTTTCATTTTTTTTTTCATTTTCCCCGCCTTCTTTGACTTTGGGTGGCTTTTTCTATGAAGTTGAATTGCATTTATTTGAATATATACACAAAATTTCCACTATACCATAAGATTCTCATCAATTTTCTTTCCCTTTTTTCTTCAAATATTATTCAAGACAATCGCTCTAACTTCACTATTCACTACAAGGGTGAAAAATAAAATATGGAGGCAATTGGCTTGTATTGAGGTAACCAAAGAAAAGGATAAGGCTCGAAGGGTTAAGAGGAAGGGCAATTGCAAATGTAAAGAAAACCAAGAAAAGAAACGAAAACAAAGGGCCTAAAACTATAAAAATAAAAAAATAAAAATAGTCACCGAAATGAACGCCTTTATCATTCCCTAGAGTGGCTCGGTCGCGATCTTGGATAGATTGGAGTCAAGTTCTCGATAAAACTATGCAATGTCGAGGATCCATGCCGCTCAAAATAGATGTTGGGGCTTTTTGAAAGTCCTCACATGGGATTATCAAGCAAATACTACCCTTTTTAGGTTTCAAATTCACTAGAGAGAGCAACACCATCATACCACCATCCATGAATTAAGGTCTTGTGCTCTCAAAAAGTTCTAACCACTACCTTAGAATATAGTAACCTAAAATCAACCATAAACATCTCAGAGCATGCGGACTTCTAGCATCTAGGAATAAAAGCATTCAAAAGAGTGGAGTTTCAATGATATTGTTCTCAACTCAAGAGCAAAAGAAATAAATAAAAGAAAAGTTTGCCTTGATTCATACGTTTTTTTTTATTTTTTTTATTATATATATACACACCATCAAACTCAAACATCACTCATCAAATATCAACACTAAACATCAAGCAATTCTAACCCTCATGAAGTACACCCCAAAAATTAAACCTACCCTCTAGACACTTAGTCATTCACTACCCTTTTTTAAACATCCCCACCCTTTTAATACAAGTGAAAGCAACCCCCCCAAACTTATCAAAAACACCGTCCTCGGTGTGCCAAGCATAGACATAGGGGGGAGGGCGGGGGAGAGATGATGAGGATCCTAATCCTCATCCACCGGGTCATCGTCCGACAGTTGGGACGCGGGAAGACCATGGGGGGACCAACCCCCGTCAAATGTAGGATCGTTAAAAGGGTAGGAAGGATCGCCCCTTGGATCGGTCCCACCCGACACCGTGTAGTCATTGGTGGTGGACGAGGGGGCCAAAAGGGGTAGGTCGGTTGACCATTGTTCCACCCCGGAACCGGCCCATATTGGGGAGGCATGTTGGGGTAGTTGACAAATGGCTCAACTAGACCTTGCTCCACATGATAATGAAAATTTTTATTTTGTTGGAGCATGATAGTGTCAATGTCTTGTCTCATCCTTTGGTATTGGTCATTGAGGTGACCAAACCCTTGGGATTGAGACAATGCGAGGTTGGCTAGGTGAGCCTCTATTGAAAACTGTCAAAAGAGGACTCACCTTGGCCGGAGGAGGAGCCGGCACGGGAAGAAGAGGGACCGACTCGGGAGGGAGGGGGTCGTGGAGGTGGACTATCATCACCACCTCATTGGGGTACCTGCGGCCCTTGATCCCTAATGGTTCTATCAATGTAATAGGGATTGGGCGCGCTTCTCGTCAGAGAAGTGATAGATGGGTTAGGAAGGCGGCACCATGAGGTTTTCTCCGACCCTACTAAAAGGACGTAGGGACGGGTTTCATTGCCACCTTGGCGGATGAAATTCATCACCCGCAATTGCCGGATGTCTAGGAAGACATCCGTTGAAACAGGGGAGAGGGTGGCAAGCTCTTGACCAAGATCCAAATGACGGGCAATAAGTGTAATCATGCCCCCCATAACAATGCCGGATCGGTGTGGAGTGCCGTCCCGGTGTTGTATCATCCGAACTACAAATTGCTCGGCAAAGTTTATAGGGGGTGGATCTTGGTGATCTTGGGTGCACAACCAAAGGGCCGGCATTTCATGTTCACTTGCCGCGCCTACTTCGGAACGGCCATAGACTGCGTATACCATCATGCGATGCACGTAGCGCATCGCAAGATGGATAATGGAGGATGATTTCTCATGACTTTGGTCGAAGTAGTCTCGGGAACATGTAATGCGGGCCCAAAACAGCTCCAAGTTAAAATCGCCGAGAGTGTTTAAATCCGTTCCCGTTGGGGAATTAGGATCCCACCCAAAACAAGTATTAAATCTTCAAATGACATATCGTAATCCGCATTGAAGAGACGGAAACGAATTAGGGTCTCGCCCGTCTCATCATCCGTGTCACGTGATAATGTACTTAAAAATTCACATACAAGTGAGGGGTAAGTGGGAGCGGATTTGTCTAAGAATGAAGTCCACCCAATTCGTGCGCACAACAAACGCACATCTTCATCAATGCCAAATGCAGTGCATGAGCGTTGATGGTAAAATTTTGTTGGTTTAAAATCGCGTTTGATGTGCGTCTGAAAAGGCTTTTCTCGGCGGCGCTTGTAAGTGTGATATTGAATCTCCTCCATGGTTGGGAGGAGTCTTGTTGATGAGAGTTTGTGGTCGCATCTTGAGCTAAATTAGATTTACGGCTTTTAGACGGCTTTGACATTGTTATGAAAATCGAAAATCGTAAATTTTCGTTGAACTACAATGTCGAGGTTGTTTAATCACGTAAAGCTAATTCCCAAATTGCAATCACAAATTAACTCAACAAGTACAATGTCAAACTTACAAAGCAAACAAAAACACAAACACTAATCTACAATTTCAACAAATCTCTAATACAAATTCCAACTAATCCACAAGCAAACCACACAAAACCAACAATTATTTCACAACTAAAAGGAAACTATAAAGAAAAACTAATCAAGGACTAATCCACAACTAATACCACAATCAAATCACAACTAATACCACAATCAAATCACAAACAATTATCTAATGTAGCATAATAATTTCAACTAATCAACTATCCTACACCACAATCAAGGGGAGCAACAATAATGGGGAAAAACTAGATTATAACTAGGATATTGAGATGAAGAAATGAAATTAAGCAAGAGTTGAGGAATTTGTTACCCAACAATGGAGAAATTCCTTGAAATCTTGCAAAATCTTGTTCTTTTAGCCCAAAATGTGATGCTCTTCTACCCTTGAAGCTTCCTTGAGTGTTAATGGAGGAGAGAGAAAGTTTAAATTAAAGGGTTTGTGAAAGATGGGGATTTTGTGAGTTAAAGAGTGAAATTTGTTGGGGTTTTTGTAAAGAAGATGAAAAATGTGGTGATTTTGTGGTTTAAATGAGTGGATCGATGGAAAAATGAGGATTTGAGAGGTTGAAATGTGAGGGTTTGAGGGTTTTTGAGTGGGAGATGAGTGAGAGAGTGAGGGAGATGAGTTGAGAATGTGAAGTAATGAAGGAGGGAGGAAGAAAGAAAGAGGCACGAGCCTCTGTTTTTTTTTTCGGCTAGAGTGCAGAGCCCGGGCGGGCGAGGCGACCAAATCCGGGCGAGCTATCTTTGCAGCCCGGGCGGTGCAGGGTGGGCAGGCCCGGTCTTGTAACTCGGGCGGGCGTCATTTTTTCCCAAGGTTGGCAGAATGTTCCGAGCGGGACCCCCCGGGCGAGCAAGCCAATTGCCCGGGCGGGCTGATTTGCCCGGGCGAGCCACTTTGAGCTCGGGCGGGCTCTGGGCTCCTTAGCCATTCCAAACACAAGGGGAGAAACTTGACATATAAAACTAAGAGTAACTAAAAGGAAATAAACATAGAAAAATATATGTGAGGTAAGTATTTTGGAGCTACGTGTTCGAGTTTCAAAAAGGGTGGCTTGATTGAATGTTATAATATAGAGTTTATCCTACACCACATCTCCCACCTATCCTACACTACAAATAGCCCCATAGCAGCCACAACACCATAATCTTCCTACACCACAACACACCCTTAACCTACACCACATCATCTCCTATCCAACACCACACCAATGCCCAATGCATCACCACCACCATCTTCCCACCACCCATATACACCACATGACACCAATTTCATGTTGAGCAACCACAGCACCATCTCCACTACATTCTTGCATCTGTCCCCAAAACCAAGAGGAGCGGGCGCTCCTCTGTACAATGGAGCGGGCGCTCCGTTCGAGTTCACTAAAAAAGAAACATTAGCAGAATGTTTGAGCGAGTTATGAGCTACCTCGGAGCGGGTGCTCTGAAACATTGTACGAAATTAATGAAGCTCGACGGTTGCGATTTAATTTGAGATCCAATGATGCGATATTCATGGTGATGCAGCGAGGTATGGTGAAGATGAATTTGCGCCGTTGATGGATGATGATGGTGGACGTTGATGATGATGCGTTGATGATGCAGGGGAGTAAACCCCCTTTGAGATGAAGCGCAGCGACGAAGAACGAGAAAATGGGTCTGATGTATTTGGGGGGTTTTGTATTGAAGATGAAAAATGTGGTGATTTTGTGGTTTAAATGAGTGGATTTGATGGAAAAATGAGGATTTGAGAGGTTGAAATGTGAGGGTTTGAGGGTTTTTGAGTGGGAGATGAGTGAGAGAGTGAGGGAGATGAGTTAGGAATGTGAAGAAAGGAAAAAGAGAGGAAGAAAGAAAGAGGCACGAGCCTCTTTTTTTTTTTGCTGGAGTGCAGCGCCCGGGCGGGCGCTTGTAAGCCCGGGCGGGCTTAACGAAATTCCCCGGGCGAGCTGATGGCCAAGCTCGGGCGGTGCAGGGTGGGTAGGCCCGGTCTGATCCCCCGGGCGGGCGTCATTTTTTTCCAAGGTTGGCAGAATGTCCCGAGAGCGACCCCCCGGGCGAGCAAGCCAATTGCCCGGGCGGGCTGATTTGCCCGGGCGAGCCACTTTGAGCTCGGGCGGGCTCTGGGCTCCTTAGCCATTCCTTTTTGTTTTTTTTTGTTTTTTCTTCTTCTTTGCTTCTTCTTTGCTTCCTCTTTTCCCTTCCCTTCCTTAGCCTGATTTTTTTTTTTTTTTTCATAGTAGAAAGAGTTTCTATAACAATAAAACAAGAGTTAATGAGTAAAATTAGAAATTGCTAAAATAGTAAAAGTAAAATAAAGTGAAAAAGGAAGTAATGAAGAAAATAAAGTAGGGAATTTGGGTTGCCTCCCAAAAAGCGCTTGTTTTTAAGGTCTTTAGCTTGACCATGATGGAATGTGTGCTTCATGTTGTAGGAGGGGGAGTGAAGTCCCTAAGGATGGTAGTAGAGATTGCTCTAACAAAGGCATCACCATAGTATTTCTTCAATCGGTGTCCATTGACCTTGAATGGGCTTTGGCTTGGACAAGAGATGGTGACCGAGCCATAAGGAAAGACTTCCTTAACATCATAAGGGCCACTCCATCTTGATTTGAGCTTTCCAGGGAAGAGCTTCAATCGTGAGTTGTAGAGGAGGACTTGGTCACCAACATGGAACTCCTTCTTAACAATGTGCTTGTCATGCCAATCTTTGCTCCTAGCATTGTATATGCTTGCACAATCATATGCGTCCATGCGGAGTTCTTCAAGCTCATTAAGGTCGAGGAGTCTTTTGTCACCCGCACTCTTCAAATCAAAGTTAAGGGCCTTGATTGCCCAATGAGTCTTGTGCTCAAGTTCCACCGGAAGGTGGCAAGACTTCCCATACACCAACTTGTATGAAGTGGTGCCAATGGGAGTCTTGAAGGCGGTTCGATAGGCCCATAGTGCATCATCGAGCTTGAGTGACCAATCCTTTCTATTCCTATCCACAGTCTTTTCTAGGATCAACTTGATCTCTCTATTTGACACTTCGGCTTGCCCACTTGTTTGAGGGTGATAAGAGAGACTAACCCTATGGTGAACACCATATTTAGCTAAGAGAGCTTGGAATGACTTCTTAGCAAAATGGGAACCCCCATCACTTATAATGGCCTTGGGCACGCCAAATCGTGGAAAAATAGTCTTTTTGAACAACTTAGTCACGACCTTTGAATCATTGGTTGGGCTTGCAAGACATTCAACCCATTTAGAGACATAATCCACCGCAAGAAGAATGTAGAGGTTGCCACAAGAGGAGGGAAAGGGTCCCATAAAGTCAATTGCCCACACATCAAATACCTCAAGCTCTTGAATCGAATTTTGAGGCATTTCATCCCTCTTGGAAATATTCCCGGTTCTTTGACAACGTTCACAAGTTTTGACAAAAGCCCATGAATCCTTGAAGAGAGTGGGCCAAATCAAACCACTTTGAAGAACGTTGGCGGTGGTCTTGTTTGATCCCATGTGTCCTCCACAAGGGGAAGAATGACACATCTCAAGAACTCCTTTCATCTCTTCATTAGGAACACACCTCCTATATAAGCCATCGGAACACCTCTTGTAAAGCAAGGGCTCATCCCATATATAGTACCTTGAATCATGCTTGAGCTTGCGCCTTTGTTGTGGTGTAAATTCGGGAGGAATTGCACCACAAGCTAAGAAATTCACAATATCGGCGAACCAAGGGAGGTCCTTGCTTTCAATAGCATATAGGGCATCATCACGAAGATCTTCATTGATGGGAGCATCATCCATACCGAACTCCATAGGTTCCAACCTAGAGAGGTGATCCGCAACAACATCCTCACATCCTTTCTTGTCCCTCACCTCTATGTCAAACTCTTGGAGGAGCAAAACTCATCGAATCAACCTTGGTTTGGCGTCTTTCTTGGACATTAAGTATTTGAGTGCCGAATGATCGGTGTACACAATAGTCTTGGACCCAACAAGGTATGATCTAAACTTCTCAAAAGCATATACAACCGCCAATAACTCTTTCTCGGTGGTTGTATAGTTGCGTTGCGCATCATTGAGGGTCTTGCTAGCATAGTATATCACATGAGTTTTCCCTTCTTTCTTTTGACCAAGTACCGCTCCAATAGCATTGTCACTTGCGTCACACATAAGCTCAAAAGGAAGTGTCCGATCCGGTGGTTGGACAATTGGAGCGAAGGTGAGAGCTTCTTTAATCCTACAAAAAGCATCTAGGCACACATCATCAAATACAAACTCACTCTCCTTTTGGAGAAGAGTGGTGAGAGGTTTGGTGATTTTAGAGAAATCTTTAATAAACCTCCGGTAGAAACCGGCGTGGCCTAGAAAAGATCTCACCCCCTTAACCGTAGTTGGAGGTGGAAGTCTCTCAATCACCTCAACCTTGGCCTTATCCACTTTAATTCCTTTGGATGACACTTTATGCCCAAGAACAATGCCTTCTTGAACCATAAAGTGACATTTTTCCTAATTAAGGACAAGGTTGGATTTCTCACATCTCTCCAAACATTGAGTGAGGTTAGATAAGCAAGCATCAAATGAAGAACCACATACGGAAAAATCATCCATAAAAACTTCCATGGTATCTTCAATCATGTCGGCAAAGATTGCCATCATACAACGTTGGAAAGTTACCGGTGCATTACATAGCCCAAATGGCATCCTACGATAAGCATAGGTACCATAAGGGCAAGTGAAAGTCGTTTTTTCTTGATCCTCCGGGTGAATGGGGATTTGAAAGAACCCAGAGTAACCATCAAGATAACAAAAATAGTTATGCACAGCTAATCTTTCCAACATTTGATCAATGAAAGGCAATGGAAAATGATCCTTTCGGGTGGAGACATTTAATTTTCGATAATCAATGCACATTCTCCACCCCGTAACGGTCCTAGTGGGGATGAGTTCGCCTACATCATTGCGAATCACCGTCATCCCCCCTTCTTAGGGACTACTTGCACCGGGGATACCCACTTACTATCCGAAATAGGATAGATGATCCCCGAAGCAAGTAGTTTAAGGACCTCCTTTTTTACAACTTCCATCATGGAAGGATTCAATTTCCTTTGCCTTTCTCTTGAAGGTTTAGCATCATCCTCCAAGAGAATACGATGTATACAAAGAGTTGGGCTAATCCCCTTCAAATCATCAATTGTATAGCCTAACACACTCTTATGCAATCGCAACACATCAAGCAATTTGGAGATTTGTTCTTGGCTCAATTCGGCGTTTACAATTACAGGGTATGTAGAGGAAGGGCCAAGAAAAACATACTTAAGGTTCGAAGGTAGAGGTTTTAACTCTATCTCCGGAGCTTTAGTATCACTTTTTGAAAATTTTGCCTCTTCCTCATTAATAGCCAAGAACACATCTTCAAATGGTTCAAGAGTGGGGGTGGAGTCAAGTAGCTCAACTATTGACTTCACCTCATCACTTCCACAATCATCATCAACCAATGCAAGAGCAAGAAAATCATTATCATAAGCATGCATGGGTTGGGGAACATCATAATCAATAGTTTCAACTCTAAAACAATCATCCGTAAATGATGGACATTTCATGATTTGTGAGAGGTTGAATTCAATCTTATCATCTCCTACTCTTAAGGTTAGCTTGCCATTTTTAACATCAATAATTGCCCCCGCCGTAGCTAAGAATGGTCTACCTAGGATGATTGGAACATTTGGATCTTCATTCATTTCAAGCACCACAAAGTCCACGGGAATATAGAACTTTCCCACCCTAAGGGGGACATCTTCTAACTTTCGTATGGGCATCTTAACCGATCTATCGGCTAATTGAAGTGAAATGTGAGTGGGCTTAAACTCTCCTAGGTTCAATCTTTTGCAAACGGAGTGTGGCATCAAGCTAACACTAGCTCCTAAGTCACATAAAGCTCGGTCAATGGTCATGTCACCTATAGCACATGGTATATTGAAACTACCGGGGTCCTTCAACTTTGTGGGTAACTTGTTTTGAATTATAGCACTACAACTCTCGGTCAAGTTAATGGTGTCCACACTATCTAGGTCCCTTTTCTTAAGCAAACCTACTTGGGTAGGGAAGCTTTGCTACATAAGGAGGTGGGGTGCTTGTGACTAGCCCATCATCTTTGGCTTTTAATGGTGGGGTAGGAGGGTCATCATCTCTCTCATCCTCATCATCAATCAAGTCATTGGTCAATTATTTTTCATCTTTCTTTGCCTTACTCCCATTTACACTCACATCCCCCAATTGTCTACCACTCCTAGTGATTATAGCATGAGCTTGTTCATTAGGATTTACACCTTGACTAGGGAGTTGGGTAGTGGAATTACCTTTCATAGAACCCGCCATTTGAGCTAATTGAGTCTCAAGCATTTTATTGTGAACTTGCATTTGCTTTATGCTCTCTCTCAACTCACTAGTCTCTTTAGCTTGATTAGTCATAAACGTTTGCATCATACTCTCTAGACTAGTGGTGGTGGTGGGCGGTCCTAATTGAAGAGGTGCTTGTTGAGGGGAGTTGTAGTTAGGCCTTTGGTTTCCTTGAAACCCGGGGGGAGGTCTAGCATTTGAATATTGGCCTTGATTAGGATACGAACCACGGTATTGACCTTGGTTGTATCCATGTTGGCCTTGACCTTGACTTTGATTAACATTTTGACCCACATTTTGAAATCCATTTTGATTAGAGCTTTGGCCTTGGTTCTTCCACCCAAAATTCGGGTTATGACGCCAACCCGGATTAAAGGTGTTAGAATAGGGGTCGAATTTTTGATTTAGGGCATTGACTTGTTCCATGGAGGAAGGAGAAGTGATGTTAGAATCTTCAAAATTGCATTGGGAAGAATAATGGTCATATGCTCTAGAAGTATCACAAAACAATAAATGCATGGGCATGTTAGTATGACCGGAATGGGGAGTGTTCCCATAACTATTCACATGAGACATGTTAGGAGGGGGACATGGGTTGGGGTTTTGGGAATGACCAAGCATGGAGACATTAGATGAGGAGGGGGACATAGTAGATGATTTCAATTGATTAACTAAAGCATCTACTTTAGAAGTAAGTAAATCAATGCTATCAACTTCATACCTTCCACCTCTCTTGGAGGTTGAAGCGCGCTCCCCTTTGTTCCAATCTCGATCATTTTGAACCACATGTTCAATTGCTCGAAGAGCTTCATCCGCCCCCTTCATCATTATGGGTCCACCCGCTCCCGCGTTTAGACTCATCTTGTTGTGAGAAGAAAGTCCATTGTAGAAACAATGGAGTTGCATCTCCTTTCCCATGTCATGATGTGGACACTCCCTCAAGAGGCTTTTGAATCTTTCCCATGCTTCATTTAGACTCTCACCTTCTTTATCATTGAATGTCACAATCTTAGCTCTCATTTCGGCCGTCTTTTGCAAAGAATAAAATTGGCCCAAGAAAGCTTTGGTGACTTCTTCCCATGTGGTGAGTGAGTTAGGAGGTAAATCCATGAGCCAACGTGATCCTTCATCTCTTAAGGAGAACTTGAACATGCTTAGGCGGATGTAATCTTGTGTGACTCCATTGTGCTTCACCGTCGAGCAAAATTCAGTAAACCTCCTTAAGTGTTCTCGAGGGCATTCATGGCAACTACCCCCAAATTGATTGTTTGATATAAGTTGAATGAAAGCCGGTTTGAACTCAAAATCATTTGCTTGTGTGGTGGGTGCAACAATGGCACTTGTTGGAGTATATGCCATAGGAGCACCATAGTCTCTCAAACTTCGGTTGTTTACTTCCCCCATTTCTTGCTCAAATTCCTCAAATTCCTCGGAACTAGAGGAACTTGTAGAACTTCGAGGACTTTCAATGGTGGAGGTAGGATGTGGTTGCTCTGCACTCTCTCGCCTCTCAACCCTCTTCTTATAGCTTTTACGATTCTCTCTAGTTCCCTATCAAATGGAATAAGGGGCAAGGCACGATTGCTTCTTGGCATACAAGACAACAAGGCTCAAGAGGGGTACTCAAACAACTAAGCAAGCAAAGGACACCAACACACAAACAATAAAAGAACAAGAAAAGAAAAATAAGGACTTAGACTCACAAGCAAAACTACTGCTCAATGAAAATACGCCGGTCCCCGGCAACGGCGCCAATTTGAACAATGGGAAAACTAGGTCGTTACTAACTCCCCTAATGTCAAAAAAAAACCTAACTATCCACCTAAACTAGTCAAGTGGTAAGTAAGGGTTGAACCACAAGGATCGGAGGTCTCACCAAGGTAGAGTCGCAACAAGTAAGCTAAGTCGAAGAAATGGTCAAGTTTTGGTTGAATTAAATGATTAAAAACTATTGGAATCAAATTAGGAAAAGTACTAGGAATGGGAAATCACCACAATCATAGCTCACATCCAACAATCAAGTACAGAAAAGGGGTTGACAAGCATTAGGGATATGCAAAGGGAATAAACAAACCTAAACACCTCTAAAATCGTTGTTAGGGAGTTTAGAGTCCTAATTATGGTAACAAAACCTATATTTCGAGGCGTTATCACCTAACTAGGCCAAGTTAAGGATTGAAATCAAACCCAAGTTAATACGAACCAACAAGTGATGTGTAATAACTAATCAATCAATCATGAAGGTTAACCACATAAAAGTAAACCATTAAATGGGCAACAGCGGATCAAAAGATGATGGAGCTCACATCAACTAAGTCACCAATCAACATCAAAGATTGAAATTGCACAAATCCCAAACAAAACCAACCCAATGAACTCTACTCATGAAAATAGGATGCAAACAATGATTGGGCTACTCCCAATCCTAGTTAATGAACTACTCACTACCCATTATACTACCAAACATCTTAAGCATGGAAATCTAGCTATTAAATCACTAATCTAAAAATAGCAAAAACCAAAAATCAATACTTTAGAGTAAAAACAAAGCCAAATCTAGTGAGCAAACAAGAAGAAACTAGGAAAAGATGAAAATTTTAATCTAGATTAATTACTAAGCATGAAGATTAAACAATGAAAACATGAAGCTAACAAAGTAGGAATGCAATAAAAACAATGAGAAAGAAAGAGGATTGAGAGGATTACTAAGGAAACAAGAAACTTCAAAGAAATTGTCACTTTTTCATTGATTTTCAATCTCCAAATTACACCTCTTGAGCCAAGTTTTCTCTCTCCTCCACTAGTAAGCAAGATTAGGGTTCTAAAAATCTAGGATCCTTTCCAAAATAGGGTAGAGGAGTATTTATATCCCCTCTAATTACACAAGTCGTAAAGGAAAAGAAATCCGGAAAAAGCCCAGCGAACAGAGGCCCGGGCGGGCTAAAATGGGCCCGGGCGGGCTAGTAAGAGGCGCCCGGACGGGCTCCCTGGGTGGCCCGGGCGGTGCAGGGTAGATGGGACCGGTCTGATACTCCGGGCGGGCACCAAATTTTCAGGCAAGAGGCAGAAAGTTTGGCCGCTGATGGGCCCGGGCGGGCGGTCACGTAACCCGGGCGGGCGACTTGGCCCGGGCGAGCGGTCACATAGCCCGGGCGGGCTCATTTGCTCGGGCGGGCTTTTGGAGCTCGGGCGGGTGTCTTTGCTCGGTTGGTCCTTGAGCTCCCCGGGCAAACTCTTGCTTCCCCTTTTTGCTCCCCTCTTAGCTTGTAGAAGCTTGAGTTCCTACACATCAAAGATCAAATAGAAGAGTAGGGGAGGGGGATGCAAATACATGTACACACGTGCTAAGAGAGAGTTAGGTAGAGAAAAAGGCGAAATTAAGAGAAAAAGAAACTAAAATAGGAAATAAGTCAAGTAAAATAGCCTTAATACTACCCTAGGAGTGAGATAAATCTCACTCATCAAATCACGATTGCACTTAGCATGTGCAACAAGCCCTTTAAACCTCTGGGCTGCCCTAGTGGACAAGTAAGGTCTCGTGAAGGTTTTCAGAAGGCATACCTACAAAGCCAAACTATGCAAATATGCAGAAGAAATAAAAAAGATACCTAAACGAAGATATGTGCAAAGTTATGACCCAAAAAGTAAATCCTCCCCCAAGCTAAATAACACATTGTCCTCAATGTGACAAATAATTATAGGGAGGGGAAGGGAAAGGGAAACATCCACAACCGCATAACAAGATCAACTTCCTCAATCACATAGTCAAGTTAAACCAAAATAAATGGCAAAAAGAGATATGACTCTCAAAAACTTGAAGAGAGGGAAAGGAAATAGTATACCAAAAGTGTTGTGGGTGAAAACCCGGAGTTGAACCTCCTCGCACATGATAAGATCAAGATCTCAATAAATAATAGGAATTCAACCCCTGGATCACAATTTGCACAAAACTAGAAGTTAGTAATTAAATGAAAAATTAAAATTTCCTAAATCTAAAAGTACACTAGTACAGAATTGTCAATTTGCATCGGCTTATTTGCGTCGCACCCTCGAAGAATTGACGCAAAAGCTCAGGAAGAGCCTATTTGCATCGGACATCAGAAAACATGCGACGCGGAAGGGTCATTTGCATCGCATCATAATGAGGACGCGGCGCAAATGACGAACACGATTTGCGTTGCACGTAGCTCATGTGCGTCGCACATGTTGGGATCCAGATATTTGTGTCGCGTGCTGAGAAGATGCGACGCACATAGCTGCATCTATCCAGTCCTTGGATACTCCCCTATCTGCGTCGCACGTTACTATAGTGCGATGCAAAAAGTTATTTGCGTCGGACTCTATGGCCCATCCGACGCATATGATTTGGGCTGATAAGGGTTAGATAACCTAAAAAAATTGTCAAGTGCGTCGCATGGGCTATATGTGCGACGCAGATAAGCTTCTCATATGAAATGCCCATTTAACTCCCATTTTCTCTCAGCCGTTTCTCTCACCTTCTAACTCTACCATCCCTTGTCCTAGATCTGTTTCATCTATCTCAACTACGCCTCTCATCTCCTTGAAACCTCCGGCGCATCACCGGTCTTCACTTCAGCGCTTCTTTTTTTCTGCTAAATCACTGTTGTTTCAAGTAGAAAGAGAAAGAAGATTTCGATAATTAGGGTTTTTTTTAAGAATTCATCAATGGCGTGCGTGTATATTCCAGTTCAAAACTCTGAGGAAGAGGTTCGAGTTTCTCTTGATCAATTACCTCACGATACCACAGACATTCTCGATATTCTCAAAGCCGAACAAGCTCCTCTCGACCTCTGGCTCGTCATCGAGGTTCGCTCACTTTATCTCTCCTCTCATCATATTTTAATGGATTTAGAACATTCGCTCACTTTCATCCCTTCCTCGATTCAGTTTCTCAAGGTCTTTATTTCATTTTTATAAAATTTCATGTTGAATTTGATTAATTTCTTTCTCTTTATTTTTCATTAATTTTAACTTTTTTTTTTTGTGTGTTTGAAATGTGCGAAAAGATTGCCGAAGGAGTTAGGAGGAGCACAGTCGTTGATGCCGTTGCACAGCACAGTTTCATCGGCGAGGAGTTGTAGACCTTCAAAAAATTTTACTTCTTATTTTTAGGTTCGTGCCCTGCTTCAATAAATTTCAAAAAGTTCTTCGATTTTCAGGGTTTTTTTTTCACCTTTAATTCTGAATTTCTTTGTTTTGCAAACCTTTAACTGTAAAAATCATTCGCCTATTTAATTATTTTTTCAGATCTGGTGGAGGAAGAGAAGAAATGGCAGACCAAACTTTTATATTTGGATCTTTCTAGACATGATTTGTATAAGTTTTTCATTTTAGATTTTTATTGTTCATGTTTTCTGATTACAGAACAATTGAAGAGAGTAAAAACTCATGGTTTGGAATATGAATGGTGTTGGAATTGTTATTTCATCTGTTGCAATTAAGCGTATTTTAATATGTTGCAATCTGAATGGCGGTGGAAAGAAAAGGCTAAAAAAAAAAAAAAACCTACCATTTGCGTCGCACATAGTGCCGCATGCGATGCAGATGACAAGCATTTGGGTCGCATGTGGCACTACGTGCGACGCAAATGGTAGGTCCCTAGGCTTGCTGGGCTGCTGGGGGTATGGCTTGGCGTCTCCCATCTGCGTCGCATGTTGAGCCATGTGCGACGCAAATGGTCCATCATCTGCGTCGCACATGGCTCAGCGTGCGACGCAGATAGGAGACGCAAATGCATTGTGTATGCTGGGTGAGGCGTCATGTGCGTCGCACCTCGAGCCCTGTCCGACGCAAATAGCTCCTCAACTGCGTCGTTTCCTTCTCCGACACATATCATGTCTCCGCCATTTGCGTCGAGACCTGTGACGTCGGACCGATGTCCGACGCAAATAGCGGTCCCAGGTCCGACGCAAATTGACAATTCTGTACTAGTGGTAAAAAAAAATAGAAAACTTGGGTTGTCTCCCTGGAATAGCTCATCAAAGCCCTTAGTAGCTTGTCAAATGCATCTTCATGCATCTCACAAAAGGCAAATAATATACAAAAGAAAATGTAAAAAAAATTTGTTGATGCGGAACTAGAATATCCTACGTAGTATAGTTCAGTTAAACGTAGTATATATAATGAGTCATGTGTTTTAGTTAGTTCAATTCGTATTTTCTTTGTGTTTTGTTTTAGTAGGAATCATGGTTTTGCCTACGTTCTTAAAACGATGGATTTTACATGATTCAAGTTGTCTAGGAGTCGGTTGTAACTAATCCAAGTTGGATTAGGAGTCTAGTTGTTCTAATTCTAGTTGGATTAGTCTAGTTGTTCTAATTCTAGTTGGATTAGACTTGTTCTAACTCTAGTTGGATTAGGACGTAGGATGTATTATATATTCAGTTGTTTTCATAATAATACATAGACGTTGTTGATTTTGATTAAGAAATATTGAGAGTATTGCTGAGCATACTTGAAATAAAGTTTAGAAACTAGCTTGACTAGTGGACCAAAGTCGTTGCCTTTGGACCAAACTTGAAGTCGTTGCCTTCAAGATTCACTCCATCTTCACATTCAAACACAATCCATAACCATTTCTTTTAATCAAGAAACCTCCATATCCATCTGGAACATCAAGTTCCACATCAAGTGGTATCAGAGCTTTGCCCAAGATCCCAGGGCGACGCTTGTTTTTACTGTCCGAATTCATTCCAAATTTGCAGTCATTTTGGAGGATTCGTTTTCCCAGAAGGCTTCTACTTTTTCGGAGTTTCTTGAGCCTAAACTGGACTACATCTTGTCTAGTTTATTGTGTCAAAATTTCACGAGATTTCGAGGACTTTTGATATAGTTTCGAGATCGTTATTTGAAGGCGTGCAAGAATCGCTGGAATCAAGAACAGCGGTACTAAAACGGATATTACCAGAGATTGAGAACAAATTTTGCCACGAAAGTTTAACTGGAGTCTTACAACATAAAAGGCTAGATTTTGTAAAAAATTCACAAGTTTTGGCTGCGTTTTGAGGAAGTTACGAATTTATTAAGTTGAGGCGGTTTGTTGAGACTTCTTGATCATGGGGACTCCTATTACTCGAGAAGAATTGCAGACTATGATGGCGAGTATGATGAAGGACTTTAATGAAAACTTTTCCTCCATCAATGAAAAGATTAACAACAGCACAAATGCCATTCTTATGACCAACCAAAGGGTTGAATCTTTGGCCGGAAATCTGGAAGAACAAGGAGGAGAAAGGCGTCCAATTAGGGAGCCACCAACAAGGCCTCTTGTAGAGAGTGATAGGGCCTTAAAACTCATGGAGTTGAAGGAGTTCACGGGTGAAGGAGACGTTGAGGACCTCCAAGAGTGGATTCGACAATTTGAGAAGCTTATGGACTATAAAGGCTTCGATGAACAAAAGGCTTTCAAAGTTGCACACTTGAAGATTACTAGGTATGCTAGTATATGGTTTGAAAGTTTAAGGAACAAGAGAATCATAGATGGTTTTCCAAAGATTGATACTTGGTCCGAATTAAAGAGGCAACTCAAGAAGAGATTTATCCCTCGTGAATATATTCAAGAGCAGTTCTTAAAGCTCAACCAAATTCAACAAAACTCCAAGAGCGTGGCTGAGTATACTAAGGAGTTTGAAAAGTTGTGTATTTTGTGTGAGTTGGACGAGAAAGAGGAGATGAAGATTGGACGATTCATCACTGGTTTGAGGCCCTCCATAGCCAATAAGGTAGAAACGTCTAATTACATTTTTTTTCATGATGTGCTTAGGTTGGCCGAGAGATTTGAGAAGCAAGAGAAAAAGGTGAGCAAGGGGAAGGATAAAACGTACTCTAGCAACTCCTATTCCACTTCCTACAAAAATAAGCCTACCTTTAACGATTCTACATAACCATCATCATCCTCGTCCGAATTCAAACCAAAACCGAAACCTAAAGTGTTTATTAGCCCTGAACATGCGGCTTTGGCTAAGAAACAATGTTATAAGTGCCAAGGGTTTGGTCATATCTCACGTGATTGCCCACAAAAGATCACTATCACCCCTAAGGAGCATAGAACCCTCGTGAATTTCCTTGCTCAACAAAGGGAATAGGAGGAACGTGCATGCCTTGAGGAGGAGGATGGAACTAAAGAAGGGGAGTCGGATTTTGAAGATGATGATAAGTGGGAAGATCAAGAACTACAAGTAGCTGCTCCAGATAAGGATACCCTCATTTTAAGGAGATTACTTAGAGCCCAAGCTACACCATTAGAGGAAGAAGCACAAAGGGAAAATCTTTTCTACACACGCTGCTTAGTTAAAGGGAGATCTTGTAAGCTAATCATTGACAGTGGGTCTTGTGCTAATGTGGCATCTTCAAAGATGGTGAGTACCTTAAAATTACCCGCTAGAGAACATCCAAAGCCTTACAACCTTAATTGGTTGAATGATAATGATTCTATCAAGGTGAAGAAACAAGCGCTTGTGGCTTTTTCTATAGAGGATTACCAAGATGAACTTTGGTGTGATATCATCCCCATGAGTGCTTGTGCAGTACTCCTAGGAAGACCTTGGCAGTGGATGAGAGATATGAACCATGCGGGGAAGAGAAACATTTATTCGATTGCTAAAGAGAATAAGAGGTATAGATTAAAGCCTTTACCTCCCAAGACATAAAATTTTGAAACTACAAGCAACATGCTCGTAAAGGCTTTACAATTCAAATGTGAGTTAAAGGAAGGCAAGGTGCACTACATGTTATATCTTAAGGAACCAATGCTAGATTCTTCATCCCCACCGAGTTCATATGACAATGTTAGTACCACTTTTAAGAATTTGGATGACTTAGCTCCTTACATTGCCGACGAGAATTTGGGGACCAATTCTTTTTAAGATGGGGAGAATGATGCGGAACAAGAAGATCCTACGTAGTATAGTTCAGTTAAACGTAGTATATTTAATGAGTCATGTGTTTTAGTTAGTTCAATTCGTGTTTTCTTTGTGTTTTGTTTTAGTAGGAATCATGGTTTTGCCTACATTCTTAAAACGATGGATTTTACATGATTCAAGTTGCTTAGGAGTCGGTTGTAACTAATCCAAGTTGGATTAGGAGTCTAGTTGTTCTAATTCTAGTTGGATTAGTCTAGCTAGTTGGATTAGTCTAGTTGTTCTAATTCTAGTTGGATTAGACTTGTTCTAACTCTAGTTGGATTAGGACTTAGGATGTATTATATATTCAGTTGTTTTCATAATAATACATAGACGTTGTTGATTTTGATTAAGAAATATTGAGAGTATTGCTGAGCATACTTGAAATAAAGTTTAGAGACTAGCTTGACTAGTGGACCAAAGTCGTTGCCTTTGGACCAAACTTGAAGTCGTTGCCTTCAAGATTCACTCCATCTTCACCTTCAAACACAATCCATAACCGTTTCTTTTAATCACGAAACCTCCATATCCATCTGGAACATCAAGTTCCACATCGTTAATTCTAAAACTCTACAAGACCTGCAAAAAGGAAAGTCAAAGAAACAGTTATATTCACAAGAGAAGGAAAAATAAAAAGTATTTAGTCTTTTTACACGACCCAACAGGTTGGGAAGAAACCGAATATTCATAAATTTTATGATCATCGGAGTCATTCAAAGAGGGAGAAATAAGGAATGATAATGGATACAATATAGGGAAAGAGGGAATGAGGTCAAGTTTTTCAGAAAAAAGAACATGAGACTCAAAAACAGTAGGTGGAACTGACAAAGACTCGTGAATCACATCATATTCATCCATAGACTTCTCCAAGAAAGGATTTTCAACCAAGGGTTCTTCCTCCTTTAAAATATCCTTCACATTGATTTTGCCTATACTTTGAACATCAATCCCATAACACTCATTTTCTATCCAACCCACATCATCATCATCAAAAATATACGGTTGGGGATGAGAATTTTGAGTACAATAATCAAATTCATATTGGGGTGAGGGGGTGAAATCATTCACTAAAATCACATCACAAGACAAAATATAATGAGAAGTAGAGTGACAATTAGAACAATAAGGAGATGGTGTAATGTAAGTTTGGGGTGAAGGAATTACTTTAGTAGATAAAGACATCTCCCACTCATAAGTATCCTTAGCCAACCACTCAATTAAATCCCAACAGTAATCAGGAGATTGGAATAGAAATCCTCTATTAGACATAGATTCTACCACCATCTTAGTTTCTTTATTTAACCCCTCATAAATCACTAGGCATATATCCCATAGTTCAATTCCATGAATAGGACCAATAAAATCACCAAGTCTATGATAGTATTTCCAAAACACTTCTTTCTCATATTGAGGAAAAGAAAAAATTGCTCTAGAATTAATAGCATGAATTTGGGGTTCACGGAACATATAAGGTAATTCATAAGAACTCGTGCAAAAGTTGGGAGAATTTTGATACGATGCATCAAAACTATAAACATAAGAAATACAAGAATTATGACTATGTTGCCTATCAGAAGAATTATCCCCATCAAAATAATAATATGACTCCATGATACGAAAAAAAGAAAAAAAATATATCCACAAAAGAAAGGAAAAATATGTATATATATACAGTCTAGTCTCACAAAAAAAAAACTAAAAAAAACAAATTATCTCCCCGGCAATGGCGCCAAAATTTGATAGGCGTGTCGCTCACCTAACAAAAATAAATAACCTAACTAATCCTCCTAACTATGTAGTAGGGTAAGTCGGTCGATTCCAGAGAGAGAGAGAGAGTTGTTCTATGATTAGTCCTTAAATTATGGTAAGACTAAAAGGAGGTTAATATCGGTGATGGTCGAATCACTTACACTAATCAATAAATAAATAAAAGAGTCTAGAGTAAAGTATCCCCACTAGCATGAATTAATACAATAAATAATTCCTCCGCCCAAACTAATCATTTAAACGCTCACAAGGAAAAGTACACCCTATAAAATACCATAAACCTCTCCCGGGTATCTATGGCTTCCTTAATATGCGCTCAAGTTTACTCCCGTGGAATCATGCAAATTAAAAGACATTAAACGTGGCACTCTAACTTCCTAACAATCTATTCTACCTACTCCCGTGGAGAATTTCATGTCCTTAATTAATTGAAATACCAAAATCCGTCAAGACCCAACTCCTGTTGTGATCAAGACAATGAAATAATAACAATACTAATTATCCCTAATCTTGTATTAGAATATGCACAATCAATTAAGCCAGAACAATTGAACAATTAGTTTGGGAATTTAAAGGCATCATCATGAATTAATTCATACTAGGGTTCAACCTAACTATAGATAAAAGAACTACCCAATCATAATTGAAATCAACAAACAAACTAGAGAGCAATAGTTAAACTTCATAATAGAAAACAAAGAGAAAAGAAGAAGAAAATTAATTCTTGAAAAAGTTAGAGTCTGAAAGATTGATGAAGATCTATAAGTTTCTCTCTCTAACTTCACTCTAGAAACCCTAAAAAGTGTATACAATGAACTATATCCCGTCATTCAACAATTAAAAGAGTATTTATATCTCCTAAAATAACAAAACTGACGAAATAAGACGCGCTACGGAGCAGACCAACAGGGACGTGTCAATAATAACAAGGACGTGTTGACCTGCTACTACATAAATATCCTACAAGTGACACAGACGTGTTGTCCTGTAATCGTCAAATTCTCAAGCTCAACTTCGAACAACTATAACTTTTGATTCAAGCTTTGTTTGGCACATGTAATATATCGTTGGAAAGCTTTTCAAGTCTAGTTTCCAGCCCAGTTAAAATCACCTAATTATCATTTTTGTATCAAAAGTTATGGGTACAATAGTGCATAGGTATCATATTTCGCCCAAGTACACAAAGTCATTTGTATCTTCTTCAATTCCAATCCGTTTTGGGCACATGATATATCGTTTTGAAGGTCATACAAGTGCCTTAATCATCATATCCTTAAAAAGGAGTCTAAAGTACCTGAGATTGCATCAAAAGACCAAACAACCCGTGAAAGCATCGTTGCTTATAAAAAGGGACCTAATATAAATATGCATAAATGCAATGAAAATGCTCTAATACTACATGTAAATGCACCCTAATATGCAACTAAATGATGTTATAATATGCACTTATCACATTTCATGTGGATTATGAGGCATTATATTATTTTAGATAATGAACATTCAAGGGGGAGTGTTATAAATATATCTATTGTGAATGTCCATTATACCCTTAACTTGTATATATATACTCCTTTGCCTATTGAATAAGATAACTGGCAGTTTCATTGTTTAGAGTTTCTCTTCCCTTGTTCCCTTCTCTCTCTATTTTCATAATAGGAATTGATTGATAAGATAAGGTAAAAATAAGTTTTTTCCTTTGTTAGGTGTGAGTTGGTAATAAGATTGGGATAGGTGGCAAATTAACCAAACCCCTATTAACTCTCACCTCTTTCCTTTTCATTAAGGGTAAAATTAAATTTTTAATTATTTTCTTATTCCTCCCCCTTATCTGATGGGTTTTAAAATAGTACCGCAAGTGCACGGTGTCTGTTGTTAGCATATACTTAGCAAATACGGGTCGATCTACATGGAGAGGAAATCTACACATTAATGTTCAATTAATTAACTACTTCAAGAGAGAAATTGATTGAATGATTAATAACTAAACTAGAATAAACTAGAAAACAAATGGATGGAAGTTTATCAAATGATTAAAAACCTAGGGCATTCGATCGGTCCACCATGCTTATACCAATTTAATCACTACAATACAATTCAACAATACTTGGATCGAGGTTCGAGTAATTAGAGTATTATGTTAATCCTACGGTCGGATCTTAACACTCTTAGATCAACATATGCTAGTACGGTCGCTCAACATAATCAGATCAACCAATTTTAACAAGCCTCTAATGAGTACGATCTTTCGATTCTAACTCCTATTAGCTAAACATAACTCATGATATTGTGCAATTACATGAATTAAACAATTATAACAAATCAAAAGGAATTACTCTAATTCAATCCAAATATCGAAGAACTTTAAAACATAATCAAATAGGTATAAACATGGCTTCCGTCACTAAGCCCTAGAAAAAAGACTACTCACTCATAATATTGAAGAAGACAATAAACATAATGAAAATAGAATAATTCATCTAAATAGATTAAGTAGAAAAATACAGAATGATTGAAGAGCAATTGAAGCAAAATTGATGATCTTTATAATCTTCCCAAGCAAAGAGTTAATACAAAACTACAGAGAAAGCTCAGTGTTTTTGACCTAATAAAACCGAAGAATAAGATAACTCCTTGAATTTCCTAAAAACTTATTTATAGTTTTTACAAAATCGGCTAAAAAATACGAAAAATCGTCAACCCGAGAAACCGCCCGGTCGGGCGACAGTCATCAACTCTAACGAGCTCTGGAGGAATTTTGCTCGGTCAACCGGGCAAGGCCGCCCGGTCGGGCTCGCAAGCACTTTTGGAGCGTCTTTCGCCCGGTCAACCGGGCGAACCAGCGATATGGGAATGCAGAAAATTTTACTCGCCCGGTCGGGCCAAACCGCCCGGTCGACCGGGCGAGAGCTCTTCCTTGGCTCCTAACGCAAATTCTTCTTCCAAACTAATTGACTTGCTCCTCGGGGCTGCTATGTGCTATGTGTGATCATCGAACTTTCCTTTCATGGCTAGATCAAGGCATAAAATACATAATCTACACAATAAAACATGGAGGAACAAAACCACGTCCAAACATATCAAATCACACAAGTATGAGCTCAAAATAGTACTCAACGCGAGGGGAATTGGGGCTAAAAAATCTATATAAACTAGACACATCATTATCCCACCCACCCTCCCCTCTTTAGGTATAGATTTAGCAGCGTAATGGGTTGTTTTATCCCTAGCCCTATCCCCACTATCATCCCCATGCTCCTAAACAAACACATCATTTCTCTTATCCTCTTTCTCTTATCTTCCTCACCTTTTATCCTTCAAAACAAACATCCCGTTAAAGTTTAAAGATCCTTCGGTGAGGTGCTTATTGTTGCATGTTCAATCTAAAAAGGATGTCTCTGGTGTGAGATTTTGGATTTTTTTGGTGGTGATGTGGCTGAAGATTTGAGTTGAGAGGGGATGAGGGCTTATACTAAGAAAATTAGTCTTAAATCTAACTAATGGGCTTACCATCAATAAAAGTATATGGTAGGCCCGAAAATCTAATACTATTATGAGACAAAACAAGAAGAAGGAACGTAGGGGCTTAAGTTACATATTATTTGAAACAATTTGTGATGGACATTTCTAATTTGAGACTAGTTTTGTACTTCCTCCGTATCAATTTAGATGCTACATTTAGAGAATTGCGGACTCCCAGGCATTTTTTTTAAGAGGTGATTAAAGTTTTGGGGGTATTGTTAATAAAGTTGTGGGGACAAAAATTAGTGGTAAAGTTAGAGGGAGAATATTTGGGACCACATGACTTTTGAGGGATAATGGGTGGGGGCTGACCACGTGGACCTTTTTTTTCCTTTAAAATCGCTGCTGCTGTAGTGGAAGGGAGGATTTCCCTCCAAAACACCAAACTCCAAATTGTACACTTCCCAAAAAGTTGAAATTTTACGTGGGAAGTATTAGAGGGAATATTTCCCTCCAAAAGATAAATTTTTGGTGTTCTAACATCAACAGCAATAAAGCAGAAACCTCCCAAAAAAATTTAGAGGGAATTTTTACCTCCAAAAATTAAGTTGGAGCCAACAATTCATACACTTGCCAACCAAGTAAACACCACTATTCAAACCCCAAACATAGGGGACAACCATAAATGTTTAACCACCCAAACATCAGCAACATTTAAGATGAGTTAGTAGAGGCAAAAATTAGCTAGCATAATTGCACAGCACACACAACACTTAATTTGTTAATTTCCATCACAATAAAACCAAAAAAACAAAAAAATTATCTTCTTCATTTCCAGATTTGCTAGGGGAAAAATGCAGAATCAGCAAGATGATGGGTTCTTCAGTGTAGATCAGTTGTTAGATGAGAAGGGACGGCATGCTTTGCTTGATGAGAGCTCTTGTTCAGATGATGTGGCAGCAGATATGCAAGAACATGCAACACAAGAAACAACAGAGGAAAGAGTTAGAGGGCCAACATTGAAAACAGAATTAAGTCTACAGAAGAGAAGGTACTTAGTGGAAAAGCTTCTTGATTTAGAGAATGCTGATAAGTTACCTTGGGGCACTAAAAAGAAACTTTCAAGAGAGTTTGGTATTCACATAACCACTCTTGACAGAATTTGGAAACTTGCAAAAAAATGCAGGGAACAAGGTGTTCCACTTGATGTCAGCACAAAGAAACATGGAAAAGTTGGAAGAAAACCCCTAGAGTATGCTGAGGAATGACTTCAGTCATATCAACTAAGCTATAGGTCAACTGTGAGGGCATTTGCAGCATACCTTAAGGTTCCTCACTGCACTATATACAGGCTACTAAAGAAAGGCAAGCTTAGAAGTCACACAAGCAGCAACCATCCAGCCCTCACAGTGGCACATAAGCTTGAAAGGATGAAGTGGGTTCTTTCCCACATCATACCGACCCACTAACCGAATCGAACCAAAGAATGTTTCAAAGCATGGAATATGTTGTTCACATTGATGAAAAATGATTTTATTAAAACCCAAATATGAGAAGATTCTACTTACTGCCCAGGGAAGAAGATCCATATAGATGCACACAATCAAAGAGGTTCAAGATCAAAGCAATGTTTATGGTTGTCACTTCAAGGCCACTATATGACACAGATGGGAAGTTGATCCATGATGGCAAATTTGGTATCTACCCTTATGTGGAAAGGGTTGCAGCAAAAAAAAACAAGCAAAAATAGAGTTGCAGGCACTATTGAGACCAAACCAATAGAGAAAATCACCAAAGAGGTCATCAGAGATGTCATTGTCAACAAAGTCATACCAACAATCATGCGAAAATGGTCTGGTCATCTACCAAAAGATATTCTAATCCAACAAGATAATGCAAGGCCACATATTCAACCAACTGAACCAGCATTCATGGAAGCAGCCACAAGGAATGGGTTCAACATCAAACTGGTCTGTCAGCCTCCCCAGTCACCTGATCTTAACATTTTAGACCGAGGTTTCTTTAGTGTCGTACAAGCATTGCAGTATAGGCCATTTCCTAAGAATATTGATGACTTGATTGAGAAAGTGCAAGCATCATATGAATTATTTGATCCAGATGTGTTAAAGTACACATGGTTACAACAGCAATATGTGATGGCTGAAATTTCACAAGTTAAAGGGGGAAATAACTACAAGAACCCTTACTATGGGAAGATAAGATTAGAAAGGTTGGGACTCCTACCAAAAAATATCATAGTGGATCAGGAACTCATTGATGATGCAGTAGACTATTTAGATGACATCTTGAAGTTAGTTCAAGATGATCCAATGGAGTTTTTTGAGGTGGATGCAGACTAGTGGGTGTGTATGAGAGGTTCTGATGAATGGAAGAAGATGTCAGATGCATGTTTTTGTTATCACTGCTACAACACAGGTTTGACTGCTGCACAAACCTTATTCTGATAGTGTCAATTGATATGCATTTTTTTTTGTACACTGAAATTGGATGGACAACAACTTTTTGTGTATTGAAATGATATAGGTAGATGCATACCAACTTTTGTGTAGTTAATTGGTATTTATATAAACTTAGGTAATCAAAGGAACTTTTGTATAGATTAATGGTATGCATATCAACTTAGGTTTGTAGATGCAGTCAAGTTTAATGCAATGAAGTTTATTTTCAGTTGGTGTTCTATCAATGCTTATGCTCAAGTGTGGTCTTATATGAATCCATCAGGGATATCTAGATTTAACTCATTGAAAACAAGGTTTGGTACTTCAATAAAGTTAACTGTGGAGCAAATCAAACCTTGTTTCAGAGTTAATGAGTCCCTTCGTCATCTGGATTAAGTGGAGATAAGGGACTAACAACCATAACACTAAACCATCCAACCAGGTTGGGGACTAATCAAATTGACATCATGGATCATTGAATGCATTTCACGCAAGCAGGAACTTAACTAATGAAGCATTAACTAACAACATCAGCATAGTAACAAAGAATTCTCATAACCTCTATGAATCCATCAGGGTTATCTTCATTTAACTCATTGAGAACAAGGTTTGGTACCTCAACAAAGTTAAATCTGGAGCAAATCAAACCTTATTTCAGAGTTATTGAGTCCCTTCATCATCTGGATTAGGTGGTGATCAGGGACTCTCAACTACAACTTTAAACATTCAACTACAACTCTAAACATCCAACAAGGCAGGGGAGTAGCCAAATAAAGGACAACCAACAATCATGGAATGCATATCACATAAGCATGAGCTTAATCAATTAAGCATTAACATCATAAGCCAACAACACCTCAGCATACTAACAGGGGTCCATCACCAACAATACAATTCAGGGACTCATCACATTTAAGGGACAAAAAATAGAATTGCAATCAACAAGTTAAATGATCAAAAGAGGTAAAGGAGTCAGAAATAACTAAAGAATGTTGTGGCCTTAAGAGGGACTCATTCACATGTAGTTATTCCTGAATGCAAGGACATGTCCCATCATGAACTTCAACAATTGAGGATCCCATTCATCCTAATCAATTTGCTTCCATGGCCCAACCCTATTCTTCCTGGGTTCACTATGTTTGACAGGGGGAAGTGGGGTTCTGCTCCAGTAAACCTCATTTTCTGGCACAGGGGAACAACTGACCTTCCTCTTCCCAACAACCTTCTTCACTTCCTGGCCTACAGCTAGGCCACATACCACTATCCTTCTCCCACCCTCAACAGCCAGCCCCTTCCCTTTATCCACAACCACCTCCTTCCCATTACCCTCAACCACCACCTTTCCTTTTTCCTCTTTCTCACCACCCTTTTTCAGTAACATGCAAATCTCATTGCAAGATCTCAACATGTACTGCCTACGATCAAAAGAAGGTCCTTCTTTCTTCTTCTCCACCACATCCTCCATGAAAGAATCCTCCTCATTTTTTCTAACTTTATCACCCTCTCCAAAAACCCTAATTTTTCATGTTCCTTTTCTTCACTATCGATATCAATAATTTCATGGTCACCCTCGTACGACGAGTCATCAGAATCCATAAAATCTTCCAAGATATGAAAGTCACTATCATCTTTCGTGTTTTCCGCAGCCAAGTCGAGTGGTAATTTTGGCCTCGCTTCCCCCAAATGAAATGCCTCCATCTCCGCCAACTGCTCCTCTAAAGCAGATCCAAGAGCCTTCTTTGCGCTGGGACCCATATGATTTTCCGCACATTCGGTTTCGTAAAACCGTCGGGGCTACGAAGATCTCCGTTCGAAGGAGTCACAAATGTCCTTGATTAACAGGATTTCCCCCATCATCATAAGTCTCGAACAACGCATCAGTCAAGGGACTCAAATTGGGGATAAAATTATGGGCCATAGGGTTTGGGACTCAATTTCTAGGGTTTTTGGGTTAGGGTTGAAGAACAAGGAGGAGAGAAGAGGAGAGAGAGTAGAAAGTTCGAGAGATGTAGGGGGGTTTTTTTTGGTGAACTAGGGAAATTCATAAATCAAAGAGTTATGGCATAAAGCCTATTACAATCCTTAGATAGCAAGTCTTGACAGTAGTTAGGGGGTTGGGGGAAAAGCCTAACTACATTTACATAGTCGATTGAGTTACACATTCCTTTGCTAGTTTGTCCGCCACTTGATTATCTTCTCTTTTAGAGAAACTCGGCGTCATCACATGGAAATAGTGCCGCAGCTCCTTGCATTTAAGTATAACATCACTATATAGGTCTACAGTCATTACATCAGGATTAACAATATCCACAGCCTTTTTGCAGTCCGAATGCATAACTATATGTGTGAGATTCCTCCTGCTGGCTACTTGAAGACCTTGACGAATTGCTAGCAACTCTGCATGGAAAGGATCAATAGCAAAAATAGTGGACTGACAACCCATTATCCAATGACCATAATTGTTCCTAAAAACTCCAGCAATACCTAATCTTGTCCAGACATTTAAAAACGAGGCATCAACATTTACATGGACAAAATATGGCGGAAAACAAGCTCTCTGGTCAGGCGTGTGTGAGGACAATTGGGTATGGATTTGAGGTTCATACGCATAGAATTCCCACGCAAGTGAGAAGGCACGGTCAAGGGTGGTTCTGGATGGGGCGTGGGTTTTGTTTTCAAAAACAAATTTGTTTCGAGCCTTCCAGATTTCAAAGCAGACAAAGGGAAAGAAAGATTTCCATTGAAGGCCCCTTACCTCATTGGTGTGGTTCCTAATTTCATCTAGCCAATCATTTGTGGATGTCGTGGTCCAAAAAAACGTAGGAGTATTAATGAGGGCCCAAACTTGGGAAGCTTTATCACAATCTCTAAGAGCATGGAGTGAAATTTCTGGGTTAGAGTGGCAAACAGGACAAACTGGATTTTCAATAATTCGATGTTTAAAGAGCATGTCACGGTGTGGGAGTCGATCCCACCAAATGAGCCATATGAAGAATTTGAGTTTGGGGAGAATATTAAGCTTCCATATCCATTCACTATCCATGAGTGCAGATCGCGAGTCAATGATGTGGTGATATACCTGCGCAATGGAAAACTTACCCAGGACAACGAAAGTTGAAAAGGTAGTGTCAAGGTCTTGACGATAAGGGATGGGCAATGAAAGAATTCTTTCCTCGATGAAATTTGGGAGGGGAAAAGATAAAGGGCTCAGGTTCCACTGGTTATCTTTGATGATATGGCTAACAAGAAGGGAGTCTTCATTTAAGTTCGGGGGCCCATGTACAAAGTCACAAATAGGCCCTATTCCTAGCCAATTATCTTTCCACAAATTGATTTGCGTGCCCGACCCTACTTTCCACACAAGGCTCTTGGAGAGAATATGACAACCTCTACCTAAGTCGGTCCAAAGACGGGATCCAATCTTCCGAGAGATGGTGAGATTGGGTTGGAGATATTTAGACATTATACAAGCTTTTGCAAGGTTATCCTCCGCATTAATCATTTTCCACCGGAGCTTAGCCATTAATGCAATATTAAGGTCCAAGTGACTCCTAATGCCTAATCCACCCCTAGATTTTGGAAGGAAGGTGTGAGATTGGCCTACCAAGTGAAGTTTAGTTTTCCCCTCGTGATGGCCCCATAAGAAGTTGTTGCAAGTTTTGTCAAGTTCCTTAAGAATGGATTTTGGGAGATGCGATGCTTGCATATAATAGGAAGCAATAGTGTTCATAGTTGATTTAATAAGAGTGAGTCTCCCGGCTCTTGAAAGGAATTTGGACTTCCATAAGGAGAGTTTCTTTTTCACTTTATCAACTACAAACATGACATCACTTTTTCGAGGTCTTTTATGAGATAAAGGCATGCCCAAGTATAAGCCAAGATTTTCATTCTCCTTTACATTAATGGTGCTTTGGAATAGGAGTTTGTGCTCATCACTAGTGTTGGGGGAAAAGGTAAGGCGGCTCTTTCCTTCATTGGTCTGAAATTTCACAAAAGGTATTAAGAATCTCTCGCAACTTAAAGGCCGTTGTTTCATCAACCCTCCCAAATATGAGAAGGTCGTCAGCAAAGAGAAGGTGAGAGATAGGTATTTTATTTTTCCCCACCCAGAAAGGAGTCCATGTTTTTTCTAGGCATGCCTGATTGATTAACGAAGTGAGATGCTCAAGGCAAATGTTAAAGAGGAAGGGGGACATGGGATCTCCTTACCTGAGACCCCGTGAGTGTTTGAAGACCTCAGTTTTCCTACCATTAATAAGGACTGAAGAAGCAGATTTATTAATACAATTCATGATGAGAGATATAGAATGAGCATCAATGTTTTGTTCATATAGACATTTGCGAACGAAATCCCATTCAAGGCGGTCATAAGCTTTTTCAAGATCCACTTTGAGAGCAAACCAGCCAAGCTTACCCTTTTTGTGGTGCATGGAGTGCAAAACTTCTGAAACTACAACAAGGTTAATATCAGGACCCCTTCCCTTGATAAAGCCATTTTGATTGTTAGAGATTCAGCTAGGGATTAAAGGTTTCATTCGATTGACAAGAATTTTGGTGACAAGCTTATACATGGTGTTACACATACTAATAGGACGAAGTTGCTTAACTGTTTCAGGATTGGGTTGTTTTGGTATTAGACAAATAAGAGCTTGCCCTAAGTTCTGAGGAATATCACCATTTTGGAACCAGGTTCTAATCGATTCAGAGATGTCAGAACCTAGAACATGCCATTCTTTTTGAAATAAGATAGGATGAAAACCATCAGGCCCCGGGGCTTTTAGGGGTTTCATGGCAAACAAAGCACTTTTTATTTCCTGATTTGAAAGGGGGTAGCTAAGAGAGAGTTGATTGTCGGAAGGACGCGGATCATATCTATCGGAAGACACCTTTTGAGTGGTGTACAATGATACATAAAACTCACGAATATGGTTTTTAAGGTCGAGCTCTTCCCTAATCTCATTTCCATAAGTGTCTTTAAGGCAACGAATATAACTTTTTTGCCGTTTTATAAGAACACTTCTGTGAAAGAAAGCCGTGTTTCTTTCCCCTTGGGTGGACCACTCTATCCTACACTTAAGTAACCAAAGCCACTCCTCTTGTTAGAGAATTTGAATGAATTCATTTTGGAGGGACTCTTCAAGTTGGAGGTGGTGGAAAGAAGAAGGGTTAAATTGGAGGTAATGTTGGATCCCAGTTAAGCGCGCTAAAACCCTCTTTTTCTTTGCATAAACATTCCCAAATACCGAGATATTCCACTGGGTCAAGTGCACACCTACATTTTCAATTTTATTTTCAAGGTCATGGCTCTCACTGTTCCAAGCTTCCATCACAACATTTTCAAATGAGGGGTCTTGAAGCCACATTGGCTCAAATCTAAAGGGTTTGGGACCTAGGGAAGGAGGGGGTTTATCAAATGTGCAAAGGATCGGAGTATGATCCGATGTAATGTGAGGAAGGTGCCAAACACACGAATTTGGGAATCTAGCTACCCACTCCCCATTCCCTAGCCCTCGATCAAGCCTTTCCGAGATAGGGTTGTTTTTCCGTTTGCTTGTCCATGTAAACTTAGGACCGTTAAAGCCTAGGTCGATGAGATTGCAAGAGTTTATAGTGTTTTTAAACAAATTTGCGCGACGATGATTAATGGGTCTTCCACCCCACTTTTCACTTTGAGTAACAATTTCATTAAAGTCACCGATAGCTAACCACGGCATTGACATGTTTTCGGCAATTCCACATAAATCATCCCAAAGTAATTTACGATTTGCAAAAATTGGACTAGCATATATTGCGGAAATAAAGAAGGGGGGATTAGAATTTACCTCAACCAATGCATGAACTCCTTGAGCATTATGATGAATAATGTGAACATTAACCCGGTTAGAGTTCCACATCATCAAAATGCCACCCGCATAGCCCACGGGGTCCACGAGAAACCAGGAATCAAAGGTCAACGTGCCAACGATGTTGGCCGTGTGGTTACGGGCTGTTTTGGTTTCGGCCAGGATAACAAGGTCCGGCTTATTATGACTGATGAGATGAAGGAAGTTTGACTTGAAGGCCGGTCTTGCCAAGCCCCTCGCGTTCCAGTAGAGTGTAGACATATTATACGGGAGGTACGGTTTGCGCCTCAGCGCTTGTATGGTTCCCGTTTGTTCTTGGTCCCACGGATTGACTACCTCTCCGGTCATGGGACAAACCCTTCTGTTTCTTTGGGGCAGCACTCGCATTTCGGTGGATCGTAGGCTTCTTGCGCCTCTTTCCTCTTCCCAACGCAAGAGAAGGGTCATTTGCTTTAACATCGGGAGGTGGCTCATGGCCATTAGTGCATTCGTGTTGCTGTATGATGTCTACCCGATTGCCATCCCCTTCAGAATTACCTTTTTCCAGACATTGGAGATGAGGCTTCGGGTCGAGCCAAGGCCCGAGTTGATGTAATATCTCTTTCTCTTCTTCCTCTACTCCTCCCTCTCTCTTTAACACCCAATTTAGCACAATCCATGGTATTATCGGGAGATGCGCTGCATCTTGCACTTGAGGGAGATGTGCTGGTTCGAATGTGTCTCCTTGCCTGTACATGACTAGTTTCGAGGTTCCGCCGGCTGCCGTTGGGTTCAGGATCAACGCTTTCACTTCTTCGAAGGCTTGCTCGTAAAGAATTTTCCCCTCCTTCCGTAGATAATAAGTTGATCTTAGGTCCACGTCGGGGAGGAGAGGGAAGCTGGTCTTTGTAAAGAGACATGGAAACTGCCACTCTAGTCTCTCTATGTGAGGGGGAGAGCGAGGTGGAGATTTTGGGGGGGATTCGTTGCTGGATGGGGACGATAGTGGTGGTGGGGATAAGTCAGTCTGAACCACAGGGAAGTTCAAGTGATAATGTTGCATTTTTTTGAACTTGATTTTGGAGGTTGGGTGAGAGACGTTGTGTGGGGGGGATATAATAGATTAGCTCTTTTCTTTATGTGCTGAAGAAGTGAGGGGGGGTTTTTAAGGAGAGAGACTAGGTATGACATTTTTCGAGATTTGGTTGGATAGAAGGGGAGGGTTCACAGGGTAGGGGGGTTGGTTGATTTAATTGGGTGCGTTGTTTTTAATTAGGGGGTTGAATCTGAAAAGTTGTTGAGTTTAATGAATTTTGGTGGGAATCATTAAATTGGGCTAAGGTGTTTAGGGATGTCATTAGGTTTGCCAAAACAATTTTAATTTTTTTAGTGAGGGTAATATTGTTCTTCACCAATCAAAACTGGTTTTTAGTGATCAATACTGTTTTTTATTGACTTTTTAACTAGAATAATACAAACTTTCGGTGGTTTGCTCGTAATAATATAACCTTTGGATTATTTTTGAATAAATATAAACTTTACACCAAAATTCCTAGAGTAGGTCAACTTGACTTGAAACCTGTAACACCAAAAACTTAAAATCACTTTCTTCCTCCCACCACCTCCCCCCCCCCTAAAACACCACACCTAGCCCAACCCCCAACCCCCACCTGAAACACCACACCTAGCCGAACGCCCACCCGAAACACCATACCTAGCCCAACCCCCAATCCGGAAGCCACCCCCACCACCCGAAACACCACCCGTAAGGCCGTAACCCCATCCTCAATCCCGAAGCCACCTGAACTACCCCACCCCAACACCTCCCCCAACCGGAAATCACCTCCTAGCGCCTCCCTGACCCATCGCCACCCTTCTTCACTTTCCACCAGAAGATTTCTCTCTCCTCCCTTCTTCTAATTCACTTCCCCACCCTCTCTCCTCCCTCACATCACCCCCGACCCTTCGCCACCCCAAAACCACGACCCCTTCATCGGACAACTTCATCAGCGTCTGCTGGAGAGCGCATCATTGTTCCCATCTTTGCACTTTCGTGCCAGAATTTCTGCTTGGTTTCTACAATCAGCAATTTAGTGTTGATTTTGTAAACGAAAGTTTGATTGTGTAATGTGATTGTGGCGGTAATGATGTTTTTGTAGGCATTTGAGAAGCTTCTAATCCCACCCACTTGAATCACCCCAACCCCAACAACAGAATTTTGCTGGTAAGACGGAGGAGGAGAAGAGATTTTGCTGGTAAGACGGAGTTTAGGGGTGAGATTAGCAGGCGTATTTTTGGAAATAAGAAGAGTTTTAAGAGGATTTGAAGGGATTTTAGGAGGAGGAAAAGAGGATTTAGATGTGGTGGTAGATTTTAGGGTTTTAGGGTGGCGAATATTGCCAGGAAAATGTTCCAGTGCCCGTGTCTGGCCAGGGGTGGGGTGGGGAGAAAAAGAGAGGAGGGGACCAACAGAAGAAAGCAAAAAAAGGGAAAATGTTGGATTTTTTTTGTTTTTCAAATTGAAATAAAAAATTAAAAAACCAACCAATAAGATAATGACACGTGTCATAGTGACCTGTTTCAACAAGTTACAACCGATATTGACCTACCAGGAGAATTTTGGGCAAAAGTTTGTATTATTCAAAAATAATCAAAAGTTTGTATTATTGCGAAAGAACGGGTAAAAGTTTGTATTATTCTAGTTAAAAAATCCTATTTACTATCGAATATCACTTTCATAAGTTCAAGTGAACAGAGTTTAAGGCCAGGTTTTGTTTAACCTTTTTATCTTTATCTTTGATGTTATTGCTTACTCACATTTTAAGGTAGTAATTCTTATGTATACAATAATTAAGTGTGAAATGATACCATTCCTCTACTTTTGGTCAATGTGATGTGGATTAATTTTGAAATAACATACATGAAGGGATTTCTAAAGAATGTCAGTGGTCGATTTAAATCACCACTTAGTTCAAACTATCTTAAATCAATTGATTATGTTAGTGCTGACCACCATTTGTAACAATAAAAAGAAAAATTGATAAATCCTGAATCCAAACCTCTTGAACATGCTAACATCCTAACTCGAACTGGTAAGCAAAGTTCCTAAATGATTCGAACTTAGTTTCTTCATGGTTGACTTCGAATTTACAAAACCACAACCCAACTCTCCCAAATCTCATACAGTTACAATCCAACTCTTTCAAAGTTCCACGAACAACTACAACCCAATCTAAAATCTAGACTGGTCCGTATCCACCAGGTCCACCTCTAGATTTTCCTTTTATACCTCTCTCTTTTTTAACGAGTTCGGATGCTCTAGAGTTCTAATTAAGGGCTCATATTGGTAGGAAGGGGAAATAAGAGGGTGGATTCTGATGAGAAAAAATAGACGGAGTTTTGGAAAGATAATATATGAGTCATTGATTTTTTATTCAATGGTTGATATTGTTCAAACTCTACCTTGTAGACTTTTTATATCCAATTACTAAGGCTATGTTCAGTTCACCTTATTTTGACTTATTTCAGATCAGATCAGATCAGAAAAAATAAGTTCAGATCAGATCAGATCAGATTTGATAAGTTCATATCATATCAGATAAGTTCAGATTATGCTTATATTTAAAAACTTATTATTATTGTTATTATTATCTTTATTATTATGATTATTAGTATTACTAATGCTCTTATTGTTATTGTAATAATAATAATAATTATTATTATTGTTATTATTATTATTATTATTATTATTATTGTTGTTGTTGTTGTTGTTGTTGTTGTTGTTGTTGTTGTTGTTGTTGTTGTTGTTGTTGTTGTTGTTGTTGTTGTTGTTGTTGTTGTTGTTGTTGTTGTTGTTGTTGTTGTTGTTGTTGTTGTTGTTGTTGTTGTTGTTGTTGTTGTTGTTGTTGTTGTTGTTGTTGTTGTTGTTGTTGTTGTTGTTGTTGTTGTTGTTGTTGTTGTTGTTGTTGTTGTTGTTGTTGTTATTATTATTATTATTATTGTTGTTGTTGTTGTTGTTGTTGTTGTTGTTGTTGTTGTTGTTGTTGTTGTTGTTGTTGTTGTTGTTGTTGTTGTTGTTGTTGTTGTTATTATTATTATTATTATTATTATTATTATTATTATTATTATTATTATTATTATTATTATTATTATTATTATTATTATTGTTGTTGTTGTTCTTGTTGTTGTTGTTGTTGTTGTTGTTGTTGTTGTTGTTGTTGTTGTTGTTGTTGTTGTTGTTGTTGTTGTTGTTGTTGTTGTTGTTATTATTATTATTATTATTATTATTATTATTATTATTATTATTATTATTATTATTATTATTATTATTATTATTATTATTACTATTACTATTAATATTACTATTTACTAGTACATTTGTTCAAAAAGATTATTATTGTTGTCGTTGTTGTACTTATTAATTATTAATATTGGTAATTATTATTAATGTCGTTGCTATTATTATAAATGTCATTGATATCACTATTTGAAGCTATTTGTGTTCAAGAAGAAGAATATTCTTTTGGCATTTGTACGTGTTCTTTTTTATATTTGTTCTAATTAATAATTTTGATACGTGATGTTGTTTTTGATTTTGTACATGTAACGAACATGACAATAGTATATGATGTTTATTTTTTAAAACAATATTGGTAGAATAATATAAATTACTACCTCCGTTTCACAATACATGCACCATTTGCTTTTTCACGCACTCCAATGCTCTTCTTTCGACAGTAATATCTTCAATTGTGCATAGGTCAAAATTATAAAATGTTGATATTTGAAATCCTCGCATTGAGACGAATTTGAGAAGACCCCACTTGACTATGTTTTTTCTTACATAATTTTGAGAGAAAGATTGTCAAAGTTAGTTGATGAATAGTACTCATATGAGAAATGGTGCATGTATTGTGAAACGGATGAAGTATATGTTACTAGTTTATGTTAAACATGAGTAGCATAAAGATATGGAAGCTTAGAAGTTATTTTTCCTCTCCCTTGAAAGAAAGGTTGTCTCTCCTCTCGCCTAGGGTTTTTCACCATCTCGAATTCCGAGATAGATCTTCAGCCAGTATGGCTGACGATCTTGCACTTCGATACCTTAATCTATCTTTGGATGACGAGGACAATTCTGTGGTTGACCTAGGCAGTTCTGGTACGGATGGATCAAGTGATAAAGTTTCCCTAATGCTGGTTGGGAGATTGGTTACGGATAGACCCTTCAATGTTGATGCTTTCAAACGAACGATGATTCTTTCCTGGGGATTATCTCAAAAGGTAATCATAAGTATCATTAGTTCGAATCTCTTTATTGTTCAATTTTTTCATTGGCGGGACAAGGAGAAGGTCTTAGCGGGGAGACCTTGGTGTTTTGATCAAAACTCTTGATATTGAATGAAATCTCGGGTAACGAACAACCCTCGGATGTCACTTTAACTCATTCCCCGTTTTGGGCTAGACTAAAAAAATTGCCTTTCAATTGCCGAACTGATGATGATGTGCGTGCCATTGCCTCGTCTTTGGGCGAGATTTTGGATGTTGAATCTGATGCTTTAAGCTTAGAGAACTATCGAAGGGTTAAAGTAATGCTGGACGTTACAAAACCTATTCGTCGAATGCAGCGTATTAGGGGGAAGGATGGTAGAGAGATTCGAATTGGTTTTCAATTTGAAAGGTTGCCCTTTTTCTGCTTTTTGTGTGGTGTTATGGGGCATGGTGAGAAGGACTGTTCGAAGGCTATTGTGGAGGATCAAGAGGTGAGTCTTGGGTGGGGTGCGTGGTTGAAAGCATCACCTAGGAAAGGGAGGCAAAAATTACTGGAAGAGGTGGCCACGATTAAGGCTGCTCGTAAGACTTTGTTTGTGGCGAAGGGGGAGGATAGTGAGGAGGAGGGTAAGATGGAGGGGCGCGCTGTAACAGTGGAGGTTGTGGATGAGGGAGAGGGGAGGTTGGTCATTCAAGGCACGAGTGATGGGACAATGCTGGGGACAGTTCGACTCGGAAGAAAGTTACTCAGTCCCTATCCGAAATTACCCCTGGTGGCATGGTGGTGGAGGTTGGCGAGGACCAACCCCGCCAGGCCTCATGAGTTGTTTAGGCCTTAACTCCAGAGAGTTGGGCAACCCCTCTGCAGTTGCAGGGCTTCGGAATTTATTCCGAAAAGAGGCTCCATCATTGATTTTTCTTTCTGAGACTAAACTAAGTTCTGGTGAGTTTACAAAAATAAAAAATAAGCTGGGTGATTACAATGCTATTGCGGTGGACTCGGTAGGGAGGTCGGGGGCTTGGTGTTGCTATGGAAAAAAGAAGTTGATGTTCAGCTGCGATCCATGTCTGTTCATCATATCGATGTGGAAATAAAGGATGGGATTGGTGATGGTATATGGAGATTTACAGGTTTTTATGGGTGGCCGGAGACTCAAAATCGTCATTTATCTTGGAAACTTTTGGGGGAGTTAGCTCTTCAATCTACCTTGCTTTGGATGTGTCTTGGTGACTTTAATGAGATTTTGTATGAGGTTGAGATGAAGGGGAGAGGTGTGCGTGCAGAGTGGCAAATGAGGAACTTTAGAGACTGTTGATATTTGTGGGTTCCGGAAAGTAACTTGGACAGGGTATGAATTTTCTTATGATAATGGCAGGCTTGGGGAGGATAATGTGCAAAGTAGGCTGGATATGGCTTTTGGGAATGTGGCGTGGATGCAGTGTTTTCCTTCGGCTTAGTTAGAGTATTTGGTGCGTGAATGGTCTGATCACGCACCCATCAAACTTGTCTTTACTAAACGTGAAGGCCATGTGGGCTTGGGAGCAAAACCTTTTCGCTTTGAGCAATACTGGACGAATGATGATGAGTGTGAAGATATTGTCTCCACGGCATGGCAGTTTGGAGGGAGCTCTTTGCCCTCAAAGCTGAGTTTTTGTGCTGCAAAACTGAAAGATTGGAGTGTTAGAAAGTATGGCAAATTTTTCAAAGAGCTGAAGAAAAAAAGAAAAGATCTTGAGCGTTTGAATTCGGGGAGTTTAACAGCCCAGCAGGTTGATCGTCGCAGGCAGTTGGTTTGTGACATCCAGAGCTTGGTTCATGTGGAAGAAATACATTGGCGTCAACGTGCCCGAGTGACTTGGCTAAAGGATGGTGACAGAAATACTAAATTCTTTCACCAGACAGCGTCAAATAGGAAGGAAAAAAATGGCATTCGAAGTATCAAGGATGATGATGGTGTGGTGTATACCGAGAAGGAAGACATTGGGCGGGTTGCGGTGAACTATTTTCGCATCATCTTCTCCTCGTCCCACCCTCCTCTTGTAGATCAAGCTCTCGTCGACTTTGAGCCTCGGGTTTCTGAGGAGATGAATAGTATTCTTCGGGCCGAGTATAAAGCGGAAGAGGTCTCTTTCGCTCTTAGCCAGATGCATCCTATTAAGGCCCCCGGGCCTGACGGTATGTGCCCACTATTTTTTCAGTCCTATTGGAACGTTGTTGGCCCTTCTGTAACGTCTGCTGTTCTTGGAATCTTAAATGGTGATGTCATTCCTGCGGAGTTAAATAGCACTTTTCTTGCCCTCATCCCTAAGAAAAATAAGCTTGAGCATATGAGTGAGTTTCGCCCGATTGCCCTCTGTAATGTTGTGTATAAGTTGGTCTCCAAAGTTCTTGCTAACAGGCTAAAACAAATTTTGTCTGATATCATTGCTGTTAACCAGAGTGCTTTTGTCCCGGGGAGATTGATTACTGATAATATTCTGGTAAGTTGAAGGGTATATGGCTCTGAAACTTGATATGTCTAAGGCCTATGACAGGATTGAGTGGTATTTTTTGAAGGCTACTTTGCTGAAATTTGGATTGGATACTGCATGGTGCAATAGAGTGATGGATTGTGTACAGTCTGTTTCTTTCTCGGTGCTGATCAATGGGAACCTCTCGGAGTCTTTTTCTCCTGGGCGCGGGATTCGGCAGGGAGATCCGCTATCTCCATACTTATTTATTTTATGTGCGGAGGTGTTCTCTAATATTATCAGGAGGGCTGAGGAATCTCGAGGTCTTAGGGGAGTTAAAATTGCTAGTGGGGCGCCTGCTGTGTCTCACCTTCTTTTTGCAAATGAATGTATTATTTTTTCGGGTGCTTCGGAGACTGAAGTGGAGATTGTTCGAGACATTTTGACTACTTATGAGTTGGCTTCAGGGCAAAAGGTGAATTTGGAGAAGACGGATGTATCCTTTAGTGCGGGGGTGGCAGAGAATCGTAGGATAGCGTTGGCTGATAAGTTAGGAGTGAGAGTTGTTAACTGTCATGAGAAATATTTGGGGTTGCCTACAGTGGTGGGGAGATCAAAGAAAGTCATAACTAAGGGTGTGAAGGAGAAGATTTGGAAGAAATTGCAAGGGTGGAAGGGGATGTTATTATCTAAGGCGGGTAGGGAAATTCTGATAAAGGCTGTAGCCCAATCTATCCCTACCTATGCAATGAGTGTGTTCAAATTAACATCTTCTTTCTGTGATGAGTTACGCTCTCTAGTTTCTCAGTTTTGGTGGGGGCAAAAGAGGGGTGAAAGGAAGATACATTGGGTGGCTTGGAAAAAATTGTGTCTTTCCAAGATGGAGGGTGGTCTTGGCTTTCGTGATTTCAAACTATTCAGCTGGGCTCTTCTTGGTAAGCAGGCGTGGAGGCTAATAACTTGTGGGGGCTCTTTGGTGCATGACATTCTAAAGGCAAAATACTTCCCGAATACTTCTCTTCTGGATGCGCAACTTGGTTATCAACCTAGCTATACATGGAGAGGGATTTGGGAGGTTCGATGGGTGGTGAGAAGGGGGATGTGCTGGCGTATTGGTGATGGTGAGAGTGTGAAAGTTTGGAAAGACCCTTGGATTCCGGGTACTCAAAGTAGGTGTGTTATCTCTCCGGTGGGTGAGTTCAATAAAGAGTTAGAGGTTAGTTCTCTTATTAGCCCCATAACTCGCAATTGGAATCTTTCGCTTGTGAAGGATTTGTTCTTACCATTTGAACAGGATAGGATATTGAGCATTCCTTTGAGTCGTCGTTCTTTTAGTGACACTATTTTCTAGGCCCTTGAAAAGGATGGAAAATACTCTGTGAGATCAACTTATAGGGCTATTTTTGGTGATGATTATTATCGTTCAAATGCCGCAAGTTCTTATGCGCATAATGTGTGGAAGAAAATCTGGTTTACTTCGCTATTACCCCGCGTTAAACTGTTTGTTTGGAGAGTTTGTCATGGTGCACTTCCCACGAGGGAGGGGCGAGGCAAGGGGTGTTAGTGAGGTGCAGGTGTCGAAGCCGCAGAGGGTAGAGGGGTCCGGAGGAGGGGTGGTTAAAGTGCAATATTGATGCAGGCACTAAGGAGGACTGGGGAACGGGGTTCGGGGCTGTGTGCAGGATTTCGGCTGGGGAGATTGTGTGGTGTGTTTCGAGTTTCGAGTTGGAGGTGAGGAACAACTTGTTGGCGGAAGGAATGGCGATGAGGTGGGGCTTGCTGCTGGCCAAGTCAATGGAGGTTCGAAAAGTGGTGATGGAAAGCGATAACTTGAATGTCATCAGGGCTTTGAAGAACCATGTTTGTGGAGCGAGCACTTTTCATCTTATCTTAGAGGATATTGTTAGTTTAGTTAATGATTTTGATTTAGTTTCTTGATCTTTTGTTAGACGTAGTGGTAATAATGTTGCTCATAGTTTAGCTCATCTACTTCCCTCTGAGGTGGGTGAATGGGTGTGGGAAAATGACTTTCCTATGGATGTTGTTCTTGGTGCTCGCTCTGATTTGATTATATAATTTTCCCTTGATGGGTTTTCTTCAAAAAAAAAAAAAAAAAAAAACATGAGTAGCATAAGATAACCAATTAATGGTGTTGGCATCACGTTCAAAATTTCCCCTACAAAGGATTTCAACTTATATTTTAAAAAAATGTTTATATAGAACAAGACAACGATATAAGAAGAATATTTAACCATTTTGTTCAAGATCATATGATTATATATATTTATAGGTTTATTTATAATAAAAAAGAACAATTTATTGATATAATAAAGAACATGTTGTTTGTTAAATCCAAACATGTCATCAATATAAAAATAACATCTATCTTTTATTTTTAGAATGTGTTCTTTAAATAGATTTTGTATGCTCTTTCAGTATAGATTCTTTTTTTAATATCATTATATGTTCTTTTCATTACTACCTAAATTCTTATTATAAACGGACCTTGAACATGAACAATATGTTCTCTTTACCTAAAATGTTGTGTTCTTTTTTTTTGGGCCCCTTTCGGGAACCCCGTGGTAAGATGAATTTCCTCTGGGCTGCCCTCGCACAGGGTCATTCACCCCAGAGGCCCAACAAGCCCCAACCCCCTCCCTCCACCCACAACAATATTGAAATTTATGCTTCCACTAAGATTTGAACCTTGATCTCCCATGTGGAAGATAGGAAGCCATACCATTGGGTCCAAGAATCCTTGGTCTTTTATTTTTAATTTTATATTCATATACTAATGTGTTCTTTTTCAAAAAAAAAACTAATTATGCTATTATTATTATTATTATTATTATTAAAAGTTGTGCATAGTAATAAAATGATAGTAATAGTAATACTAGTAATGAAATACAAAGTAATAATAATATTAGTAATAATATGTTTTATAAAAGATAAGTTCAGATCAGATCAGATCAGACCATATCAGATCTGATCAGATCAGATAAGTTCAAATCAGTAAATTTCAGGTGAACTAAACATAGCCTAAATACAAGTCTCCCTTGTAGAGTTTTATTGGATCCGAACTCTTGTCTTATATCATTATTACATCTACATGTGGCAAACCAATCATGAAATCAGATTTTCTTATCTCCAAGCACATCAAATTTTCATTTGATCAAGTTCTCATCATTCCCCTCATGGACTCATTTAATAAAAGTAAGTATATGCTTTAGTTAATAGTTATGGATTACTCTAGAAATGAATGAAATTATCAACTTGATAAAGCTCCTCATCTCCTTAAGTGACCCCACCTTCCCCCCTAATACAACCTCAACTATTCACACCAGTCCATAAGAAATAGAATTGGACATGACCAGTCAAAATATACAGAAATTTTTGCATGCTATCATTTTTCTCCAGCAATATACTTAACACACAATAACAAATTTACAATGACAATGCCATCATTTTCACTAGTTTTTTTTCTCTCTCTTTTAGACTTTATATATACCTGACCTTCACCCCTGTCTTTGCTTTACTCAGAGTCTCAGACTAAAACAAACAAAAAACAAAAAACAACCTCACTTTTTCTCCTCATTTTCTTTCTCTCTCTTTATTTTAGAGAATCCTATTCAAATCCTGTGCTATAATATATTTCTTTCTTCTCCAATGGCAGCTTTTCAGCAGTTTCCAACTTCTTTTTTGGTTGACTCTGTTTTTAATTATGTGCCCGCCATTAAAACACCTGAAGTTCTTGATGAATTCTTCCCTACTTTAAATCATTTTTACCCATCAAATGAAAATTCTCAGAAACCTCTGATTATTCATAATCGAGAGGTTTCCTCCATTGAAAGCAGCTGTCTTGAGCAGCAGAGCTTATCAATGGCGGATAAAGCTGATAGTGGTGAGCAAGTAACTCAAACTTCGTTACCCATTAAAAGAAAGAGGAAGTCTCGAAAATGGTCTTCCCCAAATTCTGCTATTTCGAAGGTATTCCATCGAAATTGAGGTTGAAAGCTTCGAAAGAAGTTCTTAGTTTTTGCAAGTAAGGTGTTTGATAATATGCGTAAATGAGTTTTTATGTTTTTGTTTAGCAGCCTAAACAAGTGAAGTGCAAGAAACAGAAGGAAGAGAAAGAAGTAACGAATGATGAGAAAAAAGAAAATAATTCTAATGAAGAACCTCCAAAGGGTTACATTCATGTTAGAGCTAGGAGGGGACAAGCCACAGATAGTCACAGCCTTGCTGAAAGGGTATATCAGTAATTTTCATTATTTCATATGACAATTTGTGTAGACAAATTATACATTTATATCCGATATACTTCATTCGTTCTGAAATAAGGGAAACACTTCTCTTTTTTATGCGACAGTTTTTTGAGAGAAGTGTTTCACTTATTTCAAAATGTAGAGAAAGTATGCCCTATTTTTCTACAAAATCCCAAAATATCTGCGAGTTTATTCAAAATTACAAAAATGTCACTTAGTGCATACTGTATGGATATAAGTTATGGTAAAGTTGGTTTATTTTAAATCTAATAGAATATGTTTACATCATGTACTGTTTTGGTTTATGACAGGTTAGGAGAGAGAAAATCAGTGAGAGAATGAAAATGTTGCAAGCTATTGTTCCTGGTTGTGACAAGGTGGGCATAATTAATTATCCTTTATGCCATAATACTCTTGTCTTTTCTAGGATCTTCTTGGGTGTAACTTGTAAGTAAGTTAATTCATTAACAAGTTCATATGTCTTGTTTGAGATATTAGGTCACTGGGAAGGCCCTCATGTTGGATGAGATTATCAATTATGTCCAGTCCTTACAAAACCAAGTTGAGGTACTCAGTTTGGTTCTTTTTCACATAGTTATTTTCATGTTTGCAACTTGATATTGACCATGATAACTATGCCATTGTAGAATTTTACTTCAACACTCCATATTAACGGTCATTGTTAGAATTGAGTAAGACTATTTAGCTAACTGTTCTCTACAGAAAAAGAGGTATCATGGTATTTTTGTCCCTACTAGCAATATATAACATGATTCACCGTTTATATAAATTGTAAATATGTCAATATACCTCTTAATTTTGGGAGTAGCGTTTGGTAATAACCTTTTGTTTTTTTACATATTCACATATGCAAACTATATTTGGGTTGGCCTTTTGCATCAATTGCATTTTTGACAATTTTATACTATTCTAAGCAAGATACCTTGAAAATGCAATCTTTGATTTGGTACTTTCAGACCACCTAATAATTTCTGCAAAAAGTTGGAAATGTCTATCTCTAGTGGGTAGATTACCCGGTGGGTAGACCAAGTTTTTCTCTCTTATGATGGATGGTTAAGGTTTTTTTTTTTGGGAAAAAAGTTAGCATATTACCTGCATATTGTATCACTATTCTTTGTTTAAGGAAACTGTGTAAATTTCTTTGGGAAGTGTACCCATAATTTTTATCTTCTCATTTCACTGTTTTCTTCTAGTTTTTGTCAATGAAGCTTGCTTCTCTGGACCCCATGGTTTACAATTTTGGATTAATGGATCACAATCCTATGGTGTTTGGGACTCAGGTACTGTAAACTATTATCCCAGAATTCAAACAGAAACTTTTTTGCTTGAAAAAAAAAAAAAACCTTGGTTCACAATTCTCACTTTATTCTTATAACTTGTACTGATGATTATATGTTTGAATTGACATGAAAAATGTAGGCCATTAACAATGGCATGGCATTACCAATGCCATTAATACAACCCACCAGCAACTGTGGCAGTAGCATTGGTCAGCCTGAAGCTTTTGCTAATCTGAATGCACTGAGCTGCTCCACCACGAGCTCGGCCACAACGCCAATCTTCCCTGGCCCTATTGTTGATAGCTCAGCCAATTTATTTCAACAGGAGCAGAAGCCAAGTTTGCTTCCTTTACAATTACAGGTACATGAAGAAAGAAAAAATGCGGATTAACATGTTAGTTATCAAAGACCTAACACTCGACAAATTGTGTTCAAAATAAGCAAAACAATTAATGCAAGGCCGGTGGAAAAGACAAAACTTTATTACCTTAAAAGCATTATCACAATAGAATGTAAAGTCGGGATTTATACCCAAAAACAAATATCCACACAAACTCTCCAAATTTGGGGCTGATGAGAGTCGAACTCCCGACGATGAGGTGGGGAGGTGGAAGCTCCAACCATCGGGCTCGCACAGGATTCTTAAACATCAACTTTTTATAATCTTCATTGTATATAGGATCAATTAAAGATATCAATAGTCAACATCTGTCTTGGAGATCGTGAAAAAGCAAATGAAGTAAACAATTAAGGACGATGGGAGTAGAAATGTATCCTTACTCAGAGTAGGAAGTTTACGTGAAAGAGATTGATACGTTTATTTACTGGGTAAGCTACTCACTAAATATAGACAATTTAAAAATCATTAACAATGCTAAGTTGAACTCTACTAAGTATTGATGTCTATCTTTACGGGTAAATTACCCGCTAGAAAGACAAAGTTACTTTCCTTATACAGGTGGTGTTATGACTGAAGTTTGCATAAGAAACTTGGACTAATAATGTCTCTGTCAACCTTTGTACTCTTTGGTTTCTGCCAGAAATTGGTCTATAATTATATTTGATAAAATAGTTTGATTTCTATAAAAAAAAAAGAAATGGAAGAAAAGGGAATGGTAAAATAAATTGTTTTAAATACAGAAGGGTCGCCTTAACTCAATGTGCAACATATTGGGTATTTGTGTAGGACACTTGTAGGCCAAAAGTTATGTTTTGAAAGGACCCCCATGTCTAAACACTAGGTAGAATGCCAAAATAAATAAATAATCTTGGAAGTTTTTGAAATAGTAATTATAAACATGTCATTTTCAGGATATCGGGAGTTTATACTGGGATGTAAATGAGCAGCAACGACAAAACATTATCAATCAATTTGGATTCAGCAGCTGCACCAACTTGTATTCTCTCCAGTGAATATCATCATTTTTACTAGTCTAAGAAGCTCTTTTAGTAGAAAACTTGTAAGTACCAATATTACTTGCATGCATGCATTTACCTGTGACAGGCTTATTAAGCCTTAGAAAGGAGTAGCTGCATCTCATATAGGCAGAGAAAAAGGGCTACGGATTGTAAAAATATGGACCCAGTCCACGAACACTGGAATTAGAAGATTGCCGGTGGATGATTTTCTATTCAACAGTTATGTCATGTAGGATTCTGACCCTCTCATTACCTATAACAGTTGCATAGAAAATTTTCTGAGGGGCATGATAGGGGTTGTGGCCTCATTGTGAATATTTTTTCTTTGATTACTATATATGTAGAAAAGAGCATTTGTGCAAATATTTCAAATGTTCGAATTTTATTGATGTACTTTGTTGATCCTTCTATCTATTTTCCTTCTTTTTAAATTTTCGGATTCCGCCGTTAGACATACCATGCTCTCTTTCCTTTACTAAAATAAATAAAAATATGTTATCAATTTATGTCCCCATGCTAGACTCATTATCGAGGACTCACAAGGGGTAGGTCGAAGGGAAGCAGAAGAGGGAGGGCCATGTCTGCCTTGTTTGGAGTTGGGCTAGTGTTGAGCAATGAGGCCATGTTAGGGGCCAAGCTTGCTACTACTTTCCCCTCACCCCAACCAAAAAAATAAAAAGCCTATCATTTGCTGCTTTCTCTAGTAATACTCATGTTATCAAGTATGAAATATTTAATTAGGAAAAATAAATTAGAAAGCATGCCAATAGAGTATGTTATCAAGCATTAAATATTGATTGCCATAATGCCATGTTTTTGGAGACATGTTGAACATGTATGGTCACAAGGAGACTGTGAAGCACAGTAAAGCAAAAGACTAATATTTACATCTCAGTTTTATCAATTGAAATAAAGTTGTGTTACCTTCAAGACTTATTCTACCACAGTAGGTAGAATCTCTAAGATATCCATTACCCAATATTAAGATCAAGTTTCATTTACTTTATTATTTTATCTGACTTTCTAATATGCCAAGGATACGTAAAGTATTATATATCTTTTGCTATAATAGAAATAAAGTAAAATGAGTAGTTCTTTATGGAACAGACGAAAATGAAAAGTAAATAGTTTTTCCCTGAATATAGGGGAGTAGTGCGCAGCAACACTTCAACTATCTTTAAATAATGAGATAATTAGTTTATATGACATCAGTCCTCAACTATAAGTTTGTGTATATGAATCAGCACCAAGTAATAGTGAGTACACATAGCAACACAAACTGTAATGCTAGGAGTAGAGTGCAACACCAACTTTAATGTTGGTACATTCGATGATATATTGTTGTAGATGATGTTAGTTCCCCACTTGTCCAACCACTTTCAAAACCTCACCTCTACTCCCTACTCGGCTACTCCCATCCATGGCTTATCATCGTCAAGAAAATAGAAAAATTCACTAGAATACGGCATAATTTACGGTCATATATCATTGGACATATCCAACATTATTATAGTTGCCATTGTCATGGTTAAAGTCATGTCGACCAATTTTTTCTAAATCAATCCCTCTTATTTCCTGCTTTATACTGATCAAATCCTCCTTTAATATTGCTGTATGTTTGTGATTCCAGAGTGTTAAGTTTATCAAGAAATATGTGCCAACAATACCAAGCTAGAGGGAATTAAGCTACCCTGGCCCTGCAAGGGAAGGGACATTGTGGTCAGAGCCAAGTTGAAAAGTAGCTTAAAGAAAAGGAAAAAATTCTCTCCTTTGTGTCAGCTCCAATAGATGAGAAGAAATTCCTTTGCTGCAAATTGGCTATGATTCTTGATTTTTAACAAATTGGGGATAGTAGAAAGATTGCTCATTGTTGAAGAAGCCAAATTCAGTGGAAGGTGGAAAATTAGAGAGAACATAAAGGACAGACCATACCCAACCAAATAAGGACCCCCCATATCTTTTGAAGATCCTTTGTTTTTTGTTCCCAATTGACTACCAATTATGTCACCATTATAGTTTTAGAAACCCGTAGCAGTTAGGACCTTGCTACAATTAGACAAAAATAAATTTTCTTTTCTGTATTCATTGTACCTAGCTATCATATAATGAAGTGATTACTATTATTCTCATTGATAATCTTGTGTTTCGGCTACTGTTATTTATTATAAAATACGACATTTATGATGAAATATGTAAAGTTTTATGCAAATTATACTCTTTCGAGGTTGGTTAAGGTAATTATTTTCATTAAGGCATAAAAGTGCACAAGAAGAATACAAAAGATGTTCGAAATACCTACAATATTGCACAAGAAAAATACAACAGCTATTCAAAATAACTACAAATTGCACAAAAAATCAATTAAAAAGGCCGTGTTTTATTATCTTATGTATGGTTTTGTTTTATTCTTGTGCAATTGGATGCTCTAATAAAATTATTTAACATTAATTAACCTCAGAGCGTGATGTAAGGAAAGAAAATAACAAATTTCATCGTCAATTAATGTTATTCGCTAGAATAACCAATAATACAAGGTTATTTGATATAATAAATTAATTTTATTGTTACCACGTATAAACAGTCAAGATATAGGATTACCAAACATTTTCTTTTTTCAACACTATCACTAATTATTTTTTGCCTCTTCTTTTGATCATTGTTCTAATTTTTTTAAATTGATTTTTGAATTTTTGACAAATTCAGAAGTGGACTATTGTTATTTAATATTAACCTTTTGAATTTTGATTACATCAAAATTGTGTAAATCATGTTGTAACTAGCCTTTCCATTTATCTTTAAATCATGCTATTTGTCCAGTAATTTCAAGACGATTGACGGATAATGGCTTTGCTACCTTTTGGCAAGTCAACCTATTCCGGTGCATGATTAGGCATAATAGACTATTAAGCTATTAAATGATTTTTTCCATATACTTGTATCATTAGAACTCTTATCATCCTCAAAATTTTAAGGCTCATCATCAAACAAGTGAAGGTGTACAAATAGTTCATCTAGTTCATCCACATCACTGTTTTCACAAAAAAATTGTAGTCATAATATCACAATTTAAGTTTTCATCTCTTATTGCTCCTAGGTTGACCAATCGTATTTCAAATATTAACGGCAAGTATAGACATAAAAAAGATGTCGGAGCATAAATACATAACTTGGAAAATATCATTTTATGCGGTGGTTGTGCGTGGTTTAATTTAGTTGGTGGTGTGCGTGGCCTCGGTGGTGGTTTGTGTGGTTTCGGTGGTGGTCATGGGAATGGAGGTGGTGGTTGTGGAAAAGAAAAAGAAAAAAAAGGAAGGGTGAAGTTGGAAATATTTGGTGGGGGCTATTTTTAAGTAATTTTGGGGCGATATTTAACAATCCCTACTTTCTTTAAAAGGAAATATGCTAGCTTGAAGAACTCAACATCTTTAGATTCATACTTGAATCTATATTCTATGCATATGAACCTAAAAGATGCACAATTGTAATTTGTAAAGATGTTTGTGCGATGGTAGCATTAAAAATCCTTATGACACAGCTTCTTGTAAACATATGAACCTTCCTCTTTTGCTCTTCTAACAATTTTTAAGATAACAATTTTTAAGGAAATTGAATGAATGAGGGACAAATTATTTTGATGTAAGTCAACTTCTTAGAAAATAATCATATGGGCCTATATAGACCCTTTATTGTCTCTTATTTTATGATGGGCCGATTAGGAGACACATAACACCCTATATATATACATATTAGGGTCAGGGTTATGGTCCCCCAATTCATATGATTGTCTAATCTCTCTGATCACCCATCATCAGTAGAATAACAAAGGAGATCATATGGATCAAGGTACACTTCCGCAATTTTGTTATACCGATTAATTTAATATGAAGTCTCTAGTTTGGTTTATCTCCTACACAACTATCTTAGACACCTCACCGCTTACATCTCGTGAACACAAACTAATTGGAGGACGATGGCATGCACGTAGATGCCCACCTCTAATCCAAACCATATAGGCAAACACTTTTAGATGAAGAAAAATGCCCTTATTCTAGTCCCACCATAGATTTCCAACAAAGTGTTTGCTTATATTTGTCCCCTGAAATTTGAAAGGGAATATACATTGCATCATCATAAACATAAGAGCATAAATGCATAATAATCCATAGACAAAACACGTCCTCTACTTTTTCTCCAAAACTAAACATCTCTCTATTTGGTTTGCCTACTTAGCTTGTATTATAACCAACGAGCTAAGCTTATAATAACCCAATCATTAGAATGCATGGTGTAACACATTAACTAGAGGTGTCAAAAACTGGGCCGACCCACGGGTGAACCCGCATGCGACCCAGACCCAACCTGTTCCGAGCCGAGAGTGGTCGGTTGGAAAGCCGACCCATTCCGACCCAGTGTTCACCCGTGCCCAGTTTAACCCGTGGAATTAGTAACCCAACCTGAGTTTGGCCGACCCAGTTGTACCCGTACCCAGTTGCACCCGTGAATAACGACCCAGACCCAACCTGTTTCCGACCCAAAATGACCCGCACCCAACTTCACCCGCCAATGACCCAGTTAAACCCACCCAGGTTATCACCCAACCCAAGTTATCACCCAACCCATTTACCACCCAACCCAGTTGTGACCCAACCCAGCTATCACCGACCCGGTTCGACCCAACTCGCCTATCACCGACCCGGGTTGTGACCCAACCCGGCTATCACCGACCCGGTTGTGACCCAACCCAGCTATCACCGACCCAGTTGTGACCCAACCCAGCTATCACCGACCCAGTTTCGACCCAACCCTGTTAGCACCCGACCCAACTAAACCCGACTCAATGCCATTCCGACCCAACACCATTTATTTGTTTTTGGGGTGCAAGACCGAAGACGTATAAGATTACCATTTATTTCAAGTTTTATCTTTCTTTTATTTTTTTCAAAAATCGATGGAACACATTTTTTGATTTTTTCTGACAAGTACATTAATATTTGGAGTAGTTCTCGATTAGGCGGAGGCCGGAGATGAAACACATAGTTTCTGTTGTTAGACATGCATTTAAGCCATGACTTCCGTACACCATAGGGCATAATCCATAAGGTATCTTAATTCTTAACCTCCAACTTTTTCTTAATTTATGTAAATAGTTGAATTGAATTAATCATTATGTACATTTTCAGCCCATTTATATTTGGAACGTGTTAGAACGTGTTTGAACAAGTGTGTTTGAACGTGTTCATTATGTACATTTTCAGCCCATTTTCAGCCCATTTATATTATCCATAAGACTTACTTAATGTTTAAACGTGTTCGGTCCTTGTTACTTAATGTTTTAATGTCTAATAAAGAAATAGTGAAGACGTCTCTCTCTAACGATCAAACATTTGTTTTACTTAGTATTTAATAAATATTAGAAATAAAATAAATAAAATCGGACTTAAAGTATTAAATAAAAAAAATATATGAAATTAAAATTGAACAAAAACCTGTCATTAATCATTCCAAGCTTCCAACATCTTTACAAAATCAAGCAACCCTAATATAAAAGGGGAAACATCCATTACATCCAACAAGTTAGATTATCATTACTAATAAGCAAAAAAATTACATAATGATCATCATTTACATGGCCCAACAAAGCGAAAGAAAAAGTTAGTACAAAAAATTCCAATATCCTACCAAGGCGACCACTAATACTCCCCTTCAATTCCAAAAAATTTCAAAAAGTTAGTACAAAAAGTTGGTATCTCATGACCTTCATCAATTTTGCACTTGATGTACCCGAAATTATAAACTCAAAAATTTCTAAATAAAAGAATATTAAAAATAAATACCAAAGACAGATTTTTGAGAGAAATAAGGCAAAGAAAAAGAATAAAATATCTAAAACATTTGGTATAAAAAAATAGCTCTCGGGTACAAATTTCACCTCATCATCGAGCACTCGACTCTAATTGACAACACAACTTAACACGACAAGAAAGCCGACAAAAGAGACACAAGCATCATCAATACCAACCAAGTATGTATCATGTTCAATTAAGGCGGCAACGAAATGAGAGATGCATTGTGACACTAAGGGCAAAACAAGTGTGTAAAGTTAAATGTTGGCAAAAAAAGTCGCTAACAACCATAGGGCAAAGGTGGAAGACAAGAGAAAGAACAACTACGGCTCTCGGTACAAATTTCACCTCATCATCGAGCACTCGACTCTAATTGACAACATAACTTAACACAACAAGAAAGCCGCAAAGTGACACAAGCATCAACAATACCAACCAAGTATGTATCATGTTCAATGAAGGCGAAGCAACAAAAATTAAGAGATGCATTGTGACACTAAGGGCAAAACAAGTGTGTAAAGTTAAATGTAGGCAAAAAAGTCGCTAACAACCATAGGGCAAAGGTGGAAGACAAGGGAAAGAACAACTACGGCTCTCGGGTACAAATTTCACCTCATCATCGAGCACTCGACTCTAATTGACAACACAACTTAACACAACAAGAAAGCCAACAAAGTGACACAAGCATCAACAATACCAAGCAAGTATGTATCATGTTCAATGAAGGCAAAGAACAAAAATTTAGAGATGCATTGTGACACTAAGGGCAAAACAAGTTGTGTAAAGTTAAATGTAGGCAAAAAAGTCGCTAACCATAGGACTCCAATTATCTTTGCGCAAGGGACATTAATTTATTAAGCAAAAGGATATTGAACAACTAAACCAAACCCAAAATACAGCCATCAACAATGGGCCAAAACAAAAACCAGCAAACCACCATCACCAAAACAGCCATCAATAATAGGCCAAAACAAAAACCAGCAAACCACCATCACCAAAACAGCCATCAACAATAGGCCAAAACAAAAACCAGCAACAAACCATCACCAAAACGACCATCAAGCAATAGGCCAAAACAAAAACCAAGAACAAACCATCACCAAAACAAACCATCAACAATAAGCCAAAACAAAAACCAGCAAACCACCATCACCAAAACAGCCATGAAGGCATGAACCATCAAACAAAAACATCACAGTTTAAGGGATTGAATCATAATCAATATCAAAAGGCTCCGTATCCTTAACAACCTCAAGAGACTCCTCATCCTCATCCTTAGAATAACCAAATATCCAATTTTGGCAAGTCACTATAGCCTCAACATTTTTGGGCAGCAAACGTGTGCGGTACTTTGTTAAAATTCTGCCCCCCATACTAAATGAAGACTCGGAAGCCACAGATGTAATGGGGATAGCCAAAACATCTCTAGCCATCCGAGCCACAATAGGATAAACGGTCACATGAGATTTCCAATAAGCCAAAACATCAAAGTGGTCATCTTGATCGGGAGGAACATGTGGGGCATTGAAATATGATTCCATATCATTTTCAACACCCCTACTAGCAAAGAACATTGGCACCAAAACTCTAAAAAACAGCAAAGTAAATAGTATATCACTAAACTATTCCCAAACAGCAATCACTAATAGATTAAAATGATACACATAATAGCCAACCTTTCCTAAATTGGCCTTCTTAAATGGACGGGCAAGTGACCTTGCAAAACTTGGAGTGGAGGACTCGAACCAGGTAGTCACGAGAAGATGTAGTGGAAGAAGATTGTAGGTGAGAACAAACAGTAGCATAGTGCATATACAACTCACTAAAAGCATCAACGGCTTCTTTAACCTTACCATTAAGATATTCGGGCAAATAAACAAGAGCATACAACTCATGAACAAAGTTTTTTTTGTAACGGGGATCAAGCATAATAGCAATAGTAAGAATTAGAGAATAATTTTGCCAATATTTGTTAAATTTTTGATACATAGGAGCCGCCATAAGACGAATAGAATCGGTTGGGTTTTCTTGAGCATAATACAAAAGACTTTCAATCAAAACAATATTCTCCACATATAAGTTAGCGAGTGGGGTAATCGGAACCGAAAAAAAGACATGTAATATCATAAAACGGTTCAAGAAAATCACAAACATTTTGGACAGTTTCCCATTCAAAATCACTTAAAGAAACATCTAAACCATGCTCAAGCAAACAATACCTATCTACAGCCTCCCTAGCTTCTAAACACCTACGAAGCATAAGAAAAGTAGAATTCCAACGAGTACGTACATCGCCAATTAACAAACCCGAAAAAACCGGTGTTGACATACTTAACACAATCATCAAACCTCTCTTTCCTAATGTTCGAATAAGAAACATATGAAACAACTTGTTGCAACTTTGTAACAGTTTTATCCATAAACTTAAAACCAGCTTGAACAATCAAATTCAATATATGGGCAGCACATCTAATATGAAAAAATTTACCAGAACAAGGCAGCATATTAGTCCTATTTAAGTCCCTAACCATTTCTTGAATCATAACATCATTGGCAGTAGCATTATCACAAGTTAAAGAAAACACTTTATCTCTAATATTCCACTCATCAAACAAATCAAGAGTAAACTTACCCAACTCCTTACCAGTGTGGGAACCAGGAAAATGTCGAAAAACAAGAATTTTAGAACGTAGCACCCAAGAGTTATCAACATAATGAGCAATCAAAACAATGAAACTAACATTGTTAAGAGCGAGACCACAAATCACAAGTACAACGATTTTTCCTTCTAAATTACCTATAGCTATTTTTAATTGAGTTTTAAGGGCAGCAAACTGATTAGTACAATGCTTAAGCATAGTATTCCTAGAAATATGTTTCACATTAGGATTCAAGTAAGAAAGTAATTCTCTATGCTTAGCATGCTCAACCATCAAAAAAGGATATCCATGACACATAATAGCTTCAGCAAATATACGACAGAAAGTTTTTTGATCATAATGAACCCCAGGTTGAAGTTGCTTAACTTTTAAGTAAGGTTCACATTTTTCTAAGTGTTTATTTTGGTTATTAGTACCTTGTGTTCCCTCAGCACGATAGGTTTTAACATTACAGTGCTTACATGTAGAAAAAATCTTACCATCTTCTGTTTTAAACAAAGTAAAGTGCTGCCAAACCTTAGCTGTACGCCTCCCAAACAGGACAGGGTCATGGGTTTGGGGAGAAACAGTTTCCTCATCAACAGACAAAGAATTTGACCCAATAATAGAGTTGAGTGTCAATGGATGAACTGAAAAACAAGTCAAACGTATTGAATTCTAGGGTTAGGGTTCGGTAATGTGTGGGGTTAGATCAGATTTAAGAGTCAAAGTCAAGTTTAATGGTTTAGGGCGGAGTTAAAGAATGTTCCGAGATCTCCCATTAAAAAACAGTCACATAATGAATTTATTATTCAATTCAATATAAAAGAATTTATTCAATTTAATATACAACTATAATTATTATAACAAAATAAATGTTTCGCATCTCACATTTAGGGTTTAGGGCAGGTTTAAGAATGTTTACAAAATGTATGTTCAGATCTCACATAAAAAACAGTCACATTATGAATTAATTAATCAATTTAATATAAAAGAATTGGTTCAATTTAATATACAATTTTAATTATTTTACAAAATGTAAGTTCCATATCTCACATAAAAAAAAACAGTCATGTAATGAATTATTCAATTTAATACAAAATAATTGATTCAATTTAGTATACATTTATAATTATTTTTACAAAATCTATGTTGAAAATGTCACATAAAAAAACAGTCACATTATGAATTAATTAATCAATTTAATATAAAAGAATTGGTTCAATTTAATATACAATCAGGGTTTAGGGTTTAGGGTTTTAGGGTTTAGGGTTTAGGGTTTAGGGTTTAGGGTTTACGGTTTAGGGTTTAGGGTTTATGGTTTAGGGTTTAGGGTTTAGGGTTTAGGGTTTAGGGTTTGGTTTAGGGTTTTATCCCCAACCCTAAACTCAAACCCTAAACAAAAACCCTAAACTCTAGACCCTAAACAGAAACCCTAAACTCAAACCCTAAACAAAAACCCTAAGCTCTAGACCCTAAACCCTAAACCCTAAACACAAACCCTAAACAATCAAACCCTAAACAGTCAAGCCCTAAATAGTCAAGCCCTAAATAGTCAAGCCCTAAACCCTAGTCAAGGCCTAAATAGTCAAGCCCTAAAGGCTAAACAAAGCTCAAAAGACTGTCCAATATAAACAAGAACCCGAAAAAAAGCCCAAAACTTGCACCCAGAAAAAAAAGCCCAAAACTTGCACCCGGAAAACGAGGAACATACATGAACCGATGAACGAGAACTTATGAACCCGCAACGAGAGAACACAAACCCTAGATCATTTTATTATTTAACATAAATAAATTTTATTAATTTTATTATTCAATTTAAGTAAAAGTGTAAAATCCGAGGCTAGATTCTAGAACACAAACCCTAGATGATTTTATTATTCAGATCTCACATTTTCCGTACATAAATAAAAGGCAAAATAATACAAAAAAAGATAGAAAAAAAATCACTATGAAGAACTGAACTTGAAAAACAGTAGCAAACATGGCAAAAGATCCCAAAATAATCTAGATCTGGACACAAAAAAAAAAAGTAAAGTTCAAAAAAAAAGTATAGATATCAGATCTCACATAGTAACATACTCACATTCATAATTTCACATTAAATTATAATTATGATTTATGAAGTTCCAGGTCTGATTTTAAGGCAAAATAAAAGGCAAACATGGCTTTCTAACATACAAAGGCAAATTCGAGATCTCACATTTTCCGTATATAAATAAAAGGCAAAATAATACAAAAAAAGATACAAAAAAATCACTATGAACAACTGAACTTGAAAAACAGTAGCAAACATGGCAAAAGATCACAAAATAATCTAGTTACGGACACAAAAAAAACTTAAAAACATACAAAAAGTAAAATAGTAAAAAAGCGAACTTTCTTGAAATAGCAAACATGGAAAAAAAATCTCACAATCTAGATCTCACATATTCCGTAAAAAATTGAAATAGCAAACATGGAAAAATAATCCCAAAATAATCTAGATCTGGACAAAAAAAACAAGTAAAGGTAAAAAAAAATATAGATCTCAAACAAATGTCACATGATATTCAAAAAATAGTATAGATATCAGATCTCACATAAAAAAACTTTAAAACATAGCCACATACTCACAATCTCACATATTCCATATAAAAATAAAAAGTAAAATAATACAAAAAAAAGATACAAAAATAAATCACTACGAAGAACTGAAGTTGAAAAAAAGTAAGAAACATGGAAAAAAGATCCCAAAATAATCTAGATCTGGACAAAAACAACAAGTAAAGTTAAAAAAAAGTATAGATCTCAAACACATGTCACATGATATTCCGAAAATAGTATAGATATCGGATACGTAACATACTCACATTCACAATTTCAAGTAAAATAATAAAAAAAATCAAGATCTTCAAAAAAAACAAGTAAAATTAAAAACAAACATCATATTCCGGTAAATGCACAAACTGGACCAAAGATATATTCCCACAATCACATGCAAGGGCGATCTTCCTAAATCTAAAAAAAAAAGGAGGAAAACGAGAACTCTAGGAAAAAGAAAACTTACCCGGTGGTTGCGACATAATTTTTTGAAGAATAAATTTGCGTTTTTTTTTTTTTTTGCTTTATTTTGCTTCTTCTTGGACGAAAGCTTTGTTTTTTATGATCTTCACTTCTTAACGGCTTCAAGAATCGGCCCTTAAGTCTTCAACCCTTCCGAGCCGTGTGAAACCCGAATAAGAGAGATTATTACCCCAATCTACAATTTGCAAATAAAGAGTGAAACCGTAATAAGAGAGAGGAGAGACTGAGAGAAAAGAAAAGAAAATGAAGAAAATGAGAGATTAGATCTGAATTCTGAGGAAGTGAGGAAGTGAGGAAGTGAGGAAGTGAGAGGATGAGTCATGAGAGAAAAACTCAAAAACCTAATTCGAGAGAGAAAAGCCGGAATGAGAGAGAAATGAAGTGAGGAAATGAGCGTGTGACCTAGAAAATTAGGTTTATATACCAAGGGGCATTAGGGGAGGTTTAGGGTTAGATCAAGGGTTGAGATTTATTCATTTATGGTTAGATCAACGGTTGAGGTTTAGGGTTAGATCAAAGGTTGAGATTTAACCATTGTTTGAATGAGTGGGTAAGATTAATTTTTGTAAGTTCATTTAGGGTTTTTAGTAAAGATTTCGATTTTAGATTTCATTTAGACTAGAGTTCATTTAAATTTCATTTATAGTTCTTTTAGACATTTAGTATTAATTTGTAAATTTGTTTAGTAATACTAATTACTAATTATTAATATTATAAATTAATAAAATTACAAACTTTAGAAATTTAATTACTATTTTTAATTATGAACAAGATCATTAATGTAAAAATAATTATGAATGAGGTTTACTAACTGTTTTAATAATTCCTACTTACTTTAAAAGTTCAATGAATAATGATGTAATTGTATTGATGACGAAAGTTTGTGAAACAATGAAAGTTTAAATTATTAATTGTTAAGTATGAAATGCATTAATGTGTGATTATTTAAGTAATGAAATAGACGGATTTATAGTATGCTTTGATTATTGTTAAAACGTGTAATAACATCGATGATCAATCGTATGATCATTTGATGGTTTTGACTTTTGATTAATGTCGAAGACAATCAATCTTAATATCTTATGATCAATTTGATTTATGTCGCTAAGCTAACTAACAAACTGTTTAAGTTTAATAGTCTATTGACTCTAATATTATAAGTTTATAATCAATAATCCTTATGGTTGTTACTTGTTACATGTTAGTTGTTACTTGTTACTTGAATACTTATGCAATCATCAATAAGAATAACTAAATAAGTGAATAACTAATAGAGTAATAGGCGATACTTAGGCAATAGGCCAACTTTATGATCATTTGATTTATGTCAACCTTAACGGCTTAACCGAACGAAATTCGATCAATGTTTCATCCTCTACCGATACAATGACATGATTATTATTTCATATTGATTATAGACCATGATCTACTTTCATAGCTTCAATATTTCATCTTCATCCTTTAGTGATATAGTGTATGATTATGTATAATCTTCTGAACGATCATATGACATATTCGATTAAGTGATTAACATTGATGATTGTTACTTGTTGAGTTGTTCCATGATCGATGAAAAGTCGAACAATTTTATAATTACAAATTAATTAAGATGCTTTCATTAATGTTTTAACGTCAACCTAATTCTTTAATTCTAACTCTTTTTGTTGCTATATAGTAACCGATTCGGATTTCAGACAAAAGAGTAAGTAAGTCACTAACTAACAAAATGTTTAAGTTTAATAGTTTATTAACCCTAACACTATAAGTCTATTATCTATAACTCTATAATCAATAATCCTTATGGTCGTTTGTTGTTAGTCGTTACTTGTTACTTGTTATATGTTAGTTGTTACTTGTTACTTGAATACATATGCAATCATGAATAAGAATAACTAAATAAGCTGAATAACTAATGAGCGATACTTACTAGTTACTACTTAGTAACTTAGTCAATAGGCCAATTGCCAATAGCCAATAATGGTGAATGACCCAATAATATAAGTATAATTTATAAGTCTTATTGTAGTAACATTTCAAATTAATAATAATAATATAAGTATCAAACTATTAATGATTCAATGTATTATTAAAAAATTAACAATTACCCAACCACAATTCACAATATCGGTATAATTACGGATTACTATAATATACCACTATAAGTATAAAGTATAATGACTATAATAGTATAATCTATACCACAATATCATAATACGCCACGGAGCCGCCGGTTCGATATTTAGTCGTTCCAAGAACCAAGTCGGCAAGTCCCACCGAGATCCGATTTTTGTCGACCCAACTCGAAATTCGATTTATTCTGACCCAAGTCCCAAGTCATTCCGATAGTCGATTTGTTGAACACTCAATTAATTACGAAGGTCGATTTATTCTGACGCAATTCATTCCCATATCGATTTCTTCCGACCCAAGTTATTCCGATATCGATTTCTTTCGACCCAAGTAACCCGAAAGCCAATTTCTTCCAACCCAAGTAATTCCGAAAGCCGCATTATTCCTACCCAACTTATTCCGATATCGATTTCTTCCGACCCAAGTAACCCGAAAGCCGATTTCTTCCAACCTTAGTAATTCCGGAAGTCGAATTATTCCGACCAAAGTTATTCCGATATCGATTCCGACCCAAGTAACCCGAAAACCAATTTCTTCCGACCCAAGTCATTCCGAAACCCGATTTCTTCCGACCCAAGTTATTCCGATATCGATTTCTTCCGACCCAAGTAACCCGAAAGCCGTTTTCTTCCGACCCAAGTCATTCCGAAACCCGATTTCTTCCGACCCAAGTTATTCCGATATCTATTTCTTCCGACCCAAGTAACCCGAAAGCCGATTTCTTCCGACCCAAGTCATTCCGAAACCCGATTTCTTCCGACCCAAGTCATTCCGAAAGCCGATTTCTTCCGACCCAAGTTATTCCGAAAGCCGATTTCTTCCGACCCAAGTCATTCCGAAAGCCGATTTCGACCGACTTCACCTTATTCCATTCCGACCCAAATTCACCCAACCCGGATCTTGGCCGACCCAGGTCTCACCCGACCCATTTCGACCCGGTTCCGAGATCCTCTCACCCGGTTTCACCCGACCCAAGTTCACCCGACCCACCCAGTTCCGACCCATGACACGGTGTCACCCAGATTATTCCGACCCAAATCATTCCGACCCAGCCTGGGTCAACCCAAACCCAGCCAGTGACCCAGATTGACACCTCTAACATTAACAACAAAGCAAGAGTTCACAACATCTTTACAATCAATGTGACACTTGCCCATAATACTCCTGAAATATAAAAGCAAAAAAGAGTTGAGATGAACACTTGGAACCACAAAACTTTCTTTCTTTTTGTTTTTGTTTTCCTCCTTTAATTTGTTCCTTCTAACTTTATTCCAGTGTACTTATTTTTCAATAATCATGTAAAATTAGGTTTTATCCAAAGATTTAGGGTTAACAGTTATAAGGCTGAGACAGGCAGACTTCACAAAATTATGACTGCAACGATGTTTCATGCATGTCGACTAGTCATTTCATACTGCCACAACAAACTTGTCCTGCTCATCAATTTTTTTTCTGACCATTTGATGGTTAACATTATTAACTTGGAATTTGATTGGACAGTTAAAAAGAGAGATTCGTCTGTTTCTGATATTTAATGCGATTCAATCAACAGTGCGGAATCACTGAAACTATATGAACCGGGGCTTTCTTATACTCACTCAAGTTAAATAATCACTACGGTTTTTTTACACTTATTTTCATTTCAGTTTATTTATGTTTCTCGTAATTCGGTTCGGTTTACACACTCTCAAATTCAACTTTCTCTCGGTTTAGTTTAATTTAATTTAGTTTCTCTCAATCCAAAAAAATAGGACTTCATGCATAATTTAATAGTAATTTGTTAGGAACTTAGGATTACAAGCCCAATATAATGAGGTCCATTGTGGTGTTCGAACATGTATGAAGTATAGGAATCAAGTGTGGAACCTTACAAAGGCTTGTTTGTGAATATAGTTGCTGGTGTCTACTGTCTAGAGGTCTATGGGTTGATCCATAATTAGTCTTGAGTGAAAGGAACCATATACGTAGTATCAAGTAAGAGGGTTGCCTTATTATTCTAGAGGCACTTACTTAATTTCCTCACAAACACTTGTAGCTTATTTATTGTTATTTTACTACTTTCTATATTGTATTTGCATTGTTGTTCTTGTGGTCTTGGACATATAATACCAACATGATTGTTAAAAGTAATCACTCAAGTTAAATTTTATTGGGCAAACTTTTGTATAAGACCGTATGATAGTTACTAAACTCTCGAGCGAGCCCAATAGTGTAACACCCCCAAATTATTCACTTTAAAATAAATAATTAAATAGATAGTATTTGAGTAATTTAGGAATATTACCGCCACGTGACTATCACGCTTTCGGCAACTAACTACTAACTAACAAAATGACTTGCAGCAAAAGACTTTAACCAAAATAATAATAACTCTTTACTATCAAAATAAATATTGTCTCAAAATTAAAATAAATAAGATCATATACTAGGTGAAGATACCCTCCCTAGTATGTTCTCATGCACATCCAAAGTTCACCTGCAAAACTGCTTACCAAAAGGTAAACAGGGCAAAGCCAAATAGGAAAAAAGAAATACGCGTCAGTATAAAACTGAGTACGAAATGTACTAGATAAGTAACACATTTGCTAGTTCATAACAATTTACATTTTGAAAACTCCATAACTAATAATTCAACGATAACTTTTATGAACAAACTCTTTCCAAATAACTTGGATTAAAGTAAACTTGAAAACAATTTCTCTTCTTATCTCCCCTTCCTTTACCTAAGTGTGCACACCCCCAAGCTAGTCATCCCATCACGGATCTATATCAAGGGGTACGGTAGCAATATTTGCCAACAAGTAGACTTTGAATCATGAACTCTTCTTGACCTTAATCAAGCGGTAATAATAATAATAACGATTTTTTCACCAAGTACCCCCGAGTTTTCAAAAAATTCACCTGGTACCCTCCATGTTTTCAAAATTCACCAGGTACCCCTCAGTTTTATGTAAATACACCCAAATGCCCTTAATGACTAACGGTGTTAACCGCCGTTAGTAATTAATCCTAATTTTCTGCTTTAAACCCTAATTAACCTCTAATCTTAACCCTAATCCTAACCCTTAACCTAACCCTAACCCTAAACCCTAAACCCAACCCTATCCACCCCTCCCCCACCCTCCCACCACCCCCTGCAGCCTCCTCCACCCCAGCCCGCCCCCCCCCTCCCCCCCCCCACAGCCCCCCCCACCCTCATGCACCCCCGCCCCCCACCCGCGCCCCTTAACCCCGCGGCCCCCACCCCCCGCGCCCTCCACTCACGGTGGTGTTGCTTGCAGATTTTTCTCTCTCCTTGCGGTGGTTCTTTTCTCACAACCACAACTGCAGTCTCTCCTCTGCTTTGTGTTGTAATCACTCGTTGCCGCTACACGACACCGCCAAGATCACCACCGGTGCTTCATCGTCCGGTGTTGCGGCCCTCATGTCCCTGTTCTTCCTCTGTCTCGCCTTGCTTCCCTCGCTCCGCCTCTCCCCTGCTTCGTACTACAGTGTCGTCGCACTAAAACCGCCTCACATGTGGAGGGGGCTGCGGGGGGCTAGGGGGCGCGGGGGCTAGGGGAGCGGGGTAGGGGGTAGGGGAGGGGGGGGGCAGTTGGGGTGGGGAGACTGGGGGGGGGAGGGGTGGTGGGGGTGGGGTGGTGGGGGGTGGGTGGTGGTGGGGTTAGGGCATTAGGCTTAGGGTTAAGGGTTAGGGATTACGGTTTTAGTTAGGTTAATTAGGATTTAGGTAGGGTAATTAGGGTTAATGACTAACGGCGGTTAACGCCGTTAGTCATTAAGGGTATTTGAGTGTATTATCATAAAACTCGGGGGTACTGGTGAATTTTTAAAACATGGAGGGTACCATGTGAATTTTTTGAAAACTCGGGGGTACTGGGTGAAAAAGCTGTAATAATAATAATATGACTTGTAAGTCATGAATAATTCTCCTTTTCTCGTAAACAAATTTTTGAACATTCAAAGTTCATAAGAACCAATCAAACCTTTCCTTGTAATAATAATTTAAATTTTCAAAAAGAATAACATAACTTTCATATAATATGATTGATAAATTCATTCCTTCTTTTCTTTTCCAATAGTGAATAAGAAAATGTTGTAAACATTTTAAACCAAATTTCTAAATTCATTCAACCATTAAATCAATAATCAACTTTAACACATAAAACTACATTTCAAAAGATCTAGCTACATAACGTACCTTGATCTTGCACAAAGAGTATACTAGTATCTTCACTTAGTCTTATGCTTGAGCGTTCTCCTAACCAACCAATAATATGAAAATCTAATAAGTAACTTATCACATGAACTTAAACATGAATTTAAACATGAATCCCTACATAACCTATCATGAACATAAACTAAGAAACATGAAAATCTTTTACTTAAACCAAATAAAATTGGAACTTGAATAAAGAATACAAAACTAAAATAGATTAAGAAGAGAAGGAGGAACCTTGAAGTAAGAGAGTTTGGATTCTTCAAAGTTTTTGGTCTGGAAAATATGGCTTAAGGTTTGGGGTATTTATAGGTGTAGAATAGGTAGTACTTAATTTCCAAAATTAAATAGTTTGTAACCTTCACCATAAATTAGGAGATTAAACCAAGATTTGTAACCTACACATTAATTAGGGAGTTTTGAAAAAATCAAAACCACCACCCTAATGATGGTGGCCGGCCATCAACCCCCCCCCTTTTTTTTTTTGCAAATCTCCATCAATACTAAATATTTAAATGTTTAAAGTTTATCAAAATAACTCAATAAAAATTTTGACTAAAATTTAAATTTAAAAGTTTAACAAATCTAAGTTTGGCGCCATATGCCCGCCAAAATAATTTAAAACATGTGAAATTACTAAAATACCCTTTACTTAAAATATTTATTTTGGAAAAAAATATTTAATTACTTAAATAAATACTCAAAAGTATGGGGTATTACAGTCTACCCTCCTTTAAAGAAGACAAATAAAAGTCATAATCACTTTCCAAAAATGGATTAAAATTTAAAATTGTAGTTTCTAACTCAAATGATCATGCTTAAAATGCATATGATGACTCAAAAATATGCTAAAATGCAATAACAATGGAAAAGCACGAAACTCTATCGCATTCTACCACCCTTAAAAGGAGTTACGACCCCGTAACTCGATAACTAACCTCGAAAAACAACGCCGGATATTTCTTGCGCATATCCACTTCAGCTTCCCATCTTGCTTCCTCAGTGTGATGGTTTGACCATAATACTTTGACTAATCTAACATCCTTAGTCCGAGTACTTCTAACTTTACTATCAAGAATTCTTACACGTCTCTCCTCATAAGTCAAACTATCATCTAACTCAATGGTCTCAGGTTGCAGCATATGAGACACATCCGAAATATACTTCCTTAACTGAGATATATGGAAAACATGGTGGACTCGGCTTAAGTCATTTGGCAAATCCAACTTATATGTCACCTTCCCGATCTTCTTTAACACCTCATATCGCCTGATATACTTTGGGATCAACTTTCCCTTCTTCCCAAAGCGTGTCACCCCTTTCATTGGGGATATTTTCAACAATACCTTCTCTCCAACCTAAAACTCTTCATCCCTCCGCTTCAAATCAGCATAAATCTTCTGTCGATCTTGAGCTTTGATCTTTTCTTGAATCACTTTCACTGTTTAACTGTCTCTTCTAGGAACTTAGGTCCAAGTACCACGGTTTCACTAATATCATTCCAAAGGGCTAGTCTTACGCATTTCCGACCATACAAAGCTTCAAACGGAGTCATTCCAATATTTGCATGATGACTGTTGTTGTAAGAAAATTCTATCAAATCCAAGAAATCTTCCCACGAACCCTGATGCTCCATGACACAAGATCGCAACATATCCTCTAAAGTCTGAATCGTTCGTTCTGTTTGTCTGTCTGTAGCAGGATGAAAAGTTGTACTCATTAACAGATTAGTGCCCAAAGCCTTACGCAAACTACGCCAAAAAGTTGGACAAGAACCACGAATCATGATCCGAAACAATGTCCTTAGGCACACCATGATATTTCACCACCCATCTCACATACGCTTTAGCCAACTGATCCATCGACCAAGTATTCTTTATAGGTATGAAAGTTGCGGATTTTGTTAAAAAAGTTGTTGATTTAGGTTTATAATTATGGTGTTTTGGTTGATTTTATATTTTTGGGTTGAGAGTTGTGGATTTTTTTGGTTAATAGTTATGATTTTTAGGTTAATAGTTATGATTCTAAGGTAGTTATAATTTCAAGGTTAAAATTACGATTTTTGGGATAATAGTTAAGGTTCTCTAATAATTATAGTTAAGGTTAAAAGTTAAGACGTCAGCTTGATGACGTCTGACTTCAGTGTATGACAATTAACTAACTATCATACGGTCTGACCAGAGGCTTACTCATTTTAATTTACATTGAAAACTTATTAATTTACAATTCTAAAAATTTGTTAAGAGTAAGAAGAAGTTGGTTAAGGTCCTTGTTTTTTGGTCGATAATAGAGATATGCATAAGATCTCAGTTATCCTTATTGAACTAAGAAATTGTACCGGCTTTATATAGACCCTTTTTTAGTGTATGATACGTTTTAATTTCTTGTACGATTATATTCTTTTTCCTTTTCTAATATATCCATGAGTACTTGTTAACGAGTTCTATTCCCTTGGTTTCTTTTAGTTTGGATAGTTGATATTGCACATGAACTAAGGAAAAAAGTGGAAAAAATAGAGAAAAGGATAATTTTTTTTGCTAAGTAATAAGTGTAGAGCTATTTGGAGCAAACAAAATGCTCTAGGTTTTGGAGCTTATATAGAACTATTTGCTATTGAAGAACCAAACAAAATACAACCTAGCCTAGTCTAAGGGAAGGCAAACCAACTACGTTGGACTCCCTCAACCCAAAGGAATGCAACAAAGCTCTATACAAGCTCCAAATTAAAAACCACTCGATACATATTAAGCCAAATTAAGAAACCAATCATTGTCCCTCCAAGATATTTTCTTAGGGAGGACAACAAAAATTCTTCTCCTAATAACTTGCTTGAGTGTTTGAACCGTAATGTGAATAGTAGGAACTTGAGCCTTCCAAAGAATCATTATACCTACATTGCCATATCAAATAAATCACAACACTAATTATGGTAGCTAAGTAAGCATCTCTCTTGAATTTCGACACCTTGGAGTAGGTAATCCACCCGATTAATCGATGTAGATTAAAACTAGTTGAGTTTATATGTAACCAGTTTTTATCTATTGCAAAAACATTTCTTACTGAAATGACACAGAAAGAACAAGTGTACGTTCATGATTGTCCACAACATTAGTGAGGTGGATTCAAAAGCACTTGTACAAGAGGAACCAATTACCTTGGTGTTGGATACTATGGGGTTCAACTTATTTGCTTCTAAACAAGAATTTCTCACTTGTGTTACTTGGTCGATTCGACAATGCATGAGGAGTGAAGAAACGTTGGTTTAGAAGACATTCCTAGTCCCGTTAGGAATGCTAGTTGGCGTGTGAAAACATGTCTAGTTGAGTTCCATTAGGACTCTTCATATCTTTGTGCTTTATATTTATCTTATTCAGTTTTTAGTTATCTTTGTGAGTTTTACTTGGAGTATGATTTAAGACTTGTCCTAAGCATAGTTAGAGTTTATTTGTTTTGCTTTCATATATGTAGCATAGGATGTATTCGTTTCAGTCGTGTGTGTTATGAAAATTTTATTTCGTGAGTTTAAAACTTGCATGTGAGTTTAATTGCTTACAAACCATTAAGTTCAATTCAGGAGTAATTTGAAGTTAGTGCTTGATTAATTAGGTCAGAAGTGACTTAATTGAAACAAAACCCTATTTGAGAGTTCAAGAGTGATCAATCAAATAGTACTATCCCTTTTTGTTCGAGTGTGTTCCATTGACATTCAACCAAGAAATAATCAAGATCCAATCTTTCTTTCAAGAGTCTTGGGAAATTTAAAACTTCACCAAAGTGTGGATCCACGTCCACATTAAATTGGTATCAGAGCTACAAGAAAGAAAGGCGGAGAAGGGTGCTTGATCTCATCCCAGATTCATCTAGAATTTAGTACGCTTTGTTTTGTTTCGTTCTCCTACTAGACAACGCATTTTTCGGAGCTTCTTGATCTTAAATTGGATTATTTTAAGTCTAGTTTTCTGTCCTAAAATTTCGTGAAATTTGGAGATCGTTTGATACCTTGTCGGGATAGTTTTTGTTACTTGTGTCGGTTTCGCTGGAATCTGGCATAGTTGACTTCTGTTGGCTACTGGGAGCGTTCTAGAACGAATTTTCAAGTGATTCCAATTCGAGGGGTCTTAGAACATCTGGAAGTTTGTTGTGTTAACCTTTCTTAGAGTTCCATCATGAATTGAGGGAGTTGTGAGCCAGAGAAGTAAGGGGTTGTACGAGGGTGTTTTTCCGGTTTTGAACAACAATTTGGAGTTCGAAATCATGGAGGAGCAGTCCAAAGTCATGAAGGCTATTAGGGAACTCAGTCTCTAGGTTATCCATGTGAAGGTATTAGGCACTAGACTCGATGCACTCACGAGTATAGTGATGAAGAAAAAAGAACAACATGTGGCCCGAAGGAGAAGAGGGATTGGATGAAGATTCAGGTGAGAGGAGTAGTAACAACCATATCTATGATGAGGATAGGGGGTTGAAGTTGGACCTTCCAGAGTTTAATGGGAATTCGGATCCTGAAGATTTTCTTGAGTGGATTCGACAAATAGAGATGGTATTTGATTACAAGGGATACAATGACTATAAAAGATACAAACTTGCAACGATGAAATTAACAAAGTATGCATGTTTATGGCTGGAGGGTTTCAAGGCTCAAAGGAGACGAGATGGGAAGGAACCTATAGATACTTGGTCGAGTTTGAAGAAGAAATTGAAGGCTAAGTTTCTACTTAGGGAGTATGAGCAGGAATAATATATTAAACTCACCTCTTTGGTGCAAGGTAACATGAGTGTGCGAGTGGGTCGAATACACGAGGGAGTTTGATAGGCTTTGTTTGATTTGTGATATGCAAGAGAGGGAGCCCTTGAAGATTACGAGGTACATTAAGGGGTTGGCGAGGCATATAGCAAATCAGGTTGATGTAGCTCATTACATCATCTTTGAAGATGTGTGCAAACTAGCCTTGAAGTTCGAAAATAGGAGTAAGGAGCAACAAAAACCCAACTTAGGTGGGGGATACAAGACTGGTTTGAGTGGTGCTTACAAAGAGAATTCTTTCCAAAACACTTACAAAACCACTTCTTCCACGTTTGGAGGAGGGAGCAAGGGTTCAAGTTCTCAAACTAAGGAGGACTCGAAGGGAGAAAAGCAGAAAGTGTTTGTACCGAAAGAAGAATTTGAAAATAGAAGGAAGTGCCAAGGTAAGGGACATATTGCAAGTGAATGTCCAACTAAGAGAGCTCTTACAATGAGGCAGTATGAGGAGATGTTGAGGGAGGAGGAGTTATACGAGTTTCTTCCTGAAGAGATGAATGATGACGAGGAGGAAGAGGATGCTTTTGCTGAGGATGAAGATAAGATACTTGGCTTGATAAGGAGAACTCTTCACATTGAGAGTGCTCCTAAGGCAGAACAAAGGGAGAACCTTTTTCACACAAGGTGCAAGATTGGGGATCATACGTGCAACGTCATAGTAGATAGTGGATCATGCACCAACGTAGCCTCGTTAAACATGGTATGTAAACTGAAACTACCTACTAGAGATCATCCTAGACCCTATAAATTAAATTAGCTTGATGATAGTGTTGGAATTAGGGTTAAAAAACAAGCGCTTGTAGCTTTCTCTATTGGAAGCTATGTGGATGAACTATGGTGTGATATAGTACCTATGAAAGCGTGTCACTTGTTGTTGGGGAGCCCATGGCAGTTTGATAGGAAAGTGAGCCATGAGGGGGATACAAATGTGTACACTGTGACGAGCCATAGTAAGAAAATTAGACTACACACTTTACCTCCACAAATCTCACCTAAGACACGTGAGGAGTCTAAGAGTAGTTTGTTGATCTTGACTGCCAAAGAGATGGAGAAGGAGATTGAGGAAGAGGGAGTAGGGTATGCTTTGTTAATTCGGCATTCACAAATCTTGATCTCAAAATCCACATCCACACCCTTACAAGAACTTATGGAGGAATTTGGGGATGTGTTTCTTGATGAGTTACCCCAAGGTTTACCTCCATTGAGGGGCATTGAGCACACAATATATTTGAATCCTGGAGCCCCATTACCTAAACAACCTGCTTATAGGTGTAACCCCGAAGATTCAAGGGAGCTTCAACGCCAAATTGAAGAGTTGATTAAAAGGGGATATGTTAGGGAAAGTATGAGTCCATGTGTTGTGCCTGCTTTACTTGTGCCTAAAAAGGATGGGACTTGGAGGATGTGCATAGATAGTAGGGAAGTGAATAACATCACCATCAAGTATAGGTTTCCTATGCCTAGGCTTGAGGACATGTTGGATGAATTGCATGGAGCCACTGTTTTTTCCAAAATTGATTTAAGGAGTGGCTATCATCAGATGAGGATTAGGGAAGGGGATGAATGGAAGAATGCTTTCAAGACCAAGCAAGGCCTCTATGAGTGGATGATTATGCCTTTTGGCCTTTGCAATGCACCTAGTTCATTCATGCGTCTAAGCGTCTAACGAATGAGTTATTACGCCCTTTCCTAAATAAGTTTATTGTTGTTTATGTTGATGATATACTTGTTTATAGTAAGAGTCAAGACGAGCATCTTTTACATTTGAGGGGTTTGTTCGAAGTGTTAAGGAACCAAAAGTTATATGGCAAGTTAGAAAAATGCACGTTTATGTCTCCTAGCATTACTTTTCTTAGTTATATTATTGCGGGGGATGGGGTTAGAATGGATCCTAAAAAGGTGGCTGCCATATCTACTTGGGTGGTTCCAAAGAATGTTCATGAGGTTCGAAGCTTTCATGTATTGGCTTCATTCTATAGGAGATTCATTCGCAATTTCTCCTCTATTATGGTGCCAATAACTGAATTGATGAAGAGGTAAAATCCTTGCTATGTAGTGCTCCTGTTCTAGCTTTGCCTAATTTTGATAAATTATTTGAGGTGGAGTGTGATGCTAGTGGAGTTGGAATAGGTGCGGTTCTATTGCAAGAAAAGAGGCCAGTTTCGTTTTTCAGTGAGAAGTTGAGTGGTCCAAAGCTTAACTATTCTAACTATGATCGAGAATTCTATGCTATTGTTCGAGCTCTTGATCATTGGTGTCATTATTTGCGCCCTAACCTTTTATTCTTCATTCTGATCATGAGGCTTTGAAGTATATTCAAGGGCAACAAAAACTTAACCATAGGCATGCTAAGTGGGTGGAGTTCCTTCAATCTTTTACTTTCTCTTCGAAGTACAAAGATGGCAAGAGCAATGTAGTAGTTGATGCATTGTCTTGGAGGAGCTATTTGTTAGCTATGGTTGATGCTAGAGTTCTTGGGTTTGAACATGTCAAGGCTTTGTACAAGGATGATCCGGTGTTTGCTAAGGAGTTGGTGCAGCCTAGTAATGACTATTCTGTCCAAAAGGGGTTTTTGTTCAAGGGTAATAATTAAAGCTATGCATTCCTAGTTGTGGCGTGAGGGAATTACTTGTGAGGGAAATGCATAGTGGAGGGGTGGGTGGTCATTTTGGTGCTCATAAAACCGTGGATATATATCTTGAGTGAGCATTTTTATTGGCCGTGTATGATCAAGGATGTTCAAGGGGTGGTTTCTAGGTGTGCTAGTTGTCAACGAGCCAAAAGTACCTTTCACAAAGGTTTGTACACGCCTTTACCAGTTCCAAACATGCCTTGGGAGAGTGTGAGTATGGATTTCATAGTGGGGTTGCCTAGAACTCAAAGGGAAAGGATTCTATCATGGTTGTGGTGGATCGCTTCTCAAAAATGGCACACTTTGTTTCCATGCACAAAACTGATGATGCGCAACATGTGGCTGATTTGTATTTTAGAGAGATTGTGAGGCTACATGGTGTTCCTAGGAGTATAGTCTCAGATAGGGATTCCAAGTTTTTGAGTCATTTTTGCAAATCTCTTTGGAAGAACGTTGGTACAAAGTTACTTTTTTGCACTTCTCATCATCCTCAAACAGATGGCCAAACGGTGGTGACTAATAGGACTTTGGGAACTTTGTTGCGTGGATTGGTAAGTAAGACTCAAAATGATTGGGATGTGAAGCTATGCCATGCTGAATTTGCCTACAATCGTTCACATTCTACAACAACTACTCGTTCTCCATTCGAGGTAGTTTATGGTATAAATCCTTTTGTGCCTATTGATTTATTACCTTTTCCTAGGGGTGATCTTGTTCACGTGGATTCAAAGAAGAGGCTTGAAGTTTTTCAGAAAACATGTGATCAAGTGAGGGCTAAAATTGAGAAGATGAATCAACAATACAAGGAGAGAGCTAATAAGCATCGAAAATAAGCTGTGTTTCAACCGTGTGATTTAGTGTGGGTTCATCTAAGAAAGGAAAGGTTTCCTGGAAAGAGAAAGAATAAGCTGATGCCTACGGCTGACAGTCCATTCAAGGTATTGGAACGATTTGGTGATAGTGCATACAAGATTGAATTGCCCGATGATTTGGGAGGAGTTAGCACTACCTTCAACATTGGTGATCTTTCTCCTTATTATGATGATGAGAATTTGAGGGCAAATTCTTTTGAAGAGGGGGAGAATGATGTGGATTCAAAGGCACTTGTACAAGAGAAACCAATTACCTTGGTGTTGGATACTATGGGGTTCAACTTGTTTGCTTCTAAACAAGAATTTCTCACTTGTGTTACTTGGTCAGATTCGACAATGCATGAGGAGTGAAGAAACGTTGGTTTAGAAGACATTCCTAGTCCTGTTAGGAATGCTAGTTGGCGTGTGAAAACATGTCTAGTTGAGTTCCATTAGGACTCTTCATATCTTTATGCTTTATATTTATCTTATTCAGTTTTTAGTTATCTTTGTGAGTTTTACTTGGAGTATGACTTACAGACTTGTCCTAAGCATAGTAGGAGTTTGTTTGTTTTGCTTTCAAATATGTAGCATAGGATGTATTCGTGTTAGTCGTGTGTGTTATGAAAATTTTATTTCGTGAGTTTAAAACTTACATGTGAGTTTAATTACTTACAAACCATTAAGTTCAATTCAGGAGTGATTTGAAGTTAGTGCTTGATTAATTAGGCCAGGAGTGACTTAATTGAATCAAAACCCTATTTGAGAGTTCAGGAGTGATCAATCAAATAGTACTATCCCTTTTTGTTCGAGTGTGTTCCATTGACATTCAACCAAGAAACAATCAAGATCCAATCTTTCTTTCAAGATTCTTGGGAAATTTAAAACTTCACTAAAGTGTGGATCCACGTCCACATCAATTAGAGCACAACAGACATCCAAGTAAATCATTGATGCCAATCCTAGCAAGTTTTTCTGTTGTTTGTAGCTTTGTTTGCATAGCTAACCAGGTAACAAACATGTGCTTTGGTGTACTTAATTTGTTCCACACCCTATACCTCCAATTAACCTGACTCATCTCCCCTGTCAATTTTTTATTCACACTCTTAACTGAGAACTTGCTCATAGCATGGAAATTAGCCAATGTGTAGGGAGTGATTTTTCAAAAAGTCTTTTGTTGCACAAACCTTTCTCCAATACCAGATTGCTCCATGATTAGGAGTGTAACTCCACCAATCAGCCTCTCTAAGATACACTTAATTGATCCACATAATCCAAACATTTTCTTGTTTGGTAGAGACTGCCCAAACATACTTACTCATGGTGGCCATATTCCATAGGAAGACATTCCTAAAATCCAAACCCCCAGCAGATTTATCACAACACAAAATTTCGAATTGTTTGTTGACACGAACAAAGTCAGGAAAAACCTCTGAAATTATTTCAATATTGGACCTTGGACATATAATAGTTCCGAATCGAAACTCTTTACAAAGAAGATCTTTTGTCTCATGGTAGCCTGCTCCAGTCCCCTTACGAAACTTGTCCTAAGCTATGTATCCAGGTTTATGACAAAAAGCTTGGCCACTCCACAAGAATGCCCTGCACACCTTTGTAATGCCCCTGCAGAACTGTTTTGGGAAGCACCTACACCTGCGACTAGTACATATGAAGGCTTATTAGAACTGAGTTAATAAGCAACATTCTGGCAGCATTAGAAAGGTTCCTTAAACTCCAAATCCTTGTTCTATTAGTCATCTTTTCAATATTTTCAATAAGCATTTCTTATTGAGCAACAGATAACCTTTTAGAGCATATATGCAATCCAAGACATCTAAAAGGCATATGACTATTACGGTACCCAGAAACATGCTTCACTCGCTCTCTGTATATCTTCAACTTTCATACCACAAACATAGAAGGAAGATTTGCTTTTGTTTTCATGTAACCCAGATGTGTCAGAAAAAAAAAAGCTTGAAAGCTTGTAATATGAGGTGAATACTAGCAAACTTACCCTTGCAAAGATATGATCAAATCATCGAGAAAATACAAATGTGTTTGCTTAACATCCCGACATCTAGGATGATACTTGAATTGTTCCATTTCACCCATAGTCTTCAAAACTCTAGACAGGTACTCCATGCATATAACAATAGCAGGGGAGACATGGGATTTCCCTGCCTTAGACCCCTCTTTGGACTAAAGATGCCTTGCATGCAACCATTAATCATAAGTGAAAACTTTGGTGTTGTGACACATTCCATCATCAGCTTTACAAAATACCTAGGGAAATCCGGACCAATCAACATTTCTTCTAGAAAATTCGAGTCAACAAGATATCATAAGCTTTTTGAAGATTAATCTTCATTAAACAACTTGATTTAGCACTTTTCCTACCATAATGCTTGAGTATAACCTGCACAATCATGATGTTATGCACTATGTATCTCCCATGCACAAAGCCCCCCTGATTCTCATTAATAATTTCAGGAAGAATGCATCTTAACCTGTTGCACAAGACCTTTGTAATGCATTTATAAAGCACATTACGTCATGAAATAGGTCTAAAATCACCCACATTATTAGGGCATTTATTCTTGGGGATTAAGGTAATGACAATAGAATTAACTTCTTTAGAAGTTTCCCCTCATTAAGAAAATCAAGCACATCATCATTAATGATATCTACTCCAAGAGTATCCTAGGTATCCTTAAAAAAATAGGATCCAAACCCATCAGGGCCTGGGGCCTTATTACCTGGAATAGAGAATAAAGCTTAGCTTTGTGAACTTTAGTCACCATAGGACCCTTTTGAATAATCTCCTGCATCACTTTCTTCCTGATAGGAACTGTTGTACCCAGCAAAGCTTGATAGTAGTGTAAAAAAGCATTAGAGACCTCCTCAGCATTATCCCTCCATACACCATTTGTATTATAAATAGCATACATACTGTTTTGATTTCCACTTTTTATACTCTAGTGAAACAAGGAAGTATTTTCATCTCCGGCAAGAATCAAGTCCTGCTTTGCTTTCCGTTTCAGGAAGTCGACATAAATTTGATGTTGAACTCTATATGCTTGTATAACCCTCAATGTCACCATGATGCTGATGCATGTCATTCTGAGCCTCAATCATCTCAATATATGCCTTAGCATCTGCAACATGAACATCATTAAAACCTTCCCTATTTATCTCCATTAAACTCTGCTTTACAACCTTTAGCTTTTGAGTCACAACATACATCTTTGATCCAGTGACACTCCTATTCCAGGCTTGAGTGATAATGTTCTAAAATTGAGGAGAGCTTTTCCACATAGTGAAGTATTTGAAGGGTCTTTTCCCAAGCTCAACTCTAGGATAAACCGTTAATTAATCTGGAGAGTGATCAAAGTCAACCTCATCCATATAGGAGGCTTCAAAGCAGAAGGGGATATAAATTCATCCAAGCTTTATTGGCCAAAGATTCTATCAATTTTAGAAAACACCCCGGCTTGACCCTGCTGCTTATTATTCCAAGTAAATAATTTCCTAGAGTACTGAATATCACTCATTCCACACTCATTTATACATTGCACAATGTGCTCAAATTCTGAAACCCTCACAGAGGCACCAATTCTCTCATCAATGTGCATCACACAATTGAAATCACCACAAATAATTCATGGAGCCCTTGTGTTTTGATCCACAATAAACTTCTATAACTCCACCCTTCTAGCATTTTCATTGTATGCATAAATAAAAGTGTAGTAGAAACCATTTGTGCTACTAATAGGCTTCACAAAACAGTACATGACCTGGCTAGACTCACTAGAATAGTAACCTGAAACACACCTGGTTTCCTAGGCAATTATAATTCTCTCATTATCATTATAGCTTGAGTTTGAGGAGAAACACCAACCACTAAAGAGTTTATGATAAGGGATTCCCATATTAGAAGCCTTAACCTTAGTCTCCAGGAGCCCCGAAAGCCCTATAGAATATTTTTGAATAAATATTTTAACATCATTCTGTTTTTTAAGGCCATGGAGGCCTGGGACATTCCATGCCAAAGATTCTATCCATTCGAAGTGGTAGAGTCCCCTCTTCCCACTTCTTAAACCCAAGAGGTCTTTCCTTGCCTCTCCTCCTCAGCAACATCCACTAGTAGAATAATTTTTAATTGCGGTGGTTAAATTGCAGCAGTTTTACCCATACGCAGCAATAAACCGCGTCAAAATAAAAAAAAAAGATCGAAAATCAATCTATTGCTACGGTCTTGGGTGGAAATCGCAGTAATATACCTCAACATTAACATTTCAAACTGTGTTGACCAGGTGTGATGAAATCTATTGCTGTGGTTTCTTCCAAGAACCGCAACAATAGATTAAAATATTATTTTTTTAATAATACTTAAACCTATTGATGCGGTTCTTGGAATGAACCGCATCAATAGACTTTTTAAATTAATAAAAGACGGCACCCAGCTAGGGTTTAAGTTGGTGGGTGGGAGAGCTGCTTTCATTCCTTCGTTCTCTCTCCTCACACCTTCTTAGTCCTTCTCTCTCACTCGTTCTCCCCCCTCCTTCGTTCTCAGTCCTTCATTCCTAATCTCGAGCTCTCTTTCTCTCTCCTCCCTCATCCTCTCTCTCACTCCTTCGTTCTCAATCCTTCTTTTCTTAATTTCTGCCATCACCATTTGCGCAACCGGCAAATTCACCACAACCGGCCGTCATCATTTCCGGCCTGCTCAGTTTCAACAACTCGCGTTCATCATCTCTCAACTCACCGATTCTTGAGTCAGTCGGCATACACCGGAGAGCAGTTGTATGCCGTTTCGGAACTCACTGTTCTTAAAGGTGTGGGTCCCGCCACCGCCACCGCCTAAGTTGTACTCGCCGCCTACTCCCCCCGAAGTCGCCCCTTTTATGTCGGATGAGGTGAGATTGCGTATATTTCAAGCTTATCATATCTTAATTGATGTTTATTTTTTTAAATTTATTTTGATTTTTACCGATTCAGATTTAATTTGGATTTTTTTGAAATAGGCTATGGAAGCTGTGTTAGGTACCCGGATTCGGGCGATTCGAGTCAGTCGGCATCTCAAGTTCGTTAGTCCTCTCAACTGGTCGTTTATGCAATATTTTATTTTTTTGGATTTTTGTATTTTCTAGAATTAATATGATGTTTGGTTTTCTGATTTCTGGTCTTTTTTTGTATATTTTTCTTTTTTATCTCTTTCTTTTGTATGAGCTGAATATTTTTTATATGAGCAAATCTAAAAGTTCTTTGTCATTACTTTGAATTTGTTGTGTTTTATTTTCTTTCAACATTTTTATCTTTCAAATTTGATGGCAAAATGCAAAAAAAGGAAAAAAATAACTGTACTAGTACATATTGCTGCGGTTTTGGGCAACAACCGCATCAATAAGTCAAACCTATTGTTGTGGTTCTGGAACCTCAGCAATAGATTTTATCTATTGCTGCACCTTGATTTGCGGCGGCGCGAAATCCACAGCAATAGGCCACTTAGTAACCGCCACAATTAACAATTATTCTACTAGTGATCCATAAGAATGTCAAAAGCATTGCTTAACATAGGTGGTTCTGGCACAAAGTTCCTCACTTTAATTGGGTGAAGAGCTCTTTGAAACCCCTCTGCATCCTGAACTTCCTCTTTTATTACCATAGCATCTGTTTCAGAAGATTTGGGTGGTTGCGGCTACCTTTTTTTTAACCCACACTTGCTTCACTTTTTGCACCCTATATTTCTATGTTTCATGTCCAAATTTATGACAATTTGAACATTGACTGGGGTTCCACTCATAAGTGACAGGCACCTCCACTCTAGTCCCATGTTCATCAATGAAATAAATAACTTTAGGGAACTGCTGATTCAAGTTCACTTTCACCATGACACGTGCAAATTGCACCTTATCCCTTTTCTTTGTAGCATCGTCTCTTTTCAATGGATTCCCAACTTAAGCTACAATCTTAAAAAGAGACTTTTCAACCCAGTACTTAATGCCTAATTTCACCTAAATCCATATTGGCAAAGTCCCAAGCTCCCTTTTTTTCAAAATCTAGATCCTGGGACCATGCTTTTATAACGAAAGGCTTGTTGTCAAAGAGATAGGTTCCATTAAACACCTTATCTCTTGGATTCATAGCAGCAAAACGAACTATGAAAACACCTTTGCTTACAACATCAACCTTGTCCACATTAAGAGATTTCCATATTCTATGCACAAAACCCTTCATAAGTTGTATAGGTGGATTAGCACTAACAACATAACAAAATATTGATGAATACCAGAAATCTATTTCATCTTGAATATCATCTAATTGAATAAGCACATCAGCCAAGTCAGCATTCAAACCAACTCCATTTCAATTTGTTCCTCATGAGCAACCTCATCAAATTGTTGTAAAATTAGAACATATGACATACATGTCTCCTGATCATTCATTCTTTGTTGAGTCTCAGGACGAACTTCAGAGCTCCGATGAAATTAAAGGTGTGATGAATTTCTGATCAAACTTGCAGTTGATAAAGAGAGGATTTGGAGGTGAGGACCTCATGCTCCCCAAACCCGAAATCTAGAGCTTCAACACCCATAATCTCATCCATTGAACGTGTTCTCAACACTCGATCGTCATCATGAGGACCCCTAGGCTTATCATTGATCTTACAAGAACCATTTCCTTGTGATTTAGCTTGAGATTTCCCTGCTGATTTCTGCGTCATGGCAGTGGAGCATGTTAGCTTAGGGAAGCTATTGTGCGCCGAGAGGAAACTTGGAGGAAAAGTCAAGCTAACTTACAACTGGAAATGCACAAATTAGAGAAAAGGAGGGTTAAAGTAATGAAAAAGTGAGAAAAGGAGAGATCATAGTAAAAGTAAGAGAAATATGATGGATCAACCTAGCAAATAAGGAAAAAGTCTCAAGTATTCCAACTAAAAAAACGGAGGGGGTACTTACTAATCTCGGAATTTTTCTTAGTAGGAAGATGTAAAAGTCAAATAAGGCTCAAATTTCAACCTTTTAATTGAGTTTGGGAGAAAAATATTTTTTTTTACAACGAGAAAATGTGCATTAATTAAAAAAGGAAGTACAGCCTAATGCTATTACAACCAAACATAAAACAAAGCAAACAAAACTAAAGGAGCTTTATTAGCTCTTACAAACCATATAAAACAAAAATAAGAAAAACCGATAAAGAGTCGCATGTTATGGAGGTCGTTGTTGTTCAATGATTGTGATGATTGAGGCAAAATTGATGGAAGTGGTGGAAGAAGCGAATCTCGTTCACAATCCGGACAACTATCAACCAACAAACGAAGTTTCGCATCTCACCGCATGAGCAATCCCAACAACCTTTTGTCGCTTGGAATTCTTGGCTCATGATTTTTTGAAGAGTCACGTTCCTGGGTGACTCATTACTCTCTTGAGAGAGTATTGCATGTTTCTCCTTTAGGTAGAAGAAACGCATTTGAGTTGGCGCGCTGAAACCACCAGATGCAACTAGGGTGCCGCCTTCATATTTGAATTTTTCAAGGCAAGGATCATTAAGATCAATGCCAAGCTAAGAAGAGAGCTAAATATTTTGAGCTCTCGAATACAACTCCGATTTGAGAAACCGGAAAACACACGTCCCAACCATGAAAACTTTTCATCGCCTCGTCCACACTCACAATCTTTAGAATCACCAATGGAGGGATCCCTAACTATTGGATTTCCACTCTCAACTTTCATTTTCCTAAGTTCTAAGGTAGTACCATCCTTATCCTACTGACAAACACTTTGTGATTTCAACAACCAACCACGAAGAACGGCTTTCGCAACTCGAAAGAAACAACTTACTCCAACTATTTGGAGATTTACCACGCATACTAAGATAAAAACCAGCATACTTATATCTAACATAACTTGGGAGGGAACGCCCAATAACCAAGGGGGGAGAGGGGAAGGGGAAGGGGAAGGGGAAGGGAAGCCCGAGAATCAGGGGAAAGGGGAGACGCACTAAGACACCAAACAGGGGACAGGGAGGGGAGAGACACCAAACAGGGACGACGAAACCGGGGACTCGACGGGAGACGCTAGCCCGAGGCACCACGACAACAGGGAAAGGGAGGGGGAAACCAACTAACATAACAGGGGAGTGGAAAGGGAAGCCCGACAAACGTAACAGGGGAGGGGAAAGGGAGGCCCGACGAACACAATAGGGAAGGGAGAAGGGGGAAGGGGAGACCTTGCCGGCGGTGAACTCACGAGCACCAAGGAAACCACGACCTGACATGTAATAATCCATACTTTTCAGCAGCTTTAATTAAGAGTTAATTTTAATTATATGATAATGTTGGTATGATATTAATTTTCGAATTATGATCTAATGTTAAATTATTTTCCCAAGTACAATTATGAAATTAGATTTGTTTCATTGAAATAAGATCACTTGAATTGAATATTTCAAAGAAGAAGGAAAAAAAGAACAAACAAATCTCTCATTTCTATGTCATCCTCGTGTCTTAAGTTCAAGAAGCCATACCAATACCTCTGCCTATTCGTGTCAAGCAAGAGTTCTCTAAGATTTTGAGTTGTCAATTGCAATTCTCTTAAAAAGCTTCTCAATATCACATATCACATATCAATTTCAGAAACTTAGCAACTTGAAGATCCAAAATTCATTTACACATTCGATTGGTTGAAGAATCCAAACCCTTGATTTCCTTTTTTTCTCTCTCTTCTGGGTCAGGTTGTGGTTTCAGTCGCCTGCGCTACTGTTGTTGGCGGTGCACCGCTACCCGGTGTTGCCGGCGTGTTCCGACTGCCGCTGCTAGCCTTCGTTCCTCCTCTTCTCTCTTCACGGGTCCTGTTCAGTTTGATGATATTGCTCTGCTTCGAGGTTATGAGTGACTGCGTGTTCGGTTTCTCTCTCCTCCCCTCGATCTTTCTTCCCTCTGCTTCGTAGCTGCTGTTGCCGCGAGCTGCTGTTGTACGGTCTTGTAGAAGGTTTTGCCGCCGTGATTGCTGGTGGTGCATGCTATCGAGAATCAATTGTTGTTCCTCCTTAAATTGCTATTGTTACTTCGATCAAGTGTGGTAAGTTATTGCTTCCCTTCTCCTACTTCACTATAATGATAAAAGTATCAGAATTGAGCCTTCGTTGTTTCTTGTTTTATGAATGGAATTTCAGCAAATATTATGAAAGCTTTAGTTGAATATTACTTTGTTAATCTAGTATCGACGAAATGAATTTTCGACTTTATCATCTCCATTTTAGTAACTGATTTTCGGATATAATATTGATTATTACTCATGATTTTATAAGTGGGTAAAGGTTAATGAAGGGGTTTTGCTTAGCTTGTTGTGGGTGGTTATAATCGGTTGCTGGAATTATTCGTGAGATTGGTTTTAGAACGATAGTTGATTATTGTTATTATTGAGGATTGAAGTTAGCTTGTAAGGATTTATAGTTAGTTCATAAAGGAATTTAGAAGGTATAAGAAAGTCAATTTATTTATCTGAATTGTAGTTAGAATGGTTGTCAATTATTCGTATTGTCGTTGAGGTGTATTATGGTTATCGATTTATGGAGCTCGGAGAAATTAAAGAAGCTTAAAGATTATGAATTATTGGATTTGCAGCTTAAGAAATTGCTTTGCAATTGAGGTAACATTTGTGTTCAGCAAAATGTATTTCATATGCCCGTGTGTATTGTATTTCTATCGTATATCGTTTATAGTCATGGCCATGGTTATAAATGCATCCTTATGAGTTAGCTGTGAATTGTTATTGAATGATTACAAAAGAATGCTTTTGTTCCGTTATTGGAATTGTTCAGAAATATTTTCTTAAGATATGATTTGAGTAGGATAATGTAGAAAGAGATTTCGTAGTTGTTTTAGTTGGCCTAGCTTATGAGCTGAGATTAATAGTGGGCAAGGTACAGGTGGAGGATAATGATTCAGATTTAAGTTAAGACCAGATAAGGTCGAATATTGTGTTATGTTATATTCTGCTAAGTTTCTGCCTGTACTTGCCAGCGATTTCGGTTAAGTGATTAAGCTATGCCTGCGATATATTTTAAAGGATGAATTATTTTCCGAACAAAAACCAAGTTTGTTTATGATATGAAAAACGTTTGCGAACTAAAACCATTTTGACGGGCTGAAGTAAAGTTACAGAGCTTTTCGCTCATTTTAGTTTTTGTTTGTTTCATATTTTTGTTCTGTAATTTGCAGGGCTCGGTGTGGATCAAAAGCGAGAGTTTGGTTATAAAATTGTAATTAGATTATTGATTTAGAGGTTGTATCTAGAAGTATTTTAGTATTTATTTGAGAATAAAATATTCTTGTTTGGGAATCGAGTAGAGTATTCTATAGTATGATATTTGGTTTTGAAGCTGTTGTATTGTGGGCCCTGACCCACAGGTCCAGGATCGTATAAAAGGTTATGTTTCCGCTGCGAGTAAATGTAAATTCGAGGTTTATTAAGTGTTGATTGTGATTAGTGAATCTTAAGTGTGATTAGTTAGCAGCTCGGAAGTGCGGGCTGTTACATGACAGCTTCAAACAAGAAAGCGGGCGGGGAACAAGTAACGGGGAAGGGAAAACCGGCGAAGGGGAAGGAGACAACCAACTAAAACAACCTAAAAACTAAAGAACAAACCGGCGGTAGAGATGGGAGCAGGCTCGCCGCCGACCAGGTGAGCGGCCCCCGCTCAGCCAGCCACCAGCGAGCCGACCCGGGGCAGCGTGGAGAGTTTAGGGTTTCTAGGTTTTAGGGTATTTTAGAGAGAGAAGGAGTTGAAAGTTTTTCAGTGTGTATTAAGACCCACTACGGAGAAAAATATTATGTTGCCCACAAAAGCTTAGAAAGTAATTTGAAGTTTTTTTAAAAAAAATTAACTAAATTTATTCATCAATTCAAAGTCATTCTATACCTATAATAGAAGGAAAAATATAACAAATGCATTAATTTAATTCAGATACGTGAATGTAATAGATGAAATCTGGCATTTTCAATATGCTCTTTTCATATCGCCTCTCCACAAGGCATTCTATAAAAGTGCAATATTTTGAAATTGGTTTTGATCAGATTCAACTGGTTTGTAGATCAAAGTTTAAAATATACCTACTACGAAAGTGTATTGATTTCAATTTTGTTAGGATAGATTTAAGAGTATTTCCTAAATCTATCTATCTAGAAGTGTTTATTTAGAGATAATATTTCTTAGTATTATGTATAGTTTAGGATAGAGGTATCAAAAACTGGGCCGACCCACGGGTGAACCCGCATGCGACCCAGACCCAACCTGTTCCGAGCCGAGAGTGGTCGGTTGGAAAGCCGACCCAGCGTCCACTCGCCCGGATTGAACCCGTGGAATTGGTAACCCAACCTGAATCGGGCCGACCCGAGTAGACTCGTGGCCGCTGCACCCGTGAACAACGACCCAAACCCAACCTGTTTCCGACCCAAAACTAACCCGCGCCCAACTTCACCCGTCAATTACCTAGTTAAACCCACCCAGTTATCACCCAACCCAGTTGTGACCCAACCCAGTTAGCAGCCGACCCAGTTGTGACCCAACCAAGTTATCACCGACCCGCTTATCACCCAACCCATTACCACCCGACCCGGTTACCACACAGTAGACACATAATCGTGTCTCCCCATTTAGTACCCTATGATGACCAATATCCCGCTCTAATTGGTCCGGATCGAGGAAAGAATAAAGAACGAGTCTAAGATAAAATGTTTTAAGCCCAAAACCTTTTTATAACTCTTTTATTAACCCATTTAAGAAAATCTTTTAAAACACCTTTTTTAGCCCATTTTAATTAATGGAATTAATTAATTTAATTTAATTAGTTTTGTTAATAAAAATATCTTTTATAAAGATAATCTATTCCCAAAGTGTTTTTAAATATCTTTTTATCTAACACTTTTCTAAAATCTTTTTTAATAAAAATCTTTTAAAAACCTTCTATCTTTCGAAAACCTATCGCTTCTCAACTACCTAAACCTATATATATCATCCCTACTCTCTTCATATTTGGGCACGGCATATCACATTAATCACACGGCACAATTATTCACAATGTGATTCCCTCGCCATCTTCATCACCGTCAGATACTACTAATCCAAACTATTATCTTGACTCCACCGCCTAACATATTCAACGCCGCAAAATTCCCTAACCTGACATACTCCCTCTCGCCTAATCATGATCATCATTAAAGCCTAATCTCCCTGATCTCCTAACATCATCCTAATTCACTAAAAGTCAACGACTCCCCTACAATACTCATCCTAGAATCTGCGCACCATATTCATCTTAATACCATCATCCTATTTTGATTTCTTTTACAAAGACATAACAGTATGTACGTCAACCAAACAAACTAAAAACATACAACATCCCCACCAAGCACTACACTGCAAGAAGTAATATTTGTTATTTAACGCAATACATAACACAAGACAACACTTTTTTATAAGGATGGCTCAGTATTCAATTTTCCAAGATCCGTACAAATCAAGACCCCGGACGGTGGTATAATTTCTGAGGGTCAACTAAATTAACAAACTTTATTTTATTTCTTTATCTATTTTTATTACTTTATTGAAGTTACTGACATTCTATTCATGATGTAGATTGTTAACTCGTCCCTGCGACTGTAAGTATTGTATATATATTATACAAACTCCCTGCAATATTTTCTTTTCTTATTTTTATTTATTTTCATACATTGCCTGCCTGATTGTTCTATGCATATTATATGATTGTCCTGCTTTATTGCTTTTATCACCCACATGTTATTTTTGCTAATCAAAGACCTAAAGAACTGTTCTAACATTAATCAGATTAATTTGGACAACCTGTTAGGTTCCCTGTAATATTGATTGCATAATAACTTGTCACTAAAAATTAGTCTTTTATGTGTTTCCTGAACTAATTTAGACTAAATATTTTTACGGTGTTTAAAACGTTATATGATTATTCTTTGGCATAAAATCTGTAATGAATCGATATTTAGTAGAGGCCAACTTTGGGCGAATGTGGTTCATTATGACTATATTCGTACCCTTACCCCCGAACTCAATCTTTGGTTCATTTTGACCATCTATGGAGTCATGACGGGAAAATCTACATTGGATAATTTGTCCCTATGATTTTCCTATATCCAATTAGGTTTATGATTCTTCCTAAAAAGAATTGTTGGCGACTTCTTTCAATTCAAAACAATTTTCAATAAAGCCTTAACAGTGGGGTAGTCAAATCTAATACGCGCTCTCACCGCGTAGGCGAAATAAAAACACGCCTACAATTTGGCGACTCCACTGGGGAGGATTTTAAAAAAATTAATTTTTTTAAATGAGTGGGTGAAACTTGAAAAATACGATTCATTCTTATTTTTATGCCTTTGAATAATATACAGTTTTACATATACATGGCTATTGTTCAGCCGCCATAAGGACAATCTACCTTGCCTCGTTAGCACATGTTCTATGTGTGAGGTCACCCCCGGGGGGTTTGCGCTTTGTCCTTCCAAAGAGCTTCCTAAGTGATAGTGTTGGATCTTAGTCATAAGCAATCCTACCCAACCATGGCATTGTTCTCTTGTTCCTGACTTGAGACTGGAGTGCGTCTTACACGTGGCCACCACTTTAAGCAGGGGTACGAAGCGTGAGATCAATCTCTTAGTCATGGACCCTTTTCAGACTGAACCTAAACCTGATCAATAGTTTCAAACATAGAACTGGACTTTAGGTTGGAACTTTTGCATCCATGTTATATGACATTTTCCAATGATTGCAATTCTTGCCTGCTATTATTCTGTCAAATTGTTATTATTATGCGTCGTTCCTAAAACCGTGTCTAAAAACAAGAAAAATTCATCAATCGGCCAATTCGTCGCCTAAATCCCCGAAAAACGTGTCGATAAGTAGTGCGCCAAGCGCACCATTCCCGCGCCAGACGCACGGCTGTGCGCCACGCAGCATGCGACACGACACGCCTCGTGCATCGCACGCTTTTCGCCAATTTAGCCGTCGTTATTGTCGATCCCGTGTTCGATCCTATGTTTGGCTATTCGCATCCGCGTAATACATGGTCTAATTAGAGGTCTCACCTAATCAAGCATTCAAAAAGGGTCTTTTCATGCAAGGTCGAGTCTGTCCTAAAAAAATGCATCTAAAGGGTCATTGTAGAGCTAGAGTTGTCATGCATGTCTACCTCTTCCCATTTCCTCCCTGCTGTTCAACAAGTCTTTCCAATCATTCTTACCCTACTATATTCAATCAATTCCAAAAAAAAAAAACTTACATCTTTTCAAAATCAATCCTACACCCATGTCTATTCTACCCTTTTCAAAAAACATTTACTAATCATCATCATACCACGACATTTCAAAAAAAAAACATTTTCAAACTTAATCCATCATATTTTCCTAACAAAAGAAAAAACAAGGGGTCCCTTTTCAAAAAAACGAATTTCAAAAATTCTAAAAGCCCATGTCTAGTTTGTATTATATGCAAACCCTAGTTAGTCTTCGGACTATAAAGTCAGTCTACGGACTATAAAAGCCCAGTCTTAGGACTATAAACTCAGTCTACGGACTATAAAAGCTCAGTCTTCGGACTATAAACTCAGTCTACAGACTATAAAAGCTCAGTCTTAGGACTATAAAAGCCCGGTCTTAGGACTATAAAGTCGGGCCTACGGACTATAAAAGCCCAGTCTTCGGACTAGAAAGTCAGTCTACGGACTATAAAACCTCAGTCTTAGAACTATAAAGTCAGTCTACGGACTATAAAGGCTCAGTCTTAGGACTATAAAATTTTCCTACATCTAGTCTACATTATATAAGTTCAGTCTTAGGACTACAAAATTTCCCTACATCTAGTCTACATTATATAAGTTCAGTCTTAGGACTATAAAGTTTCCCTAAGTCTAGTTTGCATCATACGTAAACCTTAGTCAGTCTACGGACTATAAAAGTCATCTCCTAAGTCTAATTATTCAATAGTCTAGTCCAGTCCATGTCTGCATTTGCATATAGCTAGGCTCATGTCACCATCATAACCATAATCATACCCCTTTCATCCTCATTTCTCATCTCTCATTTCCATTTCTCCATCCATCATTTCCATCTCCCATTTCGAAAATCATTTTTTAAAACATACAAGCGAGGTCCAATCGATTTTGTTCATGACCGGTCGAGATATTACAACTTAGGAGCGCCGAATGGAGGAACAAAAAGTTAAGCCTACTCTAAAGCTCATCAGTCGCACTATGACCACCCTGACTTCATTTAGAGTCATGAAGATTACTTTTGACCGCCTTCACAATAGATGCGCGATCACTTCCATAGGATTTATAGCCTTCACATTAGAGGCGTGATCACTTCCATAGGGTCTACTCTGAACCCTGCACTTGAAAGAAAATTCATAATGTGCAACCCATATTCTATTACAAATTCCAACATAAAAACAAACATCTTACACCTAGTGTTGGATCCCTCAAATGCACTGCGAAACATGGTCGATGACAACAGACTACTAATACTTGCTACAACGAGAATCAACAGCACCAACAACCCCTGAGGAAGTGCATCAACAATTCAAAGGCTTAATCTTTTATTTCTGGTTTCCTAGGTTGAGTCAGAGAGTCCTTACCCTAAGCCATTTTTGTCCTTTCCCATCGAGTCTATGTCACTATAGGACTTCATCTATTATAGCCTTTCATTTCATTTCAATTTTATTTTCATTTTCATTGGCCTTCCATCATTTTATTTATGCTTCTAATTCAATGATGAAACTCAAATCACCTAATGAACTTGACTAACAACAATAAAAAGAGATCTGAAAAAAGAGAAAAATGAAAAAAAATGGACATACTTTGGATCAGGAGTTATTCCCTCTTCCTCCATCACCTTCCATAAGCCATCATCCTTAAACCATCATCTCCATAAACCAAACAATCACTTCAACATCAAAGCTCCACGAACATTCTTTAAGCCTTCCAGTACCCTAAACCAAACTTGTGTGCAAGCCTCACTACAAAAAAAATCAATGCCAGGCAAAATAAAATAGTGAAAAAATTCAAAGTGCAAAAAAATGAAAAAAAAAGCAAAAAGGCACAGGACAAAAAGAAAAGATTCAATAAGAAAGAGCCAAAGGCAAATAAAAGTCAAGCTAGGGGGCTTGCACACAAGTTCTAATCCTCATTCAAATCCTTCAATCCAACAAAAGCTTAATCCCCTCATTCAAATCCTTCAATCCATCTTCACATTAGCCCAACCAATTAAACCTTCGTAAAAACCTCAAGCCTTAAACCTTTCAACCTTTCATCAACCCTAACTCTTTATTCAAGGTATGTCCAAGCTCGCTAGGTTAAAAACCCGAAAGGGCGGCCTAGGTGAAAGTTAGGGCACAAAAAAAAAAAAAAGAAATCAAATCTGGAACTACGAATGGTCTGATTCCGCAAGGATACATAGGAATCCTCATCTCGAGGTCCGACCTCTTCAATAAAAAAAATTAGTCATGGTCTAATGATTTGACTTTCTAGAATTTAGGAGCATACTCTTTCTAGATCCCGACATAGACTCGAGTCTGAACCTAGCCTCGTTAAAACCTTTTCCTACCTACATTTATTTAAGTCACAAATTCAAACCTTTTATTTTTCAATCCAAACTTTCGTTTTCCCCGAAGGACTCTTCGACAATTCCATGGTCTCTGGCGATACTTGACTTTGCCCATATCAATTTCCCAAAGAAGAATCCCCAATGCAATCCCCAGTAAAAAACTTTCAATGTTCAAGACATAGCAACTACATTTCAATATCAGATCAAGTACATTTCAATTAAGGCTCAAGCCTAACTCAAGACAAGCTCACCCAAAGTGGAGGCTTGCTACGTGTGGTGGTTCCTCCAATTCAAATCAAACTCCCAAAGAGTTGTAATCCGCGGACCTCGTTTACGAACCCCGATTATTTACTAAAAACGATTTTCGAAAATCATTCAATCTATTTCTAATCATTCTATCTCTCATATACACATCTTCTAGCCGTGCAAAATCCTGACCTTGCATTGCAGCTTTGCAAAACCCTGACCTTGCATTGCATTTCATACATTCTAGTCTTGCATAACCCTGACCTTGCATGACGTGTCATCGCTTAGATTTGCATAACCTAAATCCTTGCATTGCGTCTTGTGCATCCTTATAGAGTCTTAAGTTTGCATTACTTGCATCATTATGTGCTTCATCTTAGTTGTTTGCACCTGTCTGCTAACATCTTGTTCTGCATGTAATCAGATTGCTTGTAGTTTTTGTCCTGCATACTAACTTTGTTTTACAGAGACCGGCGTATATAGATCAGTTCTAAACTGCAGAGCGTTTAGAATTGTTCTCCGTCCCGACACCGTATACTTAGACTTTTGGTTTCTCGAACCTCGGTCCAAAGTGGGGGCTTCAGAGACACATAATCATGTCTCCCCATTTAGTACCCTATGATGACCAATACCCCGCTCTAATTGGTCCGGATCGAGGAAAGAATAAAGAACAAGTCTAAGATAATATGTTTTAAGCCCAAAACATTTTTACAACTCTTTTATTAACCCATTTACGGAAATCTTTTAAAAAAGCCAATCTTCGAAAACCTTTTAAAAATAGTTTTTTTAAGAAGCCCAATTTTTAAAACACCTTTTGTAGCCCATTTTAATTAATGGAATTAATTAATTTAATTTAATTAGTTTTGTTAATAAAGATATCTTTTATAAAGATAATCTATTCCCAAAGTGTTTTTAAATATCTTTTATCTAACTCTTTTCTAAGATCTTTTTTAATAAAAATCTTTTAAAAACCTTCTATCTTTCGAAAAGCTATCGCTTCTCAACTACCAAAACCTATATATATCATCCTTACTCTCTTCATATTTGCGCACGGCATATCACATTAATCACACGGCACAATTACTCACAATCTGATTCCCTCGCCATCTACATCACCGTCAAATACTACTAATCCAACCTATTATCTTGACTCCACCGCCTAACATATTCAACGCCACAAAATTCCCTAACCTGACATACTCCCTCTCGCCTAATCATGATCATCATTAAAGCCTAATCTCCATGATCGCCTAACATCATCCTAATTCACAAAAAGTCAACGACTCCCCTACAATACTCATCCTAGAATCTGCGCACCATATTCATCTTAATACCATCATCCTAGTTTGATTTCTTTTACAGAGACATAACAGTATGTACGTCAACCAAACAAACTAAAAACATACAACATCCCCATCAAGCACTACACTGCAAGAAGTAATATTTGTTATTTGACGCAATACATAACACAAGACAACACTTTTTTATAAGGCTGGCTCAATATTCAATTTTCCAAGATCCGTACTGATACGCTCAAGTTATACGATGTTTTTGTGGTATTTTAGGTACACTTTGCTAAGGGATTTATTTGTAATTGTTAATGTTTGCATATAAATCGACCTTAGCGGAAGTTCGGAATTTTATATATTAATTATTATTAAAGTTGTAAGTTCCGAGCTCTTGGAAGCATGAATGGTTCCACAACATCGTCTCACCAACCAAGCTCCGCCACAACCAAGCTCCACCAGCCAGCATCGCAAGCCCAAGCACCGCATGCCTAGCAAGCTCGGCAGCATCGCCAAGCAACATCGCAAGCCCAACAGCTCGGCAGCACAGCAGCTTCGCACGCCAGCCATCGCACGCTCAAAGCAGCCTGCCCAGCAGCAGCAGGATCGCGACTCGCGAGGAATGTCGCACCTCGCGACCCCCTGCCCCTCGCGACTCGCGACCTGCGTGCCAGCCATTTTGTGCGGGGAGACAGAGTCCTCGTCGCGACTCGCGATCAGTGTCGCGACTCGCGACGCTTAAGTCGGCTTGGGGCCACGATTTTGTGCGGGGTTTAAAAGCTCCTAAAACCTAATTTTTGGGGGAGACGAAGTGGAGCACGAAGAGGAGAGCTGAAATGTAGATCTTGGAGTGGCAAGCTTGAGGGGAGAGCTCCTCTCCTCATCCTTCCTTCTTCATGATTCTCTTTTCATCTTTCCTTCTTCGTTCCTCTTTGTTCTTCATTTCTCTTTTCTTTGTTTTTCATTTCTTAGTTTTAATTTTCAATTCTTAGTTTAGTTTTTAGGGATTTCAATTATGGATTTGGTTTTTGCTATCGGATTGTAGCTTGAACTGTTCTTGGATCAATTAACATGAAGCTTCAACCGTTATTGTGAGATCTTTCCTCTCTTTCTCTTTTCCTTGATTATGGTTCAATTTCTATGCTTGCTTTCCATGATTATTGCATAATTATGCTAGGAACGTTACTAGTTTGATTGTGTGATTAATCTAATGCTAGATTTAAGAATAGAATCGGATTGTTTTATTCTTTTATCAATTGGTAGCAAACTAGGGAGTAATTTAGATGCTGATCATCTTGGTTATTTCTTAGGGAAATTGAATCAACTGTTGAATGTTTATCGCGTGTATGACATTAGCAGGTCTATTGGTTCTCTGTGTTTATTGCTGCTATTGGATTGAACTTAGACGCAGATCGGACTAGGTTATCCTTTAGTTAGGGTTTTATAGTCACGCTGATCGTGCTATTCAACTAAGAATAAGGAGAACACGAGATTAATTCTCGACAATAGATAATTATGGAAATAATTAGAGTGGAGGTTCGAGGATCGATAATGAATTGAAGTGGATGTTAATCAAATTCAAGATCTTTCCATATTGATTTCTCATTTTGTTTATAGGCTAGTTAGTTTTAGTTTGTTTATAATCAACCCGAAACCCCCCTTTGTAATTAGGTTTCTCGGCCCTTAGCTTAATCTAGGTATTGAATCACGCTGAATATTAAGCTCGTCCCTGTTTCCCTGTGGATACGACCCCTACTTCCACTATACTACCTTAGTGTAGAAGAGAGTAGGAGAAATTTTATCTTTGGCCGGGTGCGGTGCACACGACGACACCATCCGCGCCCGCCCCAAATTTTGGCGCCGTTGCCGGGGAAACGGTGTTACTTGTTTGTATTTAGCGTGATTTTTGGATGGTATTGTTTGTGCTCTTTGTTTTTGGTTGGCCACTCTCTTGAGAATGGTTGATTGAAGCTTTTGACGGTTTATGGTATGATTTACTCTATATCTTGGTTATTGTCTAGCTTTAAACATTTATAGTAATGGTCATGACTTGGATTAGCTAGGAGTACTACTAGTTGATGTTTGTTGTTGACTTAATGCTAGGTTTTGGATATAATCTGATGTTATATGCTCAACCATGATGTAGTAAGCTAGGTACTAACGATGCATTGCAAGAGTTCTTGTCAATCAGTTTTGTAGGTACTTGAAGTGGAGATTGACATGGAACCACCATTATCACACATGGAGCACAATCCCAATGATTGAGCCTAAGGTACTAAGTCGAGCTAACGACTTAAACAACAGCGCTTCTCGGGAGGCAACCCGAGACCCTTTTTATTTTCTTTCTTTCCTTTATTTCTCATCAAATTTCCACCACCACATCAAATTTTCTTCCACCCACCGCCCACCCACTCAAAAGAACCACAACAAATCTTAATCCACTTTGAGCCAAAATCCACAATAGAAAATCCGTTGGGAGGACTTCAATACCTAGGAGTTGGTAACATTAGAGGAGTGAGATTGTTGTATCTTTCCGATCTCTTAAGCTAGGTGCAAATCTCAAAAATTCGAAACTTTTGAATTTGCCATTTGTTTGAGTGATTTGAGGGAGAGGGTTGTGAGTTGATTTCGGAGATTTGAGTTGGTGTTGTTAAGAAATTTGAGTTTGACGGATTGTTTGGTCATGAGTCTTGAGCATTCGATCTTCGATTTACCCGATTTTCGATTTTCTCCCCCATTTTCGCTTTACTTTTCTACTAATTGTCGACACATTGAGGACAATGTGTAGTTTAAGTAGGGGGAGGGTATTCTCATTCTCATGTATCTATGTTGTATTTATGTTGTATTTATTTCAATTTGAAAAAAAAAAGAAAATGAAAAAAAATAAAAAAATAAAAAGTGATGAAATGAAACCCGCTGAGTTGAAAACCCGCAAGGGCGGGCGACTCGGGCAAAAATGGGGGCCCGGATAGGTTGAAAACCCGAAAGGGCAACCTATGCAAAAAAGTGGCTTATATTGAGCGGGTAAGATGGTGAGATGAAAAAAAAGAAATGTGAGAAGCTAGGATGAAAACCGAAAGGGCTCCTAGGCAAAATGAGAGATTAAGAGAGAATTATGTATTTTGAAGACTCATTTGCCGGAGATTTGTTTTGGCTTTCACTTTCTTTTGATTGTTTGTTTTTGGGAGTAAGCATGGAATTTATCCCTTTTTGTCTTTGATTCCATGGCTTGCTATTTTAAGTTAGTTGTTGTAGTAGTAGTTTATCTTTTGAGGTTTTAGGCGAGTTGTCATTTTGATTGTGGCGTTGGAGTGAGTTCAATTCCTTTGAGATCCTTCAGGATTTGAGCTCACATTTTGGTTGTCGTTTGGTGATTATTGTTGTCGCGTCTTTGTATTTTTCAGGTGAGCTCGAATCTAAGTGTGGGGGAATCATCGTCCCTTACGTTTAGGTTTTGAGCGAATGTTGTTAAGATGTGATGATGATGATGTAGTTGATGGGGAGTGTAGGTTGGTGTTGATAGCTTGGGCGATGATTTAATTGGTATTTCTCATTTTTGAGTTTACTCGAGGTCGAGTAAAGTTCAAGTGTGGGGGGTATTTGATACGCTCAAGTTATACGATGTTTTTGTGGTATTTTAGGTACACTTTGCTAAGGAATTTATTTGTAATTGTTAATGTTTGCATATAAATCGACCTTAGCGGAAGTTCGGAATTTTATATATTAATTATTATTAAAGTTGTAAGTTCGAGCTCTTGGAAGCATGAATGGTTCCACAACATCGTCTCACCAACCAAGCTCCGCCACAACCAAGCTCCACCGACCCAGCATCGCAAGCCCAAGCACCGCATGCCTAGCAAGCTCGGCGGCATCGCCAAGCAACATCGCAAGCCCGGCGGCTCGGCGGCACGGCGGCTTCGCACGCCGGCCATCGCACGCTCAAAGCGGCCGCCGGCGCAGCGGGATCGCGACTCGCGAGGAATGTCGCACCTCGCGACCCCGCCCCCTCGCGACTCGCGATGCTGTCGCGGCTCGCGACCCTGCGTGCCAGCCATTTTGTGCGGGGAGACAGAGTCCTCGTCGCGACTCGCGATCAGTGTCGCGACTCGCGACGCTTAAGTCGGCTTGGGGCCACGATTTTGTGCGGGGTTTAAAAGCTCCTAAAACCTAATTTTTGGGGGAGACGAAGTGGAGCACGAAGAGGAGAGCTGAAATGTAGATCTTGGAGTGGCAAGCTTGAGGGGAGAGCTCCTCTCCTCATCCTTCCTTCTTCATGATTCTCTTTTCATCTTTCCTTCTTCGTTCCTCTTTGTTCTTCATTTCTCTTTTCTTTGTTTTTCATTTCTTAGTTTTAGTTTTCAATTCTTAGTTTAGTTTTTAGGGATTTCAATTATGGATTTGGTTTTTGCTATCGGATTGTAGCTTGAACTGTTCTTGGATCAATTAACATGAAGCTTCAACCGTTATTGTGAGATCTTTCCTCTCTTTCTCTTTTCCTTGATTATGGTTCAATTTCTATGCTTGCTTTCCATGATTATTGCATAATTATGCTAGGAACGTTACTAGTTTGATTGTGTGATTAATCTAATGCTAGATTTAAGAATAGAATCGGATTGTTTTATTCTTTTATCAATTGGTAGCAAACTAGGGAGTAATTTAGATGCTGATCATCTTGGTTATTTCTTAGGGAAATTGAATCAACTGTTGAATGTTTATCGCGTGTATGACATTAGCAGGTCTATTGGTTCTCTGTGTTTATTGCTGCTATTGGATTGAACTTAGACGCAGATCGGACTAGGTTATCCTTTAGTTAGGGTTTTATAGTCACGCTGATCGTGCTATTCAACTAAGAATAAGGAGAACACGAGATTAATTCTCGACAATAGATAATTATGGAAATAATTAGAGTGGAGGTTCGAGGATCGATAATGAATTGAAGTGGATGTTAATCAAATTCAAGATCTTTCCATATTGATTTCTCATTTTGTTTATAGGCTAGTTAGTTTTAGTTTGTTTATAATCAACCCGAAACCCCCCTTTGTAATTAGGTTTCTCGGCCCTTAGCTTAATGTAGGTATTGAATCACGCTGAATATTGAGCTCGTCCCTGTTTCCCTGTGGATACGACCCCTACTTCCACTATACTACCTTAGTGTAGAAGAGAGTAGCAGAAATTTTATCTTTGGCCGGGCGCGGATGAAAATTTGGGGCGGGCGCGGATGGTGTCGTCGTGTGCACCGCACCCGGCCAAAGATAAAATTTCTCCTACTCTCTTCTACACTAAGGTAGTATAGTGGAAGTAGGGGTCGTATCCACAGGGAAACAGGGACGAGCTCAATATTCAGCGTGATTCAATACCTACATTAAGCTAAGGGCCGAGAAACCTAATTACAAAGGGGGGTTTCGGGTTGATTATAAACAAACTAAAACTAACTAGCCTATAAACAAAATGAGAAATCAATATGGAAAGATCTTGAATTTGATTAACATCCACTTCAATTCATTATCGATCCTCGAACCTCCACTCTAATTATTTCCATAATTATCTATTGTCGAGAATTAATCTCGTGTTCTCCTTATTCTTAGTTGAATAGCACGATCAGCGTGACTATAAAACCCTAACTAAAGGATAACCTAGTCCGATCTGCGTCTAAGTTCAATCCAATAGCAGCAATAAACACAGAGAACCAATAGACCTGCTAATGTCATACACGCGATAAACATTCAACAGTTGATTCAATTTCCCTAAGAAATAACCAAGATGATCAGCATCTAAATTACTCCCTAGTTTGCTACCAATTGATAAAAGAATAAAACAATCCGATTCTATTCTTAAATCTAGCATTAGATTAATCACACAATCAAACTAGTAACGTTCCTAGCATAATTATGCAATAATCATGGAAAGCAAGCATAGAAATTGAACCATAATCAAGGAAAAGAGAAAGAGAGGAAAGATCTCACAATAACGGTTGAAGCTTCATGTTAATTGATCCAAGAACAGTTCAAGCTACAATCCGATAGCAAAAACCAAATCCATAATTGAAATCCCTAAAAACTAAACTAAGAATTGAAAACTAAAACTAAGAAATGAAAAACAAAGAAAAGAGAAATGAAGAACAAAGAGGAACGAAGAAGGAAAGATGAAAAGAGAATCATGAAGAAGGAAGGATGAGGAGAGGAGCTCTCCCCTCAAGCTTGCCACTCCAAGATCTACATTTCAGCTCTCCTCTTCGTGCTCCACTTCGTCTCCCCCAAAAATTAGGTTTTAGGAGCTTTTAAACCCGCACAAAATCGTGGCCCCAAGCCGACTTAAGCGTCGCGAGTCGCGACACTGATCGCGAGTCGCGACGAGGACTCTGTCTCCCCGCACAAAATGGCTGGCACGCAGGTCGCGAGCCGCGACAGGCATCGCGAGTCGCGAGGGGCAGGGGGTCGCGAGGTGCGACATTCCTCGCGAGTCGCGATCCTGCTGCTGCTGGGCAGGCTGCTTTGAGCGTGCGATGGCTGGCGTGCGAAGCTGCTGTGCTGCCGAGCTGATGGGCTTGCGATGTTGCTTGGCGATGCTGCCGAGCTTGCTAGGCATGCGGTGCTTGGGCTTGCGATGCTGGCTGGTGGAGCTTGGTTGTGGCGGAGCTTGGTTGGTGAGACGATGTTGTGGAACCATTCATGCTTCCAAGAGCTCGGAACTTACAACTTTAATAATAATTAATATATAAAATTCCGAACTTCCGCTAAGGTCGATTTATATGCAAACATTAACAATTACAAATAAATTCCTTAGCAAAGTGTACCTAAAATACCACAAAAACATCGTATAACTTGAGCGTATCAAATACCCCCACACTTGAACTTTACTCGACCTCGAGTAAACTCAAAAATGAGAAATACCAATTAAATCATCGCCCAAGCTATCAACACCAACCTACACTCCCCATCAACTACATCATCATCATCACATCTTAACAACATTCGCTCAAAACCTAAACGTAAGGGACGATGATTCCCCCACACTTAGATTCGAGCTCACCTGAAAAATACAAAGACGCGACAACAATAATCACCAAACGACAACCAAAATGTGAGCTCAAATCCTGAAGGATCTCAAAGGAATTGAACTCACTCCAACGCCACAATCAAAATGACAACTCGCCTAAAACCTCAAAAGATAAACTACTACTACAACAACTAACTTAAAATAGCAAGCCATGGAATCAAAGACAAAAAGGGATAAATTCCATGCTTACTCCCAAAAACAAACAATCAAAAGAAAGTGAAAGCCAAAACAAATCTCCGGCAAATGAGTCTTCAAAATACATAATTCTCTCTTAATCTCTCATTTTGCCTAGGAGCCCTTTCGGGTTTTCATCCTAGCTTCTCACATTTCTTTTTTTCATCTCACCATCTTACCCGCTCAATATAAGCCACTTTTTTTGCATAGGTTGCCCTTTCGGGTTTTCAACCTATCCGGGCCCCCATTTTTGCCCGAGTCGCCCGCCCTTGCGGGTTTTCAACTCAGCGGGTTTCATTTCATCACTTTTTATTTTTTTATTTTTTTTCATTTTCTTTTTTTTTCAAATTGAAATAAATACAACATAAATACAACATAGATACATGAGAATGAGAATACCCTCCCCCCTACTTAAACTACACATTGTCCTCAATGTGTCGACAATTAGTAGAAAAAGTAAACTGAAAATGGGGGGAGAAAATCGAAAATCGGGTAAATCGAAGATCGAATGCTCAAGACTCATGACCAAACAATCCAGTCAAACTCAAATTTCTTAACAACACCAACTCAAATCTCCGAAATCAACTCACAACCCTCTCCCTCAAATCACTCAAACAAATGGCAAATTCAAAAGTTTCGAATTTTTGAGATTTGCACCTAGCTTAAGAGATCGGAAAGATACAACAATCTCACTCCTCTAATGTTACCAACTCCTAGGTATTGAAGTCCTCCCAACGGATTTTCTATTGTGGATTTTGGCTCAAAGTGGATTAAGATTTGTTGTGGTTCTTTTGAGTGGGTGGGCGGTGGGTGGAAGAAAATTTGATGTGGTGGTGGAAATTTGATGAGAAATAAAGGAAAGAAAGAAAATAAAAAGGGTCTCGGGTTGCCTCCCGAGAAGCGCTGGTTGTTTAAAGTCGTTAGCTCGACTTAGTACCTTAGGCTCAATCATTGGGATTGTGCTCCATGTGTGATAATGGTGGTTCCATGTCAATCTCCACTTCAAGTACCTACAAAACCGATTGACAAGAACTCTTGCAATGCATCGTTAGTACCTAGCTTACTACATCATGGTTGAGCATATAACATCGATTATATCCAAAACCTAGCATTAAGTCAACAACAAACATCAACTAGTAGTACTCCTAGCTAATCCAAGTCATGACCATTACTATAAATGTTTAAAGCTAGACAATAACCAAGATATAGAGTAAATCATACCATAAACCGTCAAAAGCTTCAATCAACCATTCTCAAGAGAGTGGCCAACCAAAAACAAAGAGCACAAACAATACCATCCAAAAATCACGCTAAATACAAACAAGTAACACCGTTTCCCCGGCAACGGCGCCAAAATTTGGGGCGGGCGCGGATGGTGTCGTCGTGTGCACCGCACCCGCCAAAGATAAAATTTCTCCTACTCTCTTCTACACTAAGGTAGTATAGTGGAAGTAGGGGTCGTATCCACAGGGAAACAGGGACGAGCTTAATATTCAGCGTGATTCAATACCTAGATTAAGCTAAGGGCCGAGAAACCTAATTACAAAGGGGGGTTTCGGGTTGATTATAAACAAACTAAAACTAACTAGCCTATAAACAAAATGAGAAATCAATATGGAAAGATCTTGAATTTGATTAACATCCACTTCAATTCATTATCGATCCTCGAACCTCCACTCTAATTATTTCCATAATTATCTATTGTCGAGAATTAATCTCGTGTTCTCCTTATTCTTAGTTGAATAGCACGATCAGCGTGACTATAAAACCCTAACTAAAGGATAACCTAGTCCGATCTCGCGTCTAAGTTCAATCCAATAGCAAGAATAAACACAGAGAACCAATAGACCTCGCTAATGTCATACACGCGATAAACATTCAACGGTTGATTCAATTTCCCTAAGAAATAACCAAGATGATCGGCATCTAAATTACTCCCTAGTTTGCTACCAATTGATAAAAGAATAAAACAATCCGATTCTATTCTTAAATCTAGCATTAGATTAATCACACAATCAAACTAGTAACGTTCCTAGCATAATTATGCAATAATCATGGAAAGCAAGCATAGAAATTGAACCATAATCAAGGAAAAGAGAAAGAGAGGAAAGATCTCACAATAACGGTTGAAGCTTCATGTTAATTGATCCAAGAACAGTTCAAGCTACAATCCGATAGCAAAAACCAAATCCATAATTGAAATCCCTAAAAACTAAACTAAGAATTGAAAATTAAAACTAAGAAATGAAAAACAAAGAAAAGAGAAATGAAGAACAAAGAGGAACGAAGAAGGAAAGATGAAAAGAGAATCATGAAGAAGGAAGGATGAGGAGAGGAGCTCTCCCCTTAAGCTTGCCACTCCAAGATCTACATTTCGGCTCTCCCTCTTCGTGCTCCACTTCGTCTCCCCCAAAAATTAGGTTTTAGGAGCTTTTAAACCCCGCACAAAATCGTGGCCCCAAGCCGACTTAAGCGTCGCGAGTCGCGACACTGATCGCGAGTCGCGACGAGGACTCTGTCTCCCCGCACAAAATGGCTGGCACGCAGGTCGCGAGCCGCGAGGGGCAGGGGGTCGCGAGGTGCGACATTCCTCGCGAGTCGCGATCCTGCTGCTGCTGGGCAGGCTGCTTTGAGCGTGCGATGGCTGGCGTGCGAAGCTGCTGTGCTGCCGAGCTGCTGGGCTTGCGATGTTGCTTGGCGATGCTGCCGAGCTTGCTAGGCATGCGGTGCTTGGGCTTGCGATCTTTGGTGGTGGAGCTTGGTTGTGGCGGAGCTTGGTTGGTGAGACGATGTTGTGGAACCATTCATGCTTCCAAGAGCTCGGAACTTACAACTTTAATAATAATTAATATATAAAATTCCGAACTTCCGCTAAGGTCGATTTATATGCAAACATTAACAATTACAAATAAATCCCTTAGCAAAGTGTACCTAAAATACCACAAAAACATCGTATAACTTGAGCGTATCACGTACAAATCAAGACCCCAAGCGGTGGTATAAATCTGATGGTCAACTAAATTAACAAACTTTATTTTATTTCTTTATCTATTTTTATTACTTTATTGAAGTTACTGCCATTCTATTCATGATGTAGATTGTAAATCGTCCCTGCGACTGTAAGTATTGTATATATATTATACAAACTCCCTGCAATATTTTCTTTTCTTATTTTTATTTATTTTCATACATTATTATATGCCTGCCTGATTGTTCTATGCATATTATATGATTGTCCTGCTTTATTGCTTTTATCACCCACATGTTATTTTTGCTAATCAAAGACCTAAAGAACTGTTCAAACATTAATCAGATTAATTTGGACAACCTGTTAGGTTCCCTGTAATATTGATTGCGTAATAACTTGTCACTAAAAATTAGTCTTTTATGTGTTTCCTGAACTAATTTAGACTAAATATTTTTAGGGTGCTTAAAACGTTATAAGATTATTCTTTGGCATAAAATCTGTAATGAATCGATATTTAGTAGAGGCCAACTTTGGCCGAATGTGGTTCATTATGACTATATTCGTACCCTCACCCCCGAACTCAATCTTTGGTTCATTTTGACCATCTATGGAGTCATGACGGGGAAATCTACATTGGATAATTTGTCCCTATGATTTTCCTATATCCAATTAGGTTTATGATTCTTCCTAAAAAGAATTGTTGGCGACTTCTTTAAATTCAAAACAATTTTCAATAAAACCTTAACAGTGGGGTAGTCAAATCTAATACGCGCTCACACCACGTAGGCGAAATAAAAACACGCCTACAATTAGGCGACTCCACTGGGGAGGATTTTAAAAAAATTAATTTTTTAAATGAGTGGGTGAAACTTGAAAAATACGATTCATTCTTATTTATGCCTTTGAATAATATACGGTTTTACATATGCATGGCTATTGTTCGGCCGCCATAAGGACAATCTACCTTGCCTCGTTAGCACATGTTCTATGTGTTAGGTCACCCCCGGGGGGTTTGCGCTTTGTCCTTCCAAAGAGCTTCCTAAGCGATACTGTTGGATCTTAGTCATAAGCAAACCTACCCAACCATTGCATTGTTCTCTTGTTCCTGACTTGAGACTGGAGTGCGTCTTACACGTGGCCACCTCTTTAAGCAGGGGTACGAAGCGTGAGATCAATCTCTTAGTCATGGACCCTTTTCGATCGAACCTAAACTCCGACCAATAGTTTCAAACATAGAATTGGACTTTAGGTTGGAACATTTGCATTCATGTTATATGACATATGCCTGTGATTGCAATTCTTGCCTGCTATTATTCTATCAAATTGTTATTATTATGCGTCGTTCCTAAAACCGCGTCTAAAAACAAGAAAAATTCATCAATCGGCCAATTCGTCACCTAAATCCCCGAAAAACGTGTCGGGGAGTAGTGCGCCAAGCGCATTAAGTTGCGCCTAGCGCACCATTCCCGCGCCAAACACACGGCCAGTGCGCCTGCCAAGCAAGATCTTTGCACGGTACGCAGTCTGTGCATCGCACGCTTTTCTTTAATTTAGCCGTCGTAATTGTCGATCCTATGTTCAGTCCTATGTTTGGCTATCTGCATCCGCGTAATACATGGTCTAATTAGAGGTCTCACCTAATCAAGCATTCAAAGAAAAAGGTCTTTTCATGCAAGGTCGAGTCTGTCCTAAAAAAATGCATCTAAAGGGTCATTGTAGAGCTAGAGTTGTCATGCATGTCGACCTCTTCCCATTTCCTCCCTGCTGTTCAACAAGTCTTTCCTATCATTCTTACCCTACCATATTCAATCAATTCCAAAAAAAAACTTACATCTTTTCAAAATCAATCCTACACCCATGTCTATTCTACCCTTTTCAAAAAACATTTACTAATCATCATCATACCACGACATTTAAAAAAAAAACATTTTCAAAATTATTCCATCATCTTTTCCTAACAAAAGATAAAACAAGGGGTCCCTTTTCAAAAAAACGAATTTCAAAAATTCTAAACCCATTCTAAACACCTTCAATTCAATCCAATCCAATCCAATTAATCCAATTCACTTGCATTCATTCTAGGCCCAATATGCATTAGAGTCCACTTTGCATTCATTTAGGCCCATGTGCATTTCAATCCATACATTCGCTAGCATTGAGTCGATCTTAGGCCCATATAAGTCTAGTTCATATAAAAATCTAGGCCCATCTACATCTTTATGTGAAATCTAGTCCAAGTCCATTCCTAATCCTTTCCAATTTAAGTCTAAGTCTAGTCTAATCCAATTCATAGGTCCATTTAGGCCCAATTCATTCCCTAGGTCTAGTTTGTATTATATGCAAACCCTAGTTAGTCTTCGGACTATAAAGTCAGTCAACGGACTATAAAAGCCCAGTCTTAGGACTATAAAGTCAGTCTACGGACTATAAAAGCTCAGTCTTCGGACTATAAAGTCAGTCTACGGACTATATAAGCTCAATCTTAGGACTATAAAGTCAGTCTACGGACTATAAAAGCCCAGTCTTCGGACTATAAAGTCAGTCTACGGACTATAAAAGCCCAGTCTTAGGACTATAAAGTCAGTCTACGGACTATAAAAGCTCAGCCTTAGGACTATAAAGTCAGTCTACGGACTAGAAAAGCCCAGTCTTCGGACTATAAAGTCAGTCTGCGGACTATAAAACCTCAGTCTTAGGACTATAAAACCTCAGTCTTAGGACTATAAAGTCAGTCTACGGACTATAAAGGCTCAGTCTTAGGACTATAAAACTTCCCTACATCTAGTCTACATTATATAAGTTCAGTCTTAGGACTATAAAATTTCCCTACATCTAGTCTACATTATATAAGTTCAGTCTTAGGACTATAAAGTTTCCCTAAGTCTAGTTTGCATCATACGTAAACCTTAGTCAGTCTACGGACTATAAAAGTCATCTCCTAAGTCTAATCATTCAATAGTCTAGTCCAGTCCATGTCTGCATTTGCATATAGCAAAGCTCATGTCACCATCATAACCATAATCATACCCCTTTCATCCTCATTTCTCATCTCTCATTTCCATTTCTCCATCCATCATTTCCATCTCCCATTTCGAAAATCATTTTTTAAAACTTACAAGCGAGGTCCAATCGATTTTGTTCATGACCGGTCGAGATATTAGAACTTAGGAGCGTCGAATGGAGGAACAAAAAGTTGAGCCTACTCTAAAGCTCATCAGTCGTACTATGACCACCCTGACTTCATTTAGAGTCATGAAGATTACTTTTGACCGCCTTCACAATAGAGGCACGATCACTTCCATAGGATTTATAGCCTTCACATTAGAGGCGTGATCACTTCCATAGGGCCTACTCTGAACCCTGCACTTGAAAGAAAATTCAAAATGTGCAACCTATATTCTATTGCAAATTCCAACATAAAAACAAACATCTTACACCTAGTGTTGGATCCCTCAAATGCACTGCGAAACATGGTCGATGACAATAGACTACTAATAATTGCTACAACGAGAATCAACATCACCAACAACCCCTGAGGCAGTGCATCAACAATTCAAAGGCTTACACTTGTGGAAAAAACCTTATATGTCACTTAGTAACAGATGCGGTTTTTGTAAAACCGCATCCGGAAATCAACCAAAAAATGGGAGGGAAATTTGGCAAACAAAATCTGATGCGGTCCTTAAAAAACCGCATCAGATTTAAAATCTGATGCGGTTTTTCATAAACCTGATGCGGTTCATGGGACCGCATCCGAAAATGCGTTACTAACACTCGTGGCCCAGTACACTCGTGGCCTCATAACCCTTAGGCGTCCATTTCCTTAGGCGCCCCTCAAACCCTAATGCCTCTCTCTCTCCTCTCCTCACTCAACCCTAATCTCTCCTCCCTCTCAAACCCACGGCGCCATCTCTCCTCTTTCTCCTCTTTCTCCTCATTAGATCTGCTCTTCCCTCCTCCCTCTCAAACCCACGAACACCGTCGTTGAATCATGGCAACGCGTCGAATTCATCGTCCCTCCTCCCTCCTCAACGAATTTGCAAACCCTCATTTCCTTTTTCTTTCTTTCAAATATTTGAGATTTCGAAGCCACGAACTACGAACCGTTCATTTTCTCCATCATCATCAACTTCGTTCATCATCAACCACGAATCGTTCATTTTCTTCATCATCATCAAGCACGAACCGCGAACGACGGACCACGAATCGTTTCATCATCATCGTTTTTTTCTAGATCTGGGTTTATATTTTTTCGTTTTTAATTTTCGTATATTGGTCGATTTTTTTTGTTCGATTTTTTTTGGTCGATTTTTTTTGTTCGTATTTTGTTCGATTTTGTTCGATTTCTTTTGTTCGATTTTTTATGTTTATTTCTTAATTTCCGTACTTTGTTCGATTTTTTGGTTATTTTTTTGTATAAGTTTTCGGTTTTTATTTGGTTATATTCATCTGAATTTTTTAGTTTGTATAATATTTGTATAATGAAATACATTTTTAGTTTGTATAATTGAATTCATTTTTAGTTTGTATAATGTTTGTTATTAGATCTGAATTTTTTTGAAGTTTCGTTACTACTTTGGACTAATGTTGTTTGGGTGTTCTGCTTTGTTCTTTGCAGACTGCGGTGCAAAGCGGGTCTTTTTTTTAAATTCCTTGAGCCCAAAATCTGATGCGGTCTTGCAAAACCGCATCAGGTAGTGAGAATCTGATGCGGTCATGGACCGCATCAGTTTTTTTCTTAATCTGCTGCGAGCCCACCTGATGCGGACCAAAACTGCAGCAGTAAGCCCGGTTTTGACCGCATCAGATGGGCTTTTTTCCACTAGTGTTAGTCTTTTATTTCTGGTTTCCTAGGTTGAGTCAGAGAGTCCTTACCATAAGCCATTTTTGTCATTTCCCATCGAGTCTATGTCACTATAGGACTTCATCTATTATAGCCTTTCATTTCATTTCAATTTTATTTCATTTTCATTGGCCTTCCATCATTTTATTTATGCTTCTAATTCAATGATGAAACTCAAATCACCTAATGAACTTGACTAACAACAATAAAAAGAGATCTGAAAAAAGAGAAAAATGAAAAAAAATGGACATACTTTGGATCAGGAGTTATTCCCTCTTCCTCCATCACCTTCCATAAGCCATCATCCTTAAACCATCATCTCCATAAACCAAACAATCACTTCAACATCAAAGCTCCACGAACATCCTTCAAGCCTTCCAGTACCCTAAACCAAACTTGTGTGCAAACCTCACTACAAAAAAATCAATGCTAGGCAAAATAAAATAGTGAAAAAATTCAAAGTGCAAAAAATGAAAAAAAAAAAGCAAAAAGGCACGGGACAAAAAGAAAAGATTTAAAAAGAAAGAGCCAAAGGCAAATAAACGTCAGTGGGGGCTTGCACACAAGTTCTACTCCTCATTCAAATCCTTCAATCCATTAAAATCTTAATCCCCTCATTCAAATCCTACACCACCCGACCCAAAACCATTCGACCTAGTTAAACCCACCCGGTTATCACCCAACCTAGTTGTCACCCAACCCGATTGTGATTTGAGTTCATTAGTTAAACCCACCCAACCCAACCCATTCAAATCACCTAGTTAAACCCACCCGGTTATCACCCAACCCGGTTGTGACCCAACTCGATTAACGGCCCAGCCGGTTGTGACCCAATCCAGGTTATCACCGACCCAGTTATCACCCAACCCATTACCACCCGACCTAGTTACCACTCGTAGACACATAATCGTGTCTCCCTATTTACTACCCTATGATGACCAATATCCCGCTCTAATTGGTCCTGGATCGAGGAAAGAATAAAGAACGACTCTAAGATAAAATGTTTTTAGCCCAAAACCTTTTTATAACTCTTTTATTAACCCATTTACGGAAATCTTTTAAAAAAGCCAATCTTCGAAAACCTTTTAAAAATAGTTTTTTTAAGAAGCCCAATTTTTAAAACACCTTTTTTAGCCCATTTTAGTTAATGGAATTAATTAATTTAATTTAATTAGTTTTGTTAATAAAAATATCTTTTATAAAGATAATCTTTTCCCAATGTGTTTTTAAATATCTTTTATCTAACTCTTTTCTAAAATCTTTTTTTATAAAAATCATTTAAAACCTTCTATCTTTCGAAAACCTATCGACACCTCAACTACCTAAACCTATATATATCATCCCTACTCTCTTCATATTTGGGCACGGCATATCACATTAATCACACGGCACAATTACTCACAATCCGATTCCCTCGCCATCTTCATCACCGTCAGATACTACTAATCCAAACTATTATCTTGACTCCACCGCCTAACATATTCAACGCCACAAAATTCCCTAACCTGACATACTCCCTCTCGCCTAATCATGATCATCATCAAAGCCTAATCTCCCTGATCGCCTAACATCATCCTAATTCACTAAAGTCAACGAATCCCCTACAATACTCATCCAAGAATCTGCGCACCATATTCATCTTAATACCATCATCCTATTTTGATTTTTTATACAAAGACATAACAGTTTGTACGTCAACCAAACAAACTAAAAACATACAACATCCCCACCAAGCACTACACTGCAAGAAGTAATATTTGTTATTTGACGCAATACATAACACAAGACAACACTTTTTTATAAGGCTGGCTCAATATTCTATTTTCCAAGATCCGTACAAATCAAGACCCCGGACGGTGGTATAATTTATGAGGGTCAACTAAATTAACAAACTTAATTTTATTTCTTTATCTATTTTTATTACTTTATTAAAGTTACTGACATTCTATTCATGATGTAGATTGTTAACTCGTCCCAGCGACTGTAAGTATTGTATATATATTATACAAACTCCCTGCAATATTTTCTTTTCTTCTTTTTATGTATTTTCATACATTATGATATGCCTGCCTGATTGTTCTATGCATATTATATGATTGTCCTGCTTTATTGCTTTTATCACCCACATGTTATTTTTGCTAATCAAAGACCTAAAGAACTGTTCTAACATTAATCAGATTAATTTGGACAACCTGTTAGGTTCCCTGTAATATTGATTGCATAATAACTTGTCACTAAAAAAAAATAGTCTTTTATGTGTTTCCCGAACCAATTTAGACTAAATATTTTTAGGGTGTTTAAAACGTTATATGATTATTCTTTGGCATAAAATCTGTAATGAATCAATATTTAGTAGAGGCGCAACTTTGGGCGAATGTGGTTCATTATGACTATATTCGTACCCTCACCCCCGAACTCAATCTTTGGTTCATGTTGACCATCGATGGAGTCATGACGGGGAAATCTACATTGGATAATTTGTCCCTATGATTTTCCTATATCCAATTAGGTTTATGATTCTTCCTAAAAAGAATTGTTGGCGACTTCTTTCAATTCAAAATAATTTTCAATAAAACCTTAACAGTGGGGTAGTCAAATCTAATACGCGCTCACACCGCGTAGGCGAAATAAAAACACGCCTGCACCACCCGACCCAACTAAACCCGTCCCAAAACCATTCTGACCCAATACAACCCGACCCAAAACCATTCCGAGTTCCGACCCAACTTCACTAATGAGTAGTTCAACATATATTGTTTTGTTGGTCAATTTTATTTTTTGAGCAGAAAATATTCGTCACTTTTTTTAATATCTTCTCTTTTTAATTTTTACTAACACGCATAAAGTAATGTGTTGATAAAAAAATTATGAATTTAATATGATTATCTATAGAGTACCTATCAAATAATATACTAGTACTAATTAAATTAAAAATTAGAAAGATTTTCCAACAAAATTTCCCATTATTAGTAATTAATTAGGGACCCATAAATGTGGGAAAAGAAGTTACATGAATTGGCAACATGTTAATACTGTGAAGTCAAAATTTTGCAGCCTCATGTGGAAAATGTGGCGCTCACATATGGTCCATAGTTTCCTTCATTTACACTCCATATGAACTAGGAAGTGAGATTATCAATAAAGTATTGGTTTTCCACTTTTTTAAACATTGATAGATGTATGTAAAAACATTGATAGATGTGTGCTAAAAAGCTTGCAAAGTTTGCAATTGGCTGTAGTATGCACCACATGAAGTAATTATGTAGGCTCGGCTCAAGCTATAAACCAGATTGGATAATCATTTTTACTAAGTTTGCTTCTTTCAATTTTGATAATAAATTCGGATATTGGAGAGAATAAGACATGTAAATTAGGAAAAATAGAAAACTCTTATATTCATATACTTTAATGTTTACAAAAGATCAAGTACACTTACAAATGAATAATTTAAATATCAAAATGAGTAAGTCTAAACTCTAAATTCTAAAGTAAATAAAATTATAAAATGAATGAAAATGTATACAAGTATTGAACTAATAGTCTAAATGTCTAATACTCTAATTATTAGACGTGTCAACAACGAAGAGCAACAACGGACCACCACCACCGGCGGCGAGAACGGACCACTAGCGGCGGTAGCAACGAGAATAGGCCAGCAGAACAAAATAGGCTGCGGCGCGGCAGAACGAGCCAACACAAGGCGGCAGTAACATAAAGATGGTAGAACACACCAAGTTGGCCTCATAAAAGCGGTTTACAAGTGTCAATTTTAAACTCCCAAAGAAAAACATAAAGCATTTTACAAGTGTCAATTTTAAACAAGTAAATATTACAAAGATAACAAAATTAAATCTACTTTTAAAATCAGTAATGGCTCTCAGGTACACAAGTTGACCTCATCATCGAGCACTCGACTCTAATTGACAACACAACACAAGGAAGCCGACAAAAGTGACACGAGTGTCCATAATTCTTTGTCTTTTAAACAATACCAAAACCAATTTTTCCAATCAAGTGCATATCATGTCCAATAAGACAAAAGAAAGGTAGCTCCACATCGTGACACTTAGGGCAAAACATGTGTGTAAAGTAAAATGTAGCCAAAAAGAGTCGCAAACAAGTCAACAACCAATGATCTTTGCGCAAGGGACATTTATTAAGCAAAAGGATATAGAACAACTAAACCAAACCCAACAATTATGTTTAGGGTTTATAATTTTAGGGTTAGGGTTAGGGTCTAGGGTTTGGGTCTAGGGTTTTGGTTTGGGTTTAGGGAAACCCACAACACATCAAGCCAACCCAGAACACAACAAACCCAACTTAGAACACAACAAACCAAACACAGAACACAAACAAACCCCAAACACAAACCCATAATTCCATAAACGGTAACCCTAAACACAAAACCAAGAAACGAAAACCCTAAACCGTAACCCCGAACGAAAACCCCTAAACACAAAACCCAAAAACACAAACCCAAAACACAAACCCATAAACACAAACCCGGAACACAAGCCCGAAAACACAAACCCGGAACTCAAGCCCGAACACAAACCCGAAACAAAACCCAAAAACACAAACCAAAATACAAATCCAAATACAACAAATAAAACCCTAAACACAAACCTAGACACAAAATCCTAACACAAACCCATAATTCCATAAACAACAAATATAACCCGAATACAAACCCAAACACAAAACCCGAATACAAACCCAGACACAAACCCATAAACTTAAACACAAACATGAAAAAACAGCAAAATAAACCTAAATAATTAAGATATAATTTTACATCTCAAAATAAACATAAATAATCAAGACATAATTTCATATCTAATAATTATTGTCTACCTTAGTGGCTTAGTTTCATAATTAAATTATTGTCTTCACATTTCACAGACGTATTTTTATTTACATGATGTAATTAAAAACTAATATACATTATACAAGATAATTAAAAACGAACACATAATTGATCAATTTCAGATCGCAAAATAAACATAATTATAACGAACACATAATTTCATATCGCAAAATAAACATATATTAAAATCAAAAAACTAAATAATTCATGCATAAATTTTTTTTGCACAAACCCTAAAATTCCGGATCGACATATGACAAAAAAATAAAAACAAAAACATGATATTCCGCAGAGATCCGCAAATGGACCAACGACATATCCCACAATCACAATCAAGCGAGATCTTCACCTAATTCTAAAAAAACGAAAATTAGAAGACTTACCTGTTTGTGACATAGCGTATTTAAAAATTAATTTTTTGCTTTTTTTCCCCCGATCTTCAATTTGTTACCTTTTTTCTTCGATCCACGCCTTTTTCTTCGGATCGTCGCCTCTTTCGTCGGTTCCTTGCCTTTTTCCTCAAATCTTTCGTCGGTTACTCGGTTCCTTGCCTTTCGTCGGTGAGAATTTCGAGAGAAAATGAGAGAAACGATAATTTGTGGGTTTTGATCGGAAAAATTGAGAGAGAAAATGAGAATTTTAGGGTTTTGATTCGAAAAAAATGAGAGAAGGGCTACGAATTTTAGGGTTTTTTTAGGGTTTTGATCGGAAAATGAGAGAAGGGCTGAGGAGTGGGGACTGTGAGAGAGAAGGAGAGGAGAGAAACTGAGATTAGGTTCAGAAAGAGGCGAAAATTAGGGGGGGATTAAAAGGGGGGTTTATATAGTAGGAAATTTTAGGATTAGATTTTAGGGTTAATGACTTAATCTCAACCGTTGGATTTTAGAGTGAATGGCTGAGATTTTAAAGTGAAGACTCTAGAGAGTTCTAAGATTTTAGATTTTAGAGAGTAAAGAAATGAAGGGCTCATATTTGATATTGGCTAATCAATGGTCTCAAACCATGATCCTTGATTTAATTTTTTGACCAATGAACATCAAGAATGACAAGCACACGGATTTCAAAATATCAATGGTTGGATTTTATCTTTCTCAAATCAATGGTTAAGGTTAAGTTAAGTATTCTATTTTCTAATTTCTAATTCTAGACAACTAATCTAGACTTCTAGTATTGATTTGTTTAGTAATTAGTAATCTACTTAAATTCCTAAACTATTATTAATATTATAAATTAATAAAAATTATAAACTTTAGAAGTTTAATTAGTATTTTTAATTTTAAACAAGTTGATTCATGTAAAGATGATTATGAATGATGTGAAACTGTTAAGCCAAAGTTGTAATAGTGTAATTACCGTAATACCGATACGACGATACGTATAGCAACTCAAAGAGACGGATAATCAAATAGACTCGAGACTCCCAAGTCCTACGTTACTATCTTAGTATCTTTTAAGATCCACAACTGAAACATCAACCATGAAAGTCGATCAATCTAATGATGCTTCGATTATTGTTAACCGTGTAATAACATCGATGATCGAGCCCTATCTTGTATAAAGAACCCCGTAACACGAAAGATGAAAGACGATCAATCTTTTGATGGTTTTGATTAATATCAAAGACAATCAATCTTATGATCATTTGATTTATGTGAACCTTAACTTAACGAAAGTCGATCAATCTAATCTAATGATGCTTCGGTTATTGTGAATCGTGTAATAAAATCGAGCCCTATTTTGTAAGATAAATAACCGTAACGTGGTTTTCCAAATATGAACCGTTTAATAAGATCGCCTCCTATGTTACTATCTTTTAAGATCAACAACCGAAACATCAACGATCTTGATCCTCTACTAATATGATTGGTATTAACTATGATCTACTTTCATAGTTTCAATGCTTCATACTCTCCTGATATGATTATGTATCATCTTGATCACGGTTATCATCTTCATATTCGATTAACGTTGATCATTGTTACTTGTTCAGTTGTTCCATGAACAATGAAAGTCGAACAATTTTATAATTACAATGCTTTCATTAATGTCAACCTAATTCTTTAATTCTAAATCTTTTTGTTGCTATATAGTGACTCAGTGAGAATGAGTAAGTCACTAACTAACTAAATGTTTAAGTTTAACAGTTTATTGACTCTAATCAATAATCGGTATGGACTTATGCCTTAGCCCTTATGGTTGTTACTTGAATACTTATGCAATCATGAATAAGAATAACCCGATGGGCAATAGCCAATAATATAACTATATAAATTATAAGTCTTAGTTTAGTAACTTTTTAAATTAGTAATATAAGTATCAATGTATTATCACAAAATTCACAATGACTCAATCATAATTCACAATATCAGTGTATCACATGTTAATTGTTATAACTTTCAACTTCGTAACTTAATATATATATATAATTCCGACCCAAGTCATTTCGAGAGCCGATTTATTCCGACCCAAGTCAATACGCCGCCGGTTTGAGGCTTGCGACCCAAGTCCTATAGAGAGCCCGATTTATTCCGACCTAAGTCATTTCGAAAGCCGATTTCTCCCAACCCAAGTCATTCGAAAGCCGATTTATTCGGCCCAAGTCATTCCGATACCGATTTCTTCCGACCCAAGTCATTCCGAAAGCCGATTTATTCCGACCCAAGTCATTCCGATATCGATTTCTTCCGACCCACGTCATTCGAAAGCCGATTTCTTCCGACCCAAGTCCTTCCGAAAGCGATTTCTTCCGACCCAAGTCATTCGAAAGCCGATTCCGTCCGGCCCAAGTTATTCGAAAGCCGATTTATTCCGACCCAAGTTATTCGAAAGCCGATTTGGGCCGACTTCACCTTATTCCATTCCGACCCAAATTCACCCAACACGGATCTGGGTCGACTCGGTCCAGCCGACCCGGTTCGAGAGCCTCCCACCCGGTTGAACCCGGCCCAAGTCCACCCGACCCACCCGGTTCCGACCCATGACACACTCTCACCCAGTTATTCCGACCCAAATCATTCGGGCCCAAGTTGGGTCAACCCAAACCCACCCGGTGACCCGGATTGACACCACTAGTTTAGGATATGTTTTCCAAGATAAACATAGGAATGATTTCACAAATTTTTAAACGGCTACCCACCTTTTGTAGGTGGGCTAAGATATGTTTTCGTAGTTCTACTTAAGTTAGGTTTTATATGATGTACTTATAAATATCCCCTTTGGGTTAATAATAATTTGAACCTTTTTCCTTCAATCTATTTTGTTATGGTATCAAGAGGAGTTGAGATCTTGGGTGAAAACTCTAAAATATTACTCTCCTACCGGTGGGTTCGAGTATTAAACCCACCGGTCGGATTTGTTCACCCCTAAAAAAAAACGTGAATTATTTTTAGTAGAATTATTTTTAGTGAAATTTGTCGTCGTTGTGTCGATGGTGTTGTTTGTCCTGGTGTACTGTGTGCTTCGATTGGTATGCTGCCCTTTACTTTAATTCTGCTCCATGATAATTTAGAATTGACAATAGGATAATCTCTAATAGCAAACAGCCGCATAATACTTATGGCTTGAAATTTCCTTTTGTTATTGGCACGAAGTTCCGTACAGGAGAATGAATTTTTGTTACACTTGGGATTGTGAAGCAATACGAGAAGTTAGGTAAAACTCCAAGTTAAGGTTATCTGATCCACCCAGTACTCGGTTGGATCTATTTCGGGAAAAAAAAAATTGAATTTCGGCTCTCCCCGTGTCGTGAGACCGGGCTTGTTGGTTCTCCTTGCACCGTGAGAAAAAAAAACTTTTACATGAACTTCAAACATTCATAATATAAAGAGGCATATAAAACTCAATATATACGTACAAAACTCTCCTATAAAGAGCCAAATGATATTGATAAACTTAATACTTCCTCCATTTTTGAAATAAAACGCTCAACCAAAAAAGCTCTCACATAAAAATAGAGACGTTTCATTTATTTCCGAACGGAAGAAATACTTCATTTCACTAGAAATGATAATATTTGGGATTATATCATCACCCCTTATAATACTATGCCAAAGTTTTCACTAGATAATCCTTGTATTAAATTATCAATCATCGGTTATTGATTTATTTCTTCTCTTTTGATAATTTAAGGAAGTTTTATAAACATATGGAGATGCTTCAAAGATCCCATACTTTATCCTTTACATCTATAGAAATCCTAAAAATGCAGATGTGATAAAACTGAAAAATATTGTAATTTGATTCAATTTACCTCGCCTAGACTGGAATTATGCTCGAAATTATGTCCTGGTGGTTTTTAACAAATTTAATTCAAATTGGTTCAACTGGAAATTTAATATGACTTGTAACAATAAAATGAGCAACTATATAGCATAACCAAAATTATTCGATGTTGTTCTAAAGTTTATCTATTTTCATACTTTGAGTCTTTGCCCTTATACAAGCCCCACCCCTCAACACCCACACTCTCTCCACGGTCCACCCTAACCTTATCGACAACGGGCACGAATATAGCCCAAACTTAATACGTATACCAACCCCAAATCTACAACTAATTAAAAATAACAATGGTAACTTCACTCCAAGCAAAAACACCCACACATCTGAGTGCCATCAAAGTACCGAGAGAGCTTCAATATTACACCATAACAATGATCAAAGGAAGTAATCATCTTTATGCTCTATATTCGCATATTGAGTTACAAAAGGTTCAACCTTCAGTGCTACAAAATCCTTCGTTCCATTAGTTGAATACAAAAAGTCTATGTTAAAGTTATGTCCTTGTTAATTTATTATACGTACCTTTACTTAGCTTGCATATACATCATATTATCATACAATATTACTACTCAATTAAAACACTATACACGAAATCTAAATCAAAACGTACTATATATTTCTGTCCAAAATTTTCTAGAAACTTTCTCAAGTCCATTAACAACTATCACTTTCATTGTTCCACGCAAAGCAACCAACTCAACCATATATTTGAGCTAGTTTTGCATTCCACATCAAAAGCCAACAGTGAAATAAATTATTGATTAAGTAGGGCATTGACCTTAACTCATTCTAGCCGCAAGTTAGCACACGACATGCAAAACACAAGTTATATATCAGCCTTTTCTATGAATTGACGACGACCATATATATAAGACATGTAAGCAAGTATGAGTTGTCAACAGTCAACATACTCACAATATAAAACCATACATTCTATAGATTGCGCTACCTCGATGATATGAAACTTCCATAAAAAAAAGTAAAATCACACAATCAACCCTACATAATGTTTTTCTGGAACCCTACCTACAGTAAAGCCTGGATCCTTCTCTTATAAGCTTTTCTGTTTTTGACATAATGATGATCAAAACGACCCATCATAATCTGCATGCAATTACTTATGGAGTATGTACTATATCAATATGGCCTATATATCTATGTTTATATGCATGGTAAGTCATTGTCATCATTATTTATCTCTTTTCAACGTGGATGCTCTCAAGACCATGCCAAAAGAAAAAGAAAAAAAAAAAGATACTCTTAGTTATGTTTGTGCTAGAAAATAAAGTAAATTAAAGTTATGTGGTGTTTGTTCATGATCAGTCAATACATTCTTCATGCACGACATTAATATTGCCTGTTAAAAAGTACCTTTCGATTGATGATTTTATGGTATATAACACTGTTTACATACATGCTTTCTAGTTTCTAGTACGTTGAGTGAACAGCGTGATTGTCCACTCTATATAGAAGCATATAATATATAATAATCCTATATTATTTGAGGAGTTTGAAGTTTATGTTGTTAAGAGTGGTAAATAATTAAGGCAGGCTTAAATTGGTAGTATTAAGAAATTTTAGATGATTGTAAAAGATAGAATGAAGAGAATGAAAAATGAATTTAGATGATAGATGATGTAGATGAATTGAGAAATTGTTTGTGTAGATCATATCATTTAAATAAGAAATAGGACAATTATCTAAAGACAATTCAGAAAGAAAAAGGGGTAATATTATGAGCACATAGGGGTATGTGGAATTCTAGTCGGCGGGCCTTGTCTATTTTTTTGGATTAGGGTCCAACAAATGTCACCGGCAGCCTTGACTATCCTGTTAAGCCTTGAGATGGCTTGCTTGTTGATTTTGGTGGTAATACATTACCTTAGAGGAGTGATGGTAATCATTGCCCTAAGATGAGGGTAATGATTTTCACTTCGTTTCACAATCACTACATTCCATCTACTACCATGAATTAAAAATAAAATAAAATGATCATCCATCTCATTCTGGAACTTTCTCTCTCATCCTCCAAAAAAAATGTCATGACTTGTGATCAAATCCCCAAAATCAACTCATTCATGACTTAGAAAAATCATCATCCTTATATCTTCTACTTTTTACCATAATACCCAACCAAATTTAGAGGGAAAATGAAAATATTCAAGTTAGCGAATATAAGATACTTCCTCCTACGCCAGTTCTAAAATAAATGAAAGCACTTACTATTTTTTTGAAATAAGTAAAAGAACGTTACCTATTTGGTATTCACTTCCTTCTGCTATCTCTCTCTCTCATCACATGGGTCCCTTCTTTTTTTTCTCTCTATCTCTCTCCTATTCTAAATCCCCGTGCCAAGGCCCTACGTTTCATTTAAAACAGAACGGAGGAAGTAATTTTTCTTCCTACAGACCTACAGTCATTACTTCTTTCTTTTTCTTCCGAAGTTCCGAAGAACGTAACAGAAAGTAAATGGTTAAGTATGTAAAAAAATTCCTGCATAGTTATGGACCTAAAAGTTTTTGTAACTCTATTTTTCTTTTTTTTTTGTAAAATAAAAGCTAAGTTTCTGCATTATCATACTTGTCAGTCGATGATTTTTGGACAAAAAAACTATCTAACAACCAAATTAATGAAGACTATGAAGTGACACATGATATTGATATGTCATTTTATTGGCCGTGAAAACAAATAATATTAAATTTGACTATTAGTATTATTTTTTTAAAAAAAATTAAAAGAAAGAAAACGTGTTTTTTAGAGGCCATTTTTTGCTCATTCGGAAATTGAAACTCCCTTAGTTTGCTAATTTTGCTTCATTTAGATGATTCCGATTAGTAATGAACAAGAAATTAACCTTGGATGTCTTATGCTTTAACTTACTACTTGGGTGTATAATAGAAAGTTGTAGTACTTGCACATGATAACCTTAGCCATGGATCTAATTGCATGATTTCCCCTCATATCAAGAGCTGCTAAACGTGTCATGTCGTGTCAAATTCGTGTCGGGTCCATCGGTAAATGGGTTGAACACCCTCAACCGCAACCTGACTTGTTTATTAAACGGGCCAACAACACTCAACCCTCACCCGACCCGTTTATTAAACGGGTTACGGAATCCGATTATCAAACGTGCATATATATACATAAACTAAATAAATGTACGTCATATAATTCTTAACCCACGTCTTATATACTGATATCCTACCTAAATAAACCATATTGAACAACCAAATAATAAATCTTATATATTTATGAAAAATATTCAAATTATTTCAAGCCCAATTAATAATATTGATTATAGAATAGTAGTTAAGACGGTTATCGTGTCGGATTCGGGTTAAAATGTTCGACCCTAACCCAACCCGTTTAATACACGGGTAGTATCGGGTCAACCAGCTTGTTTAAACAGATTGAAAACCTTAACCTAAACCCGATAATATCATGTCGGGTTCGGGTCAGGTTAGTGGGTCGTGTCACTTTTTACCACCTTTACTCAGATCCTTATTAATCGGATTGTCTACTCTACCTTGTTAGAAACATGCACTTAAAATCATACTCCCTCCATTTTTATTAATTGTTACACTTTATTTTGGGCCACTTTGGGGGCGGGGGGACAAGGAAATTGTGCAAAAAAAAGAAAGAAGTACAATAAAAGAATGTTTGGTTTTGGAAAATGTAAAAAAAGCATTAAAATAATGTAGAAGAGAGAAAAATAGGGTAGGTGGGAAGGTTTTGGGTGGATTATTAGAATGGGTAGCGGGGTATATGAGGTGGAAAAGTGTGAAAAATTAATGTGATAGGTTATATAAGGAAAAATTTGAAGTGTAACAATTAAAAAACATGATTAAAGAAAAAAGCGTAACAATTAAAATAACAAAGGGAGTAATTCCAAGGGGTGTTGTATCTTGATGGATTGTATTAGATTCTCATATGGACATGATTGTCTCCATCTAAAGATGTAGAATTGATTGTTATGAATTTAGTTACACTATTGTTGATGTCTTTTAAGTCGCAGAATTCCATGTTAATGATAGTAGGTATGACCGTATGAATGCATGGTAGGTGAAGTCATAGTGTCAGAGAAGATTATTGGTAAGTAATTATAGGGTACACCAAAACCTTTTGAGCATTATTGTCCAATAAATTGGGATAGGGTTTGTGTTTATTGATGCTAGTGGGAATACTTAACTTTAAATGTATTTAATTATATATTAGTATAATTAGCTAATTTAGCTAAGTTGGTGAATTATTCTTGTTTAGTTTTACCATATTTGGAAGTTTTTCACAGCAAGACTTCTCCGTGGGATCAATCCTAGCTTACCTTAGTACATTTTAGTAGGATTAGTTGGAGGTTTGTTTTTGTTAGGTTTGCAACTTACCAATCATTAGGCATTTATGATTTGCATGCTCTAATTTGAGAGTAGTATTGAGACGATATTTGACATTAAATTTTGGGATATCTTTACAAAGGGGTTAATTTAACTGCTCCCAGATAATTTATTGCTTAAATTATCATTATGATCATGATGATTTTTTGGTAGCTAACCATCTTCTATCGTTTCGAGAAAGATTTTCGTCCAAGTATTCAATTCTATAATGTATTCACAATTCCTGTCCTTTTTTCTCTCTGCTCCTAGGGGTTCAGGGTGCACCTCTCCCCAATCCTAGGTATCTTGTTATCATACCGATTTAGTGAACCACCAGCAACACCGTCATCAAGAAAAAATTTATAAGCTTAAGAAAGGAAGCTGAGGTCTATATATCAGTTTGGGAAATCAATGATATAAAACGTGTTACTTTAGAGGATCTAGTTATCATTTATCAAAACTTCCCAAAATAATGATGGCAGATTTTTATATAGCACAGAAATGGTTAAGGTTTCGAAAGAGTTAAGCATAAAAGAGGGTACTAAACTTTGCATAAAATTGCAGTTTACTCACCCAAGTTGTAAAAGTTGCACTTTGCTCACTCAAAGTACAACTCTGTTAACTTTTCTGTTAACTTCAAATAAAATCAATAAAAAAAGGCTGATTTGGCACTGAAAACGAAAAATAATCTTTCTCTCTCCTCCTCTCAAAACCAGATTCACCACCTTCCTTCCACCACTCCACTTCCTGTCATTCACCACCTTCCAAAATCACCAAAACAAAATCGAACCAAAATCCCCAAACTCCTCTTCTGTTCTCCTAATCCAAACTCAATAACAACGCTGAAACTGTTGTTTGTTGGGTGTTGTTGAGAAAACGCAACAATGGAGTCAGCCAGAGGATTGTCCCAAAGAGAGCAAGACATCCAAATGATGCTCGCTGCCAATGTTCACCTCGACACCAAAAATTGCGACTTTCAGATGGAACGTTACATCCACAAACGTCACTCTGACGGTCTCTCTCTCTCTTTCATTCACATTTTTTTGAGTTTATTCAATTTTTGAAGAATACCCATATTGAATATTAATGGTATAAACTTATAAAAAATTGAGCTTGGCATTTTATTTGTTAGATGTAATTGTTCATTTATTTTGTGGACTGGTTTATTATGTTGGTTTATATTAGTATTGGGTAAAGAGGGTTATGGGTATGGTAATCCCGAATTGTGATTTTGGGTTCGATTTTGGGGATTTTGGTTCGTTTTGGTGGTTGTGGGGGTTGGGGTGCTCGAATTTTTTGTGCTTTACTAGATCTGATGTTGGGGTTTTGGGGTTGGGATGCTCGAATTCTAATGTTTTCGATTGGTTCTTAGATCTGCTTTTGGAGTTTGGTTTGAAATTTCTGGGTGGTTTTTTTATTTGGTTGGTGGTGATTGGTGGTAATTGGTGTGGTTGTCGGTGGCCAGGGCGGTGGTGAAGGCGGGTGATTGGTGGTGGACGGTGGTGAAAGTGGTGGTTGTGTGGTTGTCGGTGGTGAAGGTGGTGGTGGGTGTGGTGGACGGTGGGGAAGGTGGTGGTTCGGCGGTGAAGGTGGTGGTTGGTGTGGGTGGTGGGTTGGTGGCCTAGTGGGGGAAGCGAGAGAGGAAGACATAATATTTTTTTTAGAAAGAAATGAAGGTTTTATGCACAAATAATTTATTATTATTATTTTATTAAAGTTAACAGCAAAAGTAATAGAATTTGGATTTGAGTGAGCAAACTGCAAGATTTACAACTTGGGTGAGTAAACTGCAATTTTGGGCAAAGTTGAATACCCTGTTTTATGCTTAACTCGGTTTCGGAAATAAAAATGTTTCAAATGGGAAACACCAAGTCCCAACTTTTTTCAAGATTCATTTAGCACGAAATGGCTGAAGTTTCAAGATTACAAAGACGCCAACTCAAATGCGGTTCTCCTATCATAAGGGAGAAGGGCTGAAATACTCTCTCAAGAGAGTATTGAGTCACAACGGAACGCGACTCTTCAAAGTATACTGAGTCAAGAATTCCACATGACAGGTCATAGGAATTACTCATGCGGTGAGATGCAAATCTCACTATCAATCGTTAAGTGCCTGGATCATGAACAGAATCCGCACCTTCCACCACTTCCATCAGGTATGAGATCCCCTTTTAATGCAGGTTGTTACTCTCTAAGAAGCTCCAGTGTCTTCCCATGTGTCGCTACAGTGGATAGGCGATTATCGACCTCAACCATCAGAGTTACTACTAAATCATCACAATCTTTGAACAACGAAGACTTTCCTAGCAAGCAGTTGTGTAGTTTTAGTTGTTTTTACCTTATATGGTTTGTAAGAGCTAGTGCAGCTCAGTTTAGTATGTGGGTTAGTTTCCATTTATTGTTTTATGTGGTCGTTCCCTTAGTTTGTAATCTCGGTTTTAATTAATGCAAATTTTCTTGATGTCAAAAAAAAAAAAAAAAAAAAAAAAAGGCTGAAGTTTCAAACCTGAAAACATTTTGGAGATGACAAATCTTAGGTTCCACTGATTTCCGTGCTACATAGGTAAATAAGATGTGATTAGTATTAAGCAGCATATTTACCACAACTACAAGTAAAATATCATATGCTTAAGACAAGTTAGTCCAAGGTTGAGGCTATAACAAAAACCTTCTGCTTCTAACAATAGCCAAGGCTCAGCAGACTTCGATGAGACTTGAATGCATGAAAACATTGATAGCCGTTTTAACCTAGTTCAGCCATAATGATTGACACAAAGAATACATGGCTAAATCACAGCATGAACAATTGAACATCATATAGCAACCAAAAAAAACTACTGGGTGGAGCGTGCGCCCTTCAAGAAGAGGCAACGATTTAAGCAAAGACACTAGTCAAATCTAATAGAGTATATTACAGAATTTCAGTATAACATGGGATCTAAGGACATAAATTGCACTAAGATATGGCAGAGCTCAAGAGGTTTCTGCAGTAGGTTGAGTTAGTCCAGACTTGGCCAACAACTTGTTCAATGATTCTGGAGAGTGTACCTGGTACTTGACTTTTCCAGAAGGTGTGAGGTAAACCTCAGCCAATTCAAGCTTCTCGGAAGTAAGACTTGTGCTGTCCATCGTCTTGCTGAGGACCTTCAAAACAAGCTGAACAGCATCTTCCCGGCTAATATCATCCTTGTAGTCCTGCTTCAGCATCGACTGTGCAGCTTGGTTGTTTGCTCCAATTGCAGTAGCTTTCCAACCACCATAATTGCCACTCGGGTCACTCATGAAAAGTTGGAAACCGTAGTTTTTATCCCACCCAGCAAAGAGAAATGAAACACCAAAGGGGCGAAGCCCACCAAACTGAGTGTAACCCTGCTTGGTATCACACAGAGATTGAACCAGCTGCTCAACAGGCATTGGCTCTTGGTAAGCAAAAGTGTAACGCTGAGCTTGGACTCGAGCTGTATTAATAAGGATGTTAGCATCAGACATTATACCAGCCACAGCACAAGCTACATGATCGTCAACTTTGTACATCTTCTCGGTTGAGGTGGAGGTCTGAAGAAGCTTAGAGGTCACTTTCTTCTCACCAATTAAAACAACACCATCTTTTGCCAAAATCCCAATGGCGCTTCCAGCATTCCCAATGGCCTCCATGGCATACTCCACCTGGTAGAGGCGACCTTCAGGAGAGAAAATCGTCGTACGGCTATCATACCTCCGAGACATTGTTCACTGCAACAAGAAGAGTAGAACATCAAGAGTGTATCATCACAGATGTATCAAGTAATCATTGCTCTTAGTAAGTGTAATAAACATATATGTGATGTAGATGCTTAACAATATGACTAGCTGACGTTAACCAAACAACGAAATATCACATACATATGATAACAATATGACCATCAGCTATTATACAAAACAAGATCAATATTTTACAAGAAAAAACCACCAAAATTTGAAGGTTCAAGAACAATGATAAGTTGAATACAACTATACATGTACCCCTCAAATAGAAACAAGGCTGCTGGGCAACTACACGGTCAATCACAAACTTGCAAGCGAGATTCTAAGAAAGCGGATATTTACGAGTCAATCTGAACATATTATGCATATATGTTCCCATCAATTCAAAAGGTAAAGGGGAAATACATATATATGATACAAACCCATCTTTGAGCATGTTGAGAACAGGCAAGTGAGATACCAACTATACATGAAAAGAAGTTCTGTACTTCCATAGTTTGACGCACACATATGTTCATATGTTCATATGGCATAAAAACAATGAAAACACAAGATATGCCAGCTAACAGATAACAAAACTACGTAAACCTGACCATCAAGGCATCAACACAGTTCAGATGCAAGACTTCAAATTATTTCAAAAAATAATGACTGTGCCCATATAGACTTTTCAATAGTTTGCAATTCACAAACTGCCGATTAGGGTGCTTGCTTTCTCTTCGCCTAGTGTTCACTTGCCACAAGTTCTTGGCCTTAAAATAAACTAACCTGAACTTATTGTTGTAAAATGAACTTAAGTAACCCTTATTGGCCCTAACTAAACTTATTTGAACTAATCTGAATGTATAAACTAAAGCATGGAAACTTCTATGACTTGAGGTTTCTTTGTTTCTCAAACATCTCCGTTTTTGGGAACCCAAATGGTTTCCTAGCTAATGAAGCAAAAAAATGGTTGGAAGATGAGGTTTCCCCATTTCAAATACATTTCCATTTCCGAAACTCCATCCCTTTTCGTGCTACATAGTGTATAAGCCCTAAACATAACTAATAGGGAAATTTCCTCGGGTATCCCTGAGGTTTGGCGTAATTCCCAAAATACCCCCACATTTGGGGAATTCCTCAGATACCCCTGAGGTTTGTGTTTGGGTCTAAAATACCCTTACTATGGATGGAAACCTAACGCCGTTACGCTTACTTTTCCTCTCCTCCCCCAATTTTCTTTCTCTCTCCCCCCCCCACCCCTTACCCCCACCCCACCACCCCCTCACCACCACCCCCTCCTCTTCCCCCGCCGCCCCCCCTCCCCCTCGAATCCCTGCGGCCCCCTCCCCCTCCCACGCATCCCCTCGGCGCCCTCCCCCTCCACGCATCCCCTCGGCCCCCTCCCCCTCCCCCTCCCACGCATCCCCGCACCCCCCTCCCCTCCCACGCATCCCCGACCCCCCACTCCCCTCCCACGCATCCCCATGACCCCCCTCCCCCTCCCCCCTCCCCGAAGCCTCGTAGATTTTTAGAACCCGATTTGAAGAACCCGGATTTTTCGCACCCGATTCTCTCTCCTCTAGCCCTAGATTTCGTCGTGGTCGGCGAAATGGAGGTGACCGTTCACCGCCGAGCGGGGGAGGGGGGTCGGCGGGGGAAGGGGAGGGGGATGCGTGGGAGGGGGAAGAGGCGCCTGGTGGATTCTGGGGAGGGAGGGGGGTCGGCGGGGAAGGGGAGGGGTCAGCGGGGAAGGGGAGGTGGTGAGGGTGGTGGGGCGATGGGGGTAAGGGGGGGGGTGAGAGGAGAGAGAAAGCTTCCATGTTCATCAATGGAGGGGAGAGAGAGAAAGAAAATTAGGGAGAAGGAGAGGAAAACCTAACGGCGTTAGGTTTCCATCCATAGGAAGGGTATTTCAGACCCAAACAAACACAAACATCAGGGGTATCTGAGGAATTCCCCAAATGTGGGGGGTACTTTGGGAATTACGCCAAACCTCAGGGGTACCTGAGGAAATATCCCTAACTAATATGAACTAACTTCTCCTGAGATATATGAAAATAAGGGGAGAAACAAAGCCTATGTTGAACAATATATGCGCTTAACTAGAAGGCTAAACTAATAGTATCAAATACCAATACATGAAACACATCACCTAATAACAATAATAGTGACCAAACTATGATGATAGGAATAAAAAAAGTTCTTTCAAGTAACTGAGATCAAGATATTCACAGGGGTAACTTCTAATAAATATTAGGTGAAGAGAAATACAATAACCCATAACCCATAACCCTTTTTATCTTATTCCCTTACGTAACATGACTTCTCACCCAAATTGGGAGTTAACTGACCATACCAAAACAAAGCCCGACTTTGACAGGCTAAAACTCAAATATATATGTTCAAGATAGTCTAAGTGTTTGTTTGGTTTAAGTCATGGAATAGGAAGGAAGTGGAATCAAATAGAGAAGGGGAATGGTAGCAAGAAGTGTTATCTTTATTGAGTGTTTGGTTAAAGCCATAAAATGAAATGAAAATGGAAACCATTATGATCAAGAAATGGATTTTATTACTTGAAGGGGAAGGGAAGGTAAAAACTTGGGGGAATCCATTACCACCAGGTAATAATGATGGATTGAGGAGGGGTTAAACTAAACAAGAAGAAAGGGAGTAGGTGATTGCAACTGTTTCTTGGAGCCCAAAAATGTTGAACCAAACATGCTATAAGTGTTTCTACTAAGACTAGCCCTGATTATTCTTTATTTCATAAAGAAACTTTCTCATAAGCTCAAATGCATAAACAATTTACAGCAAAGCTGGAAACTCAAAGTGCAAATTTACAGAGTATGTTCCCAAAAATAATAATATTATTATAAACATACCAACACCCCCTCCCACCCCAACACACATACACACACCCACACACACACACATACACACACACACACACACACACAGAAACGTTGACCAATTAAGGTCAATTGCTTGAATCCTATCAGACAATTATCTCCTACCAAGAGTCGTGTCCTCCATAAGTTTCCATGCGTGATTTCTTATGACACACAGACTCACTAAAGAGTCCTCTCATCATACCTAACCCATCTTAGTCTCCTTTTTAGCATTTTTTTCTTCTATGGAAGTAATTCCCTCCAAACTTCTTATAATCTCATTCTTAATCATCTCTTCTTTTAATAGCACATTCAATAGATCATTCGCATCTCTACCACCATAATAATGTCACATTGAGCTCAATTTATCAAATACCATATTACTCCATAGAAAATAGCTAGCCTAATGACTACACATTAGAATTTTCATCTTTTAACAGTTAGCTTCTTTTCATAAAGAAATCTCCATGAACTACTCTAGTTCTCCATCTAGTCAGCATGCATTAACACAGCATATATTGTTCTCATAAATGTTGCATTACCTTGAATAATTAACCCCAAAGATAAACACTCTACTATTAAAATAATATTTGTTCAAATACTGACCCCAAGTCCAAAATATCCCTCCCTTCCTCACACTTACACCTCAATTCTACACTATCCGAAACCCTTTAACACAAATTACAGCCAACTTAAATATTGTCGTCACTGATGTCTTGTTGCATCACATTAATGAAAACGATGTTACAACCAAATAGCATAAACCACAGTACACCCCAACACATTATTTTTGCAAGCTCAGTTTTAACTATGATGAAAAGAAATGTACTTAGATGCCCTAAAACAATATCAACCAATCTGTGTCTCCGCTTCTGCTCTCACTTTAATCTTTAACTGCCTCATAAATGTATTTAATTGCTCAGATATATGCAACTGAAGTCGCCTTTTTAACGATTTCTATGGTATTTAAATATATGCCTTTTCTATATCAATAAAAAGTAAATGGTCTGCTTTTCCTATATCTATAGTGCTCCATTAAACATATAAAGAGGCATATAGCCTCCACTTGTCGTTCTTCCATACATGATACCATATTGCGTCTTCAATAGTTGTATCCCTCCTCAATCTCCTCTTAACACACTCTCCAGTGATTTCATAGCACAGCTAAGTAACTAAATCCCCTAACATGATAACACAGCTGAATCCCTGGTTTGTTCTTATATAAAGGGATTATAGAGCTAAGCCCCCACGACATTCAACAATTTCTTAACCAAGTTTTCCTTTTTTCATAAGCATTCCTTGGTTCTATGGGTATCTTCTCAAAACCCATTGTTGTCCCTCTTCTCATCACTTAAAAACCTGAACCTCTTCCTAGAAAATACGTGGGCTTAAAAGTGTAGTTGTTATCCTTAGCCCCCTTAAGAAGCACCAAGAAAAACCTTTCTCATTTCTCCTTGATTATACTCTCATCCAAAAGGACTCTTCCACCTTCATCCTTAAAGCTTGTCTTTCTTCATCATCCATCTATTTGACATGACTATCTGACAATCTCGACTCTTAGGCGGAGGGAAAAAAGCCACTTGCTTAACAGGCGAGTCAGTCACAGACCGACAATCACAGTTGTACCACTCAATTACTTAAAGATCTGTAATTCCACAATACTTTGTCTTCGCCAACCTGCATATATCCCTTACTCCTTCCCTATCATTCAAACCCTGATATAAACCCACCCTACACCTTATTCTTAGCTTCTACAACTGCTGACACTCCCCTCTCTCTACGCCCGCCAACATCTTTCACTCCTTTGCTATATTTTCAATTTCTGATAGATCATCAACCAGGCCCTTAATTGCTTCCATTCATCCCTTAGCTCCTACTTTTATTCATCTTTTGGTATTAAAATTTTAGAAACATGTTTGCTTGAAAAACCAGCAATTGCAGCCTGCCAAACGCGAGTATATGAATTGAGATGAAACTCATACAACAACACTGAATACAAAGTCCCGATCAAATCTATCTGCATTTTAGAAGATGATACATCAAAACCCTAACTTATATAATGTTCCACTGCCCCAAAAATTGAAAAAATCCAACCCGCAAAACCCACTCACGATAACTGAGCTATTAATCTCAATGTAGTCTTGGACATAATTCATTAATCCAGTAATGATCAATTGAATCATGAAATTATATAATCAGACAGAGACAATTGAGCAAATTAATCGACGCACAAGAACAAACATCAGAGATTATAGAAAATACTATGATTGAAATGAAAATCAAAATACTAACCTTGAGAAATGCAGAGAGATAAGCCGAGAGGACAGAGAGAGATGACAGTAAAGTAAAAGTGTGCTTCGCAGTGGTGTACTCCTTGTTAAGAAAAGAAAACAAAGCAAACCAATGATATTGGAGTCTGGAGATGGTTTAGACCCAAAAGGAACCAATATAGTATTTGGGGCATGTTCTCTTCGGCATAAAACAACTGAACGGAACTGAATTGAACTGAATTGAACTGAACTAAACTGAATTAAATTATAACTAATTAATAGTAATGATTATCATTTAGGAACTGAACTGAACTGAACTGAATTGAACTGAACTGAACTAAATTGAACTGAAAATAAGCTGGGGAGAACAGGCCTTGCTCTGGTTTTCTTAATTGCACCATTTCTATTTTCAAGTTTGCCGAGATGTTTATTTAAACGTCAATATCTCTAATTGCGTATAAGTAAAAATTATAAAAATTTGATATTTGAAATCCTTGCATTAAAACGAATCTAATAAGACCCCACTTGACTATATTTTTTCTTATATAATGATGCGAGATAGCTCATCACAATTGGTTGATAAATAGTGTAAAAAACGAGATGGTGCAATTAAAAAAACGGAGGAAATATATAATTAATAATGATGAATAACAAATGACAAATGTGTATAAAGAATTATTGATGTATTAAATGTGACTAAATTTTAATCATGATATATGAACAAATTATTGTTCCTCACGGAGAGGAATTAGGCAAACTGATAGTGGAAGCTTTGTAAATTTCCGATTCAACTCCGAAATCAACTAATCATGTATATAAAATGACATTTTTGTCACTCAAATGCTACTTATATATGATCGTACAAGTTAAACATTGTTAGGCAATCATGTATTTAAGGAAATCTTTTGTATTTAGAGTCCTTGACACATATTGTTTCCTAGTTTGTAATCCATATATATTGTGTGATAATCAATGAGAAAGGCAAGCTTCAAACCCTAAACTCTCTCTCTTGACATGGTATCAGAGCCCTAACTCCAATTTTCGTTTCTCTCGAGCATCATGGCAGGCGACGATCAGTCACCACAAAACACCATGTCGACCACCCTCGACATCAAGCATCCTTTTTTTCTCGGCACCGGCGACAGACCGGGTGACTATATTACTCTTACAAAACTCCGGTCTGACAACTATGAAGACTGGGCAGAAGATCTTCAACTTGCGCTTCAAGCCAGGCGCAAATTCGGGTTCCTTGATGGCTCTATCACCGGCCCCACCGAACCCTACACCGAGGCAGATTGGCTCACTGTCAACGCCATGATTGTTTCTTGGATCATGAATACCATTGATCCCGAAGTAAAAGGTACGCTTACTAAATTCCGTGAGGCTCGAAAGTTATGGGATCATCTTAAAACTCGCTTCGCCACCGTCAATGGACCACGAATTCATCAACTAAAATCGAGTATTGCTAAATGTGAGCAAACCAAAACCATGAGTGTATCTACTTATTATGGCAAATTAAACATGTTGTGGGAGGAATTGAACAAACATGAGCCTTTAATTTCTTGTAAATGTTGCCCAAAGTGTATGGCTGGTGGTTTGCATGCATCTAGGCGTGAAACTCAAAAACTTCACGATTTTTTGATGGGTTTATATTCTAATTTCTATGGTCGTTTGCGCACACAAATATTATCCACCGACCCTCTACCTTCTCTTGATCGTGCATGCAAGAGGAACGTGTTCGTTCCGTCAAAACTATCACCGAAGACAAGCCGGATGTCCTCGGCTTTGCTGTTCGTGCCAGCGCTGGCCGTGGCCGTGGGTCTGCTGATCGTCCCACGTGTTCCCACTGTCATAAAGTGGGCCACGAAGCCTCTCGCTGCTGGTCTCTTTTGGTCTGTGCCCATTGCAAACGAACGGGTCACGATATAGGACAATGCTATGAGTTAGTGGGCTATCCAGATGGCTCGGATCCCTAGGGTCGCGGCTCGCGTCCTCCTGCTGGTCGTGGCCGCGGCAGCATCAAGGCTCATGCCGTACGTGGTGGGTGCCTCTTCATCCTCGGTCTCCTCTTCGGTCTCCACTTCGGGTTCTACTTCCTCTACTACTCTTTTTACTCCTGAGCAATGGAAGGCCCTTGCTGGGCTCTTTGGTTCCACTAAACTTTCTGATGATAGGTTAAGTGGTACGTTTCTTTCCACTTCATGGATTATTGATAGTGGTGCTACACACCATGTTACTGGTAATGTTGATTTTCTGTTTGATTTGGTTCCTATTTCTGCTTGTCCTGTTGGGCTTCCTAATGGGAATACTGTTGTTGCTACACAAAGAGGTTCTGTGCGTTTATCCACTCATATTACTCTTCATAATGTTCTCTTTGTTCCTCAGTTCAGTTGTAGTTTAATTTCTGTTGCGCAGCTTTCTCGTGATTTGGATTGTTTTGTGCAATTTAACTCTTCTATGTGTGCTATTCAAGACCACAAGAAGGAGCTGATTGGAACGGGACGTAGAGTGGATGGACTTTACTACTTCAACGGGGATGATAGTGTTTCGTTGGCGGCTGTGCATGGTGGTTCGTCAGCATTTGAGTTGTGGCATCGTCGAATGGGTCATCCTTCGGAGCAAGTGGTGAAGTTACTTCCCCCTCTTTGTGGTCATCAGGGTAGTTTGAATAAAGCATGTGAGATTTGTTTTCGTGCTAAACATTCTAGAGAAGCTTTTCCTTTGAGTGATAATAAGGCTACTAGGATTTTTGAGAAAGTTCATTGTGATTTGTGGGGTCCCTACAGACATGTTTCCTCTTGTGGGGCCCGTTATTTCTTCACTATTGTTGATGATTTTTCTAGAGCTGTTTGGGTTTATTTGATGGAGGATAAAACTGAGGTGTTTTGCATGTCTATGCTATTTGTTGCCATGGTTGCTAGGCAATTTTCTCAAACTATTAAGGTTGTTCAAAGTGATAATGGGACAGAATTTAATTGTTTGCTTGATTATTTTTCTGCTTCGGGGATTATTTTTCAAACCTCTTGTGCGGCCACTCCGCAACAAAATGGGAGGGTTGAAAGAAAACATCAACATATTTTGAATGTTGGTCGTGCTTTGCAATTTCAAGCAAACCTTCCTATTTATTTTTGGGGTGAAAGTATCCTTGCTGCAGCTCACTTTATCAATCGTACTCCCTCTACTCTTTTGCACAACAAATCTCCCTTTGATGTTCTTTTTGGTTTTTCTCCTGCTTATGAAGCCATTCGCACTTTTGGTTGTCTTTGCTTTGCCTATAACCAGAAGACTAAAGGGGACAAATTTGCTAGTCGTAGTCAAAAATGTGTGTTTGTGGGTTATCCTTTTGGCAAGAAGGGATGGAGGTTATTTGATCTTGATTCCAAGGATTTTTTTGTTTCTCGTGATGTCAAGTTTTTTGAGGATGTGTACCCATTTTCTTCCCCGGAAGATGTCAATATAGACCCTACTACTGTGGTGCCCTGTGCTGATTATGTGCATTTTGATTTTGATGATGATTTTGGGTCTATTCCTACATCTATCATTCCTCCTACCACTCTGCTCACACCCCATGCGTCCTCCACAAATGAAACTCAATCCTCCTTCCCTTCTCCTGAGCCCAGTCCTAAAACCAGCCTCCTTCCTTCACAAAATAACGGACCCAGCCCCAATGCATCTAATAATTCCCCCCACTCCTCTCCACATAACTCCCCACATCACCCGCCTAGCCCAAATCCCAATATTGCCCAGCCCATACCCTCCACGTCTTCTGACGCTGCTGTCCGCCCCACTCATCTGGGCCAGCCCATTTCTCACCCAGCAGATCTTGGCCCATCATCTCCATGCATGTCTCATCCAGCCGCCGTTTCCACTTCCCGGGCCTCCGGCCTCCTCCTCTCTGCCGCCCGACTTGCCCACGTCTTCTACGGTTCCTTTGGGCCATGGTTTGAGGGAAAAGTTCCCCTCTACTTTGTTGAAAGATTTTGTCACAACTGCAGTTGTTTCGGAAAGTCCATCTTGCTCCACTTCCGCTCCATCTACTCCTTCAGGTTCTGCTTACCCAATAGCTCACTATATAAATTGTACGAAATTTTCTCCAAATTACTTGAAGTTTATTGCAGCAGTTGTTTCTACTACTGAACCACAATCATTCAAAGAGGCTATGCGAAGTGATGGGTGGAAGGAGTCTATGCAGGCTGAGATTCGGGCCTTGGAGGCCAATGGCACTTGGACCTTGGAGGAGTTGCCCCCTGGAAAACGTGCTTTGGGTAGTCAGTGGGTTTATCGCACCAAGTATTTGTCTACTGGTGCTGTTGAGCGACTTAAATCGCGTCTTGTTGTGTTAGGCAATCATCAGAAAGCAGGTATTGATTACACAGAAACTTTTGCTCCTGTTGCTAAGATGACTATTGTGCGTACTTTTCTTGCCATTGCAGCTTCCAAGAATTGGGAGCTTCATCAGATGGATGTTCACAATGCCTTCCTTCATGGGGATTTGGAAGAAGAGGTTTATATGAAGCTTCCTCCTAGCTTTGAGTGCTCAAATCCTAATCTTGTTTGTCGTCTGCGCAAGTCCTTATATGGCTTGAAACAGGCCCCCCGATGTTGGTTCGCTAAGTTGGTTACGGCATTGAAAGAGTATGGTTTTCTCCAATCCTACTCCGACTACTCTCTTTTTACTTTCACTCAGCAGTCTATTCAGATAAATGTCTTGGTCTATGTTGATGACAGTGTTATTTCTGGTAATGATTCCGCTGCGCTTTCTTCTTTCAAAGCATATTTGAGTGATTGTGTTAAGATGAAGGATCTGGGTTCTCTGAAATATTTTCTTGGCATTGAGGTTGCTCGCAGTTCTTCTGGTATTTTCCTTTGTCAACGGAAATATACACTTGATATCATCTCTGAGGCTGGTTTGCTAGGTTCGAAACCTAGTGGTTTTCCCATTGAGCAGAATCATCGTCTTGCCTATGCTTCTGGTTCTTTATTGACTGATCCTGCTGCTTATCGTCGTCTTGTAGGACGGCTTATCTATTTGGCTGTTACACGGCCCGACTTGGCCTACTCGGTCCATGTTCTTTCTCAGTTTATGCAGGAGCCTCGCGTTGAGCACTGGGAGGCCGCTTTGCGTGTTGTTCGATACTTGAAGGGTACTCCTAGACAGGGTATTCTATTACGAGCTGATAGTGATCTCTCCCTGCAGGGCTGGTGTGACTCTGATTGGGCGGCTTGTCCTATCACTCGTCGTTCCTTGTTAGGATGGTTAGTTTTCTTGGGTCATTCTCCTATCTCTTGGAAAACCAAGAAACAACCTACTGTCTCTCGCTCTTCTGCTGAAGCAGAATATCGCTCTATGGCCTCCGTTACTTGTGAGTTAAAGTGGCTGAAGGCCTTGTTGCTCACCTTGGGTGTTAATCATCCCAAGGCCATTCCTTTGTTTGCTGATAGCCAATCGGCACTTCACATAGCTAAAAATCCTGTTTTTCATGAGCGCACAAAGCATATTGAGGTGGATTGTCACTTTGTGCGTGATGCGATCCATGATGGTCTCATTCTTCCTTTGTATGTCCCTACGAAGACTCAGCTTGCCAATATTTTTACCAAGGCTCTTGGAAAGTCTCAGTTTGATCTATTATTGTCCAAGTTAGGCATTTTTGATCCATCCCATGCCCCACTTGAGGGGGGGTGTTAGGCAATCATGTATTTAAGGAAATCTTTTGTATTTAGAGTCCTTGACATATATTGTTTCCTAGTTTGTAATCCATAGATATTGTGTGATAATCAATGAGAAAGGCAAGCTTCAAACCCTAAACTCTCTCTCATAACAAACATACAGTCATGATTTTTTGGACTTTGGATGGTAAGGTCGAGATACGTATTGTTGGTAATTGATCATAAGCTTTATTGTTTGGTAATTTAGTTGCCTCTTTTTTATCATCTAGCTCTGCATAATTTTATGAGCTTGCATTTTCTTTCCTTTTGATATGAGACTTAGTTTTTCCTTCTTTTACTTGTTTGTGAACAATGTAGAATTTCAAATCTAACACCGACATATGCTCATAAATACCTATCTTATCCTCAAAGATTATACTTACTCCACTTTATAATAGTTGCAACATTGTAATTCAATATTACAAAGTGAATCCTGAAAGAAATATTTGGTGAGAAGTTATTATTGGCAAGTATATCAACATCTAAATTTACACGTAACTCTTAAAAGTGAACATATTTTTGCAGAAAGAGACACTTTTTCCTAGAGGTGGCAAACGGGTCGTACGGGTCGGGTACAGGTCGGGTCATTATGGGTCGGGTCATAATCGGATCAACTTTGTGTTCGGGTCGGGTCCGTTCGGGTACGGGTCAATCTCGGGTCCATTAAATTTCGGATCACATTGGTTCGGGTTAAATCGGGTCGGGTTAGGTCGGGTCGGGATAAATCGGGTTTTTAATCTAGCAAATAAAAAAAACAGATATAAGACTAATAAAACTAAGTGAAATAATAAATGGGAGGTGGCTAAGTCATACTTCCTCCGTTTCTAAATAAGTGCAACATTTCCCATTTAAGGAAATGTCATAATAAGTGCAACATAGCTCAAAATAGAAAGTTTTTTCCCTTTTATTTACAGAAATGCCATTACTTATTTTCCCCAACAACTTAATTAATTTATCATCTACCAACCTAAACAACATTAACCCACCCCTCTCTATCCTCTCCTCAACCCAACCCAACCCTCTCTCAGCCACCAACCCCATCTCACTATCTCAGCCACCAACCCAATCTCACTATCTCAGCCACCCCACCCCTCTTCTCAACTCAACCCACCAACCCAATACCACCACCACTACCAGCTCGACTCCACCACCTGCCCGCACCACCACGCCACCAGAACCAGGTCCGACACCACACCCTTCTTTCTCCTCTCCTTCGTTTCCTCTTGGCCTTTTCCTCCAAATCCTCCTCGTCGCCTTCTCTCGCCTCCTCCATCACGCCTTTCTCCATCCCCAACTTTGTAGATCTGGAATAAGAGTGGTGTGGGAGTTCCATTTCACAAATCCGGCAGTCAAGTTAGATGTGGCGTTGGATTTCTTGTTGGCGCTCGCGGTGGTGTTGGGTGAAACCAGGGTTAGGGTTTCGATTGCAAACTTTTAAAAATATTGGTGGTGGTGGGGTGTTGCTACGATGGTGGTGGTGGGGAGATGTTGATCCGTTGCTGCGGTTGAAATTGTGGTTGGTGGTGGTTGTTTGTGGTTGGGCTGGAGAAGGAGGGGAGGGGAAATGGGCAGGTTTTCGGTGGCCAGGGGTAGGGGAGGGGTTTTTCCGGTGGACAAGGGTGGCCGGTGGGGGAGGGGGAAAGTGATAGCGGTGGTCGGTGGCCTGCGGTGGTGTTGTGGTTGATGGCAGTGGAGGGTGCTGGGGATAAAGTTGTTGGGTAATTACTAATTAGTGTAGATATTTTATTTAATTAGGTTGTCAAATCCTTTTATAAGTGTGGTCCCCAACTTTCTCTCTCTATGTGCCTTGGTCTGTGTGTCACTTCTCTATGTTGCACTTATTTAGAAACGGAGGAAGTATATATTGTATTTCATGACAATTTTTTTCCTTAAATTCGTTTAAAAAATAACTAATGTAACAACTTTTCGGGTCGGGTCGGGTCATCATTATCGGGTCAGGTCACTTTCGGGTTGAGTGGGTTCGGGTTATATTCGGTTCTATTTACGTTCGGGTCGGGTTACTTCGAGTTTCGGTTCCATTTCGGGTCATTATTTCGGGTGAAACCCGGGTCTCAGATCGGGTATTTCGGGTCGGGTCAACGGGTACGGGTCTATTTTGCTGGCTACACTTTTTCCCATGATTGCAATCAAATATATTAAATAAGTAAATCCATAATTATCAATCTAAGAAATAAGATTATTAATGGCAATGTTATCAATCTGATAACATTATTATTGGCAAAGATATCAATATAATAAGAGTATTGCTTTAAGTACCTTTTTTAAGTGGAAAATCGGATCATATCTGCTTAAGTACCTGGTAAAAAGGTGACTATTTTTTCTTTTTTTGGTCTTGCAAGGGCCAACTGCCAAAAATACGAGTTTTTACATTTTTTGACAGGATTTGCATATACGAGTTGAAGATTGGAGTTTTGTAGAGCTCTCAACATACATGGTTTTCAAACAATAAAATTAGATTGGACTATGATGTGATTCTAATATTTTAAACACATGACTTATAAGAAATAAAGTATGCGATTCCAAATATACTAAACTGGAAAAACAAAAGCAACAAAACACTCCCAAGTCCTAATCACTATGAATCCATATAGTACTTTAAGAACTAATAAAAAGAAAGAATTAAAACTACTTAGTTCATCCAATCAATTTGTTGCTTCCTACTACATTAATTTTAAAAAGTTCTATAGCAAAAAAAAATGATTTGAGACAGATAACTTGTGGCGAATCACGCGCCTGATGAGCAGAAAGTGATGATATAGTCAGAGCCAGTACAAGTGCAAGTGCTAGACGCATCATCGTAAGCATAACTGTAAGCCGTTGGACACGCATTCTTAAACATCTCCGAGTACTGCGTAGGCGAGCACGTTTGCGGACTCCCATGATCACCTGTACAACAATACTCCGGACTATTAAAAGCAGCGCACGCGCTTTTACAAGCCACCACGCTCCCGCTCGAGTCCCTGACTTGTAGCTCGGGCGGACACGATGCATTGAGGTCAGTCACACACCCTGCGTACTGACAGTTACCTGATGCACCATCACCTGTTGGTTTGACACCAATGCCAACATTGTACCCGTCTACTAGGCTTACGTCGTAGAAGTCTTGTCCACCTGCACCATTAAGGGTGAACTCCACCAGCGACACGGGTGGGACACCGCCACCGATGCATTGTAGCCCACCGCAGTCGCCGGTGGAGCATGTTCCTGCACCGTTGGTGTCGAAATTGCAGCCTGTTCGGGCCCAGAATCGGCCCGACCAGCCTACTGGAGGATTGAGTTGCATTGATGTTCCGGGGGACAGTATGTAGTTTCCCTCCCCAGCGAGTGTCGGCCCGTTTCCTGACAGCGTGCCGGGCCAGACGGTGTATGGGCAGTTGTTGAGGAGAGTGAATATAGTGCCTGATGTTCTCTTTGTTGAAACACCTGCATATGTAGAGTTTATTAGTCATTATGGTTTTTCACAACATCAATGCGGTTTGTGCGGACTACACAAAAATTTACAATCATATAAATAACTTTCTACATCGTCTTAATAACAATAAATTTGAGTAATAAAACAACCCGTCACTCTTTGGTAGAAAAGTTCTCTAAATAGTCTCTACTCTTTTTATAAGATCAATCTCGACTTTAATTTACATACATTAATAAATTTCCCCAAATATAGTCCGTCTTATGATTACCATCATATATAAACCGTAAACGATAAACCCAAAAACCAAGCAAGATGGTACATAACTTTCTAATGTGTCTTAAAAATAAAGTTCGAGTAAAAACAACTATATGTAAATAACTAAATAAGTAAAACAATGGCTATAAGGCTACAATAATATCACAACAAATACACAAATGAGACAAATTTAAGTGAAACTTTACTAGCAATGGAAAGATAACTAAATTTTTTTTTTTTTTTTTTTTACTTAAATTATTAATAAAAAAGAAGAATGTAACAGTACATACCTAATAACAAGAAGGATGACAAGAGGAAAAAGAAGCTGAAGTTGATCGCCATTGAAGTAAGTGAGAGAAAAGAGAATGATGAATGTGGAAGTTATCTTCGTTTGAGAATATAAAGAGAAAGGTTGAAGGTCAAAGTGAGAGTGGTTAAGACTTAAAAAGAGTTGAGGGATGGTGATGATGGCTGAAAGGTCGGAAGCATATTAGGTGCGCAGTTATAGTTGAGGGGCACGATTTATTTTAGGATTTTATTGAAATATTTGGTATATTTCTTATTTTTGCTCTTGTTTTACGTGACTCTTTCTATTTTGGAAATAAAAAAGGTATTGTGTGTATACTAGATTTGCATTTATGTCAAGATGTAGTTGAGGGGCACGAAATATTTTTGATATTTTTTTGGCGTTTATTTTAGAAATTCATTCAAAGATTGAGAGATACTTCCCTGTATTTTCCTTTGATCCTTTCTTCTCTTTTTTAAATGATTATTAAACAAAGATATATAATCAATTTGTGTTAAGACATGAGAGGCAAGCTGCATGATAATTAATTTACGTACAGATATATTTTTATTGTTATAGTATATGGGACAAGCACCAGAATCTTACTGTTACTCTTAGTTAGGAGTATATTATAGGATCCTTGAAATAGTATGTGCTGAGTTCTTATAATAAACTAGTGAGTATCCCGGGCGATGCCCCGAGTTATTACTTTTGGTAAGTTTTCTATCTAGTGACATGATAAGTAATTGCATGGTATTTTAAAAAGTAAACTCTTAAAAATTTGGAGATGAAAGCAATAGCTTAACTTTCTATAAGAAATTGGCCAGACTAAGAGTTTATGTCTATAACAATCTCTTGTTATTACCATTAAAGTGTTAATGATCTAACTACTTGTAAAAGTCTTTTAATGAGACATAAATATAAGACCTTATTATATTTTATTTTGAAATAGTAAACAATCATGTAATATTGGATTCATGGTTAAACCTTCACTTTTCATTTCAAAGGTCATGTGTTCGATACCTTGTAACTACATAATGTTATTTTTTTAATTGAGAGGTTTGACATGAAAATGGAGCACTTGCATTAGCACCTTAGAGGAGGTGCCACGTGGCACATCGACTTTCTTAGTAACGTCTTTTAATATATTAGTATAGATTCTTAATTCTATCCAAAAGAGTACGGCGAGAAAGTGTCCCATGTGTGTTACGTTCCCATCAAAATTATTTAATTTATTGAGGCGTTATGGTTTTTTCGTGAAAAAGAAAAAAAAAAAAAAAGAAAGGTACTTGGATGTGTTTTTTCATCCGAATTTAATAGATTTTATCAATATTAATTATTTCATCTTACATTTGCACTTGATTTTATCTGATTAGCTTTGATTACACCTAATTTGACTAGACCTAAATAGACATGATTGAAATTTTTTTCTAAGGTGAAAATAATGCTTAGGCCCTGTTCTTTCGGGATGAATTGAACTTAACAGAACTGAAATAAGCTAAACTAAACTGAAACTATGAGAGAAAAGTAGTTGAATTGAACTGGACTGAAATGAAATCAACTGAAGTGAGAGAGCTTAACTAAACTGAACTGAACTGAAATTGTGCCTGAAACAACAGAGTCTTAGATATGTCAAATTAATTTGACTCAACCCGAAAAAAGGTCTTAAACAAAATGGTGTGACCCGAATTAATCAGAACTCGAACAACTCATTAATTCTTGGGGTAAAACCAACTCAACTTTTCTTTTACCCAAAAGTCGTTACATTTTTTTATAGCAAATGGGAATACAAAATTTTTAGCAAAAATATCTGAAACAATTAATATCATTGATTTAAATACGATATATATTACCTTTTCACTATATATGCCTTAAGAAATAAAAGATATATATTAGACCTATAAATCATTTGTTGGGATGCTTAGCTTGAATCTAGGGGCAAGTCAGGGTCTAAGCGCGAAGGATCCTGGTTTGCCAGTAACGTGTTATTTGGGGATCATTCCTATATGTGCTGCCTTCTATTTTTGGTCTGTGTTAATGGGCTAACGAGATTAGGTTTTAAGAAATAACATATGAACTCCTAGCTATATCATTCATGTTAGGAAAACTACGAATAAATCAACAAGAGTCACAAGATGAACAATCTTCTAGGCGTGATGCACTTTCCCAAAAGTAATATTCCGACCCTATTCGTATAGCACGGGTTTCACGGAATTCACCTTCGAAATACAAAGAAGAAAACAATAGTGGTCACGCTAACTATGAACTCTATCAATTGGAAACAAGTTTTGAGAGATTTGAAATGATGAAGAAATTTTGATTTTGATCTTGAGAGAATTGTGTGCAAATATGTGAGAGAGAGTTTTTCTATATAACTTCATCATATGAGTAATCTCATCATATATACTCATGCTATAACATTTCATAGTAACCGAAACAATGCCTCGAATAGCTTCGAATTACCATCAGAGCAAAAAGAAACAACGCGAGATCAAGAACACATCGCGAGCCAGCCAGGTCGCGGGGTGCGACCAGTTCCTGACTTCTTGAACGCAAGCAAATTTGCTGCAGGCTTCACGTTGCGAGCGCTAGTGGAATAAAGTCCAACCCATGCGGTCAAAACCGGGCTTGCCGCAGCGGTTTTGGCCCGCAACGGTTAGAGCAAGCGGCGATTTTCATAAAAAATCATTGCGGTTGTGAACCGCAAAGAAGCAAAAGCACAAACCGCTGCGGTTCCAAGGCAAAACCGCAGCGGTTAATAGGAAAAACCGCTGCGGTTTTCCCTTGAAACCGCAGCGGTTTGTGCTTTGCCGCCAACCTCTTTGTATGCATTGGAACATTAACTGATGCGGTTCTCTTAGTAAACCGCATCAGTTAATGTTATATATATATATATATATATATATATATATATATATATATATATATATATATATATATATATATATATATATATATATATATAATATTTTATTATATCAAACCTGCTATAGTTGACACAAATCCCACAAGCGCGTCATATATATATATAAAATTTGGAGAATGTACTACAAATGAAGTTGTACTAAGTACTAAAATCCAAAATAAACATCAATTATATTATTGTACCTAAATAACTAGCAAGTAACACAATAAGAACAAATAAACTCAAAGTTGCGGCATCATCTTCACATGCAAACTTCGGTAAGGTAGTGTGCTAGCAAATCCCGAACCTCGTTTATCTCGGTTGTGGTGACAGAACTCTCCCTTTGGTTGAATACCTTAAACATAAGGAAACACACATAATATCAGTTTTAGTTTGAGTAAGACTTTAGATAATTCTAAAGAGATTAAAGAAATCGAGCTTCAAAAGCCAAAATCGGTTAAAAATGACAATCATTTACCCAAAATGGGTTTCAAAGCATATGAGCGAACTTTAAAGGACTCTTATAGTTATATATATACCTATTAGAACTATATATGACCTAATATGTGGCTAAAAACGGGAAATTAAGTGAAATGAGCTTCGAAGGCCAAAATCAGCCCGAAAAGGCCTTCATTTACCCAAAATGTATTTCAAAGCATATAAGTGGAGTTTAATTGACTCTTATAGTTATATATGTACCTATTGGAACTATTTATGACCTAACATGCGGCTAAATGCAAAAAACTAAGTGAATTGAACTTTAAAGGCCAAAATCGGCCCGAAATGGCCTTCATTTACCCAACATGGGTTTCAAAGCATATGAGTGAACTTTAATTGACTCTTATAGTTATATATATACCTATTGGAACTATGTATGACCTAACATGTGGCTAAATGCGGGAAACTAAGTGAAATGAGCTTCGAAGGCCAAAATCGGCCCGAAACGACCTTCATTTACCCAAAATGGGTTTCAAAGCATATGAGTGAACTTTAATTGACTCTTATAGTTATATATGTACCTATTGGAACTATATATGACCTAACATGTGGCTAAATGCGGGAAATTAAGTGAAATGAGCTTCGAAGGCCAACATCGGCTCGAAACGGCCTTCATTTACCCAAAATGGGTTTCAAAGCATATGAGTGAACTTTAATTGACTCTTATAGTTATATATGTACCTAATGGAACTATTTATGACCTAACAGGCGGCTAAATGCAAAAAACTAAGTGAATTGAACTTTAAAGGCCAAAATCGGCCCGAAATGGCCTTCATTTACCCAAAATGGGTTTCAAAGCATATGAGTGAACATTAATTGACTCTTATAGTTATATATGTACCCATTGGAACTATATATGACCTAACATGTGGCTAAATGCGGGAAACTAAGTGAAATGAGCTTCGAAGGCCAAAATCGGCCCGAAACGGCCTTCATTTACCCAAAATGGGTTTCAAAGCATATGAGTGAACTTTAAATGAGGCTATATCGAACATGTCCTCAACACATTGTAGCCACACTCGGTTCCCCCTGGTTGCTGAGTACACTAATCATAAAATTACATAAAAAAATCATGTAATTAACATACATGGTTGTTTTTTGCTAAAAGAAAGAAGTACGTAGCTTAACTAATATGTATTACCTTCATTGCTTTCCATTCAGGTATTTTCCCGTGTTCATAAATTTCTTCAAAGAACTGTAGTTAAGTTAATTTCATGTGAGAAGTGGCCAAAGAATGAAATTAGTAAAAAGTGTAATATACCTATTTATGCATGATTTGAGGAATAAGTGTCGTGGTGGATCTTGAGCTATAGAATCAAAATGATATACTGTGTTGTTTGAAGGACAAATCACAACGAGCGACCAATGGAGACTAAAATGCCAAAAAAGTTAGGAAGCAATCATGTGAGTACTTCTATTGTATATATAATGATAATTAAAGTGGTAAAAATTGATACAAGGTTAAGAACTATACTCTTCAAAACAAGGGGCAAGTATGAACTTATGTTGTGCACGTAGAGATGTTTTGATACATAGCCAAATATACTCCTTCACCTCATTTGTGTTTTGCAAACAATTGTCGGCTCGGGTGAAATTTGGACATAACCACCCAAATTGCTCTTGTATGCTCTTGCATCCACAACGATCATCTTGGAGTAATCTTTAAAGCACAACCAACTTCGTAACATAAATATATTATTGTATATTGCAAAGCATTTTTATTTACTTCAAAAGTACAAATGTTTTACCTCATGAAGACTTGAATCAAGGAAACATTCAACATCTCTCCGCAAAGGAACTCTTTCAAATCACCCTTAGACACCCATGTCGATGTATCATCAAAGTAGTTGAATTGTGTGGTACCCAAATTCACCTCGAGACGTGCATCATCCGACATATCACGCGCATTTGCATGTAGCCATATGCATGCCTTAGTGAGACACTCGATCTTTGATTTCTCGATCCAAGTATATGTAGTTGGTTTTTCTTGGTGACTTGAATCTTGCATTCCTTTACCCAAAATGACCTTCTTTGGCCCGCTTGAACCCTTCTTCTCTGAACCCTTCTTCGCCTTCTCTAGAGGAGGTGAGTCCGCCTTGCTTTCCTTGGGCTTGTTTATTCTCTCCAATAATAATTCAACGGTAAAAACATTCAACTTAGTTAGTAGGTAGGTATGAAACAAATCATTATGAATATGGATTTAAGTTGCTTCAATTTACCTCGTCTGAAAACCTCACCCATGCCGATGGCCACAACACATAACCACCACGAGCGTCGGTCAAGACATTTATATCAATTGACGGTTTAGGCAGCGGAAGAGCAAAGTCTCCATAACCAGGAGTAATGGTGACTACACTAACCGCCAAGTGCTCATTGTCCACAGGCTCATGATGGACTATTGCTCGTTCACTTCGTGGTTGTGCATTTTCTACAGCCACCACAATCAAACCCTCATCTTTTACATCTAGTAAAAGCTGGTAAGGCGTTTCTTCCTTCAAAAAGTAAATGAAATTGAGGTTACGAACATGCAATTACAGAATGGTCGCGTCGAAGGAACCTTCGGGTGCATATATAAACATCTTTGTGACAAGTAGTAATGTATTTAGATGCTGTGTCGTCCAGGCAAATCGGGCATGCTTTCTTCCCTTTGTTCTTGTACCCGGATAAGTTCCCATAAGCAGGATAGTCATTAAGAGTGAATAAAAGCATGGCACGCAATGTGAATACCTCATCAGCATGTGCGTCATACACAGAAACTCCTTCATCCCACATTTTTCTCAAATCATCAACAAGTGGCTGGAGGTAGACACCTATGTCATTTCCAGGCTGTTTCGGCCCTGAAATAAGAATTGACAACATGATGTATTTGCGTTTCATGCACAACCAAGGAGGCAAGTTGTATATAACTAGAAGAACCGGCCACGTACTATGTTGAGAACTAAGATTGCCAAATGGGTTCATTCCATCCGTGCATAGGCCAAGCTACAAATTCCAGTCCTCGGCACCAAAGGTCTTATGACAATGGTTGATACCTTTCCACTCAGGAGAATCAGCCGGATGTTTGAGAAAATCGTCCTTTTTCTTTCGTTCTGCATGCCACCTCAAGTTCTTAGCATCTTTTTTGATTGAAAACATGCGCTTGAATCGTAGTATAATCGGAAGATACCACATCACCTTTGCTGCAGAACCTTTCTTATCACTAACCCCTGCGCGCCTGTAACGCGACTTCCCACATTGAGGACACTCATCCATATTTTCATATTCATTTCGATATAGCACACAATCGTTTGGACAAGCATGTATCCTCTGGTACTCTAAACCGAAGGGACACATCAGTTTCTTAGCATAGTAGTTCGACTTGGGTAGTTCATGGTCGTCCGGCAACATATCACCAAATGCTTGCAACAAGGAAGTGAAACAAGAGTCACTTATACCGGCTTTCGTCTTGATATTAAAGAGTGTTATCACGACCGTCAGCTTGGTGTACCTCGTACAACCGGGATACAATGGTTTTTGAGATGCCTCGTCCATGCACTCAAAAATATGAGGCCGTTTGCCAGAATGATCTACCCCCGGCATCATCTCCTCGATATGATCCCCTTCATCATCATCATCTTCTACTTCAATATCCTCATATTCATCCTCGATGTTGTCATTCTCAATGACATCAAACTCACCTTCTTCATGCACACCGTTAACAATGGCATTTCGACCATCATATATACCCTCCTCACCGTGCCAAACCCATACATAGTAGTCTTGTCTAAACCCGCGACGAAAGATATGCTCCCTAAGCGACTCAATGCTACTAACGATGCTCACATTACCACAATCAACACAAGGACAATAAAACCCCTCGGTTCCCTTTGCAGTCTGATGACTTAATGCAGCATCACAAAATTCAAAGACCCCATCCACGAATTCACACGTGTCACGACTACCATACATCCATGCAACCTAGCTCTAATTAAACACAAGCAACAAGCACCCCATGTCAATGACGAACTTCACTACATTATTAGAGTTTCTACACGATATATATATTTAATGAAATTAGGCATGCTTTCCAAGGGTCCTTATCACTCCAACCTAACCCATCCTTAGATGTCTAATCTCACTAGTGAATGTATTGCCTTCAGTTCGAATCTACGGAAAATCCGGCAGCATTTCCCTACAGTTCTCCAAGTACACGATGTATATATATAGTTATTTATATCTACATATGTACCCAGAGAACAAAAGTAGGGAAACGACGAGCCATGATTTTCCTCTAGAATCGAACTAAAGACATACATTCACCACCTAAGTGAGATTAAACATCTAAGAACAGTCCCAAACCGGGGACTATTCAAGACTTACTCCTAATGAGTAAGTCTCGAACGGGTATCTAGGCATATGATATGATGATGCAAACATAGGTTTTTAAAAACAACAAAACATTTTACATCTAATCTCAATTCAACGATAAATATATACACATTTGCACATATATATATAAACCAATTTACTATGAAAGAAAGTTAAATATGAGTGATAACATACCAATATCAAGGTTGTGAATAGGGAAATCGAGCTCAACACTCCGTCACTAGCTAGCTTCAATAATCAACAACAAAGTTTAAAAGTTAACATTAGTATAAATTAGCAATTCAAACAAAACTAAACTAAACTAAGCTAAACTAAACTAAATATCTAAACCAATAATCAACAACAACGTTTAAAGTTCAAACCTAACTAGTTAGTAAGTACTACAACTACAACAACAACAACAACAACAACAACAACAACAACAACAACAACAACAACAATAGCTACTACTACTACTACAAGTACAACAACAACCACAAAAATAGCAACCACAACAAAGCCCTAGTTTTTTTAACCTAAAAATCAAACTAACTACTTTAAATAAAATAATTAACTCAAATCAATAAAATGTACACCCTTTAACTATTATACAACCTAATTTCATTAACAATTATTCATAAAAGTACAATTAATTATAAACTTGAAGCTTCAAATATGAGATTACAATAAAAGTTAAGAAATTTTAGGTACCTAAGAAGAGGTAGAGAAGGAATGTAGGTGTTTAGGAACGGTGGAGGTGCGGCGGTGGTGGTGCAGCCACGGAGGAGGACGTAGGTGCAGCCACGGAGGAGGACGTAGGTGCAGCCACGGAGGAGGACACAGCAACGGTGGGGTTTGTGGTTGAAACCCACCGAATTGGAGAGGAGGACGCAGCAGCGGTGGGGTTTGTTGCCGGTAGCTGGTGGTCGTCGGGAGAAGGTGGAACCCAGTGGTGGTGGTGAACCCTTGCGTGAAATGTCGAAGGAGGAAGGTCGTTTTTTTGAAAGGAAGGAAGGAGGGAGTTAACAATGGAATGAGAGGGAGCCAGGCCTATTTCACGCGGAAAAAAAAAAAAATTACCGCTGCGGTTCATAAAACCGCAACGGTTAATAGCAAACCGCGGCGGTTAACTGTTAACCGTTGCGGTTTTATGAAGACCGCAGCGGTTTGTTAGGCCACTTTTCCCACCCAAATTTTCGACGATTTACCGCTGCGGTTCTCTTAAGGACCGCAGCGGTTGTGTTGTGACATATAGCGTTTTTTCCACTAGTGGGGGTGCGACGTAGCTCGCGGGGTGCGAGCCTCCTTTGTTGATCAGTCGCGGGGTGCGACCAGCCACTGACATCCCCAAGTTTGCGTGCAAACATACCACGACTCATATAGCATATTGTACCTCATACATCGTTGGAATCACGACACCATAACTAAGCAATTCAAACAAACATATCATGAATCAAACCTTACTCTATAACCTAAATCTCCAACAATCCTCCCCCATTTAGAGTATATATAAAAGATTTATTGCACGAACATCTGTGGTATTCAATTTTTGACTGTCTTAATTAACGGTCTGAATCCCACGAAAGTCTCTCATTGAACTATGAGTTTTAGAAAACTTTGAAGTTGCCACTCTATTAAAATCTGAATAGGGACAGATTTATTAAATAAATCGTTTTAAAATCAATTTCAAGAAATATCATTTAAAACGATGATGACTTCATATGGATAAGGCTTTTTTGAAAATTGGTCTTTGATACCATGAGATAGGGTTCGGGGTTTAGGTTAAGAGGTGCGAACGTCTGGAACTCGTCTCCTCTTCCGTTCTATAGAACGGGCTCTTACTAAATGCGTTATTTTCCATTTTAAAGTAATCATAGCTATTCAAAAGAAAGAAAAATCACATAGCTTGCACATATACACATCAACCATTTTTATTTAGGACCAATATATCATTTGTACATGGTAGGTTTGAGCACTGAAGTTGCACTACGTACCAATCATTGCGGGATTGGAATCCACTCATGGATCAAAACCATCGTAGTTCGATCTGGTGTCTCACCCTAAATGGCCAATTCCATTAGGGAAAGAAAAGGAAATAGATTATGAATAACTCACCTTTAGAATTAAACAAATCTATTGGAAAAAAGGTAATCACTCCAATTAGTGATTGAACTGATATTAAGATAACCACTTTAATTAGTGATTAAATATGAAGGAGGATCAAGATAATCACCTCAATTAGTGATTAGAAATGGAGGTTAAGATAATCACCCTAATTGGCGACTAAACTTAAGAGGAAAGATAATCACCTTGATTAGTGATTAACAATGAAGGTTAGGAAGTAATCACCTTAATTGATGATTATTCAAGGTTTAGGATAATCACTCCGATTAGTGATTAAATGAGAAAAATAATCGTCCTAATTAACGAATATTAAGGTTTAAGATAATCATTCTAATTAGTGATTAAATAAGAAGAATAATCGTCCTAATTAACGATTATTAAGGTTTAAGATAACCACTCTAATTAGTGATTAAATAAGAAGAATAATCGTCCTAATTAACGATTATTAAGGTTTAAGATAATCACTCTAATTAGTGATTAAATAATGAGGGTAAAGTTAATCGCCTTAATTAATGATCAACCAAGGTTTAAGACAATCACTCTAATTAGTGATTAAATATGATGAAAGGTTAAGCTAATCACCCTTATTAGTGATTGAATGAAAAGTTTGAGTTAACCGCTCTAATTAGCGATTAATCGAGGATTGAAATAACCACCTTAATTAGTGATTACGTTTATGATTTTCAAGAGGTCTTAGAAGTTTGCTTCCTAATTTGAAGGCTTTTGAGAAATAATCTTGATTGAAGATTATTAAGTCATTTAGAGATAAATGATCAATTTGAGATCAAACTTTGAGAGATTGTGTATGGCTAATTGGAATTTGGCCATTTAAAGCGAGACACGTGAAATGGCCTAAAATCAATTCGGAGATCATAATTACCAATCTAATTATGTCAAATTATATGATTAATCCATTTGAATATGGAGAACACATTTTTAAAATGTAAGATGGATCATCATACAATTTAACTTAGTTAGATTTGTAATTTTTCCTCTTAATTGAGATTGGGTCATGTAATTCATATACTATGATATATTGGCCCAACATGCAAAATTTGTAACATTGGTTGCTCATTTTATTAAAAAAGAGTTGTGGCATTATTTATGAAAATTATGCATAAACATCTCCATGTTTTTTTATTAATGAGTGATGTAATAACTATTTACAAAGAAATTATTTATTACAACAAAAATGTACAAATCTATGATCTATACAAATCTTCAATCTTGATCTTCACCATGATGCTCCTTGATTTTCATCTCCTTGATTGGGCTTTGGAATTCATGTTTATTTGTAAACTTGTGAAAAATTAGAGATTAATTAACCTCTTTGATTTTGATTTTTTTATGACAATTTTTATTGATTTTATTTACATGATAAAATGAGTCATTTTAAAATTTCATGATTTTTAATTAATATTTTCGAGTGAAAAGAAAACAAATTTTTTTATGAAAATTGAGTTAATCACTTCATTTCAAAAATCATAACTTTCTGTATAAAAATTGAGTTGTGGCATTATTTATGGAAATTATGCATAAACACCTCTTTGCACTTTTGTTCTTGCACTGACTTACAAAAATCATAACTTTCTGTATAAAGCGTTAGATTGAGAATTTTATACATCTATGGATAGATCAGTGAGTTCTCTATGTTGTGTCAAAATTTCATAAACTTTTAATGACAACTCAAATTATGGTGAATTTTATGTCAAAACTGGTCAAAATAGGACCTTTATCGAAGTTGTTCTTTGAGATCTAACTTATTGAACTTATTTTGAAGTGAATTTTGGTATGAAAATTCTAGACACTTTGAAGAACTAGACTGAAAATTTTCACTTGAACTGGTCAAAGCTACTAATGTTTCCTTCAAACTTGAAGTTTTTAGCTTTATCCAAATGATTTTATTTTAAACTTTATTAACAAGATAAACTTATGTGGCACTGGACAAAATCAGTTTTGCACAACAAAGTTTTATGATTTTTAATTATTTACACGAAATTCTTTTTTTAGAAATTCCAAAGCCCAGTTGCTGGAAACATTTTGCACTTCATAGAAAAAATATTAAATCCTACAAACTATTCTGATAATACAGACGAAAAATGAAATGTAGTACGAAATTAATACTGATTATAATTACAGCATCACATTTTCTTTTTTTATGGAGATGTTTATGCACAACTTGTCTTGAATTTTTTTATGAAAATATTTTTGGTGATGAATAACAACTTGATCAAGGAAAATCACATAATCACATTGTTTCCTAAGAGTCACCCCATTAGAGGTGACTATTCTAGGTGGGGTGATTTAAGGTTGGGAACCTATTAGGACTTCCACATACCCAAATCACTCCAAAGATTAAAAAAATGATAAGAAGAAACAAGGAGAAAGTTAGTAGATGATTGAGAAGATAATCAAAATAACAAGAGTTTCAACTTTACCTTGCTAGCTCAATGATGCACTTCCTTTTTGCAAATTTTCTACCTTTTTTGTGATTTTCTTAATTTCTAAGTGAGTTTCTAAATCCACTTAATTACTAACTTAAACTCTTTTTTGTGTTTTTTTTCCTTTTGATGAACTTCTTTTACTTACTTATTAAGACTTTTGCTTAGATGGAAAGATTAAGGAGGAGAAGAGTAATAGAGAAGATGAGAGTGAAGTTGAATTGTATTTTTTTCAATTTCTTTACTTACTAATTAAGACTTTTGCTTAGATTGAAAGATTAAGGAGGAGAAGAGTAGTAGGGAGAGAAGTTGTGAAGTTGAGTTGTGTTTTAGCTCAACTTGGTTTTGAAGTGGAAAAAGGAGGGTATTTATAGAGAAATGAGGGAGGTGAACTAGGGTTTCAAAGAGGTAGAAAATCAGATTTTTCACCTAAAAAATCTGATTTTCTTCATCCTTAATTACCCTAATGACATCACTCTAATGACCTCACCCTAATGACATCATCAAATCTATTTGGAAACACAAATATTCTTATTCTTTTTGGTTTTTCTCATAAATGAAGCAAAATTAGATTTTTAGAAAATATTCTTCCCTAAACAACCTAATACGTAAAAAAAAATACATCGAAAAACGTGTAAAACAAAGCTGATTAGAACGATGCGCCAAACGCAGGAGCCTACGCTAGGCACAGCGCCGTGTGCTAGGCGCAAGGCTCTGCGTCTGGCGCAGAGAATGCTTGTGCGCTAGGCACACAATCATGCGTCTAGCGCATGATTGTGTGCTTGGCGCACACTCAATTCTTCCGAAAAAAATCCGGATTCCCCCCCTCTTACACATGAGATTTGATTCTTATTTTCACATCTTTTCATGATTCTTATTCTCTAACTAATGGATAAAGGATGTGATTAATGGATAAAAAATATATTCTTATTCTTTATCCAATGGACAATGACTTAACCATCAAGAAAACTGATTAATACCGGTTTTGGGATACGATGTAACACCCCGACAATTCTCTCTTTTCTAAAATACCTTTTTAAAATAAAACATAGAGAATTATCAAAGTATTATCGCCCATGTGAAAACGTATCGGCTTATTCAAAATTTTGCAGCGGAAAACATATTAATAACTTTAAAACTAAAACTTAGTCAACAACAAAGTCAACTCCAACCAACCAACAAAACAAAAGTCAACTTAAAACCAACCCAAACCAACTATGAAAATATAACTCAAAAATTTGTAAATAAACTACACAAGCTCTCCAAAATCCCGATCCCAATGATGCATCATCTTTAAACCTGTAAATAGACAATGCACTATTGATCCCTAGAGACTGCTCACCGAAATGGGTCATCACTGGATCAATAAGGCAAAGCCATGATCAACATACACAACAAAAGCACGTAATCAGCAAAGCTGAGTACTACATACTAAACAAGTAAACAATCCAAACATGATACTAATAAATAATAGGCAGGAATAAATAATAGTATAATAACTTGCAGATAACTTTTACTAAACTAAACTTTAACAACATTCTTATTACTTTAAATGGAATGGTCAATGGACCGAGTTGTCTAACGAAAACCAGCCTTCCCTTTGGAAGACGAAATACGGGCGCGACTCCATATTCCCATGACCTACGATATCGAGGAACCTTTTTAAATAAAATAGGACACGGTGATCAATCCGGCCCCAGGAAAAGCCATGGCACGCTCACCATGTACCCCAACTCCTAATTGTCCAACACTTCAGACGTGCACCAGTCTAAAGCTATTGCTATCCAGTTTCACTTTACATGATTAATAATTTATTCACTTGTTATGACTCACAAGTTGAACAAACATTAAGAACATCAAACAATCATAAACTTTATTTTTATCTTAGGATTAGATAAGTGATCAAACAACTTAACAACCCAAAATTAATTCCACTTTAATCCAATCTTCCTTTATTTGTTGAACCTAGCCAACAACCAACAAACATTTCATAGGTATAGAATATCAACTTACGAGATAAGGCCCTCGGTCCTTATAAAGCAGTTAAATAATAAAAGGGAACAACATGATCAATCATGATCCAAACTAATATATATATTAATTCCCCCATGTGAATTAATAAAAATAAAGTTCCCAACCAACATGCTTGCATCAATCTTCCATACAAACATGATATCAATCTCATAATATAAATCTCATATTCAACATGTTCACGCAATAGATCAAACATGCAAAATCCAACATAATAGATATCATATATGAACTGAACATAGTCCCTATACATGATACTACATAATTCTCCTTCTTAACCACCAACACATAGGTATGTACGTACCTTGTGTAGACAAACTGAGATGCCACAATATCAGACTTAAAAATCGCCTAGAGAGAAATCTCCGCCTAAAATAATCAACATAAATTCATAATCAATCCTTCATGAATTTACAGCAACTATAACATGATACTATGATTTTCCAACCTATAAAACCCTTATTTATATAATCTGAAATCTGAAATTTTATTTCTTCAATACATAATTTATATAATCTTAGATTCATAATCAAATCATCAAATCATAACTTTTAAACATAACTTATTAAAACAAACCCTAAAAATACAAACTTTGCATTAAATAAAACTTGAGGAGGAAGAAATAACAACCAAACAAAGAGGAGGGAGGAAGGACGCCGAAAAGCAAAGGGTGGCGGCGGCGGTCGGCGGCTGCTGCTGCCGGTCGGGTGGCGCCGGTGGTGGCGGTTGCCGGTCGTTGGCCGGAAAACCGACGGGAGGAGGAAGAACCGAGAGAAAAAAAAAGAAAAAGAGAGGAGAGAGAGAAGGCCGAAAATAAGGGGAGGAAGAGAGAGAAAATAAATGTGTTTAATGTGTGGGAATTTGGGGTTTCGGGGGTTTATATATAGTTTCCCCTTTTTGGGCTTAGGAGAAAGGTAAATGGTCTAGGAATGCAAATCCTTTTCCAAATCAAAGAGTGTTTGGGCTCCTCACACCCAATTAGAAATCCTTTTCCAAAACCAATAAGTGTTTCCAACATCTCAAATACTTTTCAAAGCATGACTTTAATAAAATATTTGACTTGCATAAATTATTAAAAATAAATCCTTTGACTTTCAAATAGTCAACCTTTGAAGAAATAAATCATTAAAATGCTAAAATATGCATAAATATAAATAACTATATATTAAAATATATTTATAAAATTCATAAATTTACGGGGGGATTACAGTCTACCCCTCTTAAAAGAAGTTTCGTCCCGAAACTTGACACAAAAACTCACACATTTTAAAAAGTTTTCAACTCAACTCTCCAAGGAGAAATACTTGTGCCACTCATGTGCACTCTTTTGCCATCTTAAAAAAAATTGTGTTACCCATGAACACCTTTTCTAGTGCGGAGAAACTATTTATTTTGCACCAATATGTGCAAATCGCCAAAATAAGCATAAAAATGCACAAAAATACCATAAAAATAGGTAAAAAGCGCGAAATTCTATCGCATTCTACCCCCTTAAAGAAAACGAGTTACGCCGTCGTAACTCACCTTAAGGAATAATTCCGGATACTTCTTCTTCATTTCAGCTTCAGCTTCCCACGTTGCCTCTTCGGACTCATGGTTCGACCAAAGCACTTTCACGATATTGACATCCTTGTTGTGTGTACTACACACCTTCTTATCAAGAATTTTCACAGGCCTTTCCTCATATGTAAGGCTACCATCAATCTGGATCCTCTCAGGCTCCAAGACATGACGCTCATCAGGGATATAACGCTTGAGTTGGGAAATATGAAACACATCGTGCATCTTTTCGAACTCCATTGGCAAAGCCAACCTATAAGCTACCTTCCCAATTCATTGCAGGATCTCATATGGACCTACATATTTGGCACTTAATTTGCCCTTTTTCCCAAATCTCATCACACCCTTAGCTGGTGATACTTTCAGAAACACTTTCTCACCTACTTCGAACTCATCTTCTCTTCGCTTCAAATCGGCATAACTCTTTTGCCTATCTTGAGCAGCTTGAATTCTAGCCTGAATCAACTTCACATTCTTGACAATCTCCTCAATGAATTATGTCCTCAAAACTATGTTCTCACTAAAATCATTCCAGCAAATGGAACTTCTACACTTTCTTCCATATAAGGCCTCAAAAGGTGCCATCTTAATACTCGCATGATAACTAATGTTGTATGAAAACTCAATCAAATCTAATTGGTCTTCCCAACTACCCTGAAAGTTAATAGCACAGGCTCTCAACATATTTTCCATCGTTTGGTTAGTCCTCTCAGTCTGACCATCGGTCGCAGGGTGAAAGGCAGTACTCATTTTCAATGTTGTCCCAAGATTTAACTGGACCTTTTGCCAAAACTTCGAGAGGAATCTCGAATCACGATCTGAAATAATATCGGCTGGAACCCCATGCAATCTCACTACATGCTTAATATATGTCTTCGCAAGTTGCTTCTTCTTCCATGTCTCTTTAATTGGAATGAACACGGCCGACTTCGTCAGACAGTCCACAATAACCCAAATAGTATCATTGCCATTCCTCGTCTTAGGCAAAGCAGTCACAAAATCCATCGATATGGAATCCCATTTCCATTCAGGAACCTCTAAGGATTGAACCTTCCCCATGGGTCTTTTATGATCTATCTTGACTTTATGACATGTTAGACATTTGGACACGAACTCGACAACCTCACGCTTCATGTTTGGCCACCAATAGCTCTGCTTAAGGTCTTTATACAGCTTGTCAACCCCAGGGTGCACAAAATACGGCGTATTATGCCCCTCATCCATAAGACGTCTCTTAAGCTCATCACATTTTTGTGGTTCACACCACCTTCCCTTGAATCTCATACTACCATCATCATGGATCTTAAAATCGACTTCCTTACCTTGCCTCATCTTTTCCTTAATCTTCTCTAGGTGATCATCCCCAACTTGACCCTCTTTGATCTCGTCGAAAATTGACAACCCCAATGATAAAGCACTCAATCTTGCCTCGATTTCCCCAGGATTTAAGATTTCTAGGCTAAGTCTTTGCATATCTCGACACAACTCCTCAGGAACCACCAAGGCATTCATGCTATGACTCGACTTCCTACTCAACGCATCAGCAACTACATTTGCTTTCCCCTCATGATATTGGATGTCTAGATCATAATCCTTTATCAACTTTAACCATCTTCTCTGCCTCATATTGAGGTCTTTCTGAGTGAAAATATACTTCAAACTTTTATGGTCAGTAAAGATCTTACAGGTTGCCCCATAAAGGTAATGTCTCCAAATCTTCAAGGCGAACACAATAGCAGCTAACTCTAGATCATGGGTAGGGTAATTAACCTCATAAGGTTTCAACTGACGCGACGCATACGCGATCACCTTCCCATATTCTGCTACAACACACATCCCAAATCATTCTTTAAAGTATCACTATACACCTCAAATCCCTCGTTCCCATCAGGCAGGGTCAAAATAGGTGCGGAGGTCAAACACTCTTTTAAAATCTGGAAAGCTTCCTCACACTTTTCACTCCACTTAAATTTTGACTCCTTTTTCATCAAATTGGTCATTGGCCTCGCTATCTTCGAGAAATCTCTCACAAATCTCCTATAATAGCTAGGTAGACCTTGGAAACTTCGGATATCAGACACATTCTTTGGAGTTGGCCACTCACTCACAGCTTGAATCTTAGCAGGATCTACTGAGACTCCTTCCTTAGACACATAGTGACCCAAGAATGCTACTTTCTCCAAACGAAACTCAAACTTAGAGAACTTGGCATACAATTGATTCTTCCTAAGCGTCTCTAATATAATCCTCAAGTGCTCATCATGCTCTTTTCCATTCTTCGAATAAATCAGGATATCATCAATGAATACCACAACGAACTTATCTAAGAACTCATGGAAAATCCTATTCATCAAGTCCATAAATATGGCAGGTGCATTGGTTAACCCAAAAGGCATTACAGTGAACTCATAGTGACCATAACGAGTCCTAAACGCAGTCTTAGGTATATCCTTATCAGTTACCCTCAACTGGTGATACCCCGAACGCAAAGCAATCTTCGAGAACACGCTCGCTCCATTCAATTGATCGAATAGGTCATCTATCCTAGGAAAAGGATACTTGTTCTTGATGGTTACATCGTTCAATTCCCTATAATCGATACACAACCTCATACTCCCATCTTTCTTCTTAATAAACAACACAGGAGCTCCCCAAGGTGATGCACTAGGCCTAATATAACCTTTATCGAACAGCTCTTGCAACTGCGTCTTCAATTCACTCATCTCCGGAGGTGCCATTCTATAGGGTGCTTTAGATATAGGTGCGGTTCCAAGAGCTAAGTCTATGGTGAATTCAACAGCTCTAGCAGGCGGCATACCCGAAATCTCACTCGGAAACACATCCATGAACTCATTCACGATTGGAACATCCTCGATCTTCACTCCAGCTTCTTTACTCACATCTTGCACACTACAGAAAAATAGCTCACACCCCTTCTTCATCAACTTCTTTACTTGCATCGCAGAAATAACCCCAGAGTTCTTGGACTTCCCATAACGTCTATACGAGGTTAACTTCCCCAAAGGGTTTCTTAAAACTACTTTTTGAACTTCACAGTCTATCTTGGCCTTGTATAAACTTAGCCAATCCATCCCCAGAATTACATCCAGGTCTCCCTGATTAAATTCTATCAAATCAGAAGGAAAAACACAGTCTCCTATCTTCAGAGGTAAATTTTTAAACAACTTGGTACACCTTATGGTCTCACCAGTAGGTATACTAACAGGCAATTCAATCACCTCAAAATCTACTAACCCCAGACTTTTAATAACAGATGACGAAACAAAAGAATAAGTCGCCCCCAAATCAAATAACGCTTTAACTAGCACGGAGTTAATAGAAAAAGTATCGGAAACTACGTCGGTAGATCGTTCAGCTTCATTGCGATTCATCACGAACAGTTTACCCGGAGCCTTGTTCTGGTTGTTGCTCTCACTAGTAGGCTTATTGAAGCTCCCGTGGTTGTTCTGTACCCCTACAGGCTTCGAACTCTGATTTCCTGACTGGTTAAATCCAGACCTCACCTGGTTACCACTCCCATTGCCATTTTGCTCTTTCTTTTGCTTAGCAAAGCACTCATACTCCCTATGGCTATTCTTCTGGCAGTAGTTACAGGTCACTGGGTCTCCCTTGCAGTCTCTACCAGGATGGTTATTACTGCACTTCTTACAGTGGTACACTCTCTCAGATTGACCCTTATTATTATAGCCATGGTTATTCCTCCCTTGGAAATTCCCATTCCCATTCCTGTTCTTCTTGAAATTCCCTTGATTTCCCCCAGCATTGAAATCCTTTCTTTTCTCACCCACTACAATATTCTTCTTGTCACGCCTCGACTGAAGACCATAAATGTGGGCGGCTCTCCCATACAGAATATCTAGGGATGAAAAAGTTTCACCACCTAACCCCAGTTGGATTTCCTCAGTCAAACCTTGCTCAAACCTTTGAGCCTTTAATTCCTCAGTGGCTACTACCTCATGTTCAAACCTCGACAGTGCTATGAATTTGCTATAGTACTCAGAGATGGTCATACTCCCCATCCTAAGGTTGATAAACTCTTGGGCTTTCTGTTTCCTCATAAAAGCAGGGTAAAACTTCCCTCTCAAGGTAGTAACAAAAGAATCCTAATTGAATCCCTCAGTAGCACTCAGTCTAGTGCTATTTTCTCTCCGCCACAAATCAGCCTCATCCTTTAGGTACAACACAGCCTAACCTACTCTCATATTCTCAGGACAGTTCATAGCCCCAAAGATTTTCTCAAACTCTCTAATCCAGTTCTCTAAAAATATAGGATCAGCTTGCCCCTTAAAGTATGGTGGTTTAACCTTGGCTAGTCTCTCAAACATGTCCCCAGCAGAGTCGGGACGCTCAGATCTCTCCTGAGTCAATTTGTCCGCCAAAAGGCGAATAGCAGCAGCTAAGTCGTATTGTTGTTTGCCATTCTAGTGCGCGACAACGTACTCTACTTTAGGTTCGAAACATAACTTATATGCCATTCTCTACGAAGGCAACATTTGATTTGACCATAAAGATCGCATCAACAAACAATTTCTCATGAAGTTACAACAATATTACAGAATAATTATCATCAATCATCCATGAAGAATATTCACATCAAGAACACACAGTTTAGGAACAATGAATAAAAATTCAATCATAACAAATAAATAAAGTATTCCTTGCCCAAAATAAATTCTTGCTCACTTGGATAACTAAATATTTAACTTTTATTCCTCAAAAGATGCTAAGAACTATTTTCTCAACCATAATACTGTACTTTTCCTAAAAATAAAATGAAGGTACTATGAAATAAATTTAAACCACTGCTGGACGAATTATCCAACATTATTCTTTAAAGCATAAATACATAATAAAACATTATCAGTCCTATCCTTTGATTCCCTGTAGTTCTGTGGAGTGAAAAGCTCATCTACAAATTCATCAATGTCCTCAGTATTATAATAAACATATATTCTAAATCTCATAGATCTCCGTTTAGGTTGAGGCTCGTCCTCCTTTGGCTCAGAATCAGTCTCAAATCTGAAAGCAGCATGGTAGATATCACTCCTGGTCTGTCCTCTAGCACGGTCAAACTCATGAAGAATCTCATCATCACTATCAGGCATGCCTGCTCTTAATACATTACGCATAATGAACTCTAGTTCGGTGTAGTTATCATCATCAGACTCATAACCTTCATCACTCTCATCATCACTAAGCACAATAGGGTTGTAATAGCTCCCCTATTCTAGTATCTTCTCTTTCAGACATGGCTAGGAATCTATAACAAATAAATATAACTTCTATAAACAACAGGTACTCTCACTTAACGTATAATCCCAACAATAACAATAAGCAAGAATAACCAACAACATAAAGTATAGGAATAACATAAACAGTTAGCAGGGAAGAAAAAATATAATCATGCTGAACTAACTATTCAATGCAGACATATAATATTTAATTTCTATCCTATATGCCCTTCCTATACTACCCATCTCTCAGAAAATAATAAAAATTTCAGACACTATAATAATAATAAAAAAAATTCGGACCCCATTTAACAAAAAAAATTCGAATCGAAAACAATATTAGATTCTTGAAAAAGACTTTTCGAAGATAATTTGAATACCACGAATAAGTAGGAGCTCAATTCTAAGAAATTCATTTTAAGTAACTAGCTAGTTAGGCGCCTAAAAAAACTTAAAGTTGGCACGAAAGGCCAATAAAACCTAAAGCTTCAAGATACTACTTTGTAACACCCCGACAATTCTCTCTTTTCTAAAATACCTTTTTAAAATAAAACATAGAGAATTATCAAAGTATTATCGCCCGTGTGAAAACGCATCGGCTTATTCAGAATTTTGCAGCGGAAAACATATTAATAACTTTAAAACTAAAACTTAGTCAACAACAAAGTCAACTCCAACCAACCAACAAAACCAAAGTTAACTTAAAACCAACCCAAACCAACAATGAAAATATAACTCAAAAGTATTGTAAATAAACTACACAAGCTCTCCAAAATCCCGATCCCAATGATGCATCATCTTCAAACCTGTAAATAGACAATGCACTATTGATCCCTAAAGACTGCTCACCGAAATGGGTCATCACTGGATCAATAAGGCAAAGCCATGATCAACATACACAACAAAAGCACGTAATCAGCAAAGCTGAGTACTACATACTAAACAAGTAAACAATCCTAACATGATATTAATAAATAATAGGCAGGAATAAATAATAGTATAATAACTTGCAGATAACTTTTACTGAACTAAACTTTAACAACATTCTTATTACTTTAAATGGAATAGTCAATGGACCGAGTTGTTTAACTAAAACCACCCTTCCCTTTGGAAGACGAAATACGGACGCGACTCCGTATTCCCATGACCTACGATATCGAGGAACCTTTTTAAATAAAACAGGACACGGTGATCAATCCGGCCCCAGGAAAAGCCATGGCACGCTCACCATGTACCCCAACTCCTAATTGTCCAACACTTCAGACGTGCACCAGTCTAAAGCTATTGCTATCCAGTTTCACTTTACATGATTAATAATTTATTCACTTATTATGACTCACAAGTTGAACAAACATTAAGAACATCAAACAATCATAAACTTTCATTTTTATCTTAGGATTAGATAAGTGATCAAACAACTTAACAACCCAAAATTAATTCCACTTTAATCCAATATTGCTTTATTTGTTGAACCTAGCCAACAACCAACTAACCTTTCATAGGTATAAAATATCCACTTACGAGATAAGGCCCTCGGTCCTTATAAAGCAGTTAAATAATAAAAGGGAACAACATGATCAATCATGATCCAAACTAATATATATATTAATTCCCCCATGTGAATTAATAAATATAAAGTTCCCAACCAACATGCTTGCATCAATCTTCCATACAAACATGATATCAATCTCATAATATAAATCTCATATTCAACATGTTCACGCAATAGATCAAACATGCAAAATCTAACATAATAGATATCATATATGAACTGAACATAGTCCCTATACATGATACTACATAATTCTCCTTCTTAAATCATGATACTAAATCCACCAACACATAGGTATGTACGTACCTTGTGTAGACAAACTGATATGCCACTATAACAGACTTAAAAATCGCCTAGAGAGAAATCTCCGCCTAAAATAACCAACATAAATTCATAATCAATCCTTCATGAATTTACAGCAACTATAACATGATACTATGATTTTCCAACCTATAAAACCCTTATTTATATAATCTGAAATCTGAAATTTTATTTCTTCAATACATAATTTATATAATCTTAGATTCATAATCAAATCATCAAATCATAACTTTTAAACATAACTTATTAAAACAAACCCTAAAAATACAAACTTTGCATTAAATAAAACTTGAGGAGGAAGAAATAACAACCAAACAAAGAGGAGGGAGGAAGGACGCCGAAAAGCAAAGGGTGGCGGCGGCGGTCAGCGGCTGCTGCTGCCGGTCGGGTGGCGCCGGTGGTGGCGGTTGCCGGTCGTTGGCCGGAAAACCGACGGGAGGAGTAAGAACCGAGAGAAAAAAAAAAGAAAAAGAGAGGAGAGAGAGAGAGAAGGCCGAAAATAAGGGGAGGAAGATAGAGAAAATAAATGTGTTTAATGTGTGGGAATTTGGGGTTTTGGGGGTTTATATATAGGTTCCCCTTTTTAGGCTTAGGAAAAAGGTAAATGGGCTGGGATTGTAAATCCTTTTCCAAATCTAAGAGTGTTTGGGCTCCTCACACCCAATTAGAAATCTTTTTCCAAAACCAATAAGTGTTTCAAGCATCTCAAATACTTTTCAAAGCATGACTTTAATAAAATATTTGACTTGCATAAATTATTAAAATAAATCCTTTGACTTTCAAATAGTTAACCTTTGAAGAAATAAATCATTAAAATGCTAAAATATTTAAATATAAATAACTATATATTAAAATATATTTATAAAATTCATAAATTTACGGGGGATTACAGTCTACCCCTCTTAAAAGAAGTTTCGTCCCGAAACTTGACACAAAACCTCACACATTTTGAAAAGTTTTTAACTCAACTCTCGAAGGAGAAATACTTGTGCCACTCATGTGCACTCTTTGCCATCTTAAAAACAATTGTGTTACTCATGAACACCTTTTCTAGTGCGGAGAGACTATTTATTTTGCACCAATATGTGCAAATCGCCAAAATAAGCATAAAAATACCATAAAATAGGTAAAAAGCGCGAAATTCTATCGCATTCTACCCCCCTTAAAGAAAACGAGTTACGCCCTCGTAACGCACCTCAAGGAATAATTTCGGATACTTCTTCTTCATTTCAGCTTCAGCTTCCCACGTTGCCTCTTCGGACTCATGGTTCGACCAAAGCACTTTCACGATATTGACATCCTTGTTGTGTGTACTACGCACCTTCTTATCAAGAATTTTCACAGGCCTTTCCTCATATGTGAGGCTACCATCAATCTGGATCCTCTCAGGCTCCAAGACATGACGCTCATCAGGGATATAACGCTTGAGTTGGGAAATATGAAACACATCGTGCATCTTTTCGAACTCCATTGGCAAAGCCAACCTATAAGCTACTTTCCCAATTCTTTGCAGGATCTCATATGGACCTGCATATTTGGCACTTAATTTGCCCTTTTTCCCAAATCTCATCACACCCTTCGTTGGTGATACTTTCAGAAACACTTTATCACCCACTTCGAACTCATCTTCTCTTCGCTTCAAATCGGCATAACTCTTTTGCCTATTTTGAGCAGCTTGAATTCTAGCCTGAATCAACTTCACATTCTTGACAGTCTCCTCAATGAATTATGTCCCCAATACTATGTTCTCACTGAAATCATTCCAGCAAATGGAAAATTCTACACTTTCTTCCATATAACGCCTCAAAAGGTGCCATCTTAATACTCGCATGATAACTATTGTTGTATGAAAACTCAATCAAATCTAATTGGTCTTTCCAACTACCCTGAAAGTCAATAGCACAGGCTCTCAACATATTTTCCATCGTTTGGTTAGTCCTCTCAGTCTGACCATCGGTCGCAGGGTGAAAGGCAGTACTCATTTTCAATGTTGTCCCAAGATTTAACTGGACCTTTTGCCAAAACTTCGAGAGGAATCTCGAATCACGATCTGAAATAATATCGGCTGGAACCCCATGCAATCTCACTACATGCTTAATATATGTCTTCGCAAGTTGCTTCTTCTTCCATGTCTCTTTAATTGGAATGAACACGGCCGACTTCGTCAGACGGTCCACAATAAGCCAAATAGTATCATTTCCATTCCTCGTCTTAGGCAAAGCAGTCACAAAATCCATCGATATGGAATCCCATTTCCATCCAGGAACCTCTAAGGATTGAACCTTCCCCATGGGTCTTTTATGATCTATCTTGACTTTCTGACATGTTAGACATTTGGACACGAACTCGGCAACCTCACGCTTCATGTTTGGCCACCAATAGCTCTGCTTAAGGTCTTTATAGAGCTTGTCACCCCCAGGGTGCACAGAATACGGCGTATTATGCCCCTCATCCATAAGACGTCTCTTAAGCTCATCACATTTTATTGGTACACACCACCTTCCCTTGAAACTCATACTACCATCATCATGGATCTTAAAATCAACTTCCTTACCTTGCCTCACCTTTTCTTTAATCTTCTCTAGGTGCTCATCCCCAACTTGACCTCCTTAAAAGTGTTTAAAAACTTTTTCCATCATTAAAACTTACTTAGTACAACCTCCTAGTATAATACTACTATACTAGATGATTAAAAACCCTTAAAACTCATGTTTAAAATCATAAAAACTCCATCAACAATACTCTTTCCAAATTTCCAGCAACATAATATACACTAAAACTCTTTTTAAACATATTTAAACATGCTAATAAGCATAAGAAAACCCAAAACCATAAACTAAAACATGATTCTATGATTTTCCAACCTGTAAAACCCTAAAAAATCCATGCTTTGATATTTTTAAACCCTATTTTAACATAACAAGTAAATCTGAAATTTTATTTCTCGAATACATAATTTATATAATCTTAGATTCATAATCAAATCATCAAATCATAACTTTTAAACATAACTTATTTAAACAAACCCTAAAAATAAAAACTTTGCATTAAATAAAACTTGAGGAGGAAGAAATAACAACCAAACAAAAAGGAGGGAGGAAGGACGCCGGAAAGCAAAGGGTGGCGGCGGCGGTCGGCGGCTGCTGCTGCCGGTCGGGTGGCGCTGGTGGTGGCGGTTGCCGGTCGTTGGCCGGAAAACCGATGGGAGGAGGAAGAACTGAGAGAAAAAAAAAGAAAAAGATAGGAGAGAGAGAAGGTCGAAAATAAGGGGAGGAAGATAGAGAAAATAAATGTGTTTAATGTGTGGGAATTTGGGGTTTTGGTGGTTTATATATAGGTTTCCCTTTTTGGGCTTAGGAAAAAGGTAAATGGGCTAGGATTGTAAATCCTTTTCCAAATCTAAGAGTGTTTGGGCTCCTCACACCTAATTAGAAATCCCTTTCCAAAACCAATAAGTGTTTCAAACATCACAAATACTTTTCAAAGCATGACTTTAATAAAATATTTGACTTGCATAAATTATTAAAATAAATCCTTTGACTTTCAAATAGTCAACCTTTGAAGAAATAAATCATTAAAATGCTAAAATATATTTAAATATAAATAACTATATATTAAAATATATTTATAAAATCCATAAATTTACGGGGGATTACATACGATTAAATTCCCGACGCCTAATTGCGACTCGTGTTTATTTCGTTTTTTTGAAAAACTCACTTAAGACAATTAACGAAAACTCGTCAAATTAATAAAGACGAGCATGATTATACTACGAATCATTTTATTAAAACGGTGGTTGTAGTTATTGACTACGACTCACGGAAATTTCTAAGCTGAAAACGCACGACCAATAAGCAAAAATGGAAAACGAGTCGACGGAAAGAAACTCGCTCCCCGGGACGAAACATGCATTTTACGGGGCGCGCGTTTCACGATGCATGACGATTTTCGTTATTTTTATTTATTTTCAAAGGCCTTATTTTTCCGAAAAAGGGGTTCAAAATTTGGTGTCTACAGAATGCCCCACATTAGTCGAATTTTGGAGGAAATGACGACCAATGTTTGAAGAGACACAAAATTTTGACAGAAAACTTCTTTTGAGATAACATATTCTCCATAGAAAATAGTTATCATCAGTGCTATTTTGAAAACATGATTTGCGACTTCGGTTGACGCTTTAAGTAGAAAATTCCTTCTAATTATCTAAATTTGGAGATGCGACTTTGACGTCGTCTTAGATAGAAAACCCCAATTAATTTTCTAAAATTGAAAATGCGACTTTATCGTCGTCTTAAGTAGAAAATCAATATTAATTTTCTAAACATTTGAAAATGCGACTTTATCATCGTCTTAAATAGAAAATCCCAATTAATTTTCTAAAATTCAAAATGCGACTTTATTGTCGTCTTTTTTTTTAGTCTTATGAATTTGTCTTTTGTTAATGTGAGAAATTCCGACAATTAACAGGTTGACTCCAGTTTTGTTTTTACAGTTTTTCATAGCCTTAATGACAAGCAAATTGTCAAATCACCATCACTCACTTTTTATGACTCCATGTGTTATCATGTCATCTTAAAGTGATGCATTGCTAAATCATGTCACCTAAAAGAGCTGACCTAAGGTTATTACCCTCTAGATAAACTATGGTGGACCAAATCATCATATGGCAAAATTTTTATCTGTTTTTCAAAAATCTTTCAGGAACTTTTCATGCATAATGCTTATTCGCTTTGATGATCACTATATAAAATAGATTGATCAAGGTCATAATTTTGGATGATCATTAAGAAAAGAGATTTGTATCAACGTTCTTGATTCATCATTGACGCAGTTTTTTTTATGTTCGGCTTTAGCAAAAATTGTCATACCACAAATGCTTGGTCATTAGCCATGGTGAAGGATGCTCCTTATTATCCTATGGACAATACTCAAACTTATTATCCATGGCATGAATCATGGATGATCATCTTTTCCATCTATAAAAGGGGCATGGTTCTTCATTTCCAAATGCACCACTTCCACTACTCCAATCTTCTCTCTAATTTGTTTTGTTCTTTCACAAGATGATTCTTACTTATGAAGAAACTAATGAAATGCAGAGTCGGGAGAAAAAACAACTCTCGGGGGTCACAAAGAATTTGGAGCAACCAAGATAATCTTTTTCTTCTTCCCACTTCACTAAGGCTCTCATGCCTTTGCTTTCTCTTTCCATCCGTTATGACATGATTCATGCTACCTCCCAATTTTGGGATGAAAATCGTCATGTCTTCCGCTTTGGAGACCGGGAGATTGTGCCTCTTGTTGAAGAGGTCGAAGGTTTGCTAGGCTTATCATCCAATGGTCCAGTTATTACACCTAGATCTCCTACAAGGATTTCGGGAGATTTATCAACGATTTTATATCTTCCCGAAAATCTTCATGGCAACTACCTACAATATGGTGAGGTATTTCTTCTCAACTTATTGTTGACATTTCAATTTGGCACTTGGCAATTCTCTAACAACGCCAACTATAGGATTGCTAGAGAAAATGCTTGCATTCTTATGATTTTGGGAAGTACCCTCACTAAAAGGGCTTTAAACACATGTCATGTTCGGTGTCTTTCACTTATTCCTCAAATTGTTAGTGGGGGTCGTCTCGGACCACTTATTTTGGGGGAAATGTTTATTGGCTTAGATGAACTCAAAAGAAAACACCAAAGTTTTGTAAAGGGATGTCCATTAGCCCTTCATTTATGGTTATTGGAAAAAATTTCTCTCATGAAACCTTATAAGGGTCTTACTTACAAAACTAGTCATGTCCGGGAGAGAGGTCTTCTTCCTTTCTTCTATGAGCTTAGCAAAAATGGTGGGTGGTTGGGAGGATTTTTTTTCGCAGCAAGACATAAAGTGGGTCACAAGCCACCTTGGCATTAGTGTAATTGTATATTGCAATTCTGGTCATAGAGGTGTACAACTACCGGGGCTTTGCCAGGTCACTTTCTACCTTCCATGGAGGTGTCTAAGGCAAATTGGTTGGAGGCAACATCACATTCCTGCCCTCCAGGTTCTTCCACCTTGTACCACTTATGAGGCTGATATGAGTGGTATTCGGAGAATGCCTACTATATGGCAGGGAGCTAAAATTATATCAGCGTTACCTAAACCTCACTTTCCACTGATTGATGAAGATTACCTTCAATGGCTTCTGGCGGATATTGGTCAAGATAATGATTCAGACGGGCCTACCATGAAGAGGAGAAGGGTTTGAGAGAAATATCATGTTAATTTTCTATATATTTTTTTTTTAGTTTTTGTTTATTTTCTTTGAGTTTGTAGGAAATGAAGGCTTTATGTCTTTTTATGTATGAAATGAAGTACCCCAGTTGGGATGAATAAAAAAGATCTGTTTGTGAGAAATTTAATGTGAACACAATTCTAAACACGTGCACACTTTAACATTAAATATGACATGCAAATCATAATTAATCAATCATATGACACATAAAAGCATAACATATAAACCTTAAAAAAACACAAACATCCTTGCATGTTTCATCATTTTTCTTTTTCTCTTTTTTCTTCTCCTTTTTTCTCTTTTTTCGTTTTTTTCGTTTTTTTCCTCTTTTTTCGCTTTTTTCGTTTTTTTTTTGCATACATTATATGAATATCTAGAAACACATGGCATGTTTATTAAGAATAACTAGATAGGATACAAAACCCCAAACTGCTTGGTTACTTGACTAAGACAATTACAATTACTTTAATGTCTAAGCGTAATATTTCTTTAATTGATCAAGATTAGTGAAATGGGTGAATTCATTCCCATCAAAATCCATTAGCTTTACTGCTCCAGCCGTGGTGACATGCTTTACTAGGAATGGCCCATACCAGTTAGGCTTGAATTTTCCCCGAGGATCATGCAACGGAGCTCTATTTTCCTTTAAGACTAGATCACCTTCCTGAATGTCTCTATCTCGAACCCTTTTGTTAAATGCACGAGCAATTCTCCGCTGATAGAGTTGAATGTTATGCAACGCTTGTAGTCGGCGCTCATCTGCAAATGCAAGCTCATCATAACGAGTTTTGTACCATTGGTCTTCTGAGATTTCACTTTCTGCTATGACCCTGAGAGATTGTATCTCCACCTCAACCGGTAGGACTGGCTCCATCCCATAAACCAAAGAATACGGAGTTATTCCTGTTGGAGTCCTGATTGATATCCTATATCCCCAGAGGGCATATGGGAGTTTGTCGTGCCATTCCCTAGTCTTTTCAGTCATCTTGGCAACAATAGTCTTGATTGTCTTATTGGCTGCTTCCACCGCTCCATTTGTTTGGGGATGATAAGGTGAGGACTGATGATGCTTTATTGCATATTTTGCGAGAGTGGTCTTCAGATTACCCTTAAATTGTGATCCATTATCATATATGATTTCAAAAGGTATGCCATACCGACATATAATGTTGTTAATCACAAATTTCGAGACTTGCTTTGCCCCTAGCTTTGAAAATGATGCAGCTTCAACCCACTTCGAAAAGTAATCAATTGCTACAAGAATATATTGACGCCCATTTGAAGCCTTCGGATGAATTTGTCCGATTATGTCTATGCCCAACTTAAAAATGGCCAAGGAGAGGTCATATTATGTAATGACACAGGTGGCATATGATTGAGATTAGCAAATATCTGACATTGTTTGCAGGTGCGGACAAAGCTGATGCAATCACCTTCTAGAGTACTCCAATAAAAACCTGCTCGTAAAATTTTACGAGCCAGCATCCTTCCATTCATATGGGGTCCACATTCTCTTCCATGAACTTCTTCCATGATATTCATCATATTCATCTCCTGACACTGGTCCTTCTGCTAGGGCTTCAGATATGGCTCTTCCTTTGACAGACTTATGACTAACATATTGAATATCAAACTCAGAAAGCATAGCATGCCATCTCGCCAATCTTTCACTAAGAATGGGTTTCTCAAACAGATACTTGATTGGATCAAGTCTTGAGATCAGATAGGTGGTATGAGCTTGGAGGTGATGCCTCAACTTCTTTGTGGCGTAGACCAAGGAAACACATGCTTTTTCCAGTGGGGTATATCTTGTCTCATACTCCAGGAATTTCTTGCTGAGATAGTATATGGCAACTTCCTTCTTTGTTCCTTCTTGATATTGGGCTAAGAGAGCTCCCATAGCCGTTTCTGTAATAGTGAGGTACTGGTAGGTGTTAGCCGTGTACTCCTAACCAAATATAATTAACCTACTCTCATGCACACTAAGCAAGTATAATGGAAGTAGGGATCGTATCCACAGGGAGCAAAGGAACTTGTTCGGAAATTAGTGAATGAAGGACCCTAGTATGTGCTAAGGCCAAAGTAACCGAATTGGGAGGGGGTTTGGAGCAATGCAAGCAAGCTAAACTAAGCACAGTATTAAAATACAAAGAGATTACAATATAAAAAAGGTCTTGGACTCGATTAGCATCCACGAAATCTTAACCCCTGACACTTCCTATGGTCACTATCGAGAAGTCTAGACCTCTATCCTCCTAGATCGTGGCTAAACACACGATCCGCGTGGTTTGAACCGCCCTTACTATGCCTTAACTCAAATGAATCGCACTTAAGTCCAAACCAAAGTAGCATTAAGGTCGAGGAACACGATAGGATTACTAATGTTATCAAAGCAATAACATTCAAATAATAAGCAATGCTTCTCTAAGTGCAAAAGATTAATGTTCAGCATTTAATCAAACACCTAGTATGCTACATGGAGCTAGGAACACAACAATCCGATTATGCACCTAGAATTAGCATTAGATGAATCACACAACAATACTAGTAACGTTCCTAGCAAAGATTATGCAAACATCATGAAATTAAATACAAGAAGCATCACAATGACCATAGAGAAAGTAGAGGATAAGAACTTCTCACAAATAGATTAGAGCTTCAACAACCAAATCCAAGATAGATGTTTAAGCTAGCCAAGCCATAGGATTCATTACAAATCTACAAAAGAAGAGAGGAAGAAACCCTGGAAAGAAATCTTCTTTTTTTCACTCTCTCCAGTCGTTCAAACAAAAACTAAAACAAAAAACTTCTCAACATAACCCTCCAAGGGAGGAAAAGAGAACAAAAGAAGCGGCTGACACAGGGGCGCGACTCGCGACAACCCTCGCGACTCGCAACCATGGGCAGGTCGCGACTCGCGATACTGATCGCCGGTCGCGACGTTGCGACTGCCTCAAAACCGCCAAAACAGAGCACAAAGAGGAAAAAGAGGGAGAACCAAGGTCTTTTGAGTAAGCCATAAAGCTGCAGAACCAGAGCGAAGACGATCCTCGGACGACGAGCAAACCAAGAAGCTTGAACCACGGACCTCGAAACTCGGACTCGGAACTCGAACAAAGCTCGAAAGCCTCGGAAGATGCGCCATAAAGGAACCAAGGACAAGGACCCCGGGGCACATAAATTGTGATCGGAGGACCAAGATCGGCCCTCGACTACGCCACCATACAAACCGCTCCCTAGACTCCTCAAAACACAACATCCTCCGACAACACCTCCTAACATCAAAACTCTCCTAAATCCCGAAACTAAGCTCGAACCGACACCAAAAACGACCCGAAATCCGCCTAAGATTGGCGGATAACTTGGACACATCAGGTTCAAAATCAGAGGTTCCCCTGGTCTAGGCGGCATTAGAACAGGTGGATTTGAAAGATACTCTTTCATGAAATCAAAAGCTTCCTGACATTCCTCGTTCCACTCATGGGATGCCCCTTTTCCGAGCAGCTTAAATATGGGCTCACACCTCACAGTGAGTTGTGAGATGAACCTGCTGATATATTGAATTCTGCCGAGAAATCCTCTTACTTCTTTTTCTGTTTTTGGAGGAGGTAGCCCTTGAATGGCTTTTACCTTTTCAGAGTCCACTTTGATGCCGTCTTGACTGACAATGAATCCCAGCAACTTCCCTGAAGTGACGCCAAACACACACTTTTGAGGATTCAGTCTTAGATTGTATTTCCTTATTCTTTCAAAGAAGGACCTTAGTGCGGGAATATGCCCCTCACGATCTTCACTTTTCACGATCATGTCATCTACATAGACCTCCACAATGTCGTGGATGAGGTCATATAGGATAGTGGTTGCAACCCTTTGATATGTGGCTCCGGCATTCTTGAGACCAAAAGGCATAACTCGGTAACAGAAAGTGCCCCACGGAGTGATGAAAGATGTCTTTGTCATATCTTCTTGAGCCATGAGTATTTGATTATACCCCGAAAATCCATTCATGAAGGAAAACATTGCATGACCGGCCGTACTATCCACGAGAACATCAATGTGGGGTAGAGGAAAACAATCTTTTGGTGATGTAACATTCAAATCTCGAAAATCAATGCATACCCGAACTCTCCCATCCTTTTTAGGTACGACCACTATATTGGCGAGCCAACTCGAATGCTTTACAACATGGATGAATTTGGCATCAAGCTGTTTCTGAATTTCTTCTTTCACTTTCAGACTAATCTCTGACTTCATTCGGTGGAGCTTTTGTTGCTTAGGCTTGCTTTCAGGATGTAACGGAGTGCGATGTTCCGTAATTTCTCTATTAACACCAGGCATATCAGCATAAGACCATGCAAACACATCTACATACTCTTTTAACAATTCAATAAACACAGACTGTTCAATTGGGGAGAGGGATGACCCTATTTTGACTTCTTTTACAGCATTTTCTGTACCAATATTAATTACAATGGACTCTTCCATGGGTTTTATATATATTTCAGTTGTATCAAGTGATTCATCATTATTAAATTCACTGTAAGAGATAACATCTTGCATGCAAATGTACTGAGATAAAGGTTCACATTCAATTTCCTCACTATCAGAGTCTTCTGACTAAGTATGGAAGGTAGATTGGCTGGAAGATGAGCTATCAGTATGATATCCATCTGAAAGGGGTGAAAAGGTATTTTCATGAGATGGATGTGGACGATGGTTTCCTAAAAACATTTTAAATTCTATAGGCCCGTCTTTAGCCTGACACTCAATATTCCACTTATGTTCAATGCTTTCGCCAAAAGGTATCATCAAAGACACCGGGTTAAAATCCTCTTCATCAGAGGACTCAGATGTGAAAAGTTTCTTAAGGACTCCATGTTCCAGATTATCCACCCAGTCATTTTCTTTTTTCATTTTTTGTTCTTGGACAAACCAACTTTTGATTAAGTCCAGATTTCTAGCCTCATTGAAGAATATCTCCAATCTCGGTAAAATCTTCTGTTCCTTCCTACTAAGCCAAGGTTTTGGAAATTCATAGTACAACTCAGTATCTCCTTGCAGGATGAACTGACCGTTGAGAGTAAAAGAAGGTTTTTCGATGTTGTGAGAAGTACTGCCCGGATCATATCCTAACCCATGTCGGTTTTGCTTGTCTGCTATGGGGATTGGTTGTTTTATTCCCCTACCATCACGCCCTAATCCGGTTCCTTGAGTGTAACCCATCTTCATCATGATTTGAAATCCTTTGGACAGAGGTTGCACGACAAACCTTACAGGCTCTTTGACCGCATTTGTGGATATGGCTGAGATGTTTGTTTTCTGATTGTAATTGGTCATCCTTATAGAAGGGACAAATTTCTTCTTTTGGACCTAAAGGTATAGAAAAAATAATTAAAAGAAAAGAGAAAAAAGCTACATATTGCAGAATGCATTGCAGAATAAAGAAAATTTTCGAAAAGGATTTCGCCATATTTTGACTGGAATGGTCCACCTTTACAATTTTATTTTTTTTATTTTGACTCTCTTGAATGATTTTACTGTCATTGGGGTTGAAAACAAATGTTTTTTTTCATTCTTCTATTCCCTGTTTTAGTATTGAACAAAGACAGAAAATATAGAGATTAGGGCATGTATCCCCATTGATGTGTCAATTCAGCATTCTGAAGTTGCTCCTGTGATGACTGGCATCTTGAGTGCTAATCACATTGCCTGAAATACAATCGTTAATACATTTGAGTCGAACTCGAAGGCTGCCTACATATCCCCATTGCTCCAGGTGCATTTTATGGGGAATCAGACTCAGCGTAGTTCATTATTTTAGCAAGCACTAGTAGAATAAATGCTTATTGCTGCGGTCATTAAGTGGCCTATTGCGGCGGTTTTGACAGCGCAGCAATTAAGGGCGCAGCAATCGGTAATTAACCTATTGCTGCGGTTTTTGACCGCAGCAATAGGCCAAGCTATTGATGCGGTTCCTGACAAAAACCGCAGGAATATGTCTTTTTTTAATATTAAAAAAGTGCACCTATTGCTGCGGTTTTGGCCCAAAACCGCAGCAATAGGTGCACTTTTTTAAAAAAAAAAATTGAAATTAAAATCTTTATACAATTTTCGATGTTAAAATGCAATAAAAACTTAAAAGTAATTAAAACCCACTGGTACAACACATTGAATCCATATATTGAGTATAAAATCATAAATAATGAAAAAATTAACAAAAAATAACCCACTATAATGTAACAACAGCTTAGATCTCCTTTTACCGAACAAAAATTAAAATCAAAACCACATCCAACAAACAAATATGCGAACTGAGATCTAAACTGAATAATAAAAAAATTCGATCTAAATTGAATAATACATAAAAATAAACTGGCGAACTGATATCTAAATTGAATAATAAAAAATTTCGATCTAAATTGAATAATACAAAAAAAAGAACTGAAATCTTAAACTACCTCCTAAACAATGAAAGAAAAAGATTAACTGAAAAATCAACAAAAAAATCTCAAACCACCTCCGGTGAAGGGGCGAAGAGCAAACGCGGCGAAGAGCAAGAGAGGGATTCGCGACTGAAGGGGCGAAGCGGCTGAAGGGGCGATTATGGTCGTCGGCGGTGGAGGATGAGATCGATGAGATCTCCGGCGAAGGAAGAGACTAAGAGATCTCCGGCGGTGGAGGATGGTTGAAAATTTCGCTGAGATCGATTATGATTGTCAGCGCACTTGAGATCTGAAGGCTAGGCTGAAAATTTCGCTGAGAACGATTATGGTTGTCAGCGGTGGAGGATGAGAGAGGAAGAGGAGAGTGAGAGGTTAGGATGAGGAGAGTGTCGTGTGATGAGAGAGGAGTGAGAGGTTAGGATGAGGAGAGTGTCGTGTGATGAGAGAGGAGTGAGAGGTTAGGATGAGAGAGGAAGAAGAGGGTGAGAGGGAAAACGGCTGATAGAACAAAGAGAACCCTAATTGGGTCGCGCGTCTTCTTTTATAAACGAAAAAAGTATATTGCTGCGGTTATTTTAAGGAACCGCAGCAATAGGTTCAAAAATTATTTAAAAAATAATATTTTAATCTATTGCTGCGATTCCGCCTGGAAACCGCAGCAATAGATCTGGTCAAAAAGTCAACTTAAGTTTGAAAATTTTCCCGTTAGAATCTATTGCTGCGGTTTTCGGACGAAACCGCAGCAATATGTATATTTTATATTTTACCTTTTCTTTTAATGTGGTTTATTGCTGCGTATGGGTAAAACCGCAGCAATACTACCGCAGCAATAAGCAAAAATTCTACTAGTGAAGAACTAAAGTTTTTTATTTAATAAAGCAGCTGCACTCATATTGAGCTCCCTACGTACCCCAGGTGTTACATAGGTGGAGTGATCTCACAGTGCAAGTGTACATGATAATGGGGATTCAAGCTGCACGTAGTTCTCTGATACTAGCGAGCTGAAAGATTTTTTTTCTCTTTTTTTTCTTCTTTTTTTTTTATTGATGGGCTAACCCCCTACAGAACGTTTTACCGAAGATTTTCTCCTTTTGTGAGACGATCAAGTAGCTTTGCGGTAGACAAGAGCTATGTTGGTGATTTGCTTGATGCGATAGCTGAGAGCATGACATTGGTTTGTGCCGTGACCATGCAACTGATGATAATAGCAGTACTTGTGGAGATCTGACCCTACGGGACTTGCCCCTGGGCGTCTAGGAAGTGGATGTATCTGACCTTGCTCGACTAATTTGCAGAAGATATCAACTTGGGATTGAGGTTGAGGGCGCGCCGATACTTTCCTTGTGGGCACTTCCTTATGGGTTGGACTAATGATGCCTCGGTCAACCAGGTTTTGAACTTTGTAGTAAAGATCATGGCATCGATCAGTTTCATCCCCAAATTAACGACAATAAGCGCAGAGTTTGCTCATGTCTGTTCCAGGAAGGGATAAACAGTGCACATGTGCTGAGATTTGAAGTATACCTTGCCTCCGAATACGATCATACACCATACTCAATGGTTCATCTATCTTAGCATATACCCTTGGATTTGTGTTGGGAGTTTCAAGATCTTCCCGAGGTCGTTTTTCTTGCAATTTCAGAGCATCGATGTCAAAGTCATGTTGTTCCATGTGGCTGAGGGAGGTGTATTTGATAGTAACCATGTGACGATAATAGAAATCATTCAGGTTCCGCAGCAATATGAGCATGAACTCTCGATCAGTAATAGGGAAACGAAGCTGTGTGCGGATATAAGCGCTTCTTGAACAAAAGTGCGAGAAGATTTCCAAGGCGCTTTGACGCAAAGTAACTAGCTTCAGCTTCTTGACATCAGTCTTTTTATGCTTGAGAGCCTAATTAACAAAGGCCTGGCTAGCATTTTCCCAACTAGCTCTATCCACATAATCCAAAGAGTAGTACCAGTCCAAAGCTGGTCCTTCTAAACTCTTGTCAAACAGCATGGGGTAATCTTCCTCTGGTATGCCCCATGGATGCAAGGCATTCACAAATCCAACTAAGTGGACAAAAGGATCACCGTTCCCGTCAAATTTCTTGAACTGTGGCAATTCACGATAATGATCTTCATGTTGATATCCTGGAAAGAGAATCAGTGATTCAGTGTGAACTTCTCGGATAGAACCTACTACATTAAAGTCCAGGTCAAAATCATCAGTCCTAGATCTCTTCTTTGAGTCATTATCATCATTGTCTTGAGGAATGCCGACACAGGATTCCTCCGGTGCTTCAACTGATGTATCATGAGTGCCGATGCTTGGAACTCCTATTTCTTCCTCGTCATCCTCACTATACTCTAGTTCTATTTCTTCAGCACTTACATCTGGTGTGGCTGCTGGGACCTCATTCATCCATGAATTCTCAGGTGCTGCTAGAATGTAGTGAATAGTGTAACCATCCAACCTAGTGCCCTCTACTTCGTTCAAATACAATACCGATTTTCCGGTGTTGGAGATGGTCATAATTTATGGATCGATCACCAGAAATAGTCACAGCGCCCTGATCAGTGAGAAGCTTTACCTTTTGGTGTAAAGTAGAAGCCACCGCTCTATTCTCATGCAGCCATGGTCTTCCTAATAAGAAGTTAAAACAGGCTTGAATGTCAATCACCATGAATTCCACCTTCCTTGCCACGGGGCCACATTCAATGAGGAGGCTGATTAAACCCAGTACTTCCCTCTTGGCATTATCATATGCTCTGACCACCTGGTTTGATGGTACCAGATCTTCTTTTGAATACCCAAGTCTCGTTAGCACACGCAAAGGGCAAACATTGATTGCGGAGCCATTATCGATCAACACCCTAGGTATCTCCCATCCATTACAGTGTATAGTGATGTGCAATGAATTGTTGAAGTTGATATTGTCAGGGATATCATTGTCTGTGAACATGAGAGTTCGATCTACCACATGAATGAGCCCCACCATCTAGTCAGGTGTTATGGAAGAGCTTACAGAAGCTTCATTGAGATGCTTTAGAACAGCTACCCTATGAGGCTGGGAATGCATTAACAATTTCCAGATGGAAACATTAGCATTTACTTCTTTCATGCGCTTGATAGCATCATCTTCCTTGTTACTATCCTCTGTCATTGGCTTCTTACCCTTTTCTTTCCTCCTCAGTACCTCCAAAGGATTTTCATCCTCCAAATGGGATGGTTTATAATGGCAGCCTGCTCTAGTTAAATGAGAGATATCCACATACTCCTCATCACTAAGATCATCGAGGCAGATGGGGCGCCGGTATGTATTTGGAGTGGTGGAATGTCCTCTAGTGTTTTTCTCCACGATTGTCAAGGCCGAAGAGGCATCCTCATCAGCATCAGAGTCCAAAATGAAGAAGGCACCGTCATAATCCAAAGTTCCACATATGTCAGAGAATGGATCTTTGTTGAGAGTGAAACTGGGGTCTTTATAAGGCATCATTTTGACTTGTTCTTAAGTGGAATAGTCATAGACCAGGCACTTGTAGGGATGGCAATGGATCCTGGACCCGGCCCGGATCCGTGGATCCAGATCCGTTTTGTCGGATCTGGATCCTAAAATTTCAGACCCGTTGGATCCGGGTCGGATCCGGTCTCGTTGTCGGATGCGGATCCGGTCCGGATCTGACCCAAGATCCGGACCCGGATCCGTAGATCCGTTTATCATAAAAAGAGGCTGGGCTGGTGGGATTTAAATAAATAAACCAAATATGACAAACAGTTGCACCTTCCTCCCTAACTTCCAAACCCTAAGTCCCTCTCACTTTCACACCTCCCTTTTCTCTCTCCAGCCATCCGGCGAGTTTCCCCACCGGCGCTATCTCCGACGCACTCCTCCTCTACAACAAACCGTCGCCCATTTGGTGGAGGAGTTCTCGTAGCCATTTTCAAGTTTTTAATCCCCGCCTTCCTCCCTACGCTTTGCGGCGGCGAGTAATGGACAGATCTACCCGCACCACCAGCGCAAAGAGAAGGGGACAAGTTCTCCGGCGCAAACTTGGCGTAAACTCAACACTGGCATTTGTCTTCTCCGGCCCAAAAGCGTCATCACCAGCCCGCACCACCAGCGCGTACTAGTAGGTCTTTGCGCACCACCATCTTCCTCATGTAACTGTTCAAGTTCTGGGTTTTTGTTATGGAATTTTCTGATTTTTGTTAAGTTTTTTTTGTTATGAAATTCTTTTGTAATCTTCCTAATTATTACGAACTTATTAGGTTTTTATATGAATTAGTTATTTTATTGCTGAATTTGTTTAATCTTATTTGTTGATTGAAATTTGCGTTTAAAGTTGCTGAACTTAGTTGTAAATTTTCAATCATGCTCAGATCCGTTTTGGACCCGGATCCGTAGGATCCGTCGGATCCGGATCTGGGTCCAACTCTTTCGAACCCGTCGGGTCCGGGTCGGATCTAGATCCAGTGTCTGAAAACGGATCCGGATCCGGATCCATATGGACTCGGTCCAGATCCGACCCGTTGCCATCCCTAGGCACTTGTATCCTACGGCTATTGGCATTTCATACATTTGAGGAACTGTCTTGCGGATTAACTGGATTGGATCGCATCCATCTGAAGCAGCAGAGATGACATTAATGGCAAATGAGGTCTTATGATTAGGAAGGGGATTTTTTGTGATGTTGGGCTGAGAGTCGCTTGGTTTACTGGAAATGGATCCTAACGAGAGCTTTCCATCATCCACAAGGTTTTGAATTTGATGCTTTAGAGCCGTGCAGCTTTCAGTATTATGCCCCGGACTTTGGTGATACTCACAGTTTTGGTTTGGGTCATAACCAGGGTAAGGATTTTTAGGAGGTGGACATGAATTCAAGGGTTGAATGAGATTGGCCTTTTTTAGCTTGGAGAGAGCTTGGGAATAAGTCATGTTTAAGGGGGTAAAGTTCCTTTGTGGCCATAACTGGAATGCAGAAGATGCGCCAATGGCATGGATCGCATTAGTTGTCTTAGGAGCTGTTGAATCATTGTTTGGAGTTCTTTTGTTATTTCCAAACTTTGCATTATAAGTAGTGCCGCCAGTAGGTTCATCTTTCTTGATGTCCCCCCTTTTGACAGCATCCTCAACTAAAGTTCCCGTAGCAATCAAAGCTTTGAAAGTCGGGAAATATTGGTAGGCCATATGCTTCTGATAGACAGGAAGAAGGTTCTTCACAACCATTTGCAGCTGTTCCTCCTCATTATGCCTACTCATCATTTTGGAAGCCTTGGTTCTCCACCGAGTGATGAATGAAGAAAATGTCTCATTAAGGTTTTGAGAAGTGGTCTCCAGATCCCTTATAGTAGCATCAATTTCTTCATTATATTTGTACTGGTTTGCGAACTCTCTGGCTATGTCCGCCCAAGTGGATTTCTTTGTGTCTTCAAGTGTTGAGTCATGTAGTGTTTTGATGATTGTAAATAAATGATGATTATCTAACTAACATGTGTGTTTGAGATGTGCATATTACCTTAACATGAAACAAGTCATGGAAGGTTGAATATATCACATCATGAAGGGCTTCCAACAAGTGAAGTTCCTAAAAGAGTTCCTATAAGGAACACAAACAGAGCGGTTCCTAGGTACATCCTAAGAGGAACATTGAATATGAAGTTCCGGAGCAGTTCCTGAGTGGGAGCTGCAAGATGAAGTTTCAGAGTTGAAACAAGAAGTTCCTGAGCAGGAATTATGAGTGCGAAGTTTCTTACAGGAACTAGCACATCGAAGTTCCAGAGGTGGAGCTATCAACATGCAGTTCTTGAGTTGAAGACAGAAAATATGAGTTTATTTTCTAGGATTCATGTAAGTATGTGGAAACGTGAAAGGTAATGGAACACGGTCAAAAGGAACTCGTAAGGTAAAAGGAACTCGTGGCACTTAGAGTCAAAAGTATTTAAGAGTCAATAAGTCTGATGCATATTATTATCTTAATCTATAGAAATTTATTTAGAGTTTTTTTCTTAATAAATCTCTACTTGGTTAATTATTTACAGATAATATGCATTAGTTGTTTTAGGATAAGATTTAGTTTTTAAATAAAAGATAAGTTTTAAATAAAATAGTTTTAAATAAAATCGGTTTTAATTTAGGATTCTGATTTTAATATCTTTTATTTATATTTTATCTTTTCAGTTTTTGGAAAATAAAAAGCCTAAATTTATAATACGTATAATGAGTTTTTGTAAAGAAACTGTCTGTTTATTCCACTCTAAGGAACAGACGTGCTGGTCTTGTTATCTACGTTAAAGGAACGAAGCAGCAGTTAAAGGAACTAGGCGGGTAAAATATCGTGCAACGGTTAAAAGAAATCTGTTGAGATTTTAAAGGCTATATTTTAGAAAATGATTTTATGTGGTTCAAATATGATGTTAAAGGAAATATCTTTTATGGAAAAGATTTTATCTTTATTCATAAATAAAATCATTTTCGGATTTAAAAGAAAATTCTTTAAAGTTATTATTTGATAAAAAGATTTAATTTTGGTGTTACTCCCTCCGTCCCAGAATAGTCTGAACACTTTCCTTTTATGTTTGTCCCAAATTAGTTTGAACACTTCCATTTTTGGCATGGTCCCACTATTGATATATTATTTCTTTTACACATCTTTGGCCCACACTCTACCTTTTATCAATAAAAAGTTACCCAACTTTCTCTCTCCTCTAATAAAAAATACCCCACCAACTCCTATCACATCTACTTTTTAAATAAAATAACATTTGATAACCACGCTACAACTTATCACCTTAAACTACGTGTCCCAAGAAGTGTTCAGATCTTTCTGGGACGGAGGTAGTATTAATTAAAATAGTTTTTAATTAAAAACCAAATTTAAAATACTGTTGCATAAGTAAATGCTAGATTTTAGGAAGCAGTAACATTTCCATCTCCCACGTTCAACTGAGGTCGTGGAGATCATGGGTAACAAAAGGAACGTGTTCCTCTAGTTGAGGAACATCATGGGAAAATGGTTTAACCACTAACACATGATTAATCCCACGTTCATTCTAAATGATTGCTATAAATAGACAAGTTCAATTAAGTTTCAAATTGTCTGACTGGTGTCATTCCATAAGGTCTGGCTTTAGGAATAATGTTACAAAAGAATTATGTTTTTCTATTCCTTGTTTTGAGTCAGTTCCTATGAGTCCCAAGTTCCTACAAGTGCCATGTTCCTTTACAGTTCTTGAGTTTCTACATACTAGAGTTAAACTGTATTATCAAATGTCTGTATTTGAGTTTGGGGTTAAAGGGTTTGAGTGAACTCTTGTAATGGGGACTTGGTTAAGAGTTTGAGTGAATTCTTGTATCAAGTTCGAGTTAGGAACTTGAGAAAGTTCTTGTTGTTTATGCGTAGACTAAGGGTGAAGTCTATCTAGGGGTGAAGAGTTTGAGTAAACCTTTTGTAAAGAGTTGTGGGAACTCTTGAAAGACTTAGAGTTAAGTATAGAGTATATAGTGGAGATTGTGAGAGAGTTAGAGTTCCTAGTGGAACTTGTGCGAGAGTTAAAGTTCCGAGTGGAACTTGGGCATGTAATAAGTTGTAACAGAGGAGGTTCCCTATTATAGTGAAGAGTTTAAATCCTGAGGAGGTCGTGGTTTTTCTTCTTGTATTGAGACAAGAAGTTTCCACTCTCTTGCACTTTCAGTTCCTTATTGCTTATGTTTTAAATTCCGTATTATTTGGGCATTCCACACTATAATTCACCCCCCCCCCTCTTGTAGTGTTCCTAGTGAAATAACAATTGGTATCAGAGCCGAAACTCAGTGATAAGCAGGAAACCCTGTTGAGTTAAGTTCCTGCAAGAAGAAGGAACCCATACAAGAAAGAAACTGCACCCTACGTCATTCAAAGGAACAATCGAAAGTTGACTATTTATTATCAATTAAAAGTCAATTAAGGAATATCAACGACCCCTTTGATGTAAGTATCTCTTACTTGAGATATTCTTTATACGCATACATTAATTTGGAACTTGTTCCTTATAGTATTTCTAGTAGAATTGTTTTATTTGGCTTAGATGTTTTTATAGCAATTTTGGATAACTTTAAAACTGTTTTCTAAAGACACAATTAATATTTCCATATTGTTTTTTTAATATCAAAGAATCAGTATACTAGAAATGGTTCAAGGAACGAGTCGTATGGAACAATGCATATTTGTCACTCTTGGAACTTGGTTTCCCATCTTTAGGGAAATCCATTATCTTTGGCATGTTATGTTGCGCTTATATTATTCTTCATTTGCCAAATGATAGTGTTATTATGCATCATGAATATTTGAAAAATATCTTATGTCGATACATGATGTTCCTTGTTAGTAGTAGTAGATATGTGCATCATGAATATGGATATTTTATGTTGCACTTACTAACAAGAAAGGACCCAACATATAATTGGGTACCAAAAACCAAGAACTTGCTTATTTTGCAGGTCATGTGAAAGGAACCTACATCTCTTGATGTAGAGATAGTTTTTAGAAAGTAGTTCCAGACATGAGTTCCTCTCACTACAAAAGCTGGAAAAAGTATGTAAAAGGTGAAATACATTTCATAGGAAATTGGGTAATAATATTTACATACTACTATATATATTGGTCATTATTATTCTCAAATATGCTTTTTAATATTCCCTATTAATACATGACTGTAGAAGGTTATGAAAGAGAAGTTGTTTTATGGTTTTTACATATATATATGAATTATTTCAATCCAACTTCTCTTCAAGTTTTGTGCAAGTATAATTATATTTTGTAGGTTTGACTATGGAGATAATTAATATTGGTAAAGGAACTTGCAGATGTAATAAGAGAATGATCGTCAGTTCCTCTGAAAGGAACAGACGTATTGGCACAACTAAAATGAACCAAAGGAACTCTAGTATGGTCATAGGATCATAGTCATTAAGCATGAATCAACAGATCTATTAACTGATATTCACGTCCTAATGAAAACAGAAGTTTAAGGCTAAAATTTAGGAAGGTTTTAGGGAAAAAGATTTTGACTAAGTTAAAACATTTTAAGAAAATCTTTTTGGTTAAGGAAAGATTTTAATTTTTTTAAAAATTAAATCTTTTATAATTAAATACAAATCTTCTTAGATATTATTAAAAAGAATTGAAATTAAACTTTTATTAAAGATAAGATAAATTAATAAGAGATCATGCTTAACAAATTCCTAAAATTTAGGAAAGTGGGATACCGGATATAACACGTTCAATTAAACGTATACAAAGTGGCGCATGATGTGCTTGTTTCTCAAGCAAAGGAACAATGTTTTCTAAAGCCACAAATCCATGATCCTATGATCTAATGTCACGTTTAATCCAAATGACTATTATATAAGAACTTAATTAATGAAGTTCTAAGTGTGCCTGACTAAGTGATTAAGTAAGTTAAATAATTAAAGTATCAGTGCCTTTATTCTCTTATAATAGCCAATTGTTCCTATTGTCTACTTATTCTATTTCCACTAAATTAAATGCATAAAATTAGTTTCTCAAATCAAGAAACATTGACTATTGATTTGAAGGAAGCGATAGTAAACTAAGATTAGTGAAACTATTAAATGGTATAGGAACATTCCAACTTTTGGCAAAAGTTCCTAATTCTTTTGAAATTTATCTTAGTTCACTTGAACAAAGCAGAAGTTCCTTTTCATATGAGATTATATTTTTTTAGGAACTTTATTTCATTTTATGCTTTAACTATATTATCTCTTTTGACTAACCTACTAACATTAAAATGCACTAAGTATTTCTTTTTGGGTTTGCTTTACAGATTACATTTCTTGATTTATGATAACCCAAAATGAAGAACAAACAATATTTAGCGAGGGGGAACACCTCGTAAGATATAGCTCGACAACGAGTGTTCCAAGCCTATGATGATAGACAAATCAATATTACTCTCGCTATATGCCTATGATGAAGGAACTGTAGCTTCATAAACCAACGTAAAATGGTAAATGTTGGTAAGTTAAGTTCCTGTTCCATTGTATATATTTTTATTGTCGACTTAATGAAGCACATTCAGTTTAAAGATTAAAAGTTCACGAACTCTGGTTATTTTGCAATTAAATTGCGTCATCAATAAAAGCTAGAAATGTCATACTTGAAGGGAATCAAGTAGGGAACACATACTTTGTGGATCTCTATTTGATTCCTAACAACAACATGACATAACTAGTTATTATAGATGATTTACTTATATCTTTCAAAATGATAATATTCTAACTTCATCGTGGTTGACAAACTTAGACTAAGGAACTTGATTATAGGTATATCTTATATCTAGTTCCTAAAGGATAAAGTTTATTAACTATGTCCATGAAGATAGTATGTGATCTTATCTTCTTTCAAAAAATTTGGTATGCACCACAAATTCTTGGAACCTTTTCATGTGAATTTGCATGACATCTTAAGTGTTTAAATTTAAATTTTGAAGGAGATTTGTCTTGGTTGTAGTTGATAGTTATTTAAGGGACACTTGATTCTTTTCTTTAATAACAAAGATGAATATTCTACAGAATGTGTAATCATTGCTAAGAAGATTAAAAGTTTAAGTGGTCATATATTATTATGTTCGAGATCTAACCATGGAACCAAGTTCCAAACAAGTTTGATGATTTTGCAGGAAACAAGGTACTGACTACAATCTTTCAAAGTGAAGAAAATTATAACCAAAAAGGAACTTCTGGACAAAAGTCGTCAATACTACTTCCCAATCATCAACAAGGATATGGTTACATCTTTGATCAACAAGACATCCTACAAACTCAAAAAGTAGGGAAGTTTGTTGATATAAGTGAAGAGGCGATGTTCCTGTGATGCGCCTTTAATTGCAAAGCATACCAAGTTTACAACAAATAAAACAATGTGCACAGTAATGAGTGAGCATATTATTGAAACTAACTTGTTTGTTCACAGTAAACAGGTTAAAGATGGTTTTCATGTTGAACTCACAAGTTTCTATGGAACTAGAATTCCTAACATGAAATATGTCACTCTCGAAAGCAACAATAGCCATCTATATGACCTCATGGAGACGAGCTTAAAAATGAGGATCAAGTTCAAATTCATGAAATAGAAGTTCAACTCAATAAATATGTGGAAGCGAGTTCCTATGCAATTAGTGGGAACAAAGGAACTCTATACAGGTTAGTTGTTGATAGGAACAACTAAACAAAGGTATTAACTTTGAGGAAACAACTTTTATTCATGTAGCTAGGTCATGATATAATTGAATATTATTTTCTTGTTGCTTACATGGAATTTAGATTGTTCCAAATAGATTTTCAATATGTTCAAAATAAATATTTTTTTTGGAAATCTATGAGGAACAACATCAAGTTTCTTCTTGAAAAATGACTTAAAAATTGACAATAATTTTTGTTTTCAAGGGGAATTGACTTAGTAGTTGTACATCGTAATATGGATAATATTTTTGGTACAACTAACTATTTTATGCAAGGGTTTTTGCTAACCTTATAAGCAAATGTGTACACGAGCATAATAAGGAAACGCAACTACTCTCTTGGAGCATTATGACGCAATGACAAAAACATGTCAAGGAACTTTTGAAGGATGATGAATATGAGTCAAGTTGAAATGACAGTTTCCATCAGATGTGAAGATATCAAAATGATGGAACTAGTAGTTCAGGAACTCAAAAGTAAGTCATCAAAATCAGTCCAAGTACTTGAGGTAATTTTATATTCATGGTGAAATGTGACTTAAGTTATGATGTTCCTATTGTAAATTACATCGTTAAATTATCAATATGAATGCTAACTTTTATAAGTCTTGCTTTAAATTATGTGAATATATGTTCTTTATAATTTCACCTATTCATGGACTGTTTAGAGGAACAAGACTTGATGAAGTATGACTTAAGTGTAAACCTGATCTTTTCCAAAAGTTTTGTCGAATTAGGCACTTACACATATTAAAAATGAAGTGATTATATGCACACTAGCGTAAATATGTTACACTTAATTTTTGTGTCGTAAAGGCATACTCACTTGCCTAAGAGTGTTAGAGGTCTCATAATAGAACTATGGATGCTATCAAACATGAAAATCCTAAGTTGCCAAAGGTACAATGAAGGAAACATTGATGGAACAAGACAGGTAATTTCCTATATTTCTTTAACTTTTAGAGGGAACAAACCTATTCTTAGCCAACTATCATCAGTTCACACCACATTTCTTCAAATACCCTTTGATTGATTAATTCCTAATTCCATTCATATCATGTCACTTCAAATCTCCTAATTTCCATGTGCTCTAATTTATGACTTTTTATGGTTCAATGATGCATAAAGAGTGATAAATGGTAAATACATTTTGAGGGGGAAGTTATGGAAGAAGTGAGAAGCAAGTATTTTATGTTTTATCAAGTGATGCTTAGAAGGATATATTATTAGATGGAACTAATCATATAAGTTCCTAATGCTGAAGGAATGGTAATGAACTCAGGGGGAATAAGGAAGAAATCAATATAAATGTGACATTCTAGGAAACATGCAATAACTTGTAATGACACCCTTGTTTAAAATATATAAAAAAAAAATTGAAAAGAAAAAGTAAACAAGGGTGATCAAATCTTTATTATTTCCTAGAAGTCAATATTTAATATGGTTGTGAAAATGCTTACTCATAGATTTGATGATTTGAGAAGAGGAACATAAACGAAAGATGAAGAACTTGATTAGAAAAATTAATTCGTTAAAGTTTCTTCGTGCAATTATGAGTTCCTCACAGTTGGTTGGTTGAGTAAAAGTGAACTTGATAGATATATATATCAAGGTGAATGTGTGTGAGGTTTGACAGAGATTTCAAAAGTGTGAAGTAAAGTAATCAACTCTAATTATTGTTGAGAACCTCTTATTAAAAGTCTAAACCATAGAGCACACAATATATCTCAAGTTCCCTCTACTCAAATTGTTCCATAACCTTCTTTCATATTTCTTTGAGCTGCATATTACAATGTCCTATCTCTTAATTCATTCTTGACTTTCAAATCTTATTTTTGCTTGACTTTTATTTTCTTATTTGTCAAGTTCCTTCAATGGTTTTTGAAGTTGGGTCTTTGGATTGTGAGTTGGAAATTCGTGTAGCACATGCATCCTAAGTTTGAAAAATTGAGATTCTTGAGGCTTTTGGGACTAACAAGTGTTTAACCATTATGGTGGTAAGTGTAGCATATAACAATAAGTGTATATGATTTACCTAAAACAAATTTGTGTAAGATGATCCTTTTCGATAATGACAAAAGGGGGAAGAATATGTGTGATGCTTATGGTCAAATATAGTTAAGTCTAAAGGTCAAATATAGTTAAGTCTAAATCCTTATATGATGAAAGTTATTTATATGATGTGTTTATCTATGTTGATATTTCCTTCATATACATGCAGGACTTGTTAGTTAATGGGGATTAATGTACATCGTTTATTGTTTAATTTATCATAAGCATCATTTGTTGTCATCATCAAAAAGGGGGAAATTGTTGAATCATGTAGTGTTTTGATGATTGTAAACAAATGATGATTATCTAACTAACATGTGTGTTTGAGATGTGCATATTACATTAACATGAAACAAGTCATGAAAGGTTGAATATATCACATCATGAAGGGCTTCCAACAAGTGAAGTTCCTAAAAGAGTTCCTATAAGGAACACAAACAGAGCGGTTCCTAGGTACATCCTAAGAGGAACATTGAATATGAAGTTCCGGAGCAGTTCCTGAGTGGGAGCTGCAAGATGACGTTTCAGAGGTGGAACAAGAAATTCCTGAGCAGGAACTATGAGTGCGAAGTTTCTTAAAGGAACTGTCTGTTTGTTCCTCTCTAAGGAACAGACGTGCTGGTCCTGTTATCTACGTTAAAGGAACGAAGCAGCAGTCAAAGGAACTAGGCGTGTAAAATATTGTGCTACAGTTAAAATAAATCTGTTGAGATTTTAAAGGCTATATTTTAGGAAAATGATTTTATGTGGTTCAAATATGATGTTAAAGGAAATATCTTTTATGGAAAAGATTTTATCTTTATTCATAAATAAAATCATTTTCGGATTTAAAAGAAAATTCTTTAAAGTTATTATTTGATAAAAAAGATTTAATTTTGGTGTTATTAATTAAAATAGTTTTTAATTAAAAACCAAATTTAAAATACTGTTGCATAAGTAAATGCTAGATTTTAGGAAGCAGTAACATTTCCATCTCCCACGTTCAACTGAGGTCGTGGAGATCATGGGTAACAAAAGGAACGTGTTCCTCTAGTTGAGGAACATCATGGCAAAATGGTTTAACCACTAACACATGATTAATCCCACGTTCATTCTAAATGACTGCTATAAATAGACAAGTTCAATTAAGTTTCAAATTGTCTGACTGGTGTCATTCCATAAGGTCTGGCTTTAGGAATAATGTTACAAAAGAATTATGTTTTTCTATTCCTTGTTTTGAGTCAGTTCCTATGAGTCCCAAGTTCCTACAAGTGCCATGTTCCTTTACAGTTCTTGAGTTTCTACATACTAGAGTTAAACTGTATTATCAAATGTCTGTATTTGAGTTTGGGGTTAAAGGGTTTGAGTGAACTCTTGTAATGGGGACTTGGTTAAGAGTTTGAGTGAATTCTTGTATCAAGTTCGAGTTAGGAACTTGAGAAAGTTCTTGTTGTTTATGCGTAGACTAAGGGTGAAGTCTATCTAGGGGTGAAGGGTTTGAGTAAACCCTTTGTAAAGAGTTGTGGGAACTCTTGAAAGACTTAGAGTTAAGTATAGAGTATAGAGTATAGAGTGGAGATTGTGAGAGAGTTAGAGTTCCTAGTGGAACTTGTGCGAGAGTTAAAGTTCCGAGTGGAACTTGGGCATGTAATAAGTTGTAACAGAGGAGGAGGAGGCATCTAGGCGCTTTGGCGCATTATGCCCAACACAGTTTGTTCAATATTATCCTGTCGGTCAAGCATGGCCTGGACAAGCCCACGGAGCTCAGTCATTGGATCAGGTGGAGGGGTAGAGTTCTGTTGCTGCTCGTTATTCGGAATTTCAGACATGTTGCTGAGACGCGTAGCAGAGAATACAGCTGGTGTAGACAAGGATGACAGTATTACTGACAGAGAACATTCACTATGGTCAGAACTTCGGCGAATTAGCCTAGATCCTGAGCGGGCCCAGGCAGAGTTCCTGTGAAATAAGATGAAGAGTTAGCATAGAAGTTTGTCCAGACTTTGTTTCTTCTTTTCTTTTTTCTTTCTTTCATTTTTTTTGGTGCAGGGAATGAAAGAAATGATATCTTTGAAAATTATTTTCTCTTTTAACCCCAATTTCAGTTATCATTTATTAAACAGTTTTTTCACCAAATACCCCTGACAAATAAATTTATTCACCAAATACCCCCACTTTTTTCAAAATTCACCAGATACTCCTGACCTTTAAAAAAATTCACCAGATACCCTTTTGTTGACGGACGTTAGTCCTCCGTTAGCTTTTATTTACAATTTTGCCCTAAGTCAACCTAATTAGCCCTAAGTCAACCTAATTAATCCTAACTAACCCTAACCCTCCTTCTCCCCTAACCCACCACCGCCACCCCCCCACCCCACCCCAACCCCCCCCCCACCCCAACAACCCCGGCCCCAACCCCCCCCCCCCGCAGCTCCCCCTCCCCCTCCCACGCAGCCTCCCCCTCCCCCCCCCCCCTCCCGCGGCTCCCCCTCCCCCTCCCCGAGATTGGATGTGGGCTTTAACGGGTGGGTCGGCGACTTCGAGGTTTCTTTGGGTCGGCCACGTTTACGCAACCGACTCGTTCTTCTGCGGCTCGAAGCTTACCGGGCCCTACTTCCACGGTCCATGTAACATCCGCCGGCGAGATCGAATTTAGGCTACGTAGTTTAGGCGAGATCGAGATCGCGGGGGTGGGGGAGGGAAGGGTGGGGGCTGCGTGGGTTGTTTGGGGGGGGTTGGGGGGGGTGGGGTTAGGATTCGACGGGGGGGGGGGGTGGGGGGGAATTCGACAAGGGTGGGGGGGGCCGCGCGAGGGTCGACGGGGGTGGGGGGGGGGCTGCGGGATGTCGGGTGGGGGAGGGGGGGGCGCGGCGGCGGGGGGGGGGGGAGGGGGTGGTGGGGTTGGAGTTGTGGGGGGTGGGGGTGGTGGGGTGGGGGTGGGGTGGGGGGTGGGAGGGTGGTGGGCTTGGGGGTGGGTTTAGGGTTAGTTAGGGTTTTAGGGTTAGTTAGAGTTTTAGGGTTCTTAGGGTTTAATTAGGGTTTAATTAGGGTTTAATTAGGGCTTTTTAGGTTAATTAGTTAATTAATTAACGGAGCACTAACGTCCGTTAGCCAAAAGGGCATTTTTGGTATTTTTTGAAATGTCAGGGGTATCTGGTGAATTTTTTTAAAGGTCATGGGTATCTGGTGAATTTTGAAAAAAGTGGGGGTATTTGGTGAATAAATTTATTTGTCAGGGGTATTTGGTGAAAAAACCGTTTATTAAAAGGTGTGAAACCTTGACTTTATCATTTGTTTTGGATTTTCCATTACATTTTTTGATTTGTTATTATTATATATATTTTTTAGACTTGGACCATTTTATTTACATTTTACACTTCCACTTTTTAGGCTCATATTTTTTTGGGATAATACACAAACATTTTTCAAAATCAATTTGATAATATCCTTCCATTTCCTGCTACTACAGAAATAAGAGAAAAGAGGTATAACGAGGCATGTGTCCTCATTTTGGCAAATTATAATGCCCTAGATATCGTTCTTCCTTGTAGTGATCTGCACGTATTGATTGCTTCTAAGCGCTGAAACTACAAAAAGAAAATATTAAATGCAAAAGGGGCCACACCAGAAGGTTGCCTACGTATCTCCATGAGTGGATTTGGATTTGGGGAAGAAATTTTTCTTGTGATGATTTTTTTTGAATGGAGAATCAGGCCCAACGTAGTTCTGACATCTTAAAATGAAATTTTACATAATTTTTTTTTTTGCAGCTGCACTCAGAAAATGAGTTGCCTACGTACCCCTTTTAGTACATTACATAGTAGAGAAAGCTAATATAGATGCATCTTTGGAAATTTTTTTTTACGGGATCAAGCCGCACGTAGCTCAACCTACAAAGTACAATAAAAAACAATTAATTGATTCAGGTACTTCCCGAACTTTTCAGATTTCAGTTCGCCGGGCGTCATGCCATGTATTCTCCTGTTTGAATACGTCTGTTCCACCTCTTAGGATTATACTAACGTGAAGTACTCGGGTTCTTCTCAACCATTTTTTTTAGTTCAGTTTGCTAGGCGCCAGGCCATGTATTCTCCTGTTTGAATACGTCTGTTCCACCTCTTAGGATTAGACTAATTTGAAGTACCTGAAATGTACACACTAACAATGTTAGTCAATGACTTTTCCTTATATATGTTTTTAGCAGGAAATGGAAGAATTTTCCTTTCTTTTTTTTCGAAAATGATTATCCCTTTTGACACTAATTTTTTTTTAGTCAATTTTTTTAGACTAGACTTCTTGTATTTTAGATTACGTTTTAATTACATTCTAATTCCTAAATACAACACATTTTGAACTCGTGATTACGACTCTTTTCATTTTTCATTTTTCCAAATTTTTTTTTGTTTTATTTTGGGATTATATCTTCAAAACAGGATTTTTTTTTAGAAATCAATTTTGTTTTTGGAAAAACCAATTTGAATGAAAAGAATTTTGAAGTAAATGTGAGTTTTTTTAAAAAAATGGGTGAGCAAACACATTGTTTTCTACATGACACTTGTGATAAATAAACAGGAATACTCTTAATATTTCAATAATCATTTCGACAGCAATTCACCTACATTTAATGATTACTGAAATATTGACCGACTGAAAACGGACTAAGGAATTTTTGAAATTTTTTCACATTATTCAATAACTGAAATAAATAAAGGACATTTGTGCATTGATCCTTGTGTCCTAAAAGTCAACTAAAAGGTGATTCATTTAGAAAGAGATTATGTAAAAGTGGCGGGCCTCGAGTCACTTCCATTGTGTCCATCGAGGGTGGACGCTCCTGACAGAGCCGGTCGCAATAGCTCGCGGATGCAGGTTTTACGCCCTTAATTCATTAATTTGTCATTCTAAAATTCTGACCCTTGCCAATAGACAGAGGTATCAGACCTAATAAGAAAATGGTTAAAAAAAGTGCACGTGTATGGATCGATAAACTACCAAGCACACGTAAGTTTCACATAAGCATGCTATATACAAAAATTATATTGGGAATAGCCATGATCAACTTTTTTTTTATATATACATATGGAAAATAACGCATTGCTCAGGTTTAAAACTCTTATACTTCAAGTGGAATTATAATCCCCGGTGGAGTCGCCAACCTGTGGTATCCGATTTTTTACTGTCTTAATTAACGGTCTGAATCCCACGAAAGTCTCTCATTGGACTATAAGATTTAGAAAACTTTGAAGTCGCCACCCTATTAATATCTGAATAGGGACAGATTTTTTTAATAAATTGTTTTAAAACCAATTTCAAGAAATATCATTTAAAACGATGATGACTTCCTATGGATAAGGCTTTTTTGAAAATTGGTATTTCATACCATGAGATAGGGTTCGGGGTTTAGGTTAAGAGGTGCGAACGTCTGGAACTCGTCTCCTCTTCCGTTCTATAGAACGGGGTCTTACTAAATGCGTTATTTTCCATTTTAAAGTAATCATAGCTATTCAAAAGAAAGAAAAATCACATAGCTTGCACATATACACATCAACCATTTTTATTTAGGACCAATATATCATTTGTACATGGTAGGTTTGAGCATTGAAGTTGCACTACGTACCAATCATTGCGAGATTGAAATCCACTCATGGATCAAAACCACCGTAGTTCGATCTGGTGTCTCACCCTAAATGGCCAATTCCATTGGGGAAAGAAAAGGAAATAGATTATGAAGAACTCACCTTTAGAATTAAACAAATTTATTGGAAAAAAGGTAATCACTCCAATTAGTGATTGAACTGAGATTAAGATAACCACTTTAATTAGTGATTAAATATGAAGGAGGATCAAGATAATCACCTCAATTAGTGATTAGAAATGGAGGTTAAGATAATCACCCTAATTAGCGACTAAACTTAAGAGGAAAAATAATCACCTTGATTAGTGATTAACGATGAAGGTTAGGAAGTAATCACCTTAATTGATGATTATTCAAGGTTTAGGATAATCACTTCGATTAGTGATTAAATGAGAAAAATAATCGTCCTAATTAACGAATATTAAGGTTTAAGATAATCATTCTAATTAGTGATTAAATAAGAAGAATAATCGTCCTAATTAACGATTATTAAGGTTTAAGATAACCACTCTAATTAGTGATTAAATAAGAAGAATAATCGTCCTAATTAACGATTATTAAGGTTTAAGATAATCACTCTAATTAGTGATTAAATAATGAGGGTAAAGTTAATCGCCTTAATTAATGATCAACCAAGGTTTAAGACAATCACTCTAATTAGTGATTAAATATGATGAAAGGTTAAGCTAATCACCCTTATTAGTGATTGAATGAAAAGTTTGAGTTAACCGCTCTAATCAGCAATTAATCGAGGATTGAAATAACCACCTTAATTAGTGATTACGTTTATGATTTTCAAGAGGTCTTAGAAGTTTGCTTCCTAATTTGAAGGCTTTTGAGAAATAATCTTGATTGAAGATTATTAAGTCATTTAGAGAGAAATGGTCAATTTGAGATCAAACTTTGAGAGATTGTGTTTGGCTAATTGGAATTTGGCCATTTAAAGCGAGACACGTGAAATGGCCTAAAATCAATTCGGAGATCATAATTACCAATCTAATTATGTCAAATTATATGATAAATCCATTTGAATATGGAGAACACATTTTTAAAATGTAAGATGGATCATCATACAATTTAACTTAGTTAGATTTGCAATTTTTCCTCTTAATTGAGATTGGGTCATTTAATTCATATACTATGATATATTGGCCCAACATGCAAAATTTGTAACATTGGTTGCTCATTTTATTAAAAAAGAGTTGTGGAATTATTTATGAAAATTATGCATAAACATCTCCATGTTTTTTTATTAATGAGTGATGTAATAACTATTTACAAAGAAATTATTATTACAACAAAAATGTACAAATCTATGATCTATACAAATCTTCAATCTTGATCTTTACCATGATGCTCCTTGATCTTCATCTCCTTGAATGGGCTTTGGAATTCATGTTTATTTGTAAACTTGTGAAAAATTAGAGATTAATTAACCTCTTTGATTTTGATTTTTTAAAGACAATTTTTATTGATTTTATTTACATGATAAAATGAGTCATTTTAAAATTTCATGATTTTTAATTAATATTTTCGTGTGAAAAGAAAACAAATTTTTTTATGGAAATTGAGTTAATCACTTTATTTCATTTTCCAGATTGCACTTTTGTTCTTGCACTGACTTACAAAAATCATAACTTTCTGTATAAAGCGTTAAATTGAGAATTTGATAGATATATCAGTGATTTCTTTATGTTGTGTCAATATTTCATAAACTTTTAATGACAACTCAAATTATGGTGAATTTTATGTCAAAACTGGTCAAAACAGGACTTTTATTGAAGTTGTTCTTTGAGATCTAACTTATTGAACTTATTTTGAAGTGAATTTTGGTATGAAAATTCTAGACACTTTGAGAAGATAATCAAAATAACAAGAGTTTCAGCTTTACCTTGGTAGCTCAATGATGCACTTCCCTTTTGCAAATTTTTCTACTTTTTTGTGATTTTCTTAATTTCTAAGTGAATTTCTAAATCCACTTAATTACTAACTTAAACTCTTTTTTGTGTTTTTTCCTTTTGATGAACTTCTTTTACTTACTTATTAAGACTTTTGCTTAGATGGAAAGATTAAGGAGGAGAAGAGTAATAGAGAAGATGAGAGTGAAGTTGAATTGTGTTTTTTTCAACTTCTTTACTTACTAATTAAGACTTTTGCTTAGATTGAAAGATTAAGGAGGAGAAGAGTAGTAGGGAGAGAAGTTGTGAAGTTGAGTTGTGTTTTAGCTCAACTTGGTTTTGAAGTGGAAAAAGGAGGGTATTTATAGAGAAATGAGGGAGGTGAACTAGGGTTTCAAAGAGGTAGAAAATCAGATTTTTCACCTAAAAAATCTGATTTTCTTCATCCATAATTACCCTAATGACATCACTCTAATGACCTCACCCTAATGACATCATCAAATCTCTTTGGAAACACAAATATTCTTATTCTTTTTGGATTTTCTCATAAATGAAGCAAAATTAGATTTTCAGAAAATATTCTTCCTCAAACAACATAATACGTAAAAAAAATGCATCGAAAAACGTGTAAAACAAAGCTGATTAGAACGCTGCGCCAAACGCAGGAGCCTGCGCTAGGCACAGCGCCGTGCGCTAGGCGCAAGGCTATGCATCTGGCGCAGAGAATGCTTGTGCGCTAGGCGCACAATCATGCGTCTAGCGCATGATTGTGTGCTTGGCGCACACTCGATTCTTCCGGAAAAAATCCGGATTCCCCCCCTCTTACACATGGGATTTGATTCTTATTCTCACATCTTTTCATGATTCTTATTCTCTAACTAATGGATAAAGGATGTGATTAATGGATAAAGAATATATTCTTATTCTTTATCCAATGGACAATGACTTGACTATCAAGAAAACTGATTACTACCGGTTTTGGGATACGATTAAAATCCCGACGCCTAATTGCGACTCGTGTTTTTTTCATTTTTTTTGAAAAACTCACTTAAGACAATTAACGAAAACTCGTCAAATTTATAAATACGAGCATGATTATACTACGAATCATTTTATTAAAACGGTGGTTGTAGTTATTGACTACGACTCACGGAAATTTCTAAGCCGAAACCGCACGACCAATACGCAAAAATGGAAAACGAGTCGATGGAATGAAACTCGCGCTCCGGGACGAAACATGCATTTTACGGGGCGCGCGTTCCACGATGCATGACGGTTTTCGTTATTTTTATTTCTTTTCAAAGTCCTTATTTATCCGAAAAAGGGGTTTAGAATTTGGTGTCTACAACATCATCATAACAAAACAACCTCACACTTAAGTGAAAGTGTACAAAGACTTGAACTTCCACTTAGTATAATACACATTTCAAAAATTCATATTCAAATGGTGTCGATAAACGATTGAACCATTAGCAACACATAATGAAAACATGAAGATATTACACAGACAAGATTAACAACTCATTTCCAATATATACTTGACACTAATAAGCCATGTGTCCATATCAGTTCATAAGTGCATCAATGTTATGCCCCACTAGCTCCTTGAAGCGGCCGAACTTCACACTTACATAGGTAGATCTCTAAGAAAAAAGGCTCCTGTGATAAAGCACAATGTCAAGAGACCTATTAAGATTAAACAACCTCTTAAACCATCACAGATTTAAAGAACTTTACCTTGGATGTTCTTATAAGTTCTTTCAATCATCAAATAAGGAAATTAATCTTATTGAACTCAAGACCCAACGTCTTATTGAGCATTAAGTTAAGATTACCCTACTCGTGATTACCAATGGGCACCAATCCTAAACCGATTCCCATCCTTTTCACCGTATCTCTAGCTAATGCCTTTGTGAAACAATCTGCTAGATTATACGTAGTTCTCACATAGTCAACAGTGTTAGCACTATCTGTGATAAGCCCTTGGACAAAACTATGTCTCACACTAATGTGCCTTGACTTACCCTTATACACATGACTATAAGCTCTTGCCAATGCTGCATCACTATCACAATGTATAGCAATAGGTGATATTAGTTTTGGCAACAAAGGTATCTTAAACATGAGATTCCTTAACCACTCAGCTTCTTTGCTTGCCTATGATAGAGCGATAAACTCCGATGTCATTGAAGAATCAGTAATGCAAGTTTGTTTCTTGGAAGCCCAAGATATAGCACCTCCCCCAAGGAGGAATACCCATCCATTTGTGGAGGAATGATCTTCTCTATTAGAGATCCAACTTGCATCCGAATACCCTTCCAATACCGAAGGATATCCACTATAAGACAAACCATAATCCATGGTTTTTCTCAAATATTTTAACACTCGACGAATAGCTTGCCAATGTTTCATACTAGGATCACTAGTATATCTATTTAATTTCCCCACCGCAAACGCGATATCCGGCCTAGTACTCGTCATAGCATACATCAAACAACCTATAACCCTCGCATACTCAAGTTGAGACACGACATTACCATCATTCGGTAACAATTTTTCACTTGGGTCCATACGAGTTGAAACAAGAGAGCAATCACTAAACATTAAACTTCTCGAGCACTTTCTCGATGTAATGAGATTGTGACAAGATCAACTTTCCATTGTCTCTCTTAATTCTTATACCTAAGATGACATCCGCCTCCCCCAAATCTTTCATGGAGAATTTTGAAGATAGAAAGGATTTTGTCCACTCAACTTGTGACAAATCTGTTCCAAAAATCAACATGTCATCTACATAAACAAATCATGACATCATTATAGTTGTCATCAAATTTGCTATATACACACTTGTTTGAATATTCAATTTGAAACCATTAGACAACACAATCTCATCAAACTTTTGATGCCATTGCGTTGGTGTTTGTTTTAGCCCATACAAAGATTTAATCAACTTGCATACTTTATGCTCTTGACCTTTCACGATAAACCCTTCCGGTTGTCGTATGCAAACCTCTTCCCGTAGTTCTCCATTCAAGAACGCCGTCTTGACATCCATTTGATGGATCACAAGTTTCTGAATAGCCGTAAGAGCTATTAATAACCTTATGGTGGAGATTCTAGCAACAGGTGCATATGTATCGAAATAATCAATACCCGGTTTTTGTGAGAAACCTTGAGCCACAAGACGGGCTTTGAACTTATCAATAGTCCCATCCACTTTCATTTTCTTTTTGAAAATCCATTTACACCCAATTGGTTTACACTTAGGAGGTAAATCAGCTAGAACCCAAGTGTTATTTCCCATGATGGAATCCATCTCATCATCAATTGCCTCTTTCCAAAAAGCGGCATCTTGAGACCTCATAGCCTCATTGAAAGTTAAAGGATCCTCTTCCACATTAAATATATATGGAAACTTAGTCATTACTGAACTCCTTGATCCTTCAACTAAATATACATGAAAATTCGGGCCGAAAGATTTCTCTTTTCTCGCCCTTTTACTTCTCCTAGGTTGTGATGATGTTGATGCAACATTCTCATCAAGAGCTTGTTCATCAACTTCTTGATCAATGTTGGTTTGATCAATTTCTTGAACATTGGTATTAGGAGTAATATCCTTTGATCTAGGAATTGATGAATATCTATTTTCATCAAAAATTGCATCTCGTGACTCCATAATAGTGTGAATTGTCCAAACGTCATTTTGTTCTATTACATAGAACCTATAGGATTTGCTATGAAGAGCATATCCTATAAAGATGCACTCAACTCCCCTTTCACCCAACTTTTTACGTTTGGGTTCCAGCACTTTCACAATTGCCCTACATCCCCAAACTTTGAGATAACTCAAGTTTGGTTTTCTTTTATACCAAAGTTCATATGGGGTAACCACGTTCTTTTTCATTGGAACTCGATTTAAAATATGACAAGCCGCTTAAACAGCTTCTCCCCAAAAAAACCATCACTTAAACCTGAATAGGATAACATAGAATTTACCATTTCTTGCAAAGTTCTATTCTTTCTTTCCACTATACCATTTTGTTGTGGTGTATAAGTTGCGGTTGTTTCATGTATAATGCACGTAGATTGAAAATAACTTGGGTCATAGTATTCACCACCTTTATCGATTCTAAACCGTTTAACTTTGTCATTTAGTTGCAATTCAACTTCATTTTTATAGATCTTAAATTTATCAAGGGCTTCATCCTTAGTAAACAACAAGTATACATAACAAAACCGAGAATAATCATCAATAAAAGTTATCATGTATTTCTTGTTCCCTAAGGAAGGAGTGCTATGGAAATCACATAAATCACTATGCACTAAATCAAGCAATGAAGTATCCTTTTCCACATTATTTGGAGAAGATTTCCTTGTTATCTTTGTTAACATGCATATTCTACACTTCTCTATACTTGGATCAGATGAGGGGATCAAATCATGTTTAGACATGGAATACAACTTTTTATAGTTAACATGACCAAATCTATTATGCCAGAGAGAAGAATTATCATTAACAATAAAGCAATTATCATTCAAAGCATTCGAAATACTTAGTTTAAACATACTATTACAAAGATAACCAAGTTCTACAAATGTACCACCCTTAGACAATATAAATTTATTAGCTTCAAACACCATTTTAAAACCTAATCGAATCAAGGTAGCACCGGAGACTAAATTTATTCTAAGTTCCGGAGCATACAACACATCTCTTAAAATAAGAGGCTTTTCGAAACTAAAAACTAATTCTACTTTTCCTATACCTTGAACCTTAGCCGTAGAATCATTTCTCATGTAAAGAACTTCTCCATTATCAACCTCCTTGAAGGTCTTGAATAGAGAGCGCTCCTTGCATGCATGTCTTGATGCTCCCGAATCGATCCAACATGAACAATCATCTTGTACACAAAAGATTTCAGAAATCATACACACAAAATTCAGATTTGAATTAAGTAAAACTTGTGTACACATACCTTATTTGGCATGGGCTTGGCTAGACTCTCCATTCCCACCATTCTTTTTGTTCATTTTCTTCTTTCAAATGGTGCAATCCTTCTTGAAGTGATCGGGATTACCACATTCCCAACAACCTCGTTGAGCACCTCCACCATACTTAGGCTTCTTTCCATTGTTGCCTTTGGTGAAATTGTTAGCCCTCTTCTTAGGATTAGAAGACGCCTTTGACTTACCATCCTCCACCATGCTAACGGTGGAAGAATTAGGATTGACATCCTTTTGTCCATCTTGGACCCGAATGCCCTCTTCAATCCGAAAATGAGCATCCAATTGTTCAATATTCATATCATCTTTCTTATGCTATAAGGAATTATAACATCCTTCTAACTAGGTGGCAATTTGTCAATTATAGAAGAAACAACAAAGGTCTCATCCATTACAATGTTGTGTTGCTTAAAACTCCCTGAGATTCTTTGAATTTCATGGAATTACTCCATCAACGGCCTAGAGTCTACCATTTTAAAGGCATTGAAATTACTAACAAGAAATTTCTTACTAGAAGCATCTTCGGCCATATACTTACTTTCTAGTTCATCCCAAAGAATCTTAGCGGATTCAACAAATTGATAAATATCAAATAAAGCATCGGACATACCGTTAAGGATGTGACCACGACATATGTAATCATCATTCTCCCATTTGTTTCTCTTCCTAATTGCTTCAACAGTTTCATTCTCCACTTCCTCGGGTTTGGGAGTGCTTAGGACATACGCCACATTTAGAGAAGTAAGGAGGAAATGCATCTTCTTTTGCCATCTTCTAAAGCCAACACCTTCAAACTTGTCAAGTTTGTGAAAATGTGCAGACATTTCACGGATTGAAGTCATCTTGCAAGTATATATTACTTTTGGATTGTTAGGAAACTACGAATAAATCAACAAGGGTCACAAGATGAATAATCTTCTAGGCGTGATGCACTTTCCCAAAAGCAATATTCCGACCCTATTCGTATAGCACGGGTTTCACATAATTCACCTTCAAGATACAAAGAAGAAAACAATAGTGTGTGGTCACGCTAACTATAAACACTATCAATTGGAAACAAGTTTTGAGAGATTTGAAATGATGAAGAAATTCTGATTTTGATCTTGAGAGATTTGTGTGCAAATATGTGAGAGAGAATTTTTCCACATAACTTCATCATATGAGTAATCTCATATATATACTCATGCTATAACATTTCAGAGAAACCGAAACAATGCCTTGAATAGCTTCGAATAACCGTCAGAGGAAAAAGAAACAACGCGAGATCAGGAACACGTTGCGAGCCGCGACGAGCATGATCAACCCAGCCAGGTCGCGGGGTGCGACCATGGTCGCGCGTTGCGACCAGAACCTGACTTCTTGAACGCAAGCAGATTTGTTGCGGGCTTTATGTCGCGGGGTGCGACATAGCTCGCGGGGTGCGAGCCTCCTTTGTTCACCAGTCGCGGGGTGCTACCCTGGTCGCGGGGTGCGACCAACCACTGACATCCCTAAGTTTGCGTGCAAACATACCACGACTCATATAGCATATTGTACCTCATACATCGTTTGAATCACGACACCATAACCAAGCAATTTAAACAAACATATCATGAATTAAACCTTACTTTATACTCTAAATCTCCAACAATTCATACCCATATTATGTTATATGTACTCCCTTTTCAAGAAAATCTTACAAATTTGATTTTCTCCTAGCTAATTAGGCATTATTAATGAACCCATTGAATCTTTATGTTGATTGTTCTTATTTTTTATTTATTGATTACTCTCGTTTTAGCTTCATTTTATTTAAGAGTTGGCTTTGAATCATTATATTACTTATGAAATGTTACGTTGTATATTCTGTATCTTGGAATATATGTTGCATTGAAAAAGAAAAGCACAAAGGACGTCCTAATTTCTCTTAACCCATTGGGTCAACTCGAACACAAAAGTTTTGGATTATAAACATGTGTGTACCCCAACCCAAAAGCTCAAAACTTTTATACCCCAAACCGAACCAACTGACCTGTTTAATTATCAAGTCATATGTTCTGCAAATCATTTTTCTTAGCGATCTGCATTTTGTAATCTATAGTAGAACTCTAGAAGTATATGGTTTGCAAGAGTACTTCCTGCACTGGTTTGTCTTGACATGCATAAATATCAAAAGAACAACAAAAATATGTAAGAAAGAGTTAATAAAATCGATGTCAAAGTACTGCTCTAGCCCTCTCTTACATCTAATTATGATTTAACTAAATCTTCTCTATTTCATATTTTTTGCTATCATCAAAAGTACAAGAAAATCGCCTTAAATTAAAAAGACAATCTCGCTATCCATTTCGACCTTACTTTTTGTTAGGAGGTTTTGTTAGGATTTTATTTTTGATAGGTGTATGACAGTAGCCTATCAAGAATTCTCCAATTTATTCTAGAATTCACTAGTACAGAATTGTCAATTTGCGTCGGCTTATTTGCGTCGCACCCTCATAGAACTGACGCAAAAGCTCAGGAAGAGCCTATTTGCATCGGACATCAGAAAACATGTGACGCAAACAATCACAGCAGATGAGTGGAAGGGTCATTTGTGTCGCATCATAGTGATGATGCGACGCAAATGACGAACACGATTTGCATCGAACGTAGCTCATGTGCGTCGCACATGTTGGGATCCGGATATTTGTGTCGCGTGCTGAGAAGATGCGACACACATAGCTGCATCTATCCAGACCTAGGATACTCCCCTATCTGCGTCGCACGTTTCTTTAGTGCGATGCAAAAAGTTATTTGCGTCGGACTCTATGGCCCATCCGACGCAGATTATTTGGGCTGATAAGGGAATTAGATAACCTAAAAAAATTGTCAAGTGCGTCGCATGGGCTATATGTGCGACGCAGATAAGCTTCTCATATTAAAATCCCATTTAACTCCCATATCCTCTCAGCCGTTTCTCTCTCCTAGATCTGTTTCATCTCTCTCAACTTCGCCTCTCCTTGAAACCTCCGGCGCACAAAACACGATGAATCCTTCAATGGCGGTTTTCGCCTCTCAACATTTGAATAATTCTAGGGCATCAGATCTAACCGGTTTCACCATTCTCTTCCCCGTGTTCTCAATGAATCCTTCAATGGCGGTTTTCGAAATCTAGTCAACATCAAGGTACGCTCCCTTTTTTTCTCTCTCCTAAAACACGATTTCCTTGTTTTTTAGTTTTTTTTCTCGTTTTATTTCGTTTTTTCGATTCGATTCGATTTTGATTTAATTTGATTCGATTTGTCAGTTTTGTATTTCATGATTGATTTTATGGTTTGTTCGAAACCCTAGGAAATATTGGGGTGAAATTTTTCTCTAAGGGATTGAATTTGGGGGTTGAATGGTTGAATGGTTGAGTCTCTCTCCTCTACTCGCTTTCCCGGTCAACTCTCGGCCACCCTGTTCTACTGCGCCACCCTAGCCCGTTGCCCCTGCCGCCGCCTCCCTGTCCAGCCACCCTGTTCGTGCCCTGCTTCAATAAATTTCCAAAAGCTCTTCGATTTCCAGGTTTTTTTATTCACCTTTAATTCTGAATTTCTTTGTTTTGCAAACTTTTAACTGTAAAAATCATTCGCCTATTTAATTATTTTTTCTAATCTGGTGGAGGAAGAGAAGAAATGGCAGACCAAACTTCTATATTTCGATCTTTCTAGACATGATTTGTATAAGTTTTTCATTTTAGATTTTTATTGTTCATGTTTTCTGATTACAGAACAATTGTAGAGAGTAAAAAATCATGGTTTGGAATATGAATGGTGTTGGAATTGTTATTTAATATGTTGCAATTAAGCGTATTTTAATATGTTTTTTTATTATTATGTTGCAATCTGAATGGTGGTGGAAAGAAAAGGCTGAAAACAAAAAAAAACCAAAAACCTACCATTTACGTCGCACATTGAGCCACATGCGACGCTGATGACAAGCATTTGTGTCGCATGTGGCACTACGTGCGACGCAAATGGTAGGTCCCTGGCATGCTGGGCTGCTGGGGGTATGGCTTGGCGTCTCCCATCTGCGGCGCATGCTGAGCCATGTGCGACGCAAATGGTCCATCATCTGCGTCGCACATGGCTCAGCATGCGACGCAGATAATAAACGCAAAGGCATACTATATGCTGGGGCGAGGCGTCATGTGCGTCGCACCTCGAGCCCTGTCCGACGCAAATAGCTCCTCAACTGCGTCGTTTCCTTGTCCGACGCAGATTATGTCTCCGTCATTTTCGTCGAGACCTGTACCATAATTGACAATTTTGTACTAGTGATTAAGGCCGATCTATATGAAGAGGAGGTTGAAACCATAAATTGGAGTTCCATTTCACGATTGTCTACCCATGAGGCCACGAATCATAAAAACCATCCACAATCATGTTGTGTAGCTGAAACTAACTCATTGAAATCATCGGCTCCACAACCTTGTTCCATAGATAAGAGTATAAGACTCATCACTCAAATCGTCGAACTTGAATCTTTTGAGATAGAAACCGCCGAGTTTTAATTTTGATGATAGGCCATTGATTAACCAGAAGGAACAGAGAAAGTCCAAAAAAAATGATCAAGTTTACTCAAAATTACATAAGTTGATCATGACTTGTTTCGATTTTTAGAAGTAGGGGAAGAGAAGAGAGGGAGAGAGAGAGAGAGGGGGGTATATCATTGTAAAAAGTGATAAAATCGGATTGACTGAACCAAGAGTATGCAATGGAAATTAGGGCGCGTTTTCTTCACCTAAAAACTCTTGAATTTATTAGACCTAATAGAACGTGATTGGAACTTATTGGAACTTATGGAACTTGATTGAATCCGATTGGAACTTATTGGACCTGATTAAACCTGATTGGAACTTATTGGAACTTATCAAACATGAATAAACCTTATCAGAACTTATTTGATTGTTTTGCAATAGTTTCATCCATTGTAAAATGTTAAACAACTAATGCAAGTAATGAATTTATTTTTTTTGACACTGGATGAAAAAAAAAAGAAAAAAAAGCCTAAGAAACTATATTGTAAATGTCGTCATGGTTGCTAAGCAGCTTTTATCAACTTTGTCAGCCTCTGCAACCATGTTCCTTGGAACTTTGATAACCATACACCACGAAAATTCCTTCACAATGTCTTTGATCTTAGTAATCGTCCAAAGGAGGTTAATATTAGTAACTGAATTATCCTTCAAAAGAGAAACTAAGTTAGTAAAATCCGTGAAGAAAGAAATATGAGTGAAGTGATGATGAATTGCCCAGCTCATTGCATAAAGGCAAGAGATAGCTTTTGCATGGAGGGTCGAGTTTATTGTGCCATAAGTTCCTCCAACTGGGTATGGGGTAGCCGAGGGATTACTTATGTTTTAGCAACTGTATATGCAATTAACTATGTTTATGAATGCCTTTACATTATGTCATTATTTCAAATTATACTCAATTATTGTCTCATAATTTTTATACGAGTAAAGTAAGATTAAAATCTTAAATAATTAATTAATTAAATTTTGTTTTGATGATATATTTGTCGGTAAATATTAGAACTATATATTCTCATGACATTTTGTGTAATAAATGTTAAATAAAAAGTATGATATAGATTATATATAAAATAATATGTTAAACTTTGAGTTTGAGGGATAAAGTATAAAACTGAAATGAATCTGGAATGAGTCTGAACAATAAAAAGCAAGTAAAAGTTAGCGGAAAGCTGATGTAGAACAGTCTAAGTTTTGGGTTGAGTTGGGGGGATAAATACACCTTGAAGATCCAAAATTGTAGATCAACCATTAGGGGTGAAGAAATCATAAAAAAAAGTAATAGCAGATCATGAATGAGGTGGAAGAGAGCGGAAGTATTAAAATAATTGATGATTTAAAATTTTGGATCATCCAATGGCCATGATTTAAGAGCATCTACAATGATTTGGTCTTACTTGGTCTAGGAAAATTAATACTTAGCTTTACTTGGTTTTTCCATCGGGGAAACTAGCTCTTTCAATGGGTTGTTCCTGTCTGCCAGACCAATTTTGGGCCTCGGATGACGTGCATAGGACGAGCAGGGAACCGCCGCTTGTCCAAGAAAGCTAGCCCAATTTTTCTCGTTTTTTCTCATAGCAGCTAAACGCTTCGTATAATAGAAAAGAGAGAAGGAGATAGAATGAGAATGCAATATAGTTTCGCGTTTCACCTCAATAGCATTTCATCTCAACAGAAAATGGGCAGACTACTGTCAGTGGCCCTTACGTGCGTTAGAGAGACCCACTAAGCAGCAAACAGGGTCATGCCGCGTGTATCAAGGAGTTTCAATACTTCTGAGTTTTTATTTTGGCTGATTCTGACGGTAATATTAACGTTTCAAATATTTGTAACGTCAATAAAAGAACCAGCTTATAATATAAAAAAATTAGAGCAACGACTAGTAAGCTATAAAATATTTTTATCTATAAATTGAGCCCAAATTTGAATTATTTTACCACACTTCTTCCCAACCAACTTTTCTTTCTAATCACTTTCTCCTACTTAATATCATTTATATTAAGCCAATATTATGGATTCGTAATCCTAATAACTCATACTCCCAAAATAATCCAAATCACCAACAAAACTCAAATTATGGAAATAATCCTTACTCCCAAAATAATCTTTATTCCCAAAATGATCCAAATCACTCACAAAATCCCCAAAACAATTTCCAAATCGATCCAAGTGTTCTACAAAATCCGGAATTCCAAAGGGTACTTATGTCTTTTCAAAGCCAATCGAATTATTCTCAACAATCTACACAACAAGCTCCACAATGTTCTCATCATTTATCCTAATATCATGAGCAAGCTCAACTGATACGCTCAAGTTATACGACGTTTTAGTGATATTTGAGGTGCACTTTGCTAAGGGTTTGATTGTAATTGTTAACATTCGTGTTTTATTTAGCCTTTAGCGGAAATTCGGAGCTTTGCGAGATAATTTGTGTTAACGCCATGTATTCCGAGCTTTCAAGATGAAATGGATTTGAATGATGTTTGATTGAAGTGTCTTTGGAGAGCTTGGGAGATTTGGCATCGTACCATAATGGGCAATCATCGGAAGCTCTAAGCACCAAGCATGCGCGTAACTTCGACCACCTACACAGCTCACGTCAACCAAGCAGCAGCTAGCGTCATCGCCCACCAAGCAGCAGCCAGCCATCGCACGCAAGCTCGCACAGCCCAGCACTCGCACAGCCCAGGCGCACTGGCTAGCCGCACGCCCGGCCAGGCGCTCGCGACTCGCGAGCTTACTCGCACCTCGCGAGCAGCATGCCCTCGCGACTCGCGAGGAACTTCGCGACTCGCGACCCTTGTCCAGGCCATTTTGTGCGGTTTGGCAGTGCGATCTTCGCGACTCGCGACGCTTAAGTCGGCTTGGGGCCACGATTTTGTGCGGGGTTTAAAAGCTTCCTAAAACCTAACTTTTGAGGGGAGACGAAGAGAAGTACGAAGAGGAGAGCTGAAATGTAGATCTTGGAGTGGCAAGCTTGAGGGGAGAGCTCCTCTCCTCATCCTTCCTTCTTCATGATTCTCTTTTCATCTTTCCTTCTTCGTTCCTCTTTGTTCTTCATTTCTTATTTCTTTGTTTTTCATTTTCTAGTTTTAGTTTTCATTTCTTAGTTTAGTTTTTAGGGATTCCAACTATGGATTTGGTTTTTGCTATCGGATTGTAGCTTGAACTGTTCTTGGATCAATTAACATGAAGCTTCAACCGTTATTGTGAGATCTTTCCTCTCTTTCTCTTTTCCTTGATTATGGTTCAATTTCTATGTTTGTGATTTATGATTGTTGCATAATTATGCTAGGAACGTTACTAGTTTGATTGTGTAGTTAATCTAATGCTAGATTTAAGAATAGAATCGGATTGTTTTATTCTTTTATCAATTGGTAGCAAACTAGGGAGTAATTTAGATGCTGATCATCTTGGTTATTTCTTAGGGAAATTGAATCAACTGTTGAATGTTTATCGCGTGTATGACATTAGCAGGTCTATTGGTTCTCTGTGTTTATTGCTGCTATTGGATTGAACTTAGACGCAGATCGGACTAGGTTATCCTTTAGTTAGGGTTTTATAGTCACGCTGATCGTGCTATTCAACTAAGAATAAGGAGAACACGAGATTAATTCTCAACAATAGATAATTATGGAAATAATTAGAGTGGAGGTTCGAGGATCGATAATGAATTGAAGTGGATGTTAATCGGATTCAAGATCTTTCCATAATTGATTTCTCATTTTATTTACTTGCTAGTTAGTTTTAGTTTGTTTATAATCTACTTGAAACCCCCCTTTGTAATTATTATTAGGTTTCTCGGCCCTTAGCTTAATCTAGGTATTGAATCACGCTAAGTACTAAACTCGTCCCTGTTTCCCTGTGGATACGACCCCTACTTCCACTATACTACCTTAGTGTAGAAGAGAGTAGGAGAAATTTTATCTTTGGCCGGGTGCGGTGTAAACAACGACACATCCGCGCCCGCCCATCAACCATCTTTTCACATATCCCAACATTTTCCACAACAACATGAGCATTCTCCATTGACTCTGGGAGGAGATGGAAGCAGTAGTAGTGCCCATGAAGAAGATGTAGCAGAAATTTATCCAATCATTTGAAGTTCAAGATGCTTCTTCTTCAAATAAAGCCACAACACCAAGGATTCAGTGGAGTGTAGATGAAGATTATGCACTTATTTCGACGTATATAGAGTGCGAAGGAGGCTTGTTGAAGGGAATCTACTAGAATGGTGATGGTTTTTTGGGTTTAATATTTCAGAGTGTGGAAGAGTCATGACGACTCAATCCAACCTTATGCCCAAGTACGTTCAAAAGTGTTACTAGTCACTGGAAAAAAATCAACGGAGATGTGAACGTATGGGTCAGGGTGTACACGGAGGCGGAAAGGGTAAAGGGGGTCTGGTTGTAATGTGTCATATTTATATATAGTTTTTTGGTGCATTTAGGTTGCATTTTAAGATTTTGTCAAGTAGGCACCAAATTGGTTCAAGTTCGCCTTCATAAAGCATTACAACATGATTTTTGAGCATATTTGACTCTTCTTCCCAACTAATTGGGTAGTAAGCATCTATTCTCACTTGTACATGTTATTGATGTTCATTCCGAATTTTTGCTTGGATTTTTGTTTTGATGCCATCTTGTTGAAATTTTTTTTTGAACGCATTGATTGGATTATTGGTTTTTTGGAAAGATTGAATTGTTGGGATTTGTGTACGGTAATAGTGGTGGATTGTGGTGTTTGTGGGAGCGTTTGGTGATCTGATAATTGTTGGTTTGGTTTTGGTTCCTTCTCTATTCTTGTTTTTGCAGTGAGGACACTGCGGATTCTAGCTTGGGGGAGGGGTATTCTATCTTTTATTGTTTTCTTGTGTAGATTTTATTGCTTTTGTAGGATGTTGCACGATTTGTACCGCTCACTAGGAGTGGGATTTTACGTGTAACCAAAAAAAATTGCATTGCTTTCTTAGTTGCATTAGCATATTTCATCTCATATTAGACTTCATCTCATTTCAGTTGCATCTATGGGATTATTGTTGGCACTCTTTGAGAACTTTGTTGATATTTTACTACATTTACTAAGCGTCATCCATCTTGAACACAATTGATTGTTTGTGGTAAGACTGATCGATCTCTCTCTGGCTTGATTTAACAATGTTGTACAGACACCTAACCTAAGTGAGCTTATGTGCCTATAAACGGACATATCTGTGTCATTTCTGTTCTTTCATGTGCGATTAGTTCCTCATTTGTCGCATTGATCTTGACTTTGACTTGGTACTCCTTGATATTTGATAGTGCATACATATTGATATATTGAAGCATTTATTTCATGATCTTAGCTCCAGAGTTTTTTTTTCATATTATCCTTTCTCTAGCCCCGCTGAGCCTTTTCTTATTGTGTTTGATGGATACCTACATTACAGCCTTTGGCCTCATTTGATTCTTGTCCCAAGCTGAGCTTGGGGGAGCGAGTATTAGTTTTGGTTCGATTTATATTGAATTAAAATGCTCTATTTGTGGTTTAGATGGATGAAAAAGTATGTTTAGTGAGCTTGGAAATTGAATTGAAAGTTCGAAAAAAAACAAAAATAATAGAAAGAAAAAAAGTGAAAAATGGAATGAAAAAGAGCGAAAAAAGAGTTGTGAATAAAGTGAATGGAAAAAGGGTTTATTTTGAATTGTTTGAGAAAAAGTGTTGATGATATATTTGGAGATTGTTGGTTATTGTGTGGAGTTGTTATGACCTTTCATGGTCATGCTTTCAGTTATATGATGTCCCTCCCCCTTCTTGGTTTTTCCACCACAATTCACAAATTATTTTCCATACCTTTAACTTCAGCCCCATTACAGCCCATAAAAGTCCTCTTGATCATTTGTGTATTGTATGAGTATTAAGTGAGTCAAAAAGCCAAAGTGAAAGAGTACATGTTTTATCAGAGTCGACTTGTTTAGGTTGAGTGTGATCATTTATCCTTTAAACACATTAAAGTTCTGAGTGCACATAACTATAGTGAGGTCTGTCAGGTTTGATTAAGTCCAGCTTGGGGGATGGTTTGTGGTATGATTGGAGAGTCGATTCCTTTACATGATATGCTATGCGGCTTTGTTCGAGATTGTTTTGATGCTTGGTTTGTGTAGTGATTATATCTCTTGTGTTTTCAGTTGAGTGTTTAGCCCTATTATAGTCCTATATTGTAGGTTGTCTTTCTTCTCCAATGTTTATGTCTTATTGCTTGAGGACAAGCAATGGTTTAGCTTGGGAGAGTTTGATGTGTCATAATTATATATAGTTTTAGGTGCATTTAGGTTGCATTTTAGAGCATTTAGATTCACATCTAGGTTCATTATTGCATTATATTCTTAAGTTATGTTATTATACTCCTTTTCGGTATGTTTTCTTGTTTTTTGATGAATTTTAGGTATTGAGAACGTATTTAGAGTATAATTAGCTAAACTTGAGGATTAGGAGCATTTGGAAGGAAGATACATGGCATTAGGATCATTTGAATATCTTATAGTACGAGTTTGAGCGAATTCAAAGCGGAAAATCATTAGAAGAAATGTGAAAAAGGAGTCACGTCTACTCTTCTGATCTTAACTTTTGATGTCCTTCTGAGAATTGAATAATTCCAGCAGATTTGGGAACTAGACTTGAAGAGCTTTCCAACGATAGGTGGCACGCCCCGAGAAGACTTCTAGTCTAGGAGTTATGCCTTTTGGAAGTTTGTAATGTTTCTGCTGGAATCTGCTATACCGTACGCGCGGATCACTAATTCCGCCCATTTAATGATATTTCGACTTTTCTTATTTTTGTAACTTACTTTCCTAGTTATATTAGGTTACTTAATATTATTTAGAAGAGGAACCCTAACTGTACTTTTCTCTTTTTCCTCTCTCTCACGTAGTTTTATTCATTAGTTTAGTTTTAGTTTTCATCTTCTTTTTCTCTCTAGCTTAGGAATAAATCCTAGTTTTTGTTCTTCTTCATTAATTCATGAGTTTATTTTTTTTCATTCTCTTTCTTTCATTTATTTATCAGATTATGCTTTGCTTTGTAGATTTAGATTTTCTTATTTATTTCATGATTGAGTAGTCTTGTTTTTCTAGGGTTTGGGAATCCATGTTTATATGTCATGAATCTTGATTGATGCTGCTGATGGTTTGATTAGTCATTGATATTTCTAATTGATTAGGTTTATTTTGTTAATCTTGCAACCTGATCAATTGTCTGATTAAATCTTGCTAATAACGAGTCATAGATCGAAATATAGTACTCCTTAGAGGCTTACCTACAATTAGCAAATCTGATTATGTTAGCGAACGTACTGCATATGTTGATTTGAAAGCGTTAAGACCCGACCGTAGAATTAAACTATGCTCTAGATATCTGATTAATTGACTATTGATGATATTTTCATAGATTATATATATAAGCATGGTGAACCATTACCCTAGATCTTTTCAGTTTGATTTTCATTTGTTTTATTAGTTTAGAATTAATTCTTATATGTGTGATCTTGTTTAGTTTCTCTATACCTTAGAAGCTAGATTAAAACGACCAACTCTCTATGGATCTGACCCTACTTACCCTACTACATTGCTAGAAGGTTTTGCATGAATTATTTTGACAGGTGTACGACAACCTATCAGGCTGCAATAAAGAAGACGTCAAGACTGCAACCTGTGAGATGTGGAGAACGGCCAATGGGGGCCGATTTGTATTGGAGCATGCATCGCATGTTCTGAGACAATACAACAAATGGGCATATGGCAACCAAATGAGCAGCGAAAACTCAAAACGGTCTGATCCAGAGGAAGGTGCGAGCTAAAAAGTCCCGACGACATCAAGAAAGTTAAGAGTAGGAGACAAAGCCCCGTATCCAGTTCTCCTTCCTCTTCAGAATTTACAAGGAGGATTAGTTTGGGAGAAGACTTGCTTCGGTATAAAAAGAAGTGTGATGCCTTGAGAGAATCAAAGAAAGAAGAAGATAAAAAGTTTAAAGTTTGGAATATATTAGCCCTCCCTTGATCCGGATGATAGACAAATGTATGAAAAACTTAAGCTAGAATTTAAGGATAAGCCCTCCCTTGATCCTTTGATCTCTTGACCCAAACTTTCCAATCTTGCTTTTCACATAGGGTTGCACATAGTTATTGCCTCCTTTCACTTTTAGTATCTATATCATGTTGTATTGCAAACTGTGCCACACATTAGCTAGGTTTTTGGGCTGAAACTCATCATAAGACTTCTAAACTGCTTATAGAAGTTTCAGGACTGTGTTTGGTCTTTCCTTGTGCTGTAGAGTTTGAAATGCTCTAAAATAACCGATGTCCAATAGGTTTAACTCAAGGCTATTTGGTGGTTGTTGAACTAAATGAAATTCAAATAATCCATTTTGTCTGCTAGCTGCTATCCATTCCGGATCTTATGAGTTCACATGTGGCTTTGCGTTATCTTGTTGAATATAGATAACTTTGCTTCCCTGAGTAGGCCACTTGGCCATGATTGCTGGTAGTACATAGTTGATCAGTTTGTCTCTCATTCTATCTCTTATTGTAATTGAAGTAATCGTTTTAGTTTTAAGAGTTCATGTTGGCTTGTTATTTGATGATCTTTGAGCAGGATGTTCTTCCACACATACCGACCTTCCCATCCCATGTCATTTGACCTAACGTATTATACGAAGGTCTGCCCACTGCACCTACAAACATTATCTTAATAACATGTCTTGTAGATTGGCATGCTTTGTATGGATTTGCTTCATTTAAGTGTAGATATAATTTTTGAGTCGTTTGATGCATGTAAAACCACTTTTCATCAATATGGATGAAATTGAACATGTCCATAAACTTGGCCTGGCCTCCCATAGTTGGTAGATGCTCAATGAAACAGAGTATCCAGATTAGCCTTGCTATTTGATTTTGCGGTGTTAAAAATGGACACATTGAATTAGTATGAGGCCTTATTCTGCCCCTTTCTACTAGCCTACAAATAATAGATGCACATACTCCTAACTTGTTTGCTAGGTCCCTCAAATTGCTTCTGTGTCTCAATGGAATTGATGTTAACATTTCCTCTGTTTAATGGAATTGCTTTCTTCCAACTTTACTTGTCATGTTTTCCCATACATTTACTTGCCCCCGCTCAGCATTTTGCTTCTTGGCTATGTTCCAGATGACGCTTACAATTTTCCTACAAACATGGAAGTTAGCAGCAATTTTTTATATCGACCCGTAAGGAAGCTCATTGTCCCTTACTTGTGACAGCAGCAATTCAGCCGTTTATTGCATTTTGTAGTTGCCAACCAAGGTTGAGGATGATGTTGAGACAAGCTAATGATATCAGGATCTATGATGTCTCCCATGATAGAACAACTATGGCCTCCCCAACTCCCACCCCGCCCTCCAAGAAAACAAAGGCTGAGTGAGATAAAGGACCTTAAATGGCTGAAGTTGCTACTGTTGACTTGTTGGTTACTGTTGTTGACTTGGCTACAAGAAGTTAGTTGTGTTGAAGAGAAGAATCAACACCCACATTCAATGCTCTCTCTCTCTCTCTTTTTTCTATTATGGTGGTGAAGTAAATGTCCTAACTCCCTTACAACCATTCTATACTAGCATTTTTTGCACGCTATGCGTGCATGTCATTTTAATGGTTTTTTTTCTTAATTAGTTATTCATCAGTGTTACAAAAAATTTGATACAAACAAACATTTATAATTAGCTTTAATTGTTTAATATGTTTTTCTTAAATCAATGTTTAATTGGTTTGTTCATCATTATTCAAATATAGTATTGAGAGAAGGAAATATAAAGCAGAAGAAAGCTGGCGCTCAAATAAAGTGGAAGAATTTGTGTATCAGGTTTAATTGTTGAATATTAATAAAGTGAAAGAGTTTGATTTATATAATATAGATTACCGAAGAATAATCAACATATAGGTTTTAAAATATTATCAATAGAATTATTTATATGAAATTCAAGTTTTTATTTTTCTTCTGATTGTGTCAATCAAGTTATAATGTCAATTTAATTTTTGATTAGAGTTTTTCACACATATATATGTAAGAGAGGAAATCAATCTCCTTAATTTAATATTTAATTGAAATCTCAAATTCAATTCCATTGTTACCTTAATCAACAATAGGTTTTAAAATATTATCAGTAGAATTATTTAAATGAAATTCAAGTTTTTATTATTTCTTCTGATTGTGTCAATCAAGTTATAATGTCAACTTAATTTTTTATTAGAATTTTTCACACATATGTAAGAAAAGGATATCAATCTTCTTAATTTAATATTTGATTGAAATCTCAAATTCAATTACATTGTTACCTTGTTCAATATATATGGCAAGTAGGAAAAAAAAAGATTATTTAATATATATGACAATATAAATTCATTAAGGGTATATTAGACTTTTTGTGAGAGGACACCATCTTCATCCCCCCTTCACTTATATAATAGAGATATGTTTGTATTTGGCTGGTGAAATTTTAGAAGTGTGAATTTGCCTCCAAAATTTTGGTGTGAAATTATGTAAAGGCAACATTGGAAAGGAAACAAAAAAATTTCGTTCAATGGGTCCCTTTTTCCCGTTGAATTACAGTTCCCCCACCCCCCCTAATTTTTCTCTTAATAAAGTTACCCACATGGGCTGTCAGTTTCTCTTCCCTGCTTTTTGCTTTTCTCTTTCCTGCTTTTTGCACTTCTCTCCCCCCCTTTTCCCTATCGTGTGCAAAATCGGGACCTTAGCTTTTACCTTGGTTCTCCCCCAAACTACACCGAGTTAATTAAAAAGAAACGGATGGAGTAGTTTGCAATATAGTTGTATCGTACTTTAATTATGAGTGTGTATGTGTTTTAACTTCTGAACATCAATGTAATATTATTATTATTGTTAATGTTATTGTTATTGTTGTTGTTGTTGTTATTACTATTATTACTACTATTATTGCTATTAATGTTATTAATATTACTATTATTATTGTTATTGTTATTATTATTATTGTTATTATTATTGTTATTGTTGTTATTGTTGTCATCATTATTAATATTGCATTGAATTGTCTAATCACATGACATTGAATAGTATGACAAATATAGTATTGCTGCATTGAATTGTCTAATGACCTGACTTTGAATAGTATGGAAAATAGTTATTGCATTGATATGTCTACTCTACATTGTATAGTCTACTCCTACATTACATTGATATGTCTACTCTACATTGTATAGTCTACTCCTACATTGCATTGATATGTCTAACTGGTCAAAAAATTATTGCTATGTATGTAAGATGGATTTTTTCTATATAATACAACACAACTTCAACCATAAAATCCACAACTCCATCCATTTCTTCTTCTCAGTTTTTTATTTTCCACCAAAAACACCACTTCAAACACCACTTCTGCAAACTGAACTATGATTCATGTTCTTCTAGTTTAGGGACCCTGCATTAGAAAATATGTGCATAAGGACCATGAGGAAGCCCATGAAAGATTTTTCATATTTCAGCGATGAACCTCTGTACCCCGAGAACATTCTTCGTCGAAGGTTCCGTATGCACAAGAATGTTTTCCTTCGCATTGTTGAAGGTGTAATAGCTGAATATTAGTTCTTTACGCAAAGGGTGGATGCCACTAGAAGGTTGGGTGCATTTGCACTACAAAAATGCATAGCGACTATCAGAATATTCGCATATGGTTCATCCTACGGTGTTGTTGACGAGTACATGAAAATTGCTTCAAGTACCGCCAGAGAATTCCTTCTTCATTTTGTAGAAGGGTTTGTTGCTAAATTTGGACCTGAATACCCGAGGAAGGCAAATCCAAATGACATTGAACGTTTCCTACATGAAGGCAAGCGTCGCGGCTTCCCAGACATGATGGGAAGCATCAATTGCATGCACTGCAACTGGAAAAATTATTCTCTAGGCTGGAAAGGAATGTATTAGGGAACAAAACAACAACAATAATCCTAGAAGCGGTTGCTTCAAGTGACTTATGGATATGGCATGCTTGTTTTGGCACCCCTGCTTCATGCAACTATATAAACGTATTGCACAGTTCTCCCGGTTGTGATGATGTTCTATAAGGAAAAGTTCCAGAAGTCAACTTCTCAGTCAACGGGACAACTTATAACATGGGTTACTATCTCACGGATGGCATCTACCTAAGATGGTCAACATTCATTCCTGAAATAAAGCTCCCCAACCCCCCCAAGCAAAAATTATATATTCACACAACATCAAGAAGCTGTTAGAAAAGATGTAGAGCGTACACTCGGGGTATTGCAAGCTAGATTTGCAATCATGCGCAACCCCGCTCTCGCGTGGGATAAAGACATTGTGGAAAATAATCATGGCCTGTATCATCATGCATAATATGATTGTTGAAAATGAGCGTAATACTTTTCAATATTATTGAGATACGAATGAGTATGATCAAGTTTAACCTCAAAATAGCATGTGGTCATCTAACCAAGCTGGAGGAGATTCATTCATCGTGTATAACAAAAGATTCAAGGCGCGAAATATAGGTGCATTCATGGAGAAGAGAGCCGAGATGCAAGACGGGAAAACTCACATCTCACTAAAAAAATAACTTGGTTGATTGCATATGGCGTAAGTTTGGGGCCAATTATTAATTTGATTAAGTAATTTTTATTTAATTATTGCTTATGGTTTATGTAATTTCAAATTTCATGTATCTGTGTTTCTTAAATTTATCTATCTTATGTATTGTGTTCACTGTTTTTTTAATTATAATGTCAAGTTAACGTAATCTAATTTAACGTAAGCTAATTAGCATATAGTAATTTAACGTATTCTAATTATCGTAACTTATTTAAATAGCGAATTATTGAAATGCATAAATAATGATTAATATATCACTAATTAAATTATGAATACAAAGTATCTACACGGCTACACCATATAAAAATAAAGATATTTTGGGTAGGAGAGAGAGTATATGGAAGGGTATAACAAATGTAAGAGAGAGAAATAGAAAAACCAAGTAAGACTAGCCCATCTGTTTTGAGAAAAACAAATGAGTTGGTGGGGAGTTAGTGGGATCAGAGAGATGTGAGGTGTAAAAAGGAGGAAAGAAGAGAGAATGGAAAAAAAAAAATACAAAGACCAACAAAAGCTAGTGCATCCATTGTAGATGCTCGAAAGTCTAAGAGCATGTACAATGGGGCTCTCCAACTAGCTCTCCAAGGAGAGAGCAAATAGAGAGCGACCTCTTACCCAACAATGGGGTTCTTGGGTGTGTCTTAGGTGTATCTCCATCACTAGTGGAAAAAACATCAAGTGCTCCGGTTAAAAACCCTACAAGTGCTCCGTATTTGACCCGTAGCAGACGTTATACGAGCACTTGAGTATTTAACAAGTGCTTTGGTTGAAAACCGGAGCACTTAGATTAACAAATGCTCCGGTTGTCTTAAAAACCGGAGCACTTGTGAATTCTATATGTTCAAAATTCGTCAAGTGCTCCGGTTGATAAGAGAAAACCGGAGCACTTATGAATCAAGTGCTCCAGTTTTTCCCTAACAACCGGAGCACTTGACATTTTTTTTTTAAAAGAAAATTGCAGCTGTTGCTGTACAACAGTAAGCATACAACAACAACAACAAGATTGGCAGGCATACAAAAAGTTAGTCCAAAGCTCGATTTTAAACAAAAACAATAACGAAGTATCACAGTGAGAAAAACAAGAAATATAGATACATTCTCTATCTTATTTACGTATGAGAAAGTTTATCAAATTGATGAATGATAATCCAGTAGCAAAATGTTTAAAAAGCACCTAACTAGCCAGGTGACATAAGGAATGGCAACTCGGAGGAAGCCATACATGTGTACCACTGTTCTCTCTTGACGTATAAATGACGTAGGATGGCTTGTGAAGACAAGATGAGTTCAGGATTGCAGACAAGGAACTTAGGTTGACAAAGGAAGTTCCAGGATCATTCTCAAACCATTGTGCTTCTAAACTGCAAAATTAACAAGGAATATTACAATCTTATTAGGTAAAGAAGAATACAGTTTCAAACCAGATTACAAGTACCAATTAGAGAAGCTAACTCGCGCTTCTTCAGGCCTGCAGAGCAAGCCCAAAACAGCAAGAATAAAAAAAATTAACAGTTCTGATGTATAGGAAGTTTGCCACCTAATCCACACATAGCTAGCAGTTTCATAACAATGAAGCTTGCAGGCATATCCACAAATATAAACATAATGTTTCCTTCACTTTTGCATTACAGGCCATAAATCCTTATTTACTCTAACTTTGCCTATGCTTCCTTGTTTTCAAGGATATGAATTCTACGTGTATTACATACATCTCCAATTTTATATCTTTGTATAGATTTAGTGGAAATGGCATGAAGAAGGTCACAAGTCTATTACAATCAAAGTGGAATAGTCTACAACAGAAAGCAAGAAATCTAAACAATGAACAAAGCGAGTACGTTCATTAAAATTTTGTGCAAACAGGAAGAAAAAAACTGAGGAAAAAAGGAAATTGGTCGTTAAACCAGATTAAGAGTATGTTTTTTGGAAGATATTTTGAACTATACTTCTCAAAAAGCCAATAAAAAAACCGCATTATACTAGGCAAGCTAGCTGAATAATTGACAAACATGCTGCAGGATGATCGTGAAAATGGTGGACTATTAGGTGGCAGCCTAGAGATGTCTTCATCAATGCAAGTATTGATTGACATCGACCAAGAACCATCAGCACTGGAGCACATAAGACCAACTAGTATATGAGTCACATTTGAAAACAAACAGATATCAAGACCCGTAAGAGCATACCTTGTGAATCTTGACAAATTGACCACTACAAAGCAGCTAAACCATGAAGCTGAGTCTGCAAACAACCATTAAGATAATATTAACAAAAGTATTAAAGGAACATGATATAAGTAGGACCTGCTAATATATTTTAACTTATTTGTAATGAGGAAGATTAAATAGCAATAACATCAACTATCAGAAGTAATCAGGTCCATAGAATCCAAGATCACACTCATAATCAAGCCTTCTTTAGGGATCATAATTCACAGTGGACCTGCATACTAAATAAGAATAATAAGCTATTTTCTCCAACCAATGGGTTTCAAAGTGGGACTATATGAATTGTGTATGATAGATATGACAGATTCTCTCCATAAACCGTCTTTACATTTCATCAAAATAGCACCTCAAAACAAAAGAATCAGCAAGTGGCAGATTCAACAGGCAATATCTTCAGAAATCAGCCATCATCTTTTTCTTAAAGATCTTAAGGAAGTGTAAATAAAATTTCTTAGAGACCAAAATGCTCCACAACTACGAAACAAAGTAGTGCGGTATATGTATTCAAGTGAATTTTATGTTGAGAGAAAATACATGTATTCGGGTAATCAAATCTGCAGACAAAATGAGACCATATAGTGTGACAAAAATACTTAAAATTGAGTCCCATATGGAGAAGCTATTGGTAAAATTATGTCCCAAGGAACTACAAGTAGTAATAAAAAAAAGTTACAACCAAAAGTTCTCTTGTTAATACGCTTTCACCATAATAAAGTTTATTGGACTACATGGTAGCTGGCAATATTTCGTAGCTACTAGAGGACTACAAACATCCATTGTATTTGTACAGATGCGCACAACCAATGGAAATATTATTGCTAATGCAGCTAGAGAGACCCATTAAGCTGAGGAATATAAGAATCACAAAAGGAAAAAAACCCATGAAGTCTACAATCCACCTTCAGGACAATTTAGCGTGACATGAAGAAGTCTAGAGAAGGAAAGCTACTGCAAGCTACGGAAGGTTCTCAGAGTCCCCGTACCAATGACCAATTCTTAGATAAATTCTATCTCATATTAGATCTCAGGCCTCTTCTTCAACTATCCTTTTCCCTAAAAACAGTTCGTATTTGCTTGCCACACATAACCTCAACAAGTAACTCTAGTTCTTAAAAAAAACAGCAACATCACACTAGAACACATGCAGGATATTATATATAATCATTCTCAAATCCAACCAAATGTTCAAACTACAGTCAAAGTATAGCACTATGAGCATAAAAGACTTGAGGTAATACATCAGTCACCACAATTTGCTAAAACTTTCCACAAGCCTACATGTGAGATTAACAAATATACGTATAAAACTGCTTAACAAACTGATATTATTCAACAATTAAGATATTCAAACCACATATATTTAAGTAATACAGCATCCACAACCAAAAAAAGGAAAAAGGTAAAAGATAAGAAACTTCATCCAGTGATGCAAATTAATTAAACTCGGATAATGAGATTCATGAAATATGTAAACCAAAAAATAAAGGAAAAATTGACAATAGAGGTCTGAACTTTGGGCGATAATTTTTAAAAGGTCCGAACTATTGATTAACCTGTGTAGGTCCCAACTTTATGGGGTCTTAACTTTTAGCGGGCCTCGGCGACTTAAAACTGAAGATTTTTTTTAAAATCTCACCTAGTTCCTACATCCCTCCCTCAATTAACCATTTTGGTGTGACCCAAGTTTTACAAGTGATGACCTATTAAGCTAGTTTCAAGTCACTAAGGCCCGCTAAAAGTTAAGACCCCCTAAAGTTGGGACCTACACAGGTTAATCAATAGTTCAGACATTTTAAAAATTATCACCCAAAATTGAGACCTTTGTTGTCAATTTTTCCAAAAATAAATTACCTCTCAGTAATTATACTCGCCTCCGACGCTTCTAAGTCTCAAAATGTTTAGACCTATAACTATTAGGATTCTGCTCCGCACTTCTCCCTTCCGCTTCAACAAAATTTCGGAAATTCAATTCATCAACGTTGAATTGCAAGCATAGAAAACCCTAATTTATGAAAAATTGAAGAGATAGAGAGAAATAAGAAACCTCAGTGAGAAGAGGAGTGAGTACCAGCAACGACATATATACGGCATCGTCGTCTTCTTCTTCCTAATGATGAGGTTTTAAAGTCCTCACCATTTTTAGACAGATAAAGCTCGAAGGATTAGAGTAATTGCGGATGAGACGAAAAAAGGTGCCCTAGAAAGTAGAAACTAGAGGGAGAGGAGAGAGAAAAAGGCGAGAGAAAGATGTAAGAAAGATTAGAGTAGAGAATTAGGGATACCTGTTGAGATATGTGAACAAGGAAATAGAGAGAGAGCGAGTTGAAGAGCATCAGCAATAATACAGAGAGAAATAGGGAGAGAGGAATGACTTTTTTTCTTGCCTTTACTTGGGCTGAGAATAAAACAAGTTTTCCAGCGCAATTAAAATAGACACAAAAAGTGAAGTGCTCCGGTGAAACGGAGCACTTATTAATTTTCACAAAAAAATCAAATTTAGGTGTGTCAAGTGCTCCGTTTTAAATATAACCAAAGCACTTGTAAAGTAGCACAAAAAGTTTTTTCCACTAGTGCCATGGAGACACTTTGCAAAGTATCGATCTCTTGGAGAAGATACCATTTGGGTTGAAGAAAAGATGACTCTCCAATGTGTGGGGACCATAAAACCAAAACATACCATTGTAATTACTTAAGTTTTCTTTTCTTCTTACAACCAATTAATGATTTTTTTATAAATATTTTAAAAAAAGATGGTAATAATTACTATCCCAACAACTATAATTTTTCTTTATCTATAAAATGAGCTTAATATTAGATATATTACTATCTTTTTCATATCCCATCAATCTTTAATTTTTAAGTGTTTAGGAAAAAAAATTGAATACAAACTCAAACCAAAATTTCAGAAATACCCAAGTACTCCCAAGAAATCAAAGGAATCCAAATGCTAGAATGTCCAGACCTTGTGTCAATTATATTGATGATTATTCACAAAATCACTATCCATGTACTGTTAATAATAATCCTCAATTTCGACCCCACATTCAAACCCAAATCCAACCACAGTTTCAACCTCAACATCAACCCCAATATCAACCCCAATATCAACCCAGTACCAACAACGTCAAATGGGAAATGAAACAAATAATTCAAACCCAAATGTGTCAAACACAGATCTTAACCTTCCCATATCCCAACACTTTGAGAGCAACGAAAGTTGGGAGGAATTTCCTTCTCAAGAAGATAGTATGAACATGCATAATGAAGAACACAATGAAGAAGATGAAGATGACAAAGAGGAAGATGCTGAGCAAGAAAAACCAACCCAGCCCCAAGTGATTAAAACTACGGGACAACCCACAACAAAGAAGAAGATTCTGAAATTGTATTGGAACACAAAAGATGATACATATCTAATTAGTGCATGGCTCCAATTTTCAAAAGTTAGAAAGGGAACAAACCATTCAGGTGGACAATTTTAGGGTAAGATTGTTGATTATGTTAATAAGCATGCTCCTTCTAACCCTCCTAGGATATTAAGCACATGCAAAAACCGATGGGGAAAAATTTCAAAATCAATTAGCAAGTATTGTGTTGCATATAGTCATGCAGTAACACATGCCTCTAGTGGAACTAATGCTAGTGACATCTTAGTTAATGCAGCTGCTTTGTATAAAGATAGTGAAAAGAAGGATTTTGAAATGGGTTTTGCTTGGGAGTTGATGAAAGCGGAGCACAAGTTTATGCTTTGCTACCTTCCAAATGAGAGAACATACAATATTGATGAAAAACTACTACAAAAGGAGAAAGAGCGCAAATATATGATTTTAGACAAGCTACTAAGCAAATCATCACTAACACAACAGGAGGAGGACCTTAAGGAAAAATTGTATGCGGAATTATTTTAGAAGAGCTCTTAAGGTTTTTAATTTTCTAGTGTGATCATGCTTATTAGTCAAAAATCTAGTGTGATCTAACTAGGTTTGTCAATTAGTGTGCTTCACTATTGTATTAAAGTCATTGAGCTTTACTAGTGATATGTCTATGTCAATTGAACGCATGCAATTATCACGTTTGAATTATTGTACTTCACTATTGTATTAAAGTCATTCTGCAAATGTGGTTGAAGTTTAATGGATTTGTACGATGAAGTAACTCCACATATCCCTGCAAAATATCCTTCATGTAACTACAGATGAACATTCATACACCTTATTTCCATTGCAATTTGAAAATCCTAAACTACAATGTCCTACTCTTCAAGCTCAAAATCTATTTCAGATAGTTCATCTGACTCGTCTAACACAGACAACCAAAATGAATCCACCCATTTCTCTTATTCAAATTCACAACTTAGACCACAACTTACTGCTATGGTTGATAACCTGATCACTGCATTACCCCAAGCTCAATTACTCCATATGCAAGCATTGACTAGGTTAGCAAGAAAATGTATAGAAAAATCGAGGCGTAAGAAAAGAAAATATTGGGACCGAGAACGTGAACGAGGTGCCAATCAGTTGTGGATGGACTACTTTGCTCCACCTGAAGAAAGAACATTCAATGATGATCATTTTCGACGCTGATTTCAACTGAGAAGAGACTTATTCCTTCGTATCGTTCATGGGTTGCAGGCAAAATACTCTTTCTTCAAGCAAAACCCCGGCGCAACGGGTAGGCTCGGAATGATCGCCTTGCAAAAATGTATTGCAGCAATACGGATCTTGGCATATGGTGCAGCATATGACCAGGTTGACGAGTACATATGCGAATGGCAGCAAGTACTGTGAAAAGTTGCCTTACTCACTTCGTCAATGGTGTTATTGATGTGTTTGGCCCAACGTATTTAAGAGCTCCGAACCCAGCAGACTTACGTAGTCTGCTACATGTAGCAGAAGAACGTGCTTTTCCTGGAATGATAGGAAGCATTGATTGTATGCATTGGGAATGGAAAAATTATCCTCAAGAATGGAAAGGGCAATTTACCGGAAGAGATGGAACATCAACAATTATTTTAGAGATCATAACATCGTATGACCCTTGGATATGGCATGCATTCTTCGGTGTGCCTAGTTCTTGCAATGACTTGAACATCCTTGACCGATCTCCATTGTGCAATCATATTTTAGAAGGTCGGGCTCCCGCGGTTGATTATGAGGTAAATGGTCGTCAGTATGACACATGCTAATATCTTACTGATGGAACCTACCCTCCATGGGCTGCTTTTGTTAAAGCCATTCGTATCCCACATGGTGCTAAAGAACAGATTTTCTCTACATATCAAGAGAGTTATAGAAAAGATGTGGAACGTGTTTTTGGAGTGCTACAAGCTCGTTTTGCAATTATTCGTGAACCGACTTTTATAATAAAAATAGAGTTTGTGAAAAAAGTAATGATGGCTTGTATTATATTGCACAATATGATAGTTGAAGATGAGCGTGATCAATACCATTTGTATCACGATCCATCTCAATTTGAGGCATCAACTAGTGCAGAACCATGGCACTACAACGCCGGACATAATTCGTCATAGAGAAACTCATAATCATCTTCAAGATGACTTGGTACAGGATGTATGGAGAAAGTTTGTGGAGCAAATGAATAAGTATTGGATATTAGCTTTTCATGTTGTATGAACGTATAAAAGTGTTGTATAATTTAAAAATTAGCTTTTCATATTGTATGTTAATTTTTCGTTCCATGCCAAATTTATGAAATTAAATATTAGCATTCAAAATTAATATTCTTTTTTTAAAAAATTCTACATTACATAAATTATAAAAAAGATTAAATTGTTTGTAATTATATTTAATTTACATGAATAACTTTATTTATATAACTTTGATCATAATAAGAAATGAGGTTCATGTATTGACATGGGGACCACCAAACAATGCAAAGTTGAATTGAGAGCTCTTTAAAGAGTTTTATTGTTGTTTGATGTTTTTAGATATAGTTATTGAGAGTAGCTTGAAGAGAGAGAATTGATAAGAGAGAGCGAAGAGCTAGTTGGAGAGCCATGGAGAGCCAACTCTACCCAACATTGGTGCTCTCCATGGAGAGAACTTGGAGAAATGCTCTACCCCAAAAGTATTGAGAGAACATGCTCTTGACATAATATGATGACACATGTCATTGAAAATATTAAAAAAATAGGAATTAAAGATAATAATAAATTGGAGAGCTTATTAGAGAGTCATACCATTGTTAACAATTTTTGAAGGGGTGATCTTGAAGAGAGAGAAAGTTAAAAATGGGTTCCAGAGTAATATTTGAGAGTTGTATTGATGTTGGTGCTCTTAGCAATTTTTAAAGGATTTTACTATTCTACGCCCTAGATTTTTTTACTAATGCCCTAGATACATAGTATTTTTATACTGTATTTTGTACCTTACCTTTTCTTTTCATTACACCTCTGTTTTATCATCTTTCCGGTTTCTCTTCATTCTGAAAATCACTGTTCATCTTCTGATCTTCTTCTGAAATCACTGTTCAAACATCTCCTTCAAATTCTCTAACTTGGGTAAAAACCCATGAACGTGAAAAACCTCAAGAATTGCATTATAGTGAAATCCCTTCAAGTTCATGGAGGGGATGAGTTTCTCTCTCCTCTTCCTACAATTGAACCAGAAACTGTAGAAATTGAGCGATTTTGAGGAAGACCCAGTGTCAATTTCTTCAAAACCCATTTCATTATTGAGAAAAAAATTGAATTTTTTTTTTGAAAAATATGGTGAGGCGTCTAATATGAATGCCCCACCACCGGTGCAGGCGTCTATGTCAGGCGTCTGCACCGATGGTGGAGCGCCTATTCCACCATCGGTGCAGGCGCCTACCATAGACGCCCGCACTCGGTGGTGGGGCGTTCATATTAGACGCCTCACCATATTTTTTTTTTTTAAAAAAAAATCAATTGATGGTGGTGTTGTCAGTCAAGCTGTGGTGGGGAGTCCATGGTCAAGCTTGCCAGAGGAGATGGTGTCGCCGGAAATTTGGTGGTGGTGGTGGCTCCAATGGTACAATTCATAGTGGTGGACTGGTGGTAAAGAAGAAGGGGAAGGGGAAGGGGAAGGGGAAGTGAGGGGAAGGGTAAAAGGATGATATATTAATACAGTATAAAAATACGTATTTAGGGCGTTAGTAAGAAATTTTAGGACATAATTTAGCAACCCAAATTTTAAAGGGGTAATCTTGGAAATACAATTTCCTAGGAAATGGCCAAATACAATTTCCTAAGGTGTTGTTTGGTTGGAGATGTATTTCCTTGGAAATACAATTTCCTAGGAAATGGCCAAATATTGTTTTGTTTGGTTGACCAAAAATATGGAAAGCATAGGAACTCACATTTCCAAGGGAATTACAATTTCCCTCACAACACCGGAAATAACTCACCCACCCCCTCTCCCACGGTGAGTTACATTTCCTGTGTCTATTTTTACTGGGAAATGACAATCATGCCCTTCAAATTTTCACAAAGGCGCGATTTTTCCCTCGCCTTCATTATTTCATTACGAGGGTTTGCTCTCCAACAAGGCAACAACCCACACCTCCATTTTACATGCAATCTCCAATACTTTGATCTTGCAATCTCCATCACTTCCTTCTCGTCATCTCACAAGCAAGGTTTGATTTTTCTCTCTCCTTTTCTTGCTATGTGTTCAATCTTCATTGTGTGTGTTTTTTTGATATTTTTGAGATTTTATCTAAAATTTAACTCATAAATAGGTTCCAAAAACATCTAAAAAAAATTTAATCTGAAAATTGGGTCAGAAATTCTAGCACTAAAAGGTTTGTACTTTAATTAATTTTAAGTGGGATTTTGTGTTTTTTTTTTTGCTCAATTATCTTTCTCGTATCAAAATACAGTGATGTTCATTTCATTATCTTTAGATGTTGGGGAAATATCTGTCCTTTGTAAAAATTAAAATTAAATTGGAACTTACAGTTGACAAAATAGACATTGAAAATATTGAAATCGTAATTTATGGAGCGCAGAGCCGCAGACACGAGAGAGCTTAAGGACAAGAAAGATGGGGGAAAGTATGAGTATGAGATTGAGATAAATTGAATTGGGGAATGATTGCGTTTGGGATGAACTTAGCTTGGGTTGTTTTCTTGAATGACCGAAAGTTGTCGATGTTCATGATCTCACTGTCAACTATAAAGTATGATTAGTATGGTGCAGAGGAGATATGTTGATGTTAGTGGTTGATTGGGAAGTCAACTCCTAAATGCAATTGTTAATGGTTGGAGAAAGTAGCACTAAGGAACATGATGACATGTCTAATTTCTTATATCTATACTTTGTGTTTATTTCTTTTTGTTTGATAGAATATTGTACTCTGTATTTATCTCTTTTACTAGATATATGCATATTTGATCATAATCTTTTAATTTGTATTGTTTTCAATTGTTAAACAGTAATGGCTCGCATTCATTTAAGTAAACAAAAGAAGATTGCAGCGACTTGTATTGTGATATATAGGCAGATTATGGTCATGATTATGGAGATAATACTTCATCTCATGTATCTTCTTTCCATTACAAACATTAAAATTCCTAAGCCTATATCATTTGTGTTTGATGATTCACTTGAAGAGCGGTTGACTGCTAAAGTTCTAAATATTAGGCCAATGATCCAAGGGAGTGACATAGCATGCTTGGATAACCTTAGAATGGACAGAGCTTGTTTTTATAAGTTATGTGAGATGCTTAGAGATGTTGGTATATTACAAGGAAATAGGAATACAAGTTTGGAAGAAATGGTAGCTTTATTTCTCTTCACGCTTTCTCATGATACAAAAAATCGAAGAACTCAATTACACTTTAGAAGAAGTGGCGAAACTGTTTCAAGGCATTTCAACTTAGTACTACAAACTCTTCTTAGATGTCATCATATCTTGCTGAAAAAGCCTACAGTAGTGATAAAAAACTGTCAAGATGATAGGTGGAAATGGTTTAAAGTAAGTTTACTTTGCCATACAAAATAACTATTTTCTTAATTGTTTGCAGATTTGGTTCATTAATATATGGATGGTTCTTCTTTTCTTTTTTCCCTTTGTAGAATTGCTTAGGCGCTTTGGATGGAACACACTTTAAGGTTCGTGTAGGGGATAAGGATAAAGTTAGGTTCAGAAACAGAAAAGGAGATCTTACTACAAATGTCTTAGCTGCTTGTACGCGGGATATGCAATTTATATATTTATTACCTGGTTGGGAGGGTTCGGCACATGATAATAGAGTACTTCGTGATGCCTTGTCTAGACAAAATCCGTTAAGAGTTCCTCAAGGTAATAGATTTAGTTATTTCTTCTATATGTCATACAACAACTATATGAGAATAAAATGGTTACAACTTTTGTTGCTTGGCATTAGGTGACTATTATTTATGTGATGCTGGATACATGAACTGTGAGGGTTTTTTGACGCCATTTAGAGGCCAAAGATACCATTTGAGTATTTGGAAACGTGGTTCTCTTCCTGTATCAGCCGAAAAGTATTACAATATGAAGCATTCTCAGGCAAGGAACGTGATTGAGAGATGTTTTGGGTTACTAAAAATGAGATGGGGTATCCTAAGACATACAACTTGGTATCATCGAAAGACAGTTAGTCGAATTATCTTGGCTTGTGCTCTTGTGCATAACTTCATTCGAACATATATGTCTGTTGATCCTATGGAGTCTCTACTTGTTGATAACATGGAAGACAATGATGGTGATAATATTGAAATCATGGAAACAAGTGCAACATGGAATGCTTTTAGACAGGAGCTAGCAAATGAGATGTATAACGCATGGATTCAAACCAGAAACACTTGATTAATTTTGCTTTGAAATCTTTTTTTCTACCAAGTGTACTACTTGTAATGTATGACTATGTTTTGGCATATGTAATGAATGCTTTGTTTTGCACACTTTTGATGTTATTGACCATATATGTATATATATAAACATTTCTCTGTATAATATTTCCATTGACATTTGTACATGTTCTGTACTTGTTTTGTTGCATTTTATTGGATTTTACAGATGAGTCAACCTCAAAATTCTCGTAGTAGCAATACTACTAGAAACTTGTCAAGATGGTCAGTTGCTGAGGATCGTGCACTCATTATGGCCATGACTGATCTTTTGGATATTGGTGGTTGGAAAGCAGATAATGGCCAATTCAAGAGTGGTGCTTATGCTAAGTTAGAAGCTATAATGTTACAAAAATTGCCTGGGTGTGAGAAAAAAGCCAAGCCTCATATTGAATCAAGAGTAAAGCATCTTAGGAAACAATATGATGCTATAACGGAAATGCTCAGCCCAAGTGCTAGTGGTTTTGGGTGGAATGATGAAGAAAAGTTTGTTACATGCCCCCAAGCAGTATGGATGAATGGATCAAGGTAATGTAGATTTTCTTACTTGCTTAATTAGGTGCTTTTGTTTGCTTTCTCGAACTCAAGTGTCTTAAATATCAATTTACAATTTTGTGAGTATGCTTTCTTATTCTTATTTGTCCAAAAGCTTCTTCAGTGGGTCTCTAGTAAAGCCTATGTACAAGTTGATACGGGCATAAATTGTATACCTTCAAGGGTTTTTTTTTTGTTTCCTTTTTGTACTTCCTGATATTGGACAAAATCATACATCTTAATGACTATCCTCCAATTTTATTGTTGTGAAACAAAACATCAGTACTGTCATTCCAACTTCAGTTCTAACAATCATAAATGTATTGCAATAGATAATGATACAGAGGAAATAAGTCTACATTATTATATTATACAGTCATCAAATACTTTTAGGTAAAGTAAGCCATCATATGGTTACTGTAACTTTGTGACAATGGTCTTCCACAGTTCAAAAAATTAGAGGGAAATGCAACCATCAATTGCTTTTGTCACTTAAGAACTCATGTATCTTAAATATCAATTAAGAACCTTATGCTTAGTCATGATCGATTTTGATTGTCATTTTTTTTTTGTAACAGAGCCATAAAAATGCAGTAGGATTAAGGAACAAGCCTTTTCCGTTTTATGAAGAGTTGGGGAAGATTTGGGGCAAAGACAGAGCTGTTGGTAATGAATCTGGAACTGTGTACGATGTTCTACAAGAAATGGAGGATGGAGCAAGAGTCGGAGAAGAACACCAAGTTCCTGATCTGAATGCAAAGGAGAGTAATTCACCTACTCAATGTGATCCAATGGGACCTCCATCATCAACACCACAATCAACAACTCCTTCAAGTAGTCGAACAAAGAGAGCAAGGACAGAAACAATTGAAGCTTTAAAAGAATTTTCTACCAAGATTGGGAAAATTAGTGATGTCATGGAAGCCGCTACGGAACACATTGGACGACTTGCTAATTGCTTTCAACATGAATCTGATTCGGCGGATAGAAGGATGAAACTAACTACTGAGATTATGAAAATGGAAGGGTTATCTCCTAGTGAGGTACTTTTGGCATCAAAGAAAATTGCTCTTAATCCTCTTGAGGTTGACTTCTTTTTTAGCCTACCAGAAAACTTTAAATATGCTTATGTTCAAGGTCTTCTACTTCCTGACCAGTGATATACTGATGTGAGTACAATATCAGATTTTTTTTGGGCTTTGTTGGAATGGCTGGTGATAGGAAATTGCTATGTTTTGTTTTGGCTAATTTATGAATGGCTTGATGTAATTTTTTGGACAAGGATGAGATTGAGCTGAATTTGTAGCTCTGGTAGTATAACATTTGCAAGATATATATTAGCAGGTTTTTGTTGATCTCACAGTGTTCATGTTGATGGCTTTATGACATTTGCAAGAAATTCAAAAAAAATTACTATGTTGAAAATAAAACAAGAAAATTTAAAGAAAAAGTTGAGATAAAAGTAGTTAAAGTAGTTAAAATGCCATGGGAAATAGATATGTACACCAAACAAAACATGGAAATTGACTTTCTAGGAAATTCAATTTCCTATAATGTCAAACAAACAAATTTAACTCAATTCCAAGGGAATTTACAAGGAAAATAACTTCCCAGGAAATAAGAATTCTCATAGGAAGTTATTTCCTATGCGAACCAAACGACACCTTAAGGAGAGAGAAAGTAAAAATGGGTTGAAGAGTAATATTGGAGAGCTATATTGATGTTGGGGTAGAATTTTCCAAACGAGGGTAACGTCTAGTGTTGCATAGATTCTGTCATTCTATCCATTTCAATTTTCAGGAATGGTAGCATAGCAGGAGCACGACTGCACACGTATTCTCCTTCTCCGATCTCTCTCCCTAGTCCCTAGTCCTCCACTCTCTGTCAAAACTACCTTGTAAAGAATGTCATTATCAGCCTCTTTTCTATCTCCTCTTCACCTCTCTTCCACCACTCTCACCTCTCATCGCCGCTTCACTTCCAGCGCTCTGCGCACTCAACCACCACCACCAACACCAGTAGCACCGCCGCAATTACCACCGAATTCTCTCTCCTTAACACCTTCCTTAAACCCTAACAACCTCAATTCTTCAACTTCCGTTTCTCCTCCTCCTTCTCTCTCCTGCGCCCTTCAGTGCCCCCATTTTCACGAGTATGTTCAATATTGCTCTCTGATTCTGTAATTTTCTCTCTTTTTTTTTAAAAATTTTGTTTGTTTGTATGGAATTAATTCTTGTTTTTCTTTTTGTGGTGATTAGTTGCTCCGGATGCACGCATGAGTATGATCTTCACCATCCAAGTGTGGTTGATGAGGCTTTCGATTTCTTTAAGCGTCATGGTGTTCATGATTTCAGTTTCGACAGTTGTAGACTGGTATGTCAATGCTTTTTTACTTTCCATGTTTTTGTTTGTTGATATTTGTTACTTGTTAGTAGAGTTAGGGTGCATTCTTTTCATCAACTTATTGGAACTAATTTGGACTTATCAATTTTAGGACGTGTTAGAACTTTGAACTAATATGAAATAATTGAAACATATTTGAACTTATTAGTCCGAGACTTATATTTTTTTAAGGTGGGGAGAACACACCCTTAGACTTCCTCTGTGTACTTTTTCTTGTAACACTTTCCTTTTATAGCAATTTCAAATTACTTGGGACACTACTATACTACTCTTGGTGGTTGGCATGGAGTTCTCTCTATCTTTCTCTTCCACATGTATGATGTGTCCCATTCTTTTATTTCTCTCTATCTCTACCTTTCTCTACTCTTTGGTTCTTATGCCTCCCCCGGGTTCCAAGTAAAAGTAAACCGATGAAGTATGATGTATTATATTTACGCAATTCAAATTTGAGCCCGTTTAATCGGATTCTATAGTTCATGACTTAACCATATTCTCTATCTGTTTTGCTGGAGCTGATGCATGTATCAAAATGCCCCACCATGGTTCTTTTTTTTGCCTCATATGGGGGGGGGAGAGAGAGGTGTATGTAGAAGCTCTAAGAAACCCATCTTAGCTGGCAATTGAGCTGTTATTCCTACACCCCCCTTAAGCCAGGATTGGATGCTTAATGAAACAATATTACATCCCTTGCTACGTAGTGTTGTAGAGTCATGATGCTGATGAGTTCGAAGAATGAAGGTAAGAGCATCTCCAGTCGAGAGTGTATAGGGAGATATGTCGATGAGAGCAAACCTTTGGTAACTTTGTTTCTTTTGAAGCGACGATCAATTTCTATATGCTTAGTACGTTAATGATTATTGGGGTTTGTAGCTAGTTAAAGGGATCAATTATCATGGTGGAGCAGAACAGGTTTATAATTCCTAGTGTCACTCAGGTAGTTCAGTTTCCCAACAAAACTCATGAATGAGAGGGATCAGGAACGGGATCGCCAACAGTAGCTTGTAACTTAAAGGTACAGCAGTGGCTGGTGCTAATAGTCTTGTCATCTTTGATACTACTAACCTTGACTGAATATAGGTTCAATTTTCTCAAAGAAAGAACAGATCTTTGATGAAGATGAGTAACTTGTACACCTAAGAAATAAGGGATTTCCCTAGGTTCTTGATACTGAGTTCTGCATCAAAAATTGCTTCAGATATCAAGATTCAAGATTTATGCAAATCTGAACCAAGTCACTGATAATCACCGAACCTGAATAGAGAATATGGTGAGATATCGACTAGTATTCTTAAGAAACAATAAATGATCATTCTGAGATTGCTGAAAATCTGTAATGAACTGACATCTTTAAGACAGAATATAGAAGAAGATTAAGAAGTAAAATGGACTTGAATGATAATTTTCAGGAACACAATAAACATAAAACGATAACTACAAGCTTTCGAGAGGCTTGTTCTCTCCCATTGAACTACTAAGAGCTCACCCAATTTCTTACCTAATTTCGACATAATTTCTCTCTCCCTATTCCATTCTATTTATAGAGATATATCCTCCCTAACTCCCTAACTTATTCTTCAAGCTACTACTAAAAACTAACTAATTATTGCAATACCAAAAGTACCCTTCTCCCTAGGTTGATTCATTACATTACTGGCCGCCCAAACATTCACCTTGTCCTCAAGGTGGATAGTAATCACTAGTAAATTTCGGGCCTATGCACCACTTGACAATGTCCTCTTCCAAACCTTGCAGCCGCTGATGATCAAGTTCTTGCTTAGTGAGTACTTGAATGACTGTTGTGGGCACTGCCTTGGGAGTCAAATTCAGCAATTGGTCATGGTAGTGTATTAGGTGTTTGGTTGAATGTGTGTTGTTTGAGTTGGTATGGTAAGGGTGCTGGTTGGAGGGAATGGAAAGAGAGTTTGGTTTGAGAAGTGGGATGGGATTAGAAAAAGTGGGTTTGGTTGTGAAGGAAGAATGTTGGGCATGAGTGTTGCAGTTGTTGTTTTGTGGGTTGAAGGTGTGGGTGGGCGGATTTAATGGAGAACATGTTGGGTTTGTGAATTGAAGGGTGAAGAAATGGATGTTGAAAAACTGGGTAGAAGGATTGGCCTTAGGATTAGGACATTGAGACCCTATCTCCTTTTCCTTGAGTGCACTGGGGCTCTTAGTTACTTCCTTAGATAAGAACTGGTTGGATGGGTTGGGCTTAAAACTAGGATAGTCAGAATCGGGTCCTAAGGCATGGGGTGGAAAAATGGGCTTGACATTCTTACATGAAGAATCAGTGGGCTGTAAAGAAACTAACCCACACATTTTCTTGCAAGACTTAATTAATGCATCCAGAATTTCCTCTTTGTTTGCACGTGCCCCCCACTGCTGTATTCCATCATTGATGTCATACTTTTGATCTTTTACCAAATTACCCTTAATGATAGAGTAAGAATTTGGCTTCCCCTCCAAGCCAACAGAGGACTCAGCAAAACTTCTCCAATACACTTCTCTTTCACTCTCTCTTTCTAGAACCTTCTGGAATCCCCCTTTGACGCACACCCCACCTACTTCAGCAGCATCATTTCCTCCTACACCACCACCACTAACGACTCCACCATCAGTGAAACCTAGTCCACCACCAGAACCGCACCCCACGGATCCATCCTTATTGTCTCTTCCTTCTCTTCTTCTCTCGTAAAAAATCGCACCACCAGCACCAAAATTCAGGCCACCCACGAAGTCTCCTTGACCTCCACCAGTAAATTCAGGCCATCCACCCGATTCGCTTCTTCCACCTCCAAAACCGGCAACAACTATTAGTACCTGATTGGTGTTTTGACTCACAAAATTGTTCCAATTACCACCAGATCTACCACCTTCATGTGATTCATCACTCTTTTCATCAAGTTTTTCCAGATTAATGGTGGTGAAGTTTCCCTTGTACTCCCACCACCACACTTACCGCTGGCAACCAGGCCTAAATCGTCACCCTCTCTGCTTGTGTTCAAATCTTGTACCTGATTGTTGACAGTGGGTATGGTGGTTTTGCTAACCTCTTTCTTGGCAGCTGGTCTAAAAATGGAGGTCATTTGAATCTGCTCCTTGCTGGTTTGTTCCTTTTTCTTGACCTCTTCATCATGATTCTCCTTTCTCAAGCGGTCTAGGACATCATCTATCCTTTTAAATGACCTCTCAAAGATCTCATCCAATCTCTTTAATAGCACTTGCTGCCATAGTTCGAAAATACGGTTTCGGTAACGGTTTCGGAAATGGTTGCGGTTTCAGTGGAACGGAACGGATACGTTCGACGCGGACCTTGACACGGTATCAAGGTGCTTTTATAATTACACCCAATACTATGATAGCATATTAATAAATTATTAATGTGTAATAATTAATAATTTTTTTATTATATTTCCAGAATAAGAGTGAATTACCATTTACTAATAGTTACTACTACTAATAATAATTACCAAAATGATACTAAAAGAAAATCAAAACCTGATGGTAGTATGGTACTACTGGTAGTGAAAAAAGAAGAAAAGGGAAGTGGCACGTGAGAGGGGAAAGTAAATAAAAAAGAAAAGAAGTGCTGCAAAGTGGAGACTGAGTGCTTGTTTGGTATATACAGAAATTTAATTCCTGTGGGAAGTTACAATACATGGAAAGTTAATTCCCTCATGTAATTCCTAGGAATTTGCTAAAATTGTTTGGTTGACATCAAGGAGTTTGAAATTCCCAGGAATTTTGAATGACCAAGGGGGGAGTGGGTCAATAAATTTCCACGTTTTGTGGGTATTACAAATTCCCAGGAATTTTGAATTCCCCCATTTTTCTTACTTCCTGCTAATCAAACAACGGACCAGTTTAGAAATTCATGAGAATTTCCATTGCCTGTTTCTTCCCGCATACCAAACGACCACTGAAGTAAAAAGAGAGAAGAAAGTGATTAAAAAATAGTAGATAGAAGCCACCTACCACCACTTAGAGCATAAACCATATAATATAATTTAAAATTAAAAAATCACACATAAAGTAAGAAGTAAAAGCAGCTCAGGGCCCACAATCATAAATTATCCTTCTCCTTTCTCTCTCTTCCTCATGCCCAGTATACCTACCCGCAACCCCCCTACTCAGTGAACTCACTCACAGAAAGCAATAAAGTCATGGTTAAAAGCTGCCAATTTTGGACTGTTGCGGTAATATAACGGTGGTATCGGCCGAATTTCCCTTGTCACGGCCGATTCGGTCAAAAATTCGTTGTATTATAATCCACCGTTCCAAACCGGTAAAATTCGGTTCGGCAACCTTGAAATCCGAACCAAAACGGTCGAACCGTTCCGTACCGGCCAAGTTTTCGCACCATGCCTGCTGCTGGGCTAGGGTATTGCCGACTGTCCTACTATGACCGGTGAAACCCGATCTTGTTGCTACCTCAATGTCGACAATCCTTAGTCCACCAGAAATCGTACCGCTCTGATACGAACTGTAATGACTGACATCTTTAAGACGGAATATAGAAGAAGATTAAGAAGTAAAATGGACTTGAATGATAATTTTCTGGAAAACAATAAACATAAAACGATAACTACAAGCTTTCGAGAGGCTTGTTCTCTCCCATTGAACTACTAAGAGCTCACCCAATTTCTTACCTAATTTCAACATAATTTCTCTCTCCCTATTCCATTCTATTTATAGAGATATTTCCTCCCTAACTCCCTAACTTATTCTTCAAGCTACTACTAAAAACTAACTAATTATTGCAATACCAAAAGTACCCCTCTCCCTAGGTTAATTCTATTACATTACCATTTGTTATGAATTAACATAGCTTGGACACATTAATGGCATAAATTAAGGAAGGAATAGAAGTTTTGATTCATAAACTGAAATTACAGCAATTAAAAGGATAACTACAAGCTTTCGAGAGGCTTGTTCTCTCCCATTGAACTACTAAGAGCTCACCCAATTTCTTACCTAATTTCAACATAATTTCTTTCTCCCTATTCCATTCTATTTATAGAGATATTTCCTCCCTAACTCCCTAACTTATTCTTCAAGCTACTACTAAAAACTAACTAATTATTGCAATACCAAAAGTACCCCTCTCCCTAGGTTGATTCATTACAAAATCCTTAAGCTTCAAAGCTCTCAATTTTGCATACCATTGTCTGCAAGCTTTTTTCTGGCTCTAAAGAGAAATCTCTTCAATTACACTTTTTCTGTAGATGAATGAGGTATAGGGTAGTATCGTTATATAAACCTCCTCATGTAATTGTCCATGGAGAAAAGCACTAAGACCACTGTTTATATGCTGGCAAGGCTAAGAGCTTGAGGCAAATCTCATTAACATCAGGGGAGAAAGTCTCGTTTAATTCCACTAGTGCCTTTTAAGTGAAAACTTTTGCAACTAGTTTGGCATTGTGTGATGCTGGTTCAATGGGTGTTTGAGAAGTGTGGCTAGAAGAAGTGGTGCCAAGTTGAACACTTGTACAGGAATGGCCTGTTATTTGGCAGTTGTTGCGCAGATAATCAGTCAAGCACGTGGGACGTAGTGCAAATGCTACGGGATGGAAATGAGGGAATGTCTTTGGCTTCTAGTTGATCTCCTGGTTCAGATGTGATATTGTTCATAGTCTAAGGATTGGGAATAGTTTGAAAAACATGAATGCGAAAAGACGTGCAAAAATATAGATCATGATGTGATGACAGACTAGGGAAAGGAAAAAGTACATCACGTATATTGAAATGCTACCAGTATGTGAAGCATCAGAAATTAGAATGATTAGCAGCAGAATCTTTCATGGAATATGATGTCCCTTGTGGAGAACAATTATCTTTTCTTATTTTCCATCACCTTGTATTCTTTCTTTGATTTGGATAGCCAAGAAATCTGTTAACTTTGATATGTTTTGGTATAACAGCAAAGCAAATACTGCCAAAAACCTTCAGATGAGAGTAATCTCGTTGTTTCAGTAAAGAGGCTCTGTATTGGGGAAGTTATTCTGTGGGAATCCATTCATAATATAGGTTGTAGTATGCAAAAAATCACCCCAATATAACTTGGATAATCTTGAATTGGAAGAATTAAGCTCTTGCTATTTCAAGAACGTGTTTATGTTTTCTCCCTACGATGCCATTTTGTTGGGGTGTGTTAATGCATGAAGTTTGATGTATGATACCTTTGTTACTATGAAAATCCCCGGCTACATTGTCACAAAGTTTTTGTCCATTAGCTCATATGATAAACTTAGAGTCTTGACTGAACGTGATTCCACATGGGGAAGCGTTGCTTCTGTGAAAAAACAGGTGCGCCCAGAAGGCCCTACTAATATTATTAACAATGCTCTGAAGAACTATCAGAAGTAGTACGCTTGTGCGGTGCCCGTAGGTCAACTTGACATGCTTTACTTAGAGTATAGCTGTTCCTATGTTGTAACACAGATCACAGAGTTGACAAGTATGTGATGTGGGCTTCAGAAGATGTAAAATATCAATATACTCTATCACAGCCTTATAGCAAACGGTAATTGGCTCAACTTCCATTGTCAATGCTAGCAATGGAAAGAGTAACACTAGGGTTCACAATACTAGCAACAGAAAGAGCAAGAAGAGCATATTTATTGTTATTTTGCGTTACATAAGAATTGCGTTTATGCTCAAAAGGTTCAATGGAAACAAAAGCGTTCGCTTCTTTATGTGAAAGAAAGTAAAAATAGTGATATATAGGTAAATCTACCAAAATCTACTTCTTTGCTATCTTTTCCTTAATTAGTGTGAACAACATATATCCACCAGCTTCTTACTAAGGAATGCAGGATGCCAGGATTATTCTTTGAAGGATCCTGAATGAAACATTGTGAAGGTGTAAAGCTGAGATTAGAACATAATTGGCGGGAAATTTATTTTCTCATAGAAAATTTAACTAAAAACTAGGAACATGCAACACATCATGAGGTAGTATACTTTCTGAGTCCTTTTGTAATTGCAACATTATGACTTTCACACTTGCCGATGCATAACTCTGACCATTAATAAAAATTATAAAAAAGTTCATATTATGAAAATATACATTGAAACTAATTCAGCAAGGTATTACCTAATAACATTTGTTTTGTATATTTTAGCCAAAAATCTGGTCAAATTTAGTAGTATATGAACAGTGTAAAAGTCAAACTTTGCAATTATAAAAGAATGGATGAAGTACTTGAGTAAGTCTTAATGCACCTAAATCTTTCATTTGAACTTTGGTTTCATTTGGCATGGTTACCTTTTTTGGCTATATTTAAGAGTTCATAGGTTTTAAATAAAGATAGGTGTGGTGTGAAATGGCCATTAGCTTGCTTAATAGATCTCCAATAAATATTAGTGCTGGATCTTGAGAAACACAGGCCTTTACGTGCTAGGATCTGCATTGTTGAGTCCTAGAGTAATACTCAGCATTTAACAATATCCAGTTGAGCCTGGGCCAACTGGCACGTGATGGCACGTGAGACACTCCGTGTTCTTGGAATGACTGGCTCAGCACTACCACCAGTGAGCCTTTGGCCTGCTGTCCAGCGGTCTAGCCCGCCATGGCTCAGCTCTGTCTGCTTTTTTCTTGTGATATCTTTCATTATACATTCTTTGACATGTAAACTCTAGAGATGTTCTCAGACAGATTATTACTTTGGCCTTCTATAACTAACTTCAGTTCTAAGTCTTCTTAGCTCTAACTAATTTATTTGATAATGTTTCAAACGAAGGAGTTTGAGGCAAATGCATAAGTGGCATCTAAATGAATTTGGTATAAGATTTCTGTAATAAGTTTCCAAGAATATTAGACTTATTAAAAGACAACATTCAAGGTGCTAGTTTTATTTGAATCTTTTTAGATTTAAGTCATTCTACAAATAAGTGAATAATCTGATAGTTTAGTGACATGTAATATATGTATAGAGAGAAGGGCCCTTTTACAAAAACTTCCAGTCATTTCTTCCTAGTTCTTTGCTAGCAAATAAGTTTTGCTTATGATTCAAAATGTCGGTCTTGTTCATTTTGAAGGAGCTCGAGGCCAATGTATACAAGGCATCTAAGTTAATTGGTATGAGGTTTCCATGATAAGTTTCCAAGAATATTAGACTAATTATAAAACTTTAGTTGCTGATTTTATTTGTTTCTATTTAGATTTAGGTCAAGTTAAAAACAATTGAATATTAAATAACCTAATATTTTTCTGACGTAAGGATTTCAGCTTGAATTTCGTCGTATGAATTAGTACATTGTGAATTCTTCCAAGCATTTTGGATTTAGATATATCTAATCCTTAAATGTGGATACTGGACTTCAGTATGGATGGAGGTGTCGGGCAAAGCTTGCTGTTCGTGGTTCGTCCGTGGACCCTTTAATCGGTCTGTATGAGGAGGGTACTCATAACATTGTGGACATTCCTGAATGCAAAGGTTTGACTTCATTACTATAACTTTTGACAATAATTTTTTTCAGCTTGAAAAAGCGAATTTTGGCTAATATAAGTTTAATTCAGCAAAATCTAGTTTCATTTAGTTAAAACAAATTTAGTTTACAAAAAGGGAAAAAGAAGAATTCAGCTTAGCCAAAGTAAGATTATTTTAGCAATAATATGTTGAAAGGAACATGGGCTTCTTGTATATTCATCTGTTGATTATATTATTTGATCATGTCTCTTAAATTGGGTTTCAGCACATCATCCAAGCATTAATGCAGCTGTTGAGCTACTCAAGAAAGGTTTGTAGTTAAGCTTGATGTCGAGCTTTTTTTTAGCTGCTGTATATATATTTCAAGCTGTGTAATATACACTTTTCTTTAATCATGTGGTTTCTTAGGTATTACTGAATTGGAAGTGGAACCATATGATGAAGACTTGGGAACGGGTGACCTACGATATGTGCAAGTTAGTGATGATATGCAAGTTCTACATTTTGCTTACTCTCTATAATCATAATTTTTTTCCAATAATATACATTTTGGGTGTGTGCAGATGGCCGTGACAACGCATAACACCAAACTTCCATTTTCCGAAAGATATAGAAATGGTTTTCATCTATACGCATCCTAGCTTGAATTCAAAGTGTTTATTTTGATTTGGATTGTTAATTGCTGTATGATTTTGAAGCTTTCAGATGTCTGACATATTTGATTCAGGTAAAGTGCAGGTTAGTTTAGTTTGGAACTCAAGAAGTGAGACCTCACCAAGTTTTGAGAAACTAAATTCTTTGGCCAATGTAAGCTCTTTAATTAGATTTGGAAATCTAGAGTAGATGTTGTTCTCCTAATGTTAGTTTTAGAAAAATGTATCTGGAAAGGTGATGTCTTGAAAAATTCAAGATCAAAATGAATCTATATAGGATGAGTGATTTTTTTTCATAATGCACCAACTAGAACTAATGAGGGCTTCAACATATGATAAGAGTGAAGGATATACTATATAAACTAACCTTCAAGTATTACCTATCTTTTCTTTTAGAGCCCAATAAGCCTCGAATCTTTCATAAATAATGATAAAATTGACTCCCATAATGAAAAAGGTGAGAAATTAGAGTGAGATAGAAGGGGAGACTGTTATCGCAGATATGTTTCTGTTGCAATCTTTTCTGTGTCACCCATGTGATTAAATTCAAAGGCACACAGGAATAGAGAAGTTACATGTACAATATATAATTCGATGGACTGTAGGATATTTTTGCAATCCCCTTAAAGGACATGCGGGCAGGTGTAGAGCTCCGCAAAGGTTCGAGACTAGGGCGAGAGACTGTCCATCTGATTCAAATAAAAAAGAGCTCTAAACCTTTAAGATTTTTCTGGTTAGAATTTCGGAATGGCCATAACACGAGAGAGAGACAGAGAGAGACGGGGGGGGAGAGAGAGGGAGGCAGGGAAAGGGAGAAAGAGAGAGGGGGGACAGGGAGGGGGGAGGGAGGGAGAGGGAGAAAGAGAGGGGGGAGAGGGAGGGGAGGGAGGGGGGAGGGAGAGAGAGAGAGGGGGGGGAGGGGGGGAGAGATCTACGTGCTTCATACTATCACCTCATTAATCATTAGAATTCAGATCACCTAAGTTAGAAAATGAAATTCTCATATGAGAAGACTAGGAGAATGGTACTTGGCATAGTTATCTATCAGGGGTTTGGTGGCTTCTGGTGAAGTATGAGCATGCAAAGAGTAGAAACTTCTTATTTGTCATTTTTAGCCCTGAAGACATGCATGCCCAGAGGGGTTTGTGCACACAGACTCATTTGTTCTCCTTTGGAATTGGTAAGGACCAAGGCTCTAAAACACTTAACTGAATTTGCCCTATTATTAGAGAGTAAGTTAGAGACATTTTGAGAGATAGTTGGACAGCAAGATATAGGAACAGCAATAAATCTCTCGCTGTCATTAATGGTCAATGGCGAGCTAGTTGAGAAGTAATTACATGCATGAGGTGGAGAAATAAGATTGAAGGACAAACTTTCTATTTACCCATGGTCAGTGTTTTGAACTCCCTTAAAATAGAGTTCAAGCAAGACTGTTTTGAACCAGAATTTATGTAAGTGCAATCAGCCAATAACTAGTTATATAAGTAATGTCTTGCGTCATAGCTATATGTAAAGATTTTAAAGATTGGATAAGGTGTATGTAATTGAAATGTGGGAGATAGATTGTGAGAAATAAGTGCTTCGAGATCCTAAACTTTCCTATTATTTTACTCCATCCTAAAATTTATATTCCATATGTAAAAGACGAACTATTAACGTTTACATCTGTCCGTATTGTAGCACTTGTTGAATATCTGCATATCACTGCCAGATATTGTTTTTGGTTTTGAAATCTTTAAAATTTTATGAAATTTATTGCATAATGAGCTTAAAATTAGCCATACAAATAGTAGTCATGTTAATTTTGAAATCGGCAACATGACGTTAGACTCTCCTTTTTCTAGTTTCCAGAATGTTTGTAAAACTGAAAACTCACAACGATTATAAAAGACCCCATAGTAAAGAGTTATTAGTTTCGAAATTTTACCCTTATGCATGCAAGGTTACTTTTCCAATATGGTGACCAGCACTTTTTCGTCAAGTGTTAACTCATTTCCTAATCTTAAATGTAGGTAGATTACAAGATTTTTGTCAATAGTTTATAGAAGTGGACAACCTACTAGGACATGCATAGATAGAAAGAGCAACTAAAATATTAAGATGGGAAGACTCCTGAATTATATATGTTGGTATTCCATTGTAGATCTGTCAAAAAGTACTCACACAAGGGTTTATCAAAAATAATGAATGAAGATGTTAATTTACCTTAGCGTATAAAATTGCAGACATGGTTGGCAATGCATTCTGGCATGCATGTGTCGATAAGGTAGTATATCTTAAAGGTATTCTATATGGAGAAAGCTGCACTACCCAAGCCCCAAGGTATCATGTTTAGAAAAGGTTGGTACTTGGTAGCATCATTGTTTTTGTTAATGAATAAGGAAGTCCCGCCCTTAGTATGTGAGTGGGTAGATAATATGTTTGTGGTAAAAATTTGGAGTGATTTCCTTGAATGCGTTGATTCTAAGAGAATAATTTGTACTTCTTAATTAATTGATACAGTCTTATTATTGTCTTCACGTTGGATGATGTAATGGTCTAGCAGGCTGGTGTAAAAATGAAATTTCTTTATAGCTGTATTGCAAGACAAAGTATCTTGTAATGTTTTAGGATTAGGAAGAATTTTTGCTTAATCTGGGTTGTAAAGAAGACTGAGCAATATTTTTCTACTTCGCAACTTATTAGTGAATAGATTTCTTATGTAGCAGCTGACACTAGTTTAGCTGTTCAACTTTTTGGGGACCCTACGACGGTCAGGCACCTAATTTCTTAGTAGTGGTGTAATATTTTCATTGAGGATCTAAGATATAGATTTGGACATCTATTGATGTAAAATAGAAGTGTCAAACATTGCTATATTTCAACTTTTTTTTATTGCTAGTATCATTCGTTATTTATGCTCTTTTTTCATCTCACCATCTATTAGTCTTTTTTTTCCTTTTTCCTTTTACCAATTTACCGCCTCTTTCCAATTCCCTGTTTAATGATATGAAAGTAACAAAAATGCCCTCTTTTCATAGACTGCGCTATATTAACTGAAGGGCTCAATTTCCATTTTACCAAATCGTTTGATTGAATATTTGGGTGGAGTATTAAATTGCTTAGTGAAAATGTGAATCAATGGGTGGTTAATCAGATTAAGTTAGAAAAAGCTATAAAGGAATAACTATTTGCCAAGAAAACCTTTATTTTGGATGCAAGGAGCATTATGTTCTTTTTTGGGAGACTACTGATTCATTTGCAGTGAGCTGATGAGGTTTTTGGAAGAGTGGTCATTTTTTTTTCAGGAATGGTCTTTTGCCAAAAAGAACCTTCTATAGTTTATTTTGGGTGAAAGGCCAATATAATGTTTTTTTTTTCTTTTGGTGACTTGCTTTATTTGCAGTAAGCTGACAAATTTATTGGATTTCAGTTTCTATGGACAAATGGTGGCCAAAAGTGTAACGTTCATCTAATTCACTCTGTTTGGGCTAACTTTCAGACATCAAAGAACAACGTAAGTAACATAAGTTAAAAAACTTTACATTCCTTTTTTACATGTTTCTTTGTGGAAGCTTCTACCTTTTATTGCTCTTACTGTTCTCTCTTGATTTATTTACATTGCTTGCGTTGTATGCTACAAATATGGAATGATAGATTATCTACCAGTTTTACAATTTTTGGGGAAATGTTCTTTAGTGCTGGATGAGGAAATAATGAGAATTCTGACTTTATATGTCGGAGAGACAAAGAGAAGCTATATTGAGCTAGGATTCTCAATTATATTGCCAATGCTGAACAGGGCACTGTTTCAATACAATCAAGTTGATATAAGCTATACATGTCCCTCCAAGAAAAAAGAGATATGTATGTGATGTAATTGGTAATTATCTGGGTTCTTTATGACATAGAGCCTTGCAAAATGATAAAAAGAAAGGAAAGAGGACATATAGAGAGAAACAAACTGATATCGAGAAAAGAACAATGAGATTAAGAATGCTGGGCAGAGTCCAAATTGCCAATGTACATGAGCTATTGGGGGTTGAGGAGTTTATTACTATGAGTAAAAGAATGAAAAGTCAAACATTGTTGTGTAGAACAATAGTTGAAATTTCCAATACAGGTTTCCATCTCATAGAGGTATATGATTTTTTCTTCCCCTGAATGTCAATCCTTACCTCATACCTTAAGTTAGAAAAAAAGTCCCTACTAGAGATCAACTTTTCTTTTATTTCGATCGAAAATTAGTAAATGAATAGATTATAGACAAGTCCTAGATACCATTGAAGCAAACTTACTGCGTGATTAATGTACAATTAGCCATCAAAAAGCAAAACAACAGATGTACAGATACATTTTTATGTTGATGAAGCGTCTAAATCTTTGTATATATATGAAATCTAGTGTCGCAAAATTAAGCTTCTCTGTGTGGGAAATTTTTCCATTTGGCCCTGTGTGTGGTTGTAAAACGTAAAATGTGCAAATTTGCTCATAGATATTTAAGGAAGGGAGAAGATAATTTATGGTTTCTATGATGCTGCCCCATATATTGTCTTACTGAAGTAGGCCACTTGAAAGCCATGAAACTTTTAGTGTTATGTCAGCCTTCTTTTATTTCGTGGAATTTCATATACCTCTCAGTTAGCCCTTGTTTAAAGGGTCGAAAGACTAAAAGACACACACTGGTGGTGGCTGTGGTGCAGATAATTTTTGGCAATAGATGGAGACATCTTGTCGGTGAAAGAGACTTTTGGGAGCATGTTGGTGGAATTGATATCTACCTGACCCCTTCCAGCTTTGGACAAGCTAATACGCGGGTATGGTTTTGTAACTTTTGGGTTTTCTGTTGATGGATGATATTTAGTAATGTGTGTATAATTCAGTTGCACTGGCATCTATTATATTGTAGTCCCTCTACGTATATATCAACTATTAGAGTAGTTAACAACATAGAAGTTGGTAGATTCAGGTCCACTTTCTATATTTTTACGTGATTGATCAAGTTGAGCTCCATTCTATTCAACTTATCTTTGCTAGTCTGAACATATATTTGCTGAACCTAGGTTATCTATTGCCGAATTGAACTTAACTTTGCTGAAACTTTTTTTTTTTTCACTTCTTATTGTTAAGTTCAACTTTATTCTGATTTGTCATGATAAAATCAACATCAATTTACTATAGCTAAAGTTCGTACACTATGGTTGTACATTATTAATTTTATTACCACTATTGTTAAGACTTAAGATTATCATGATTGACATAATTATAATCATCAATAGTAGCTTTACTCACTCCCTTTTTCAGTTTATGTTCTTTTCACTTGCTTACTTAGGATGTCCAAGATCATATAATTTTTATATTTGGGTTAGAAAATACCTATTCATCCTCTAGAAGACCCTAGTGGCCTGTGGGCGCAAATCTCAATTGATATATTTTCTACTTTTCGTTAGAATGTCACATATTCCACTTCAAGTTTTAGATAATTCAACTCTCGCATTCCATGTGAGATGTAGCCTTAATACATATGTTGTGTCAAATCCTATTGTGAAAAAATTGAGGGATGGAGGGCGTTTTTTCTTTTACGTGTAGTGAAGGCCTGAAGAGTATTTTTATTTATGATAACTTTTAAAATTATTAGTACATCAATTATTTTTCAAGTAAGGAAAATATAAAATAATTTCGATCACTTAATTCAATGCATATTTGTCTTCTCACTTGTAAATATGGAGATTAAGAAATAGATTGTTAACTTCAGTGTTAAAAATATAAAATGGATAAAAAAAGTAGCAAGTAAAACTAACCTGGAATAGAGAGAAAAGAAAATTTATATGATGGACAGAGAACTGCACTTGAGACTCAAAAGAGCAATCAGGATTATTTTAGATCTACCCTGAAATTTAGTTTGGCTATACTTAACTTATTAAATTGTTTAAAGTTTTTTTTTTTTTTTCAAAACTGAACTTCTATATTTAGCGAACGTATCTTAATTGTGCTGAACTGAACTTACTGTTGCGGAACTTAACTTACTTTTGCTAAAGTTATTCTAATAAGTTGAGAACTAAGTGGTTGTTTGGTATACATGGGAATTTAATTCCCATGGGAAGTTCCATTTCCTAGGAAGTTATTTCCCTTATGTAATTCCTAAGAAATGGACTTAATTTGTTTGGTTGACATCAAGGAATTTGTAATTCCCATGAATTGATGTGGGTATTTTGAATGACCAAGGGGGAGGTGGGTGAATAAATTCCCACATTTTGTGGAAATTTCAATTTCCCAGGAATTTTCGTTGCCCCCATTTTCCCCACTTCCTGTCAACCAAACAAGTACCCAAATCAGAAAATCATGGGAATTTCTATTGCCTACTTAATTTCATGTATACCAAACAACCACTTAGATGCATCTTGGATCTTTGTGAAACTATTCACAGCTGAGTGGCTAACTTGTTTGATTGGTCGTTTGACAGAGTCAAGACTGTTTCCTCACTTAAAATTTTCGTCTTCTCTTGTCTTTCAGGCCTTTGATTCATTGCTTCGCACACTACACAAGTATGTTCCATATGGTTCATCGGTAACTGATTTGTATGGTGGAGCTGGTGTCATTGGATTATCATTAGCTGTAACAAGAAAATGCAGGTAAGAACATATCTTCTGTGCAAAGGGCTTATACTCCTCATGACTTGTAACAATAAATTTTGCTTATTCTGGTCTTTCTGATGTTATTCTGTTGTCTTTTCCACCACTCATTTTTCTTGAGGTTTTCAGGACTGTCAGGTGCGTTGAGATTAACACAGAGTCAAAAAACTGCTTCGAGAAGACAGTCAGCCGTTTACCAAAACTTGTCGATAGCAACATGAGCTGGCACCAGGCTGATGCTTCTCTGGTAAGCTTTGGTCATTCTAGTTATTAGATATCTACCTTTCCACTTATTGAAACTCTCGAAATGCACGTTTACTTGCTGGATCCCTTTGACTTTGGGTCAGGAGATTCATTAATATCATCCATGGTTTGGAAGTCACAAGTTGGGATCTGGAGCATATATGATTTATGTTCAATGAACATTTTTCGTTTTGGAAAAGAAGACATCTATTATGTTGCACGTTCTGAAATTTGTTTGTACAATGATTGAACGTAGAAAGCACCAGCAGGTCCTTGTTAACATTTAGCAGTGCAAAAGGCATTTATTATTGAACTTACCCTGCCTATCTCAAGTTCACTACTATCTGAATTATGTTAACCAGAATGCTAGTGAGATATTTGGGACCTTGGGATCATATATAAGTCATGAAGTTCTAATAATGATTATTGTAACAGTAGTTTAAGAGATTTTCCTTTATATATTTTTGTTTTATGCAAGTAAAGCTTTTGTTCACTTACTTCCGTCCATACCTGATGTGGAGTTTGTCTTTGTTGCTGTGGTTATTTCATGCTTTCATTAAGAGGGAAAAGATGTATAAGATGATATCCCTTTCCTCCAAATCACCTGCATGCTCCTTTTTTCTTATTATTTCTCCTTTTGATTAAACACGGTTATGGACAGAGCTTGTAACTCATTGATATTCTGCTTCCTGGACAGGAACCTCTTTCATGGATAGTAGGATCTGATGTAGTTGTGGTTGATCCTCCCAGAAAAGGGCTGGATGATTCATTGCTTACTGCATTACATACTTTATCATCAGTGAAGCGTAAGGCAGATACTTCTGCCAGGTAGTCTCTTTCTCCCATCATGATCATGATCTATTTCAGTCATGTGTATTGCTCGTGACCACAATGCAAACTTATTCCAAAATGCTATCTGCCAAATTTCTAGTTCTCCCTCAAATTTTAAAGATGAAAAGAGACCATGGATTTTGCGAGAAAGGGAAGCTTCAGTCAGCACACAAAGCGCAACACATAGGTCAGAAAGCGATGAGCTGCCTCAAACACTTGTTTATATAAGCTGTGGTTGGGATAGCTTCAAAAAGGTACTATAGATAATTTTTCTGTTATGGTACAATTCTGCATTGACATTGGCTTATGCTTTGGTTGAGAACAACTTATCTAAGTTAGTTACTACCTTCTAATGCCATTGTTAATATATAGGACTGCAAACAGTTGTTATCGAACAAGGCTTGGTCTTTGGATAAAGCCCATGGCTTCAACTTCTTTCCTGGAACACAGAGGTAATGCATGGTTTACATCTTTACATGTTAACATTCTTATTAGAGTTATTTTGATGCATAAATTAACATTTATCCCAAGATCTACCGGTGCTTTTATTCAGCGAACCATTCATTTGATAAGTAGTATTGTCTCAAATATGGACTAAACCAGTTTAGTTTTGACCTATCTGATGAGGAACTGGCCAATTCTCTGGTCCTGGTCTTGTACAGAGCTTTACTAATTCTGATCAAAGTTTAGCATGAACTCCTTAACTGGACTGCCCATACCTGATAACTTGAAATTTACTTTCTCCAGCCTCCTTCATCTTTTGTCTGTCTACAATTTTCGCCTGTGTGATTAGCAGTCTGAAGGGGAATTTGGTTGTCAGTGTGCATGGGATAGTGGACAACTATGTCACTCATACTTGGGTAATCGTGTCATTGATGGGTATTTGTCTATTATTATACTACGCTATTTTGTGAAAATTTTCCATTATTTTTTGGTTCCATAGTGAAAAGTCAAGTTTTCATACTCATGCTGGAGTGTCAAGGATCCAACATGGGTGCTTGAGATGAGATGATCAAGAGTTTGAGTAATAGGTGAACAATGCAAGAATAGGAGCTATTGTTATGTGATAATTTTCTAAATCTTTGGGAGAAGTAGTTTCAATCTTCTGACCTGGATAGATCTTAAACTCAAATACCTTCTCTTAGTTAATAGAAAAGACATCTAAAGATTTCACTCACCTAATGCTCAAATGAAGTAGATAGTATTAGGCTGGTGCTTTGCTCTTTGTATTACTAGGCTCTTTTTATTAATGTAGCAAACCCACTGCTTGAATACAAGCACACAGATTATTGCTCTTGTTCCTCATACTGCTTCCCTAAGTAAAAAAGTGATTAATAAAAGCCTATTTTAGTGGTCATCAGGATCATATTACGTGTTGGTGCCTTTTTTTAACTCACTAATAACTGTATCGTCTTTTGGCTGCAGTATTGAGGTTTTGGCCATATTTAAAAGGAGTCCTTGGTTGACTCATAAGAAAAAGGCATCCAAAAAGAAGCCTAAGAAGTCGCCACGAGGGTAGACCAATGCTGTATCTGCATTTGGTTTTGGTTATTGCATCAATGTGTAGGACCTCTTCGGAATTGGTCCGATATTGACCTTGAGAATGCTGGCCTTGAGGAAGAAACACAGATTTAATGGTCACATGAAGCATTGACTAGTTCCACTATGTATGAGCTCATGCATATATGTGTTTTGTGACATAGAAACAGAGCAAGGCCAGAAAGAGGGAGGAATCCTTGCAAGAAATGTGGGGCTGCTGCTGTATTTTATGTATTTCCTTCTATACATAGTGAATATGTAATATTTTGGCGAGCCTACACAAACTTTTTTCACGACTATTTCTTAAAATGTACAATCTTGTACATATCATATCAGGCAAAATGAAAGTTGTGGAAAGAATGCAATGAAAATCTATTGATCCTAGGAGATAAAGTCCCCCATCTGTGTATAGAAAGATCTCATATCTGCTTTTCTCTGCCTTTCGACCTTGCTAAATGAGGGAACACATTCTGTATATTGTGGGCTCTTAAATCTTGCCTTGTTAAGATTCCAGTGACAGGATATATCTGCACACAAAAACATCTGATTTAGTGTGGTATATATTGGTGATCTTCATTCAGAAAGTTATTTTTTAAAGTTTTTTATGGGTATCTGTCACCCAAAAGGTCGTATTTCTTCAGATTGTTGCAGTAAACCAGTCATGAAAATGTAGCTATAAGTATAATAAATTGTAACTTACCCCAGATCCATGATACTTGGGTACAATGAGCATATGGCGAAGTGCAACCTGCCTGAACAGCACCATTGCCTTTGCTACTGACATGTCCTCTACTACGGTGTAAGGAGTTTTGTTTGTGAAAGGGTGTAAATCAACATACATCTCCATTTCGTGCTTTGTTATGGCGACTTGTTCGAAGTTGAGATCTCGTTCTGTCAGTTCAACCCATGTAAATTTCTCTCTCACTTCCCATTCCTCTGTTTTTCTTGGCTGCTCGAGGAACCACTTTTTCTTCAGTGCAGCAACGAGGTGAGTTCTTAATATCAGCCCGTGCAGCTCTCTTGCCTTTGTCGTTTGACTTGTCGGGATCATTGCATCATCATCTATGATAGGGAAACCATTGTGTGTTGTGTTTTTTAGGACATCTACAATGTGAGCTACCTTCTCAACTCCTCGGAGACTAACTAATGGAGGCTTCACCTCAGCAAGCTCTCCAACAGTGATATTCCTCATCCATGGTTCAGGGTTTGCATCTAGGAAAGGTAGGCCTTTTAGCTCTAGTATAATCTCATAGATGCTCGGGTTGAAGCAATCTCCCACTGATTTTGCAATGAGAAGCACAAGCATAGTTATGGGGAGTAATAACAAGTTGTTGGTTAGTTCGAGGAAGATTACGCAAAGTGAGACAGTCATCCGCATCGAGCCAGCCATGAGAGATGCTGCACCTAGAACTGCATAAAGCCCGTGATCAATCTTTGAGTAACTTCCCATGATAATGCCAACCATACGCCCGTATGCTGAACCAATGAGAATGATAGGTAGGAAGAGTCCAGAAGGTACAGCAATGCCGAAGGTAAAGATTCCGAGGATAGAGTAATGTATGAAGTATATTAGAAGAGAGACTGGGTGAAACTCTCCTGGAGTATTTGTTGAGAAGATGTTTCGTACAGCATCTACGTTGGTGGAAAAGAGTAAGCTGGCAAGGTCGTTGTAATAGCCTTCTGGGCAGTTGAATCTCTTGAAGTTCCCTGTTCTTCCAGTTGTGGAGCAGCCAGAATTTGGTAGAGATGGATCACATTTTGTGCAACTGACAAGGAAGGGCAGGCTGTACAAGCTCACAGAGGTAAACACTGAGACTGTAAGACTTAGAAGGATCTTTGCTAACTTTCCCTTCCTGCAGCAGTACAAAACTGTTTGAGAAACTAATAAAACTCAGAAAATATTTCACTTTGCTGACGAACTGAGATAAACAACTCATATAATATAAGGTATAAGGAAATGGCAATGGCAACGAAGTTTGTGTGCACATTTAGAAGAAAAGTTCTATATGATCATTTGAATATTCATGTCCATTAGTTTTTTCATCGTTTTGATCATAACTTATAATCATCCATGTGTAAGTATAAATGTTAACGAAAATTAACAAAGAAAGAAATTACTTCTATTTGCTAACTACAGGCGTTCACAAAGGAATTCCATAGCTTTTATCATTGGCTTTTCATTGTTATGATACTTCCCATAATAATGATCTAGCACAATAAATACTAAGTTTTAAAGGATATTGAAGTTGGTAGGATTTATGAAAGGATATTCTAGTGATAGGAGTTCCTTATTTCACCGACTTCTCTTTTGATGACATTGAAAAAATTGGCATTCTCGGTTAATCCTGGAAATCATGATTTATGAAAACATTGGATTAGTCTTAGGGACCAGATTGGATTATATATGCTTACTCGTTAATGAGACTGTAAAGTCTGAGAACTTTGTGCAGGACATAGTTGTAAAGGCTTCCGAGAACACCACCAATAAGTCCTATGAGGGAAACAGAGATGACGTCCGCCAGGTGGTAATGTACTGTAACGTTGCTGACATCAAACATGATGAGTCCTCCATTGCCAAAAATCCCACATGTTCCAGAACTGCAGTATTCGGTGAAAGCCCTGAGCACTACAACTACAACTGCCGTGCTAAAGAAAGTTCTCCAAAGGAGAGCGCTCCTCCACCATGTTGCCACTTCTTCCAGAGCAAAGAGCACCCCTCCCACTGGGGCCCTAAAAGCTGCACAAACTCCTGAAGAAGCACCACAGGTGATTAGATCTCTTAGATCCCTGTCATTGTTCATATAACGATACCACCGCCATTTGACACGATGCTTCTCTGTTCCACCCTGGCCAAGTAAAGAAGCAATGCATGCTCCAATGTGCACTAAGGGCCCTTCTTTACCAAGGTCTAAGCCAGCAGAGACTGCTCCAATGCTCCCAATTATCTGTGATAGCAGCAGATAAGTAACCACTTTAGCCATTATCCAGGTACTATAGGCCACTCGTTGAAATTTTCATATATGTAGTCTAGTATCTTAATATATATGTGATAGTTCTGTATCATTTCAGTTTCAATTTCCGTCGGTATTTGACATATCAATATCATTCACTTTCAGTAGGTGTCTTTTGGGTTTCTTTCTTCTCTTTCTTTTGGGTTAGGGGATGGGACACCTATTGTGTGATCATGATACACAAAAAACCTTGGTAAACCAAATGAAGCCTTTTCTCACTGTGTGCAATTAATTATTGACAGAAATACTTGGTATACATGCTCCTGTAATAAGACTGAAACTTGTTCTTTTTTCACCAGACAGTACCAAAAATCTCTATTATTTAAGATACAGAAATTGACCTAGAGAAAGAAGTATATGAAGTTTTTTTTTGTAATTATTATCACCCACATCCTAGAAATCCATTTTATGGTGGATCATGTATCAAAGTAAAATGTATATTCGAAACAATTGGTGTATATGAGAATAACAAGAAGAAACTAACCTTAACAAACAACGTTGGTGCCCCATACATGTTTGGGGTATCAACACCATTAAGATAAGCTTTGATTTCAGGTATACCAGGTCCAGCTGCTGTAGGAGCAAAGAAAACAACTAGCACTGTAGCACTCAGTGTTAATAAGAAATTTGCCCCTGTCAACATAATCAATCCCATCACATACCTGCACGAAGCCGAAAGAAAGTTACACCCAATAAATTAGTGTTAAATGAAGCATATGAAAGAGAGAAAACTAACCATTAAGTAGCGATAATACCTCTTCTGCTCAACATAGTCAGACACAAGAAGCAACTTATATCCAGCAATATTTTCAACAGCAAGATTTATAAGAGTAGCAATAAGACCAGTTAAGAGTCCAATCAGAAATGCAAGTTTCCATTTCAAAAACACATATTGTAATACTTGCATTTTAGACCGGCTTCTCCAATCTTGCTTGAACAGATCATTCTCATTGATTCTGCAATAACAAGAAATATACAATTTCCTTAAAAGAACCCACAAAACTTGAGAGAAACATAAAATGGAGTAAGAGGAGGTAGAAAATTATACTCATAATCGAGGCTTTCGATATGGGAAACCTTTGCTCCTACCATAGCTAAGTGGTTAGCAGAAAGTGTTCTATTGCCCTTTAAGAGAGGTTGGTGTAGAGAATTGCTTTCAAGGTCTTCTGCCTTACCATTTACAAGTGTCTCTGCATCTGCTTCCATACTTTGTAGAGTGACTTGCTCACTCGAGTCATTTAAATCGGTGTCTATTGCATTATAGTTGGTGTTATTTGATGCTGGTTCTTCAGGTGCTTTCATGGTTTTAACAATTCTCAGATTCTGCTTTTGATGGGTAATCTCAGTGTTAGCTTCTTCCTCATAGTTCATGTATATTTCATAAGCTAGGTGGCTTATATCCTACTTTACAATTGCTTAGACAAAGTTGCATATAATTTTTTTACTGCATTATTGGTAGGCCCATTTTTGCACTTCAATTATCATAATATTTCACCATGTCATATTGACAAGACACCTAATTCCTTGGAACATCCTATTCTATGCAGAAATACGAGATATTCTACAAGACCTCTATAATTCACATTTTTCAATTCATCAATTGGGAGAAAGACAATTGACACTTATGGATATTTAATTATTTATTTGTTGAAACAAAAATCTAGCTGTGTTTGTTGAATTCCTTTCTTGTCTTCTCATTTCACAAAAAAAAAAAAAAAAAAAAAAAAAAAAATAGATTCCTATTTTTTTATCCTATTCTTTGATTGGACGGTAGTTGTGTTGGGTGTTGATGTCCATGTTACTTAAGTGGGTTCAATGTCTTTATGTCTTCAGATTTTCTTAAATTATGCTTTAAGGATGCCTTATGCTTAATAATTACTAGCACTTATTGTGAAGTTAGAACTAATTACTGTGTTGAACTTCTGCTGATTTTAAGTAGGAGTAGGACCTGATCTCCCTTCTTTTACTGATTTGAGGTGCCCTTCTTTTAATAATTTGATACTTAAGAATCTAACCTTTAATCAATAATTAACCACTTATAGATCGAAGTTTTATTGCTAAAAGTACTCGCTTAATGCAGTAAGAGTTTTTCTAATCCATGGAAATCTCAGTTAGAAGGGTCACCATTGCATTGTTTTGGAAGTTGGGACCCATGTCACTTTTGTATTTCAACAGCTTTTCCCCCTCTATATTAACGGCTATTTCTTGAAAGGATAATATTTCTAGAATAAACTGTTTTTTTGGTGATTTAAGCTCCTACGATCAACTCCGTTAGTCTCTCAATTACTTCGGTAAGACCGGGGTAATCAATCTGTTTTAAGAGGTCGTCTTTTACTCTTTGTATATATATCTTCTAACATCTTATAATAAATTATTAAGACTTGTTGACTCATAATTACGATATACCATTGTGCAATCAAATCCCTTATCCATTGATTGTAGAATCAAATTAGATTATCTTAACATTGTAAATTGTAATATATCATTCAAGTAGAAGTACTCTTAGATCCTACAAACATAGTGTATTGAGGTCTAGGATTTCTGATGTTTATATGAATCATGAAATTGTAAAATATTAAAATCTGTATTAAACTTATAACTATGGTTTCCAATCAATCTGTACCGAAGAATGTGACCATATCCAACTTGATATAGTGAGACAAAATTTTGCTTAGCAATTTGCTCTAAGGTTTGATCACTTTCCGTGTAAGTGTTCTTATCTTGTATAATTAAGTCAAGTTTGAATAAGCTAACTCGGTATAACAATGAGCCTACACTAACAATATAATTGAAATCACCAGATGTTGATATGTTGGGTCATAAGAGGCTCTACCAAACTAGTTGATGCGATTGTTTAAATTAAGTATACATTATCATTCAATATTGTGTCATTTGCCCTGAATACGCTTTATTATGTTGTCAATTAAAACTTGGTCTTTTTTTTTTTAAAGTGAGACAATCTGATTAAATTTTAGTTAGCCAAATTTCTATGTTATAATTCTGGTGAGAGTAGTTTAGTAACCGTATATTCCCTTCGTTTTCTTTTGTTGTTACTATTTGAAATCTTTTTGTGATCAAAATATGAAGAACTTTTGGAAACGGATGGAGTAATTGGTAAGTTTTTTACTTTTTCAACTCGTATTTAGGTAGCTAAACTATAGTCATGTGGATCTTTTTTTAATAAAATATAACGGAAATCATGTTCAGTGAACAAAAATAATAATATGACATGTGCACTCGACGAATATGATTGTATTTGTGGTCCAAACCAATGTAAATTGTATAGAATAGGTAGCTGGCTATCTTTACCATCAACAGCATAAGTGGTGTATATATTTTGGTATAGTCGTCGCTGTTGGACGTGTTGAAACCTTGAATAAAAAAAGGAATCCAAATATTTTATAGTCCACCCCACATGATTCACGGATGATTCACATGCATGACACTTCTATCTTTCATACGTAGATACATGTAGTAATAGTTGTTGCTTCTTTTCTTTTTTCCGTTTTACCAATTTGCGCATCAAGTAGTGTGTATCTACGTATAAGATGGACAAGTGGTTGTATTTGAATGGTGAATTAGGGACATCTTATCCATAGTGAACATCATGGGTTATGTATGGCCCATGGCATGGGAGGAGGACTCCATGGATGTAGAGAGTCGAGACTATCCGACTCGTATCCGAAAGTTCGGCCTATAAGACTGGTGCTTTTCATTTTTTGCAGGGTACCCGACTTGTGAGAAAAGGGCGTAATTAGATCAAATTACAGGCTGAGTTTATAAATACTTCCTATGTTTCATATTACTTTAGACGTTTTTCCGAGCATTCTTGTCAACGCAAATCTTTAGTCATTAATATTTCTCAATAATTCCTTATATGTAAAAAATTTAAAAGTTGATATTTTGAAATTATATGTCAAATGAATCTAACAAGATCGCTTTGCGTTGAATTTGCAAAACAAAGTCAAACAGGAGTAAGTGAATAGTGTAAAAGTCAAAACTATTTTGAAACGGATGAAGTATATGGGTATTGAAAATTTCGTCCTTCTATTTTTTGAATTTTTCTTTTCCAGTATGTATCTTTTATATTCTGAATTAAAGTCTCCGAATGTTCGAAATTTTGAAGAAAATACATTTCTCTTATTTTTGCTTTAGCGAGTATAAGTAAAATATTATATACTGTATAGTTAAGTTAAAATGTTAGATCAGTAGCTTAGCTATATTATCGAATGATTGTACATTTGTTGCACTGTTATTCTGTTAAGCAGCAGTTAGAAACTGAACCAAGAGCACCACTGTTAACTAATAGCCTTTTTATGGTCTAAACGAACATTCCTAGAGCCACTACAGCCCAAGGAACATACGTTATTAATATAAAATTGAAGCAAATACAAAACCAAAAGGACCACTCATGTCATGGCTAATAGCCTTTTCATGGTCTACACGAACAATCCTAGAGACTCTACAACCTAATCAAAGGACATTTTTTGTAAAATGAAGGGGCTCACTTTAGAGGGATCATGGGCTCTATACGAGGGTAGTTTAGAGGATTTTTTCTTACCTTTAAAAAAACTTAGACCTTAAGGATAGAAGGTGGAAAGTGATGCCACTATTCCATCACCTCAACCTCAATCAAAGGACCTACATTAGAATAAAATTGACTCAAAACAACATAATTACCAAGAGACTCGTAATTAAAAAGACTTTTCCTACTTGGGGTAATCAAGTGAGGGTATGATTCAAATATTATTTACAATGTTCATTCGTTATGTAATTTTACAATGCAGAAGTACTCCTTAATGAAACCCAAATAATCTATTTAAAGTTTATCAACCATTGATTTCAATTTGAAAAACTAAGAGAGGATTCAGTCAAACAAAAATAGAATATTAGGAGTATTAAGGAGCGGAGGAGATGGAAGGAAGGAGAGAAAAATGACGAAGAAAGCAATTTTGTAGTTTGATTAAGATTCATTTTTTTAGATAATTATGACGCATAGTACGGCTATAAAAACGAAAATAAATGGTTTGATTCAGGTATGTGATACATTATTCTAAAAACTAGAGGACACATGTAAACCAAATTACAGCTGAATATAATTTGAAAGTAAGGAATTTTACATATTTGTCAATATAACATGTGAAGTCTTAATACTGCCTCCGTTTCAAATTAATCTACACACTTCACTTTGGGGGAGAACCAAGGAGAAAGTGCAAAAGTATGAGAGATAAACTAAAAAGGTGGAGAGAGAAACTGAAAAGTGAGAGAGATAAACTAAAAAGTGGGTTAAAATATTAAAAAGTGGATTACATGGGTGAAAAAAGAGGAGAAAATAGATGTGACATGTTACCAAAAATTGAAAAAGCAACAGTGTGTAGATTAAAAAGAAACAGACCAAGAAGGAAAATGTGTAGATTAAAAAGAAACGGATGTAGTATAAATTATCAATTACAATGAAAAAAACTTTTTCAAAAGAGTAAAACTAAAATTTAAGCCTGGCAAAAACTTTTACAAAGCTTAAGAAACAAAAGGTAGATATTTGTAATAGACTTTCTGTCTTACATTATTTCATACGATAATCAAGAAAGAAAGAAAGGAGTCAAGGACATTCCTCCTACTAAACATGTCAATTTTTCCATTATATACACATATCACAACATATAAACTCTCACTAGCTAATTAATGGTGTTTGCTTCTTCGGATCCCACGACCCACACATAAACCTACTTATGGACCTACATATCCAATAAAATCTTTTGGTCTCCAATTATTATAACCATTGATGACCCCATGGAAAACACTACTCCTCACTAGGAATGTCACTACTCGGATCCGTGGATCCAGATTCATTTTTAGCGGATCTGGATCCTCAAATTTTGGACTCGACGGATCCAGATCCTAGTTTTTAAAAACGGATCTGGACCGGGTACTAAATTATTACCCAGATCCGGATCTGTTTACCCGTTTTTTTAAAAGTTATTTTAAAATTTATAATTAAAAGGGTAAAACTCAATGTTAAACTTTTAATGTTATTTATGCTTTGATTTATTATATTAAGGTTGAATGCTTATTTACTTCAACATCGACAAATGAAATGCTAAATAGCGTTGTTTTGTCTCTAAAATTTTTAATTATTGTAAAATTAGGGTCGTTTGAAGAAAATAAGTTAGGATCCGTTTTGGATCCTCAATTTTATTATCCAGCGGATCCGAGTCGGATCTGGATCCAAACCTTAAAAACGGATCTGAATCTGAATCCTAGAGGATCCGGTCCATATCCTACCCATTGGACATCCCTACTCCTAACTAAAACTGCTCAATTTGGTGGAACACTGTTAGTTAGTGTATTACTTACATTTCGCCGCATTTCTCTTTACTTCCCATAAGATGGACAGGGGGCATTCTTACATTTCACCCAAGAGGTATTTACTAATAAAATAATACTAAAACTTTTAACATATTTTATACAATTGGGTCGGAAATGCACTAATCTCTTTTATCATATTACACTGAGCACATTAGACGCGTAAGATATCTACACCCAGTCACCCACTAGGTGGAGTTATATTTTTTAAGTAAAAGTGTTAGATTCCCTTGTTTACTATAAGTATATGCGAGTTTGTCTTACATTAAAAAAGAAGAGAGAAAATAACTTCCTTATAAATTTGGTAAACTACTCTTTCATTGTTAGCATAGTTTTGGATGAAACCTACTTTAAATTTGTAAGTGGTCCGAACTCTCCTCTTCCTTATCAATCAACTTCTTGTTTCATTTAAAATAAAATTTTTCTACTGTAGAATTATCGACTTGCATTGAAGAGATTCTATTCCTTGGTGATATAACTATCCGTTTTCCCATGTCATCAAGGCTCGAAAAGTCTTTTATACATAATGGCATTGTATCCACCTAAGCTTCACCTTTTGTTTCAAATAACTAGTTATCAGGCCCGGGCGATGCTCCGGGTTATTAATATTTTCATGTCAAAAGAGAGCATCTAATATTGCATAGTTCATTGGTTAGAATTTTACTATATTAACTTGAGGTCACGTGGTCGAATCTTGTACGAAACATGTTTCTAATTTTTTAATGTATGTTGATGACATGGAATGAAACAACTAAAGGGACAGTGCCACGTGACGTGTAAACTTGCTTCTAAACGCCTTTTAATATATTTGTATAGATTGTACTCTCTTGATCACGAAATCAACTGGCTCAATTCTAGTTTGGTTAACCAATTGCTCGCTCTTCTAGTTGAAGAATCAGACCCTTTCTTCTTTGCTTATGGATGCAAAGAGACGCAATTAGTGAACTAGGTTTTTATAACATCGTTACGTATTAGGTCGTCTGCTATTGAAACTATTTTGACAGAGGGTGCATTCTCTTCACGTTAAAAAAAATTTAAGTTCAATCAATTTAGACAAATTCAATTAAGTTATGATAAGTTCCAATAAAATGAACTTCAATATGTTTAATAAGCTATAATAAGTTCAGGTGAATTCAGGTGAAAAGAACGCATCCATAATCGATCGCAACCACAAATGGACGACTCTGCACCTAAAAATTCCTTCTATATACAAGTTCAAAGACAAAAAAAAAGAGAGAGAAAGGAGATGTGAGCACTTTGTTAGAGTAGTATAAATAGGGTAAGATGGAATAAGTTTTGGTATGGAGATATTTGATATTTTTCTTTTAGCTTGAGAGAGAACTCACCTATCGAAAGTGAGTAGTTGTATTGGTAGTTGATCATTCTGATCCTATTAATAGAATTTATCCCTAAGTTTTCTCCTTTTATTTAGTTTGCTTAATATGCTTTCGAGCACAAACATCAATATTAGCCTATTGAAGGAATATGTCCTTAGACATTTCCGGCAATCACTAAATATAAAAAGAATTATTATAGAGATAATTAATTACGTTAGTTTAATAATCACATTTACTTGCTAGAGAATAAATATTGGTTAGTGGGACAATATTGATTGAACCTACAACTAAGCTAACCTAATCCTATGAGGTCACACTTTGTAGTAACTAATTGAAGAAAGAAAACCGGCCAATAGAGGAAGTTAGGTTTGGACTATGACTCTCTCTAACCCTATTCTCCTACTGTTATAAAAGGTTATAATAAGAGGGTGGAATAGAGCGTTCAATTTGACAGTAACTTTCAAACTGAAAAAGAGAGAGAAAAACCCTATTATTTCCCTTTGGAAAATTCGGCTACCCTCCCTAAAAAGAAAGAGAGTGAAATCTGTTCATCCTCTTCCGTTCTAGCAAACGTGGGAATTCAATTGGTGCTCGTGGACTAAGTAGATGGACATCAATTGTTGTTCTTTGATCTCTAACTCTTGTAATGCGGTGGAAAACACGCTACAAAGGTTGTCCATTTCATACTTATGTTATGCATGCGATCTTGTTATAGATGTTAGGAAATTTGTTTCCTGAAATTCCGCTATCTACATTCCTACAGTGGTATCAGTTTTAGCCTCTTGCATAATATTTATGATCATGTTCATGTGCTATTTTTATTTTATTTTTTCAATTAAGGCAGGGATTTATTTGCATAATTAATATGATGATATTAATTGATTGAAAATTGTTAAAAATTTGTTTTAAATTATAACTATGCTCAAACTTTTTCAACAACTTTACTATTGCTCAATTTTATTGTTAGATTTTGGTTAATGGAGATTAAAGCATAAAATCTAATAACAACTTTAAAATTCAGATTTTATTTGTTAAATAAAATTAATCTAAATGCCCTACATTAACTGAATTTTAGAAGAAATAAATCTGTTGTTTTTCCTTTTAAAATTTCAGATTTTTCATGTTAAATTTTGAATTCTTGTTAGATTTTCATGTTTAATAGAGATTATGCATTAGATCTAAACAACCGAACTTAAAAATCTGTTTTAGTTTTGTTGTTGAATTCGAAATTATTTGCCCAAATTTCAGAAACCCTAAGTTTGCACATTTAAATTCAGATTAAAATGTGTAATTGTTACATAATTTGAGATGAATTTAACCCCAACCATGCATGGCTGGGTGGATACACCAGATTCGGTGCTTCCACGGTGGTTGTCGTGGCTGATGTGGGACAGCTGTAGGAATTTAGATGTTTAATGCGGAAAACGAGTATCATATACTCAAACATCTAACACCAAGATCTTTGCATAAATTAATATGAATCTATTAAGAGTATAGAATATACCTCTTGATGCGTGAATTCCTCTTACACCACAAGCCTTCTAGTGGAGATCCTTTAGAACGTCAAACGTTGTTCCTCTAGTGTTGGTCCACGAACAACCCTTGGATCACCACGTATGCTAGTACGGAAGAGAGAAGAACTCCCTTGCTTTTGAGGTGTGTGATAGCCGAATGGGGGAAGAAGAAAGAGCAAGGAAAAATCAGATTTTTCCTCTCAAAAGATGATGTTATGTATATCTCCTTTGTAACCCCCATATCTCTATATATGGTGGTTATAAAGAGATGTTTCATGAGGCTTTATTTGCCTCATAATGTCACACATTATGAGTCTAATAAACTCATGAGTTACAACTCATCCCACCCATCTAAAAAACCGCCCAACCCAATTCACAAATGGATTTGGGTAATATCCCAGGGTTGTCACATTGTGTGACCTCATAGGACCCAATATATATTCGTAGTTGGCCCAATTATACTAGCCCAACAAACCGCGATTAGCTTCTAGCAAAACGTCGCGGTCACCTAATATTATTGAATACATTATCTCCATAATTTGTATATATATTTAGTTTGTTACACTTGATCGAGGACAAAAATCCTTCAATCTCCCACTTGTCTAAGAACAAGTGTGTAACCTTCAAACTCCTTAAGTCACTTAATGTCTAACTTGATGACATGGTAACATCATATGTAAACCATACCAACTTTCAAGTTGTTTCTTGAAATCCGAGTCCGAACTGTCGAAACAAATGATTAACTCCTTAATCTATTTGAACACGGCCATGCATTTTCAGTTTTCGCTCTTCAAGAGGCCAAGACACCAATCCTAACTCTTAGGAGGACTTTATCCAGTCTTGTATAACCAAAACTCCCACTCAATTCGTAGCAGTTCTGATCACTGCCTTTATAGCCTCCTTTTACGGTACGACGTTTTGCAGTGTCAAAAACATACTAATCCTTAAGTAAGAATAGTGTCATACTCATGTCAAAGGAATCCACTAAATATATTAATGAGATTCTCGTAAACCTTTTAGAGAACTCCCACAAGGTCTGCCCAACGTGTATCAACTATACACGCCTATGCAAATGACTAGACATCTCTATGTCCCCATAGCCCATGAAACTGCGCTATCAATCAACTTGCAATCTAGTCCATGAAACAGAATCATTTACGTTCAACTTTAATGATTCGAACTAGGGACCAAAGTATATTATAACTCATGTTCACTGGATAGGGTTTCATTTGTCAAATCACATATTTGACAATCCTATCAAACGTTATAAAATACTTTTGAACGTTTTATTTAATACTAAACCAAGATTAAATAAGAACATAACCTTTTATTGATAAACATAACCAAACATATCACAAGAGTAACTACAACTGTGAACTAATTAAAAGTAAATAGTATATAATCAAAACCACTCTCCTACATGCTTAAGCCCTAGAGCCCTAGTATGACTCTCATGCTTAGGCTGAGGCAATGGTTTAGTCAAAGGATCAGCGACATTGCTATCCGTATGAACTTTGCTAACTATTACATCTTTTCTCTCAACGATTTCTCGAATGAGATGAAACTTTCTAAGTACATGTTTACACCTTTGATGTGATCTTGGTTCCTTAGACTGAGCTATGGCACCATTGTTATCACAATGTAAAACAATACCATCTCCAACACTAGGCCCTACTCCTAGCTCCAGAATGAACTTCTTCATCCAAACGGCTTCCTTTCTTTGCATCCGCCGCAAAGAATGTACTCGGCCTTCGTTGTAGAATCAGCGACAGTGCTTTGCTTTGAACTTTTTCAGCTCACTGCCCCTCCATTTAGACAAAAGATGAAACCAGATTGGGATCGAAAATCATCTTTGTTGGTTTGGAAGCTCGCATCTGTGTAACCCTCAACAATTAACTTACTTTCACCTCCATACACTAAGAAATTATCCTTAGTCCTTCTTAAGTACTTTAGGATATTCTTAGCTGCACTCCATTGTGCGTCACCTTGATTTGATTGGAATCTGCTACATATGCTCAAGGCATATGAAACATCTGGGCGAGTACAAATCATGGAGTACATAATGGACCCTATAGCTGACGCATAAGGAACACTACTCATTCGCTTAATCTCATCAGGTGCAGAAGGACACTGAGTCTTGCTAAGCGACACACCATGTTGCATGGGTAGAAAACCTCTCTTAGAGTTTTCCATATTGAACTTAGTAACGATCTTATCTATATAAGTCCGTTGGCTAAGTCCAATCATCCCCTTAAACCTATCCCTATAGATCTTGATCCCCAAAATATACTCAGCGTTTCCAAGGTCTTTCATAGAGAAACAACTCTTCAACCATCCCTTGACTGACTCAAGCATGGGAATGTCGTTTCCTATGAGAAGTATATCATCTAAATACAAGACCAAGAAGACTATGTTACTCCCACTTTCCTTCTTGTAAACACAAGACTCTTCTCCGTTTTTGAGAAAACCAAACTGTTTGATTGCCTCATCAAAACGAAGATTCCAACTCCAGGATGCTTGCTTCAATCCATAAATGGACTTTTGAAGCTTACATACCCTCCTAGGATATTCTGGATCCACAAAACCTTCCGGATGTGTCATATACAGATCCTCTTTCAAGAACCCATTCAAGAAAGCGGTTTTGACATCCATTTAGATGCACAAAACCTTCCGGTTGTGTCATATACCACTGTAGGAATTTAGATGCTTAATGCGGAAAACGAGTATCATATACTCAAACATCTAACACCGAGATCTTTGCATAAATTAACATGAATCTATTAAGAGTATAGAATATACCTCTTGATGCGTGAATTCCTCTTACACCACAAGCCTTCTAGTGGAGATCCTTTAGAACGTCAAACGTCGTTCCTCTAGTGTTGGTCCACGAACAACCCTTGGATCACCACGTATGCTAGTACGGAAGAGAGAAGAACTCCCTTGTTTTTGAGGTGTGTGATAGCCGAATAGGGGAAGAAGAAAGAGCAAGGAAAAATAAGATTTTTCCTCTCAAAAGATGATGTTATGTATCTCTCCTTTGTAGTCCCCATATCTCTATATATGGTGGTTACAAAGAGATGTTTCATGAGGCTTTATTTGCCTCATAATGTCACACATTATGAGTCTAATAAACTAATGAGTTACAACTCATCCCACCCATCTAAAAAACCGCCCAACCCATTTCCAATTGGATTTGGGTAATATCCAAGGGTTGTCACATTGTGTGACCTCATTGGACCCAATATATATTAGTAGTTGGCCCAATTATACTAGCCCAACAAACCGCAATTAGCTTCTAGCAAAACGTCGCGGTTACCTAATATTATTGAATATATTATCTCCATAATTTGTCCATATATATTTAGTTTGTTACACTTGATCGAGGACAAAAATCCTTCAACAGCAGATTGCATGGTTTTTGAAGCGAACAACGCGCGGAGGTGGCTGCGGTGGCTGGGCTTCGGCTTTTGCTGCTGCGGCAGTGTTGTACTGCGTCGCGCGACTGCCGCCATGCCGCGGTTGGCCCGCCTCTTGCTGGCTGGTTGCACAGCAGTGGTTCGGTGGTGGGTTCTTTTCCCCTACTGTCGTGGCAGATCTTCAAGCTGTTGAAGATCTTGCGGTTCGCGAGATTTGTTGGCTGAATTTTAGGGAATTCGTGGGTTCTTTTAGCTACAATTTTGTAGTTGGTTGCTGCAATTTTTTTTTGCTTGGTGTTTGAATTATTCGGGTTTCCTACGTGAAATTCTCTCACTCCATTGCAAGAACTAAGGAAAATTGTAGTTTGACTGCACTTTGAAATTTTAATTAACAAAAAAAAAGGAAAAAGAAAAGGTTTCTTAAAATAAGGGAAGTTGGAGTAGAAGTTGGAGTATGTTAGCCTGCTTTCGTGGCTATGGAGACTGTAAAACACCGCCCCACAATTTCTTAAAATTGCCCCAAAGCACACTTGAAAATACAATTTTACCATTAACTTTGTCTTTCATCCTCACCATCACTAAACTATCCCTCACTACCCAACAACCACCACTACACACACAACCACCACCGAAACCACGCACACCACCAACTAAACCAAAAAAAAAAAGAATTGGCCTCCTCCACCTTCACCAAAACCCACCATCCTCAAAACTCACCATCAATTGACCCATAAATAAACGAACAAGCACAAAGATTGATGAACCAAATAAACCCTCAGCAAATCAAACACATAAATAGATGAAGAAGGCCAAAGATTAATGAACTATCAAACCATAAAAACTTAGAACAACTCCCATGAAACCACGAAAACCAATTCAACTAAAACCTAGAACAACAAAAAACCAGAACAACCAAAACCCAGAAATTTTAAATTGAAAACGATGCAAGCCAAACAAACCTATACTAGGATGTCGAAATGGTGAATGGTGGTTATTTCAGAATGTTGGAGTTGTGGTGATTCCGCAATGGCGAAGGTAGTGCAATCTCAAATAGGTTGTGATAGTTCAAATGGTGGAGGTGGTGTTGTGATTGGTGGAAGGTGTAGTGGTAGTTACCGACTTGCTATGGTGGTTAGCGGTGGTGATTTTGAAATGATTTGGTAGTTAATGATGGTTTGGAACGTCCGGCCAGGACATTCCAGCCATGGTGGAAACGTCTGGCCAGGACGTTTCCTCCATGGCCGGAACGTCTGGCTAAGACATTCCAGCCATGGTGGAAACGTGACGTTTCCACCATGGCTGGAACGTCCTGGGCGGACGTTCCGATGGTGGAGGAGGCCAATTTTTTTTTTTAGTTTATGCGGCTTACGGGGGGTAGGGGAGGGTTGGGGCGGGTGGTGGGGGTGGAGGGAGGGGGGGGGCTACCGGTGGGGGTTATAGGGGTAGGGTGGGGGCGGGGGGTGGGGGTGGAGGGAGGGTGGGGGGCGATCGTGGGGGTGGGGTGGAGGGCTGCTAGTGGGTGGTGGAGGAGGTGGTTGTGGGGATGGAGGTGGTGGCAATCGGGGTGGTGGTGGCGGGAGGTGGTGGTTTGAGAAAAGAAAATAAGAAAAAGGGAAGGGTAAAGTTGAAAATGTTTGGTGGGACCGGGGCGATTTTAAGAAGTTTTGGGGTGATGTTTAGCATTTCAGGTGGCTAGCTACCTACCGCTAGTCTTTGACTATATTTTTTTTGTTTTCTTTTCATTTTGCTTTGAGCATTCTTATTAATTTCCAATTATGCAAATTAAAGATTAATTCGATTAATTCCATATTTAAGTCCTAATTGAATGAAAATAATATAAAGTTATTCTTTTAGTTATTTCTTAAGTTTAACTAAGTATGCATGTTTACTTTTAATTGTTAACTTGTAAATATCATGTTTTATTTGCTTATTAATTGTTAATGAGTAAATATTTTGTATTTATTTTATTTTGATATTATAAATGCATAGATGTTTAATATACTCCCTCGAACACTTTCCTTTTATGTTTGTCCCAAATTAGTTTGAACATTTCCATTTTTGGCATGGTCCCACTATTAATATATTATTTCTCTTACACATCTTTTGCCCACACTCTACCTTTTATCAATAAAAAGTTACCAAACTTTCTCTCTCCTATAATAAAAAATACCCCATCAACTCCTATCACATCTACTTTTTAAATAAAATAACATTTGATAACCACATTACAACTTATCACCTTAAACTACGTGTCCCAACAAGTGTTCAGATCTTTCTGGGACGGAGGGAGTAATATGTATGATATTATATTTTGCATGTTGTGACTAGTGTGGCCCAAAACTAGGATAGAAAATACGATCTGCGCATCGTTAAATTTTATGTAAATTAAATATGATGAAGCTAAGAGATAGAGTAAACAAGGAGTTGTTAACCTGTCTACCAAGAATTATAATTAGTTATAATTAGTAAAGTGTTTACTTACCTCAACTATTATACATTGAAGGCAGGGCCAAAGTCCGTTTGATTGTAGTGGGAGGGGATCTTGGTTATTTCTTTATTCAATAGAGGAATTTCATTTTGAATAAAGGGTAGTAGTTAATTAAAATTTGTTTAATTAATGCTTTCTTGATAAACAGTGATTGAATCTTGCTTTATTATTCTTTTGTTGTAGTTATCATGTCTGGTTCAAACAACAACAACACTCCCGGTTTTAATTTGCGCTATTTACTCGAAAAGGACAAACTGAATGCACAAAACTTCCTAGAATGGGAAATGGTTGTGAGAATCGTTCTCAGAGTCGAAGGAAGGGAAAATGTTATTGACAATCTTCTCCCTAAACCCCTGCCAGAGAATGCTACTCCAGCTGAACGGAGAGCAAGGCAAACCCTAGAGGCTAATTCTGTGCAAGTAACATGTTTGATGCTTGCTTGCATGGAACCAGACTTTCAAAAGTGTTTTAATGGTCTGGATGCTTACTCCATCCTCCAGCAGCTGAAAACTATGTTTTAGAAGAATGCTAGATTGGAGAGGTTTGAAGCTCACTGTAAGTTGTTGGAGTGAAAATTGGGCAAAGGAAAACCCATTGGTCCTCATGTGTTCAATATGATTGGACATTTTCAGATCATGGAAAAATTGGGCTTCCCTTATCCCCCAGAACTGGCAACTGATATTGTGATCAAATCCTTGCCTGAAAATTTTTGCAAAACTTTCGGTTGATTTCGAATCATTTGATACTTGTGAGTTTTGCTTGATGGGAAAAATGACAAAGTCTCCTTTCATAGGTTCAAGTGAAAGGGCCAATGACCTTTTAGCCCTCATACATACGGATATGTGCGGACCTATGAGTACGTTGACTAGGGGAGGGTATGGTTACTTCATAACTAAAACTGATGATGTAAGCAGATTTGGATATGTTTACCTTATGCGGCATAAGTTGGAATCCTTTGAAAAATTCAAGGAGTTCCAAAATGAAGTACAAAACCAACTTGGGAAGAAAATTCAGGCATTGCGATCCGATCGTGGTGGTGAATATTTATCTCAAGAATTTGGTGATCATTTGAAAGATTATGGAATACTTTCACAATGGACTCCACCAGGAACACCACAGTCAAATGGCGTTTCTGAAAAAAGGAATCGAACTCTACTTGATATGGCTCGATCCATGAAGAGTCTTGCTGATCTTCCTATTTCATTCTGGGGATTTGCGCTTGAAACAGCGGGCATTCACACTCACCATCCAAAGCAGTGGAAAAGACACCATATGAAATGTAGACTGGAAACGTTCCAAAATTGTCTTTTCTAAGGATATGGGGTTGTGAAGCCTATGTAAAACGTTTACTCTCTGATAAGCTTTCACCCAAATCCGATAAATGTCTCTTTATGGGTTACCCAAAAGAGACTAAGGGATACTACTTCTACAACCAAAGCGAAAACAAAGTGTTTGTTGCTCGTAATGGTGTCTTTCTGGAAAAGGAGTTTATTTCCAGAAAAACAAGTGGGAGTAATGTATATCTCGAAGAAATTCGAAATGAGCAACAAATGGATGAGGTTAACACCTCGTTAGAGGCGGCCCGGCATGAAAATGCTCAGGAGGCGGTGCATTCAGTTCACGTACCTTCTACCGTCCCACTTGGAGATACTCCATGCGAAGTCCCTCAATCTAATGAGGTAGAAACTTCTACTGTTGTTCCCCAACGTAGGTCTAGTAGGACCACTATTCCGTCAAAGAGATATGTTGACTTCCTTTTGACTGAAAGTTCTGAAATAACAATTTTAGAATATGAAGAACCTACTAGCTACAAAGATGCTTTGGAGAGTCAAGACTCCGAAAGATGGCTTGAGGCCATGAAATCTGAAAAGGATTCCATGTCTGAAAATCAAGTATGAGACTTGGTTGATTTGCCTGATGGGGTAAAACCCATTGGATGCAAATGGATTTTCAAGTTGAAAACAGACAAGGATGAAAACATTAGTGTTTTCAAAGCAAGGTTGGTGGCGAAAGGTTTCAAGCAAGTTCATGGTATTGACTATGATGAAACCTTCTCACCAGTAGCCATGCTAAAGTCCATTAGGATAATCCTTACGATTACTACCTTTCATGACTATGAAATATGGCAGATGGATGTCAAAACTGCTTTCTTGAATGGGTTCTTGAAAGAGGATGTGTACATGACACAACCTCAAGGTTTTGAAGATCCAGAAAGTCCAGGGAGGGTATGCAAGCTTAAGAAGTCCATTTATGGACTAAAGCAAGCATCAAGAAGTTGGAACCTGAGATTTGATGAGGCGGTCAAGAAATTTGGCTTTCTTAGAAATGAAGAGGAATCTTGTGTATACAAGAAGTTAAGTGGGAGTAGTATTACTTTTCTGATCTTGTATGTGGATGCCATACTTCTCATAGGAAATGATAAAACCATGCTTGAGTCAGTCAAGGAATGGCTTAAAAATTATTTCTCTATGAAAGACCTAGGAGAGGCAGAGTACATCTTGGGAATAAAGATCTATAGAGATAGATCAAAAAGGCTAATTGGGCTCAGTCAAAAAACTTATATTGATAAGATTCTTGCAAGGTTCATGCTGGAAAACTCCAAAAGAGGTTTCATTCCCATGCAGCATGGCATAATACTTGGCAAGACTCAGTGTCCTTCGAGTCCTGATAAGGTCAAGCGTATGAGTAATGTTCCCTATGCTTCTGCAGTAGGATCAATTATGTATGCCATGATTTGCACTATAGCGGATGTTGCATATGCTTTGAGTATATGCAGCAGATACCAGTCAAATCCAGGAGATGCGCACTGGATGGCAGCAAAAAACATCCTTAAGTACTTGCGAAGGACTAAGGATAATTTTTTGGTTTATAATGGAGATGATGAGTTGGTTGTTACTGGATACACCGATGCAAGCTTTCAGAGTGACAAAGATGATTTTCGATCCCGATCTGGTTTCATATTTTGTCTAAATGGAGGAGCTGTGAGCTGGAAGAGCTCTAAGCATAGTACCATCGCGGATTCTACAACAGAGGCTGAGTATATTGCAGCAGCAGATGCAGCAAAGGAAGCTGTTAGGATCAAAAAGTTCATTAGTGAGCTTGGTGTAGTTCCTAGCATTGAGAATGGCATTGAGTTGTATTATGACAACAATGGTGACATTGCTCAGTCTAAGGAACCTAGATCGCATCAAAGGTCTAAACATGTGCTCAAGAAATTCCATCTCATTCGAGATATCGTTGGAAGAGAGGGTGTGAAAGTAAGCAAGGTTCATACTGAGGATAATGTAGCAGATCCTCTGACTAAACCGCTTGCTCAACCTAAGCATGAGTATCATACTAGGTCTATGGGGCTTAAGCATATGGGAGAATGGCTTTAGGTTGTTTACTTCATGTTTACAATTGTAAAGACATTTATTTTGTTTTGAATGTTTATCAATAAAAATTCGTTTCTTATTTAATTGTTTGGTTTAGTATTAAATAAAATATCCAAATAATTTGTGTTTTCAAATAGAATTATCGAAAACGTTTTGATAATGGAACCTTATAAAGTGAACTGAAATCACAATTTATCTAAAGTCCGTAGTCTAAATCACTAAATTGGACATAAGTGATTTATTTAAAGACTAGTATGTAATTAATTAATAGCGCAGTTACATGGGCTACGGAGACATAGAGATGTCTAATTGATTATATGGATGTATATTTGATACATTGAGACTTGACCTAATTAGATTCTAAAAGTAGAATCAAACTACTATATTTAGTGGATTTCTTAGACATGAGTATGTCTTAATAACCACAATATAATTAGTTTAACCTTGACGTTGTTAAACGTCGTGCCGTAAAATGAGGTTATAAAGGCAGTGATCGGGTGGGCTAATAATTGAGTGGGAGTTATGCTCATACAAAAGTGGATAAGTCCTCCTATTAAATAGGAATGGTGTCTGGGCCTCTTGATGAGTGAGAACTGAAAAAATGCATTGCCATGCGGAATAGGCTTAAAGTAGTTAATCCTTATTTGAACAATTCGATCTCAGCAATCAAGGAACAAAATTTGAAAATGACATTGTGTTATTGATAGGATGTCGTACACCTGTCAAAAATAATTCCTAACAAACCTTCTAACAATGTAGTAGGGTAAGTAGGGTCGAATCCACAGAGAGATGGTTGTTCTAATCTAGCTTCTAAGGTATAGAGAAACTAAACAAGATCAGGAATATGAGAATTAAAGTTCTAAACTAATCAAACTACGAAAATCAAACTAAAAAGGATCTAGGGCAATGGTTTACCATGTTTATAACTATAATATATCAAAATATCATCAATGGTTCAATTAATCAGATATCTAGAGCACGTGTTAATCCTACGGTCGGGCCTTAACGCTCTCAAATCAACATATGCTAGTACGGTCGCTCAACATAATCAGATTTGCTAATTGTAGGTAAGCATCTAAAAAATACTATCTCTCGATCTATGACTCATTATTAGCAATATTTAATCAGACAATTGATCAGATTGTAAGACTAACAATGAAAACACTAATCAATTAGAAATAACAATGACTAATGAAACCATCAATAAACATCCATCAAGAATTATAGCATATAAACATGGATTCCCAAACCCTAGAAAATAAAACTACTCAATCATGAAACAAAGAATAAAAACTAAAACTATAAAAGAAAGGAAAATTTGCCAAAAAAAAACCTTTTGCGAGTTCATTTTTGCGAAAAAAAACCTTATAAAGCATTTTTTGCGAAAATAAACCAAAATCAAAATTATTTTGCGAAATGAAACCTAAGACCATTTTTTGGCATTGATCATCTCAATTCCGGCGTTGACCACCACCTAGCCACCACTACCACCACCTGCCGCTAGCACCCACCCACCCCTGCAGCCCCCACTTCACCCCCACCCCAGCCCCCACCACCTGCATCCCACCCCAAGCCCCAACCCCCCTCCCTCCCCCCCTCGGGCGACAGCCCCCCCCCCTTTTCGCCCCCTACCCTCTCTCCTCTCCCTTCTTCCCTTCCTCACCCCATCTCCTCTCCCTTCGTCCATTCCCCCCCTCTGCAACCCCCCCCCCCCGCAGCTCCCCCCTCCCACCCAGCCAAGGTTTTTCCGGCGCCCTAAAGCATAAAGATAGAAAAGAGAGATAGCAATATATAACGAAAATGGGGTTGGGGGTTGCAGAGGGGGGTTCTGGGTGGCGCAGCGATGGGGGAGATGGACGAAGGGAGAGATGAGGGGGGAGGGTTGCCGCCTGAGGGGGTGGAGTGAGAGGGTTTCGGGTGGGCGCAACGGTTGTGGTGGGGATGGACGAAGGGAGAGGAGAGGGGGGGAGGGAGGGAAGAATGGAGAGGAGATAGGGTAGGGGAGAAGAGGGGGAGGGGGTGCCGCCTGAGGGGGTGGAGGGAGGGTTGGGGGCTGCTGGTAGTGGTGGCTAGGTTTCATCTTGCAAAAATAATTTTGATTTTGGTTTGTTTTCGCAAAATAATTTTGATTTTGGTTTAAGTTTTTTTTTTTGCAAAAATGAACTCATAAAAGGTTTTTTTTGGCAAATTTTCCTAAAAGAAAGCATAATTAAAGAAATCAATGAAAGAAACTAATAGAATTCATGAATTAATGAAGAAGAATAAAAACTAGGGTTTACAACTAAAACTAGAGAGAAAGAGAAGAAAACTAAACCTAAAAACTAAAACTTAAGAAATAACGTCTAAAGGAGGAGAAGGGGGGGAGAGAGAGAAGACCTATTTATAGTTTTTACAAAACCGGCTAAAAAAGGCAAAAATAAACATTCCCGAAAAACCCCCTGGTCGGGCGACGGTGTTCTGAATTTACGAGCAAAGGGAAGATTCCGCCCGGTCAACCGGGCAAGGCCGCCCGGTCGGGCGCGTAAACAGCTTTGGCGCCTCTTTCGCCCGGTTGACCGGGCGAACAAGTCTTGTGCTCTGATGAAGATTTCTTCTCGCCCGGTCGGGCGGAAAAATTGCGATTTTGCGTCAACTTACGAAGGCTGTATCTCTCGAACCAGAAGTCCATTTGGAGCGTGTGACCTATCGTTGGAAAGCCCTTTAAGTCTAGTTTCCAACCCAGCTAGAATTTATCGATTATCAATTTTCTATCAAAAGGTATGATCAAAATAGTGAGCAGGTGTCAGTTTTGGCACTTCTTTCACTAACTCTTTGCTTCATTCTAACTCGAGATTGTCCCAAACGGATGCATTGTGATCCTTGTGCAAGCTATCTTCATCCTCAATGATTAATAGGCTTGATCTTAGATAATCATAATCAATTTGCATCAAAATAACCTAAAAATCATCGAAACACGACCTAAATGCTCTAAAAGGAGTTCTAAATGCAATCAAAATGCATCTAAAAACTATATATAAAAGTGACACATCAGTTATCAAATTTGGCATTAAGAGACTTAAGGAACTTAGTATTGTGCTCTTGTCTTCGGACAAATGGGAGATTGAAGGAATATGTCCTTAGACATTCCTGGCAATCACTAAATATAAAAGGAATTATTATAGAGATAATTAATAACGTTAGTTTAGTAATCACATTTACTTGCTAGAGAATAAATGTTGGTTAGTGGGACAATATTGATTGAACCTACAACTAAGCTAACCTAATCCTATGAGGTCACACTTTGTAGTAACTAATTGAATAAAGAAAACCGGCCAATAGGGGAAATTAGGTTTGGACTAGGACTATCTCTAACCCTATTCTCCTACTGTTATAAAAGGTTATAATAAGAGGGTGGAATAGAGCGTTCAATTTGACAGTAACTTTCAAACTGAAAAAGAGAGAGAAAAACCCTATTATTTCCCTTTGGAAAATCCAGCCACTCTCCCTAAAAAGCAAGAGAGTGAAATCTGTTTCATCCTCTTTCGTTCTAGCAAACGTGGGAATTCAATTGGTGCTCGTGGACTAAGTAGAGGGACATCAATTGTTGTTCTTTGATCTCTAACGCTTGTAATCCGGTGGAAAACACGCTACAAAGGTTGTCCATTCTTTTCCTTATAATATGATCCATACTTATGTTATGCATGTGATCTTGTTATAGATGTTAGGAAATTTGTTTCCTGAATTTCCGCTATATGTTCATCTATATTCCTACACCTATTAGGTAGTGTTTTGAAACCTGTATTTCATTTCAATATGTGGAATTCAAATTTGGAATTTAAATGTTAAATTTCAATTCCGAATCAAGTGTTTGGCGTACAAAATCATTTGAATATCATAATTTCAATACCAATAATGCAATGCTTAAATTTTTGGAACAAGTTTTGAAACATTAACAATAAGTACTCAGATTGAACCTTAGATTTTATAGCTTTGACATGATTATTACTCCTAAGTTCATGTTTTTCTTGTTGCTCATAAATTCATCAAAACTAATTATACAACTTGATTTAGGGATTGATGAATGGGGTGGATGTTGTTGGTAATTGAAGACAAAGATAACTAATTTATTGAAAAAATTGGCTTTAATGTTGAAAGAGAGGTTGGGAAGGTTTAACAATGGAGACTTATGAAGGATTTTGGTTGGAAGAGAGAGAATGGCCATTATTGAATACTGGGAACATGAGGGGTTATTTGGATGGGATGAAAGAGAAAGTGCGTGAGAGAAATATTTAGAATAAATGTATATGAGTGTTTATCATTACTTGAAAAGACATGGGTTGTTCACCAAAAAAAGAAGACATGGGTTGAAGTGGAATTTCAAACTCTATCTTTTATCCTTGGATCAAATTAGAGATGGCTACTGGTGCGGGCTGGGCGGGCCAGCCCGTGGGCCATAGCGGGCCGGGCTGAGATTTCACGGCCCAGAACCAGACCGTGAAATTCACGGTTTGGGCGCGCTGGTCCACGGGCTGAAAAATCTTGGCCCACACCGGTCTGTTGCCGGTTTTCACGGTTCGGGAAGCGGTTCTTGCGGTTCGTGGGTCTAACGTGCTGGACCGGGTTGGCGGGCCGGCATGAGAAATTTTTTAATTTTTTTTCAAAATTATTGAAATTATTCATTATTGTTACATAAAACCTTTAAAATTAATTAAATTATATATAATTATTAATATTAATGAATAATTTCATTATTTTTGAATTTGATTTAATTATAATGTATGCAATTTGATTAAAATATATACAATTTGATTAAAATATACACAATTTGGTTGAATAATTACTTGGGCTGGGCTGGTCTAGTTCATGGGTCGGGCTGGACCGGTTTCATGAATCGGGCTGGGCGGTTTTAATAGCGGGCTTTCGTGGGTTGGGCTCAAAAAATTTGGCCCACGATCCACCCACCAATTTCACGGTTCGAGGCGGGCTGGACCAGGCTCGACCCACACGGCCCACGAGGTGGGCTGGGCTGGATGGGCTGGATTGGCCCGCACAGTTGGCCATCTCTAGATCAAATGTCATGGACATCGACCCAAATTCCATTCCGAATTTCTCTAGATTCCAAACAAATGCTTTGGGCCAAATCCAGCATTTGAAATAAAATATAGCATTAGAGTATTCAACTAATCAAACCTTTAAAATGGATCAAAATTTCTAATTTACATTAAGGCCGTGTTTGGTAAACGGCTTTTTCATTGGCTTTTGGCTTTTGGCTTTTTAATTTGGTCAAACAGCCAAAAAAAGTGTTTGGTTATTGGCTTTTTGGTTGGCTAAAAAGCTGGCTTTTAAGCCAAAATGAAAAAGCTGCCTGGAGCAGCTTTTTAGATTGGCTTTTGGCTTGTTGGCCCACAAACTCTCTAATAAACAGCCAACAGCCACAATTAATTTTGCCAAACACTTTAAGAAACAAATTTTGCTTAAAATGTACCAACTTAAAAAGCCCAATACATACAACCCAACGCTTCCAGAACCAAACAAACAAACTAAACTAAACCAAAAGTCAACAACAAATGTACAAATTCCTAAATCCTCTATTTACCAAACAAGGCCGGAATATATTTCAATTCTTTTACGTAAGTTGGAAAAAATCACTTACAAGAAACTAATTGTAAACTGTACACGAGATTTTGATCTTCCAAACTATATGGACCATGAGCTCGCTGACATTTTGATCTTCCAAATTTTATGGACCATATACTGCTGAGAGATTTGGCCACTATACAAAATATGAGTCGGTATGAATTTTTATGTGAACATAAGCCACTGATTGAGCCCACTTAATTAAGGCCTTCTAGGCATGCAAGCATTTCAGGCTGGATTGCGAAATGAGCAATGGAATATGACCCACCTTCCTTGAGATTGTTGTCAATTGAATTGGTGAGAACCCAGCACAGTCCAATCTTGTTAGAATTGTTTAAACTAGGAACGCAGCCCAACCCACTCCGTTCATTTTGATCTATATCCTCCACAAAGTACTAATGAAACATACTTTAAGGGGGTTTCGCCTCGAATGGAAGAACAAAAATAGATTTATAAAGGTTTAATTACTGAATCACTTCCTAATGGTATGTTTTGCCGTTCTGGGTTCATTTAGATGATGAAGATCTGTTCTAAGTCATGTTTCAAGAAGGATATGACGTAGTTCTATATGAATCCTGCAAGGAGATAGAGTTAAGATTAAAGTAAGTCGTTATGCTATAGTGTGATCTCTTTGTTGTCCATCCTAATTCTAGCTATAGAAAGCATCATATATTAATGTTAATGACATAAATCCATCAACTTGTGAACGAATACCAAGCTTTCCATTCCTCCAAACTTGCTACATTACGATACATAAACGGAAAAATCTGGTGTCTTCGTCTACCAAGCTACAAAGGACATAATGAAGATTGAGTTGGTTTCCTCTTTTGTGCAAGTTAATATTAACAGCGATATGCCAATATCGATATACAATAATTTCTAGAGAAAGCATCCAAGTAGGGAAACTATTAAACTTCCAAATCAGTTTACAGCAAGACGAACCTAAAGTTGGGATTTTACGGAGTTGTTGCCTTGTTGGTTGTTGGAGATGTCATCCTAGATGCCGAGGGTATAGACAAGCCTGAAGTTGGGATTTTTCGGAGTTAATCGATAATAAAGATTGTTTGACGATGTGACGTCTATAAGGATTGTTGCAATCACTTTTTCATGTAAGAGTAAGACATCTCCAAAAATAAAGTCACACCGAAGATAGAAAATTAAAGTTGATGTTGGAGAAGGGGTGGTAGACTATTTCATTGACATCATGACATGCTGAGAGAAAACCAACCAAAATACACCAAAAGTAGTGATTAGTGAATTATGACTATTGAAACATTGAGCATGTAATTCACAGCAAACAAGAAATCTGCAGTGTCACTTGATCTCCCAAAAGACTGCAAAAAAAATCAGACTGAAGCTTCTTCTATGGCAAATAACCAGGCATAGACTTCCACCAGCCAACCCAGTAAAATTAAAAGCCAGCCTACACCCAGCAAGCTACTGCATTAAGTTAAGTATATTTCATCTACTATTCAAAAAAAAGTATATTTCATCTAACAACAAGAACTTAACCTGAGTAGTAATATTTGTGTTGTTGATTAGTTAAACAAAAGCAAATAAATTCGAAACTTATAATATTTCATCGCATTTCTGCAACCGAAATATTGCAATTGATGAAAACTGAAAACACAAGATATCATGTCACAATGAATGGCAAAAGCAAGAATAGAAGACTCATACTGATAACCACGTTTAGAGTACAATTCTGCAAATTCTTTAAGACTTGAAAAAAGACATGGAAAATACACATCAGAGAAAAGAACTTGTTTTGCAAAATCTCTTTTATGGTCCAGAATTGAATATTTTTTTTCTAGCATCAGCGTCTGCTAGCAAGAGTAACAGTTTGAAGAAAGTTTGGCTTTTCTAAACCCCCTGCCCTGCTCTGGAAAGGTAGACTATCCAATTGACTGCTGCGATAAACCAAAACACGCAATTTTATTTCAAGAGATTACCAAACTTCTACGATTAAGTGGCAAACTGAGTATACCTATAAGCTATGCTTGAAGCCTAAGCAAAACTAGGTAAAACTTCATTGACAAGATCCTAAAATGTCATGACTTATGATCCTCAAATATTAGCAATGTTAAACCCCTTAATTCATCTTATTTATCTGGAATACAAGCAAATGCACAACTCCAAGCCATTTCACCGTACGTTTTCCCTCTTACTCCTCCACACCCTGACTCTATGCATGCCACTCAGAAGATACATCCAACTGTAACCATCTTCCATCACCATTCACCAACACCATCGGTAAAAAAAAGACTGTCCAGGGAACGCCGCTCCCCTAACCCCCAGCCATGCTCCAAGAATGTGGCGTTAACCAAACCAGAAGCTTGTCTTTTTACCTTTGCATACATTAGATTGTTCCATGTCCAAATCCTTAAGATTCAATAATGCCAAAAACAACTCTTACAGAAACCATGTAGTACCATAAATAATCTCTATTGTTCCTAATTTGCAGTCCTATCATCCCAAAACTCTACTAATATTATTGAATAAAATAACAGATAATGGAAATTCAAGGAAAATCACCTAAATATACAATCCAGCAGATTACCAACCAAAATAATCGATCTTGCACACTCCTAATGGCCCAAGTTATGGAGTAACTCAATCTAAATAAAGATATTCCAGATAATTACAGAACAGTTCAATAAGGATGTAATTCATGAATGGGAGAGATTGAACTAAGCTAAAAAGGGGAAGATAGGTCTTATAGTGACACTTCTCTTTCTGCCACTACCCTGGAAAAAAAGAAGGAAAAAGACAGCAAAATTTACGAGTTATGCAAACCCAGATTTCTCCAGGGATGGGCCGGATGGCTACAGACAAACAGATCATCCTGGAGAATAACATTATCTTCACTCTTTCTCTGATAAAGCAATGTAAAATGCAACCAAAACAGCTATTGTGCGAAGAGGAACTAATTTAAACACTAACCCCAAAATTTGATAGCTTATGTTCTGCATACTAAGAATCTCTTACTTGAGATTATCTCACCTGATAATACAACCCCTTATACATGTATAATGATATAAAACCACATAAATTTATAATCAGAACAGCACTGCCGATATAGCCATCACATTAAAAACCATTTTTATGGAACAAAATCCAAAGAAGCACAAAATCATAAGGAATTCAAACTTTACCGAACTTACTATTAAACTGTAGCTTATCTATAAAAATTTCCGTTCTTGACATTTTTCAATTGGATGAGGAAAATCAGAATAAAAAACTAAGTATTAGTAATAAAAACTATCAACAAGTAACTGACAAGTACATCACATTAGTACACCTAGCTAACAAGAAACAAAAAACACAGGCCAAAAAATTGAGATGAAAAGTCTGAATATACCAATAGTTGAAAGCAGTTTCAGAATGCCATCTTCAGCAGCTTTACTCCCAAAAACAAAAGAAACCCATTCAAGAAAACTCCTTATTAAGCTTCTGAATTGCACAAAACATCTTCCTCCTTGAACCCACAGCATTAATCCCCATATCTTTAAGATCCTCAAAAGTTAACAATGGCAAAATCTCTTCATCCACCTCATGAATCTCGAACACGGGACGATACCGGCCTAATCCTAACCCATTCAACCAATCCCCAACTCCATCAAATTCTCCTCCCCATCCTCTTGCACTCTGCCCTCCATGATCATCATCATCATCATCACCATCTAATTCAACCACATCATCCCCAATTCTTGCCCTAATTTCACTATTAGTTACCCCAAATTGCAAATCTTTCTCATTATTCAAAGAATCATGAACTGGGTTTTGCTCCTTGAATGTACTCCCAGAATCCTCAATTTCAAAATCCCTGGAAAACCCACCTTCATCTTCAAATTTGTTGGATACCCAATTTGTCCTAGGTCGTTTAGATTCCCTTTTCGGGTCAAAACCCTTAGATTTCCAACTACCAATTGCAATATTATCAAGAACAACATCACCCTTTTCTCTCTCATCCCCAAATTTCTCCCCTTTAACATCCAAAATGGTAAGATTTTTAGTCTTGGAAGGTCTGTTAATGGCTTTCCATTGCTTTTTTGATGGTGCAGGAGGTTGGTCCCCGATTTCCACCAGTCGAACACTTGGTCTGCGTTGTCGTTTCGAAGTGGTATTCATATTTTCCGCCATTGTTGTTCTTGAAGAAATTGGGGGTTGCTGCTGCCCAGTTTGTCCGCCATGAATTTGAGGTTCTTGAGGTTGACGTTGTTGGGCTACCGCCATTAACAGTGCTGCAATGAGCTTCGAGTAATAGCAATGGTGTGAAGTTATGAAAACAGTGAGAGAAAGAGAGAGTTTGAATTTGGACAGCCAAATAAAAGGATTTATTGTTTATCCTATAGTAGACAGTAGTATGATGTTATTATTCTGGGAAAATGGAGGTTTAATTATTTTGTTGCCTTTTTAGTTTCTGGAGAGAGAAACGATGAAAATTGGAGTTGGAACTCTTGGAAGGAAACTAGAAGGCGGAGAGGTTTCTAAAGTGTTGGGGAGTAGGCGCGTGGCTTCAAGTATGGTGAAATTCAATTGTCTTAACTCTTAAGCATGTTGTTTTGGACTTATTTTCAATTTCACTTCAGTTCACTTAAGTGTAGTTTAATTCAATTACTCTCTTCAATTCAGTTTAGCTCAGTTTCAGTTCAGTTCAGTTTCTCTCATTCCTAAAGAACGGAGCCTAACTCTAATAGAACGGTTGTAAAGGATATTTTCCACTAGAGAACTATCAAGTACAAATATTTATATGCTTTTATGGTGCATGATAGATGGTAAATCATAGAGAAACTATAAATCTATATTGGATATACAAATATTGTATGCACTATTTTGTGTATGTTGATAACATTTTTGTACAACTACTTGAGAAGAATTCAAAACACTTCTCAACCACTTCACGATGAGAAATATTGTCATTGATATATGTATTTGCATATATATGACTGCGAGTCATATTAACGCTTTTTTTCTCAATTAGTTTTCCATCAGTATTTCAGAAAATCTGATTCAAACGGACATTTATAATTATTTTTAATTTTTTAATATATTTTTCTTAAATCAATGTTGCGTTGATTTTTTTAGTTATTTGTTCATCATTATTCAATATAGTATTGAGAGAATGAAATATAAAGCAGAAGAAAACTTGTGCTCAATAAAGTGGATAAGTTTGTGTATCAGGTTCAATAGTTGAATATTAATAAAGTGGAAGAATTTGATTTATATAATAGAGATTATCGAATAATAAACAACATTTGGGTTTTAAAATATGATCAGTATAATTATTAATATAAAATTCAAGTTTTTATTTTTATTCTGATTGTGTCAATCAAGTTATATTGTCAATTTAATTTTTTATCAGAGTTTTTCACACATATGTAAGAAGAGGAATTCATTCTCCTTAATTTAGTTTTTAATTCAAATTTCAAATTCAATTCCATTATTTACTTATTCAATATATATGGCAAGTAGGAAGAAGAAAACATTATTTAATATATATGGTCATTTAAATTCATTAAGGGTACATCAGACTTTTTGTAAGGGAAAACCATCTCCCTCCCCCCTTCACTTATATAATAGAGATATGAATTAGTCGAAACTTCATAGGTTTTAAATAGGTTTGTTGATGTACACTTTTTATTAAAAGCAAAATTCATGCTAGTTTATGTTCTTTCTCACCTATATTTTGTTAAATCGAACTTATATGAGCTTATTGAAATTTACTTGAACTTACATTAATTTAATATGTGGAATATGTGGGAATTGGGATGAGGATAGGGAATTTGGTGAGTTGGATAGAAATTTAGTAATGTTTGTCCTTTGTTTGATAACTCGATGTATTAGGAGTAGATGGGTATGTATACCGCAGTTATAAAAATCTCCTTATTAACTCTACCCTTCCATTCTTTTCATTAAAGACATGTATGTTTTCTTCTCCAATATCCTTATCTTTCCCTAATACTTGCTCCCCCATAGGAATACGAATAGGATATGAGGGATAAAAGGTCAATGGAAGATTTTCTATCCTTATCTCACCCCTTATCCCTCGAAACAAGTCTTGTTATTAGAATTATCTAAACTTATTAGAAGATAGTGAAACTTATCTAAATTTATTTTCCTAAAACTTAGAGAATTTTTAATGTGAAGAGAATATGCCCTTAAATGTATCAATTACCCTTTACTGTCGGTTCAATCCGGATCTAGGTGTCTAACATTCTCAAAGGTTATCCTAAACTTCGCTAATTTGTGGGTAACGATATTAATTTTGGCCTCTAAAAAATGTTAAATGTGAAAATAGTTATAGATTAACAACTATTGTAAGAGTTGATGATTGACTAGTGAATTTATACCATATATTGAATCAAAATTTCCATTTAATGCTATTAATGTATAATAGGTTCATTGAAAAGTTTATAACTGGTAGGAAGATTAGGCAAATATGTTGGGCATCAATATCCCACCAATTTAGTAAGGCAAGGCAAGACTAGCTATACCAATTTCGTTGCTAGAATCCATTTTCGACTCTCACAAGTCACAATTACAGGCTAGGTTCTTCTCAATTAAAATTGCCTAATTACTTACTTTTTAAAGTACGTGCTCAAATATAATGAAGCACCTTAAAGAAGGGGAGGGAATATATATTTGTATAAGAACATTATTAAAGTTGAATTAGTGAATGATAAATTCAAAAGGGAATAACTAAGAAAATACAAAAATAGTTTCAAGATCGATTGGTTATTATTAACAAAAATTGTAAACTAAAAGGCATTAAATTTAGTTAAGTTTACCTAAAGAGAGATCACGAAATAAAGAAACTTGATTTGTTATGCGTATATTTTTGCAGGGCAAATTTTTGCTGATCTTTCAGGGAAAATGTTTTCCTTGAATTTCCACATTTACAAGTTACTGTAGACATAAACATGTGATCTTTATGAGACTTTACGTGCATCAGAGGTGGAAAAAAACGAATTTATTTGATCCCATTTCTTAAATATCTTTGTAAATATGTGTACTTGTTTACCCTGAAATGGTCAGATTGCTCGTTTGGCATAGATGTGTAGAACATCACGGATGAAAGCTGAGCACCCCTTTTTATAATTTCCTGAGTTTGGAGCAGTTGGTTTGAGATTGGCATTACTACGAATTTCACATCTAATTTTGAATCAGAGGATAAAACACCCCTACCAAAATATGCAACTTTTTTTGTTGAGGTTAAATTATGAGTTTTTGAAGTCTAAAACAATGTAAAACACCCCTACCAAATTATATTACCTGTTCCCTAACCTGCAAGCTATTCTAAATTTGAAGTATGTATAGCAAATTACATCAAAATTATAACAAAAATGACCCTTTCGATCCACCAGGCACCAGCACCTTCTCAAATGGTTATGAAAATGGTGTAATCCAAACTTTAGAATGCTCGTTGGCCGTTAATTCACAAATTTCTTCCCCATTTCTTGGAAACTTTCGGAATGTCTCAATGAATAGTTAAAGCCAGATAACAGACAGCTGCCAGAATCAATTACTGGGGTACGGTGCAAAGTAAGCCATGGTCGGGATTATGTTCCAGAGGATACATAGTCGCACCCTTGACATACTTTTGATGCTCAAGAGCTGCCTTTCGGAGGCTCGTTGGAGGCTTCCGACTATTTTGCTGCTTCGATATTATTGAACATTGACTGAGTGGATCAGCAGAGCCAGCTCCAAACCTCCTGTAAAGGGTGGGAACAGTTAATGTATGAGAAAACTTCTCAATGTATAACCAGTAAATAGCAAACACACATTCTTAAGCTTACGGCTTATTCTAATCACCTGATTTTAAATCAAGTCAAAATGTTTACTGATTAACACTTACTTTTACTGATTGAAACTGATTTTTGCTGGTTAAAAATGTTTTTTACAGAATAACATTGATTTCTTACTCTGGTGTTTTCTCATATGCAATACTAACTATTACAGATGATATTTTGCTGAATATAGTTTTAAAAGTTCAAGATGACATAACCTTATTAGCTTTATAATGAACTTCAAGGATGGAAATCAAATAAGATACAATTGTATACAAGGCCCAACCTATATGTTAGGTGCAGAAGAAGAACAGACAAGCTCTTTTAAGAATTACTTACGCCAATAGCTTCTCAGATGCAATCCTAGCGGCAGTCACAATGCTGGGGCTAGGAAGCCACTTCACGACACGGTTTTGGTCAGCACGCATGGGAGAATGGATTTTAATCAGCTGCAGAAAGTATACTAAAATTGTCAATGATGGTTCTCTCTCTTCTTATCTAGCTGGCGTGAATCAAGCATACTAGCCAATCAAAATTGGTGATGTTTCAATAGCATGGTTCACATTCTTATAGCTGAAAAACACAGCACAAATGTCTTTACACATGACGATATAAGTTGTCTTCAGATTGGATGTTGAAAATCTCACTAGGAAAGAAGCATGCAACTCATGCTCAGTTTTTTAAAAAGATGCACAGCATACAATTCATCCAGAATAAAAATATTGATTATCTAGAAGAAAATGAGGGAAACACACGTGATACTCACACCCAAGCACTCCATCATCTGGTAGTATGCTCGACCATGTAAAGGAGTATGGCCTCCACGTGATTCAGAGAAATATCTAGTCCTGAGATTGTTGACAATTGTCGATCAGAAGGCTTAATAGACTTTCAGTCTAGGTTCATAGAACAAACGGAAGCACATAATAGTGAAAATGATGATTATCAGTATTACCATTCTTCATAACCTGGATCAACAGTGAAACCATAAATATCTACTGTGTCACATACAGAGAGGGCAAACTCCAGTGCTTTAAGACCTGTTCCTTTAGCTGATGAGCCAAAGGATGTACCTAACATGAGATACACAGGGTTAAGAATTGGGATTGCCTGCAAAAGGAAGGGAAAAGGGATTTAGTATATAAAGTCGGTGAAGATAGCTCGGGGAGCCCAAGTACACACTAGACACTACCAACGAGGGGGAAAAACAGATATGGTAAACATTTGACAGCATCACGCTGCTAGATAGCCTGCAATTTGACCCTCTTAAACACAGTCCCATAGCTATAATTATAAACAACACCCCTCTTCTTTCCAAATTCATAAGATCCAAAAAGATGATAGAAGAATGTTGTTTTTTTTTTTTTTTAATGAAGCCAGCGGATAACTACACTACCCACCTCTCACATCTATGCATGTCCACAGAGAAAAAAAGGGAGATGAACTCATGAACATCATCTTGAATTACAATGGACAACTTAAAATTAGGGGCTGCTCTTAATCCAAGAAGCCAAGACAGAAGCGAAAGAATACAAACCCGGATCATTTTGCTCATTATGTCATGAATTGTTGTTTTAACTATCAAGGCCTCCTTTCCAGCATCTGCAAGATGTTCCCATCAGATACTTAAAATCATTACTTATCAAATTTCAAAGTAGAAGCAGTGTTTTTACCATACAAATCAGCAACTTTATCCAGAGCTTTAGCAGACCCTCTATTCAGAAGGCGGAATGTACTCTTTGAACCTACATACTCAGAGTAGTTCTGCTGCACATACAAGAAAAATCAGAAGTTAGAAGTGAATCATCAACTATCAGAAATAATTCATAGCAGCTTCAAGACCTGAATTGGTGCGCCATTTTGTCGGAATACAGCATCAAAAGAGTCTATCTCCTTGCCAAACTTTGTTTTCAGAAGATCTGCAGAATTCCCAACCACAGCACACCGACGAAACTGCCTTGGATAATATGGTGGAGTAAGAGGAAGAACCAAAGAGAGTTTCTCCATGCAAAGCGACTTATTTCGGCAATTATCCCTGCAATTCACAGAGGTCATGTTAAACTTACTAATTTCCAGGAAGCCTAGCAAGCATACTAGATGCTGCATGACAGAAACCTAGAACACAATGGAGAACTCTACAAATTTTCTCCCCTGTGCAGTACCCACATACACCAAATTAGCCTGCTTAACTGACAATATCCATACATGTGACATCAGAGATAAATCAGTAAGGCAAAGAAACCAAATAATCGTCTGTATTTTCACCTTGCAATAATAACTACATTAAAATGACGACCCTTTGAAGACATCTGAACGGAGGGGACTAAGATCCAGAAACAGTATATGCCGTGTCTTCCCACCTCCCACCAAATATTTGAATGTATAACTAAGTTTTTAAAGGTCGCTAATATGAGTTGTGTAATGAGCACTTACAGCTGAATTCCCTTGTTGATCCTTTTCCATGCATAATCCTTCCACCCATTGGGCAAAGCATCAATGTATTCCTTTGTCAAGACTGTTGTACTATTTCTAACCTGAGAAATTCAGCTCACTAAATAACAGATCAATAAAGAGCATCAAATGGTAACATGACTGGAAGTTCAGAAGAAAATGGATACTAAATCATCAACAAGCAATCATCATACCAAATCACAGTAAATTTTAACAGGAAAAAGAAGTAGAATTGGTTGTTTTCAATGGCAACTTTACTCAGAATTGTGCAGTGTATGAACATTATCTCCTTTCTGTTAGAAGAATAAATATAGTATGAACAAGCTATCTCACCTGTTCCCAGGTTGCCACAGCTTCACAAAGGTTAAACTCATGAAACAAGCCTTCAATCTCTCCTGATTTAGGGTCACTCTGCACATATTTATAAGCATTTCAGGAGCCTTCTTTAAAAGACAATCATAACATGGGGCAGATGCACGTGGATAGGAAACCAAATTACAGCTCTGTAAAGCTACTAAATAGACATACCCATTTGGAGACAGTGTCATCAGGAAATTTCATTGTAACGTGGCAATTATCTGTTTCAAATTCAGCTCTCAAACCCAACCCATTTGCACTCTGTAACAACAAAGAGCAAAAGACAAGGATATCATCAATCATATATGAGGCATCAACTCGTTTAGAGTCATAAACATAGAATTATCTGCCATGGTGAACCTCATAAAAAGGTTTCCATTCATTAAGACAACATTTACATTTATCAAGTTCAAAGAATCTACAGTCAACAATCTAAAGTTAACATAGCTCTGTACGAAGTGATTATAGGTTATTAAAAAAACTCACAGAAACCCCATCTTCTGGTCAACAATGCAAACTCATAGAAGAGAATTGTACCACAATGAATTAGAAAAGTAATGAAGTTAGTCAGAGGGAAATTATGGATGTCTTAGACATTGTAACTTATTGCCTATTTACTACTTGTACAGTTGTACCACGTTTCATCCCCAAATGAAAAGAAACTTTTTAAAGAATTTTAAAACCATACTAGGGACCCTAAAAGAATTATGGTGTAAAACTGAGTAACATGGCTTGGAAATCAACCCAAGAGAGAATAGGCAAAATAATAATGTAAAATGCAAAATATGACGTCAACGCATAATGCCCAAATGGTAGCCATCCTCAATCATCAGTTAAGAACAACTTGTAGACACAAGGTAGTCCATCTTAATTTTGGTGGCAAAAAAGAACAGATTACGACACTAATTATTTCCAGAAAGAGAACTAAACTGACAAAAATAAGTAACATTTGCACTTGACTTCACCACTCTAACATCAAAATGCACACTCCAACTTTTTTTATCAAGTTGGATAATTATAGCCAAGTTTGACAGTATGGACATAACTCTATTACATCAATTCTGGGTTTGTAAATTTCTCATCAAAAAAAAAAAAAAAAAGGCAACAAATTCACTTGGCAAAGCATAAACCTTTATGTACCATTATACTATTATAGTATATGAAATATCAAACAGGTTAATTTCATAAGCATGATTTCAATCAATAATCACTAAAAAGTAACAAAAAGAAGCTCACCACACACTGTTGAAAACTACTCTGAAGAGCTTGTAATGCATCCAAATCCTGAACAGAAAGCCGTGAATTTGGATCTAAAGTAGAAATCAATAGAAATTCACACAATTAGTTTCTAACTTCAAATATTAAGTTGAGGAAAGTGGAGAGAGAAAAAGGGTGTACCTATGTTGGAGATTCCAGTGATGTAAATGAGAATGATTGACAACCCAGAAGCTAAAACTAGCAGTAACCCAAATGGCAGAAGCCTCATTTCAATTGAATTTCAAAGGCAAAAACAAAAGAAATTAAAAGGCACAAGAAAACTGTTTCTTTGATCTTTTGATGAAAAATGAGGGAGGAAGAGAGGAGCTTTCACGATAGTTGTAGATCGGCGGGTCCGTGGCTTTCTTGTTATGGTTAAGTGTTAAACTTTCAAACAAGGGGTGAAATTGTTAGGGACTATTGTATGTTAAGAGTTTCCTTACTTTAGGAGTCTTGTAATATATTGCTTCCTAATCCTACGTTGATTAGGAAAGGTTTGTAATTATATATTGTTTATCTCTATTATATAAGAAAATGGGAATTATGTTGTCCCCTTATAAATTTACTTAATTGTCATACTCCATTAGTAAATCAACTACTATCAGGAAAAAATAAAGGGAAAAACAAAGTCAAACTCAAATATAGTATTAAAAATTAACTTAAATGTTGAAGGCAATCAAATTATAATTGAGCCATCAAAAAAGAAATATTGACTATAAGATTTAGTACATTTATGCTGAAAAAAGTAAAAAGAAATATTACATCCTTATCAATCAATTCAATTCACAATCACAATCAAGTATTACATCAAAACGAAAAATTCAATCAACTAACAAAGTGAAATGATTTATTTAACACAAAAGACTATGTTAATACAATATAAGAAATCCCAAATAAATTCACTTAACTTTCTATTATCGTTTATCAAGTTAAATTTTAAAAACCTAAAAGAAAAAATAAGTAAAAAAATTAATAAAAGAAGGGTTAAGTGATAAGAGGCTTAACCTACAAAATGTAGCCAAAAAATGTCTAATGTTCAAAAGTTTACCCATATTTACCTCCAAAAAGGCTAGAATTTATATTTGAAAAAAAAAAATCAGGCACGCATCGCGTGCATAATTTGCTATTCATTAATGAGAAAGTATCACAACTTAACCGTAAACCTAATTCTACATGGTATCGGAGCAAGGTTGATTTTTTTTTAAACCACAAGATGGCCGGCGATGATGGTGCATCCCATCCCACACCACCGCCACCCCCACCACCTCTAAACAACCCCAAACTTGATATTACATCACCGTTTTATTTAGGTACGGGAGATCGTCCTGGCGATTTTATTACTCCTCGTCTAACTCATGAAAATTATGAGTGGGCTGCTGACATTCAACTTGCTCTTGAAGCAAGGCGCAAATTTAGCTTCCTTGACGACACGATCCTTGCCGCAGAACCGCCCTACACCAATTCTACAGAAATTCACTGGGAGTCACCCCGAAATTAACCCGACTCGATACATGAACAGACTTGAAAAATATATTTTATACACCTGCATTTTTACTCAAACTCGAGTGTAACCTTCACGAAAATAAGATAGGGACAAAGTGATTGAACCCAATCTAGATTGCCCAATCACGCCATGTAAACTTAATCCCGATCTACTTATTTTGAACTTAAGGTAGTGGTAATTGATCTATCAATGACAAAAAGAGATTGTTGTTTAATAGAAATTGCCCAACCTTCAAACTAGATTTACTTACATATTTTTCAGCTACTATCTTTATTTTTGTCTTTTGCGATAGATCTTGAACCAATTATCAGGTCACTCTTATGGAATTTTTTTTTTTTTCCTTTGTTGCTATTCATATGATCTTTGATTTTGACAATTAATAAGATAGAATAAAGTCTAATCAATTTATGGAAATTGAATTGATGAAATTAATATATCTACTTTGAAAAAAGAAAAGCTAACATATTATAAAGTCGTATATTGTATGGGCTTCTTGCAAACTTGAAAGCTTCACCTACTGACCGTGTCAAAGCCTCCATATTTTGCACATTTTATATCTACACATTTTATATTTTGTTCATTTGGCAAAAATATGTGACAGATGTGCAAAAATATGTGTTTGAAAACACATAGTTTTGCATGCACCCGGGAACACCAAATTTTTGCCCCTATTGTTAGCCTTAATGTCTTTAATATTAGAATTTAGATGTCATTTCTCATTTGTATGATAACATTTGGCTATTAACGGCTTTTTAATACCTTATAATTTTGGTTTTTTTTTCTTTTTGAATGTTTCGAACAAGTATTGTACGACATTTTGTATCACATTTCAAACTCAAAATTATCAAATTCATGTTTGATTTAACTAGCGATGGTAATCAGTCAAGATCAAATCTTTTTAGATCCTAATCAAAAAAATTATACATGATTCCACATTTGATCTGGATGTTGCTCCAACGGGTCCATAGATGTGGATCTATATACATATGAAATAAATAAATAGTATAAGATACAGCACCAACAAGAAGTTGCTTAGCTCTGCAATTGGGTCTTCACAACATCATTATTGAAGGGGATAACCTCTTGGTCATCAACGCCATTAATAATATTTGCTCAACTCCTTGGAAGATTGCTAATATTATTGCTGATTGTAAGCTCATGCTCACTCATTTTGCCTCTTGCCAAGTCAGACATGTATTCAGGGAAGCAAATCGCGCTGTTGATTGGATAGCCAATGTAGGGCACCTAGTAATGTCTAGTTTTGATATTTCTCCTTGTAATAACTCTTCTCTTACTTCCATTCTTGTATCCGACACATTAGGTATTCCCCTCACGAGGAGGGTAGCTTAATGTTCTTTTCTTACCTTTCAAAAAAAAAAGTAAATATAATTAGTTATCCATTATCGCATGTTAGCAAACGCTTCATAAACTAAATTAAGATTCAAACTGGATTGGTCATTTTTAAACTATCAAAGATCCGAATCTTGTAAAAATAATTACGTATCCATCGATCTAGGTTAGGTCCACAATCCATTATCAATCCTACAGTAGGATTTAGACAACAAATGAGACACAAAACACCTATGGTGCTCTTCTAACATATATTTGCACAATTTATACTTTGCGCATTTGAGAAATAATAATATGAGCTAAAGACAATTATGCTGTGTTTTCCAACTACTCCCTCCGTCCCATATTATAGTGCCTGATTCTATTTTTTTACAGGTATTAAGGTAAATAGAATCTAAGAGGAATGTAAATAATTATTAATAAATGGTATGGGGAAAAAGCTGATTTTAGGAGAGAGAATGACAATAAGTGGTGAAAGAGCATTAAATGCATGACTAATTCAACCCTTGGGTTGAATAAACAAAGCAAAAAAACTATTTCCAAGAAGCAAATAAATAATGGTGGCACAATTTTTCTAGGAAAATCATGGAAGAGTGTGGAATCAAAATAGAAACAAGAATTATATTTTGGGACACTCTAAAAGAAAAGAAGCACTATAATATGGGACGGAGGGAGTATTAAAATGTGAACCATGCTATTTAAACGGGCAGTTTTTTTTGGCTTGCCTAGTATCTGTAGACTGTAGTATGCTTGATTCACCCCAGCTAAATAAGGAGAAAAAAGTGTCTTTCATTGCATCTGAGAAGCTATTGGCGTAAGTAATCCCGAAAGAGATTTCCTGATTATATTTTTTGCAGCTAGATATATAGGTTGGGCCTCTGTATACAATTGCATCTTATTTGATTTCCACCCTCGAAGTTCATTACAAAGCTATAGCTCTCTTTAACTAGAGTAGGTGAAGCTTTATCTTACTAGTTTTTTATGCACGCTATGCGTGCGGTGACATTTTAGGCATAACTATTACTCAGTAGTAAAACAAACCAAAAACGAAAGTTCGTATCTAAGTTTTTCTCCATTTGTGAGTAAGAAAGATAGAAAAACTTACATGTTCTACCCATCACCCTACGTATATCTCTTATAAACCAATTTATATTTTAAATAAAAATCTTAATCAACCATCCTAAGCTTATTCATACCTATACCTCTTACTTGATCCTAAAAGCCTCATTTTCACTCATATAACATCACTTTCTCTCTCTCTCTCATTTTCATAATTTTACTCTGACCATAGTTTTGTACTATTTCTATCTTCCAAAAATTGCAATTTTCTTCAAATTTTCGCCAATTTTCTTTACAAAAACAATACAATAATACTCTATTGTGTCGCATATCTGTAGATACCAATTTTTTTTTACGTTTTTGTTGGTTTTTCACTCCAAGGTTTTCTTCATTTATGGGATTTTTGATTTTATGGTTAGTTTTTCTGGGTTCCTTTTGATTTTTTTTATTTTCAAATTTCTTGGGGTTTATTTTTTTTTTCATTTTGAGTTTCAAAATTAACGAACTTTTTCGGTCTTTTTGGGGGTCTTGAGCTTTTCTATTTTTTGATTATTTTTTCATCCTTGGGTTTTCTGGAGTTATTAGTTTGTAGAATATCTCTATTTAATGTTTTGTTTGTTTAATTTTGGTGTGGCAATGACAATTTCCCATTATGAAAGAAGAAACATCATGGTTGAAACTGCATGGAAGCCTGATATTTAAAATGCTTGTGTAATCAAGAATACTTGATAAAGTGGAAGGTAATCGTAGAACTCTTGATCTATGATTTACATGTGTTTACTTTACAATCTTTGCAACAAATTTTTGTTTGTTTCTTGATTTTATAGTGCATCCATCTTCAATTTTACAATTGTGTTTGTTGTGAATTATACTTTTATGAGTCTTTTCCCTCTATTAATGTTATAAGAAAATTTGAATTTTTTAAAATTTAAATTTTACAATTATAATTTTCATGTAATTGAAAGAAATTCTTAGAAATTTTTCCTTGTAGATTCCTTTTTTTATTGTAGTTTTGAAACTCGATTGTATTTATCTAGAACTTTTTTTACGGGATTTAGGAGTTTATTTATTTATTTTTTAAAAAAAAATAATTCAATGGGTATCAGTGAGTGATACGTTTTTTCCAAAATTAGTTGTTTATATCTTTTTAAAAAATTTAATTTTACAACTAAAAAAATGTATTACTGGGATTACCGACCCCTATCGGTTGTTTGCATCTCGATTGGTATATTTTATTTCTCAACTGGGAAGTTTTTTTTCATGGCAAATAAAAGTTTTATTCATGGCTTTCACTTAACATTTCTAAGTGTTATTCATAGTTATAACGTTTATGAGGACCATTATTTTCTCATCTAACTCATTCTTTTTCTTGTAAATATAGAGTGAGAAGCTTGTGCTATTGAGCAAGAAGATAAGTAAACAAAGTACGTACCTTGATGAAAAGTGTAGTATTCGGAATTTGAGAATGTTGAGATGTTGCAAGCAATTCGGGAACATTGATGTGTTTTTTGAGTTTGTGTTTGAAATTGATATTTTTCTAAAGAAGCGCCTTTGGTTTTTGTATTCAATTCAACATTATTTCTGTTTATTTTTTGTTTCAATGTCCTATTTTGTTATGGTAAGTTTTTGATTTTATATTTTAGTCAAAGATAGTTGTGCAATTTGCATTGATTCTGTAATTAAGACCAATTGAATTTTATTAAAACTGACAAGTTTTTGCAATGTAGAAGGGTTTAAATGTCAAGTTTTTAAAATGTAATATTTATATCGTGGAGGGCAATTAAGTAAATTCCAAGTGGGACACCATTGCTTCCCCTTGGCTTATATAATAGAGATAAATTATGAGATTAGTATCAAATTCAAAGGAAATAAAAATTAAACAAACACCTCGAACATCATTTCTCTTGGAAGCACAAATTTATAATTATCATAACAGTAATTATGAGATAAACAACATTCGATATTTACAGAAGAAGCCTCCAAACAAGACCCCTATTCGGGCTAGACGACTAACCAGGAATATCGAAATTACAGACAAAAAGGGAAGAAAGAAGAATATATAATCATCAAAGCTTAACTTTCAGAACATGCAGCACATACCATACCTCCCCTTTTGGAGACGCTAAAATAATTACTACTAATATTTTGCACACTAACATCCAACCTAACCTCTCCTCTCCTCTCCTCATCTTTTCACTACCACAAAATTGGAAAATCCTAATCCAGCTTCACCATGCCATTTTCTCGATGCTCCTTCCTTGGCTCAGCAGGGAAGTACTTGATGCCCACCAGATCGCCAACGTTGCTGATAACCTGAATATAACAAGAATGGCCAAAAGAAAAGAAACTTGAAATTGTTTACATATATTACAAATTTAGAGCAAGTTTAAACCCTACTACAAAGCATATAGAAATGAACCAGATTTTTCTTACTAGAAATTACTGCTTATAGTTGAAAAAGCCTGATCAATAAAAGTTTAACGAATATGATTTATTATGATGCCTTTCACAACTCTTTTTTTCAACCAATTTGAATAGCTTACAATTTGTAAAGTTTAGGAAACTTGCACAAACACTATAGGGTATTTAGAAAAGGAATTTGACAAATATCTGACGATTACAGAAGTATCAATATTACAATATAGGACTACAAAAAGAAGGAAGAAAACTCACCTCAAGAGCTCTAACAAGGTCTTCCCTCGTATGAGATGCAGATATGCATATACGTGCCCTTGCCAACAAAAGAGGTGTTGCTGGAAATCCAACAACAACAACAGCCACCTGTGATTTAATGGAAAAAAGATATAAATGAGAACTCCAACATTCTAGGAGCTAGAACGACCTTGATTGTGGCACATTGTTTGCAATAGGACAAACAATGATCATGTTACAATAATGATCATGTTACTTATGCTCACATTTTGCCTGAGGCACTCCCTAGAAAATGCAGGAATTTTAGATGGATTGTAGAGCATTATGGGCATTACTGGGGAATCATTATCCCCAAGGACCTCAAAACCCATCTTCTGCAGTTCCGACCGGAAGAAGTTACTGTTTTCGCGTATTCTGGCAAGCTTCTGAGCACCTGATATGTGTATTATAATCTAAGTCAGCATAGAACTACGAAAAACACAAGTTACTTGAATCAATGTAAACAGCTGCACAACAAAAGAAAGGGAGATCGGACCTCTACTCGAACCATCCTCTCCAAGAAGAACCTTTATAGCAGACATAATTTGTTGTGCTGCTGGTGGTGATATTGATGTCCCATAAAGATGAGCAGGACATGTATACTTGAGATATTGAATAAGCTCCTGCATCATAAGAAGTTGCACATTGATGATGATGATGATGAAGATGTGCTATTTGTATGAAAAAGGCATCTCAACAATCACGATTTTACCTCTAGACAATACCTCAATCTCTTGTTCATTCACAACAAAAAACAAATAAGTCAACATAGAAATATCATTTTTTTCCCTGGAAAAAGTTTGTGTTTCTCTTAGGCTCCATTTGTTTTGGAGGAAAACGATTTTCCCCATTTTCCTTCTTTGGTTGGACAAGGGATTTAAAAAGGAAAACTGAGGTGGAAAAGAGTTTTCCATCCTTTTGTAAACATTTCCCTCCATTTCCCTCCATTTCCAACATCTCCATTTTCCCCTTCTTAGCTTAATAGATTTCCATCGAACCAAACAAAGGAAAACTAATATTCATTTTGCGTTTTTTACCGGAATATATTTTCCACGAAAAACCATTTTCCATAGAAAATGTTTTCCATCAAACCAAACGGACCCTTAATTTTAAGTGTCCGAGCTGTAGAATTTATTGAGTTCCAATTAAGTTTTTTTTTTTTTTTTGACGGGTCCAATTAAGTTGCTAAGAAGACTATAATCATATAAAAGGAGTTGATGAAGAAACATGATGCGTTCGTAAAATTTAATCAGTGAATTAGGTAAGTCCTACATTTCCTGGATGGGCAGTATACACTGTACACTATATGATTTGGTTATGATAGTTGGTAACCAAATCGATCATAGCAAAAAAAAATGTTATCCATAGACACAAGACCTATGAACTTTAAGAAACCTATTTCACGAGCTATGAAAGTATGAAACATGTACAATTGAAAAATTACAGAAAAGACACTAGGGCGCAGGGAGCATGCATAACAAAGCAGGAGGAAAACATCCTTAGACTTGGGATGATACTTTAGTGTAGCCCATTAACTTTAAAGGTTGAAAGCAGAAGTATATCTATATCTGTGTGTGTGTGTGTGTGTATTTATCTATGTATGCATGTATGTATTGATAGATAAATAGCATGAAACAAACCTTTGAACCAGCAATATAACCACCACATGATCCAAATGATTTTGTGAAAGTTCCCATCATGATATCAACATCAGCGGTATCAACTCCTAAGAGCTCACAGACACCTCTACCACTTTTCCCTACAGCTCCAATGCTGTGCGCCTCATCCAAGTAAACATACGCCTGAAATAACGAGAAAAAATGCTGAAGAGAATATAGACCAATATGTGCAGAGGAAGACAAACTTCTAAGTTATTTCATGAGTATAAAAGATATATAGTTGTTTGTCAGTTAGCGAATAGACTTTGCACACCAGAAAATTAGAGGGACCAAATTGATACATACATATCACTTCAAACAGTTCATCTTGCATTAGCACATTAATACAAATGGTCAGTACTCAGTACAGTTTACTCAGACCTTGAAGGGGCCAGGGGGAAAGAAACGGAAGGGAGTAAACTCATACCTTAGTTTCAAATGTGTCAAAAAGTCAACTGAAAATTTCTGAGCAGAATATGTGGCAGTTTAATCCATCTAAGGTTCGATGGGATTAAATTCTGTAGTGAAATGCTGCTCAGATTTGTGGACAACAAAATTACTTGGGTAAGTTGAGGTTTTCGTTTTACCCATAAAACAGAGGATCTAAGTTAAGCTTTTTGTCATCATGCACTAAACTGCTTGATACTTGTCAGAAAATCTAAGAATATAATCCATATTTCAACCGAATCTTGATACAAAATTCATTGGTAAACTGCTGGACACAGTCTAAAACACTTATAACAGAAGGTTTAACATTGAAGGCTGAGTTTTTAGGTAGCCCTGAGCTACTGAACACATCGTGTATAAATCAGCAAGGAGCTATGCTCCTGACTTGTCATGTTGACCACAATGATCTACCAATATCTGGCACAAAAGGATGAACTATAAACACCACCTCATCCCCTACTGAGAAGCAGCACTGTATGTATCACCAGAAGGTGCTTATGAATTCTTAACATTTCATGATCATGTAATCGATCCAAAATTCTTCGCAAATGAGAGTGCCTCCCCGGTAATCCGTATAGCATTCCCCTGATCTCAAGGAGACCCAACATTGAAAGACCATGCATGGAGTGACAGGGTTTACATACAACTTGTCAACTCTGGCCTGGACCTGGACCTGGGCCTGAGTCAGGCAAGGCAGCCAAAGCTTAACCAAATAAAGGGAGGGGGGGGAAACCTCTTCTTTCTAGCCAGTAATCTATGTCTTGTCCTGTCAAATTCGACAACTTCTCTATTTTAGATGTGGCAAGCTTCCTACTGCAGACTCTAGAGACATCAGCCTCACATCCCTGACAGATGCCTGGAAATGTACTCTATAGCCAATATGGGCTTTCTAGGCACTAGGTGATCATGGCATAGCACTATCATCAAGTCAATCCTTGACAATACCAACACTCACAGATCACAACAAGCAGATGCTCAAAATGAAGTCCACACGTGGTGGGAGGAGGTGAATTAGTATCAATTGTTACGGAACAATATATAGAGAAGGAAGAGCTTAAGGGCAGCTCATGCAGGCACAAAAAGCAGGTTAGTGACTAAGGGGTCAAATGACTCTAATACCACATAAAAGTCGTAACTTTCTCCTTCACAGCTTTGCTATCAAAATTGGGATGTGATAAATTATACTTTATTAGTTATACTTCCTCTGTATTTTTTCTTTCGCAACATTTCCCATTTATGGAACTCCAAGATTATTACAACATTTCTAAATTTGGCTACAAGTTCTCTCTATCTCTATCCTATATTCCTATCACATGAGTCCCACTTTTGATCTCCTTCCATCTCTCTCCTCTCACATGGCTTCCTTAATTTGTGTGCCAAAACCCAATGTTGCAATAGAAGAAGAAAGGAATATATAATAAAAAGGAAACGCTAACTTTGCATAATGCACTAGCATTTGATGGAGGCTCACCCTGACCTTAGAATAACATCTAAAGGAAACTCCGCCGCTGGATCTGGAACTGGAAACATATACATGGGCCTCTCCCAGTCTCTCAAATCAAACAAAAAGAGCACGGTGGTGTCAGAAAACAGCACTCATAACGCAATGTTTCTTGGTAAACAACTCCTTAGTCCTAATTTGTTATTTGAACTTAAGGATGTGCATCTGTAACATTTCTTCTAGACTGTTTGCCCTTAAACAAACAAAGAAGCACCAGTAATCACTAAAGTAGACGATTCAGGTTTAATTTGTATGATCTTGTGTAGTCATGTCAATTTCAATTTATGATAATGCATCTCATACTGCTAGATACATGAATACATCAGATAGCTTCTTTAAATCTTAATACAACAATGGTCAGATCACGTCCAAACTCAATTTACATGTGTTCACTTGTGCCTTGTGGTCGTCGTATTTTGTTGGGTACTTTCAATCAAATTTCGTACCTTTCCCTGTTCCCCTCCCTCAAACAAAAGCAGACACAAGAAAATTGAAACTTATCCACAGCTAGAACAGATTATGCAAAGGTGTCATACCTTGTATTTTTTGCATATTGCAACGATCTCAGGAAGGTTGCAAAGTTCCCCCTCCATACTATATATACCCTCCACAACAACAATGATTTTCTTCCATGGTCTGTGTGTCCTAGGTTGACCCTCAGCAATTTGTTCTCTCAGAACTTTCTCCAAGTGAAATGGAGCTAAATGAAACAGAAGAGCTAGTCAGTTAGGAGAGATCGATCAAAAGATTTAAGCATACTACATAAATTTAGATTTAAAATCTTCACTTCAGTGTTTCCGGGGGTAGCAACAAGATAAGCATATCACTTAAACAACTCACTGTTATGTTGGAAAACTCTAATGGTAGCCCCTGATCCACGAGCGCCATTGACAATGGAGCTGTGATTCAAAGAATCACTAATAATCAACCCACCCTGTTGTTGACCATGAAGAGAGAAAAAAATTCAGGTTCCTTGATCTGCTTGCATATTTGATTCCCCATTATTAAACAAACTTCATAAAATAATTTTTTAAAAGATTAGTTGCAAGTACCTTCCCAACCAGGACAGGGATAATAGCAGAATTTGTAACATATCCCATTCCAAAAACTAAGGCGGCTGGCTTGCCAACAAATTTTGCAACACACTCATCTAGTTCACTGTGCAGTATAGTAGTACCTGTATGCGCAATATTGTAAACCTTAGCTAATGTACACTACATACACATCATACATAATTTCCTTTAAAACTAAGAATGCATCTTAAAGTTAATATGGGCACCTCCATCAACACGAGGGCTACAGGTGCTGGCAGAAAACTGCTTCAGTGATTCAATCACACGAGGTGTGCAATACTCATCTGCTGCAGCAAATCCAAGGTAATTGTACGAGCCCAAGTTAAGACAACGCTTAACTTTATCAGTTCGTCTGCATGAACAAAGCTTGAATTGATTGGTAACAAATGATTAAAAAGATTTTGGAACATCCGAGAATAAACAAACTATAAAAGATGATAAATACAAGAAAGCAAAACAATATCATAAAGCGAGCAGCAAGTGATAGCCTAGTGGTATTGGCATCACCTCCGATCCCAGAGTAACTAGGACCGAGTCTCACCCCTTGCAAGAGGGATCCCCAACTCCCCCCTCTACTTGCAGGGGTCTTCAAACCTTATTTTTTAAAAAAACAATATCATAAAGATAAAAATCACACAACTAAAACATACTTTAAAGTCTTGTTATGATCATTGGAATAACGCTCCACCATATCAAACCAGGCATCAGGAGCACTTGCAATTGGCCGCTCAAAGCAGTCCTACAGATAGCATGGATAATGGCCAATGTAGTAGGAAAACAATATTAGAACCATATAGGGGGGTACCTAAAATGCCCAAGATTACACTACGATTATATTCACTAATAGATTTGCAATGTGAAACTACTAAAAAAAGAGAGTTTGAAAATAATCACATGTTTGTTTCCTATCAAAGAAAGGGAAGAAACACATAGAACCAATCAAATGCCCCAAAAGAATGTTCAGTGTCATTGCTCCATCTTGCACCCTCCCTCCTAAAAATCAAGACAAGATTCAAAACCATTGTTTTCTGAGATGCACTATATACCCTTCTCTTTATCGTATCATTCGTATGTATACTCGTATTTCATCAGTACCTATCATCAGCGCCTACAACTTATACATAGACTAAATGATTCCGATAAAAGAATGGCAAGGTTATGATGCAAAACTTTGACGAATAATCAAGATATAAATAAGTAAGGAAATCGAGCAAAATATTAATGATTACAATGTTGCAAGAGAACGCTGTTGGAAAAATATATTGTTTCATCACAATGCCCGATTCCTAATGTTCGAAACAGCTATGAACAAAATACTCTAACAGAACTTCGAGCAAACTATCCAAAATACCCTGAAATGTTTAAGACTCTCCCCAACCCTCTCCCCCCACAATTTCCCCCGTTGGTTCCGGAAAACTCCTTGTTTGTTCATAACAGTTACGAAATAAGCCGCCTCCACCGCTCCACGAGTGATTACTGAAGGCCACTATAAGTTAATTTTTCAAAATCTATCCAGTCGGTGCTCTTAAAACAATCAAGGAACTATTCCTAAGTTCTCAGTCATCAGCAAACTCAACATATAAGCAGATAAACAGGACATATTGCTTGATTCTATCGAATCGATCTTTACGCTTCTGATTGTTTCATAACCTTCACTCTTACAAAATCAAATAAATTCAAAAACTGCCTAACTATATGTATAAAACTAAGCATGCTAATATGAAAAAGTACAAATCAAATAAGAAAATTGAAAACAATCATGAGCTTCAAAATTACCTGAATCCGAAGATAAAGACGACGAATATAAAAATCTTCAAGACCTAAGCAAATCGGTGCATAACCCTAAAAATCCAAAATTAGAAATTAAAGCCGAATTAAAAAGCTGAAGATTCAAAAATTAAGAGTTGAAAAAAACAAAAAACCTGAAGACTGCCGGAAGTCCACCAATCGAAGATTTTACGAAAAAAATCACGCAACTGACCGAACGCAAACAACAATCCATAGCTGAAGTAGGTGGTTAATGCAGTCAAATATGGAATCGTAATCATCTTTTTTTATTATTATTACAAAATTGAGAGTTTTGATCTGAAAATGATCAGATCTCTCAAAAATTAAGGTGAAATTGGAAGAAATTTAAGATCTGGAAAAATAAATTATGTTCTGCAATGGTGTAAGGAAGGTATGAAGAGGAGAGAGAAAATGAGGAGAGAGAAAAAGAGGGGAGAAGGTGGGCGGGACGAAGGAGGGTGGCAGAGAATGATGGTCAACTTGGCTGCTTGGTTAGTTGACACTTGACACAAAGGAGAGAGAGATAGAGAGGAGGGAGAAAAGCCAATCCTCTCGCGTTTTGATTTTTCGTTTTGCCTTTTTGTGTTTCTTTTTTTAAAATTTTATACTTCTATTACTAATTTTGAAGCCCGTACTGGTTGTTGTTTATTTTACCTTTTTTTAAAAAAAAAATTTGCTAATATTATTGTTGATTTTTTGTTGTTGTGAAATGAGATTATTTAACACCATTGTATTTACATACTTTGTCCGTTCTTTTTCTATTACAATAATTATCGCTTTGAGTAGTTTCATCTTTTGGAACCATTCAACTTTTGGTAAAAAAAGCAACTACAGTTGGCAATATTGTCTTTATTTTATGTTAATAAAACCATAATTAATTATCCAAATTGCTTCATAATGTTGCGTTTACTTTATTAAGGATTTTTTTATCCCCTACTCTAGTTAACTATTTTTTTATCCTTTATGCTAAAATACCGATTTTTTATTTCCTTAAAAACCATGTCCAAAGCCCCAAACCAATTGTTGCAGTAGAAAAATAACGAACAAAGTATTTGTCATTATACTGTAGTTTTTATATTTGTTATTGCGATAAATAAATTTTATAATTTTTAATATTCATTTGAATATTGTAGCTAAGTTTATTATTAAATGGTATCCCAATAATAGGTATGACTAACAACGGCTAACACAGTTTTAAAATATGATTTTGAAAGACATAATTACTATTATCACATATAAAACGCTTTTTTATAGTTATTTTTATATGTATTTAAAATAAAAAAATAAATAATACGTTATTGTTCATCTAAATATATATATTTTCATAAGTTGTAAAATTATATTGTATATGGATCTTATTTCGAAGCATATTTTGAGCACTCTTCGATGGTAAACAAATTATACTATTGCGAATTATGTAGCCAAAGTTATAATCAATTTACATAGTATAATAATTTAGGCTATTTATTTAAAATCAGACTGCAATCTTCACTTATCCAAAACACCTTATATGTATCTATATCTATGTTGAACACTTTTTTCTTAAAAAAATTAAAAATTAAAAAGAATGACATGGCATGCTTAGATAGAGCTCTTTATAATATTCTAAGGTTGTTTTATTTATATCTTTTTTGACGAAAAAAAAAGGATTTCATTCATAATGGATAGTCAAACGACACTTACAATCAATTCTTGAAAAATCAAAAATTCCAACACAAGTATATAACACCTTACAACTAGATACATCGCAGATTTGATTAAAAATAGCCTTAATAAAAAAAACTTCATCCGAAGCAATACAATCTATGAGTTCGCTCTGATTCGGCTTAACTTCCGCTGATGCATAGTCGTTTTAGTGAAAATACTCCCGTGGTGTTCTAGATTCTTACAGAGAATAGAGATTGTTAGATAATTATCCTCATTCATCAGACGAGCAAAAAAAGAAATTGAACACCCTAAAATAAATACCATCTTAAGGATGGGATATACTTATTGTAAGCAATTAAAGGAGTTTTTGGGGCCTACCACCGGTACAAACACCAGTGGAAGCCCCTACAAAGATTCACAATTGAGGTCAAGAAGAAAAGAGATGAAAGAGAAAGAGAAAGAAGGGTAAAGAATGAAGGAAAAACCTTCAAAAAAGAAGAAAACCTAGCGATGGAGGCTAGGATAAAACCCTCCCAAGGAGAAACCCTAGAGAGAAAAAACTAGAGCTGATCAACTCAGCCAGGCCCGATTTTTGGGAGGGTTTGGGCGTTTTTTTTTTGGGGCGGGCTTTGGACAAGGCAAAAAAAGTCTTTTTAGTCTAATTTTTAGCCCGGTCCGTTTAGGCCCGAAAAGCCCGCTCGCCCGCCCGAAATAACGGGCTTTGGGCACAAATTTTAGGCCTGGATTTGGGCCCAGCCCGGTCAATGGGCAAATTTTTGTTGGCCCAGCCCATGATCACCTCTAGAAAAAACCTCCCAAGGAGAAACCCTAGAGGGAACGATAGAACAAACTTCATTTTGTTTTATTTAAATCAAACTTTAATTTTCACATAATCCAAAATTCTAATATATATGTAACTTTATTGCTATAGATTTTTGTTTTCTTGTAACAACAAAGTTTCCTTAATAAATTTTATTGCAATACTATATTGTTTTGGTTTAGTTTATTAAGGTTGAGGTTTTGAAAGATAATATGTCTAAGCATGTAGATTGGACATATATTCAAATGTTATAATCACATATAATACACTATACTTAATACTTATAGCTATTATTATATTTATCTAAAAGAAAGACTAATTAATGTCTTACAATTCATCTAATTTAATATATTTTCATGAGTTGTAAAACTATATTGTAATTGGATCTTATTTTGAAGCATATTTCAAGCACTCTCCTATGGTAAAAGAAAAACTATAATGTTTTGAATTAGGTATTCAATTTACATAATATAATTTAGGTTATTTATGCAAAACGAAACTCTAATTTTCCCCTATCCAAAACTCTTTTATGTATTTAAAAATATGTAGAATTCTATTTTTTTTCAAATATTTAAAATAAAAACTAATGACATGGCAATCCTAAGTGGCGCTCTCTATTTCACAAATTGTAGAACTATATTGTAAATGGATCTTATTTCGAAGCATATTTCGAGCACTATCCAATGGTACAAAAATTATAATATTCTAAATTTGGTAGCAAAAGGTATACACAATTTACATAATATAATAATTTAAGTTGTTCATTCAAAACGAAACTCTAATTTCCGCTTATCCAAGACTCCTTATATGTACTTAAATTAAATCTATGTAGAACTCAATTTTTTTTAAAAATAAAAATAAAAATTGATGACATGGCAATCCTACGTGCCGCTCTATATTTCATAATTTGTAGAACTATATTTAAATCTATGTAGAACTCAATTTTTTTAAAAATAAAAATAAAAATTGATGACATGGCAATCCTATGTGGCGCTCTATATTTCATAATTTGTAAAACTATATTGTAAATGGATCTTATTTCGAAGCATATTTCGAGCGCTATCCAATGATACAAAAATTATAATATTCCGAATTACGTAGCAAAAGTTATACACAATTTACATAATATAATAATTTAGGTTGTTCATTCATAATCAAACTCTAAATTTCGCTTATCCAAAACTCTTTATATGTATTTAAATCTATGTAGAACTCTATTTTTGTAAAAGATAAAAATAAAATTAGATGATATGGCAATCCTACGTGGCGCGCTCTATGGCCTCGAAATCTTGAGGAGCTCCCTATGCTCCCGAAAAGTTCATCCTTTATTTATATACTAGTATTGGGACCTGGGCAAATGCCCGAGCTTTTTTGTGAAGAAAAGGTAGAGTTTTTAAATATTTACACCCCTATTTTTGACCGTTATTTTTGTCTGATATAGAACAACTAAAAGTTATAATATGATTTTGTCATTATCTTTGACGTTGGTTTCTAATTTATATGTCATGAAGAAACTCACTATATCATTCAGAAACATACTATATCATGCAGAAACTACATCATTTCTGAACAATCCACTATATCATTTCGACACTCACTATATCATGCAGATTCTCACTATATGATTCAGACATTCGCTCTATCATGCATAAATTATATGTTACTTTAATATAAAATTTTAAATATATTATAAATGGTTCTGATTCTAAAATACTTTTTAAACACTTTTCAATGGTGCAAAAATTATAATTTTAAGAACTATATATTTAAAGTTGTAATCAATTTACTATATTTAAGTTTTTCATTGTGAACCCAACTCTATTTATTCTTATCCTAAACTCTATTTGTATTTTAATCAATTTAGAACTCTATTTATATTTAAAAAACAATGTGACATGGCACTTAATGAGCGCGACAAATGGCGTCCAATGAGGACGCCAAATGTCGCGACCAACCCTAATTCTAATTGAATGCCTAATTCCAATTGCAGTAGGTTACTTTTATATGTTAACCCTAATTCTAATTGAATCGCTAATTCCAATTGCAGTAGGTCAGTGTAATACATTAGTATAGTCAATATTTCCTTTTATATGTTACTTTAATATGAAATTTTAAATATAGTATTAATGGATCTTATTTTAAAGTACTTTTTAAATACTTTCCAATGGTACAAAAATTATAATTTTACTAACTATATATTAAAAGTTATAATCAATTTAGTATATTTAAGTTTTTCATTGTGAACGAACTCTATTTATTTTTATCCTAAATTCTATTTGTATTGTAATCAATTTAGAACTCTATTTATATTCAAAAAAAATATGACATGGCAATTAATGAGCGCGACAAATGGCGTCCAATGAGAACGTCAAATGTCACGACCTCGTGAACTGACTTTTGTACTATGCTTTATATTAATGGCGACCACATTCTAATTGAATATCTTATAACAATCCTAATTCTAATTGAATCCCTAATTCCAATTGCAGTAGGTTAATTGAATCGCTAATTCCAATCGCAGTAGGTTACTTTAATATGTTAGTATATAGTTAATGTTTCCTTTTATAGGTTACTTTAATATAAAATTTTAAATATAGTATAAATGGATCTTATTTTAAAGTACTTTTTAAACACTTTCCAATGGTACTAAAATTATAATTTTACGAACTATATATTAAAAGTTATAATCATTTTACTATATTTAATTTTGTTCATTGTGAACCCAACTCTATTTATTCTTATCCTAAACTCTATTTGTATTTAAATCAATTAAGAACTCTATTTATATTTTTTAAAAAAAATATGACATGGCACTTAATGAGCGCGACAAATGACGTCCACCAATGAGGACGCCAAATGTCGCGGCCTCGTGATCTGGCTTTTGTCAAATGTCGCAGCCTCGTGATATGGCTTTTGCCAAATGTCGCGGCCTCGCGATCTGGCTTTTGTACTCTGCTTTATATATTAGTTATATGATATTAATTAATTGGGGTTGATTTATCATGATATATTGGATTCTTGTTGTATAAAGATAAAGGTATTTGGTATAGTGTGATTTTTTTTTCCTTCTTTGCATTTTGATGACAACAATACATGGAATGATGGAATGGGTTGGAAATTGGAATTGTTTATGCGGGGTAATGTGTTAAATACATTAAATTGTTTTAGGAGATTATTTTCTTAAATTAATTGTCGAAATCTCATAATTTTTAGGTTATTTTGGGTATATTTTATTTTTATTTTTATTAGGTAGGTAAGAAGAGGACCGTATTAAACTTACACCTCTTATAATTAAAACCCAACAATTTTGCAGGTCAGTCTCATTGGGAGTGAGAGGGAAGCATATTCATTATATATACGGGTGTATTATGTGAATGGTACACCCAAAACTGTATTTTGCTCATTTAGAGCTTTCTTTTTTGTGTATATTTTGTGAGGAAAAAAATTAGCATTGTGGGTGTACGGTGTACCATATTCACGGTACACCCGAGTGTATGATAAAAGTTGTAGTGAGAGAGGATCGATAGTAAGGGAAATTTCATTCCCAAAGAGCCCTTAGTATGGTTTGATCTTATGACTTTGAAGTTATGAAGCCAAACTGTTATCACTAGGTTAAGCCTTGTTTGATATTTTGACTTCTATTCCCAAATCTCAACTTAGAAAAGCTTCATTCACTTTCTTTCCAGCTTAAGACAACTATTTTTAATTTCATTTTAGGGTTAGGAAGCTTAATTTTTGCTTATAGATTTCAAAAGATTTGGGTTGCACCACAGGTTAGGTCAAGGCCTAACTCAATTTGGGTTAGGAGCGATACGTTATAGGTTATGCAAAAATGTTCAATCTCAAATTTATCTATCTTAGTGTTTTAAGAGAAGAGAACTATTTGTTTCAGTTTTCTTGTATTCTTTGAATTCAATGTCTACTGTAGATACCGCATGACTTTCAAGTGTCAAATTGATATATGTCAATAATAATAAAAAATAGAAGGGAGAATGTGATAGGTAGAAATAATGAGCTACAATCAGGAGTGGTTGGTCATGGAAAAAATTGTAAGTTGGCTATAAATGAGGTGGAAGAGAGAGGAAGTGATTTATAAGTATAGGGAAAAAAATTACTACATGAGTTACCACTTATCATTTGATATGCTCTAAGGTTTTCGTGAGTAAAATTACTATAGTTGGAGAGATGTGATTTTTACATATGTTAACTCTATCGAAAGGTTGCGTCTATCTTAATTTCACAACAAAACCCTGCAATTAGGATCATTTAACAACTGATTTATCTATAACCATTATCAAAACGTGTGAGGAGCAATCAAGGTATTGATCCCATGATCATGTTCTTGATGGAATCATCATTCTACTACCAAACCACATTTTTTTTTGGTAACTAAAAATCCAAATTTATCTACTAATCTTAAAATCTACATCCATGTGATGATCTATTTAAAAGTTTCTAAGAAATTTTATGTGTCACGTAGTGTGCTCAATAATTCAATAAACCTTGGACCCTGAAGTTTAACATTAAAGGCTTAACCATTGAGATACATGACCTTATACGTTATCATTTCATAACAAAATACAATAAAGGTCAACAAAATCAAGAATACTTAGTAAACGAAAATCATTTATGAATTTCGTTTATAAAATATTATAATATATAGATGTCCATATAATTACCTAGGGTATCACTAAGGGCCCAAGACCAAACACCAATAACTAATACAAAACATTTGGGTGGATCGAATTCACACTAAGTTATGGTGCACCTAAACTGACTTTATCATGCAAAAACGGACTATATTAGATTAAAACCAACTATATCATACGAAAACTAACTATATCAGAAAATTAACTATATCATACAAAAACTGGCTACATAAAAAGTGATTATATCATACAAAAACTGATTATATCAAATGAAAACTGATTATATCAAATGAAAACTGATTGTATCATATGGTTTTCGATGCATAATAAGTTATAGTGAACTCGGTCCATTCAAGTTTTTTTGTAACTAATAAGGTGAGATAATTATAATAATAATCACACCTTATTGCTATTTTTCCACTACCTTGAATTTTTATCCCTTCCCATTACTACTTGTACGAATACGCAACCTAAACTTAACTTGGCTAGAATATCTAGACCATACTAGTGAATGCAAATTAAAGAGAGAAAGAGAGAGAGGAGAAGAAAGAAGATGGAAAGTAACCGAGAAACTTAGTGATGGACGAAAGAGGAAATATGAAGAAAGAAGGAACGGAGAGGGAGTAATTTTCGATGTCCAAATGAAGATAAATAAGTTTGGGTTTGATAAGACATAAGAAAACAAAAAAAGGATTTTGGAGAGAAATAAGAAGTCAACGTCGAAGACTTGACTTAGGCAAAAAAATTTATTACCAAAAATTTTACTCATAAAAGGTGCTTTTGAACAAAAGAAAATGCTTAATTTATAGTTGGTCTCTCATTAGGTGATTGCACCAAACCTTTTTTTTGCGGACAAATTAACTTCAGAGTTTTTTGCGGGCATATATCTGGGTAATAGGGCATTTTGTGGGGATATACCTCCCTAATTTTTTTTTGTGAGGATATGCCAACCTAAATTTAAGTTTTATTAAAAGGTATCAAAAACACTATTTCCGGTGAGAAAGTCAAATTTTCGGCCTTTGATTTGGTAGGAACTCGCGAGTGAGCCACAAATGTTGTGTTTTACCTAGGAGTGTTCATGGGTGGTTAACCGTCCCGAAACGGCATTTCGGCTTGGCAACCGAAAAAACCGGTAACCGTTCAAACCGGTAACCGCCTAATCGGTTAACCGATTTTTCGGTACGGTTTTCCGGTTAACCATTAACCGTCACTCAAGTATAAACAATTTATTTTACTTAATTTATATATATAATTTTCACTTTTTCTCTACATAAAAAATATAATGTTAATACAAAATGATATTGTTACAAGAGGCAGAGAGTTATTATAAGTTTACAACGTTATTACAAAATCCTAATAGATTACTTTCCTTTCTAGTTTCTACTTTAGACTATTGATTTAGTGCTCGTTTGGTGGACAGGAATTTATGTAGGCAATGAAATTCCCATAATTTTCTCATTTGGGAAGTTGTTTGGTTGACAGGAAGTTGAGAAAATGGGTGCAATGGAAATTCCTTGGGAAATTGAAATTCCCACAAAATGTGGGAATTTAATTACCCACTCCCCCCTTGGTCAATCAGAATTCCCACATAAATTGCAAATTCCTTGATGTCAACCAAACAAATTTAGGTCATTTCCCAGGAATTACATATGGGAAGTAATTTCCTAGGAAATGAAACTTCCTACAGGATTTAAATTCCCATGTATGCCAAACGAGCACTTAGTGACTTAGTGACTTACTGACTTGGTACTTTAGCTTGACTTACTACATACTTACTTTAGACTATTAGTTAACATATACTAACTATTAATTATATATAGAATCACTAACTACTGTCTAACTATCCTACATACTGACTTAGAAGATTCTATTATGTAGTAAGTGTCTTGTAGTCACCTTGTTAAGTCATTAAGCTAAGTTTACTAGAATTTAGACAGTAGTTAATTTGTTAGTTTACTTCAAGTCAATATGTAGCAAGACAGTAAGAAGGCTAACAAAGCATAACAACTGTTTTGTAGTAAGATAGTAACAAGACTAAAAATTGAAAGTCAAAATACATTTAGTAATAACTAGTAACAAATTAATTAGATTATTATAAAAATTGAAGAGTAATAAAATAAAATAAATATATTCGGTTTTTTCGGTTAACCGTTTTATAAAAAAATCATAACCGTTACCGTACCGATTAACCGTTATTTTTACCGGTTCGGTAACCGTACCGTTTAACCCCTATTTTTTCGACACGGTAACCGCCCATTTTGACCGGTTTTTCGGTTTTGGTTTTTTCTGAACACCCCTAGTTTTACCTCCTCAACCACGCGCATACTATTGAAATATTTTTTTTAACAATTTTTTTTAAGAATTCCCTCCCTTAATAACCAACCCCCTCCCTTAACATTTTCCTCTCCTTAAACCTTGAAAAATAACGCTCTTCAATTCAACAAGAAAGGGCAGCCCAAAATCATCAATTGCAAGGTATGATGTCTTATTTTAGCTTTAATTTCAATTCAATTTACTTCTTGTGTTCTTCAATTGTACTATGTGGTTTGAATTTGTGCTATAGGGTATAAATTAGGGTTAAGTTACCAAGTCAAAGGCCGAAAATTTGACTTTCTCGCCGAAAATAGTGTTTTTGGTACCTTTTAACAAAACTTAAATTTAGGTTGGTATATCCCCACAAAAAAAATTTAGTGAGGTATATCCCCACAAAATGTCCTATTACCCTGGTATATCCCCGCAAAAAACTCACTTTATGTGTACTTTGTCCTTCAAAAAAAAACTTTTTGCGTATTTTGCTTAACTTTTCAGGACATTTATAGAATTTTTTTATAGGCTACCTTTTTTCTCTCTATTTTAAAAATTTTAATATGTTTTTGCTTAAGTAACCCCTAGTTAGACAATTAGATCATTTGCTACAAAAATTTGCAATTAATTTATACTTCCTCCATTTTAAAATAAATGTAACTCTTACCATTTTCGAAAGTTTCAAAATAAATGCAAGTACACAACATTGCTTTATTTGTCATTGAGTTCTCGCTATCCCTCCTCATAACATGGTCCAACTTTTTATCCCTCTATATTTCTCTCCTCTCCTTGGTTCTTGTGCTTCCCTAATGTTGCACTTATTTTAAAACTGAGGAAGTATGCAATTTTTGCGAACAAAGTCTCAAACCAATATTCATGATGATGGAACATTATCCCTTATCATGAAGTAGTATTTTTCTTCAGCAATTTCCTTAATACCAAATCTGACAATGGTAATGGATGCTAATGGTATTCTATACAAGAAAAAGGATTTGGGGACTTATAAATTCTATTAAATTACCGCCAATATATTCCATTGAAGTCATGCGAAGAAACCTCAAAAAAACATTCGGAAACGACAAGGTAAAATGCAAGATCTGGTAATGAAATTCGAGCACGCATTCAACCAAACTCAGAGGCATTTTTCAAGAAAAAAAAAGAGCCCCTGGTAGTTCTGGATTTAACTAACTCTGTGAAGAAGTTGAGTTAAGCAAAAATTCTATCTTGAGGACATGCGGAACAGATACAGCAAGGAACCTTCAATTTTGATTACAAAATAGGAAGTCGCAGAGCCAGACTGGTTAGTGCTCGGTATCTTCAAGGATTCATAACAAGAGGAGAATGGAGATGCTAGCTGAAAAGCCGAAACAGTTGGTCGTTTTGTATCTCATTAGACTTGTAGCTTCATCGCCTCTTCTTGTTTGCCTTGGCAGCATTTGACTTTGATGGAGTAGCCATTATATATCCGAACAAGGCTACAAGAGAAACTGCTGAAAACTGTGGACCAAATCGAGCAAGAAGTCTCTGCACAAAGAAAAATAGAGCATAAGAAAATAACATGGACAAATATATATTATGATCATCACAAATTCATCCCACAAAATCAATTTGCAAATCCCACATAACCAAAAGACAAAAAAAAAAAAATATTACGCCAATGTCTCATATACACGAACTTATGGAACTTTTTTTAACAGGGGAAGACAAGGTTAAATAAATGTACATTACATGAAATATTCCGTAATTTACAATTTAGAGTATTGGTTGAGCAATAGCTTTTCCTTCTGAAAATCCTTTCTACAGAAATACTTGAAGCAATCCATGCATAGTGACATACTGTATCATAGTCAGTGGGGGGAAGTGGCAAAGCTTTGTGTATCATCAGAAATCTGAAGTACACTAAAATTCTTTTTCTTAAGTGAGTTAAGTAATCGCCACAAAATTTAAATACAAATGGTGAAAAATCAGAGAGACATAGAATTTTTCCTTTACCCGATCAAAATCACAAACTCGTCTTATTTACCCTTAAATTTGTATATACTTCATGACAACTACTTAATTTGCTGTTTCTCCAGTAAGAACAGATACTGTAATTACTTCATGACAGTTCGTCCCCAACCCCTTACACTCTCGAAGCAATAATTAGATGTTTGTACATAGATATGCAAACAGATGCTCAAAAGATAGTAGTACTTAAAGGCTAAAGCTATACAATACATCCAAAAATTTATGACCACAAACATCCCTATTGAAAAGATTGCATAGAGTACTAAAAGCAATAAAACCATGAAACTAACCTTTGCCTGAAAAAGTTGGTTGCCACCATCCAAAAACCACCAGGAAATGATTCACAAAAACATGGAAATATTAGTTAGTCAAAGCCCATGTTTTCATAATATAATATACAAACAGCAAACCTCTACCGATATGGAAGGCAAACAAATACAGTCTCAAAGAATAATCTAATAAAACTGAGATATTAAGAGAAAATTACCGCTTCAAGCTTGTTATCTGGTATAGTTTCTCCAAGCATGTTCAATGGAAAAATGGGGGTAGAGTATGCAACCTGGACAGGATTAGATTAATCAGCTGCAGAGATCAGCAATAAGGACAAATGTTCGGAGAAACCTATTATTTCCAAGAAAGTGCCTACCACAGGTTCAGCCTTGTTGGGGATGCGGAACGTAACCACAGCTGGGGATCCCTGGAATAGACCTTTAACTCTTGGCTCCAGCTCAACAGAATGAGAAACGGTGGCTCCACTATGAAAAACAAAAAGATTAGCTCAACAAAATGAGCACATTCGAAACTTAGCATCTAGCATAGAGCAAGAGAATGCTACTAAACCAATACTCACGCATCAAGGCTGTCCCACGATCTCGAAAAGTTGCCACTGACTACATCAAAGGAGTCCATAGGCCAGGTCTTGTCCACAAGGCTCACATCATACACGGTGCTAGAAACATTTTTCAAAAATAAATGCAAATTAGACTTCTATTAAGGAAGATTCAAAAGAGCTTCATTTCGGGATTCAATTGTTATTTGACATAAACAGGATTCAATCAAATGTTTCTAGACTACTATTACAAGCCAATTGAGACGAGCCGGATGTTGAGGTTCTTCAACACTAGATTCTGTCACGGCTTCATCCATTCATGTCAGAACAACTCTGTTACTCCTTACTTATAGTTAAAGTTATGAATAAGTACAGGGAATTTCGAATTAAAATTACAAAATAGTAAAACAACTATCTCACTCAATTGTCCCCTGTTTCCTTACTATATACTATATCTTAGAACTTTAGAAGTAGCAATTCATTATCCTTCTCGAATTCTTTTTTTTTTATTAGTCGATCATCAATGCAATTGCTTCTCCTAAACAACGGATTGCTGGTAAAACTTGAAGGAGTGATAAAATCATTTCAATTTTCCTTCCTCGTATAACATTTCACTCTTTCAATTCTACAACCGTCCTCCAACGAATAACATACTCTAATTCTCACATTGCAAACTTATATAAACAGGTGCAAAATTCGAGATTAAGCTAGATCATTCGATAAAGTCCAACACTATAAATCCATCCAGAATAACATCCAATCAAAATCAAGAGTAGAACAATCATAATCATAAACTTCAAAAGCATGGACATATCAATACAAATTCAAGTCCAACACTATCGATTCATCCGAAATAACATGCAATCAAAATCAAGCATAAAACAAACAAAATCATAAACTTCAAAAGCACGGAAATTTCACAACGAATTCAAGTCCAACACTATCGATTCATCCAAAATAACATGCAATCAGAATCAAGCATAGAAACAATCAAATTATGAACTTCAAAAGCATGGAAATTTCAACACAAACAAGATCCGAAAACTTGATAGATAATGCGCAAGAAGAAGAGAGAGAAAAAGTACACAGATCCACGATTGTAGAGGTCGATAGAAACAGAGATACGTTCGACGCCATTTCTGAGCTTTGTAAGGGTAGCCTTCTTGTGCGCTACAATGAACGCTGACGACTCTGAAGTAGCCATTGTTGTGCATGAGACAAACATCAAAGCTGCAAAAGCTACGATTATAAACCCTAATCGATTGATTGAAACCGCCATTGTTGAATTCTATGAAGCTTCGATGGAGAAGAGAGAAAATTTGAATGCAAGCAAAAGTTTTGGGACGTGTTTGGTTAAATACTTAAATAAGGGAAGTGCAAAATTGAAGTCGAAGCGGAAAAGAAAAGGGTAAAAAGGGTATTATCAATTGGGAATAATATTGCTAAAAATACGTGGTCATGCTGACATGTCGTTCTGTTATTTGATGTAGTTGGTAATATAATGAAGAAAATATTATGATGTGTTATCGTGCGTGTAAGTTGCGATGCACTCCTGGAGGCTGGAAGACTTCGTTATTATGGAGCTCTGTTTGACCATTTGCATTTACATAGAGGTGATCATGAGCCAAGTCGAACTTTGGCAAAAAAAAAAATAACCCGCTTCGGGCCAAAACCACGGGCCGGGCCAAAGCTTGGGCCAAAAAACTGCGTCTAAGCCCGGTAGTTCGGGCCGGGCCGAAATTTAACCTATTTTTCCAAATCTAGGTTGCCTGTGGCCTAGATTTTTTGCCTAAAAAATCGGGGGGGGGGGGGCCCCCGGGGGAAAAAAATTGTTCAAAAACCCGCCCATTACCAAATCGTACATCTTGATCACCTCTACATTAGGGCAATCGGGTGGCCGAGAATTCAACTGTTTACATAAACGGGTTAGCAAACCCGAACCCGAGCCCATTTACCTAAACAGCCGAAATTCCAACCCGAACCCGACTTGTTCATAAACGGGTTGACCAACCCGGCCCTTTACACCTTTTTAAAAATTTCTTCCGAGGTTCAAGAATAGGTGGGCAAGTTCCCTATGGTGAAAATTATGTAAGAAAAAATATATAATTAATGGAGGCATTCGCTCAATAACTTTTATCAATAATTTATTGAGTCTTTTGTATATTCCATCTCTTTAAAACTTGAATGCACCAATGTATGAATTCCATTTTCACTTATATGAATTAGGCTAATTTATGAGTTTCTTCTTCCCAGTCTCTTTCTCACACTCTCCTCTCGCCTATTAGTTTCGGGTTAGCGGTTATTTTCGGTGAAATTTCAACCCGAACCCTTTATTTTTTTTTTTTGTTGGGTTCGGTTTGGCCTACCTACATTTACATTAAGCTTCAGTGTTCCCTAACACAATTTTTTTACTCATTTAGACTATTGTTAAATGTTAAGTGAGTAATGAATTAATGATTAGATTAGGAATAAAAAAAAAGTATGCTTAGAAGCACATAAAATCCTATGTACTTATAGGAGCACTTAAAAAAATTATTATGATTAGGGCCTTATTTGAAGATTTGAACTGGCATGGGAATAGTCATATCAAACCTTAACATTCTTCAATTGGGGTGAGCCTTCACTAAGCCGATTCATAGCGATTACATTAATTAGCCTATATCAAATAGGCCCTTTGTAGAGTCCAACTATATACACGTTTCATGAGCTTTTTCCTTGTAAAAATAACAATTTCAGGGGTTTTTTTAGTTGATAAGGAAGTGTTAGTCCATACCTATACGAGTACAATAAAAGAATTTCCTAATTCAAGTATAATACTTGTCTTCATGAGACTTAAACTCCCAAGAAAACACTCTTAATCAGTGAATTGAGAGCTTATCCTTTGTTATTTCTTTTGTTCGGACCAAACACTAAAATTAATCCAAGTTTGTGACTTTAGCCATCTACAAACACATCAAGATGAAATTCTTGAGTGGGAATTCTGAAGAAATAAAACAAGGAGTTGGAACTATTCCACTGATAAATGAATTATTCATCAAGCATTAAATCTGAAAAATTGAAAGGAATAGATTTAGTTAAGGAATTGTGGCTTAAACAAAACACATAAAACTAAGTGGTTGTTTGGTACACATAGGAATTTAATTCTCATAGGAAGTTCCATTTCCTAGGAAATTATTTCCCGTATGTAATTCTTAGAAAATGGCCTTAATATGTTCGGTTGGCATTAAGGAATTGCACTTCTCATGAATTGATGTGGGAATTCTGAATGACTAGGAGGGGTGGGAGAATAAATTCTCACGTTTTGTGGGAATTTCAATTTCCCAAGGAATTTTTCATTGCCCTCATTTTCTCAATTTCCTGTTAACCAAACAACTACCCGAATCAGAAAATTATGGGAATTTTTATTGACTACATAAGTTATTATACACCAAACAACCACTACATCTAATGGTCATAACTTACGGCATTATCATGTGCTATTTCTTATGTAATATTCCCTCTGTATTTTTTTATCTTTTCTACTTTCACTGTACATGTTCACGCCAATACACTTATTTGACATTAAATATCTTTCAACACATATCAATAAAAATTATAACGATTAAATATTAATAAACTACTCACATAGACGAATCAAACAAGACTCCACAATGACTATATTTTTTCTTATATATAGAGAAGAATTTTATTAGAAGAATTTTTTCTAATTTTGAATAGTTTTAAGATTACAAGTAATCAAAAAGATTAAAAAAATACAAAGGGAGTAAAAGATAACATGCAATCAAGTTGTTAAGTTAGTCTAAGATCTATCTTGTGATTAGATGAACTCTTTAGTTTAATGTAAATGTCTTTTATGTATAAATTAATTTTAGGGGCAAAGTTTTACTTGGATTTAGAGTCTTAATTAATTAATTCCTCTGTCCCATAATAATTGCAACATGCACATATCAGTAAAAATGATAACGATTAAATATTAACAAAGTACTCACTAAAATGAATCAAACAAGACCCCATATGACTATAGTTTTTTCTTATATATAGAGAAGAATTTAGAAGTTTTTTAAAATTGTTGTTGTGAAGTAAAGGGCCTAGCCCAACTTATAGTGCTTTAGTAGTAGTGTAGTGGATGTAATAAGTTAGCCCAATTATTGGCTGTAACCTGGTGTGTTGGTGCCTGTTGTAACCAGGTGTTTTGTATTTTGTCTGTTAGTGTTTTTATCCTAGGTGTCCTAGGGATCTGTAACCAAGGGAGGACTACAAAAGGCTGCTCAAGGTTGATGCGCCGTTTTTCTGATTCAAGAGAGAATTAATATAGAACAAAAACAGTAGCTTTGTTCTAAGTTCTTAGCTCATTTCATTATCTTGCCTTATCTTTTCCTACAAATTATTGAGTTATAAAACTCATCCTGGTATCAGAGCTTGCGTTGTGATTAGAGGCAAGATTAGTGTGAGCAAGAAAAAGTCATCTCACCTTCAAAAATTCAATCTTTGTCCAAAAATATATATATCAATCTCCAAATTTTCTGTTGATCTGAATCTCCCTTCAGAATGTCGAAAGAGAAGATTAGCTTGGCTGACATCCAAAATCCACTTTACCTTCATCCATATGATGGACCCAACTCCCTTGCTGTTCAAAAACTTCAAGGTGCTCAGGACTACAGACCATGGCGCAGATCTATGGAGATTAGCCTAGCTGCAAAGAGGAAACTGGGATTTGTCACTGGAAGTGTGAAGAAAGACAAGGAGGATGAAGCAAAGGCTGAACAATGGGAAACATGCAACAATATGGTGATAGCATGGATTCATGCATCCATATCTGAGTCCATCAAGAACTCAGTCTTGTATGTAACCACAGCAAAGGAAGTGTGGAAGCAACTTGAAGCCAGATTTCATGTCACAAATAGGTCTCATAAATACAAACTGAACTAAGAAGTTTATGAGACTCAACAAAATGGAATGAGTGTAAATGAATATTACACAAAAATGAAAGGACTGTGGGAGGAGCAAGACTCTCTAAACCTACTTCCTGCTATAACTGAGATGACCATTGAGATTAATGCTTTTGTGGAAGCTCTTAACCTTCAGAAAGATGAACTGAGGTTATTTCAATTCCTGAATGGATTGGATGAGGAGTATGCTGCTCAAAGGAGTCAGCTCCTGATGCAGAGCCCCTTACCAAGTGTAGAGAGTGTGTGTGCCTCTCTACAACAAGAAGAGAATCAGAGGGATGTTCTAAACATCTCAAAACTGAGCCTGGAGCCAACTGCTATGTACAACAAAGGAGGTAACAATGAGGGTTACAGTGTGTGTGGTGGCAAGACTCACACAAAAGAAAAATGCTGGCATGTCATTGGCTTTCCCAAAAAGCACCCTAAGTAGAAGGGACAACAGAGGACTCAAGGAAGAGTAGGTGAAGGCTATGGAGTGAAGAAGTGGGGTGCTAACAGGGGTCAAGGACAAAAGCTAGCAGCTAATGCTCACAGCCAGGAAGAAGATGCAGCTCAGCTTCTCACAGCACAACAAATAGAACAACTGCTAAAATTGTTGCCTAACTCTTCAAGGGCAAACAAGTCAGGATCAGAAACTGAGGAGGAGTTGGATGGAAGCTTTGTAGGTATGGTAACTTGTTGTACTGCTTCATTTGATGCTTGTGATTGGATTGTGGACTCTGGAGCATCAGATCACATGACATGTGATGCTGATGGCCTGATAAACCTGACTGGAACTAAAAATAACCCCAAGTTAAACCTTCCAAATGGGAAAACAGTTGTGTTAACTCATGTTGGAGACAAGAGGTTGGAAAACAATTTGTTGCTGAAAAATGTGTTGTATGTTCCTGAATTCAAACATAATTTGCTATCTGTAAATAGACTGGTACAAAGTAACAAATTCAAAGTGACTTTCTACCCTGAACTATGTGTGATTCAGGACTCAGTCAGTCAAGTCATTGAAGGGATTGGAAAAGCTCAAAATGGATTGTATTTCTAGGTGAACATGCACATGGAAGAAATCTGGAGAAAGTTAGGAAACAAATCTCAATCCTTAGCAGAGGCAAGGAGAAGAGAAGAGAATGAAGAAAGAAGTAGTGGTAATTCTTCAAGCACATATGTAGTTCTATCTTGTGCAAATCATGTAATTAAGAAAAACAATTTTGTGTTGTGGCACAATAGGTTGGGACATGCACCTTTGAGTAGAATTAAACACATAGAGTGTGTTTTTGAATTGACTCGTATAAGCAACAAGATATAAGCAACCAATAAATAAATTGTAGAACCCAATTCAATCAACATTCTGTAAACGCATATATGATATAATCGACACTTAAAATACAATACTCAACAAATCAGATAACACATCTGCAAAACTCGTATAAGCAACAATTCAAAAACGTTTCTAGATCGAAGGAAAGATTAGCAAAACCCAATACTCAGTTACCAAATAAATTCAACTTTAGAATGTAGGAACGAAAAATGGTAACAAAGTAATTAAACTTATCTGACAGCCGTGGCGTGAAATAATCACTGCCCTAAAGTTGAATTTGCCCCGCAACAACACACGGACTCACAGCAATCAACCTCCAGGGTTACACGACTTCTACCTTTCCGGTGTTGACAGAAAAGCAGATTGAGAACGCTCTTGAATATTGCCCAGAAAAAAAAGGAGAGAAGATGTGTGTGTGTGTTTTTCTCTCCTCCAACGAATACCAGAACACTGGTATTTATAGGAAAAACGGAGAATCAAATGTGATTAGATCAAGGCTAAAAACGTGGAGAAAACGGTCCATAAATTGAGTTAATGGCTGAAGACGATGAGAGAAGTTAGGAAACTGCAATTAGGGAAAAAACGGTCATTAAATGCTGATACATTATTGACCCAAAAAGATAGTTAAATTAAGTTTATTCCCCAAGGCCCAAAGCCCGGACTTCTCATATTCTTTCAATGTGGGACAAAAGGCAAAAGACTTCTCATATTCTTTTGAAGCAAAACTTAAGAGTTTGAACTCTAAACTCCAACATAAGCTTAATAAGCAAATTGACCAATAATCCTTACAGTTATTAGCTTCACAATAGAGTTTAAAAAGTATAATGTTTAGAGTTAGATAAAAATAAAAGTTGGCTGCAAAAAAACCCTGAGAAAGAAAAGAAGATAGTAACGAAGATAAATCCAGACAAAGTAGAAAAGGAAAAAAAAACAAACATTAGTTCTAAAAAGGAACTAAGACAAACAAAAAAAGCTAAATAAGTACAGGCCTACAGGGGAATTAGAATTTAGAACACAGGTTAGGAGTAGAATATTAAAGTAAGAAAGACTCTTGCCACTGGTTCGCCTCTTTATTTTTAATTTTTTTTTAGGCCCCCTTTCGGGAACCCGTGGTAAGATGAATTGATTTGAACACACAGTCACTCACCCAGGGGCCAGATAGGAAGAAATTTTCATACCAAGATTTGACGCATCCCATGAGGATCTGCTGGGCCCAAGGTCCTTGGTGGTTCGCCTCTTTATGAATGATATATATCTGCAAACTTTTTGTGTGTATTATACAAAATCTTAAAGCAACATAAAAATTACTTTAATTACTTTGGGTGAATACGTGCCACCCTTACTCAAGTGAAAAGTGTTGCATGGTAATATGTCATGTATTCGTGTTATATGCCTGAATTAGTTCCACCAAAGCTCCTGACTACTTAGAGCTAACTTCAATGGTAAGCAACAACACTTTTATAGCTTGATTTGCCACATCAATTTTTTAAGTTACAAAGTACTCCAATGATTAGCTATAACAAATTGTAATTTGTTTGAAAAATAAATAAATAAATTCACATGTATTACACACACGTCACATTTTAGGTGGAGGTTGTTTTCTTTATTTGAGCCAAGCAATGTAGCAGTGGGGGATCCAGGATTTTCAAATCGGCCCGTGATTAATTAAATAGATTATCGAAGATCGAGTTGTTTTCCTTTTGATTTTTTTTTATCAAGGTGTCATTTCCTATATCTAATACACAAATAAACTAATCTATATATATATATATATATATCTAAAACCCAAGGCAAAAACATGCCATGCTGCCACATATACGCCCCCTCCCCCACACAATTAAATGAGAAATATTAAACAATAAAAATATGTGTTATAAAACTCGAATCCATGACCTCTCATTTGAGATACAAATGCACTAACCAACTACTCTATTATCTCATATTGGTCATTATGGGAAAAAGAATATATTTAAAGACAAGATAATTTTATATTTATAAGACAATTAAATACAAATGTATATATTAATACTCATTAAAACAATAAAAATGTGTGTTATAAGACTCGAACCCATGACCTTTCATTTGAGACACAAATGCACTAACCAACTATACTATTATCTCATATTGGTCTTTATGGGAAAAAGAATATATTTAAAGACAAAATAATTTTCTACTTTTAAGACAATTATATACAAATGTATATATTAATACTCATTAAGCTATTGTTAATAATAGCGTGTCCTACTTTTCAACAATCTTATATTAAAAAAAGCTCTTTAATTTTTTATAACCACCGTAATAAACACTACTACACCATTTCATTGCATAGGTTGTATTCTTACATATTAACCTACATCTAAAAAAAGATTGTATTATATTTTTTATAAGTAATATATTTATATATATGTACTCTCTTGAAGACGAGGTTATATTAATGAATAATTCATATTATAATTTACTATGTAGAAAATTTAATAGGAACTGAAAGATCACTTCCTATGCACAATCCAATGCATATAACTATTTTTTTTTCCACTTTTCTCAAGTGTTTGATTCAAGACTTCAAATTTACATTGATAAATTATTAGGGGCATCGCCCGAGCTAACAGCTAGTTAATATACTAAATACTCCATATGAAATCAATCAATAACCAATAATCAATTTATCATACAAATAAGCCAATTCAAACTAATTACTATGTACTAAATACTCCATATGAACTCGACTCAGCTCGAAACCTTAATGAACACAAGTTAAGCGTGGCCCGATTCGACCCGATAAGCTTGTGAGCAGCTCGAATTTTTTTTCCAGAAATATATTACTTTTATACTTCCTTCGTTTTTTAATAAGTGACACATATTTCTTTTTGGGAAATATCATAATAAGTGACACATAGCTTAAAATGGAAATTTTTTATTGCTTTTATTACAAAATTGCCATTACTAATTTTTACAAACCAAACTCTTTAATCACCAAACAACAAACCTAACCCACATTCGATGTAAGCCACCATTTTTTCTCTCACCCCAACCCACCACCAATTTCTCCTAACCCGGTGCCCCCTCTTTCTCTCACCTCAACTCATCACCATTTTTTCCTATCTCACTTCAACCTACCACCATTTTTTTCGGCGAATTTCTTCCCTCACCTCCTTACTTTATCCTCTCTCATCTCAACTCACCACCATTTTTTCCTCTCTCACCTCAACCCACCACCATTTTTGCCGACTAATTTCCTCCCTCATCTCCTTTATCCTCTCTCATCTCAACCCACCACCATTTTTTCCGGCGAGTTGCAACTCAAAGAGGAAAAACTGGGTCATTTGAGTCACTAAAGTTGGTTAAAGACATTCATGAAATACAACTATTATATATAGATCTAGGTTTGTATGCTTCAAATTATTGTATCTTTGTAAAAATTTGAGTAAATCTTTGCCAAAAAGGGTGAATTTGGTTTGTATGCTTCAAATTCTTGAAGATCTACATATGTTTGGATCTTATTTATTCTTGTTCTCTTGTAAATTTGAAGGAAAATTTTGAGATTCAAGCCACGAAAAGTGGCCGGCGCCGGTGGAGTGATGGAGGAAGGAAGAAACAAAGATGAGATTTCTGGGTTTTTGAGGAGAGAGAGATTTCTAGGGAGTGCCTGGCGCAGGTGTAGTGGCCGGCGAATTTCTGACATGTGGGTGGTGTTTGTGGTAGCGGTGTTTAGGTCGAGGTGGAAGTGGAGGATGATGCAACGACGGTCGACGGTGGAAAATTAGTGGTGGTTGGGTCGAGGTGACAGTGGTGCTTGGGTTGAGGTGGTGGCGGTGCTGGGGTTGAGGTGGCAGTGGTGTTTGGGTTCGGTGGCAGATTTGGTGAGGCAAATTAGTTTAGTGTAGTGATAAAGTTATTTAGTTTACTTGCCTTATCTCTTAATTGTGGTCCCCAACTTTCTCTCTAGATTTCTTAAGAAATGTGCCATTTCTCTCTGTGTCACTTATTAAAAAACGGAGGAAGTACAACGTATAACAATTTATAGAAATAAAATAAAATTGAGCTTGTTTTATTTTTCTATATATTAGATAGATAAACTAAGGGGGGGAAAACTATAACAAAGCCCAAGAAGGTCTTCAACAAGACATGAACTTCATTATCCATCAAGGCCCACTCACTTAGTAATATTAGTAAGAAAGAGAGAAGGAAATCAAAATCCTTAAGATTTAGAGATAAACTAGTTATTTGCGCGACGCCGCATTGACGCAAAGTCATCATAAATAGAAATATTATCTTGTCTTTAAATCCCCCCCCCACAAAGACCAACATGAGTATTTGTAATATCCTAAAACTTAAACGTTTTTAAGTAAATAATTAATTATAATGAGTAGCTAAAAATGTAATTTTATTTGTCTCACTAATTAAGCAAAGTATAATAAAATGATTAAATAAAATAATAATATAAATTTTACTAATTTACAAATGTTAATATTCAAGTGATAATGGTATATTTCTATGATTTCATGAATTAAGGAAAAGGTTAGTTTGTAATGTTAAATCAATGAAGCACAAAATATTCACATGTACTAAACTAATGCTGAGCCACGTGAGTTTGGTAGAGAATTGGAGAAAATTTTCTGATTTTGTTACAAAAAAAAAAAAAAGGAATAAGAGTAATTGTCTTCCAAAGTTAACTAAATAGCTTCTGCTGATTTCCTTCTTCCTCTTTAATGGCACTTGGCAAACATGCCAACATTCTCCAGATTTCTTCTCTGCCAAAGACTGTCACCGAATCCACTCCTTCCTAAAGTCAGCAATTCAGAGTTGCTTCTCCATTCATCTTCTTCCTAAATCAGATTTTTGTTTCCCCAAATTTCCATCTATATATAAAAACCATTGATTCACGGATGAAAAACACAACAAAAACAACAAGTTTCCTTCTCTCTTTTTTCTCGGCAACCACCTCACCTCCAACTTCGAACCATCACATTTAAACATCACAATCACCATTCACATTTTTAGTCATAAAACTCGCCGGAAATGGCTTAAAACTCGCCGGAAATCGCAGCCTAAAAGGGCTCATTTACTCTCTCTCTCTCCTCTGTTTTGGGTCTCTTCCCACAACACCACCACATACCTGACCCCACGGCACCAATCGCCCCACCTGCCGTACTCAGTCGGCGCTCCATTCCCCTCCTTCAGTCGCCGGCCACCGGCACCGCCGCAAGCCCAGACGTCGTCCTCGCACCCTCTCTCATTTCTCTCGCTCAACCTCTCGCGAGTCGCGCCCCCTCCGCACGCAGCTGTGCCGCACCGCCGAGGACCCGCGCCGCCTTCGCTGATTTTCACCGGTAGTCTGCCGGAGCTCTTTCCCTCCTTTCTCTCTCTTCGTGGTCCTTCGTTTCTTCCCTGCTCCTAGTAGCAGAGGTAATACGTTTTCTTTAAAATAAATTCTGATTTCATTGTTTTATAATATCCAAGTCCAAGTTATAAAAATTCTGTTTTGGGCCTAATGAACTCTTTCATTAGTTGTACCACTTAAATAATGGATGTATGTTGGGGTTTGATGGACTGATTAGGCTAGTTTAAAATCTAAGCCATTTATTGGTGCCTAAAACTATCATATTGGGCTATATTTTCCTAATTACTAAGTTAGTTGAGTTAATTAAATTTAAAAACTAATAAGCTTATTAATGGATAATGTTGAATTTATTTAGAATAAAACTACTTATATAGGATAGATGTTATATGCTTGTTGTAACTTAGTAATGACTCGTCTTGTGTACTAAGTACACAACTTGTAATATCTAACCTCACTTAGTTGGACTATTAATTTAATTATGGAGTCATAGTAAGTTGCTATAAATCGATTTATAACTTACTATTATGAACTGAACTATTGTGTTGATACTATTATGTTAATATGAATTGTTAGGTTGGTTACATACGCTTTACTAATCTTAGAAACTTAGTATGATTTAGGGATTATTAAATTAAAAGATTCTAACAATCTTAGTCAACTATGTAATATGAGTATAAGCTGCTATAATATATTACTTCACTAATACTCATGTTCACATATAATAACTAGTTAGCTTGCTTTGTTAGTTTAAGGTGACTAAATAATATTATGATAATGTTAATGGTTCTATTATAGCAACAAACTTAGTTAATTAATAATAGACGGTTAATTGATAATTATCTATAAACTCGTTTAATAAATAATAATAATAATATACTTTTATAAAATCGAATGATTATATAATATGTATTGATATAAATTGTAAGTATAATGGTTCAATAATTCTAGAGTATAACTAAAGGAGTTATTCCACTTATTAGTTGAATAAAGAGTCAGTTTAATAAATTAAAGACAACTTAGATAGTAATGACTTCTATTAAACCCTTTTATGAATATATGACGAAGTCTATGACTATACTAAGCTCTAACTAATATTTAAGCTTAAAAGCAAAATAATGAAACATATATTAATAAAACTATTCTTGAATAGATTAAAGAAGATAAAGGATATTACAAAGCCTCCCCCGGCTATATCAAGGTTGTTAAGCAGGAATTCAGGTAACGTCTACTGCTAACACCCGCATTCCCCTTCGAAGTATGTTTTATGAATATGTTAATATCATGCTTTTATATATTTGGATTGCGGGAAATGAAATGTTTTATGATGATTATGATGATATGAAGTTATAAGATGATGATGATGATGTTATGGATGAAATGATTCATGATGATTATGATACGCTTAAAAGAAATAAAACATGATAAATTCAAGTGAAAGACGGTTCTTGGCAGTATTATGTTATTTTGGGTCGTGCACGTACCTCCCGGCCGGTTAACCACCTCCCGTTTAGTGAGGGCTAATGTCCTCGGGTGGCACCGCGCACTACTATGTTCTGGGCATTAACGCCACCTCCCATTTAGTGAGGGCTATTGTCCTCGGGTGGCTGCCTCCCGTTTACGATGTTACTATGTTCAGGGGAGACGTCCCTTCTGTTGTACTAGCCAAGTTACCAAATAATATGAACTATGATGATGAACATGATAAAGAAGATATTGTAATATGACATGATGAGTTTGTAAAATAGTTTTACTTATTCTCTCCTCCCTATTTATAAATAAAATGAGTTGAAATGGATTTACGTTGTTAGAGTAGTATGTTACTGAGCCTCGGCTCACGACGTTTTGTTTTATGTTTTAGAAACTGATGACGATAACGGGATGGCGTAGCAGTGAGGAGTAATATAATATCTAGACTTATGTTAGACTCTATTTAGTAACTAAGTTTTACTAATGACGGAATAATTGTTATATTTTCATGTTATAATATGTTTAAGTTTATGAAATTATGTTGCCTTGTATTTTCCTGATGGAAAGTACGGCAGTAACGCGCCGACTATCTAGGTTCCGCTGCTAATAATTGATTAATTAACTTAATAACGTTGATTAGAAGTCGGGGCGTTACAGTATTGTAGTGTAGTTGGTTAGTGCATTAGCATATCAAATGAGAGGTCATGGGTTCGAGTCTTGAAACACACTTTTTTATTGTTTAATGTCTCATTTGATTGCGTGGAGGAGGGGAGAGTACATGTGGTAGCATGACATTTGTTTGTCTTGAGTTTTAGATATATATAGATGGTTAGGGGGGAAATGTAACACCCCCAAATTTCTCTCTTTCTAAAAACATATTTTAATATAAAACTCATTGAGAAACTTGAGAGTATTACCGCCACGTGATAACGTTAAAGGCTTTAATACTAACTACTAACTGAACTTTAAACTAATGTAGCGGAATAACTGAAATAACTTCTCTTTATTGATATAAACTTTATTGTACAACTATAACAATGGAAATAAAGAAAATAAAATAACAACTCCTTGACTAATTATGATTCCTCACTAGCTCCCCCATATGAAGTATGCATCATATCAACCCCGTAAATTCGCTCGCCAAAATAGGGTCATCACAGGGACAAAGCCATAAAACAAAACAAACAAAACGCGTGTCAGTAAAAATACTGAGTACATGTATATGCGGAAAATTAAACACTTTATTTTATTAAACACTTTATTTAATAAAACATTCAAAACCTTTAACTTTCATAAACCTTCTTTGGATACTTCTAATACTTATATAATATAAAGTATATAACTTTAATAAAAATCCTTTTTCCTTGCCTAGGTACCTTTCCTAAAGTGTGCACACCCCCCAAGTTTAGTATTCCTTACCGAGTCTATTACGAGGGGTTACTACCTTGTCCACATGACTTATACAAAAAGTACATGGGTAAATAATATAATGGCTACCGTTCTTGCTAATAAATAACAAGCCGTTGCCTGGGTAAATAATAATAGCTACCGTTCTTGATAATAAATAACAAGTCGTTGCCTCTTTATAATTGTGATCATAAAAGATCATATATCTAATATAAATCCTTCTGAAATAATCCTCCTTTAAAAAGAATAGTACTACTTATAAATTTAGCCATATAAAGGCATAAATAAATTAACTTGCTTAAGAGGTAACTTTTGAAAAATAATAATAATGCAAAAATATTCCTTTTTAAATATTTAAACATGCATTTAAATATCAAACTCCTTGTAAATTATATGAATACAGATTCAAAGATCAAACTTTATAATAATATTGAACTAAAGACATAATTCAAGTGCATAATAAAATTAATAAACATTCAAACATGTTCATACAAAACACATGTAGTTCATAATAAAACTTATAAAAACATGGACTTCAATCCAAAATATTTTCCTAAAAACATGATACTAAGGTTGCAAAATAATTATTAAAGATCTACATATACACGCACCTTGAAAATTAATAACTACTAGGGAAGAAGAGAAAGGGTAGGCTAAGAGGGAGAGAGAGTTTAAACTTGAGAAAAGAGATGTATTTCTCAAATTTGGTGTGAAGAATATGATGGGTGGATGCCCCTATTTATACTAGTTGGACAAGTAGAGTCATACTATAGGACTCAAAAACTAAAAGATGGGTTTAAGAGAAAAGATAAACAAATCTAGCTAAGATCTAACAAATTTTTACGATCATCTAACTAAGATTCGGAAAAGATAAAAATTATCCCACTAAACAAAATTCTAAAAAGTTAAATAATTTAAGAAGATAAGAAACAAAAGAAGAAGATATAAGTCTTGATAAATTTAAGCCATCTGCCAGTGAGCTATGCGCCCGGAAATTAGTTTTTTTTTTTTTTTTTTGTAAATCTTTTATGATTTTCTTTAAGAAATATCTTCAACTACTAAACTAACTACTTGGATTATAATTTGTAAACTTAGGCCCAATATATAATTAGGGCTAGAATTTATTTGAAAACCCCATAATATATCATAAAAGCCTATTTAAAACCTTTATAATAATAATAAACCTCTTTAATAATTAAAATCCTTTAAAAAAATTAGAATTAATAACTTACGAAAAATACGGAGTATTACAGACTACCCCCCTTAAAAGAAGTTTCGTCCTCGAAACTTAAAGCAAGCAAACAAAAATAAAGCATGTAATTCACATATACCACAAAATTTTGTATCAAAGTAAGTTGGCTCATTTAATAACTCATAAAATAAGTCAAAATTAGGTCAAAATTAGCATTTTAAATTAAAAGCGCGAAACTCTATCGCATTCTACCCCCCTTAAAAGGAGTTACGCCCCCGTAACTCGCTAAGGCTGAAAATTTGACTCAAAATTATTTACCAAATTTGTAATGCAAACAAAATAAGAATCGTTGCTGGAAATAAAATCACTAGAGAGATAATAACACTTCCAAAAATAACTTTTAAGCTTTTAAAAAAAAAACTTTTGTTTCAAGGTATTAATAATAGAAATAATTATCTTCAATAATAGATCAACATAATAAAGAAAGTATTTGAATAAGTACAAAAGGTTATAGTTTATGACAAACTGAAAATTTTCTAAAACTTGAGTAGGAAATTTTTCCAAATTCTAGAATAATAAAGAATTACAAATTGATACAAAAGGCAGGATTAGCAGGAAAAAAAAACTTGAGGTAAATTCTAATATATTATGAAAATGCTATAATATAAAGAGAACAAAAGAATTTTATAAAACTTTTCGTAAGCTTTACTCGAAAATACAATATTCAAACAACTTTTCCTTTTGTTTGTAATATATGTTTGCTTTCTCCTCAAAATTTAATCAGCTTCACATGACACATGAAGGTCTCACAATGAATATCATAAAAAGATTACCCTTGATCCTACTACAAATCAAAATCAAATCAATTCATCATTATTCACAAGCAAAACTTGTTAGTATATATACTAACACAACATATACTTGAAGAAAAATAAACTTCCTAACTTAGGTCCTCAAAACTAAAACTCCTCGAAATTCATCTTCAATTTTTTTTTCTTAAAGTACCATAATTAATATTCTCTCAAAATAGACAGTAATCAATTAGGACTTGAGATAGTAAATAAAAAATATTTTCCTAAAAATTCATACAATCTTCATTCCAATAAAATTAACTCCACATAATATAAACTCAATGTTTAAGTCCATAATATAAAAATACGACTATTCTTTCAAAAATCACTTACCTTGATTGACTAATTTCTTCCCTTTTCTCCTTTATTAAGCTCCCGATTTCTCCCAAAAGAATATATTTCTTCTATTATTAGAGTCACTTATTTATTTCAATAAGTGATATACCCAATCCTTATATATAGTCACTCTATCTTTCATATTGCCAAAACAACAATTATACACTATCATTCAAGCAAAAGTTTAAGACTACTCCCAAAAATAATACTCCTCTTGACACTCAATAATCTCCAAAATCAACTTAAAATACATTTAGAGAATTCTAGTATCTTACTCACCTTTTAAAACAAAAATGATCTAAAGGAACCTGCTAAAGTTTCAAATATAGTCTTACTTCATACTTTCCTTGCTTAACTATAACAACGATAACTCCTTTTAAATATTTGCGATTCAAAGATAGGGGAAAATTCCTTAATTAAACCCAGCTTCATATATGGTATCTCATATACCTATAATATCCTCATAATATCCCTTATTTTGTCACCTTTTTAAAGGTTATAGTTATATCATTGCTATAATGGTATTGACTTTATCCATAAATAAAATATATAACTTATCTAAATCATGATAATTTGCCCAAACGAGTATAAATCATTGATCTCCTAATTCTACTTTCCACAAATCATAAATTTTCCCTTTCTTACTCATGTCACTATATATAAAAGATCACCCAACTGAATAAAACTTCAAATTACTATTTCACCATCCTTAGCACGTATAATAATGTATTGTCTTCATCACTCCTACTAAAAAAAATAACTACTAGACTTCTTTCCTTCAAAGGAATAAATCAAGACACTCTTCACCTTTAATGAATCTAAAATAGTCAACTTGGCTTACTTTGAAGTCATAAGTTCTTGTAAGACTTATAAATCAACAAAATAAACATATAAATCACTTTGCATGAATTAGATCACACGCATACATGTCATATAAGACGTTAAATAACCAAATTCATCTCGTAGAAAATATCCGTGCTAAAAAAAAGTATGCCTTAAGAGATAGTAATATCACAACTTGCAGGTAGCTTCTTAATAATATGTCATGAAAGACAAAATAATAACTCAGTTCTTATAATAAACAATAAACTCTTTCTTTTGCTTATGAAAAATACAAAGAATTTCATATTTACTTGACAATAAGTCACACTTCTTTAAAATATATTCATAATAATCATATTGCTAATAAAACAATAAATAACCAAACAATTCATATAAAAATTTCAATACTTCATAAAAAAAAATCAGCTTTATAATTCGAAAAAAAAAATATAGATATATAAGTAAAATATGAATTACAAGTTGACAAAAATAGTTAAAATAAAAATAAATCTGAACTGTAATTTGAAATGAATCGAAAAAGATTCAGAATTTCTAAAAAAAATAATTTTTTTTTCTCAAATTTTTGAAAAAAAAACGTCTATCATCTTATTCTACTTATGCAAATAAAATGCTAAAACTTTTCTTGCCAAAATTAATTTTTTTTTCAACCTTTTGTTTTTCCAAATATGTTTTATAATGAGTACTTGATTCATGACAAAGAATAGTCGGGCCAATGAATTTCCCAGGAAAGAGTTGGTTACACGCAACGTTGGTGAGAGCCCAAGCCTTTCCTTGCCAGAAACATTGCCAACCCAACTTATCCAAATCAATCGTTTTTCCTCAAATAATAAAATAGATTTTTATGCATATTTAATATAAATATGAAAAGAATGCGAAACTCTCTAACCTATATGCCCATCCTTAAGTCTACCCATTAATTTTAGATTCCAGTTTCATATCTCTAGGCTTTTAAACTGATACCACTTTGTAACACCCCCAAATTTCTCTCTTTCTAAAAACATATTTTAATATAAAACTCATTGAGAAACTTGAGAGTATTACCGCCACGTGATGACGTTAAAGGTTTTAATACTAACTACTAACTGAACTTTAAACTAATGCAACGGAATAACTGAAATAACTTCTCTTTATTGATATAAACTTTATTGTACAACTATAACAATGGAAATAAAGAAAAATAAAATAACAACTCCTTGACTAATTATGATTCCTCACTAGCTCCCCCATATGAAGTATGCATCATATCAACCTGTAAATTCTGCTCGCCAAAATAGGGTCATCACAGGGACAAAACCATAAAACAAAACAAACAAAACGCGTGTCAGTAAAAATACTGAGTACATGTATATGCGGAAAATTAAACACTTTATTTTATTAAACACTTTATTTAATAAAACATTCAAAACCTTTAACTTTCATAAACCTTCTTTGGATACTTCTAATACTTATATAATATAAAGTATATAACTTTAATAAAAATCCTTTTTCCTTGCCTATGTACCTTTCCTAAAGTGTGCACACCCCCCAAGTTTAGTATTCCTTACCGAGTCTATTACGATGGGTTACTACCTTGTCCACATGACTTATACAAAAAGTACATGGGTAAATAATATAATGGCTACCGTTCTTGCTAATAAATAACAAGCCGTTGCCTGGGTAAATAATAATAGCTACCGTTCTTGATAATTAATAACAAGTCGTTGCCTCTTTATAATTGTGATCATAAAAGATCATATATCTAATAAAAATCCTTCTGAAATAATCCTCCTTTAAAAAGAATAGTACTACTTATAAATTTAGCCATATAAAAGGCATAAATAAAACAACTTGCTTAAGAGGTAACTTTTGAAAAATAATAATAATTCAAAAACATTCTTTTTTAAATATTTAAACATGCATTTAAATATCAATCTCCTTGTAAATTATATGAATACAGATTCAAAGATCAAACTTTATAATAATATTGAACTAAAGACATAATTCAAGTGCATAATAAAATTAATAAACATTCAAACATGTTCATACAAAACACATGTAGTTCATAATAAAACTTATAAAAACATGGACTTCAATCTAAAATATTTTCCTAAAAACATGATACTAAGGTTGCAAAATAATTATTAAAGATCTACATATACACGCACCTTGAAAATTAATAACTACTAGGGAAGAAGAGAAAGGGTAGGCTAAGAGGGAGAGAGAGTTTAAACTTGAGAAAAGAGATGTATTTCTCAAATTTGGTGTGAAGAATATGATGGGTGGATGCCCCTATTTATACTAGTTGGACAAGTAGAGTCATACTATAGGACTCAAAAACTAAAAGATGGGTTTAAGATAAAAGATAAACAAATCTAGCTAAGATCTAACAAATTTTTACGATCATCTAACTAAGATTCGGAAAAGATAAAAATTATCCCACTAAACAAAATTCTAAAAAGTTAAATAATTTAAGAAGATAAGAAACAAAAGAAGAAGATATAAGTCTTGATAAATTTAAGCCACTGCCGTGAGCTATGCGCCGGCAATTAGTTTTTTTTTTTTTTTTTTTTTTGTAAATCTTTTATGACTTTTTGTAAGAAATATCTTCAACTACTAAACTAACTACTTGGATTATAATTTGTAAACCTAGGCCCAATATATAATTTGGGCTAGAATTTATTTGAAAACCCCATAATATATCATAAAAGCCTATTTAAAACCTTTATAATAATAATAAACCTCTTTAATAATTAAAATCCTTTAAAAAAATTAGAATTAATAATTTACGAAAAATACGGAGTATTACAGGAAAAGTAATCCATAATCATAAAGAAACCCTATTACTCAATTGAAGCATAAGCCACAGCTACAACTCCACAAGTAGTCGTTTCTCTCTCCTGACTGTTTAGCCCTCATTCCTCAACATCTCGTAGTGAAGCAACACTCACTACATCAGCAATTCCGGGCATTTTTTTTGGTGATCTTGGTGTTGTGCATTGTAAAATTGGTAACCGGAGGTGGCCATGAATGACACGAAACAGGAAGGAGCAACGTGGGTTACAAATTAGAGCATTAGTAGGACTGCAGGAGGCAAAGTTGGAGTAACCATTAGTAGATTAGGTGATCTTTTCTTTTTCTTTTTTGGTTTTTTGTAAATAATAAATTTTTACTTTGAGGGTGCTGCAATACCCCATAACCTCCATCTAAATCCGCCTTTACTGTTTAGCTGATTTGGACATGTTGCTCATTCCAACTACAACTAATTTTGCCATTCCAATGGTAAGCTACCTGCTTAAAATTTCAGTTAATTTACAAGCAAGTCCCTTTTGCATACCATTGTAGATGCTTTTATAGGTATGACGGGTCGCAAAATTGATCCAATTAAAAATCGGAGTACTTCTTAACCAAACCGAACAAGAAAAAACGAATCCAAACCAAACCTAAATCAATTGACCCAAATACCGGTCATAGCCGGGTGGGCTCAAGTCCATCCACCCCACTGCCCCAGTACCCACCTCACCTGAGTAGACAATACAAGTTCACACGAATCACACTGACATTCACACCCCTCAAAAGAGCAAGAAAGAGACAGACTGTAGAAGGTCTCGTTGTTTTAGCGCGTGAAAACCATAACAACCGCGAATAAATAAAAAGTAGATAAAAAGTAAAACACACCACATTTTTTAGTTTAGAACACACACCAATAAATTTTCCGCCCACATTTCTTTCCCCTTTCCCCCCTCAATCTCGTTCTCCTTCACTCATGCCTCACTCGTTTCCCAGCAGCACTGCTCTACCTCTACTCATCATCTCCCTTCTCCAACCACTCTCTCTTTCTCTCTCCTAAAATATCTCGTCAACCTCAAACTCACCACTTTATCTCTCCTCAAACCTCCATTTTTCCGCCATGAAAGAAGCTTCAACACCACCTCAAAACGACGACCTTCTCCATCTCTCAACTCAACGACTAACCTCTCTCCTCGAAAATCACCTCCCTCACATCCACCACTTCAAAGGAAAATGGTCGCTGATCAAAGGTAAACTCGTTTCTCTTCAATCTCACCTCGCTGACTTATCTGACTCCACTTCTTCTCACTCTCTCTCCTCCAACTCTCTCTCCATTTCCGTCCTCTCCTCGCTTTTCGTCGCCCTTTCCGACGGAATCTCCCTCGCCGGAAAATGCTCCGACGCCGACGTTATTCCCGACGGTAAACTCCGCACTCAGAGCGACATCGATTCTCTCTCCTCGAAGCTCGACCGCATAAGCAAAGACTGCGAGATCTTGCTTCGCAGTGGAGTTCTACACCAAGACGGCGTCGTTTCGGTGGCGCAGCCGGCGGCGAGGGAGGCGGTTAGGGTTGAGGTTAGGAATTTGCTGACTCGGCTTCAGATCGGAACAAACGAGGCGAAGAATTCGGCGATGGATTCTTTGTTAGGGTTGCTTGTTGAGGATGATAAGAATGTGTTGATTGCGGTTGCGCAGGGGATTGTTCCTGTGCTTGTGCGCTCACTTGATTCGACTTCGGTGGAGATGAGAGAGAAAATTGTTGCTGCCATTGCTAGGGTTTCGACGGTCGATTCCAGTAAGCATGTGTTGATTGCTGAGGGTTTGTTGTTGTTGAATCAATTGATTAGAGTGATTGAATCAGGAAGTGGTTTTGCTAAGGAGAAAGCTTGTGTTGCACTTCAGGCGTTGAGTTTTTCCAAGGAGAATGCCAGAGCTATTGGTTCTAGAGGTGGAATTTCGTCGTTGTTGGAGATTTGTCATGGCGGAACTCCGAGCTCGCAAGCGATGGCGGCTGGAGTGTTGAGGAATTTAGCTCAATTTGAGGAAATTAAGGAGAATTTCGTCGAAGAGAATGCGATTCCGGTGTTGATTGCGTTATCGGCTTCAGGGACGACACTGGCGCGGGAGAATGCAATTGGTTGTTTGTCGAATTTGGTGTATAATGATGAGACCTTGAAGGTTTTGGTTGCTCGAGAGGGCGGGGTTGAGAATTTGAAGAATTATTGGGATTCGACTCCGGTAGGCAGGGGTTTAGAGCCAGCTGTTGAGTTGTTAAAGAATTTTTCGTCGTATCATCCAATTGGGGAAGTTTTGATTTTTCAGGGATTTCCATTGAGGTTATTGCCACTGTTGAATTGTGGGGTTTTAAGTGTAAGAATTGCAGCTGCAGGAGCTGTTTATGAACTCGGATTTTGCTCGAAAGCAAGGAGAGAGATGGGTGAATGTGGCTGTGTTTCTGCATTGGTGAGAATGTTGGATGGGAAAGCCATTGAGGAAAGAGAAGCGGCTGCAAGAGCGCTGTCGAATCTCATGGCGTGTACTTGTAATAGGAAGATATTCAGGAAGGAAGAAAGAGGGATAGTGGGCACAGTTCAGCTATTGGATCCATTGACTAAAAATTTGGATATGAAGAAATGGCCAATCGCGGTTTTGGCCACTTTGATTAGCTCTAAGAAGTGCAGGAAACAAATGGTTGGTGCCGGAGCTTGTGTATACTTACAGAAGCTTGCAGAGCTCGAAGTTGAGGGAGCGAAGAAGCTTCTCGAGAGTCTTGGCCGAGGTAAACTGTGGGGCGTTTTCGCCAGGCCTTGATGATCAGAGTGATATGAGTTTTAGTTTTTTCTGTATGTATAATCCTTTTGAGCTTGGTTTTCTTTTTTTACTTCTCTGCCTTACCACTCGATTTTCTTACTAATTCCTTGTTTATAGTTGTGGTTAGAGTTTGTGACAGGAAAAATGGCAAATGTGAGTAGTAGACTAGTAATAGTAGATGATCTAATTGTTTGAATGACATCTTTGTTTGTAGAGAGAATAATTGTTGGTTAATGACACAAATCCGGATTGAATTCGTTTCTTCTTCAATCTCCAATTGAAGGAATAGTCTATCTGTTTGTATCAATTTTTGAATTCAGCAATGAATTTTACAGAAGTTTATGTTCAAAGGAGCTGGCAAACATGTAAAAATTCTGGATTATTCTTTTGAAATGGTTTAATTTGAGATCTTTAATGTATGCTTTTCCTAATTAGATGAAGGATTTTGATGGCTTAAGTACAGTCTTGCAGTCTATTTATCTCAAAATTGTAGGTTTTGGGAAGCTATATTCCATGGACTGCAATTGAGATTGTAAATGGAAAGAACTTGCTTATTCTGTAAAGTTTGCAAGTTAGAACCTTTTCTTCTTAGGTTGAAAAGAACTAGATTTTGCAACTTTTTTTTCTTTTACCATTTGAGGTTACGGGAATCCACCTTTTTGTGTTACCTTTTAGTGCAGTCTTTGACTAGGACACTGATTCATTGATCATGATTATGTGACAACCCCTATAAACAGTAACTTAAAAAGAAAGTTTATTGACTTTTTACATGGAGAATTCATTCATAGTTCTATCTCAGAGATGGGCAAACTTTGGCGAATCTTATGACTATTATATTTGGTAAATTTTCGCGTATATAGTGTCTTGAGAATTTTATAACTATATATGGCTTTTGTTTTTTTGACAAAAAGTGTCTCATCTGTTTCTCCCTTAAGGATTGATAACGCTCACATCCAGCTGAATAACTTTTTCCGGTTGTGTTGTGTTGAGTCTCGTTAGCCGCTCTTATAGTCAACCAAACATTTATCGGCGAGTGTCTAATCTTTTTACTTTGATTTATGTATTATTTTAAAAAATCGACATAATTAGTATACTCCTATCATGGAGATTATCCTTCTGTAGCTTATTAGGTTGTTTGAATAATTAGTATGTGTCGGTTTGATTATTCCATGGAGTATAAATTGATATTCTTGTAGTGTAAGTTATGGCAACAATGGTGGACCAAAAACATGTGCAATTGTCTTTGTGTGGAGTGCATGTGCAGCTGTATATTCCATGCAATTTCCAACACATTGATCCACTTTCTGGTTGTTAGTACTACACCAGTAGTATTATTTTGCCTGGAAGACAGGATTAGCGAAGTGTGCAGAAAGCTTAGGATTATGCTTTTACTAATAGTTTTTTGACCAAATCTTACCTGTTAAAACTACCCTTCCTACCGTGTTGAAGGATATGCACTGCTTTGTTGTATGAAATCAAGAAAACTAATGACATGTGGGACGACAATCCAGGTTCACGTAGTTGTAATTATGCTTTGATAATAAAAGCGACTTTAAGGAAGCTTCTAACTAATGTTATCTTAGTCAATTCTTTCTCCTTGTATCTCTTTGTATAAGCGGATTTACAACAATTTATTGTAACATAATTTTATTATTTTAAAAAGTGATCCTTTACTATTTGTAGAGGTAAGATTTAATATTTATTGTAAATGAAGTTTACCTAAAACCGGCTGATGTTTATTATTTATATAATATAATTCATGATTTTGATTTGAATGTTGTACTAGGTGTTGTAGTCTAACATCTACGGCTCTTTACGAGGCACACTCGCCATCGCTTAGCCGCACGTGTCACCTTAGTTAAAGAGAAGAAATGTCTTGCATCTTTGGGCTACCCTCAGGCGAGTTAAAAGGTCTAAATTCGGCCAAAGAATGGAGCCCAAGAATGTAAGGTGGGCTGCATGAGAGTGGTTGATAAACCCTCCCAAATCATGGTCGCCACGTGTCATGATCCGATTCTTGACCAATCAAAAGCCACTATTCTAGGTCGATTTTAAGGTTAGGCTTGTCATCTTGCTATCACTATAAATACCCCCGAAATCGGGAGAAAGAGAATTCAATGCAAACAAGTGTAAAGTTACTACGATAAAATACTCTCTCACTTTCTCTCTCTATCTCTACTTTCTCTCACTACTCCCGATATCCGACTTAAGCTTCCGGAGGGGGAACCACCACCCAAACCTCCGGGGTGGGTCCCTTTTTGCGAGTTCGGAAGTAAAGCTCGGCCTTGGGTAGGATTGATTCGAACATTGTTGCACAAGTCTCCAAAGAAGAACATCTAAGGGATACTAGTTTACTTGCTCGACAAGAAAGCACCATCTACGAACTTACTTGTTGGACAAGCGGACAAAACATTTGGCGCCGTCTCGTGGGGAGACGCAACGATGACCGATTGTCGGTCGTCCAACCTTGCCCGAAAACCGAAGTCTTCGGGTTAATGTCGAAGACACGGTAGAACACGAGAGACCACCTCGAGGAAGGGATAGACCCCGTCTATCGTCCGGGTTCTTGGACCAAGCGAAGAACTTTGTCATTCAAGAGAATCTTGAACGTCCAGGTGGCCAGCCCATCTAGAGAACGCCTTGAACGATTTCCGAGCAAAGATGGCGGCGATCGTCCAGAGCAGATCAAGAGCAATATGTTGTTTTTCCGGCTTAACCCCGAGCCACCGCTAACAATCCACCTCCCCTAGGGGCGTTCCCAAGACGATCGTCCGGGTCCTAGTCGACTCGTTCGTCGGGAACCCTCTAGGAGAACGACAAGAGGAAAGCGAAATGAGGATAATGATCGGCGAAGGAAGATGGACTGAACCTCGGTGGTAAGGACCCGGGACCATGTTCGTCCAAGCGGGCACCGAATGGAAACAGATGCCGAGAATATCTAGAAGCAAAGAGAGCAAAGAAGAATACAACGATCGGCGACGGGTTCTACATCATACCCGAGAGACCCTCCTTTGAGGTTGTCGTCCGAGGGGGAGGGACGAAGTTTAAGTCACTCTCTTGTTCATCCACGGCGGAGAAGACAATGGCTCAACCCATGGTCTATAGGCGTCCCTTGCCTGCAAGCATGTCGTCCGATCCGGTGTTAAAGGAATATCGTAAGGAGTACATACCCATTGAAGGACGAGATGGGAGCCCTCCCGGATTAACCGGTCCACTCCATTCTCGGCCAGGATAATGGAGGCTCCCCCCTTCCCAAAGGTTAAACTCCCTACTATAGAACCTTTTGATGGAACAACAGATCCCGATGATCACTTATCTGCTTACAAACATCAGATGTACGTCCAAGGAGTAGATGATGCTACTGGTGTAAGAACTTCCCAAAGAACTCGAAGGGAGTAGCTCGAAGTGGTTTAACAATCTTCCACCCAATTCAGTCAATAATTTCACGGAACTCAGTTTCTTATTCACTAGTCACTTTGTTGCCAACAAGCAAGAGCAAAAAACCAAGCAAGCACCTAGCAAGGTCGTCCAGGGACCTAAGGAGGCTCTTAGAAGTTTCGTTAAGAGATTCAACCTTGAAGCCCTTCGGATCCAAGATCTTAATCTTTGGAGTGGCCTTTGGACGCCTTCATTAGGGGTCTAAGGCCGGAAGCTTTAAGTTTGATCTTGTTAAAAAGAAAATCTCCACTCTTGCCGAAGCCTTAAGGGAAGTCGAAGCGTTTATTCACGCTACCGAAGTGTGTGCTGAGGCAAAGCATCCCGAGTCTAAGAAGCCTGAAGAGGTTGCTCAGCCAAAGAAGAGCAACCCCAAGAAGGCCGAGACTTGGGCTATAACCTCCACCACTTCATCTAGGAGGAGCAAGAGAAAAGAGGCTGAGCCATCCTCATCCAATCCTATTGAATTTAACAAGGATCAATACTCCATTCTCATGGAGATTAAGGATCAATATGAGTTGAAGGCCCCAGCTGAGATGAAAACCCCTTATAGAAATAGAGATAAGAGCAAGTATTGCCACTTCCACAAGGATTGCGGTCACGAAACTAATGAATGTAAGCACCTCAAGAAGGCTTTGGAGGAGCTAGCTCGAAAGGGAAAGATGAACCCCTATATGCCTCAAGGGGGAAGGAAGTTTCAAAGAAAAGACAATTGGCGCCTAAGAAGAAGGAAAGTGAGAGCACGAGACGAGGATGTTGTTCTCGTAATTTACGGAGGGTTTCTTCTTTGGAGGACCAACCAATAGAGGACACAAAAACTACCTTAGGGAGCTTGGCCAAGTTTTGTTAGCCGATCGGACAAAGGCCGAGCCCTTTCCAAGGGTGGTAGTTAGTGAGCAAGATCGGGCGGAGTTGAGGACTCCCCCATGATGATCCTTTGGTTGTAGAAATGAAAATAGCAAACTTGAGAGTAAGAAGAATTCTGATCGACACTGGAAGCTCGACGGACATCATCAATGCTGACTGCTTGTCCAGATTAAAATTTGATGAAAAGAACTTGGTTCCCGTTCACCATCCCATCATAGGGTTTGGGGGAGGAGTCATCCACCCAATGGGAACCGTTACTTTGCTGTTCGAGTGGGAGAAAAGGATGCCGCTAGAACTTTGTTTATCAAGTTCTTAGTAGTCCGAGATTTGACAGCCTACAATGTCATTCTTGGGCGACCAACTTTGAATCACGTCAAAGCCGTAATAGTTACCCACCTGATGTTGATGAAGTATGAGTGTGATGATGGCAAGATTGGCTCATTATATGGGGACCAACAGGTGGCTAGGGAGTGTTATCTGACTACCCTCAAGCCGTCATCATGGAAGATATGCAATGAAGATCAGACGCATGTTGCTGGTGAAAGGAAAACGTCCGAAATAGAGAAGGATAAGACGAAGGTGGTTAGCGAGAGGAAAACGTCTGGAATAGTCAAGGACCACTTGGCCTCATTGAAGACGGCCATTGAGAGCCCTCAGACGCCCCTCGCTCCCTCAAGGAAGGCGTCCGAGCATCTTCCCAAAGAAGAAGAGAAAATATGAGATAATCAAGGAAGAGCCTCCCTTGCTCGAAGAAGTGATGGCCATCATGGGACTAGCAATAGAGCGTCCGTGAACCGGTCGAGGCCCCGGAAGACGTGCATGCCTGGATGAGGCTCGTCCAGAACGAACCTTGAAAATTGGTTCTTCACTCTCTTTGGGCTTAAAAAGCCTCTTAATCGGCTTCTTTGAAAGAATTTCAAGACGTGTTTGCCTATTGTGTTGAAGAAATGCACGGAATTGATCCGAAGTAGCCGTCCATCGGCTAAATGTTGATCCAAAATTAAAGGCAAAAGTCGGAAGAAAAGGCATTTGGGGACCTGGCTAGAAATCAAGCGGTTGACCAAGAAGTTCGAAGTTGTTGGAATCCAAGTTCATCAAAGAAACCTATTACCCTGACCGATAGCTAATGTGGTCATGGTGCCAAAGCCCAATGGCACCTGGAGGATGTGTGTGGACTACACTGACCTCAACAAGGCTTGTCCTAAGGACAGTTTCCCCTTGCCTAAGTTGGATCGTCTGGTAGACTCTACAGCTGGTCATGCTTTGCTGAGCTTCATGGACGCTTATTCTGGCTTTCATCAAATCCCAATGTGGCCTGAGGATCAGGACAAGACGTCCTTCATCACTGAAAAGGACTATATGGCCGGTTGAGAATGCCATTCGGCCTGCGCAATGCCCCGGCCACTTTTCAAAGATTGATCAATACGGTTTTTCAGCCACAATTGGGAAAAAATATGGAGGCATATATTGACGATATGATAGTCAAAAGTCGTCAAGAATAAAATCATGTTGGTGATTTGAGAGAAACTTTTGAAACTCTCAAGAAATACAAGTTAAAGCTGAACCCCAGCAAATGTGTGTTTGGAGTTTTGTCGGGGAAGTTTTTAGGCTTCTTGGTGGATCAAAGGGGAATTGAAGCAAATCCCGAAAAGATACAAGCTATTTTAGACATGAAGTCTCCGTCAAAGGTAAAGGAAGTTCAGAGACTGACGGGTTGCTTGGCTGCCCTTGGACGTTTCTTGTCTAAGTCAGGCGACAAGTGCCATCACTTCTTCGCCACCATTAAGAAAAAAGCTAAGTTTGAGTGGACAAATGAGGCGGAGCAAGCACTACAACGGGTCAAGGACCACCTTCGGCGCCTTCCTAGGTTGGTCGGCCCGCCGAGGGGGAGAAGCCGTTTGTATATTTGGCGTGTCCGCTCAAGCCGTGAGTCTTTGTTCGCCGGCGTGAAAGAGAATTCGTCCAAGTCCCAATATACTTCGTGAGTCACGTACTCAAAGACGCGGAAAATAGGTACACTCCCGTTGAGAAGTTTGGATTGGCCCTCGTCATGGCCAGCAGAAAGTTAAGGCCCTATTTCTTGGCGCACAGTATAATCGTCTACACTGATCATCCTTTGAAGCAAGTTCTACTGAAGATGGAAGCTGCTGGACGAATGTTAAAATGGGCGGTGGAGCTTAACATGTTTGATATATCCTTTGAACCAAGAACATCCATTAAAGGGCAAGCCTTGGCAGACTTTATAGTCGAACTTACTCGGCCAGCCATAGAGCCGATATCTGATCCAGCAAGAGGAAGAAGGCATTGGACGCTCATGGTTGATGGCTCGTCCACAATCAATGGATGTGGCGCGAGAATCATTTGCCAATCTCCCGAAGGGGACAAGTTTGAATATGCATTAAGATTCCGGTTCGGAGCGTCCAATAACGAAGGCGAATATGAGGCACTCTTGGCGGGAATCAAAATGTGCAAAGCGGCCTGCTGTTGAGATCGAGGCCAAATCGGACTCCCTCTTAGTGGTCAGCCAGGTTAATGGAGATTTTGAATGCAAAGAAGCCTCAATGAGCAAATACATGCAACTCATCAAAGATGAGATAGAGCCATTAAAACGATTTGTCCTCGACCAAGTACCAAGGTCGAAAAAATCATCAGCGATGCTCTCTCGAAGTTGGCCGGCTCGAGCAAGGTGATGTGCCAAGAACAAGATTTTGGGAAGTCAATCCCAAAAAGAGCATCGATCAAGAGCAGATTATGTTTCTCGGCCGCGGACTGCCTGGATGGAGCCGATCATAGAATACAAGAAGACGGGACGATTGCCTTCGAGATCCCGTAGAGGCCAAGTATGTGAAGGCTAGGGACAAGTGGTTTGAGCTATGGGACGAGACACTTTACAAGAAATCATTCAACCGGCCTCTCCTCAAGTGCGTCACCGAGAGAAGATGGTCCGGAGGTCCCGAAAGAACTCCATGAAGGAGCTTGTGCTTCTCACATTGGGGGAAGAGCCTTAGGGAGAAGGCTTTAAGGACGGGGGTACTACCGGCCAACCTTAAAGGAAGACGCTCTAGTCTATGCAAAGAAGTGTGACAATTGTCGAAGCATGGAAATGTGCATCGAAGCCGTCCAACTACTTAACCCCCATCTTGTTCCCTTTACCCTTTGCCAAATGGGGCATGGATATCCTAGGACCTTTCCCAAGGGCCGCCGGACAAAAGAAGTTTGTGATCGTGGCCGTTGATTACTTCACTAAATGGATAGAGGCGAGGCCATGCGAGGAATTACGACAAACGACGTCAAGGGCTTCATCTCGGAAAAACATTATAACCCGTTTTGGCATACCACGAGTCCATCGTCTTTGATAATGGCCCCCAATTTGAAACACCTAAACCGAAGGAGTGGTTGGCGAAAAGAGAAATAAAAGCACACTTCGCTGCCGTTGCCCACCCACAAGCAAATGGGCAGGTAGAGTCCTTCAACAAGATTCTATCAAATGGAATCAAAAAGAAGCTAGAAAATGCCAAGGGACAATGGGTTGAAGAGCTGCAGTTGGTGTTATGGTCCATCAGAACAACCGCCAAGAACTCTACCGGGGAGACGCCCTTCATGTTAGTCTACGGCATTTAGTCTTGCCTTGCCCATTGAGATTGAAGAACCCACCCTGCGAGTTATGCTGTACTCAAAAAGACGCCAACTGGGCTGCATTACGCACGGCTTTGGACCAAGTGCCGAAGTCAGGGGCAATGCCTTGCTAAGAATGCAATTGTACAAACTGCGTATGGCTCGGGAGTTTAACAAAAGAGTTGTTAGACGACCACTCAAAGTAGGGGATCTTGTCCTTAGAAAGATGGAAGCGGTTGGACGAGCAAAAGAGTTAGGGAAGCTAACACCTAATTGGGAAGGACCTTACATGATTATCCAAGAACTGCGCAGTGGTACTTTTCGTCTTCAGGATCTGGATGGACGACCATTACGCCGTACTTGGAATTCTGATAATTTGAAAAAGTATCACGTCTAATTCAATCCACCGTCGAATGTTTATGCGGTAGTTTGTAGCTAATCCAAAGTGCCGCGGCACAAATTAGAAAAAAGAATTGTATACATGCATCTTGGCATTCCGTCAAGCAAAATCCATATTATACAATTCCTACTTTCTTATTTCCTTATTTATTTTTACCAAGTTAACTCACTTTGGGGCATTAAATCAGTTACTCGTCTAAAAGTGACAAGAACTTGGATAAAAAAGGAAAAGCGTCACAATTACTCATTTTTATGCCGAACATCACTCCATCGAAGAGACCGGCCAAAGTATAGCACATACAAGGCCGTCAATCTGACAAAACCTCTAGTAAGAGTAACGTCAAAGTCTCTGAGAGAAAGCTGGCCTGAAATAAGTCCTTAGTAAAGGATGCTTATCTTCACAAGCACGGCCGCCTAAGTAGCCTAGACCCTAGTAAGGGATCACTACTTAATGACGAGTGTTGCTCCCTCAAGGAAGCCGGCTAAAACATGTGTTCAGCATATATAACAAGCTCGTCCGATAGTTTCAGCAGGCTCGGCCAAAGTAGGCCGCTTTCCTTCTTGGTCTTTGGCTCGCCCACCATGTACGGTTGAACTAAGCCCAAGAAGGGGGGGGGAATGATAGAAGCCTAAAAGACGAGCTCAAGAGAACAAGGTCGTCCAAAACAAGTGTTTCAATCATATTATGCAGATCGTCTACAATGTTCAAGACGAGTCAACTTTTGTACTTAGAAACAATTCAAAGTTAATGTGATAGTCAAATGGGAATTGATGAAAATAAGAGGCAAGCAAGTGGCAAAAGTCTTTCATATATATCACGAGTAAATTTACAAAATGTGATTACTGAAAGCTACAACGACAGATAACTAAAGAAACTAGAAAAATAAACCTAAAACTAGGCTTCGTCTTCAGCATGAGTTTCTTGGTTGTCCTCGGGCTCCTCATCTTCGGCTGAAGCCTCGTCGCCTGACTCTATAAACTCCGGAGGATCCTCAGCCAGAGACCATGGCCCTATGGGCACTCTGTTGGTATTCCAGGCGACGGACAAAGCTCGGGACCTCCTCGGCCTCGGCCCAGCATTTCGAAGGCCTTGACGGCCCAACCTTTGGACGTTTCTACAACATGTTCGAGGCCCTTTTGGCATCGTCAAAGGTTTGGGAAACCGTCTTTTCCGAGACGAGCGTTTCTCGCCCTTAGAAGAATATTCTCCCTTCTCGGTGAGCAAAAGCAAGAAGGGCGGCGTCTCTCTCACCCTTAAGATCCGTAGAGAGAGTGTTGATGATCATCTTCGATGGTCTCTCTCCTTGTATCGATCATTGATGGTAACAAGATATTTCTTGTTCTTGGATTCAAGTTCTGCCGACCTTTTCTCCAATGCATCGAGTGACTGACGATGGAGAGTATTCGCCATCTCAATGTCGTGAATGGCCTTGTCGCCGGCCGTTGTAGCAAGATGGACGAGGTGCTTGTTCTCTTTTCTGAGCTCCCTCGCCCATTCTTCAGTTAGCATGCTGCGAGCCAGAAGCTGGAACAATGAAAACAAACCAAGTTATTAGACGAGTGAAAGAACCAAAATTTGTATCAAGTATAAAATAAAGCGAGGCTAAAAGCAATACCTCGGCGAAGAGTCGAGACATGTAGCCCACATGCCCGGCAGACGCCCCCGCTTAATCCCTTAATGTAGGATTCGGGGTAGCACTTGAAGAGCTCCCGCTTGTCGCTCCTTCTCCGGCTTCGACATTTTGGCGAAAGCAGGAGAAGACTCCTCGTCCGAATCGGCGAGGGGAGTTGGGGGAATAGCGGGGCCTTTGCCCTTATCGAAAAGAGGGGGAGAGTCGATTATCTTGATAGGAATGACGATGGATTGTCTATTGGACGGACTCATGGACAGTTCACCGACCCGCACCGTCCTAACTATATTGGGGTAATACGACTCACCTGGGACGAAATAGATGCCGTCCTAACAGCTAAGGGCATCTCGTGGCACCCGGCTTAGCCACCGAGCCGGCGAACCCCTGGATAGTTCTCGGCCGCGGCTCCGGATTCCGGGTGCAACTAGAGCCAAGGCGGACTCCCGGTTTGACCTCGGTAGAGTCGGCCAAGGCAACACGCCGAGCGGAACAGCCGCATGAGCACCCTCTCCCTCCTCGGCGGGCAACAACCGAAGGCTCCTTTTTAGGAACCTTGGGCGAGGGGGAGGCATACTTCTCTCCCCAACCTCACCAAGTGGAGTCGTCTTATCTCGCTTTCTTCCTTGTGAAGCCCTTAGGCTTCTTCACCGAAGGCCGGTCGTGCACCGTAGTTGGCCTCTTTTTGGACGAGGACGATTTCCGGGTGGAAGTTTGTTGGTAGGAGCATTTTTCTCGAAAAGAGTAAACCGATCGTCAAATTAGTCGACCTAGGAACAAAAGTTATAACTGCTATTACAAAGACTTCGTCTGAAAGAAGAAATGAAAGATGATTTGCAAATATGCAGACAAGTATGTCCCCAAGAAGGTGACCGTTCAAATATAGAAGTTCTATGGAAGGCCCTCGTCCAAAAAACTATGCAACTCCAGACGAGTAGGGCACCAAGAAGGTGCACGTCTAAGTCTGGACGTTCTCATACTTTTGGTGGCCCTCGTCCAAAAAACTGTGCAACTCCAGACGAGTAGGGCACCAAGAAGGTGCACGTCTAAGTCTGGACGTTCTCATACTTTTGGTGGCCCTCGTCCAAAAATTCGATGCCAATTTCGGACGAGTAGGGCGCCAAGAAGGTGCCCGTCCAAGTCTGGACGTTCGCATACTTTTGGTGGCCCTCGTCCAAAAAATTGTGCAACTCCAGACGAGTAGGGCACCAAGAAGGTGCACGTCTAAGTCTGGACGTTCTCATACTTTTGGTGGCCCTCGTCCAAAAATTCGATGCCAATTTCGGACGAGTAGGGCGCCAAGAAGGTGACCGTCCAAGTCTGGACGATCTCCTTCTTTGGGTGACCCTCGTCCGAAAATTGGGTGCCAATTTCGGACGAGTATGGCGCCAAGAAGGTGACCGTCCAAGTCTGGACGACCTCCTTCTTTGGGTGACCCTCGTCCGAAAATTGGATGCCAATTTCGGACGAGTATGGCGCCAAGAGGGTGACCGTCCAAGTCTGGACGCTCTCCTTCCTTGGGCGACCCTCGTCCGAAAAATTGGATGCCAACTTCGGACGAGTATGGCGCCATGAAGGTGACCGTCCAAGTCTGGACGATTTCCTTCATTGGGCGACCCTCGTCCGAAAAATTGGATGCCAACTTCGGACGAGTATGGCGCCATGAAGGTGACCGTCCAAGTCTGGACGCTCTCCTTCCTTGGGCGACCCTCGTCCGAAAATTGTATGCCAACTTCGGACGAGTTGGCACCAAGAAGGTGACCATCCAAGTCTGGACGTTCTCCTTCTATGGGTGACCCTCGTCCAAAAATTGGATGACAATTTCGGACGAGCACATATGATCCTCGGCAAAAAAAAAAAAAAAAAAAAAAAAATTATTACCAATGTTTCTGCCCTCTTCTCAAGCCTTTGCTCTTTGCAAACTCCTTCCAAAGGTTGGCGGTAAATTGGGACATGCTAATCTCCCCCGTCCAAGATGCTTCGAGGCGTTGTCTGGCCGAGTCTGCAAAAGGACAAAAAGGTGTTCATCAAATGGACTATAGACGAAGAGTTTTAGTTGGATGATTTTTAATATATACCTTTATCATCGGCCAACCTCGGGCGGCGGCAAGAAGTCGTCTTGGTAAAACATTTCCTTAAAAGGTATCCGGTTGGATGGCCCTTTAATGGAACGTCGGCGGGCCCGGAGTACTCTTTTGTCTCGAAGTACTCCACAACTTCATCATCGAAATTGTCCTCCAATTCCAGCCAGGACTGCTTCCGTCCCGTATTCGTGACGGACCGGTTATGGAATCTATAGCTCTCAGTAGCCGAATCATTGGCCGCTTTTAAAAAGATGAAGTCGGCTTTCCATTCATGCATTTTCGAAGGTTTCCCCCAAGCCGTAAGGAAGCCAGGGCGGTTGCAGATACTGAGCCATGTCCCGTCCACGGCCCCGGGTACCTTGGCCGCATAGTGGATGTGGGTAAAGGCCTGAAGAGAAAGGGCTAGGCCGCGTAGCTCGCAGACGGCGATAAACGTCAGGACGTTGTGCCAAGCGTTAGGAGCCAGCTGATTATGGCCGATGTGGTAGTGCTGTAACACTTGTTCTATGAAGTCATGGAGGGGAAACCTCAATCCAGCGTCTAAGGCTAGTTTATAGACCGCGAAATGGTTCTTAGGAGCGCTCAAGATCGTCGCGTCCTTGTTAGGAATGACAAAGGAAAAGCCCTAGCATGGGCATGAAAGACGATAAGTAATTAGGGTCTCGGTCCTAGTTTCTCTAACCACTTACGGTTGACCAAAATGAAACCTGGATCGAAAGGGGACCTAAACGTCTTCTAATCTCCGACGAGGTAGTAGAGGCCCCGTCGATTCTTCGGCAGCCTTCGTAATTGCTACCGTTATTGCCTTCGCCGATCTCTACCATTTCGGCGTCCCTACCGGAAGTACTGGTTTCGTGGATTTATTTCGGAGTTTTCGCCTCATGGTCAAAGGATGCCTGTCCAAAGACCGAGCACTTTGGACCTCTCTTGCCTCATCGGGCACCCGTCCAGGTGGATTCCTCCATATCCGAGCTATTTGACGGGATTATTGCTTTTCGTCTTAGACGGGCCGTTTTCTTGACGCGCGCCGATTACCCCCGCACGAGGTAAAGACTGGGTCGTCTGACTTTCTCGGCCAAAACTATGAAAATATATATACTCGGCCAGAAGAGGCCCAACTCTAGAATGTGCCGAAGAAGAAGTATCGGTTCTAGGGTCAAGACAAGCTCTTGGTTGGCTAAGATTATTTGACGAAGATGATTCCATTTTATTGATTTTCTAAGAAAAAATAAAGAATAAAGAATGAAGAGTTCAAAGAAACGATACCTGCTAAGAACGTCTGGGCGATTCGGTGAAGAATGCTGAAGCTGGACGATCTATCTCTCTCTCTCTCTAGAAAATTCTCAGAGTTTCTCTCTCTAGACAAATTTGTTCGAAGTGCTAAATGATTCAATGTCTTTGCTCCAAGGGTATTTATAGAGGAATAAGAAACTTGTGGAACCGGTCAAGAATGACCGAAAAAATAATACAACGGTCGAATATGACCGGTAGAACCCAGAAGAAGGCGCACCACTTTACCTGGATTTGAACTACCTTGAGGGTAAAAGGGCCTTAACCGTCAGATGGGCCAACAGTAAAAGCCCTTTTAGGGGCAAATGTTGTAGTCTAACATCTACGGCTCTTTCTGAGACACTTGGGCTTATCAGAGCCGTACACGTGTCACCTTAGTTAAAGAGAAGAAATGTCTTGCATCTTTGGGCTACCCTCGGCGAGTTAAAAGGTCTAAATTCGGCCCGGCGGTCGAGCCCAAAGAATGTAAGGTGGTTGCATGAGAGTGGTTGATAAACCCTCCCAAATCATGGCTCGCCACGTGTCATGATCCGATTCTTGACCAATCAAAAGCCACTATTCTAGGTCGATTTTAAGGTTAGTTTGTCATCTTGCTATCACTATAAATACCCCGAAATCGGGAGAAAGAGAATTCAATGCAAACAAGGTAAAGTTACTCTGATAAAATACTCTCTCACTTTCTCTCTCTATCTCTACTTTCTCTCACTACTCCTGATATCTGACTTAAGTTTCGGAGGGGGAACCACCACCCAAACCTCCAGGGTGGGTCCCTTTTTGCAGGTTCGGAAGTAAAGCTCAGCCTTGGACTGGATTGATTCAGACATTGTTGCACAAGTCTCCAAAGAAGAACATCTAAGGGATACTAGTTTACTTGCTCGACAAGAAAGCACCATCTACAGCTTACTTGTTGGACAAGCGGACAAAACACTAGGAAAAAAGTTTTATTGTATTAGTTGAATGATGACAATTTTTTCTTGGTTGTATCTGCCCACATAATAAGTTTACGTTTGTAATAAGCATTATAACTTGCAATGTTTGAATTTGACTTTGCTATTAAACTCGATTATGTTAAAGGGCCAGCTCACTAAAAGTAGCCCGATTAGGATTTAGGAATGCTTCCAAGTTATAAGCTCATCAACTACTTTTAGCGTCTTCAATCAATCAGAGGGGTTTGCCTTATTTATATTTTACCTGCCTCTGAAACGTAGCATGTCTTTTTGTACACCTAAGTGTACTAATCAACTTTAACTACACCAAAAAAAGGGTGAACAAAACTTGTAAGTAGCTCTATAACTTACTAAGTAAAGAGGTTTGAGGTTCGAATCTTGCCAAGTGATAGTGTATGCAGTTTGTAAATGGAGGTCCTCTTGCCTTTCTCTCTTACTCCAAAATGTATGGCGTTCAATTAGTGAACCAAGAAATCTTGAGGTTAAGGTCTTGTCAGGGTCCTTACCATTTAGCTAGGGAGTCTAAATTGTAGTTTTGCAACTTTATAAGAAGCGCATGTATGTTTTATGCATGTCAGATGTTTCGAAAATCACTTGAATGACCAAGTATATTGCGGGCGGAGCTAAAAAAGAGGTAGATTTGTTGAAACAATATAGTAATAATCTACCAAACTTGGCTTGGCTCACTTGGTGGGGAGTCCACCTCATGACCTTAAGGTCAGGTATTCGAATCTCATCAAGTGAGGGGCACTTAGAGGAGGATTCCCTTTACCATTCTCCACTTCTTCCAAGTGGTTGGGCCTCTGGGTCGGGCCCTGTTTAAGTGTAGCCTCGAGATTGTTCATCATACCAATCTAAAAAAAGAAGAAGTAATAATCTGAAATCATAGTCATAGGACGTTTTGTTGGATTGTATCAAATTTAAAACTAGTTATTCTAAAATCTAAAGGTGTTAATGATTATTTCCAAATTATAACTAGTTATTAACCTGGGCGATGCCCTGAATCATTTACCGATGTGAATTTGAAGTGTTAAATAAAATACTTGAGAAAAGTGGAAGAAAAGAGTTATAGGCCTTGGATTGTGCTCGTTAAATAATCTTCTAATTCCTTTTAAATTTTCTACATAGTAAATTATAATATGAATTATTGATCAGTATAACTCTCGACTTCAAAAGAGTACATATATATAAATATATGATTAATTACAAAGACTATAATAAAATCTTATTTTTTAAAATCTAAGTTAATGTGTAAGAATATAACCGATGTAATTAAATAATGTAATGGTGTTAGTTAGGGGTGTTCATTTTGGATATCCGACCCGATCCGAAATTTCAGATATCCGAAAATTCCGGATCGGAAAAAATGCGATCCGAATCCGATCCGAAAAATTTCGGATCGGATATCCGAAATTTCAGATCGGATCATTGGATATCCGAAAACTAAAAAAATTTGAAAATTTCAAAGGAAAAGTTCATAAAATATGTTTTGGATCGGATAATCGGATATCCGGCCTTGAAAACGAATATTTCGGATCGGATATCCGAAAAACCGAAAATTTCCATGTTCCGGATATTTTCGGATACCCGGAAATAAAAATTCTAATATGTACCCGATCCGAAATATTCGAAAACTTAAAAAGAGGACCGAATAGTCGAAAAATCGGACCGGATCGACCAGATCACGGATCAGATATTTATGAACACCCTTAGTGTTAGTTAGGGAGGTTATAAAAATTTTATGAGCTTTTTATTTAATATAAGAGTACTGAAAGATAGGACACATTATTATTAGCATTACATTGATGAGTATTAATACATACGTTTGCATTTAATTATTTTAAAAATAGATATATTATCTAGTCTTTAAATAATTTTTTCCCACAAAGAACAATATGAGATTGTAGATTAGTTGGTTAATGTATTTGTATTCCAAATGAGAGGTTATGAGTTCGAGTCTTAACACACAGTACACACAGTTTTTATTGTTTAATAGGTCTCATTTGATTGTGTGGGGGAGGAGGGAGTACATGTGGCAATATAACATGTTTTTGCGTTGGGCTTTAGATATATATAGATGTGATATATTAATATGTTATTACACAATACACACTACATATATGATATATCGGAGAAACACTTCATTTATTATATAATCTATGCATCAAAATTTACAAGGATAAGGGCCTGTTCTCCCCATCTTATTTTTAGTTCAGTTCAGTTCAGTTCAGTTCAATTCAGTTCAGTTTAGTTTCTAAATTATTATCATTACTATTAATTAGTGATGATTTAATTCAGTTCAGTTCAGTTCAGTTCAATTAAGTTCAGTTCAGTTCAGTTGTTTTATGCCGAAGAGAACAAACCCTAAGTTTTAGTGTAGTAATTCTAATATGGCAGAGCCCAATAAGTATCGATTTACTAACCGAATGAGGCTGAGCTCTTTTATTCCCATCTCAAGGAAAGATTATCAAGTGTCAATGAAGGAAAAGTCTATTCATTGCTTTAGTTCTAGATCTCGTTCTATGATGACTATCAGGGTAGTCATGTCTTCAAATATTGGTGCCAAGAGCAAGAAGGCATCTCAAAGAAAGAATATGGTTGATTCGACTATGTTTGAGAGTTTAAAACAAAATCAAGCGGTAAGTGATTTCAATATGGAGTCGGAAGACCAAAGCAAAGAGGATTTTGCAATGGAGGCTTCGTGTAAGTCCATGAAAGGGAATGGGGATAATGGAGTAAGGATTAACATTACAGGTAGCCTCTGCCATGATACCATGATCAAGAAGAATATTTAAGCATCATCCTGGTGTGCTCGAAGTTCAAGAGTGAAGCGACATTCAAGACTTTCTATTTCAGCAAGGATAATGAAGAATTGCCCCCCGAACGCATGTGAAGAATGGTGGCTGAAGGAAAAATCTTAAGAGTAAGACCACTTTTTGTTCATCATCTAATTGTGCTTCTGGACAGGTTGGCCGACGGCATGAAAAGAAAGGATTTCATCCATTCATCAGGCTTCTACTATTTTCTAAGGAAAAAGTGTCAGTTAAGTAACGGTTTCCATGTTCGTAGTACCAAGTCTAGTATTGGTTACTCTAATAATGTTTTGCTTTGTAATAATATATGTGTTCCTGGTCTTGTATCCCACAAAATGGCCTTTGGCCATGAGTATTGGGTTTGTGTTGTTCTTTGCTTGTATGTACTTGTTGCAAAAAAAGGAATTTCATCCAATTCTTTTTAGCAGATTTGATTAGTCAAGCCTTGTTTGGTAAAGATAGGTTTAGGAAAATTAGAGGTTTGAACTCATATTAGAGGATTTGACTAGTCAATCCTCTAATTTGAGTGTTTGGTAAAGAGAGGTTTTAATTAGCTAATTAGGCCCAAAAAGCTCTTTTTGAAAAAGTTGGAGGGAAGAACTTTTTGACATTAGAGGTTTGAGAGTGAGTGGGACAATTACATTTATGTCCTAAAGTTGTTGAAAATTACATTAATAAACAATAAAAGGTACAACAATAAATTATGCACATGTCCTTATTGGTCATTTTACACAATCATGTAGCAATCAGTTATGAGCTACTTACCAAACACCTTTATACAAACAACAAAAACAATCAGCTATTAGCTATCAGCTAATACATACAATCAGCTAACAGTTAACAACTATCCGCTAATTACCAAACAAGACTATAAACTCATTTTAAGAGATCGTAATCTCTCCTTACACTGACACTACAACACAAGTTCCAAGAGAATCATAACCAGGCATCTCTAACTGGAATTCACAAGGAAGAAAAGGAAAGACGACTGTTGTTTTCTGACTAATTGTCACCTAGTTGGACTTAATATTTAACGGACCTTCCTTGATCTTAATGGGCCATATGTCTCTTAGCTAGAGTTGGGTTTGGGTTTTGCTTCATATCATAACTGATTTAAGTCCGGACAATGGAGGGAGCAAACTGATGGCTTAGCTATTTTGCTTGACATAATACAAGTAAGGGCCTCAACAACCTCTATGGCTCTATCAGTCTGTTGGGGAAAATACTTGGATGTAAGAGTCATAATCCACTCCAATTTATCAAGGGCATTGCTAATAATTCCTAAAGGGTATATTGGTACTAAAAAGCGTTTTAGTTTTGCTATTATAAAGTTTCACAATAGGGTCAGTTTCAGGTCTTGTTATTTCGAGTTGATAAACCCTTGACCATGATTTAGAATTTTTAGTTTCAAGTCGACTCATTAGGTGAAGGACTTTCTTTGTTATCATTTTTATTTACAGAATTACATGGTTCACTTATACTGTTATACATAAGGTTTTTTAAATGCATAAATAAAGAAATTTGAGTATAAGATGGTATGAGACTCAGTATAAGTTACTAAGTCAATACTGAGTAGTGATTAAACAAAGATTCACAGATTAGCCGAAAAGCGGAGGACATTATTAGGGAAAAGTAGAAACATAGATAGGATTATTTAATATATTTAATTCTGAGGCACTCTATACTTTTAAATATAAGTTTTGACCTATTAACCTAATGGGTCAGAGTGGGCCTAAGGTCAAATTGAGCCTGATTGGTCGTATTTAGTGATAAGTTTAGGAGATAGAGAGATAAGTATAAAGATTGTTGAGTTTATTGAAACGGTTTACATCCTATTTATAGTACAACTATGAAATCTAAAAGATATACAAGAATAATAAAGATCACATTAAAGATGACTAAGGATCATAATATGATAACTAAAGATATACATGAAATCATAATTTTGATAATATACTTTGGAGAGTCAAATCATCACATAGTTTATCTCAAGCATTTGGTTTTTGTTTTATTTTTTTTAGTTAAGATATACTACCCGTTCCACAATACATGAAGCATTTGTTTTTTCACGTACCCAACATACTTTTTTGGATATTAATATCTCTAATTGCGTATAAGTAAAATTTTTAAAAAGTTGATATCTGGAATCCTCGCATTGAGACGAATTTAAAGAGATTCCACTTGACTATATTTTTTCTTACATAATGGTGAGAGAAAGATTGTCAAAGTTAGTTGATGAATAGTTTCCAAATGAGAAATGGTGCATGTGTTGTGAAATGGAGGTAGTACTTGGGTGTGGGGTTAAAATTTCGATTCAGAACCCAATTTTGTCATGTTTGGTCAACATATGTTGATTTTAATTGTTAGGCATCTTAATACGATAAAAGCTTTAATTTTTTTAGGAAAATTTATTAGAAACAACCTTTTAAATACAAGTTTTTGCGAGAAACAACCTTTTAAAAAAAAATCTGGCAAAATAAGACCTTAAGAAGAAAATATTTTGCGAGAAATAACCTCGACCCATTTTTCGGCATTGACCAAGCATTTTTCAACGTTGACTCGTTAAAACCAAACATGTGGAGGGCACGTGAACTGCATCTCTTATGTTTCAACTCTGTTTTCTCCAATTTTCGACATTGACCAAATATATTCCGATGTTAAATTCATGAGTATATGAAGGAAAATGGGATTGAAACATAAGAAATGTGGATTACGTGCCTTGCCATGTTTGGTTTTAGTGAATCGAAGCCGCAAAATACTTGGTCAATGCCCAAAAAATGGGTCAAGGTTGTTCCTCGCAAAAAAATTATTTTTAAGGTCTTATTTTGCCGATTTTTTTTAAAAAGGTTGTTTCTCGAAAAAACTTGAATTTAAAAGGTTGTTTCTGACAAATTTTCCTTTTTTTTATAGTACCCATTGGCCATTAGAAGGCTTTATAGTTTTGTTATACATATTCTCCATTTGTTATTAGTTGTTTCATGTACTCTGAAATTCGTATCTGTAGATTTTTTTTAGGAAAATTTGCCAAAAAAAACCTTTTAGAAGTTCAATTTTGCGGAAAAAAACCTTTTAAAGCATTCTTTGCAAAAAGAAACCACAAACTTTATTTTTTTTGCAAGATGAAACCTATTCTCCTTTTTCGATATGATTTTTTAGATGCATAAGGATGGTGCTGCAGTTAATGGATATAGGGAGTTAAAGGAACATAGAAGGGCTACCCCTATGCATCTCAAAAACCATACCGGAAAATGGGAATAGGTTTCATCTTGCAAAAAAATTAAGTTTGTGGTTTCTTTTTGCAAAGAATGCTTTAAAAGGTTTTTTTTCGCAAAATTAAACTTCTAAAAGGTTTTTTTTTGGCAAATTTTCCATTTTTTTTTATATAGAGAATTAGAAAAGGCATTAGTGATGCATGGAGCGAGGGTAAGTACTGAGCTCAGGTTGACTGCAGTTTGATAAAAATGAGTTGATATTTATATAGTTACATAAATTTCTTCGTCTAAAACTAAATCTGTCTAAATGATTTACACGTAAACAATATCAAGCATTTTAAAATTTATTCGAAAGAGCTAGTATATTTTATCACTTTTACTACTCCATAGTACAATAATGAATTAAAATTAATATTCAAATTCAATTCCATGATCTGGAAACTTAAAAATATATAATACCCACTTAGAACTTTTTTGAGATGAAGTGAGTATACGATTTAGCCAAACATGTAACATGATAACTATGCAATATAAACAGTATATATGTAGGTTGATTGAATTAATTTCACTTGAAGCTTTTACTAAAAATAGGCTAACTAACAAAAAAAAATTATATGGACTAGTCACGAGCGTTAGCCAAAAAGGAGTTCCCAAAACTAAGCAAAAACCAAATATATTTTTGCATTATATAAGTACTACGTGGTACTACTTGGCATTTAATTGCATAAATGCACACTACGTAAATCTCATGGTATGTCTTAGGACTGAAAATTTCCCCTGTATGGCACTTAATTCAGACTTATGTGTATACCTAACAAACTCATGAGTTTCTTTCAAATGCGTTTCTTTTCATACTTTTTCATACAACATGACCGGAAACATCTAAGAGGAAGAAGCCAAATGATATGAACTTTGTTGCTAAAACGGAAAAATAATAAGTACTACACAAACCTACCAAATCATATCTAAGGAAAATGAAAAATAAAGAAATATTTATCTATTTAATTTCTGTCAACATTTGCAATACGTCATAATAATAGCCATGTTCATTGACAATGTAATATGAACTTGTAACGTGACTACCAGACCTCGAACGTACGAGGGAAGGTATTAGTAGTGGTATATACTAAATAATAGTTTAGAGATTTTGAATCTGAGTAGGTTGAGAGAAAGGAGAGGTGGACTTGGTAGCAGAGATGATAGTGAGGAAGAAGAAGAAGATTAAAGAGAAATAGCCAAGAACAACAGAAGCAGTAACTTTGTGGCAGAAAGTGTGAAAATGGTCACAAATTGGCATCCACCCTGCATGTTCATATCCATATTGCCCCACGTAACCTATTGCTGTTGCTGCGGCACATCCTGCTAGTAACACTGACATTATCACCTGGATTTTTCATTTTTTGCCAAAACATTTCTTTGTATGTTAGCCCATCTTATAGATCTGATCTATACATAGTATATAGAATCCACTATCGCAAATAAATAACATATATCATGATCCAAAAATAAAATCAATAACGTAACTTTAACTGTTTTTGCCTTTCCTATTACTAATTGAATTCAGTAGATTTTCAGTTACAATAATTATCTGGCTGGCCTTCCCTAGTAATTACATTTTATTTTGTCTTATTAATCAAGTACATTTACTTCATTGTTATCTGCATTATGTAATCAAGATATATTGTTCATCTTAAACAATAGTCTTAACACTAAACCATAATATTTGTTATAATTTCAAGTAAAATACTAATAAATGAAATATATAAAAAAACTACTCTCATTGTTATCGCATTATGTAATCAAGATATATTGTTCAGCTTACAATAGTGTTTTCACTTATTTAAGGAAACAATTTATGTGAAAATTGAGCATTGTTTCCTTATTTTGAAGACTATATTTGCTTATCTGTTACTTTTGGAGTTATCATTTGTATGTTGTGCAGGTCGGTTTTTATCATCAACTCTCTATGTTCTTCTCTAATGTCATTGTATCTACACAAGAACACAACCTTGAATTACAAATTCCACATTAAATTTGGACTTCATATGAACCCATTTGTAAAATTGGTAACCCTATATGCACGTGCTAGCTTTTACCACATTAAACCTCTAGACCTAGTACTATTTCTTCTTTACTTCTTATTTAAATGAGTACGCTAGGTGTACAGGAAAATTAGGACAATCTTCTCTCAAGAAGGATAACACCATGATAAAAAAATGATACAATGCAATACTATGCAATCATTAATCATCCAAGTTTAATTCCCCTAAAAAACTTTTAAAAAAAATCATCCAAGTCTAATTTTACACCATAGAATGTTTCATGCTTGATAATATAGGTGAGCTAGCTAAGACACCTAAAATCTGGATGCCTCATCCTGTAAAAAAAAAATAAAAATCTGGAAGCCTCTTGCAAGCAGAAAAACCTCCTTTCGATGAAAAACAACCACACCCTAGTAAGGTTCAATTTGATGACTTAGGGCAAGGCCAAACCTTTCTTTACCAACCATATAAATGTAAATGTAATACTCATATACTTGTTTCTTTTGGAGGGTTGATAACCATGTATTACATATGCTTTCTTTTTTGTTCTCTTTTTTTTTGTGAGAAAATATTTTTTTTTGAGGAAAATGACAAAAAAATATTATATACACCTAAATGTGATAAGTGGTAAGGGTGCTGTTTTCGGCGTAAAAACAAACGAACCGAACCGAATCGAATCGGATGAATCGAACCGAATTAAATTATAACTAATAGTAATGAATAAATTTAGGAATTGAACTGAAATGAACTGAATTGAATTGAACTGAACTGAACTAAACTAAATTGAACTGAACTGAAAATAAGTTGGGGAGAACATGCCCTAATTAGCTAGTTAGTAATAATGGTACTGAATGAGCTAGTTCATTTTGATATAAGGAGTAAGGACTACTAAGTTTTGGGAAATAAAGTACGATATGAACAACTTTCTAAAACTATGTAATTTAGCAATTGAAGGGTGGAAATAAACCAACGTTTATTTACTTAGGAAAAAAAGGGCAGTTCTTGTTTTATTACCAGATCATGCATGAAAAAGAAGAAATGATGGTTGGCTTTGGATGACACCACTCGCCGGAGGATGAAGGTAAGACCCAACGAAAGAAAAGAAAACAAACTTGCAATTGCAGTTGTAAATGCAAAAAACCTGCCCACAAAACCAAATTAGGATAAATAACATAAAAATTATCGAAATTCATGCATGCTAAATATGCAACATTGGTTATGACTTATGAGAAATGCCACGAATTATGTTCGTATCAATTTCTGGTGATATATTCAGTAAAAAAATATTATATTGAATAATATGTTTTGTAATTGAACAAAAAAATAGTAACATGAAAACCAAAAACAAAAGAAGTATAATGTTATCTTCTAAAACTGTGACTTTATATACCACTAGTTGTTTGGTTGATACGAACATAATTTTTCATAGCCGATATGAACTAGGCAAGTCTTGTTGAGAAGATGATATAAATTTAAATAGCACAAAATTAAAAGTGGTAAAGATGAGATAGTACTTGAAAGCAGAGGAGTAGGTGTATTTGGCATCCACTTGAATGCCAAAAACAAGGGTAGTTTGTTTGGAAGTGAGAACAATGGAAGTAGCAGCAATTGAAGTAACAAGTGCTGATACTCTCAACCCAATTTGAATAAATTCAACCATCTTTTTTGATTTAATTTCTAGATGGCTTTCCTCTTGTTTTCCTTCTGCATATGATTGCATTGTGAATGGCACAAAATTAAAATGGGAAAGAAACTATTTCTTAATTTTGAGGGAAAGAGGGAGAATTATGGAGTATGTATGGAAATATGGAATAATGAGGAGTGTATGCAGAAAACTTAGTGTATGTGAGAGACTGAGAGTATGTTTATATAGAAGTAAAAAAAAATTCTAAGAAAAAATTAAAGGAAGTGAATTGTGTAGAAAAATATAGGGTAATTAATGTAGTGGAACGAGAAAGTCAGAAAATGGGGGGGGGAGGAAAAAGGAGGGAGCTAAATATTTTCAAGGTTATTGCAAAATGTTAGGAAGAAGAATCATATTGTTAGGAGAAGAGGTTAGATTTGTTCGTTTGCTAAATCTTTGGTGAGTTTTTTAGGTTAATGGTAATTTAGCTCTTTAGGGTAATGATGAGTTGTAACACAAAGGGGTGTTTGCTATAGTTATGGAATGGATGCATGTGAGTTTTTTTTATATTTTGTCTATTAATTGGTTTAAAAACATTTTTTTTTCTTCCGATTAGCTACCCCTTTAACAAAAAGTGTTTTAACTTATGTTACAAAATTGAGAATAAAAATGAAGGGACTATGTAGTATATATATGAGGAAAACAATAAAAAAAACATATTCTACCATATTAATAGAGTACTAGAAGAACAAAACTTCTACAATAGGGGAAGGCTAAATGAACGCATCAAAAAATGTGAGCAAAGAACTCCCACATATTGGGAGACAATTATTAAAATTTGAACTATATATTGACAAGCTAGTAGATCTAAATATGAAGTATATACTAATAAGTTGTCTCAAGCTATTGTAATAAGCTAGTTTTCAATTCCTAGTTTGTTATTCTATTTTAGGAGTTAGTTATTTCTCTAACTAACTCAAGTATAAATACTCTCTTGTAATAATGAGTTACTTAACTCTTTACATTCTCTTCAATGCATTCTAGATATTTCATCTCTTTTCTCTCTACTGATTCTCATGGTATCAGAGCGGGTTTGATCTCACGAAAATTTTCAATTCGTTTTTCGAAATTGATATTGAATTTGAAGAATATTCTCTTCAATTTTCTGAAATTTTTCTCAAAATTTCTTGCAAATTTCCTGAGGTTTCTTTATTATTCTTCAACAATGCCGGAAGTAAGTGCTGAAGGTTCGATTTCAAATTCTGGACAATCATCTGACAACAATGTGAGTAATAGCTACAATGATCCTTTTCTACATCTCAAATTCTAATCAAACTAGCTATTAACAAATTAGTTGCGATTAATCTGAACACAACTAATTTTGTTAGCTGGAAGAGAAATGTTAAACGAGCTTTGATTGCGAAAAATAAGTTAGGTTTTCTTGATGGATCTATTAAAAAACCTAATTCTACTGATAAAAAATTAAATCGCTGGTTAAGATGCGATTATCTTGTTACTTGCTGGATTGTAAACTCAATGGAGCCTGAAATTGGAAATAATTTCACTTTTGTGGAAAGTTCAACTCAGTTATGGAGTGAAGTTTGTGAGAGATATGGTCAATATAATGGACCGCAAATCTATCAGTTAAAAAAGGCATTGGAGAAGCAGAAACAGGAGAATTTGTTAATTGTTGCTTATTTTGGCAAGATGAAGCGTTTTTGGGATGAATTACAGAATCTTAGAAACTTTCCAGATTGTAGTTGTGGTGTTTTATCTAAATGCACTTGCAATTTCTTGAAGAAAATTGCTAATTTTCAAGATGAAGAGAAACTTATGGAGTTTTTACTAGGACTGAATGATGGATATGACAATGTTATCACTAACATTCTGTCTATGGATCCTCTTAGCTTCCTTCAATCAATCGAGCGTTTTATCTTGCTCAACCAATTGATGAGAAGCAGAAAGAGATCTCTGTTGCTGTTCAATTTTCTTCTCATGAAGCTAGCGCTCTTCTTGCTCAAAGGAATTATGGTGCTGGTAAGAAAGATTGGAAGAAAGAAAAATTTGAGAAGCTTAATCTTCATTGTGACTATTGCAAAGGGAGAGGACACACAAAGGACCAATGCTTCAAGCTCATTGGTTTTCGGATTGTTATACTAAGAAGAAATCATCACAACCTCCTTATAATGGTAAACTTGTGGCTCATGTAGCTACTGATAAATCTTTTGAAGATACTCATGTGGATTATATTGTTGCTGGACCTACTGTTGCTGCAAATCAAGTTGATGCCTCTATGATGCACTCATTGTTTCAAGAATTTCTTCAATCCATGAAGGAAAACAGATTATTGGAGAATCTTCCAATAATTCTGGTGCATTTGCTCAATTTGCAGGTAATTCTATGTCTTCTATCTGGATTGTGGATTTTGGTGCTACAGATTATATGGCAAACAATTATAAGTTGTTTTCTCACACAAGAAAGCTTGTTAAAAGAATTGAGGTTGGATTACCTAATGGTAGCTGCACTTATGTTTCTGAAATTGGTGATGTTGTGATATCATGCATGATGTGTTGCTAGTGCCTGATTTCAAGTATAATATGTTGTCAGTTGGGAAATTAATGGCACATAGCAAGATACAGGTTCATTTTAATGAAAATGATTGTGTTTTTTTATCTACTATGAAGCAGAAACTTGATGTTGGCAATAAGTTTGGTGGCCTTTATTATTTGAATGTATACATGGCTCCTCATTCTGTACATAATCCTTACACAAATTCAACACAATCTATTTCCAGCATTTCCAGTGCTTCTTTTCCATCTGTTACAACTAATAATTCACAAAAAGTGTCCCTAGATGTTCTTCATGCTAGGCTAGGACATTCCTCTCTTTCTAGAATGAAACATATTGACTCTCATTTATGTTCTCACATTGATGATTATTTTTGTGAAATATGTGTTTTTGCCAAACACCATAAATCACCATTCCCTAGAAGTCTCTCTAAAGCTTCTATTCCTTTTGAGCTTGTGCACATAGATCTTTGGGGACCATATAGAATTAAAACTCTTCATGGTGCCTCTTACTTTCTCACAATACTTGATGATTGTAGTAGATGTACTTGGACTTTCTTGCTTCAAAATAAAATGCAAGTTCACATAACAATTTCCAATTTTCTTCTCCAAGTTGAAACTCAATATAATGCTCATGTTAAACAAATAAGGTCTGATAATGGCACTTAAATTATTCAGGACCAGTAGTGTCTTTCTTTATTTGCTAACAAAGGGATTATCAATCAGAGAAGTATAGCTGGTATCCCTCAGCAAAATGGTAGGGTATAGAGGAAACACAAACACCTTCTAGAAGTGGCTAGAGCTTTAAAATTTCAGTCCAATATTCCTTCAAAATTATAGGGAGAATGTCTTCTTACATCCACATTTCTTATCAACAAAATTCCTACTCCTATCCTTAACTAGAAGAGTCCATTTGAAGTCTTAACAGGTCAAATTCCTGATTACACCTCTCTTAGAGTGTTTAATTAGTTGCTTATGTTATGTGCATAATATGGATAGAAAGCAAGATAAGTTTAGTCCAAGAGCAAACAAATGTGTTTTTATAGGATATCCTTTTGGGCAAAAAGGGTATAAAGTCTATGATTTAGTATCCAAAAAGTGTTATGTTTCCAGAGATATTATTTTTCAAGAAGAAATATTTCCTTTCAATTCCTCAAATGAGTATGATCTTGTTAGTTTTGTTCCTCTTCCTGCTATTCCTGTTGATTTTTCAGACCCCCTCACTACGTTTAGTATTTCTTCTACTCTTAATCATCATCACCTCATCCTTCTCCTGTTATCCTTCCTAATTCTCCAATCCTATCTACTCATTCTGTTCACCTCCTTATTCTAATCCAATTAATCCTGATCATTTTTATTTTATCATCATTCAATCATGATCCTTCTCCTACTCACATTTCTTCAAGTATTTTTTGGGAATTGAAATATTAAGGAATGAATCTGGAACTTTCCTAAATCAGAGGAAATAGATTTGTGACATGATTCAAGATCTTGATCAGTTAGTCAATTCAAGACCAGTGGATGCTCCTCTTCCTAAAGGTCTTGGTTTATCTATTGATCAGGGAGAAATTTTGGATAATCCAAAGACATATAGACAATTAGTTAGCAGATTGCTTTACTTAAACATCATCAGACCTGATCTGTCATATGCCACTCAGCATTTGAGTCAATTATTAAGCTGTCCTAGAAAGCCACATCTTCAGGCTGTTATGTATGTTGTGAGATACCTCAAAAGTATTATTGATTTAGGCATCTTTTACTCAACCAAAACTGATCTCCAACTAGAAGCATACAGTGATGCAGATTGGAGTTCCTGTGTGTTTAGTTGTAGATCTTTAAGTGCCTATTGTATTTTTCTGGGTTCTCACCTTGTTTCATGGAAAACTAAAAAATAGAAGACTGTGAGTAAATCATCTGCAGAGGCTTAATATAGAAGTATGTCATGTACTGCATCAGAAATTGTTTGGTTAGAAGGTTTGATGCAAGAGTTAAAACAACCTGTTTCTTTGCCTATTAAATTATATTGTGATAACACTGCTGCTGAACATATTGCTCATAATCCAGTATTTCACGAGAGGACAAAGCATTTGAATAGAGACTGTCATTATGTAAGAGAGCAAGTGGTTTTAGGATTCATTCAAACAAGCCATGTTCCTAGTTCACTTTAGCTTGGAGATTTGTTCACAAAGGCTTTGCCAGGTCCTCAGCATCAACATATTTGCTCCAAGCTTGGACTTGTTTCTTCTACTGATGTCTAACTTGAGGAGGGGATATGAAGTATATACTAATAAGTTGTCTCAAGCTATTGTAATAAGCTAGTTTTCAATTCCTAGTTTGTTATTCTGTTTTAAGGGTTAGTTATTTCTCTAACTAACTAAAGTATAAATACTAACCTGTAATAATGAGTTACTTAACTCTTTACATTCTCTTCAATTCATTCTAGAGATTTCATCTCTTTTCTCTCTACTGATTCTCACTAAAGAACAACAAAAATGGGGGCTTAATAGTGGTTAAAGGGGCTAGAGTACCACAATATAAGCTTATATAGTATCCTTTTCTCTCTCTTCTCTCCCTTCCTCTCTCTTCTCTCCTAAACCCTAGCCTCCATTAGTGAATTTCAAAGGGGCTTCCATCGATTTTGTCGGTGGATAGCTCCACCTTAATTTTAATTTTCATTATTGTTTAGCTTCGTTTGTGTTGCTATTGTTTGAATAATACTTTCTCCTTTAAAGAGAGGATCATTTCTCCCTTGAAAGAAAGGGTTTATTCTCTTCTCCTTGGGAGAGACTTTACTTTACTCCTTTTGTTTCTAGATGAATTATCGTAATTTTAGATCATTGATGAAGAATTATGCGGTGTCGAAGCAAATTTCAGATCTACAATTACAATCAATGGTATCAGATTTAATTCTATTTCAAAACTACAACATATCGAAAGACTCCCTCGTTGAAGGCTGTATCAAACAGCGATGTGGAAGAGGGTATGCAGAATTGTTAGATCTACCACACAACAATCGTGGTTTTGCAAATTCTGAATTTTATTTGTTCAAAATTGTTATGTATTTGTTGCTCCAGATTTCTATTGTAGATGTCGTATGACTCTTTTATTAATGAATTAATTTTACTTTAAAAAAAAAAAGTTTATTTTCTATATATTCGGGGTATCAAGTAACATCCTCTGTCTCAAGTTAGGTATGTCAATGTTACTGATGTAGTGATGTAGCATTATACTGAATCAGTAAATAGATTATATTTATGATATGTATATTCTCTAGTTATTATTTCAATTACTATCTTCCAACATACAGAATTACCATATATGGTTTAGTCTTAAGGTGAGAACTCCACTTGGTGAACTTGAAGTCTCACAAGTGAGATCATGTGCGGAGTTTACCACTATTTTCCCTCCACAAATTGAATTGTAACACTTAACAGAATCATAAGGTGGTTATGTATATGAAAAATTCCTATAGAAGAAAACAAGTCGTTTCTAGTTGCAACACTCCATAATCTTTTGAGTATTGAGTAGTGAAAAAGATGGTTCCAACTTATAGGAGGTTTCCTCCAAATTGTATAAGAAGAACAATGGAAAGTGACGAACATCAACACGGGTAAATTAGAAAAGAATGCTTGGCTTGAGTCTAGAAAACCTTATCAAATTTGCTTGTGTAAGAAAAGGACCTCTTTATAGTGGGTGTTTGTTAGGGGGAAGAATATACTCCTCATGATAGTCATAATGAATTTGCACTACCTTGAATTCAGTCAATTTATGCTTCCGTATAATAATGAAAAGCATATTTTGATCGAACCAAATTTTAGGTCCACTCATGTTGACCTAAGTGGAATTTCACTTGAGTTTAAATCAAACTAAATGTTGAATTGCTTGCGAAGGTGGCAATCAGGTCGTTTGAATTGCATATAAATTTGGTCTTCTTGTTCAAATTAGGTCATTTTGAGTCAAAATAGGTCGTTTTGAGTCAAATTAAGTCAAGTAGTATAAACATGATCAAAATCTACTGGGCCCTTTTGCTGGTATTGGAATAATACAATCTAATCATTTGCTTCTTTTCTATCGGATGAGTTTGATTTGAATATATAGTGTTTCCGATGGATCGGGTGTGTTCGAGTATGTAGGTTGAGTCAAGGAAATGGATGTACCAGTTTAAATTAGGTAATTTCTGAGTTTGGTAGGAAATCACTCCATGTATACATTACTAATGTTGGTGAATATAAGAGAGATGTAATCAATATTAATAAATCTAAAAATTTGATGGATCAGTTAAAAATAATTTGGCCATTGCGAAAATTATTCACCGCAATCACAATGGCATCTGTCTAGCAGCTCGTACACAAAACTTAGCAAATACAACTCCACTCCTATATAGCCTCGAGGATATACAATATCTCCTCACAAGCTTCACAACCATCAAGTCCAATGATAATTAACAAGAAGCAAATGGTGCTGCTGACTATTTAGTATCATTCCTACACTTTTCGTCAACAACTATGGATATAAACCTTCTTTTGGATCAAAATTTATTTTATTTCGTAGTTTAGATCAATTAGGATTTAGTTTTGAGAGAAGATTTTCCTAGTTTTGTGTTTACTTTTCCAACCAAAAAATAAATGTAAATATTATACTCAAGTACACGTTAAGCCGCTAATATCAACTCTCTTCAATTTCAAGTAAGGTTCTTTCACGATCTGATTATTCCGGATCAGTTCGGTTCATTGTAAGAAATCTCGATTGACTTTTAAATCAATATTTTGGTTCCGGATCGAATAAATTTTGTTTGGATAATTTTGGTCGAGGCAATTGTGCTAGGACTGCTTTTTACACCTGTGCCTCATTGCCTTTATTCCAAAAGCGGCTAATATGAATTCTGGCGAATTGGACTTTAGAGCAAACTGTTGAATTACTTGTGGGTCAATATTTTCAAACAAATTACCTATCTATCACATGTGGGTAGCAATTATAGAAACAAAGATGTATTCGAAATATTTTCAAACAAATTCATAACACTCAATCCAAATATTATGGATATTTCTGTACAAATATAGTGTTGGGGTCTAAATATAGGCTCAAGCCTGTTATGATTAAACTAGATGGTCATTGTAAGCAGCTAGGCACAAGAGGCGGAAAGTGGAAGTAAGGCAGTTAGACCCCATGTATGTTGTGCACATGTGAGTTGTCCCACATTGGAGAAAGATGAGATAGAGTACCACAATATAAGCTAGATGAGTTACTCCTACTATTGCCGATTGGTTTTAGTAAGGAACCTCCTTTGGGCTTGTATGTGAACCGAACTCTCATGCGTCTACGGGACCGGCCCAAAGCCTCCTATACCTACTTCCCACTATATATATGCATTTAGTGGTAATTTTCATCTAACTAAACTACCACATATATTTGGTAATTTTCTCCACTCTCTTGCTTTTTATATTGATCAATCGACTGACTTAAGCATCAGAGAGTTCGCCTAGAATCCCAGGTTAGTCTTTTTTGTTTTGCAAGTGACGACTCATTTGGAGATTCGGTCCAGCACTCATCAAACTCATACCCAATTAGCAAAGTCCGACTTGCTAATCCCACTCACACTATTGTTTTTAGCATAAACATATAGTATATGTAGTTTTATCTCCGTTTCACAATACATGCACCATTTTTCTCTTATGCTGTTTCATAATACATACATCATTTCCTCTTTTGGATGTTTCACAATACATCCACTCCTTTAAAACATAATCACGTGGATTTAATATGCAACTACAACACTTTCTCTCCTCAATCATCACCCATGGTTTGTGTGCTATATAGATTGGTGCATATGTATTATGAAACGGAGATAGTACTAATTAATGTAATTAGTTAAATGTTCTTAATATTGTTGTTATTTTGGAACTTGCCTCTAACTCATAAAAAAAAATCTTTAGCCTTTAATTTTTTTCATTTTGGACCCAAATTTGGCTATTATAAAAGAATCTTCGCCCTCGAATGTCAGAGAAATGTTAGATTCCTGAAGGTTTGAAATAGTTAGGAACAAAACTATCTAATAGAGCTTCTATCTAAACACCAAAAATTACCGCATAATTTTACACTCTCTTCCAAACCCCCTGCCCTCGTGCTCTCCTTTGGTTCACAATAAGGCGACAAGTCCTTATTGTAAACACAATTTGTTCATAAAAATTAGGAATTAGGCAAAGTTGGGACTCTCACTACTTGAGTGGCTTCATACTTCAGACACCCAAAAGAATTCTACACAAATAAACACACTATTAACATCAGAAATTATGTTCGCCACCTAGAACTTCAACAACAATAATGGGATTACGACTGATCATATGAAAACCACAGGCCTAAAGCCAGATGGTATCCCTTTATAAACATAAGTACAACCAAGAACAGACATGTGAACTACACTCAACTGTATTATGATCTGGAAGACTATCTTCTACACTCCAGCATAGAGCATACAAATAGATCAGCATCTTGTCAGACCAGAAAAGTTTTCAGAGAAGGGGCCAAATCTTCTGGTGAAATTTCAGCTCATTCATTAAACTCAACTTTCACTTTCTCTCTCCTTTTACAATAGGGGTAGAGATAGCCAGATAGGTAGTCAATAACATAACTGCACATATAAATGAATATTGAACAACAAAGTACTGTACAGATTTAGCAGAATAATCAATAATGGCTCTGCTATAGAGTAAGAATGTACAAAGTCGGTTATGTACAATAAAACGAAGTTTTTGGGCGTCTAGTTGCTGATGTCGAAGTATTTTGGATCCGATGGGAAATGATATTCTACATTTAACTGCAACACCAAAAAACAGAAACACAGGAAGTAAGCATCAGAAATTAACTCTTATCACGAGATCGAGAAAGATGGCATAGCTCAGGCAAAGAAACAGAATTCTCGACAGAAAAAGTAATTACGTTCTACGGCTATTGAAAGAAAAATTAGACCAGAAACTAGACTTGTGGTAGTGAATAAGGGCTCATTAGTAGTATGTTTGTATAGGGGAATTTGTAGGGAAAGGGAGGAAAGGGAAAGTGAAAGATCCGTTTTTCCTTATTTGGATATGACATGCGGAAGGGAATTGGAAGGATTTATTTTTCTTCCGCATAAAATAAACCAAATCCTTCCACCATTTGAAATATTTGGAAGGAATATGCAAGCTCACTCCTCCCTCTCTCCTCTCCCCTTCCTCTATGGTCTCTATCCGAACACACCTTAAGGGTCAACTGTTCTGAATTTTGAAAGTAACGAAGACAATGAAAAACTTTTGAACAAAAAATTGGGGTTTTTATTCAGCAAAGCGGAATTGAGATGAGACGGCACTCCAGCCTAGTAAAGGAGTGAGCTTCCGGAGTTAAAAAAAAATTATTCTTTTCAAATATGTCAGCAAAAGAAAGTTCAGACAGCATATTACCAAAAACATAAAAGCATCATGTTCAAGATTTATATCAAAAGGTCAATAACATTTCTTGGTCCAAAGCTAAAGGTCCTAAGACTCTTTCTGAGATGTCACCAAAAAAAAAGGAATGGCATTCACTTTATATGTTGTCTAATACCTATGATCATTTCCTTTGCATTAATAGTAAACCTCACAAATTTATCGAATGTCAAAAGTGTGATAAAGAAGAAAACGCGCCAGAATAAATGTTACAAGATTAAAGAATAATCCATACCTTGCCCTCATCAGCGTCTGAATGGCGTTGAGGAAACACCACTTTTAAGTCACTATACATGAAAAACCTTCGATCTGCTGCTTTATTTGTGTATTTACCTTCAGGAGCAGATAAAGGATCAGACTTGCACCTTTGAACAGTCCTTGAAGTTTTCTTAGGATGAGGGCACATGAATCGCATATGAAGAGCATAGCGTAGAACACCATTGCCACTGGCACTTTCATTAACCTTCAAAGAACTATGTGATTTTCTATGCCCTGTATTCAATACCGCACTTTCACATACCCCACTTTCACTTCCTGGAGCCCCTAAACAGTCAAATTCTGAGACACAGGGTTCCAGAATATGATGGGATTGGACAGAAGGATATCCATTGTAGCATAAACCATCAGTTTCTACAACTTCCATTCTCTGGTTTAGCAATCTTCCTTTTGGCTGATCACATAGATTGTTTGCCACTCCACATCCTCCATTTCTTGGAAAAGCCTTTTCAGATGATTCAAGAGATGTCTTTTGGCGGAGAAATGTCTTTTGCAAGAAGACATAGATGCAACCATAGTCAGCAAATACAAGTATACATATCAGGAAATTAAAAAACTAAGAGTAAAATCTGAAAGAGCAAGATCTTGTACACGGAAACAATTAACATATAAGAATGCCCTTATATAAGTCAAGTCATCTCATCAGTAAAGTGGTCATATGGAAGTTTTAAGCCTTGCCTCCTAGTTAGCCTTTTGATTTAGGCTCCGTTTGTTTTGGAGGAAAACGTTTTCCAAGAAACGATTTCCCCTATTTTCCGTTGTTAGGTTACACAAGGGATTTGAAAAGGAAAACTAAGGTGAAAAAGAGTTTTCCATCACTTTGTAACCATTTTCCTCCAAAATTTGAAGGAAAACCATTTTCTCCATTCTCTCATTCCCAACATCTCCATGTTTCCCTTCTTTAGCTTAATAGTTTTCCATGAAACCAAACAAAGGAAAACTAATACTCGTTTGCAGATTTCCACCGGAAAATATTTTCCATGAAAAACCATTTTCCATCAAACCAAACAGACCCTTAGTCTAGAAAACATTTTCACTAGGATAACCCTTGAAAAAGAATTGGGTAGATCCATTAACTTCAGCCATTGATTTTTCGCAATTTATGAAATTGTTCGCAACTATTGCAAAGACAAAGTCGTTCGAATTCATTATATACTTCGTGAACTAGCTCCGAAGTCCCAACAAATATATCACTTAGAAATGGATATAATATTAAAAAGTTATGTGTTAAAAGAAACTAATAGCTGAGAGCTCTACTTGTGAGCATCCTCAAAAAAGTTAATAAACCTGATAGATACTAGAGGAAGTGAGCTCTTTTGTACTTCTACAACTGCGATGGACATTACAGTTTTTTTGCCTCAAAATACCAGCCTTTAGATTAGTTGCCCACTTGAAACCTCAAGAGAAAGATTGATGCATCTGAATTCTATGATTGATGCATCTGAATTCTATGATAGAGGTATCAAGAAAGCACATCCCAAACTTTCACCCCGTATGAGCAATCAATCACTTAGGGTTTCTAGAGCTCTGAAATACTAGTGATCAGTTGCTCTACATACTCGTGCCTAAGATAGGAATGTTACCCCTAAACAGTAGTGATCAATGATCAGTTGATCTTCTATCTACACTTCAAGATAGCATTGTTACCCCTCAGGACACTGATAAGTCCATCTTCATGCTTACACTTAAGATTAGATTGTTACCAGGGCACCACAACCCATCCTTCTTTTGTTCTACATTCTTATGCTAAGAATGGGTATCTTTCGATGATGATTAATGCACCATGAATGAATGATTCAGGATGTGTATGCAATAGGAAGTATTTTTGCAGAGGTGTTGTATTCCGATAGAAAAAACAATGACTACAGATTGAGCTAACATACGGAGCTTGTGCAGATCATTAACTGATGACTTAATCAGTCAATCATCAATCTAAATGTGTACCTTACTTGTTAAGTCATTCCTCAACACTCCTTTCTAAAGAATAATTTCTAAATGGTGAAGCAGTTTATCCCTGCACTGATTCAGAGGAGATGGCAAAGGACAAAAAAAGGGCAATATTGAAGCCTCTTTTTGTATGGTTACCTATCGCAAAATTACTTCCAGAGAATTTGAGCTGCACACTCCCAGATTTTAAAAGTTTACTTTGAAAAGCTGATTTGCTAATTTGGAACTGTTTATACACAAGTTGATCAAACCCCTTACGGCCTGTTTGGTAGGTGGTAATAAATGACACTAACGGTAACAAATTATATGGTAATTTTGCAACAAAAAAACTCGTGTGAATGCCCATTGTGGTGAGAATCCATCCCAGACAAAAGGTTTTCTTCATAAATTTGCATTACCATCCATTACCACACTGTAAAGGTAGTATTGAATGGAAACGAAAATTTGTAGGGAAAATTACATATTAGGATGAAATTCTTAGCCATGGTAATGAGTAGGGTATTTTCCTTGCAAATTACATATATTTCATAGCCTTTGCCGCCATTTGGTACCGCCTACCAAACGGGCCATTAGTACATTGTAGGGGAACCATAGTACCTTCCGGCCCACTTAGTATATGGTAATTAATGGAGGCAATAATATCATCTCGAATCTTTCGCAAAGGTTGAGCTCTCTCAATAGTCAATCCTCACACGGACCTACAATGCCATGATCAGATTGGTTTACCCCTTTTTCTTTGGTAGTTTAACAAGCATCGCCCCTCCACCAAGAAAAGTTATAAATATGAAAACTTCTCAGCGATCCAAAATGCAAGACCACGCCATGGGACTGAGCCAAAGGCATGAATATTAAAAATACATGTGTGGAGAAAGGTTCATCCCTATGTCCATGGTAATTATTTGTTCATCCACTAATACCTCTTTTTCTTCATTAAATTCAATTCTCATCCATCTCAATTTTAAGATAATACTAGTTTTTGAAGCTATCGCACAAGTTATTTTTTTATGTAGTAGAATAATATACATATGTCATTAGGGCGATAATAAATAAGATAAATTAAATATTTCCTCTATTTTATTTTGTTATATACACTTTCTTTTTTGTGATTTATTTAGGACGTTTTCTAACACAAAGTATTAATGATTAACATTAAAACTAACAAAATTGGCTTAGTCAAAATTAACAAATTATTAGTTGATTCTGTAAATCCAAACTCCAATTTTCTTTTATCTTAAACATTGTGAATCTATTTTATTTTATTTTCGAATTCTTTTATTTAATTAAAATTTTAGGGTGTTTAATTAAAATCCAACTCTAATTTTCAGTATCTAAAACTATAGATATGTATTTTTATCTCTATATAATTCTATTTTTTAGAATAATGATGTGAACATAATTATGATAAATGTCCCAGAGGACGGTCCTTTAAAAAATCTATCATAAATAATGTCGCAACAATAAAGTTTCCTTGTTGCAATATTATTTGGGTTTGGTTCAGTTGAGTTGAAAGACATAATTTGTTTAATCCTATAAACTGCACCTTATGCTCAAATGCTATAATCACATATAGTAAGTGTAGACACAGTCTCTCCAATTTAATTCCCAATGATGATACATACAGTCGTCCTAATTGTTCCGGTCCAAAGGAGAGCAATCCGAAAAGCTAAGCCCAAAATTGTTTTAAGAACACAAAATCTATTTATTTGTTCCAAATCCAGTTTTAAAAGCCCAATTAATTATTTATGATAATTAATTGTATTTTCAGACCCATTTTCGAAAAGCCCAATTAATTATTCCTCATAATTGATGGACAATTTTACAATGGCTAAAATATTTGGACCATTCATTTTTAATCTTAGATCCACACTATTCATTAAGTTGACTTTATAATCAAACAATAATTAAGATTTATAAGTATAAACAAATTTTTATATTAAAATTTGTATATATTATGTGGCTTTATATTCCACAAATTTTTGTTAATGGTGATAAAAAAAATATAAAGAAACAAAGGAACAATACTCCAAAAGGAAGAAAATGATTTTTTTTTTCTCCATTGTTCTATATTTTTAAGGTTCAATTAAATCAATGGACAAGATTAATCTATAAAAATAAAGGGCTAAGTTTATAATAGTTATAGTGGCTACAATTTTGTTGTAGCCATTAAGTAATCATCCTTAATTAATTGTATTTTTAATAAATATTTTTTGAATTAAAAGATATTATGAAAAATCAGATTTTATCTTTTAGATAATTGATTTTCGAATTCAAATGATAATATGTAATCAAAGATAAAAAAAAAATACTTCCTCCGTTTCAATTTAGATGTTACACTTATAAAATCACGGACTCCTAGCCAATTTTTGGAGAGGGGAGAGATAGGGAGGAAGAAAACAAAAGGGTCCCATGTGATAGGAGAGAGATAGAGAGAAGTTATTACCAAAAATGAAAGTGTAACATCTAATCTGAAACATCCCAAAATAGAAAGTGTAACATCTAAAAAGAAACGGAGGAAGTATTTTAATTTCGGATAACAAATAAAACCCTGTCTGACATGCGGTTGGGCGGAGCACACACTCGTCACGTGGCGCGCAACGGCCGTGCATGCTGCGCACACTCCGTTTCTATCCTTATGCAAATTCCGGATCACAATTTTCTATAAATAGCCTTGTTTTCACTTGATTTTGGCACGATTTACAACGGCGAATACCTCTATAATATTCCTCTAAAATACTTCAAACACCTCAAAAACACAACTTTCAACCACTATTCAATTCAAGCTTCATTCAAGACCTAGACGACAAAGGTATTGATGGTCCATAATATCTCAATTCATATTTAATTTCATGAAGTTACTAACAAGTTTTCATGATGCAAATCTTAAAGAAATTCATGTCTTCTTGTATATTCTTCTCCTAATCTTTAACCTTTATTCTATTATTCATATATTCATGACTAAGTGTTTATCACTTTCATGACTTCATATGCTTAATTTTTGCTAATCAAAGACCCAAAAAAATGTTCCAACATTAAAGTCAGATAATTTGGACAATTGAATTAGAAACCTAGTAATTTAATTGCTTAAAGAACATATCACAAAAATTAGTCTTTTGCTTGTTTAGTAACCAACATAGATTAATTTAAAGAATGCATGAACATATTGCGTGGTTGTTTATTTGCATAAAACTAAAACATGAATTATATTAAGTAGAGGCCAGCAATGAGTGAATTTGATTCATGATCATATTCGTGCCCTCACCCCCGAACTCAATATTTGGTTCATTGTCAATTATGAAGTTATCACGGGGAAATCTACATTGGATAATTCCCTAAGATGTCCCTATGATTTCCAAAAATCCAATTAGGTTTATGAGTCTTCCTACAAAGACTTGTTGGTGACTTCTTTTTCAAAACAAAAACTCTTTATAATGAGGTGGTCAATCCGCGCTCATCTCGTGTAGGCAATAAAAATTACCATGGAGGCATGGACACTGGTACGAGACTTCGTTTAACAAATTAAATATAATATCATCACCAGCATTTGTTATCGGCTACCAAATAGGTTGTTAAGACTTGATTTCCTAGATAAAAATTTCAACATGTGTGAAAAACTGATACTCATCAAAGAAGCATACCTTAGTACCAGCTGGCATATCACTCAAATCATAGTTGCAAAGGAAGGTATGAACAGGTGTTTTTTCAGGATTGCTAACAACCTGCAACATATAATTCAGTAATCAAGTCAAACTCAAGATTTCAGACTTCAGACACCCTATATCTCTATCACAGACAGAAATATGAATTTGGTATAGTAAACGGGGAGAATAGGAGCACAATACATGCTAGCAAAGATAAAGAGGGAATGGAAGTTTTCATGATTGATATGTGGACACCTTTTAGATTCTAAAAAACATTTCTTGATGAGAAAAGAGTGATAGAAGAATTCATATGTAAGGAAGGAAGCAGCATATGTATCATATGTACTTAAGAACCGACAATGTATATATTTTCATAAGCAAGAAAGTAATTGCAAGCTTGGTCATAGAAGACAGGGAAAATACCAGCTGTATTCGCCCCTTCATAGGAACTCGCAAGCGACTATTATCTGATGGTGAATCATTAAGACTAAGACTCCTTTTCATTTTTAAGTTTCCAAGCTTGCCTAATGGCGGATGCCCTGCAAGGTCTATTGAAGAATAATAAAGCAAGTAATTATCTCCATCCACACTAGTAACCGCAAATGGAAGTTTTTTGGCCTTTGGTGAAAAACTCCCCCCAGTTATGCTGAGTACGGCAAGGAACCCATCAATTGTCTGCACATCCAATATATTAAATGAGTCAAACCATGATACTTCATAATAATCTTACAGAACTGAAGCACTGTACATAAGATAAGAGTTTCACCTTACTAACATATGTGGAAGCCAATCGACCAGACAAGAGGGACTCCTCAAAGGAGCCAACTAATGATCTTCTTACAGGCAAACCAGTTAAAGTCCTGGCATATTTCGCACTTGGAGAGATAGAAGTTGAATCTTGAGTCCAACACTGCGTAATAGCAGCAGACTTTTCAGGGGTAAACTGATGATTCCCATCATCATATAAATCAGACCCTTCCATGGTCACGTCCCTATTCTTTATACAAGGGGAAGTCCCATCAAATGAGATGTCAACATCCTTTATAGTTATGTAGTCAACACCGGACTCTTTTCTACAGTCTCCGATCCTATGCACAGTTGGCTTTTTATCATGAATTTTAGGACCAAGAGGGGAAAACGATAATTGAGGTGACACCAGTGTTTCTGAAGATGTTGAAATTGGTGCTTCTAGAGGCCCTGAGATTGCTCCGGTTTCAAAAGAATTGAATCCAAATTGAGGTAAATGAGAATTATGAATAGCTTGCTGCTTGTTTCCAAACAAAGGTCCATCAGTGAAAATGCTGGAGTTAGACCCCAAAATTTTATTGGATGGACGCCAAACAGAAGCATCAGCAGTACTGGGACTAACTATATGGGCTTTCTTATGTTCGTGTGTGAACAAAATACCAGAATGCCCACCACCGTCTTGAGAATTTCTTTGATAAGCATTATCACCAATCCACAAGGAATCACCATCAAATTTGTCTGAACGTAACATAGATTTCAATGGAGACAACAACCTCTTTCTCGCAGCAGCTCCATTTGTGACAGTCGCATTAGTAACATTGCTCACCACAGTCAACTGATGAACAGAATCAGCTGATTTACTTTCAGACTCAATCTGAGAAGCACCTAATATCTTTGATTCAAAACCAACAATCCTCAAAAGGGGACTATGAATAGGGTGTTCATTTTTATTACTGAACCAGCTCTTTTGATCTCTCTGGCCAATTTTCAAACCACACACATTAGAAGTAGAATCTCTGTGTACAGCAGTATAGTCTGCTCCATTTGGAAAATCCACAACAGGCCTCCCCTGAAAATCTCCTAAAGAAGAACATGGAAATTTTCCGGGTATGAAGCTGCTCATATTCGTTCCATGCACTTTGTTTATATCATAGGTGCTGATGCCAGACAGCCTCTGGGAAGGCTGTACCAATGTGCTCAGTGATGCTGCATCTTCCTCTGCGATACTACTAGTTGTGACCTGTGGCAACCCCATCCCAAATATTGGCAGACTATGCTGCCCAAAAATATTAAGATAGGCCCTAGTTTAATCACTTCCTGGTATTGCCTGTTCTTTGACTCTACACTAAATGCCTTTCTATCTTTCTCACTTTACTTTGAACTAAGGACCTATTTCCCCAAACAACTAACTACAACAACTTAGCCAAATCCCATCTTGCAAACTTTAAAAGGCATATAACAATATATGTCCATTGCTCCTTCAATTTTTACAATGCATCTTCACAAAATCAGATAATTATTGTAGCATCTTGTTATCTATCAATCAAAGGTATCCACATTCCAAATGCACCTCCTTCTAATGCTTGCATCACATAGTTCAAGAGACTGGGAATAGAACTATTAGCACTACGCATCTCCTCTTTGCAGCAGAGAGCAATGACAAAAGGGCAATACATTCTAAATATAGCGCCAGATCCTGAAGACATATAGTGATGATAATAGTCACTTTTAAAGGGGAAAAAAAAAGACAATATCAATCAACCCTAGCAAAAAGAAAAGGAAACATAAAGAAATAGTATAAGACATCCCAACGCAATGCACTTCTATGTCTATTATAAATTGTACAATGACACGCTTAAACTATGAGAATACAAGGGGAAATACAAAACTGATGCACCATTAGACAAAACCCAGGCAAGTGGATAACAATAAGGCAGGTGATATAAGCAATGCTATTACTATGAACTCATTGTTGACTATGAAGACATCGGTATTACACAAGTAAAAAGGATGAGTCAAAGCACTAAGATGATACAACGAAACTACAAGTTGCACCGATCCATGCAAGAGATGCCACTAATTGTTTGAATTCAAGGTGTATAGAATAAGCAAAATGTACAAAGACTTCCAGCATAATGGAAATTGGGAACACAATTGACCCACACAAAAATGAGAAATGCAGTACAAATCCTACATAGATGCAGTTAAAAGTAGAAACACCACATTGCAGGCTTACCACTGTCTACCATATAAGACACTCATGTCAAACTAGCCTGCTACCTCAGCACATTATAGCTTTTCTATTTGAACTACACATGCTACTCTCACCAAAAGAAGGGAGAGGGGGAAATTGGAAGTAGTTTAGTTTTTATCACTAAATTCACTCCAAACATCAAACTTGTTTCTTGAAAGTGGTCTCCGGAAGACAAAAAACACACTATGAAACAACACAGCACATTGTCCCCTCTCCTAGAGAACTAGTATGATGACAAGTGATCCTGACAAGAAACATCAAACTCAGTACCAATGCTGGGTTAAAGAACTCTAAACACCATTGTAGTTCTTTACAGCACATTTTATTCATCATACAAAAATTAAACTTGGAGGTTAATTAAACTTTATATGAAGATTGTCCCTCGAAAACCATGGGATTCACTGCGATTAAATTATCAGCAGCAGTTCAAAAAGAAAACTAACTGAAGACACATAAATTGAGAAACAACTAATCACGCAGTCCGCCAATAAAACAGCAAGATATAAGAGCATTGCTCTAAAATGCACCATTTTTTTTCGATTTCGACGAAACAAGTAGAAAAATGCTAAAAGCAAATCTTTAGACATCCACAGCTCATTTCAAAAATCAGCCAATAATATTGAAGCATAAAATCAAATCACAATGCAAAAACAGTACAACCAAAATCAATTCCAGAAGATTGGTCATGAAACTTTAGCATTCAAATGTCACCAAAAGAACAGATATCTAGCAGCAAGTATAAGATATTGCAATGATCCTAACAAATGCAAAGACAGCAGCATCAATCAAAATGACAGAATCAGCACTGATCATTACTCTAAACCCATCAAAAGTGCAGATTAACACAGAAATTGAGCAGCAAATTATCAATCCTTTATCTATAAGTCCAATTTAAGCATACTTTATTTAGTCTCAGCTGCTGATTAAATCAAAAACCCACATCAAATATGATGATCAATCAAATTATATATCTCCTCAAATTCAATGATTACCTATTTACCTCTACTCATCCTTGATCATCAAACAAATGCAACAATTCTCTAGAAAAGGAACCAAAAAAATTCTAGCAAAAAATAAATAAATAACATTACCAATTTCTGAACCCAGAAATTGTAAAGAGCTGATTGTCAGATTATTATCATCCATTACCAAATAAAATTTAAAAAAACAAGTAACCAAAAGAGAAATAGAAGATCAAAAGAACGCACCAGTGAAATGAATGATCAAAGAATGGAATTGAAAAAATAAGAAAAACCCAGAAATTATTGGGCATAAAATTTAAAACCCAGAAAAAAAAGGAAGAATTAAAATCAGTCCTTTAGTTTTTCATTCCTGTTCAATCAATGGTAGAATTTGTTTTTTTTTTTAATTTCTGGCCTCCTTTCTCTCTCTAGCTGTACTTTGTAAGCCTCCCAATGTAAATGTAATGTAATGTAAAATTGTAAACTATAGCTAATGGAAATTGTGAAAGCACAACCAGAATTGTTGTATTTATTTTTGGTTAGCTTGAAGAAAGAGGAGAGGAGGTCCACCTTTGCCACATGGGCTTTGCGCCTGTACGCCAAGTTCTAATATTCAGCATGCGGCTCTGTTTTTGTTGCGCCTCATCTCTTTTTTCTTTGTCTAGGGATGTCCAAATGCATTCCTTTCTTACACACCATGACACCATTTTAGAATTTTCACCATTGGTTAGTGAAAATAATTAGATTGGCACTTGGCAGTTTCCTCATTTGAATATTTGAATTTAGGAATTGGTAAAGTTTAACTTAGATTTGAAAAGGGAATTTGTCAAATTGGTAAAAGAAAATAATACCACTTGTCACTTTAAAAATAAAGGAACTTTCTGTTAGATTGGTAAGAAAAGAAAATAACTTATTATCACTTTGATAGAAATAATACGGCCCGAATTGAGTTGACTCGAATTTCATTTGTATAGACCTGATTTGAACCAATTCGAACACCATAGACTCAAATTCCACTTGTGTTTAGATAGATACGATTAGGATACCATTAGATATGTAGATATGAGTTTCGGCCAAACCTAAATGGGCTAAACGTGAAAGTTAGCCAAACTCGTAATGACATAACCTAGATCGGGACCAGACCCGATATGAATGACCCGATTGCTACATGTACTTATTGCATCCTTATAACACTTAGTTTACCTTAATTAAATAGACAATGAGCCAAATGATATAGATGTAATATATTTTACTACTATCGGCAAAATAATTGGTTCATTTGACTCACATTGCATTTTTTTCTACCAGAGTAGCAATAAGCTGCAATTTAGTCTATTACCAAAGAGGCAACATATCGTGCATTTTTAATCAACCAATTTGAAAAGCATCTTATTTGAGATTCAAGAAAAACATCTCATCTACAAACTTCTAGTTTAATCCTTTATCATATAGAAGTACCTTTTTTAAGAAATTTCATAGTGCCAAGTTCTCCTGTCCTTCAATTACTTTGTAACTTCAAGCTCTTTTTATTGATGTTATAAAAATATAATTTTAAGTTTTCCTGATAATCATTGAATTTTTCAGTTCATTTTGTTGTAATTTTTTTGAATAAAAATAAAGAATTCACAAAATAACACAAAAGAATAATGAAGCGAGTAAGTGGTTCTTAGTCTTTAATGAAACTTGATGTTAGGAAACGGGTGTTGTAGTGTTTGATTAATGCGGAACAAGTCAATGAAATAATAAGGATGAGAAAAACAATAAATAAAAGAGTTTTTTGTCAGAGACAATCTTTTAAAAACCACTTTTGTGAAAGACAACCTTTTAACATTTTTTGGGCAACTTCAGACCTTAAATGTAAATTTTTTTGTTGGAAACAACCTTGGTCTATTTTCCGTTGACCAGCCGGATTCCGACGTTGACTCGTATTTTGCTTCATTTCAACCTTTTCCCTCCATTTCTCCCTAATTGTTACCCATAACCACCACCCTACATCATCTTCAACCCTCGCACCACCGGCGAAACCATCCGCTAGTCATGCCACGCCATGCCCCCACCGACAACCACCACCACTCCACCCAGAAAACTCAAACCCACAACACCTTCAAAACTCAAACCCACAATTCAAACCGCCACCACCATCATATTCGAACCCACAATTCGATTTGCCCCCACCATCATATTCGAACCAAAACCACCCAAAATGCACCACCACCACCAAGTGACATGATTGTGAAGAGGGGGGGAGAGAGAGAGAGGGGTTTTGGGTTTCGACTATGTTGGTGGTGGTGCTATGGTTGGAGGTTGGTTTGGGGTTTGAGGTTTGGTGAAGAGAGAGACGGTGGTTGATGGGTTTCGATGTTGGTGGTGGAGGTGGTGTGGTTGACGTTGGTGGGTTTGGGGTTTGGTGAAGAGAGAAACAGATTATGTGGGGTGGTTCGGGTGGGGTGGTTGGGGGGTGGGGTAGTTCGGGTGGGGTGGTTCGGGTGGTCTCGGGGTGGGGCTAGGGCTGAGACGAGGGTGGTTCAGGTGAGTAGGGGTGGGGGAGGAGGGAAAGGGTTCAAATGGAGCAAAACACGAGTCACGTGCAACTCACGTGACTGACTTATGTGAGTCAACGCCGGAAAATAGACCAAGGTTGTTTCCAACAAAAAAATTTACATTTAAGGTCTGAAGTTGCCCAAAAAATTTTAAAAGGTTGTCTTTCGCAAAAAGTGGTTTATAAAAGGTTGTCTCTAACAAAAAACTCTAAATAAAATAAACAAAAGAGACAGAAGGATTTACGTGGTTCGGTCAAAATAGACATACGTCCACAGGTGGGGGATTCGAGAGCTTCTTCACTATAATGAAGAAAAACATAGAAAATAATACAAGGAGTCCTAAAATACTAGAGACTAAAAGTGTGTATCAAATAATGACCACCAAGGGGGTCCTTTTATAACATAAGGAACCCTAACAAAACTCTAGAATAGTCTCCGTGTAAAAAACCCTAGCATAAACCCGCGTAGAAGTGCGTCTCCCGGTTGCCCGGACCAAACCGCCCAGTCGGGCCAAAAGCCGCCCGGTCGGGCGCGAGAGCAGAAATCCACGAAGATAAGGAACAGGCTCGCCCGGTCGGGCCATTCCAGGCGTCCGGTCGGGAACCCTTACCCGGTTGATCGGGCGAGCAAAAAAGCTTCGCGACATTCTTTTCCTTAGCCTAGTTTCAAGGCATCATTCTAAAACTTGAGTATTAGTTGTTCCCATGGTATATTTTACGTTAGGCGTACACAAACCTATCTTCTACTCCCACCAGTTTTTATTAGTTTATCCACTTCTTTGGACACAGAGTTTTAAAAAAAAATAGGTATGTGAGTCATAAAAGGGAAGAGAAAGTAATAATTTATTGCATATTGTATTGAATTTAATGTTGTGGACCAATAGAAGTATAGTGAGAAAGATAGTGGGTAAACTTTATTGTAAAGATAATAATATAAAATTGGTATGATCATTCCAAAATCTTGTTATAAATTGTGGTTAAACTAATACATGACAACCCAAAAGGAAAGTGGGTAAACTAATAAATTAATAACCCTAAATAAACAGATGAGCAATAAAAATAGCATTGGGTAAACCTCGCTCTAGATGTCCCCGAGAAAAATAATAGACATGATGCCATTGCAACACTTACTTTCATACTCTTATAGGTTATATATTCCAGAAAAATTGTCATTTTAGACCTTATTATTAATGCAAAAAGTATATGCCATATATCAAGTGGGAAAGCAAATCAATAAACTAGATGTGGTTGTTAATAAAAAAAAAAGAGTTACAAATTAGAAAATCTCATGTGAATATTATTTGGGAGCCAAAATAAAAGTAAGATATTATAGATGTGATAGATCTCTAATCTTAACATGGTAGGTTTGATGTATAAATAGAATTATGTAAAGGTAAAAGGGATTATGTATGTTTAATCTCTTATTCATATTTCATGATCATTACCCCTATTTACTAAACACACTACCCCAAATATCTAATAGTCCCATCCCATCCCATCCCATCCCATCCCATCCCATCCCATCAATACTTTACTCCTTTATTCCTTTCTCTTTCCTCTCAACCACAAGAGAAGGTCATGTATTATTCCCCATAATTTAGAAACTAATTGGAATTCACTAGAATTTATTGAAACTCATACAAACTTATCTAATCTGAACATTTTAGACCTTATTAGCTCCTAGTGCATCTTATATCTACACTTGATTTAACCTAATCAACTCCAATTAAAATCTTATCAGATTAAAAACTTTTTGCGCAAAGTCTTAAATGTGGCTGATTACACCTCTAGTTAAAAGGTGTGGCCAATCTACATATAAGGTTGATTATTGTTTTTTTTGAGGTTACTAATTAATATACCAGGAATTACTTATTACAACAATAGCGGTCAGATGAATTGTTACCGTTACTTATATCCTAATATCAAAGTTACTTATTATTTTTGGAGTTACTTACATAAATTGAAAGGGTCGCTAATTCTTAATACAGTTGATTTGTCTTTTATACGCACGAACACATAATTATTAATCGTGTGGCCAGTGGACTAGCCCAAATAAGTACATACACACGTCCTTAGGATGAGAACCATACGCACGATGAACATGAATGACTAGATTATGAATACAAAGACCAATACCAATGAACATGTACCAACAGAGATGTATATATGTTCATTTGGCTTGTTGTCTATGTACATGTGTTCATTTAGCTTGTTATCCATGTACATATACGCAGTTACGCACCATACTCTATGTACTAACGTATGCACCATCTAAACTTTGGTGGACTAGTGGTACACCAGACTTGAAACTTTCTTTTAGTTTCCTGGATTTCGTTTGGCACACGAGGAAGTATTCCAACGGTCGAGAATTACCAAAAAAATACTTCGAATGGGTCCCATAACAACCACGCTACTCTACTCTACCCTACTCTTTCCGTTTTCCCACCGATCAATCGATCATCACTTGAATCTCCCCCCCCCCACACCCACCTCTCTCTCTCTATCACACTAGTAGTAGTCAAGAAGAAATCGTAGAGTAAGAGCAAAGTTTCGAACCTTCCACCTCTCCTTTTTTCCAGGGTTTCTCCTTCATCATCAAACCCTAATTTTTCTCTCACTCCAGAACCCTAGAAATCAGACCTTCGTGCAACAAAAATGGTGGATTTTTCTAGAGTTCAGAAAGAGCTTCAAGAATGCAATAAAGATGTTAAGGTTTCTGGCATAAGTGTTAAACCTAAAGCCGATTCTCTCTCTCATCTCATTGGAACTATTCCTGGTCCTGTCGATTCTCCGTACGAAGGCGGTACTTTTTTGATCGACATCGTTTTGCCTGGTAAATTGTTTTTCCTTAATTTTAATATTCTCAATTGAAGTTTTTCGTTGTTTTTTGCGAAATTCTGAATTTCTTTTGTAGTATGAGTTTATACGATGATTATCGATTTGCTTACAATTGCGTTGTTGTTTGGGGAATTTTAGCATGTGAAGATTGTTTTTATTGATTAACATTTCGATTTGTGGATATAATTGATTTTGCGAATAGGGAATGACACATTTTTGTTTGAATAACTTAGAATTATCGTGTGTATTCACGCGAAAATTTTCTTGTACTACATTTTAAACCAAAAACTTGACATTTTTCTGCGAAATGGCCGAGTACGACACCTGGAAGCTGGACTCCCGAATTCAAGTAGACACTTCATCACTCTTTATTAATTTCCAATTAAGCTTATACTTCTCCTAGTTGTACGCATGATTAGTGTTTTTTACTGTGATAATCAACTTTCGTTTTTGCTGGACAATCAAATTCTTGTTTCACTTGCTAATTGGTTTTATATGATCTTTATTTATTGTCTTGCTTTGCACAAGCCACAAAGGCAATGTTTTAGTTCTTATCCCTTTGAATTGCTTAATCAGCTGTCTTAAGGTATGTGAATTGGCGTTGGCCGTTGGCTGAATTCACTAATTTTATTAGTGCTGGATTCTTTCTTACAGATGGTTACCCTTTCGAGCCACCTATGATGAAGTTTCTGACAAAAGTTTGGTAAGATGTTTGTCATTTCTTTTTCACTTCCTGATTTGGTTGATTAGCCATGTTGATCGTAATATAGGAGGCTTACTTCCACTTAGCATTTTGTGTAAAGTGCCAGCAAGAGTATAACTGCATACTTTGAGGCAAATGCTTCAATGAAATATCTTATTGCATTAATCAGTGTTTGTTCAATTGAGCTGATTTTGGTGTATTATGGGGTTTAAAGGATTCTAATGGTGAATTATGTTTGTTTGTTACAGTGGTGCAAGACTTGATCCTTGTTAATGTGACGTCTTAAATTTCTGTTAGTTTGCTTTGGTGATTTTAATTCGGTGTCATAGAAGTTCTGATAGTTTCGGTATGTGGTGCTCTCTTGGCAGTGTATTCTGCAAGTGATGAGAAAATAAGAATTATCACAATTATCACTGTCAAATGAGAATTACTACAATTTAAGGTTCAGAGAATCTTTCCATATGTTTTGTTGGTCATAGGAATGCACTTCCCAAAAGCTAGTTCAAGAGAAGGAGAGCCCATTGTCCTATATAAACCACGCACCAACCTCCCATACGGTCGATGTGGGATCCTTTCCCTGGGAGCAGTCCATAACATTCGTCCCCCCATAAGGACCAACGTCCTTGTTGGTCACGGCCACGTTGGTCACGGCTGGCTGGTTCCAGGCCACCACTCCGTGGGCCACCACTCCGAGGTTTGGCTCTGATACCATTGTTATAGGACAATAGGAATGCACTTCCCAAAAGCTAGCTCAAGAGAAGGAGAGCCCATTGTCCTATATAAACCACACACCAACCTCCCATACGGTCGATATGGGATCCTTTCCCTGGGAGCAGTCCATAACATTGTTTGATTATATTTGAAGGATTCTATCAACCTGGTATGTGTAGCTTTAACTGTGGAGTCATTTGATGTGATTGGAATCATGGGAAAGTGGATTCTGGGCTAATCTTAACATCTTACTCTGCGAGTGATTTTGCAGTTCATATTCAAGCCTAAGGGGGCGTTTGGTTAGAGGTAATCTGGAAAGGGTAAAGGAATCAAGTAACTTGATTCCCTTACTTGTTGTTTGTTTGCATCATTTAATGAAACCTTTTACCCCCTCCTTACCCCCAAAGTCCTCTACTTTCATACCCCCCACCCCCCCTAAGGTTTCACTTACCCTTTCTTTGACCCACATTAGCTATCTCCTTGACCACCCAAACACCACTTGACCAAATCACTCAACCACCATCCATCCCACTCAACCACCACGTACCCACCCAACCACCACGTAACCACCCAACCACCACCACGTAACCACCCAACTACCGCCAAACGCCTCCACCCCAATTAAGCCACCAACCTTTTCAACCACCAAACTTGTTACTTCCACTATGTCAAAACCGTCTCTACCACCCAAACCCTAGAAAAAAACAACGGAGAGAACAGTGTAATTGAGAGCGACGCAGGGAAGAAGAGGGGGAGGCGCGACGCAGGGAAGGGGAGGGGGAGGTGCGACGCCGGGGGGGGGAGGGGAGAGGTGCGGCAGCAGCCGCGAAGGGGAGGAGGAGAAGTGTGACTCGGGGAAGGCGACAAGAAGGGGAGGGGGGACGAGGCGAAGTGCGACGCAGAGAAGGGGAGGAGCGGCGAGGCGCGACGCGGCGCAAGGGGGGGGGAGGAGGCGAAGTGCGACGCAGGGGAAGGTGGGGCGGCGCGGCGGCACTACTAGGGTGGGGAGGGAGTGGTGGCTTGGTGGGGGAACAATAAGGGAGGAAGGAAATGGTGGAGCTATGGTGGAAGAAATAGATTGATATTCAAATCAACCAAACAACCCTTTAAATCTAAGGGTTTTGCTTTCCTTTCCCTCTCTACCCCTTTCTTGATTCCATTCCCTTTACCCCATGACAACCAAACGCCCCCTAAATTTATTGGGGAAGTCAGGAAATTTTTATTTCAATCCAAGATATTATGCCACAGATTTGATCGCTTTCTGTTCTTTTGGCCAAATGTATAGTTGGTAATAATGGGGATTTTGTTTTGCGAATAATCTTGCGTCCTTAAAAGGGGGGCGGGGGACCACAAGTCTGTTTGTTTCTTCTCATCTTTGTCATTTGTCTTCTCTACAATATGTCCCAACCCGGGCCTTCTTCTTAGAGAGAAGACATTTAGTTTGCTGGGATTTTCAAATTTAGGATGCATCCATAAAATTGAAAGTGGAGGATTTGACAATTTCAACGAGTCCTTGGAGCTTTACTCTATCTTGGATAATCCTTTGCCGGCTATAGTTAACCAACTCTTTAGGTGCCTTCTCTTGTTTTTTTCCAACTTATGCTTGCAGAAGCCTCTGCATCCAAATACTTCTGCAAGCTCAAATATTATTTGCAAGTCTGAGGTTCTTAATAGTTTCCGCTTACATTATGTTCAGGTGACTATTTTTGTATAAATTATGCACAGATAATAAATTGCAAGTCCGAAGATCTACTATGCTCAGTGTTTTTTATACAGTATAGAAGTGTTGAGACAAGGAACAAATCTATCTTTGCTTTGTGGAAGGGCCATTTTCTTGTAGCATTTCCAGATGAGCCCATAGACAGCATGCTTTTCTGACGGGTGTGTGATTTTCTGCCGGAATGGAATGAAGAAATTTTTGTAACATGTAATAAGATCATCGCTTATTAGGTTACATTCTGGTCTTTTGGTTTGAGCCTTTTAGGGCCTTATGAGGTTCTTAAAAGCGTGATGGTTTCTTGTTCAGGTGACTATTTTTGTCATTTTGTGTAAACTACGCTCAGGTTATTGCAAGGTAGAAGGTCTACCATGCTCAAGGTGTTTGTTATACACTATAGAATTGTTGAAACAGGAAGCAAACCTGACTGCTGCATTATGAAATGGCCATTTTCTTGTACCATTTTGATTTGTCCACCTCCATATTAGAGCATTTCCAGACGAGCTCGTAAACGGCATGCTTTTCTGGTGATTCTGTGGTTTCTTCCAGAAAGAGATTTTTGTAACATGTCATAAGATTGTAGCTTATTGTGGGTTTTGGTCTTTTAGTTTGAGCCTCTTAGGGCTTTAGTATTAGATAAATGTTTAGTGCGGTGGGAATGCATTTACCTACCTCTACCCTCCTTGGGAGAGTTTCTGGTCTACTTATTTTCTTGGTACATTGTTTAAACTATTGTAACTTTTTATTTATTAAAGAAAAATTAGGTGCTATTCTCAGGAGATTACAAGCTAATGTGTATTCATGCATTAAATTGAAGGCAACTTTTTATTTATAAAAAAAAAATTATGTGCTACTCTCAGGAGATTACAAGCTTAATGTGTATTCGTGCATTATATTGAAGGCATCCTAATATTAGCAGTCAGAGTGGGGCTATCTGCCTGGATATCTTGAAAGACCAATGGAGTCCTGCACTTACTTTGAAGACAGCACTTGTCTCCATACAAGCATTACTTTCTGCACCACAGCCAGATGATCCTCAGGATGCTGTTGTTGCTCAACAGGTTACTTTTCTGCTAATGTGGAAGTCTTTGAATCTGAAATTTCTGTATGTGGTTCATGTGCAACTTTAGTTCTTTGGGGAAGGGAGTTTTTAGCCGCCAATTTCTATACTTACAAGTTAATGCAGTAGGACATTTATTTCATTGTACAGTATCTTCGAGACTACCAGACCTTCGTAGGCACTGCTCGTTATTGGACGGAAGCTTTTGCCAAAACATCTTCTCTTGGGATTGATGTGAAGGTAGATGAAGTACTTAATAGCAGAGCCTCTAAAAACTTCCATTCATTTTATCCTCTTCCTTGTGAGTATGTCATTGAGTCAACCACACATATGTCCATTTGTATGATGTCATAGGGAAGTTGCTTATTATGCAGGTACAGAGGCTAGTTGAAATGGGCTTTCCTGAAGCATTGGTGAGGAGTACTTTGGAAGTTGTTGGTGGGGATGAAACTCTTGCCCTTGAAAAGCTTTGCTCAAGCTAGATTCATCACATAATCCCTTTTGTTGATGATGCACTCTCTGAAGGTCTCGATTAAGCCAAAACATGAACTCCATGTCTAGTATAGAGCTAATATATCTACTCCATCTTTAGCCAAGTTCTTGCTAAAATTTCTCTTTTGATATTTTGTTGCTATTGAGGCTGAGCTCCTATTCATGTTGAAAGGAGAAGTTACAAATGCCAATTATTGAATAGAATGCTTAAAGAATGAATGAAAAAGTCCCTTGGCTTCTTTGCATCTCTCTATCTACTTCAATTTCATTTGCTTTTGTGCACTATTATATGTCTTCTACATTGTAATTTAAGGATTATTGAGAAAACAACCGAAAAAAGAGGTGGTGTAATGAAGAGAATATCATAGTTCAAGGCAGGCAAGAGGAATCTATGGCACTTCTATTGTCTCAACCTTCCCGGCTCCTATTCCCCCTTTTGAAATTGCTCTAAGGTTCTACACACTAAGTGGGGAATATACATTTATTTTAATCTATTACATCTTGGAACATAATTATGGTGGTTGATATGACGTTCGTTTCCCTAGATCTGATTTAGTATATGAAGTTTTGCATGTGTAGTTTTGTTTGGACTGCTGGGCCAGTTTGGGACATGGTGAGATATCATAAGTTTGGCATATGGTTAAGTTTTCAAGATCGGGTTCCTTATTGGTTTGTGATCAGGTATTTCTAGCTGTTTGGAAAGGAGATCTGGGGTGGTTTACTTGGGATTATTGACTGCGTATAAGACAATATGTTATCTCAGTCTTGTTGCTAATGTATATGTACAATATTATAAATCTATTTTGTTTGTCAAACTTGTGGTTTGTAGTGGATGGAGAAGGGAAAGGAAGTCACAATATTGAGAGATCATAGGTTTTGGTTATTGTAATATCACGTGCGAGTAAGAATTGAGACTGAAAGTGAATTTGATGGCAATTTATGAATGTGCATATATGTAAACAGATGTCTGTATAAGGGATGCCAGATGCATAAAAGGTGAACAGCAGATTTTATGTGACCATGGCTGTAGTGAGGATGGGGTAATACTATCTTTTGACTTAAATCAAAGCAAGGACAAGTGTACTTTTTATTGTCATGAAAAGACTTGTCTCTATGAGGAGAAATGATTGCCAGATGCCCAGATCATTCAGCACCGATGATATGTTGCGTATCCATCTCAATTAGAGTTCTGGAGCATAATCCGAAGTAAGTATTTGATCTTATCATTCAGCTTTTACACTGCCACATAGCTTCTATACTAATGGAATACCACTATGATAATTTTAGTTAGAAGTTAAAAGTTTTGAAATTAGTGTCATACCTTGATGATATTTTTTTTTTGCCATGTTTAATTGGCTTGAGATAGGGTGATTTGATCTGTTTTTTTTTTCTTTTCTGATCTTTCTTTTTTATTCTTTGAAATGTGAATGGTTTTAAAGTAAATTTCTGAACTAAGGTGATTTGATCAGTTCTGTTCCCCCCCCCTTTTTTTCTCTTGATATGAGATGTGCACTTGTTGAGATCTAGTTTCTATTCTAAGTAGCGAAAGTACTTTCTACTTATTCATGGTGTTATTGGCTTACAACAAAAAATGTGAAGTTATTTAAACTACATTGCTACTCGGGCCTTGTATATTGATTAGTCTTCTCTAGGCCTTGTATATTGATTAGTCTTCTCTAGGCCGTGTGTATTCATTAGTGTTCTAGGCCATGTATATTGATTAGTTTATACTTGAGTCATGATATTAATATGCAGTTTTGGGTGGTGCTATATTTTTGTTTCAGTGGGTTGTCTCTCCAGCTTAACAAAATTCAGGAAGGCTTATTGTTGTTCCTCTTTACAGATGTTTTGTGCTTCGTATTATGAGGTTCACGAAGGCTTTTACCAAGTCACTGGAAGTTGGTTCAGATTGGTCACTTGAGAACTTATATACACCCGGATGCCAACATCCTTGCAGATATTTTTGATCTGGTGTTGCTTCTTTCACTTCCTTACTTTTTAAAGGTGGATACAGTTATTGCATCGTTAGGTTCATTTATGGAGAGTGTGCTATTTTGGTATTCAATCTCTCTCCTTTCCTATTAATGATGCTTTGATTCCAAGTTCCAACCTCCCCATCACAGACTATGTCAAGGGTTGTCTGAATCAACTCTATGATAGAATGTTGTTGCAGTGCATTTTTATCTGCCCCTTGAATATGTGTGTTAATTCAACGCATAAAAATTGGATCTTCCGTACTGGATTTTGCCATCAGTGATAGGACTAAAACTTTCTTAAGTATATTTAACCTAACTAAATTTGACAAGAATCTTGGTAATTGAGTCTTGTATTTCTCTAAATATAGTCCATGCTAGATTGCTTGATTCTATCATGTGTTGATGACCAAAGACTCATACTTTCCCTACCCACTATAATTTGTCCGTGAAGAAGATTTGTCAAACTGTTGCTTGACTTTCTTGTAGATGATATAATACTAGTGTAAGCATGATTTATTTTATAATAGTAAAGATTCTCTCTCTTAATTGAAAATTATCTGCAATCTAGATTATGGTGGACCTTTGTAAGATGTGGAAGATTAGCCAACGTGGTAGAAATCGAAAGACAGAAGATGGAAGTAGATTTTATTTGATTGTACATATTATTGCGCTCTTTATTGAAGTATGATCTTGCTTTTTTGTAAAAGGAACTGCTAATAGTGCAGATAAAGTGGATACTCATGGTAGGAATTATGAGCTCAACTAGCAACAAGTGCTTAGATCGTAAAGGCTTGTTCTAGCTTAACAAGAGGTTTTAAGGGCGAGCCATGGTAATGTAGCATCACTTGGTGGGAGGCATGTCTCGAATTAAATCGGATTAGTCGGAGTCTAGTAGGCTCTGGGTTATTGGATGGTTTTCCATTTTTCACAAAAGGAAGAAAAAAAGATATGGGAGAAATTAGGAGCTCAACTAGTGAAAGCATTAGTACATGACTCCATAATCGTTTATACTTTTTCGACTTGGAATATTCATTCTTGTCCGGCCTTTAGGCACCTCACAATGGGGCTAAAATTTCATAGTTACCTTAATTGAAATCTAACTACAGTTTACTTATTAAAGGTATTTAAGATATTTTGTCTGTGCACCTTTTGCCATTATGAAGAAGAGGCAGTACCTTGTGAGTTGTGAGTTGTGACTAGTGAGCTCCTTTGTGGTCTGTGGGTGGTATGATCAGTCTTGAAGTGATAATGGCTTTGTTTTTTCAGATTTCAGACTTATGTTTACTGACATTTTTCTTGAGCAAGCGAGGACCCCAGTAGTAGACCTTTTAGTAGATGAATTACAAAATTACATTGTTTTGTTGTAAAAAAGTCCTAAAATAAAGTTGAATTAAATCATCTCTTTTTTTTTCGTCCCTTTTTTTTTTTTCCTCCCTTTACATTGTGTGGTAGCCTCTTTCTAAAAGACTTAAAATGACACCGTGGAAGGAAGTGGGGAGGTTATACAAATCTAAGTTGCTCATGAAGTGGTGAGGATTAAATCAACATTTCATGCGCGAGAAGGTGGGAAAAGTTGAGTTGATGCCTTTCTCATCTTTCGTCCTAATTTGGAGTTTTTGACTTTCATCGAAGACCTAAACTTTTTGCAAATCCCAAGTTCAACTGTAAATTTAAAAACTTAGCCTTTTTTGTTTTCCAAGAACTACCTTAGAATAGACCTGGTTATTGGACAGGGTAGCCCAATGGTTAAAGGGTTAGGGTCAAATCTACAGGGCTTTTATTGGACAGGGCTTTATTGGACAGGGTTATTATTGGACAAGGCCATTATAGGGCCAACAAAGAAACCCAATAATTTTGAAAAATAAAATAGGTTTTGCAAAAACAATTACATATTCGGATTCGCATTCATTTATTCCATGTTTTTCTTGCTCGTTTACCGACCCGCCCATCATCGACCCGCTATCGGCCCGCTAACCATTTGGCCCGACCCGCTACCGACCCTTTATGAGGCGACCCTCTTATGACCCGACCCGCACTGACCCTGACCCGCCCCGCCCAATAACCAGGTCTACCTTAGAAGTAAGTTATAAACATCCACTTTTGAAAATAACTATCAAAAAGTACCTAGTCCAAAACTTTGAGTAGCACTACCAATTAATAGAAAACGTTAGGTAGATTCTGTTAAAGGGCCTGATTTATGGTCTCCTCCTCCCCATTTTCTTATTCTAAAATTATGTACACACCCTCGTTACACTTAAAGTAACAATCCTCCACCTTCCTCTGTTATTTTCCAATAACTTCTCTGTCCTCCTGTCTCCTGCAAATTTCAACTTTACTCAAGGATTCCATGGTCCAAATCCTCAATCCTCTTTACTTTCCATTCCAAATTTCTTACCTCATTTAGAACATCATTAAGTTGTTACTGTCATTGATCACAGGAAGGAGGAAGAACGCGGTATAATGGGGGACCATGGAAAGAGGAAAAACATTTCTTGCAGTCAATAAAGAGGGAAAACAACAACAATTGTACGGAATTTACCACTTTAGCTGGTTGCCAAAGCTTTGTATATGTAGCTTTTCTTTGTTTGTGTTGCCTAAGATACAATTTGTATATTTAATTGGGAGTCGTAATTTTTAATTGCACCAGTTGGAAACCCTATAATTGATGCAAATTAGAAAAACCCTAAATTTCAAAAACAAAAACCTTAATTCTGATGACTCAATTAATCTAAGAATCCTAGAGTTGACGCAATTCAAAAAATCCTAATTGACTAATTGAAGCATTAACACCATAATAGATACCTTTCAAAACAAGAGATGGATGAATTTGATATGGGAATGTCGTTTCTACCATCTATTGGGTGAGAATTTCGCCTTTGATTGAAGAAGAAGAAGCTCCTATGTTCTAAGTTTGCAAAAACAAAGGAAGTACGAGAGGATGGTATATGAGAAGGGAGGGAAAACAGAAGGTGGAGCCCTTTGATAGAATCTACTAATTAATGTTTTTTGTCAACTGGCAGTGTTACTCAATGTTGTTGATTTTTCAAGGTAATTTTTTTTAAAAAAAAGTTTTTATATGGTAGTTATTTTCAAAAGTGTGTATTTATAAGGTAGTTTTTAACAAAAAAAGAAATGATCATTCAACTTAAGGTGTACAATGGAAATTCTTTGATCTTTAGTAACCAGGGTAGAAGTTTTAGTTATCGTTTTTGGGATCCTAGATAGGTTAGTTTTCACGAAATATAGAAACTTTTTATGACGGTGTTATGATTCTTCCCTAATAGCACTTGGTTTAACTTCCTCCCTTTACCACTCCATCTACAGAGCTAACCTTATGAATTACCCCATTTGCCATAGAAGAATTTGAACACGTTTTTCTCATTTGTCTCCAATTAGTTTGAAAATTTATTTTTAGCATGGTCCCACTGTTAGTATATAAGTCTTATAACTCCCTACTGACTACTCTATATTCGTTAATAAAAGAATACGATACTTTCTCTCTTTCAATTAAAGATATCTCATCAACTCATATCACATCTAAGTTTTATCAAAATACCATTTGTAACTACACTACATGTCGTAAGAAGTGTTCATATATTTCTTGAGTGAAGGAGCTTCATTTGCACTTCTAAGATTGGTATGATGATTTTTGTTTGAAGAATGGATGATGGTTAACCACAAGGACTTTCATTCCAGTAAAAGATTATTCCGTATACATAATTACTTTTTCCCTTCATTCTAACTGCAAAATTAAAGGTGGTCTAAACAATTATGGATTTTACGTCAACCTTGTCCTTGTGACAAATTTTTTATATGTAATTGAGGTAGTCCATGTGCCTCACTTGGGATCATTGGAGGTGGCTGAAGAACAAATTTTCTTCTTGAAGTCCTTCATAAGCTTCAAGATATGGAAGAACAAAGGCCCCTTTCTTTCTCATTGCAATGTTCACCATTAAGGAAGAGAACTTGTAGAAGAAAGACAGAAAATGCGGTTTTAGGTAAAAGACAATCTCATATTCCTACCTAAAGAATGTTGTTGAAGGAATACCACTTGCTATCTTTAGGTTAATGCTAGCCAGTGTTAAGATACACCATAACTAAATTGGTGTTTTAGCAAGATGTATTAACATGCAAGAACCTGATGGCCTATTGTATCTCTTCCAGTCCCTACACACCCATGAGAATGTATATTAATGCATTTCATCAGTGGACTGCCGAAATTGGATCAATTTTGACTTTTTGAGCAACTTTTCTTCAAACACATCGTAAATAAGTTCAACTCAGAACAACAACAATGATGGAAAACCGAAGTTCACAAGCATATTCTAGCCGGAATTGGTCTAGATGTTGGGTTTAGACCTTAACATTTCTTAAGCACACCATTCCCAAATTGATGGTCGAGCAGAGAGCTTCAATGGGCTCCTCGAAGAATACCTGCGCTATTTTGTTTTGCCAAGTAGAAATGACTTGTATGGTTACTAGAAGTGGCACAACTCTGCTTTAATGCTCAGAAAAGCTTTGCTTCTAGTAGTAGCCCACTTGAGCTAGTTATAGGCCAACCACCTCTCCTACCACACATCGAGACGAAACTAGCTAGCTGAACAAAGAAGTTGTCAAACCTAATAATTCACCAAAGAATGGCTAGAAAAAAGTAGCTTAGCACATTAAAAATGAAATATAATGTTGGAGGCCTGATGATGTTAAAACTTAAAAGTCCTGTCAGAACAATTGAAGTTCTGACTAAATATTTCTGTTAATATACCACCTAACTTTAGACCTGTTTTCTTAACTTTGAATCATGATGTTCTGTTCACTTCAAAAAATCTGAACTTATCTGAACTGAAATTCTGTTTTTCCGCTGGACCCGTGTATCATGATGGTCCTTACTCCTTAGCTTGACAAACGGGGTGATTGGGTGAATTGAGTTGTAAATGGTAATGGACCCAAAGAATGGTGTATAAATTATAATCCCTTTTTGGAGTTTGGTCATTGTCACTAACGTCAAACTACCCTTTTACTCTTCTCTACAACTACAACTACAACTACAAGTCTACAACTACAACCCATACCAAATTACCAATTCAAAAGTTACTAGAACAACAAATAGAAGACTAGCTCATAAGTCATACACATTTCTTCTCTACTTTCTCTCTCCTCCTGCAACACATACCTTTTCCTTCTTCCCGGGCTTTCCCACTTTCCTCAGATTCTCTCTCTCTCTCTCTCTCTCTTTCTCTTTCTGTTCAGTGTTCATCCCATCTTCACAAATTAAACTCACAATAAATAACTTTTGTCCTCTTCTTGAAAATCCCACAACCTCACCTTCCTCATTAACACACTCTCAACTACCTCACTTTCTCTCTCCTCACTCACTCACTCACTCTACTCACTCCCTCACTCTTCCCGATGCGGCGGCGCCGCCATTAGATGGGTTGCGTCATCAGCCGGCGAGATGCCGGAACTCCACCTCCGGTGCCGGAAAACCACCACACTCACCGGCGACGCGCATCTTCTCTCTCTTTGAGAAGAGAATCACTCTCCCCCAATAACAAACTTCCACGTAACTCCTCTAATGTCTCCACCACTGAGCTCCGTCAACGCCACGTCATCGTCGACCCTTATGGTTCTGGGCCCACCACACACCATGGCTGGCCTACGTGGCTTGCTGACGTTGTCGGTGATGTCATCAATCGTTTCTCTCCTCGCCGTGCTAGCACCTTCCAGAAGCTCGATAAGGTTCGAAAATTAAAATTGCCTTTTTTTCTGAATAAATGCAATTATTATTATTAGTTTTTTGATGAAATTAAATCATGGGTATTTTTGTTTTTTGATGAAATAAATGTGGGTTTTATTTTTTTAATTGGCAGATTGGGCAAGGAACATATAGTAATGTATATAAAGCAAGAGATTTGGTAACAGGGAAAATTGTAGCATTGAAGAAGGTTAGATTTGATAATTTAGAGCCAGAAAGTGTAAAATTTATGGCAAGAGAAATTATAGTTTTGAGCAAACTTGATCATCCAAATGTTATTAAACTTCAAGGTTTAGTAACTTCAAGAATGTCATCAAGTTTATATTTGGTATTTGATTACATGGAGCATGATCTTTCTGGACTTTCTGCTTCACTTGGTGCTGGTAATAAGTTCACTGAGCCTCAGGTTCTTTTCCTTTTTTCTCTTATCCTTTATTATTATTAAATAATAATTATAGAAATTTGTATTTTTATTTTTTTTTATATGATTTTGGTGCTTGTTTAATTGATAATTTTGTATTTTAGTTGATTTAGGATCTGGGGTTTTTTAATTTTTGATTATTTATGTATGTTTTGTCTTTTTGTTTCTTGGGTTCTTTCTTGAATTTTGTTTTGCCAGTAATTAAATAGAGAATCTTGAGCAAAGGGGGGCCTCAAGTTCTGAATTTTTTTTGTATTTAACTAAAATTTGTGTGGATATAAAACTTAATGTATAAGTTTGTCTTGTTCTTACTTGGGGAAGTATGGGTTATCATCTTATGTCCTCTTCCTCTGGAAGTAAAAAAAGCCAAGCAGATCAAAATACAGGAGTGACTGCATTAGTATGTTAGACTGGAATTTACTGCTGTTTGTAGTTCTTTATTCCAAATCTTTTTCGTCTGGATTTTTTAAGTCCTCATACGATACTTGTTTGTCGTCCTTATGTTTGTCTTCCCGTCCAAGCTTCACTTGTTTTTGTCCTTCATATTTTGGTTCTGTAATACAACTCATTTATTCTAACAACTACTACATCATAGATTCATAGCATGTGCCTTGCCTTGGGTGCGTTTGCAGCCTTATCGCTACCCAAGCTTAAACCAATAGAGAGACCATATTGGATGAGGGCAGGAGAGTAGGACAGATTGCCTGCCGAGCAAATTGATTTCATTCATTTCCTTTACCAGCTTTAGTAGCGTAGATAGGGCCTTCTATGCGTGAACTCAACCTCTCAGATTTAAGTCCCAGGTTTTGTTCAGAGTGGTAAACTTTATAAGGAAAGAGAAAAGGACTTCTATTTAGTGAAGTAGATTCCAATTCTGGCAAGACATTTCTGCCATTAGCTACTTATCGTTATATTGAGAATGGTTGAACATCTTTTGGCAATTGACACCAGGAGCATGTGAACAACTTTATCCCATTATCCTTGTTTGGGTCTATATTGCAATGCTGCTTCTAATGTAATGTTCTTGGTCGTTCTAAACTCAACTATTCTGAAGTATAAAAAAATCTGCAGACTTGTTTTGGCATTTATCCTAATTATCTCTGGAGACTTGTTTTGGCTCTCTCCCTCATCTTCCATGAAGAGAAAGAAGATGCATTTAGTTTCTAAATCAAGTTTGTGGATCAAGTATCTTTGGTAGATGCTGTCAAAAGTATTTATGACATGATTGATGTATGGATGTTAGGTCAATTGTGATGATGTCTTATCTTTGCATGCACATGTGAGGAAGTGTTAGTTTTATCTAATATCAGAAGTTTCTGAGATTGAGAAGGAGAAGCTTAACTTCATACATATGCTTTACTTGAAATAGATAAATTACCGTCATAAGAAGAATTTTATCAATGGCTTTGCTCTCTGGGCAGAATTGTTGAAATTAACTAGGCTTAAACTCGGTTAGAGAGGAGTGCAGGTTACTGAATTAAGATAGAGACGAGTTAAAATGGGTATTAGGGTTACCTTCGAAAATTCACAGCTGCTTTTTACTATTTAGGACAAATGACATTCCGTTTAGAAAAGTCTTATTTTATCTATCTGAGAAACAGAGAAAAGGTATGCTAGTCATTTTGCAAGTTTGGAGATTCATAACTGTATAAGCAGAGTAGTAAACTAATATCCATCTTTTTTCATTGTGCATTTATGAATAAAAAGGATTCCGTCTTCCTGCTATGTAAAAAGGCAAAACTGTTTGAAGGATAAGCTGTTTGATCTGAACGTTTGATAGTTTGCTTTTTGTATCAGCTTATATAACTTGCAGCTGCAGGCAACTCCTGAAGTTTAAAAGTGTCAAAGCTTATAGTGTTATAAAAGCACATATACAGACATAGTTTAACGAACCTAAAAACAATGATACTAATTTAATCTACATGACGATAGTAACTGTTATCTAAGTACAATGAAAATTTAAAAGTATATGTAGAGTGTTGAATCAAAATGCAACGATGTCAAAGTTTGAGTTCTCCTTATTTCCTCTTCTAGAGTTATGTAACACAAAAAATATGGAAAGCTAATTGAATAAATTAATTGAAAGCATGATTATTTAGAAGTATGAGAGTTCGCTATAATTGTGAAACCTCATGTATCTTGCTGGCAAAATATAGTGCGTTTTGTCATTTGGAAATGGTGGCTCCACTCTTGGAAGCTGCTGTTTTGCTGGCAACATATGAAAGTTTGTATCAGCAGGCTGCAGCTTGTGAGTTGCAAGAGCTTCAATCATCAAATGACTGAATTTTGGTAGTATCTGAACTTGTACCAAACTACTTTAGAAATTATTAACTACCTGGCTAATGCTCACTGCAAGCTAAAAAAAAGGGGGAAAAAAAGAAATTGCATGCATATGTTATTGTTATGTCTATTACTGCAGGGGGTGGCTAGAAAATTAAAATGGGCGGCGGGTGCTAGACCTGCGCTTGCTGCCACTGTAGCTTCACCTATGCTTACAGCCCAAATATGATATTTAGGGTGAGGGTAGCAAAAAAGAAGCTGCATAAGATTGCTGCATTTGTGACTGTTTGGTAAACCTATAATTATCCACCTCACCCAGACCCGAAGTGTGCCTGATCCTCAAAAAGGTAATTTTTGGCTTGAACCGAAACTGAATGACTTGTGTTGATTGATATTTCACAATAAACTAACTGACGATAGGCCTATATATGATGCGACTAGGATTTGATCTAAACCTAAAGACTCATCAGTTGAATATGCCCAAACGAAACCTGATTTGAATGACAAGTTTGCCACCTCAAAAATTTGCTCTTCTGCTTTGACAAAAATGCACTTCTTTTTTCTGTTACATAGGTCTTTTTTGGCATCCTTATTTTCAAGAGCTGCTGGTTTTTCTGAAATGTTGATGTTAATCAGAATTTATGAATGTATGAGGTGAATACCTTATCTTTCCTTCGTCCCTTTGCACAATTCGTTCCTACAGTAAATGTTCTTTTCTTTGAAAATTGAATAGTCTCTTTAGCTAAATGCGTAGATACAACATTGCTATCTCTTGTTCTGCAACTCCCTGATCCATTCCAAGTTTGTTGACCCCGATTCCACGACTTACATCCAATTTATATGTTTGCTGCTCTGATTTTTTATATAATTCCTGCTGGTTTCAATTGAAGAGGCTGGCTGGCTGATCGGTGATCACTGATTTTTTTTACAGGTGAAGTGTTTCATGAAGCAGCTATTCTCTGGGCTTGAGCATTGCCACAATAATGGTGTTCTGCACCGTGACATTAAAGGTTCCAATCTCTTAATTGACAACGAAGGGGTTCTGAAAATAGCTGATTTTGGATTAGCTACATTTTACACTGTCAATCAAAAACAACCTATGACTAGTCGAGTTGTCACGCTTTGGTATCGTCCTCCAGAACTGCTTCTTGGAGCCACATCTTATGGTGTTAGTGTTGACATCTGGAGTGCAGGCTGCATCCTGGCAGAGTTACTAGCTGGGAAGCCAATTATGCCCGGACGGACTGAGGTGTAGCACTTCTCTAAAACCTCAGGTTTCAATTGGCATTTTTTTTGTTTGAAAGGGTTCAATTGGCAGTTTAGTAGTTTACTTTCTCCTACGTGTCGTTTTTTATTGTAATTTGTTGCGACTGTTAATCTGGGATGCGGTGCTTCTCTCTTTGTTTACCATCTGTTTTTAAATTTTTTTATATTTGATCCTAGGCTTTATGTTTCTGACTTATGTTCAAGACTATTCATCCACGACTATTTCAACTGTGTGGCCAGGTAGAGCAGCTTCACAAGATATTCAAGTTGTGTGGCTCTCCATCTGAAGAGTACTGGAAAAAATATAAGTTGCCAAATGCAACACTTTTTAAGCCACAGCAGCCATACAAGCGTTGTGTATCAGAGACCTTTAAAGAGTTCCCATCTTCTTCCCTCTCGCTTGTTGATGCACTTCTTTCAATTGACCCTGAAGGACGAGGAACTGCTACTGACGCCTTAAGTGGCGAAGTAAGTATTTTTTGTTGAGCCCTGCATGTTTTGAGCTTAAATCTATTTTGTCAAAAATGATGAGAGTTTTCAGAGTCCTGTAATGGGGCAGTGTATTACTTCATCAAGTACACTGCCCTGGTGAAGTTTTCACATCATTTAATCAAGACACCTACTTTACCTGTCCCTTATAAAGTGCCTTCTAATTATTTAACCTAGCATCACAGAGATGCTGGCAGAAACTTTATGTTGTGGTTCATCGAGTTCAATGAACATAAACAAGTCAAGTTGGTGCCAAAGTTAATAGACATTTTTCCAAACACCCCCATTGTTAAACTTAATAACATCTATTCCCTTCTTCCAAGAAAGTTACCTTACACTGGTGAAAGCATAACTCTCATAGCTTTCATAGTCTATAGTAATAGTAGAGGCTATAACATGTTCTTCAAAGCTAATCTTGGATCCCCTTTTGTCAAGTATGACATTAATAACCACTCATCAGCTAGCATCCACCTCCTGCAGGATAGAACAATCTCATACAAATGGAGACTCTGAATAGCAATTAGCTGCTCAGAATGATCTTATTGCCTAGTTTAATCTTGAGTCATGCCATCTAGCTTCGCATACATCTTATGTTATGCAATCTGCGCTCTTTAGCTATTGAGATTATAGCTGGAGAAGAAGCCTCGACACCTTGATCCTCTTTAAACTTATATAATTTATTTGGTTGCCTTCATGCACAGTTCTTCTCCTCTGAACCGTTTGCTTGTGAGCCATCTACTTTGCCAAAGTATCCCCCCAGCAAAGAAATGGATGTAAAGATACGGGATGAAGCAGCGAGAAGGTTTCAGCTTCCACTTTTTTTGTTTTTCAATTGTGATACTTTTAGAACTTTAGCAACAGTGCCAGTTTTCTTCAGAGTTCTTACTGTTGAATCAAATTTTTCTTAATAGGCAAAAAGGTTCAAGTGGAAAAGCTAGCGCTGCTGATGGTGTCAGGAGGGCTAAGATGCGTGACCGGGCTGGCCGCGCAATTCCCGCTCCGGAGGCCAATGCAGAGCTACAAACGAATTTAGATGTATGTCAATAAGCTTCTCTTTTACCTAATTGCTCTTTCATCTTTAGCTTGTGTCACTTGATTTGGACTGAAGCAAATGGTTTGCTGTGGTAGCAGTTAGTAAAGACATAATGATAACCCCAACTATGAGACTGATTCTTTTTTTTTTTTCTATCTAAAATACCCCCTATTTTTTATGTCCTTCCAAAAGTATTCCTGCAAATATCTCCAACTACTTGAATAGTACCCCTGAAAGTGGACTATAAATCCACTCTTTGAGATGGGTAATGGCCTAACGGGTGTATCAGCCCTCCAGTGCAGGACGTGCCTTTGAGTCTGTCCCAGGCAATTACCTCGATCACTACATTGTCCTGATGTTCTAACAGATGTCCAGAAAATGAGTTCACTTTAATCTGTTTACTTGACACGTGAGAAGTTTGTTTTGTTGTGGCGGCTAATTATAGTGGTTACGCTTGATTTTTCCAGAGGATGAGATTTGTGACCCAAGCAAATGCAAAGAGCAAAAGCGAAAAATTCCCGCCACCCCATCAGGATGGAGCTGTCGGAGTCCCTGGGGATACATCAAATGATGGTCCTCTATCAGTTGGCGCAGCAGATCGTTCCTTCGATACATCGAATTTCAAGCCCACATTGTCAAAATCCAGAACTGTAACACCTTCCGAGGGGCCTTCAAGGAAGAAGAGAACCAATAAAGAACCAGAATTGGCTTCGGCGTGGAAATTCTTCCATGCATGGAAACCATCAACCATTGGGGTGTCTATGGATCTAATGTTCAAGGGTAAAGGGTCAATGACACGGGTTTCTAGTAGCAGAAAGTAAGATGAAGAATTGGTTCCGAGTTTTTGTTTTCTCTAATGGTGATTCAGAAAAAATCTTCAATCATAAAATTCAACTCTTATTACAAGTTTTGGAAGCACAAGTTTTTTGTATACAAATACACTAAAGTAGATGTACAGTTGGTCAATAGCTAGTGAGTGTTACCCTATTATTTTGATGTTCAAGATGATGTCAATATGCTGTTCGTCCTCTCAAAATTTTAGAGTAACTTAAATCTTGTCACACACTGCACTAGATCAAAATTCACTTCAGAGGAATTAGGTGTGTAAGTTATTTAGAGAAAACTCAAAGGGGATCCAATTCAACTGGACTTTGGGTTGGATTTTTTTTTTTTTCAAATCGGATTGGATTGGAGGTTTGGATAAAAAAGAAGTTAATAAACCGGCATTTGTAAACCTTTTATAGGGTTAAATATTTATCGAAGTTATATTTGGGGTATATATCTAGTGTATATATACCAAATTTTTTTAGCGGACCTATACCATGTCTATATTTTTTTTTGTTCTTTCCACTTTAAATGTGAATGTTTACCAATGCACTTTTTTAAACTTAAATATCTTTCATGACGAATTAGTAAAAATTATAACGTTTGGAAATTAATTAAGTACTCATTTAGACGAATTGAACAAAAACCCACATGACTATTTTTTCTTATATACTGAGAATAATTTAGAAGATTCTCTCTAATTGTGAATAGTGTTAAGATTTCAAGTAGGAAGAACAAAAAAAGTAATAGTCCGTTTCTGAAGAGACGGTCTCACGGTAACACATGTGAGACCAGCTGATGTCATGCTGACATCATGCGTGTGCATCAAACCAGCAACGGAATTAGTTAAGCGCTTGACTATTAGTTATGCTCGCCTTATATTGCTTCTGGATGAATTAGTTAAGCGCTGAAGTATATTAGTTAAGCGCTGATGTATATTAGTTAAGCGCTGAAGTATATTATATATATTATAGAAACCAGACTATAACGCATTTTATTGGCCCTAATTTCAGTATCACGCATAAATCATACTCTATTTCTTAAATAACTAACACATTTTTGCATTAGTTATGACAACCTCAAATAATCAATGCAAAAACAATGTTAACTAATGCATACAATAAATAAAACTATTGACCTTAAAATCAAAACTATTGACCGCCCATAACTATCAACCCAAAAATCATAACTTTTAACCAAATATCAAAACTATAACCATAAAACCATGCATACATAATTGTTACTCATAAAATTAATAAAAATTACTCATATGCTATAATTATAATCTTCCAGTTATTTTCCAAACCATAACTATTAACCAGAAAACCAGAACTAAAAACCAAAAATTCGTAACTAATTACCCAAATATCATAACTATTTATCAGATTACAATAACTAATAGCCAAAATCATAACTATCAACCGTAAAACCATAATTATTAACCACAATTCATAAATAATAACCTAAAAATCATAACAATCTATCCAAATTTCATAACTATTAAGCAAAAGCTAACTATGAAACATAAGCCTATAACTAAGAGCAAAAAATATCTAACTATTTATCAAAATTCCTTAACTAACTGGAAAACTATAACTATAAGTCTATGACTTGAAAATGACAAAATCAGCTCCACAAATACACCTTTTACACGAAAATTATTAACTCAACCATCCAAAAATTCCACCACTGAACCCCAGGCCCACTAATTAACCAACCCCACCACTCACACGAAAATCAATCCATATGACCTAGATTCCACCACCTGAACACTAATAAAACCAACCTACCACACCACAACGAAACACACCATCTTCTAGTAACTAAAACTCGAACGTAAAAAAAACATTTGAAAGTGAGATGTAGATTAATTACCTTTTTATATCTGTAATTCTACGGCCTTAATTCTCAGAGTTTGTTTATGAGTTTCATTTTCTTCAACCAAGAATACTTCTTTAACAGGGCTAATGCAACGACAAAGCTTTTGCGAATTTCCAGGAGTTGGGTTGAGTTTAGAAAAGCATGAATTAAAAGGGTTTTTTTTTTGGAAGAAGAGCATCTGCTAATCTCAGATTAGGTGGGAAATGAGGAGAGAGAGTGAGGAGAACTATAAAAAGTAAAATGACAGGAAGAAGATAAGGAGGAGCCATGCCTGAGATGAGGGATTCATCATTGTTAGTGTAGTGAGGTGGTATGTTGGTCTCACACTAAGCTTAATGTAAGACCGTGTTTTTTAAGAATTTGTGCAAAAACACAGAGGGAGTTAGGGAGTATCTTAGAATTTTTTATTTTCATTATTGCTGTCAAATGTCGTAATCTTATTTAAGTTTAAAGTCATTAACTACTATAAGGAAACTAAGATTGAGAATTTTGATAAAAGAAGCTATTAGATGAATCATCACTACAAAGTCACGCTAAAAATTTAATATTAACACAAGATTAAGTACTAATAATTAAGATTTAAGCATGGATTCAAGCAAAATAAGGCAAAGATTAACATTATTAGAAAAATGAAACACGAAAGTAGAGGAGAAGAAGATATATTCCTTAATTGCCAAAGGAAATGAATAGATCTTGCATTAATTTTTAAATCTATGAAAATCCAAGCTAAAATTGATTCTAGATGTACTTTCTATCACCAGAGTTTTAGGTACTCTCGCTCACTCGCTGCATTAAACTAAAAATATCTCCTAATACTTATGAGCATAATTAACAAAGTGAAAAGATAGTCTTATTACAATATATGACCACGCATAAACCATGATTAACCCAGAAAAGTAGTAAAAAAAATACCATGAGCGCCTGCTCCTTGTAAAATATGATCCTTTAGCTTGTCCAATGCGAGGAGCGCGGAGCGCCTGCTCCTCTATTGCAAGGACCAAGGACCAAGGACCAAGGAGAGCCTACTCCTAGTCCAACTTAGCTTGTCCCTTTTTTCTTTCCTGCATTTTCCTTCCAAAGCACTTGGAGGGAAATGTTAGAGAGGAGAGGAAGGAGAATAAAGATGCAACTAAACTATTATGATACCTTAGACTAATGCAAAACCATGAACAGGAGAAGAAGTGCATAAAAAACAAGGAAGCAAATTAAAAAATATTAAAAAAAATTCACTAAAAAGCCTAAGTGAGGTTCTGGCTCATTTGGCTTAGTTGTTGCCCTGCTAGTAGTCTTCTATCGATAACTTCTACTTATCATATATTTTTCAAAAATAAACGGATAGATAGTGGTGCAACAGCCAACAGGCCATATATGTTCCAATCTCGATTTGTTCACTTCCACGCAACTTTTTTGTGGTGATGATCATTTTATTATTATAGTAGTATATGATGGATATAAGAACAAGGTTTTGCATATAGATTCTGTTAAATTTGGACCTTACACGGAATCACAAAATGTGCTTATTCCAATATTTCAGCTTAGCTTAACCTCATTTCCATCTCTAAGTTATATAAAGATAGTTTTTGACATTCTTGCATTGTGAATTTTACTCCAACTGAATGTTTGATACATACGCCATTCAATGAGCAAGCCAATGTTGGTAAAGCTAGAATGTGGATTGCATAAGCTCAATGAAGTTTTGTCTTATACTGAAGGATTGGTGAATAAGGATGTTCTCTAGTGAGTAGTTGCTTTTCTGCTATAGAAGTGCACAGTTGTGGCGTGACACTCTCAATTTAAAAAATAATGTTGTGTAGTTACAAGGTGTGGAACACGTGACCTTAGAAATGAAAGGTGAAAGCTTAACCATTAATCCAACATAACACATTGTTAAGTATTTCAAAATAAAATATCATAAGGTCTTATATATAATTATATCTCATTAAAAGATTTGCACAAATAGTTATATAAATAACCTTTTTATGATAACAACAAGAGACTATTTATAGACATAAACTCTTACTCCAATTCCTTATAGAATGTTAAGCTATAGCTTTCATCTCCAAACTTTTAAGGGTTTATTTTTCAAAAATCATGCAATTACTTATCATGTCATTACGTCAATTTTTCCTCACTTGACAATAAGTTACGAAAAGTAACAACCCGGGGCATCGCCCGAGACACTCACTAGTTTTTAATCAAATTACGATTGTATTCTTACAAATTGGATCCCATAAACAAAACTACTTGATTATAATTATAATAATACTTAAATAACAAACTTCATCTACTCGTATTACAATTCACTATTCACATAACCCAGCAAACATATTAATAAATAAAATTACTTTGAGTCGTGAATTGTGAAGAACATAAGAAGGCAAAAAGCGAATATAAGAAATTAATTTTTTCTTACTTTCCCCTAAAAAAAAACATAAGATATTATGTGTGAAAATAGATTTAAAAAAAGGAAATAGAATTCCTTTCACTTAATGTTGCTATGGATGAACCTTTGAGGCGTGTTAACAGCTCAATAAGCCCAATTCATCCTTGCAGTGGCGGATCTAGACTTCAATTTAAGTGGGGTTTAAGCAAGTCAAGGTCAAGTCAATGTTAGATAGAGGGTGCCCTTGCCATGTATACTTTGTACTGCCGCCAATCTGTTTTTGGTTTTCAAATAAATTTTCTAATAGTAGCCATTGCCCATTGCTAGGGGTGAAAGTTATTCGGATAAAATCCGAAATCCAATCCAATCCAATCCAAATTAGTAATTCGGATCGGATTCGAACTGTGTTCGGATTGGATTCAGATTGAGATTTTTTTAAAAAATGGATTTTCGGATCGGATTGGATTGAGGGTAATTGGATCCAAAAATCCAATAGAACCGAATAGTAATATGCCTTGTATTATGTATCTGGATTGGGCTTAAGTACTTAACTGATTTTTTTTTAAAAAAGCCTAGTCCATAGCCCAGTAGGCGTAGCCCTTCAACCTTTCCCCTAAAACCTTAACAACACTTAATTCCTCAATTCCTAAATCTACTAGGCTGTTGTCGTGCTTAATTTATTTCATCGAAAAACTAGAGTTTTTAAAAAATCGGATTTTCGGATCGGATCCAATCTAGAGTATGAAAATTCGAATTGGATTGGATCGGATTCAAACTCTAATTGGTTTGGATTCAGATTGGAAAATTGAAAGCAAAAACTAAAATTCCATCTTATAGAACAAAGTAAAAAGAAAAGTATTAATAATATATAACTAAATGGCTCACCACATATTTTCTAGAGATATTCAGTATCTTTTGACTCTTGTATTTCATTTCTCTTTCCCACATGTTAGAGTTTAGGGTCTATAACTGCAAGTTATTTTCTTTTTTTTTACCCCTACTTTTTCCTACTTTTATATAGATTTTTAAAAGTTAAGTCGTGTCAACTGATCCTAGTGGTGTCAACTGACTCCAGTGAAGTAAAGGTGGATCTGCCCCTGCATCCTTGACTGCTCCTATAGCCAAATTGCACAAATCCCACTTCTTCCAATTGAAGAATGGAAGAAGCCGAATTTCTCAACCTCAATTTTTCCAGAATTTACGAAGGATTATTGAAAAACAGAAGAAGTCAATTGCCCAATTCCAAAGAAATTGAGAGAGGGAGCTGAGAGTGTTAAATGGAAACTTTGGTAAACGAAGAAAATTAATGAAAAATTAGAGAATTAAGAATGAAATGAATATGGAAAATTACCATTTTTTTTTGGAATTACTAAAAGAGATTATTTAGGGGGATAAAATTAGGGAAGAAAAAGATCAAAAGTTTACTTTGAGAAATGAGAAGAGCAAACGGATGGAAAGGGAAAGAGAAAGTGGAAGTGGGCTTGGCCACTTGACTTTGAGATTTTGAGGCCCCAAAAAGATGAGGCCCTGTGCTATGGGTTTGTTTGCACAGGCCCATAGTCTGCCCTGATCTTAGGCTATGACACATTTCTTTTGATAAAATCAAGGAGTCCTGAATAACGTTAATGTATATAATCTTATGTAGCTTAAAACTTGTGTCAAGTTCGTCCTCTTCCTAAATAGACTAGACATCCTTTTTATTTAATAGTAGTATGACTACTCGACCTTTTCAGTTGATACATCTAGACGTGTGGGATCCTTATAAGATAAGTACTAAATCTGTTGGTTTAATGCTCCCATTTTCCAATTTTGTTGAATTGATGGCAGAGAAAAAGTGTGAGGGGGAAATTTAGTGAATGAGAAGAGGTGGGAGAGAATAGATAGGATGTTTAAACAGAGAAAGAGATAAGTGGAAAAAGTAATTAAAAATTAGTAAAAGGGGTCAAGTGTTTACTCAGAAATAGATGTAGTTGCCACTTGTTATTTTTTTTTTGAGGAAGGCACTTGTTGTTATTTATTTATTCATTATTATGCTAGAGAAGTTGCCATTTGAGATTCTTTCTTAATTCTAGAGATCTTGCCATTTGTTTTTTAAATGCTAGAGAAGTTGCATTTGTAGCATTTTAGATACCATCTTTGATTTTGTACCTTTTTCAACCAACTAACTAATTTTCATTTTTAAAATATTCGATTGTATTTTTCTTTGAGATAAAAGACAAGCTAAGCATTAGAAGGAAAAAACGTCCGAAAGTACATATGGAGAGATCTCTACCGGACATTGATTCTCTAAAAGTAAGGTAAGAAACATGTAGAGAGAGAAAGGAGAAAAACAAGAGTTTTCTCTGTATTGTATTGTAATTGAATCAAATGAGAATTACGGAACTAGAAGCAACTTATAGAGAGAGAGTTTGATACAGAATGTAACAACATTTTTATTACAAAACAAACTAACTGTTTATTGAAAGCAGTAACAAAGGTGAATATATTTCATATCCCCCCTTCAAGATGGACATGTGAAGAGTCCACAAGTCCAAGCTTGGAAGCAAGAGCATGATGCTGAGGTCCTGATTAGGGGTGTTCATGGGTGGTTAACCATCCCGAAAATACATTTCGGTTCGGTAACCGGAAATATCGGTTCACCATTTTTGCAAACCGTAACCGTAACTGTTCAAACCGGTAACCGCATAAACGGTTAACCGATTTTTCGGTACGGTTTCCGGTTAACCATTAACCGTTACTCAAGTTTTATTAAATCATTATACTAAATTTATATATTAGATTTTAATATTTTCTCAACATAAATAATATACCATTAATACCAAGATTCTCTATCAAAGATAATCATCTCTAAAAACACTTGGAACCATATAATACATATCTCAAAGTTCTAAGATACTTAATACTTACTAACTTATGTTTTCTCACATAAATCAGTCTACAGACTCTACACTCTACACTACATTACTTATTAAATTACTGCATTTAATAAAACAAAATAAATAAATAATTAATATAATTATTATAAAAAATTAAATAATGATAAAATAAAATAAATATATTCGATTTTTCGGTTAACCGTTTCATAAAAAATCATAACTGTAACCGTACCGTTTAACCGTAATTTTTACCGGTTCGGTAACCACCCATTTTGACCGGTTTTCCGGTTTTACGATTTCGGTTTTTTGTGAACACCCCTAGTCCTGATAATGGCTTGGTTAACAAATCTACCAGCTGATCTTGAGTGTGAACATGTAATGTCTTTAGAAAACCAGCTTCAACTTGCTCCCTTACATAGTGACAATCACGCTTCAAATGTTTTGTTCTTTCGTAAAAAACTGGATCCTGTGCAATATGTTGAGCTGCCATGTTATCACAAAATAAATTAATAGACAGAGATACATTAACATTCAAGTCTTGCAACAATCCTTCAACCCAAACTATCTCATATGTAGTACTCCCTCCGTCCCATATTATAGTGCTTGATTATGTTTTTTCACGGGTATTAAGGTAAATAGAATCTAAGAAAAAAGTAAAGAGTGTTTGTGTATTGAAAATAAATGTTATGGGGAAAAAGCTGATTTTAGGAGAGAGAATGATAATAAGTGGTGAAAGAACATTAAATACATGACTAATTCAACCATTGGGTTGAATAAACAAAGCAAAATACTATTTTCAAGAAGCAAATAAATAATGGTGGCACAATTTTTCTAGGAAAATCATGAAAAGGTGTGAAATAAAAATGGAAACAAGAATTATATTTTGGGACACTTTAAAAGGAAAGAAGCACTATAATATGGGACGGAGGGAGTAGCAGATATACTCTTATATTCTGCTTCTGCAGAAGATTTACTCATTGTCTTCTGTTTTTTTGGTTTTCCATGAAACCAAGTGATTGCCAAAGACAACACAGTAGGCACTCAAGGACCTATTACTCAACAAACAAGTGCTCCAATCAGCATCACTGTATGCTTTCAAATTTAAATCACATGTAGCAGAGTAAAACAACCCCAGATTTATTGTATGTTTGAGATATCTGACTACATACATTGCAGCCTGCATATGAGGTTTTCTTGGACAGCTCAAGAACTGACTTAGGTGCTGTGTAGCATATGACAAGCCAAGTCTTGTGATGTTTAAGTACAACAACCTACCCACCAATTTTCTGTATTGCTCAGGCTCCTCTAAGATATCTCCAACATATGTGGATAACCCCAACCCTTTAGGTAAAGGACAATTGACTGGGTTAACATTTTCTAAGTGTAGATCTTTGATGATATCTGTGATGTATTTCTTTTGACTAAGAAGAGTACCGCTTGATTACGGTTACTTCAATCCCTAAAAAATATTTCAAATTTCCCAAGTCTTTGATGGTAAAAGCAGCATCAAGACCTTGCTTAATTGAGTCAATCTAAACTTGACAAGTTCCTGTCAACACCATGTCATCTACATAGACCAAGATGACTAGAAACTCCCCATGTAATGTCCTTGTAAACAAGAAATAATCTTGTTTGAACTGTACAAATCCCAAGTTTATAAAAAACTTACTCAATTCTTTATTCCACTTGTCTAGCTTGTCTTGTAACGGCCCGCTCCAAATAGCAACCTTAATTAAGGCCTAATCCTACTAATTACGAAGTTAAGTTGCTAATTACAGAGACTGTTAGTGCGGACTACCACACCTTCCTTCCCCTAGGAAAGGTAGGAAGTCTCGTAGTATCCAAGCATAATACGAAAATAAGTTATAATAAAATAGTTATTACAATATGTTTTGAGTACTTAGATTATAAATCAAATACATGTTTAACTTGCAAAATCATTATATAAAACTATTCATCTCATAGCAGTGGATTTAAGCACATTGACCAAGACTTCACATTTGCACACAAGAGCTAACTCGAACATTCTCTCTAATCCTGCAAAACAATTGAATCTGCCCCCACCAGGACAGGTTCAAAGAACAAAACAGGTCAGCTTACGCTGGTACACAAGTCCCACCAATTACAAAATATTAAGGTGGCTGAAACTATTCAATCGTTTTTTATACTCAAAACATAAACTTATAATAATCATAGCTTCATTTTCTTTTTGTTCAGAAATTCATTAATGCATCGAGATGGTTTTTGTTCTTATTCGGAAATACGTTTATACTTGCTCATAAATACGTTGATTCTTTCTTTTAACTTCCATAAAAATTACATTGCATACGCGGGAGAAATTCTCCAAGAATTATCCCAAAATATCACATATCATTCTCAATACTTAGAACAACAATACTCTTAAAACTTATCACAAAACATAACATAACTCCAGGGAAGGAACATGAATGGAGGCTAAGCCACCACTCCACACATTTGAGGGACGTCTCCCCACCTTTCTTATTTCTGCTTGCAAGACTTCTAGGTCATGACCCCACATAACGGAGCAATACCCGCTCCTGAGCAATACCCGCTCCAAACACATATTGGGCAAACCTGCTCTACACATATTGTTCACTTCCCCTTATAAAATAAACTTATCATTATACAAATTTAGTTATACTAAACACTTGTGCTTAAATACTTAAAATTAAATACTTATGCTGAAATACTTATACCTTTATAATTATACTCAAATAACTTACTTAAAAACTTATGCATAATCATTATTTCAACCATCATAACAAACTTTAACTTATCAAAATCAGTTTCGTAAAACAAGCTTGCTATGTCAAGTTCCACTATTTTTGGAGAAGTGACTTAATAACAAGATTTCGCAAACGACTTCATGGTTATCCAAAGTGGTTAATGAGGTGGTCGACATTATATGGCAGCCTGAATAGGTTTCACAAAGAGGTTCTTAAATATATGAAAAGGCGACGCCACACAAGTACTCAATTGATCAATTTCATAGTTTCGAGGTTAATATCAAAATATGGGGTTTAGGTGTAAATTTATATCGAAACTTTTATGCTTGGCTAAGGTTTAGGTAGATAAACAAATAAATGGATACATTCAGTAGGTATTCAACATTTAAAGGTAATTAATAACCAAAGAAACATGGTTAGTTAACCCAAAAAACAACTAGGCAAAAATAGAGTTTTAGGTGTTCTTTTACTCCATGAATTGAGGTTGCGTGTTTAATGAGGTAAATGAAGCCAAGGTTTATTTGATAATCAAGACATAAATGTTCCAAGGAAATATCATGAAAGTTTAGCCACAACAAGATCTTTAATCAAAACGAAATCGAGATATAGCAAGGATTGATAAATTTTTGAGGGAACTTGTTATGCATACAACAACTTCCGAACATCATAACTTTTGATGTACAACTCCAAATGGAGTGATTTTTGGGTCGAAATTCAATAACTTTTCAAGATCTACCACTTACAAGAGACTCCAAGGCGAAAAACAGAGTGCAAAAGAAAGATATTTGGCAGGGAAAGTCACGGCAGCATAGCTCAAGAGAATGGATAATCACTTTCTTACTCAATTATTCCGAGAGTCTTAGGGAACTTGACATGCAAGAAATTTTTAACACAATATCTTTCATAATAAAACACATGCAAATCAATTTTTATACACATTCAAACATAATCCAAGTATTCACAATTCCACAAACAAATTTCATGATCAAAGCTAGAAACAAAGTTTAGGTGGTGGAGCTTGTGTACCTTAAACAGATGCTTAAAACTTAAGATTCTCTCCACCAAAATCTTAACTTCCCTTGAATGAGCTTCCATAACCTTAAACACATAGGAATGGAACTATAAATCAAAAATCATCCCCAAATATTTAAAGAAAATACCCAAATTAACCCGGTTTACAAACCGGTTGCACTATCATACCTTTCTTGAATTCCCTTGTTGTTTACTTCTTTAAAACTTAATCTAACACCTGCCCATTATCAAGGATGAATTGGTAAACCTAGGAAAAGGCTTGCATGCAGAACCCATAAGAGAATCAACAAGAAAATTTGGAGAAGAAGAGCCAAGGAGGCTCTCGCCGTTTTGGCGTGAAAGAGAGGAGAGGAAAGACGTGTTTGAGTGAGTGTGTTTTGGGATCATTTTGCTGAAGAACTAAGAGAACCTTCTTATGGGTATTTATAGAAGAATGGGTGATAGTTAGATTTGTAATTTAACCTAATTAGTAAGGGTATTTTCGTCATTTCACTACATAGGAACAATCTAGAATTTTGTGGTCTTCTTTAGGATCTTAATTCCTCCCTTAATTAGACTCTAATCCTTAATCATGCTTAGAATAACTCCCCAAAATATTTTATCATACCTTATTGAAGACATTTAGGCCTAGTTAGCCCTTAATTCATAATCAAAGAGTATCTCAAACACCATACTGTTAATAACTTAAAATCTCGTAGTTCCAAAACGATACTCACGTTCTTAACGTAATTTATAAATGACTTATTTGACTTCATAACTCACATAACTTAACACATGATTTAACACACAATATTCACATCACCAGCAAAAATTCACATATGAGGCTATTCTAAAAGATTTATTCTACCGAAAGCCACAAAAGATTACGTACTAAGTACGTTAATAACATTAATAATCCTTATTTATCCAAATAATCCTATCTTAAAAAGTGAGGCTATTACATGTCTAAACCCATACAAAGACCTTTTTAACTTGCAAACCTGCCCTGATTTAGCCTTATCATACCCCAAAGGTGGTTGCATAAAGACCTCTTCATCTAAGTAACCATGTAGAAACGCGTTGTTTATGTCTAATTGACATAAAGGCCATTGTTTAGCAGTTGCCAAGGAAATGATAACCCTAACTGTAGCTAACTTGGCCACTGGTGAGAATGTGTGAGTGAAATCCTCCCCTGCTACTTGTTGATAACCAGTGGCCACCAAGCGTGCTTTATATCTTTCAACCCTTCCATCAGGCAAATACTTAACTTTAAACACCCATTTTGAGCCAATAGCTTTCTTACCTTTTGGCAAACTAGTAAGCTCCCATGTGTCATTTATCTCAAGAGCTTGTAATTCTCTTTGCATTGCTTCTCTCCATTCAACAAAAGAGGTGGCTTGTTTATAAGAAGTGGGTTCAGGAATAACAGGAGTAGCTTGAACAACAAAAGATTGGGTAGCAGAAAGATTATCAGTAATTGTGGGACAAATAAAATCCTGCAATTTTGCTGGTGGTTTAGACAGTCTAGTAGAGTGTCTAAGAGGAGGAACCTGAGTACTAGATTCATGTAGAATAGGTATAGGGGAAGAAAGATGAGAAGATGAAGAAGAAGAGTGAATCAAAAAAGCATTAGAATTAGGAATAGGAGATAAAGGAGGAGAAGAAGCATTATGAGAAAAATCATGAAAAGCATAAGAACTAAAATCTGATGAATGAATAGATGGTATATGTATGTCTGAAGATGGGACAAAAGTGTGAGGTAGTGATAAATCAGTGTCTAATGATACTAATGGAGTATCAGAATGATTTGTGGATTGAGGAGCAAAATAATTAGAAGAAGAAATAGATTTGAAAGGGAATTCATCTTCTTTAAAAATGATATCTCTTGTAACAAAACATTTATAACTTTCCAAATCATATACTTTGTAACCTTTTTGACCAATGGGATAGCCAATGAAAACACACCTCTTGGCTCTAGGACTAAACTTATCCTTAGACCTATCCATGTTATAGGCAAAACAAAGGCTTCCAAAGACTCTCAAAGTTTTCCCAAATAAAACTTCATAAGGACTTTTCCAATCAAGAATTTATGTAGGCATTTGATTAATGAGAAAAGTGGCGGTCAATCGAGCATTCACCCCAAAATTTTGTTGGCATATGAGTATGAAATTTTAAGGCTCTAGCTATTTTAAGGCGTTAGGGGCGAGGCATTGGCTCGCGTTGGTGGCTTCGCAAGGGGCCGGTTTGGGGTTGAATAACTTGCTTGGTACTCTTGGAGGTGGGATGGCGGCTGCTCCGATCATGGGGCTGGTGCACCACATGGTGGGTATGGAGCGCAGAGTGTTGGGGTGAACCCGAGTGTTTTGGGGTATGGGACACAGGGTGGTTTGCAGAGTTCTTACCCGAATCAGCAGATGGGGCAAGGTGGAGCCGGAGGGAGGTCGCGCATGGACATATGGGTGGCGTTGCACCGTATAGTGGCCATTGATTGTGGCTCTGGCAGGTATATTTTCTGATCTCTAGTTTTACTTCTTTTTAAAATGATTTGGATGATTCTTATAATTAGTAGAAGTATATGTTTGTTTAACAAACAATCTACGATTCCATGTAGCCTAGTGAGTAAATTCTACTTTCAAATTATTAATTAGCGACAGAGGGGGTGGTGATTTAGTAGTGATCCAGCAATAGGAATTGGGCCAACCATTGGTTAGAAGCATACCTTTGCTACCAATGTTGCATGGAATTTGGTTTGTGTTCCGCAAGCAAGTGTAGTTTTCTTATCCATGGATGGATGTTCTGGATCGGATTTATTATAATATGGTTGACAGTTATGTTTTAAACTGAGGAAGCTTGGAAGTCCAATCAATTTGAATGATTAATGTGGAGCAAGTTTTATCTTTATAAGATCATTTGAATATGGAGGGTATAGTTAGTGATCCCTGGCTAGAACAATGGTGTGTTTGACTTAGTTTTTTTGATGGGTGGTAGTGTGATGGCTTACAGATTCTGTTACACTTAGCTAGTATGATAACTATAAGATCATAATTGTTTCTTGCTTATGCAGCTTGCTACTCACTTTTTCCTGAAACTAATTTCAGTCCGACTAGCTAATTAGTCTCTATGTAATCTAGTTTTGTGAAAATGAAGCTTTTCTTATATTTCCGGAAACCTAAACTGTTGTTTTTAATGATGTTAATTCATAATGTTGTTTAATTGAGTAGTATTATTTTCTTTAATTAACTGAATTTTTTGTTTTGAATTACATAGAAATTGCTATCGATGAGCGACAATTCATTTATTTTTTGCTCTTGTGAGTTGCTTCTGCTAATGTTTCTGTTTCGCCACTACTTCTTCCTTGTGTTTGTTTAGTGTTGTTGCTGTCATTTGCCGTTGTTTTTGGTGATGTTGGGCAGTGGCATTGATGCCACAAGTTTTTTTCAGTTGCTCGTGTTCTCCGGAGACCATTTTGGAGATATTTGCATCAAGATGCCTTAGTTATAAGTTGATCGATAAGATGTTATACCACAAGTTTTCACAGGTAGACTTTTGCTTCTTTCGAATTTTTCTTAAGAAAAAACATTATATATCTGGAATTTTATGTAATTCTAACACAGCCATAGTACTTAGTTTAGTCAGTTAGGCGCAACTAATAATACAAGTACATCGACAAACTGGACCTGATAGTACTTAGATGAAGCTAATGCTTTTAGCTGCTGCCTTGTGTGTACAACGTTCTTCAATTCTACGACCTCGTATGAATAAGGTAATTACGTTCAGATCAAAGTTCAACTTTTTGAACTTTTGAGATATAATCATATAAGAGGTGCAAAGAAAATAATAACTTAGAATTGTGGCGAATGAAAATTCAATGCTTGGATGTATAGACAAGAGATTAATGCTTTCTCTTCAGGTTGTGCAGCTACTGAAAGGTAATCTTAGCTACTGAATGGTTGTGCAGCTACTGAAAGGTAATCTTAGGAAATTTGTAATGGTATGTGAAAGTTGTAATTTTTAGATGAATAAGCTATGCAAGTGTTCATGTGGGAAGGGGGTCGTGTGTGCGGAGTGGGCTCTAGAGGGGGGCCGTGTGTAGGGGGGGTTGGCGGGGGGATGTGAAGGGTCGGGCCGGGCAGGGATTGGGAAGGCCGGATATGTGTGGAGGTGTGTGAAGGTGGGTGTGTGCAAGTGGGATGTGAAGGGGGGGTTGGATGGTTTAAATGGCTAGATGACTGTCTTTGATATGCTTCACAATCGCTATTGTCTGCACTCTTCTTGCCTATTTTTTATCTCATCTGTAATTTCGATTTTATATTTCAAGTTTCACTTTGATTGATTGAGATTTCACACCACTGCAATTACAAAAAAGTGTAAGCCCCACTCACAATTCTACAGCTATGTTGAGCTCAATTTGAATTCAGCATTGTTGTGATGTTCGACATTCTTCCACATCCTTACTGATTAATCCTTTTGTAGATGACTGTAGTTGAGGCTTACACTGGTAGAAAAAAGTTGAATCCACCTAATGATGCTTCCCAGATGCACAAGGAGCAATCCACTCTTGTAATTGAAGGGGTTGCAGTTAATACCACTGGTAGTGTTTTTGTCCCCAAGGTATGCTCTTCCTTTTCCTGACATTTTATTTTGTATATGACAAGTTTATATGACAGGAGAGTCATCAAGTGCTGTTTTATTAATAATTGTTATTTCCTTGCAACAAGGTGTAACTCATTTTGTATACTTTGCTAGTTTGCTTGGCTTTGCTCCTTCCGTTTGATATCTAAACTAACAATATATTGACTTATTTTTCTTCCACAGGATGGTGGTGATGCAGAAGTTTATGGATCTCGAACTGAAAAGGCTATCTTCTCCTGGGGAGTCGAGGTATGTTCTTTATAAATCTAAAAGTTTTCAGTAGCTTATCTCCAAAATCTATCTTCTGTACATATTTTTTAAACTTAGTATATCTGTAATATTTTCGCAGTTGGGCATGAGGTTGTAGACACCAAATTTTGAACCCTTTTTTTCGGATAAATAAAGGTTTTGAAAAATGAAAATAACAAAATCGTCATGCATCGTGGAGCGCGCGCCCCGGAGCGCGAGTTTCATTCTGTCGCACGATTTTCCATTTTCGCGTATTAGTCATACAGTTTCGGCTTAGAAGTATAATTTTCGTGAGTGGTAGTCAATAACTACAACCACCGTTTTAATAAAATGATTCGTAGTATAATCATGCTCGTTTTTATTAATTTGACGAGTTTTCGTTAATTGTCTTAAGTTAGTTTTTCGGAAATATGAAAAGCGAGTCGCGATTAGGCGTCGGGATTTTAGTTGTATCCCAAAACCGGCATTAATCAGTTTCCTTGATGATCAAGTCATTGTTCATTGGATAAAGAATAAGAATATATTCTTTATCCACTAAACACATCCTTTATCCATTAGTTAGAGAATAAGAATCATGAAAAGATGTGAGAATAAGAATCAAATCCCATGTGTAAGAGGCGGAAATCCGGATTCTTTCCGGAAGAATCAAGTGTGTGCCAAGCTCACAATCATGAAGGTGCTGTAAGCATCCTGATAAGTTTCGTTTTGCACGATTTTCAGTGCAATTTTTTTTACGTATTAGGATGTTTTAGGAAGAATATTTTCTTAAAATCTGATCTTGCCTCATTAATGAGCAAATCTAAAAAGAATAAGAATATTTGTGTTTCCAAAGAGATTTGATGATGTCATTAGGGTGAGGTCATTAGAGTGATGTCATTAAGGTGATTAAGGATGTAGAAAATCAGATTTATTTTGGATGAAAAATCTGATTTTCTCCCTCTTTGAAACCCTAGTTCACATTCCTCATTTCTCTATAAATACCCTCCCCTTTTCATTTCAAAACCAAGTTGAAAAAAACACAATTAAACTTCACTCTCATCTTCTCTACTCCTTCTCTCTAAAAATCTCACTTAAGCAAAAGAAAGTAAAAGTTAGTAAGATAATTAGTAAGTAAAGAAGTTCATCAAAAGAAGAAAAAAAACACAAAAAGAGTTTAAGTTAGTAATTAAGAGGATTTAGAAATTCACTTAGAAATTAAGAAAATCACAAAAAAGGTAGAAAAATTTGCAAAAAGGAAGTGCATCATTGAGCTAGCAAGGTAAAGTTGAAGTTCTTGTTATTTTGATTATCTTCTTAATCATCTACTAACTTTCTCCTTGTTTTCTTCTTATCATTTTTTTAATCTTTGGAGTGATTTGGGTATGTGGAAGTCCTAATAGGTTCCCAACCTTAAATCACCCCACCTAGAATAGTCACCTATAATGGGGTGACTCTTAGGAAACAATGTGATTATGTGATTTTCCTTAATCAAGTTGTTATTCATCACAAAAAATGTTTTCATAAAAAATTCACGACAAGTTGTGCATAAACATCTCCATAAAAAAAGGGAAATTCTCATTGGTAACCTTGTAGTATTGGGAATTATATTTGGTAACCAATCTCATTGGAAATTCTCATTGGTAACCTTGTAGTTAGTAAATTATTACCAGACGTGACATTAATGAGGTAATTGGTTAACTTTTCCGTTAAATGTCATCTTTGAACACACCATCCCCGCACCCCCACCATCCCCACCCATGCCACCCTCACTCCACCCCCCCCCCCGCCCTCACTCCACCCCCACCCCCGCAACCCCCCACAACAACCCCCCACACGCCCCTCTCTGCGGTTCCCCCACCGTATTCCCGCAGCCGCCAGCCCCCCACACCACCCTTCGTCTCCCCCTTCGCTGCTGCTGCCCCTCCCCCCCTCTCCTACCCTTCCCCCCTTCGCATACCCTCTTTCCTCTCGCTGCCCATCGCCCCTCTCCTACCCTTAACAGGCTTCAAAGTCCGTATAATTGCAGTACCCACCACCAACCCGAATATCAACGCATCGAAACCCTCCATTGTTGATCAAATTCCCAAGAAAATCCAATAACAAATTTCACCCAAATCAAAAAAACAAACTCCGGATAAAAATCAACAATAGAAAATAGAAAATAATAGGGTTTTAATCTGCGAAAACCGACCTCGGAATGTGCGCGAAGATGGTGCGGGCCACGGAACCGGTTCGGGCTCGGAGAAGAGTGAAGAGCGTGGAATTCGCAGAGGTGATGGTAGGATTTCCATTGGAAGAAGGTTTGGTAGGATTGCCATTAATGTCGGGATTAGGGATTGAGGTTGGTGGTGGTGGATCTCGTTTCATTTCCATGGTAAGAGTGGTGTGGGGGGGGATGGCGGCCTGCAGGAATGCGGTGGGGAACCGGCAGAGGGGCCGTGGGGGGGTTGTTGTGGGGGGGGTTGCAGGGGTGGGGGGTGGAGTGAGGGCCGGCAGGGTGGGGGGTGGGGGTGGGGGTGGAGTGAGGGCGGTATGGGTGGGGATGGTGGGGGTGCAGGGGATGGTGGGTTCAAAGATGACATTTAACGGAAAAGTTAACCAATTACCTCATTAATGTCACGTCTGGTAATAATTTACTAACTACAAGGTTACCAATGAGAATTTCCAATGAGATTGGTTACCAAATATAATTCTCAATACTACAAGGTTACCAATGAGAATTTCCCTAAAAAAAATGTGATGCTGTAATTATAATGAGTTTTAATTTCGTACTACATTTCATTTTTCGTCTATATTATCAGAATAGTTTATAGAATTTTATATTTTTCCTATGAAGTGCAAGACGTTTCCAGAAACTGGGCTTTGTAATTTCTAAAAAACAAATTTTTTTGGAAATAATTAAAAATCATATAACTTTGTTGTACAAAACTGATTTTGTCCAGTACCACCTAAGCTTGTTCTGTCAATAAAGTTTAAAATAAAATCATTTAGATAAAACCAAAAACATCAAGTTTGAATAAAACATCAGTAGCTTTTCAAAAATATAAAAATCATGTTCATATAAATTTTATGCAATTTTACATCATTTTTACAAAACCATTCATGTAAATCACTAAATTCCAGAAAATTGATTTTCCTTTCAGTTAAGGAAATTAAATAAAAAAAGGTCTTAAAAGTGTCCAATTCAAGTAAAAATTTCTAGTCTAGTTCCTTAAAGTGTCTAGAATGTTCATACCAAAATTCACTTCAAAATAAGTTTAATAAGTTGGGTTTCAAAGAACAAATTCAATGAAGGTCCTGTTTTGCCCAGTCTTGACATAAAATTTACCATAATTCAAGTTGTTACTAAAAACTTGGGAAATTTTGACACAATATAAAAAAATCACTGATATATCCATAGATGTATCATATGCTCAGTTTAACACTTTGTACAGAAAGTTATGAATTTTGTAAGTCAGTACAAGAACAAAAAGGCAATCTGAAAAATGAAATAAAGTGATTAACTCAACTTAAAAAAAAATGTTTTCTTCATACGAAAATGTGAATAAAAAAAATCATGAAATTTTAAGTTTCTATTAAAATGAATCATTTCATCATGTAAATAAAAATCAATAAAAATTGTCATCAAAAAATCAAATCAAAGAAGTTAATTAATCTTTAACTTTCATAAAATTCACAAATTCACAAATAAACATGAATTCTAAAGCCCATTCATGGAGGTGAAGATCAAGGATCATCATGGTGAAGACCAAGATTGAAGATTTGTATAGATCATAGATTTTGTACATATTATTGTAATAATAGTTTATTTGTAAATAATTGTTGCATCACTCAATTAATAAAAAAAAAACATGGAGATGTTTATGCATAATGTTCATAAATAATTTCACAATTCTTTTTAATAAAATGAGCAACCAATGTTATAAATGTTGCATGTTGGGCCCAATATGTCATAGTACATGAATCAAATGACCCAATCTCAATTAAGAGGAAAAATTGCAAATCTAACTAAGTTAAATTGTATGATGATCCATCTTACATTTTTAAAATGTGTTCTCCATATTCAAATGGATTAATCATATAATTTGACATAATTAGATTGGTAATTATGATCTCCAAATTGATTTTAGGCCGTTTCACGTGTCTCGCTTTAAATGGCCAAATTCCAATTAGCCAAACACAATCTCTCAAAGTTTGATCTCAAATTGATCATTTCTCTCTAAATGACTTAATAATCTTCAATTAAGATTATTTCTCAAAAGCCTTCAAATTAGGAAGCAAACTTCTAAGATCTCTTGAAAATCATAAATGTAATCACTAATTAAGGTGGTTATTTCAATACTCGATTAATCTCTAATTAGAGCGGTTAATTCAAACTTTTCATTTAATCACTAATTAGAGTGATTATCTTAAACCTTAATAATCGTTAATTAGGACGGTTATTCTTCTTATTTAATCACTAATTAGGGTGATTATCTTAACCTTAATAATCGTTAATTAGGACGATTATTTTTCTCATTTAATCACTAATTGGAGTGATTATCCTAAACCTTGAATAATCATCAATTAGGGTGATTACTTCCTAACCTTCATTGTTAGTCACTAATCAAGGTGATTATCTTTCCTTTTAAGTTTAATCACTAATTAGGGTGATTATCTTAACCTCCCTTTTTAATCACTAATTAAGGTGATTATCTTAATCCTTCATATTTTATCACTAATTAAAGTGATTATCTCAATCCCATTTCAATCACTAATTGGAGTGATTACCTCATTTCAGATAGATTTGTTTAATTCTAAAGGTGAGTTTTTCATAATCTATTCCCTCCTCTTCTTTCCCCAGTGGAATTGGCCATTTAGGGTGAGACATAAGCTCGAACTACGACGGTTTTGATCCATGAGTGGATTCCTATCCCGCAATGATTGGTACGTAGTGCAACTTCAGTGCTCAAACCTACCATGTACAAATGATATATTGGTCTTAAATAAAAATGGTTAATGTGTATATGTGCAAATTATGTGATTTTCTTTCTTTTTAATAGCCATGATTACTTTAAAATGGAAAATAACGCATTTAGTAAGAGCCCGTTCTTTAGAACGGATGAGGAGACGAGTTCCAGACGTTCGCACCTCTTAACCTAAACCCCGAACCCTATCTCATGGTATGAAAGACCAATTTTCAAAAAAGCCTTATCCATATGAAGTCATCATCGTTTTAAATGATTTTTCTTGAAATTAATTTTAGAACGATTTATTAAATAAATCTGTCCCTATTCAGATATTAATAGGGTGGCGACTTCCAAGTTTTCTAAAAACTCATAGTCCAATGAGAGACTTTCGTGGGATTCAGACCGTTAATTAAGACAGTTTAAAATCGGATACCACAGGCTGGCGACTTCACTGGGGAAAGAAGCTTCCACTTGAAGTATAAGAGGTTTAAACCTGAACAATGCGTTATTTTCCATATGTATATATAATAAAAATGTTAATCATGGCTATTCATTTTTGTATATAGCATGCTTATGTGAAACTTACGTGTGCTTGGTAGTTTATCGATCCATACACGTGCACTCTTTTTAACCATTTTCTTATTTGGTATGATACCTCTGTCTATTGGCATGGGTCAGAATTTTAGAATGACAAATTAATGAATTAAGGGCGTAAAACCTGCATCCGTGAGCTATTGCGACCGACTCTGTTAGGAGCGTCCACCCTCGATGGACACAATGGAAGTGACTCGAGGCCACTTTAACATTATCTCTCCTTAAATGAATCACCTTTTAGTTGACTTTTAGGACACAAGGATCAATGCACACATGTCCTTTATTTATTTCAGTTATTGAATAATGTGGAAAAAACTTTCAAAAAAGTCCTCAGTCCGTTTTCAGTCGATCAATATTTCAGTAATCATTAAATGTAGCCGAATTGCTGCCGAAATGATTTTTGAAATATTAAGAGTATTCTTGTTTATTTATCACAAGTGTCATGTAAAAAAATGTGTGCTCACCCTTTTTTTCAAAAAAAAAAAAACTCACATTTACTTCATAATTCTTTTTTTCAAAGACAAATTTGATTTTAAAAAAAGAAAAAATCCTGTTTTGAAAATATGATCCCAAAACAAAAAAATAAAAAATGAAAAATAAAAAGAGTCATAATCACGAGTTCAAAACGTGTCATGTTTAGGAATTAGAATGTAATTAAAACATGGTCTAAAAAACAAGAGACGTCTAGTCTTAAAAAAAAAATTGACTAAAAAATATGTCTAATCAAAAGGGATAATCACATTTAAAAAAAAACAGAAAAAAGAGGATTCTTCAATTTCCTGCTAAAAAAAAACATATAAAGAAAAAAAATTCATTAGTCATTTACTAACGTTGTTAGTATGTACATTTCAGGTACTTCACATTAAAAAAAAAAAACAAAAGGAGAAAACTGAAACCTGCATCATTTCACAATGTCTGATTCTGGAAAGCAAATTCAGACCAAAGCTTCAGCAAAGGGCAAAGGCCGTTGGAGGTCTATTTATCAAATCTATGTAGACACGGAAGAATCTTTGGGAACCATGTACAGTCGTCTGAAAGACAGGGTCTTCTAGAAGCGAAGCATCACTGTTACACTTTGCCATCGCCAGGGGTGGACATGGGGTTATACTGTAACTTTTGCCATCAGTATGGACACAAAACAGACCGGTCTGTTGACCTTCGGCATGCCATCCACCAGCTAATAGAAGATGGAAAAATTTCCATTCCTCTATCATGGGTACCCCCAATTGTGTCCTTCACTAAGGTTGATCTTCCCAAGGAACTAGATCCTCATCAAGCTTTGTACATCACTTTGAAATGCAATGGGCGAGAAATGATTATCGTACTAATAAATGATGGATCGGCACTTAATGTTTGCCCTAAAGGAACACTTTATGAGTTAGGGTATAACAACACGTTATTAAGCCCTACTGATACAGTATTGGGAGCATACGACAATTCTTCAGGGGAGGACTATAGGAACGATCAATCTTCAACTGAGGTATAAAGACTGGATTTGTGATGCAAATTTCACGGTTGTCGAAACTTTAACCTCATTCTCTTTGTTGTTGAGGCGACCATGGCTTCATGCGAACAAAGCCGTTGCCTCTCCTGCACACCAAAAACTAAAATGCCCAACAACTTCGGGAATAATAACCATCCATGGGAATCCTACGCGACCATGAAATTTCACCCCCGCACCGCCAACGGTAGAGGATGAAACAGGTCCTCAGATGTTCCCCTCAACCCCTGCATGCTAGGGAGTAACGTTCCTTTAATACCCCTAGGATCCAATTCAGAAGCCATTTGATCAACTCATAGCTTATGCCGACATCTGTTGTGCTCAGAATATGCCAATAAGACCTCTCAACACAGATCAGGCTGAAACCACCTCTGCCATAACCTTATCTGATAAAGATCTCCCCGACAATCCAGTTCATAACAGTAATTTGTACATTGCTGTTGATCACAGTGCCAGACATATCAAAGGTGTAATGGTCGACAACGGAGCTTCTGCCAATCTTTCTCTCCTCAATACCCTTAAATGGCTTGGGTCTTTCCCCTCCTCAAGGAGAAACCTCAATAGGGACCATGGTTGCATATGATGGTTCCAAGCGGGAAATTATGGGGTCAACAACTATGATCTTGCGTATTGGAGCTGTCATACGTAAGGTGGACTTTATGATCATCGATTGCGAAGCTCCTTTCATAATGTTGTTGGGACGACCGTGGCTCCACGAAAACCATGCTATCATTTCGACGTTGCACCAAAAAGTTAAAATGGTAACTCCGCACGGAGTAATCACCATCCCAGGAGATATAGCCATGGGGGCAACAATGCAAAATCCTCACATATCTCATGTGTGTCACTTAAACCACGAACAGAATGGCAAGGATTCCGTAGAAACTGCATCAAATACGCTGCCCCTCAAACTGGTAAAATCCTATTTCCACTGGCCTATTCCCGAGGAGGATCTTGACCAACAAAATTGGGTACCGGATATGAGAGAAGTGAAGAGAATTGAAGAGAAGTTTCATTGGCTATACAAAGAAACATGGGCCGTTCAGTGTGAGGGAAAAGAAAGTCCAGCACACAAAGTTGCCGCCATCCAATCTATCATGGAACCCTATATATTCCTTGATGAAATTGATTATGAAACAAGAGCTTCTTGCATGCTGGTATGCAAGGCATGGGCATCATGTCTCCTTAGCCGAGAGGACAACCCCTTATATGTCAAGAAGAAGAAAGAAAGGTGGGACAGGCGTCTTCAAACAGGAGAACATATGGCTTGGCGCCCGGCAAACTGAAGCCTGAGAAGTCTAGGAAGTACCTGATTCATTTAATCGCTTTTATATTGTATTTTGTAGGTAGAGCTACGTGCGGCTTGATCCCCTAAAAAAAAAAAATCTAATGTTGTATGCATCTATCTTAGTTTCTCTACTATGTAATGTACTAAAAGGGGTACGTAGGCAACTTATTTTCCGAGTGTAGCTGCAAAAACAAAAAAAAAAAGAAAAAATTATGTTAAATTTCACTTCATATATCAGAACTACGTTGGGCCTGATTCTCCATTCAAAAAAAAAATCATCAGAAGAAAAATTTCTTCCCCAAATCCAAATCCACTTATGGAGATACGTATGCAACCTTCGGGTGCGGCCCCTTTTGCATTTAATATTTTCTTTTGTGGTTTCAGCATTTAGAAGCAATCAATAGATACAGATCACTACAAAGAAGAACGATATATGGGGCATTATAATTTGCCAAAATGAGGACACATGCCTCGTTATACCTCTTTCCTCTTATTTCTATAGCAGCAGGAAATGGAAGGATATCATCAAATTGATTTTGAAAAATGTTTGTGTATTATCCAGAAAAAATATATGAGTCTAAAAAGTGGAAGTTTAAAATGTAAATAAAAGTCCAAGTCTAAAAAAGAATAACAAGTCAAATAAATCTAATGAAAAATCTCAAAACAAATGATAGAGTCAAGGTCTTACACCTTTTAATAAATGATAACTGAAATTGGGGTAAAAAAAAAGAGAGAATTTTCAAAGATATCATTTCTTTCATTCCGTGTAAAAACAAAAAAAAGAAAAGAAGAGACAAAGCCTGGACAAACTTCTGTGCTAACCCTTCATCTCATTTCACAGGAACTCTGCCTGGGCCCGCTCAGGATCTAGGCTAATTCGCCGAAGTTCTGACCACAGTGAACGTTCTCTGTCAGTAATACTGTCATCCTTGTCTACACCAGCTGTATTCTTTGCTACACATCTCAACAACATGTCTGAAATTCCGAACAACGAGCACCAACAAAACTCTACCCCTCCACTTGATCCAATGATTGAGCTCCGAGGACTTGTCCAGGCCATGCTTGACCGACAGGATAATATTGATAAAATTGTGTTAGGTATAAATGCATTAAAGCGCCCAGATGCCTCCTCCTCCTCCTCCGGAGTCGGATGTAGCTTCGCCTTTTCATCTTGAGCCTTTGAACAATGAGAGAGAAATTCCCACTAAACTCGAGGAAGAAGTAGTCAAGCTTAAAGAAGTCTTAAAAGGCATGACTAAGGCTGAATCATGGATGGATATTCATGGATTAACTCTTTTCCCGAAGGCACAGTTACCCCATGGTTTCAAAATGCCCAGTCTGACAAGGTTTGATGGGACCGGTAGCCCCACCAAATTCCTGAAAATGTATGTAGGGGCAATGAGTCCCTGGGGAGTGGAAGAATCCTTGATGGCCCAACTATTTCAACAATATTTAGATGGTGCTGCAGCACATTGATTCCTTAACCTTGAAAATACAAAGAAATCCACTTGGGCTGACATAGTTAGAGAGTTCTCAAACCAATACAAGTATAATGAAGAAATTGATGTTACTAGAAGGGATCTGGAGACCACTTCTCAAAACCTTAATGAGACATTTTCTTCATTCATCACTCGATGGAGAAACAAGGCTTCCAAAATGATGAGTAGGCCTAATGAGGAGGAACAGCTACAAATGGTTGTGAAAAACCTTCTTCATGTCTATCAGAAGCATATGACATACTAGTATTTCCCGACTTTCAAAGCTTTGATTGCTACGGGAACTTTAGTTGAGGATGCTGTGAAAAGGGGAGACAACAAGAAAGATGAACCTATTGGCGGCGCTACTTATAATGCAAAATTTGGAAATAACAAAGAGCCCCAAACAATGATTCAGCAGCTCCTAAGACAACTATTGCGATCCATGCCATTGGTGCATCGTCTACATTCCAGTTGCGACCACAAAGGAACTTTACTCCTTTGAACATGACTTATTTTCCAAGCTCTCTCCAAGTTAAAAAAGGCCAATCTCATTCAACCCTTGAATCCACGCCCACCTCCTAAAAATCCTTACCCTGGTTATGGCCCAAATCAAAACTGTGAATACCATCAAAGCCCGGGGCATAATACTAAAAACTGCACGGCTCTAAAGCATCAAATTCAAAACCTTATGGATGATGGAAAACTTTCTCTGGGATCCATCTCCAATAAACCAAATGACTCTCAACCCTAACATCACAAAAAACCCCCTTCCTAATCATAAACCCTCATTCGCCATTAATGCCATCTCTGCCGCTTGCACGAATGCGATCCAGTTCAGTTAATCCGCAAGACAGTTCCTCAAATGTATGAAATGCCGATAGCCGTAGGTTACAAGTGCCTGGTCTATGACTATTCCACTCAAGAAAAAGTCAAAATGATGCCTTGTAAAGACCCCAGCTTCACTCTCAACAAAGATCCATTCTCTGGTATGTGTGGAACTTTGGATTATGACGGTGTCTTCTTCATTTTGGACTTTGATGCTGATGAAGATGCCTCTTCGGTATTAACAATTGTGGAGAAAAACACTGGAGGACATTCCACCACTCCAAATACATACCGGCGCCCCATCTGCCTCGATGATATTAGTGATTAGGAGTATGTGGATATCTCTCATTTGACTAGAGCAGGCTGCCACTTTAAACCATCCCATTTGGAGGATGAAAATCCTTTGGAGGTATTGATAAGGAAGGAAAAGGGCAAAGAGCCAATGACAGAGGAAAGTAACAAGGAAGATGATGCTATCAAGTGCATGAAACAAGTAAATGCTAATCTTTTCATCTGGAAATTGTTAATGCATTCCCAGCCTCATAGGGCAGCTGTTCTAAAACATCTTAATGAAGCCTATGTAAGCTCTTCTATAACACCTGACCAGATGGTGGGGCTCATTCATGGGGTAGATCGAACTCTCATGTTCACAGACAATGATCTCCCTGACAATATCAACTACAACAATTCATTACACATCACTATACGCTGTAATGGATGGGAGATACCTAGGGTGTTGATCGACAATGGCTCCGCAATCAATGTTTACCCTCTGCGTGTGCTAACAAGGCTTGGGTATTCAAAAGAGGATCTAGTACCATCCAACCAGGTGGTCAGAGCATATGATAATGCTAAGAGAGAAGTGTTGGGTTTGATCAGCCTCCTCATTGAATGTGGTCCCGTGGCAAGGAAGGTGGAATTCATGGTCATTGACATACAAGCCTCGTTTCAACTTCTTATTAGGAAGACCATGGCTACATGAAAATAGGGCAGTAGCCTCTACTCTACATCAGAAGGTAAAGCTTCTCACTGATCAGGGTACTGTGACTATTTCTGGTGATCTAGAAATTATGACCATCTCCAACGCCGGAAAATCAGTATTGTATCTGAACGAAGTGGAGGGCACTAGGTTGGATGGTTATACTATCCACTGTATTCTAGAAGCACCTGAAAATTCATGGATGAATGAGGTTCCAGCAGCCATACCGGATGAAAGTGATGAAGAAACGGAACCGTAATATAGTGAGGATGACGAGGAAGAGGTAGGAGCTCCAAGCATCGACACACATAATACGTCATCTGGAGCACCGGAAGAATCATGTGTCGGCAATCCTCAAGATGATGATAATGACTTGAAGAAGAGATCTAGGACAAATGATTTTGATCTGGACTTTAATGTAGTGGATCCTATCCGAGAAGTTCACACCGAATCCCTGATTCTCTTTCCAGGATATCAACATGAAGATCACTATCGTGAATTACCCTAATTCAGAAAATTTAATGGGAACGGTGATCCTTTTGTCCACTTAGTGGGATTTGTGAATGCCTTACATCCATGGGGCATACCAGAGGAAGATTACCCCATGCTGTTTGACAAGAGTTTAGAAGGACCAGCTCTGGACTGGTACTATTCTTCAGATTGTGTAGATAGGGCTAGTTGGGAAAATGCTAGCCAAGCCTTTGTTAATTGGGCTTTCGAGTATAAACAGACTGACGTCAAGAAACTGAAGTTAGTCACTTTGCGTCAGAGTGCCTGAGTAACCTTCTCGCATTTTTGTTCGAGATGCACTAGTATCCGCACACAACTTCGTTTCCCTATTACTGATCGGGAATTCATGCTCATATTGCTGCGGAACCTGAACGATTTCTATTATCGTCACATGATTACTATCAAATACACCTCCCTCAGCCACATGGAACAGCATAGCTTTGACATCGATGCTTTGAAATTGCAAGAAAAACGGCCCCGAGAAAATCTTGAAACGCCCAATACAAGTCCAAGGGTTTATGCTAAGATGGATGAACCATTGAGTATGGTGTATGATCGTCTTCGGAGGCAAGGTATACTTCAAGTTCCAGCGTATGTGCACTGTTTACCCCTTCCTGGAACAGACATGAGCAAATTCTGCTATTATTGTCGTCAATTTGGGCATGAAACTGATCGATGCCATGACCTTTACTACAAAGTGCAAAGCCTGATTGATCGAGGCATCATTAGTCCAACTCATAAGGAAGTGTACGCAAGGAAAGTGTCGGCGCGCCCCCAACCTTAATCCTAAGTGGATATCTTCCGCAAATTAGTCGAGCAAGGTCAGATACATCCACTTCCTAGACGCCCAGGGGCAAGTCCCGTAGGGTCAGATCTCCACAAGTACTGCCAATATCATCAGTTGCATGGTCACGGCACAAACCAATGTCATGCTCTCAGCTATCGCATCAAGCAAATCACCAACATAGCTCTTGTCTACCGCAAAGCTAATTGATCATCTCCCACAAAGAGAAAAGTCTTCGGCAAAAGTCCTGTAGGGGGTTAGCCCATCAAAAAAAAAATCTTTTAGCCCGTTAGTATCAAAGAACTACGTGCAGCTTGAATCCCCTTTATAACTTACACTTGCACTACGAGATCACTCCACCTATGTAACACCTGGGGTACGTAGGTAGCTCAATATGAGTGCAGCTGCTTTATTAAATAAAAAACTTTAGTTCTTTCTAAAATGACGAACTACGCTGAGTCTGATTCCCCATAAAATGCACTTGGAGCAATGGGGATATGTAGGCAACCTTCGGGTTCGACTCAAATATATTAACCATTGTATTTCAGGCAATGTGATCAGAATTCAAAATGCCAGTCATCACAGGAGCAATTTCAGAATGCTGAATTGACGCATCAATGGGGATACATGCCCTAATCTCTATATTTTCTGTCTTTGTTCAAATATTAAGCAGGGAATGGAAGAATGAAAAATCTGTTTTCAACTCCAAGGACAAGAAAATCATTTAAAAAGGTCAAAATAAAGTAAAAAAAATGAATAATAAAAAAGCAAAATTGCGAAGATGGACCATTCCAGTCAAAATATGGCAAAGTTGTTTTCGAAAATTTTCTTTACTCTGTAATGCATTATGCAATATGTAGCCTTCTTTTCTTTTAATTCTTTTTCTCTACCTTTAGGTCCAAAAAGAAGAAATTTGTCCCTTCTCTAAGGATGACCAATCACCGCCAGAAAACAAACACCTCAGCCTTACCCACGAATGCGGTCAAAGAGCATGTAGGGATTGCCCTGCAACCTCTGTCCAAAGGATTGTAAATTATGATGAAGATGGGTTATACTCAAGAAGTCGGATTAGGGCGTGATGGTAGGGGAATGAAGCAACCAATCCCTGTAGTAGACAAGCGGAACCGAGCATGGATTAGGATATGATCCGGCAAAGACTTCTCAAAACACCAAAAAACCTTCTTCCACCCTCAATGGCCAGTTCATCCTGCAAGGAGATATTGAGCCATACTATGAGTTTCCAGAACCTTGGCTTAGTAGGAAAGAACAGAGGATTTTATCGGGATTGGAAATATTCTTCAATGAAGCTAGAAATTTGGACTTAATCAAAAGTTGGTTTGTCCAAGAACAAAACATGAAAAAAGAAAATGACTCGGGTGGATAGTCCGGAACATGGAGTCCTTAAGAAGCTTTTCGCTTCGAGTCCTCTAGAGAAGGGATTTTGACCCGTGTCTTTGATGATACCTTTTGGCAAAAGCATTGAACATAAGTGGAGTATTGAGTGTCAGGCAAAAGACGAGCCTATAGAATTCAAAATGTTTTTAGGAAACCATCCTCCACATCCATCTCATGAAAATACCTTTTCACCCCCTTCAGATGGATATCATACCGATAGCTCATCTTCCGATCAATCTACCTTGCATACCCGATCGAAGACTCGATAGTGAGGAAATTGAATGTGAACCTTTATCTAAATACATTTGCATGCAAGATGTTATTTCTGACAGTTATTTTAATAATGATGAATCACTTGATACAACTGAAACATACATAAAACCCATGGAAGAATCCATTGTAATTAATATTGGTACAGAAAATGCTGTAAAAGAAGTCAAAATAGGATCATCCCTCTCCCCAACTGAACAATCTATGTTTATTTCATTATTAAAAGAGTATGTAGATGTGTTCGCATGGTCTTATGCTTGATATGCCTGGTGTTAATAGAGAAATTGCGGAACATCGCATTCCGTTACATCCCGAAAGCAAGCCTAAGCGAAAAAGCTCCGCCGAATGAAGCCGAGGTTAGTCCGAAAGTGAAAGAAAAAATCCGAGAAACGACTTGATGCCGAATTCATCCAAGCTGTAAAACATCCAAGTTGGCTCGCCAATATAGTGGTCGTACCTAAAAAGGATGGGAGAGTTCGGGTATGCATTGATTTTCGAGATTTGAATGCTGCGTCACCAAAAGATTGCTTCCCCTACCCCACATCGATGTTCTTGTTGATAGTACGGCTGGTCATGCAATGTTTTCTTTCATGGATGGATTCTCAGGGTATAATCAAATACTCATGGCTCAAGAAGACATGACAAAGACATCTTTCATCACTCCATGGGGCACTTTTTGCTACCGAGTTATGCCTTTTGGTCTCAAGAATGCTTGGAGCCACATATCAAAGGGTTGCAACCACTATTCTTCATAACCTCATCCACGACATTGTGGAGGTTTATGTAGATGGCATGATTGTGAAAAGTGAAGATCGTGTGGGGCATATTCCTGCACTAAGGTCCTTCTTTGAAACAATCAGGAAGTACAATCTAAGGCAAAACCCTCAAAAGTGTGTGTTTGGTGTCACTTCGGGAAAGCTGTTGGGATTCATTGTCAGTCAAGACGGCATCAAAGTGGACTCTGAAAAGGTGAAGGCTATACAGGAATTACCTCCTCCAAAAACAGAAAAAGAAGTAAGAGGGTTTCTCGACAGAATTCAATATATCAGCAGGTTCATCTCACAACTCACTATGAGATGTGAACCTATATTTAAGCCTCGTAAAAGGGGCATCCCATTAGTGGAATGAAGAATGTTAGGAAGCTTTTGATTATATGAAAGAATACCTTTCAAATCCACTCGTTCTAATGCCACCTAGACCGGAGAGAACCTCCGATTCTCGTGCCTCACTATCACGTAAACGGCTATGGGAGCTCTCTTAGCCCAATATCAAGAGGGAACAAAGAAAGAGGTTGCCATATACTATCTCAGCAAGAAATTCCTTGAGTATGAGACAAGATATACCCCTCTAGAAAAAGCATGTGTTTCCCTGGTCTATGCCACGAAGAAGTTGAGGCATCACCTTCAAGCTCATACTACCTATCTGATCTCAAGACTGGACCCAATCAAGTATTTGATTGAAAAACCTATTCTTAGTGAAAGATTGGCAAGATGGCATGCTATGCTTTCTAAGTTTGATATTCAATGTGTCAGCCAGAAATCTGTTAAAGGACGAGCCATATCTGAAGCCCTAGCAGAGGGACCAATGTCAGGAGATGGGTATGACAATGCATTCCCTGATGAGTACTTATGCTTCGTTGACAATCCACAATGGTGCATGTACTTTGATGGAGCTTCTAATAGGAGAGGTAATGGAGCAGGTGTTTTATTAGTAGATCCTGATGGAGTCCATATTCCATTTGTTGTCAAGCTGGACTTCCCAACAACAAACAATACAGCCGAGTATGAAGCCTGCATATATGGAGTAAAGGCCGCCTTGGTAGCAGGGGCAAGATATATCACTATGTATGGAGATTCTAATCTCATCATATCTCAAACAATAGGAATTTGGAGGGTTAGGGATGCAGCTCTACACAGGGTACCTTCAAGAATTGATCCCTTATTTTGATGATATCAGCTTCAAACATCTTCCTCGAGAACAAAATAGTTTCACTGATGCTTTAGCCAATCTCGCTATTAATTTAACATGGGAAAATGGTACAAAGATCCATTCAGTTTTAATTGAAGAAAGGAAGGGACCAACAGTGACGGTAGCCCAAATTGTCTCCGCGCTGGTTCAACAAGATGATGATGATGTCTGGTATAAGGATATCAAGAATTTTCTGGAAACTATGCAATATCCAGAGGGAAGTGGCAAGAAGGACCGCATAGCTATCAGAAGGCTAGCTGCTCATTTTCTCATACTAAAAGGCAGACTGTATCACAAAGGGTTTGGTGGTACTCTGCAACTCGCGTAAATGACAAATAAAATCAAGTCATCATGGAAGAAGTTCATGGAGGGGAATGTGGACCCCATATGAATGGAAGAATGTTGGCTCGTAAAATTTTGCGAGCAGGTTTCTATTGGAGCACTCTAGAAGGCGATGGCATCAGCTCTGTCCGTGCTTGCAAGCAATGTCAAATATTTGCTAACCTCAATCATATGCCACCTGTGTCATTACATAATATGACTTCTCCTTGGTCGTTTTCAAGTTGGGGCATAGACATAATCAGACAAATTCATCCAAAGGCTTCAAATGGGCATCAATATATTCTTGTAGCAATTGATTACTTTTCAAAGTGGGTTGAAGCTGCATCATTTTCGAATCTAGGGGCAAAGCAAGTCTCGGAATTTGTGATTAACAACATCATCTGTCGGTATGGCATACCTTTCGAAATCATCTCTGATAATGGATCACAATTTGAGGGTCATCTGAAGACCACTCTCACAAAATATGCAATCAAGCATCATCAGTCCTCACCTTATCGTCCCCAAACAAATGGAGCGGTAGAAGCAGCCAATAAGACAATAAAAACTATTGTTGCCAAGATGACTGAAAAGACTAGGGAATGGCATGACAAACTACCATATGCCCTTTGGGGATATAGGATATTAATTAGGACTCCAACAGGATCAACCCCGTATTCTTTGGTTTATGGAATGGAGTCAATCCTACCAGTTGAGGTGGAGATACAATCTCTCAGGGTCATAGTAGAAAGTGAAATATCGGAAGACCAGTGGCACAAAACTCGCTATGATGAGCTTGCATTTGCAGATGAGCGCCGACTACAAACATTGCATAACATTCAACTCTATCAACGGAGAATTGCTCGTGCATTTAACAAAAGGGTTCGAGATAGAGACATCTAAGAAGGCGATCTAGTTTTAAAAGAAAATAGAGCTCTGTTGCATGATCCTCGAGGAAAATTCAAGCCTAACTGGTCTGGACCATTCCTGGTCAAGCATGTCACCACTGGCCGGAGTAAGAAGCTAATGGATTTTGATGGAAATGAGTTCACCCATTTCACTAATCTTGATCAATTGAAGAAATATTACGCTTAGGCATCAAAGTAATTGTAATTGTCATGATCAAGTAACCAAGCACTTTGTGGGTTTTGTATCATATCTGTTTGTTCTTAATAAGCATGCCATGAGTTTCTGAGATATTTATATGATGTATGTAAAAAAAAAGACAAAGAAAAGAAGAAAAGAAAATAAACGAAAAAAAAAAAAAAAAAAAAAAAAAGGAAGAAAAATAAATAAATAAAAGAAAAAAAAAACGGAAAAGAGGAAAAAAGGAAAAAAGGAAAAAGGAAAAATGAAAAAACATGTCTTTGATTGTTAAGGTTTATATGTTATGCTTTTATGTGTCATATGATTAGTTGATTATGATTTGCATGTCATATTTAATGTTAAAGTGTGCACGTGTTTAGAATTGTGTTCACATTGAATTTCTCACAAACATATTTTTTATTCATCCCAATTGGGGTACTTCATTTCATACATAAAAAGACATAAAGCCTTCATTTCCTACAAACTTAAAAAAAAATAAAAAAAAACAACATAGAAAATAAACATGACAATTCTCTCAAACCCTTTTCCTCTTCATGGTAGGCCCGTCTGAATCTTTGTCTTGACCAATATCCGCTAGAAGCCATTGAAGGTAATCTTCATCAATCAGTGAAAATGAAGGTTCCGGTAGCGCTGATATAATTTTAGCCCCCTGCCATATAGTAGGCATTCTCTGAATACCACTCATATTAGTCTCATAAGTGGTACAAGATGGAAGAACCTGGAGGGCAGGAATGTACTCTTGCTTCCAACCAATTTGCCTTAGACATCTCCATGGAAGGTAGAAATTGACTTGGCAAAGCCCGGGTAATTATACACCTCTGCGACCAGAATTGCAATATACAATTGCACTAATGCCAATGTGGCTTGTGACCCACTTTATGTCTTGATGTAGAAAAAAATCCTCCCACCCACCGTTTTTGCTAAGTTGATAGAAGAAAGGAAGAAGACCTCTCTCTCCCGGACATGACTAGTTTTGTAAGTAAGACTCTTGTGGAGTTTCATGAGAGAAATTTTTTCTAATAGCCATAAATGAAGGACTAATGGACATCCCTTCACAAAGCTTTGAGGGTTTCTTTTGAGTTCATCTAAGCCAAGGAACATTTCCCCCAAAATAAGTGGTCCAAGACAACCCCCGCTAACAATTTGAGGAATAAGTGAAAGACACCGAACATGGCATGCATTTAAAGACCATTTAGTGAGGGTACTTCCCAAAATCATAAGAATGCAAGCATTTTCTCTAGCAATCATATAGTTGGCATTGTTAGAAAATTGCCAAGTGCCAAATTGGAAAGTCAATAATAATTTGACAAGAAATACCTCACCATATTGTAGGTAGTTTCCATGAAGATTTTCGGGAAGGTATAAAATCGTTGATAAATCTCCCGAGATCCTGTTAGGAGATCTAGGTGTGATAACTGGACCATTTGATGATAAGCCTAGCAAACCTTCGACCTCTTCCACAAGAGGCACAATCTCCCGGTCTCCAAAGCGGAAGACATGACGAGTTTCATCCCAAAATTTGGAAGCAACATGAATCATGTCGTAACAAATTGAAAGTGAAAGCAAAGGCATAATAACCTTAGTGAAGCGGGAAGAGGAAAATGATTGCCTTGGTTGCTCCAAGTTTCTTGTGACCCCCGAGAGTTGTTTTTTCTCCCGACTCCGCATTTCATTAGCTTCTTCATAAGTAAGAACCATTTTTGTGAAAGGCAAATTTAGGGAAAAGATTGGAGTAGTGAAAGTGGTGCATTTGGAAATGAAGAGCCATGCCCCTTTTATAGATGGAAAAGATGATCATCCATGATTTATGCCATGGATAATGAGTTTGAGTATTGTCCATAGGATAATAAGGAGCATCCTTCACAATGGTTAATGACCAAGCATTTGTGGTATGACAATTTTTGCTAAAGCCGAACATAAAAAAAAAACTGTGTGAATGACGAATCAAGAACGTTGATACAATCCCTTTTCCTAATGATCATCCAAAATAATGACCTTGATCAATCTATTTTATATAGTGATCATCATTTTCTGATAAAACAAATAAGCATTATGCATGAAAAATTTTACGAAAGATTTCGGAAAAAAACGAGATAAAATTTTGCCATATGAGGTTTGGCCCACCATAGAGGGTAATAACCTTTGGTCGACCCTTTTAGGTGACAAGATTTAACAATGCATCACTCTAAAGTGACATGACTCGACAATGTCCTAATTTAAGGTGACATGATTAGGGGTGTAAGCGGATTGCGAAAAGTCAGAGTCCAATCCAGTCCCAGTCCAAACTTGTCGACCGACTGACCGAAATTTTTTGACTTGGACTCGGACTCAAATTTTCGAGTCCAAATATTTTCGGACTGGATTTGGACTCATCCCTTTGGAGTCCAATAAGTCCAATCCAAAAATATTTTTATATATAATATATATTTTTTATATATAATGTATATATATTTAATATTTATATATATAATATAAAAGATGTATGTGACTTATCTTCTGGAATGGATATAATGAGCTTAATTTTTCAAATTCAATTATGAGAAAATGTTGAAAATCATTGAATCTAAATCGGGGAAAAAGTTAATAATTCCTCCGTTTTTTTTACATGTTACATTTTGACATTTTCACTATTCACAAATTTCACTTTGACCATCGTTTGTGATTTATACGTGGATAAAAATATAGTCATGTGGGATCTTGTTAGATTCGTCTTAATATGTATTTTTTTAATGTGTACTTTTTATAATTTTTACAAATACAAAATTAGAGATATATGTCCTCAAAATTTTACATTGGCATGCGTGAAAAGTGAAAGTGTAACATGTAAAATAAACGGAGGAAGTATAATAATCGGATCGGACTCGGGTGGATTCGGACTCAAGAAAAAATTATCGGACTGGACTGGACTGGACTCAATTTCTCGAGTCCAAAAAACTTTGGACTGGATTTGGATTTGACAAAGTCCAATCCAGTCCAATCCACTTACACCCCTAGACATGATAACACATGGAGTCATAAAAATTAAGTAATGGTGACTTGACAGCTTGTTTGTCATCAAGGCCATGAAAAGCTCGTAAAACTGGAGTGGACACATTAATTGTCGGAATTTCTAACATTAACAAAAGACAAATTCATAAGACTAAAAGGAAAAAAAAGACGACAATAAAGTCGCATTTTCAAAATTTAGAAAATTAATTGGGATTTTTCTATCTAAGACGACAATAAAAGTCGCGTCAAATGTTTAGAAAATTAATTGGGATTTTCTATCTAAGACGACAATAAAGTCGCATTTTCAATTTTAGAAAATTAATTGGGATTTTCTATCTAAGACGACAATAAAGTCGCATTTTTAATTTTAGAAGATTAATTGAGATTTTCTATTTAAGACGACGTTAAAGTCGCATCTCCTATTTTAGAAAATTAACTGGAATTTTCTACTTAAAGCGTCAACAGAAGTCGCAAGTCATGTTTTCAAAATAGCACTGATGATAACTATTTTCTACGGAGAATATGTTATCTCAAAAGAAATTTTCTGTCAAAATTTTGTGTCTTTTCAAACATTGGCCATCATTTTCTCCGAAATTCGACCAATGTGGGGCATTCACGTCAGACACCAAATTTTGAACCCTTTTTTTCGGATAAATAAAGGTTTTGAAAAATAAAAATAATAAAATCGTCATGCATCGTGGAGCGCGCACCCTGGAGCGCGAGTTTCATTCAGTCGCACGATTTTCCATTTTTGCGTATTAGTCATACAGTTTCGGCTTAGAAGTATAATTTTCCTGAGTCGTAGTCAATAACTACAACCACCGTTTTAATAAAATGATTCGTAGTATAATTATGCTCGTCTTTATTAATTTGACGAGTTTTCGTTAATTGTCTTAAGTTAGTTTTTCGGAAAAATGAAAAGCGAGTCGCGATTAGGCGTCGGGATTTTAGTCGTATCCCAAAACCGGCATTAATCAGTTTCCTTGATGATCAAGTCATTTTTCATTGGATAAAGAATAAGAATATATTCTTTATCCACTAAACACATCCTTTATCCATTAGTTAGAGAATAAGAATCATGAAAAGATGTGAGAATAAGAATCAAATCCCATGTGTAAGAGGGGGAAATCCGGATTCTTTCCGGAAGAATCACGTGTGCGCCAAGCACACAATCATGCGCTAGACGCATGATTGTGCGCCTAGCGCACAAGCATGCTCTGCACTAGACGCAGAGCCATGCGCCTATTGCAAGGTGCTGTGCCTAGCGCAAGGTGCTGTGTAGCGCAGCTTCCTGCGCTAGGCGCAGCATCCTGATCAGTTTCGTTTTGCACGATTTTCAATGCAATTTTTTTTACGTATTAGGATGTTTTAGGAAGAATATTTTCTGAAAATCTGATATTGCCTCATTAATGAGCAAATCTAAAAAGAATAAGAATATTTGTGTTTCCAAAGAGATTTAATGATGTCATTAGGGTGAGGTCATTAGAGTGATGTCATTAAGGTGATTAAGGATGAAGAAAATTTGATTTTTTTTGGATGAACAATATGATTTTCTCCCTCTTTGAAACCCTAGTTCACATTCCTCATTTCTCTATAAATACCCTCCCCTTTTCACTTCAAAACCAAGTTGAAAAAAACACAATTCAACTTCACTCTCATCTTCTCTACTCCTTCTCTCTAAAAATCTCACTTAAGCAAAAGAAAGTAAAAGTTAATAAGATAATTAGTAAGTAAAGAAGTTCATTAAAAGAAGAAAAAAAAAACACAAAAAGAGTTTAAGTTAGTAATTAAGAGGATTTAGAAATTCACTTAAAAATTAAGAAAATCACAAAAAGGTAGAAAAATTTGCAAAAAGGAAGTGCATCATTGAGCTAGCAAGGTAAAGTTGAAGTTCTTGTTATTTTAATTATCTTCTTAATTATCTACTAACTTTCTCCTTGTTTTCTTCTTATCATTTTTTTAATCTTTGGAGTGATTTGCATATGTGGAAGTCCTAATAGGTTCCCAACCTTAAATCACCCCACCTAAAATAGTCACCTCTAATGGGGTGACTCTTATGAAATAATGTGATTATGTGATTTTCCTTAAGCAAGTTGTTATTCATCACCAAAAATGTTTTCATAAAAAATTCAAGACAAGGTGTGCATAAACATCTCCATAAAAAAAATGTGATGCTGCAATTATAATCAGTATTAATTTCGTACTACATTTCCTTTTTCGTCTGTATTATCAGAATATTTTGTAGAATTTAATATTTTTCCTATGAAGTGAAAGATGTTTCCAGAAATTGGGATTTGGAATTTCTAAATTTTTTTTTTGTAAATAATTAAAAATCATACAACTTTGTTGTGTAAAACTGATTTTGTCCAGTACCACCTAAGCTTGTTCTGTCAATAAAGTTTAAAATAAAATCATGTAGATAAAACTAAAAACATCAAATTTGAAGAAAATATCAGTAGCTTTTTAAAAATATAAAAATCATGTTCATATGAATTTTATACAATTTTACATTATTTTTACAAAACCATTTATGTAAATCACTAAATTCCAGAAAATTAATTTTCCTTTCAGTTAAGGAAATTAAATAAAAAATGGTCTTAAAAGTGTCGAATTCATATGCTCAGTTCTTCAAAGTGTCTAGAATGTTCATACCAAAATTCACTTCAAAATAAGTTCAATAAGTTGGGTTTCAAAGAACAAATTCAATAAAGGTCTTGTTTTGACCAGTCTTGACATAAAATTCACCATAATTCAATTTGTCACTAAAAAGTTGTGAAATTTTGATACAACATAAAGAACTCACTGGTCTATCCATAGATGTATCATATGCTCAGTTTAACACTTTGTACAGAAAGTTATGAATTTTGTAAGTCAGTACAAGAACAAAAAGGCAATCTGAAAAATGAAATAAAGTGATTAACTCAACTTAAAAAAAATGTTTTCTTCATACGAAAATGTGAATAAAAAAAAATCATGAAATTTTAAGTTTCTCTTAAAATGACTCATTTCATCATGTAAATAAAAATCAATAAAAATTCTCATAAAAAAATCAAATCAAAGAAGTTAATTAATCTTTAACTTTCACAAATTTCGGAAATTCAGAAATAAACATAAATTCCAAAGCCCATTCAAGGAGATGAAGATCAAGGAGCATCATGGTAAAGACCAAGATTGAAGATTTGTATAGATCATTGATTTTGTACATATTGTTGTAATAATAGTTTATTTGTAAATAATTGCTGCATTACTCATTAATAAAAAAAACATGGAGATGTTTATGCATAATGTTCATAAATAATTTCACAATTCTTTTTAATAAAATGAGCAAGCAATGTTACAAATGTTGCATGTTGGGCCCAATATGTCATAGTACATGAATCAAATGACCCAATCTCAATTAAGAGGAAAAATTGCAAATCTAACTAAGTTAAATTGTATGATGATCCATCTTACATTTTTAAAATGTGTTCTCCATATTCAAATGGATTAATCATATAATTTGACATAATTAGATTGGTAATTATGATCTCCAAATTGATTTTAGGCCGTTTCACGTGTCTCGCTTTAAATGACCAAATTCCAATTAGCCAAACACAATCTCTCAAAGTTTGATCTCAAATTGATCAATTCTCTCTAAATGACTTAATAATCTTCAATTAAGATTATTTCTCAAAAGCCTTCAAATTAGGAAGCAAACTTCTAAGACCTCTTGAAAATCATAAATGTAATCACTAATTAAGGTGGTTATTTCAATACTCGATTAATCTCTAATTAGAGCGGTTAATTCAAACTTTTCATTTAATCACTAATTAGAGTGATTATCTTAAACCTTAATAATCGTTAATTAGGACGGTTATTCTTCTTATTTAATCACTAATTAGGATGATTATCTTAACCTTAATAATCATTAATTAGGACGATTATTTTTCTCATTTAATCACTAATTGGAGTGATTATCCTAAACCTTGAATAATCATCAATTAGGGTGATTACTTCCTAACCTTCATTGTTAGTCACTAGTCAAGGTGATTATCTTTCCTTATAAGTTTAATCACTAATTAGGGTGATTATCTTAACCTCCATTTTTAATCAGTAATTAAGGTGATTATCTTAATCCTTCATATTTTATCACAAATTTAAGTGATTATCTCAATCCCATTTCAATCACTAATTGGAGTGATTACCTCATTTCAGATAGATTTATTTAATTATAAAGGTGAGTTATTCATAATCTATTCCCTCCTCTTCTTTCCCCAGTGGAATTGGCCATTTAGGGTGAGACATAAGCTCGAACTACGACGGTTTTGATCCATGAGTGGATTCCAATCCCGCAATGATTGGTACGTAGTGCAACTTCAGTGCTCAAACCTACCATGTACAAATGATATATTGGTCCTAAATAAAAATGGTTAATGTGTATATGTGCAAATTATGTGATTTTCTTTCTTTTTAATAGCCATGATTACTTTAAAATGGAAAATAACGCATTTAGTAAGAGCCCGTTCTTTAGAATGGAAGAGGAGACGAGTTCCAGACGTTCGCACCTCTTAACCTAAATCCCGAACCCTATCTCATGGTATGAAAGACCAATTTTCAAAAAAGCCTTATCCATATGAAGTCATCATCGTTTTAAATGATTTTTCTTGAAAATGATTTTAGAACGATTTATTAAATAAATCTGTCCCTATTCAGATATCAATAGGGTGGCGACTTCCACGTTTTCTAAAAACTCATAGTCCAATGAGAGACTTTCGTGGGATTCAGACCGTTAATTAAGACAGTAAAAAATCGGATGCCACAGAAGTTCGAAGCTGTGAGATCAGAAGCCTTTATTCTCCATGTTTGCCCTTACAATTAAGAGAAAAAGCGAGGTGGAGTTGCATTGCAGCTGGTAATTGCGTCCTTTCTGTTACTTGTAGATGGATATGTTGTGTGTGTTAATGTCTTCTAAGTTAACAAGTTATATATTGTTCTCTATATCACTAATCTATTTTCACTAGTGGAAAAAAACGGAAGGGTCATGGTCAAAATGCCCCTAAGGGTCGTTTTTGGCTGCGGCCCTTTCCGTAGCGGCCCTTCACTAAAAGTGAAGGGTTGCGTTTTTAAACCGCGCCTTCACAACGAAGGGCTGCGGTTGAGGCCCAAAAACGCAGCCCTTCCATATTTTGGGCCTAAAACGCAGCCCTTCTTTGACCAAAACCGCAGCCCTTTTGACCAAAACCGCAGCCCTTTTGACCCAAAAAAATTTTAAAAAAATTTTTTTTTTGCCATTTTTTTACTCCAAAATATATCAAGAAATTTACAACAGGGAAAATCAACAAGAACAGTAGAAATTTATAGATCTGAAAATGAAAAAAAAGAACGAAAATGAAAAAAAAAGAACGAAAATTAAAAAAAGAACGAAAATTAAAAAAAGAACGCAAATGAAAAAAAAGAACGAAATGAAAAAAAACGGAAAGAAAATGAAGAAAAACGAACAAAAATGAAAAAAAAGCAAACGAAAATACAAAAGAGAAAAAATTATAGATCTGAAATTACATAAACATTAATCAAAACAAAGATAAAGAAATTATAGATCTGAAATTACATAAAGCAGCGGACTTCCCCGAGGCACGAAGACCCTGACGCATCTGGAGGAACCCACCTGTTGCGGCGCCGGCGAAGATGGAGTTCCAAGGGTCCTCTTTTTGGCGCGCGTAGACCATGGTACAATCGAAGGTTGATAATAAACCTCCCCAAACGGCGAACCCACCACCGGTTCGAGGCGCATTCATGCGCATCGTCTGCGCACCTAAGATGTGCATCATCTGGAGGACGAACGAACGACGAACCAAGAGGGCGAACGAGGAGGACGAACCAAGAGGACGAACGACGAACGAGCCGGAGGGTGAAAGAGAAAGAGGGAAGGAGGAGATTATTGTTGTGGACGTGAGAGAGAAGGAGGAGAAGGGAGGAGGGTGAAAGAGAACGTGAGAGAGGAGAGAGAATGAGGGAGAGGGAATTGTGAGAACCCTAGCCCGCTTAACATTTTAAGCCCGCGAATTCGTTTCAATTTTTTTAAAAAAAAGCCCATAAAGGGCTGCGGTTTTTAAAAAAAGCCCATTAGAAGGGCTGCGGTTTTTGCATTGACCGCAGCCCTTCGTAAATGAAGGGCTGCGTTTTTCAAAAAACGCAGCCTTTGCAGCGCAGCCCTTGCGTTTTTTTCCACTAGTGGATTTGTTGAAAAATCATCATCATTAATAGCATCTGATTAGTGGAGTTCAGGCTATGTACATCTAGACATGATCATACCATTATCATTGTGTATGACTCGTTGTAATGGTCTCAAGTGGGCATATTCACCTTATCTGATCACTCACACATTTTTGTCAAATTCAGGTGTCGGGTTCTAGTCAGTGCTGATAGCACGGGCAGTGTTCAGTTCTGGGATATTAAGCACGGAACACTTTTGCAGGCTCACTCGCTTCACAAAGGTGATGCATATGCTTTGGCTGCTGCCTTCCACTAGTGGAAAAAGGTCATCCGATCCGGTCATAATGGGGCTTACTGCTCCGTAAATGGACCGGAGCGGATAGCGTAACAGCCGTTAGGAAAAAAAACTGATCTGGTTCACAACCGGATCAGTAAATAATTAACTGATCCGGTTTGGGTACAAAACCAGATCAGTTACATTAGTCAAACTGATCCGGTTTTGTACACAAACCGCATCAGTTTCCCTTTTAAATAATAAAAAAAATTGCTCGTGAAGTGAACCTGCACACCTTTTCAACTCCGAATTTGCAGACTATCATTCCAAACTTTGCAACGAAACATCAACAAGAATCTCACAATAAAATTACAAACATTCCAAAATTAAGAATAACAATAAAATTTCAAAACAATATATTACTAAATTACAAACATTATACAATCTCATTAATTACATATGAACTAAAAAAATTAGATAAGAAAATATATATTAATGAATTAATTTACAACCCTAAACCCTAAAATAACGAAAAAAGAGACGAAATTGCATCTAAAATAAAAAGATGACATGAAATTAATACATGAACTAGAGAACGAAAAAATCATAACAAAAGGCTTTGTGTGTTAAAGAAATTAGAGAACGAAAATATTTTTTTTTTAATTAGAGAATATTTTCGTTCTCTAATTTCACGAAAAAAAATTAGATATGGATTTAGAGAACGAAAAAAAAAAAAAGAAATTATGGAACAGACCTTGAGAGAACGAGAATGAAGGAGCGAAAATCAGATCTGGAATTAGAGAACGAAAAAAAAAATTATGGAACAAATCTTGAGAGAACGAAAATGAAGGAGCGAAAATCAGATCTGGAAACGCGTGGCTGGTGCAGAGACGTTCGTTGTTCGTGTCTTACTTTGACTCCGATGTTCGTTGCCGCCGCTGATTCCGATGAATTGCGAAGTGGGTTGGTGATTCCAGATGATGTCGCTGGAGTTGAGGACGACGAAAGCGGATTGGTGATGACCTCTTCAAATCTTAAACAACGACAACTTCAGATCTTAAACAATGAAGGCGGGTTGGTGACGACGACTTCAGATCTGAAACTTCGAGTAACAGTGGTGGATGGTTGGTGTAGTGACGACGATAGGAGAGAAGAGCGAATCAGATGATGATGATGAAGACGATGATTTGTGAGATGAGAGGGGAACGAATGAGGTGAGGGAAGAGAGAGGGTGAGTGTTAGGGTGAGAGGGAAGAGAGAGGAAGAGTGTTAGGGTAGCGTGTGAGTGTTAGGGAATGATACGATTTGTGGGGGTGAGAAACCCGGTTTGGTGCGCTTAAAAGAAGCCAATCAAGTGGGCTTTGGCCCAAGATGATTTGGGCCACGTTATTTTATCTAATTTACTGATCCGATTTGATAAATGACAGGATCAGTTAATTTTAACTGATCCGGTTTGAAAAATGACCGGATCAGTTAATGTTAACTGATCTGGTTTCGAAAAAACCGGATCACTTATCTTGTGTCATATAAGGTTTTTTCCACTAGTGTTCTGGCGGGGCGCGGATGTGTCGTTGTGTACACCGCACCCGGCCAAAGATAAAATTTCTCCTACTCTCTTTTACACTGAGGAAGTATAATGGAAGTAGGGGTCGTATCCACAGGGAAACAGGGACGAGTTTAATATTCAGCGTGAATCGAAACCTTGATTAAGCTAAGGGCCGAGAAACCTAATAACAAGGGGGGTTTTCAAAAGAGTTATAAACAAACTAAAACTAACTAGCACATAAATAAAATGAGAAATCAATATGGAAAGATCTTGATTCCGATTAACATCCACTTCAATTCATTATCGATCATTGAACCTCAACTCTAATTATTTCCATGATTATCTATTGTTGAGAACTAACCTCGCATTCTCCTTATTCTTAGTTGAATAGCACGATCAGCGTGACTATAAAACCCTAACTAAAAGATAACCTAGTCCGATCTGCGTCTAAGTTCAATCCAATAGCAGCAATAAACACAGAGAACCAATAGACATGCTAATGTCATAGACGCGATAAACATTCAACAGTTGATTCACTTTCCCTAAGAAATAACCAAGATGATCTGCATCTAAGTTACTCCCTAGTTTGCTACAAATTGATAAAAGAATAAAACAATCCGATTCTATTCTTAAACCTAGCATTAGATTAACTACACAATCAAACTAGTAACATTCCTAGCATAATTATGCAATAATCATAGATCACAAGCATAGAAATTGAACCATAATTAAGGAAAATAGATAGAGAGGAAAGATCTCACAATAACGGTTGAAGCTTCATGTTAATTTCTCCAAGAACAGTTCAAGCTACAATCCGATAGCATAAACCAAATCCCATAATTGAAATCCCTAAGAAAACTAAGAAAATTAAGAAAGATAACAAAAGTGAGGAAGGAGAATTAAGAGAGGAGTGTTGGAGACTCCCTCTTCCATTTTCAGCTCTGCTCCTTCTTTCCTTCCTTCCCAAATATTAGGTTTTAGGAAGCTTTTAAACCCCGCACAAAACGTGACCCCAAGCCGACTTAAGCATCGCGAGTCGCGATACTGATCGCGAGTCGCGATACTGATCGCGAGTCGCGATACTGATCGCGAGTCGCGAAGGGCTCTCTGACCTCACGCACACATTGGCTGGGCATTGGCAAGACAAGCAGGTCGCGGGTCGCGACAGGCCTCGCGAGTCGCGAGGGCAGGGTGTCGCGAGGGCAGGGCGTCGCGAGGTGCGACAGGCCTCGCGAGTCGCGAGCGCCGTGGCCGGGCGAGCTTGCTTCGAGCGCGCACTGGGCTGGCATGGGTCGCGAGGTGCATGCGTGCTGGTTGTGCGCTGGGCAGGCTTGCGATGCTTGGTGCTGCTGTGTGCTGCCGAGCTGCTGGATGGGCGAGGCTGCTAGGCAGGCTTGCTGTAGTGCTTGGGCTTGCGATGGTGGGCATGCTTGCTTGGTTGGTGAAGTTTGGTTGCGTGTTGCTTGGCTTGGGCTTGCGGTGGAGTTTGGTTGTTGTTGGTGAGATGGCAATGGCACAATGTTGTTGAGCCTCTCGAACACTTCCAAGTATATCGCTCAAACCCATTTTACCATAAAAGCTCGGAACATAAGACGTTAACACCATTTTAACTCACAAAACTCCGAACTTCCGCTAAGGATAATATATAGGGAAATTCTCATTGGTAACCTTGTAGTATTGGAAATTGTATTTGGTAACCAATTTAAAACCTTATTCCAGAACGTAACCTTGTAGTATTGATTTTTTACAAAATGTGACATTAATGAGCTTTTACGTTAATTAGTCCGTTAAATCTTATGTTTTTAGGCAATTAGTGGTAGCTGTGGTTAGTAAGTACCTAAATTACTAATCTACCCTGAATTAAACCCCCTCCTTCTTTTCCCCACCTAACCAGTCTTAAAGTTTCAAAAAAACGATCCTCCTTCTTCTCAGTTTGAGAGCTCCATGTTCTTTTTAGCCATTTTGATGAACTAGTTGAATGCAAAATTTGAGTTCTGCAAGTGATTGCCCAAAAAAGACCCTCCTTATTCTCCAAAATCTGCAGTGTGGTTGCGATCAACAAGGAAGACATTCACAAAAAAGAGTTCGAGTTCGATAAATTTAGGGTTACTGTAACCTGTTAATTTCGGGTGAATTCTGAAGCCATTTCAGTCCATCTTCACTTTACTAGCATCATGTAAGTTAGCTCTTCCCTGTTTTTAGTTTTTGTCAATGATTTGTTTCATTTATTTGTATTTCTTTGTTGTGAAGTTGTGGTACTCTGTTATGAAGGAGAATGTTGAATGTTTTTTGCGTCATACATTTGGTGTTGTGGTTGTTGTATTCTATTGCCATATAATTCCCTGAAAATTTGCATTTTGTTTAAAAATTGCAGAATGTGTGATACAGTTGGCCTTGTGTTTCAATATAAAGGGTCTAATGTGGAAGTTAAGGTTGATGATGTTGATAAGGCAATGTTTGTGGACATAATCATTGATTATTGGGACAGTGCTGCTAAACTGAAAACCCTAGTGCCTAAAAACCCAAAGTTTGTATATCTTTATAAAATGAAACACTATGAGATAGTAACAGATGCTGATATGGTTAAAATGTTCAACAATTTGCATGATAAGAATAGGATTCATGTATGGGTTGAAGAAGGTGAAAATGAGACAGATGCAGTTAAGGATGCAATTACTTTGAGGAAAACCCAGGATAAGGGGAAATCTCCTATGAATCCAGAAGTGCCACTACCAATTAAGCTAACACCTAGGAGAAGCATTAGACATTTGGAGGTTCAGTTAGTTGATAAACCCTCAGATTCCATGTCAAACCCAAATGTTGATAGTAATAGCCCTGATATGGTGGGCATGGATGGTGTAGATTTAGGAATTATGCATGCCTCTGAGGATAAGTGGACAGACTTGGTTACTTCTCCAATTAAATGTAGTAGGGATAAGTACAAAACAAGAGGAGGTAAGCAACAATTTGCAGGAGGAAATTTGGGAGGGATATTAAGAAATGAACCCTGTCAGAATGAGAGGTTGTGCTCCTCTAGATCATCTAAGTCCTCAGCTCTGATGACTAAAAGGGTTCCAAATACCACTGCAAAGAGGAAAGGCTTGGTGGTTTCAAGGGGTACAAAAATAATAGACAAGCTCACTAGGAGGAGGGAGTTAGCTGAGAAAAGACTAGCTGAATTGCAAGCTGACATGGGAGATGATGAGTCAGCTGATGAGTCAACTGATGAGTCAGGTTATTCACCTACTGAGAGTGAATGCATTTAGCTTCAAACTGGAAGAAGGCCCATCCAGGCCCTTTGATGTTCAGCTTGTTTTGGAAGGCTTGTGGAGCCACTTCTGCCTTCACATTTAAGAAAGCCATGGATTAAATTCAGAATGTAAACCCTCAGGCTTTGGTTTGGTTGTCTAAGCTGGGTGAACAATCAAGATGGAGTAAACATAAGTTCAACCCAAATATCAAATGTGACCTGAACAAAAGCAACTTTGTTGAGAGTTTCAATGCTACTTTGGGAACTGACAGATGTAGACCAGTGTTGACACTCTTAGAAGGTTTGTTACTTTCCCCTAACAATCTTTTAACTCACATATTTTGGCATATTTTGGTTACTAACTGGTTTTCCATAATTGCTAGGGATAAGGAGGGTTACAATGGTCAGGCTAGCCACAAGGAGACAAGTATGTGAAGAATGGGAGAGAGATGATGTTTGCCCAAACATCTTGAAAAGAATTCAAGTGCTTAGCCAGGATTCAAGAACATGTCAAGCACATATCTCTGATGATGGTGAATACGAGATTGTAGATGGGAAATCAGTGTTACCAGTTAGTCTTCACACCCAATCTTGTGCATGTAATGCTTGGCAACTAACTGGTATACCATGTAAGCATGGTTTGAGGGCTATACTTCATGCTAGGCTGGATCCATTGAAGTTCATTGGTGAGATGTACACTGTGAAGGTGTACAAGCTTGCTTATGCAAGAGGTATCAAGTCAGTGCCAGACTTTGAACAATGGCATGACATTAATCTTCCTACTATTGAGCCACCAACAATCAAAAGGGGAGTTGGTAGGCCTTGTAGGGAATAGGAAGAGAGGTGAGGATGAAGAAAGAAAGGGGAAGAGAAGCTGCAGACCGTTCAAGTGTAAGAAGTGCAAGAGCTTTGGGCACAATGCTAGGACTTGTAAAGGTGGACCACCTAATGCACAAACTACTCAAAGCAAGACCAAGGGAAAGCAAGCAAGCAGCAACCCTTCTCAAACAGTTCAAGGCAAGAAAAGGGGACATCAACCAAGCCTAGAACCTTCCTCATCTCAACCAGTTCAAGGCAAGAAAAGGGGACATCAACCAAGCCTAGAACCTTCCTCATCTCAACCAGTTCAAGGCAAGAAAAGGGCCAAAATTTCAGCTTCACAACCTCTTCCAACCACTAGGCAGTAACTGTTACTCCTTGTTTAGATTGTGATGACTTGTGAATCATTGTCAGTTTACATTTGAATCTGTATGTTGTTGACTTAAAGCATGCTTTTTTTTTGTTAAACTTCAAGTACGTTGAAGTTGGTATTTTGTTGAACTTGAAGGAATCAAAAGTTGGTCTTTTGTTGAACTACAAGTACCTTAAAGTTCATATCTTAACAGTTTGTTTTGTTTAACTTCAAACAGCTTAAAGTTCATATATTGCAAATTCACAAAAACCATCTCCATTTCATTCATAAAATTCATTAGAATTACATAACTAAGCTTCATTGACACATAACTAAGCTTCATTAATACATAATGCAAATCAGAAGCACAAAGTACATAACAACAGCCATTTTAACAAAAAGAGCAGTCTGATTAATGAAGCTTTCTAAAGTGGCCTTCAAATTTGCCACATCTTGACCCATATTTTCTTCCCTTCCTGGCCTTCCTTCCCTTCCTTGCTGACCATGACCAACAACTGACATATCTTCACCCACATCTTCTTCTGTAACCCATGAAAATAACCCACAACGCTTACACTTGTAGTAAGGTCTTTCTGGGTTGTTGATTAACTCAGAAATTCTGAATTCAGCAACTTTTGGAGGATGACAATTGCAACAACGAGCTTTAATCCATTTGTAGTTTCCAACCCTAGGTACCGCTCTTGAATTCGACGAAGAAGATCTTGAAGCAGCCATGTGAGATGGAGAATTAAAGAGAGATGACGCGAATTAGGGTTTCTCTCTCCACGAAATTATGAAGAAACAGGGTGGGAAGTTTTTGGGGGGAAAGGTTTAGATTTTAATAGGAAAATGGAGGGTGGTTAGTAAATAACCATGGTTAAACCTTTTAAGCCTACAAAACACGAGATTTAGCTCATTAATGTCACGTTTTGTAAAAAATCAATACTACAAGGTCACGTTTTGGAATAAGGTATTAAATTGGTTACCAAATACGATTTCCAATACTACAAGGTTACCAATGAGAATTTCCCTAATATATATGCAAACATTAACAAGTATTAACGAACTCCTTAGCAAAGTGCACCCAAAATGACGTAAATACAACTTATAACTTGGGCGTATCATGTTCCCACAATAAGGTGTTTTCTGCGGGTTTTGATGGCAAGGTATGAGATTCTTGTACACAAACTCTTAGATGTGATGATGATATTAAAGTTTTTATGACGGCTGCTATAGACTGGAAGATAATCATTAGCTTACTGGGTTACTCATAGAAATCCTATCTTCCTCTTTGATTGCTTTGTTTTTATGTACTTGGCTTTTTCGTCTTGTGGGTCATTATGTTGAGCTTGCGGGTGATTAATTTTATAGGTTGATTATATAACGTGTCTCATCTTGATAATTTTTTCAGCTTATTATTGGTGCCTGATAGAATCATTTATTTAATAAATTATATGAGAACCTACTCCTGATCACCTTTGCCAAGAGCAGTATATATAAACACACTCATATAAATACACACACATACATACATACATACATAGACTATTTCATGTTATGGGCAAGGTTGTTAATTTCCTTTTGGTTTGTTTCTCGTCTTGATAGTTTTTGTGAGTTGGTGATAGTTGCATTCTCTATCGCTAGTGATTGCATGAGCTAGTTTGATAGTTCCCGTGTGGTATTAAAGTTTTGTTGAGCATTACTTGGCATTTGTGGCAAACTCAAAATTGAGGATCACATATCCTTGTGGACGGAAATGCATTGTTTAGTTATTAATTGTTAACTGCTACTTTTATTGTTGAGGAGAACTATTAACTAACTTCTGTTTCCACTCGTCACTATTGTTATTTTTCGTTAATTACTGAAATTTAGAAGCAAATTTATTAAACTATCTTTACTAGTTGATTGAGCCTCAAAACTTGGTCAAAGGAGTTCTGCTCATAGCGTTAACCTCTTGTTGCATGTAGTAGATCTCGGATCAACAAAGATAGTTCACGTTTTTACACCTTTCCATAAGACACAAGATGAGTATTCTCAACCAAGTGAGCCTCCTATTACAAAATTATTCACAAGTTCTAATGGGCAATGGTCGACTACCGTAAATTGCTTTGGAGATATATATGTTTTCGGTATGGAGAGTGTTTCTTTAGCTTTTTCTTTTATGAAAATTGTGAGTAGTGAGTAGCATGTTAATATTTTTGTTTATATGCTGAGTGTTTCTTTAGCTTTTTCTTTTATGAAAATTGTACATGCTTGTTGCAGTATTTTGTATCTAGTTCTCTTTGATTGGAATGGAGATATACTGATGCTTCTTATATAAGCATTAAATATCTGATACAGTGGTGTAGTTTGACAAATAGTATAAATTTGTTATTGTAATGCTGAAACAACAATAGTAAAGCTGATTTTGAAACAATAATATATATAACATTAACTGATCCGGTCCACTAACTGAACCGGGTCAGTTAATGTTGCTATGCATACAACATTTTGGCTCCAATAAAAAAACTGATGCAGTTTTCATGGAAAACCGGATCGGTTAATCTCATTAACTGATCTGGTTTTCCATGAAAACCACATCGGTTTTTGCTTAACTAATCCGGCCAAGGACCTGGATCGCTAATATTTGGGGACTCGCCGCGAGCCCATCCGATCGAGACCAAAACCGGAGTGGTAAGCCCGATTGTGACCGGATTGGATGGGCTTTTTTCCACTAGTGTTGATCGGAGCTAGAAACAAAATAAGGATCGTTATACGAAGAACATACATTGGTCGAATTTCCAGAATTTGAATTCGAGTTTTCTCTAACATTCGGTACTTCATTTCCGTCTGTCATTCTTGAAATCTCTTAATCGCAATCAAAATACGATGAATGATAAAAGTAAAAGAACAAAAAGTCTCTCAATCGCAAGCGAAATATGACGATTGATGAAGAAAGTAATCAAAAAATCATGTGAATTAGGTCAGAGAATCGCACTGCTCTGATACCATGAAAGTAAGGTATGAAATTCATGTAGAGAGAGAAAGGAGAAAAACGAGAGTTTCATCTGTATTGTATTGTAATTGAATCAACTGAGAATTACAGAACTAGAAGTTACTTATAGAGAGAAAGTTTGATACAGAATGTAACAACCCTTTTTATTACAAAACAAACAAACTGTTTATTGAAAGCAGTAACAAAGGTGAATATATTTCATATTCTCCCACACTTATTGAAAACCAAAAGGCACTAGCTTAGCAAGGTGATGGGCTACAAAGTTGCTTTCCCTTTTAGCATCAGACCAAATAACTATTTTTAAAAATGCACAGAATAATAAAATGTCTCCTAAAATTGAATCCAAATCAGAAAAATAAATGGCTCCCTTGGTAAGACGTGAGATAAGTTGACAATCCGACTCTAAAATCACCTCTTCGAAACCATGACTCTTGGCAAGTTTAATAGCTAAAGTAGTTGCAGCATCGGCTAACTTTGGCGGCCACCATGCTTGGGGTGCCGTTTGGTTTCATCCTCAGTCAGATAACAAGCTTCTCACCGGTAGCCATTCTAGCACACAAAGCTTACATTTGTTTGTTTTTGTTTTATTCTCTAACGTGTGGAGCCGCATTCACTTCTTAGTTTAAGTACTACTTATATTCTAAAATGTGTTAATTTGGATTTGCTTTTTAATTGAGCAACATCTGTTTTGCAATATGTGTTTACTAAATGGGCCAAGTATAACTTTGATCGGATTTTATCAACTCGTTTATTATCGCTTCAAATGCAACTTTTTAAAGAACCATCATATAATTGTTGTAAATTGACGAGTAAGAGCCAAATAATCTAAACGCAATTAATGTAAATAATGGAAGGCTTTATAGTGGTGAAATTGAAATAATGGGAGGGGAACCATTTAGAAAAAGGAGGAATTAAGCTGTTGCCTGTTGGAATATTCCCCATAGACGAAAAGTTAGATGATTTTTGACAATTGATATTTAAGTGAAAACAAATTTATACAAATATATTAAAAGGTGTGCTTGACAACGTTTATGCACCACGTGGCACCCTCCTCCCACTAGAATTTTACCACGTGTACAATTAACCAGCAATAAGTCAGATGATCTTTATTTAAAAAATACATATGCTCAAGCCCAAGCTCGAACCCCTGACCTTATGTAGAATTTCTAAAGAATCACCATCTGAGCTAACACCTTTTAATGATTCATATTTCCACAAAATAATGAATATGTTTGTACCTTTTAATGATTCATATTTCCACAAAATAATGAATATGTTTGTAAAGAATTTAGTAATGTGGCAGTCAACGCCTACTTGCAGCCAAGTTTATTTTTCTTATTTGTTTGTTTTCCTTGTAGTCATCCCCTTGCTCCATCTCCCCTTTCGAAATTCACCATGAATGTTACACTCCTCTACTTCGTAATTAATGGGTTAGCGGTACAAATTATACTTGCTACTAATCGAACTTTAAAATTGTTGTTCGAGAATACGGATTAAGAGATGGAGTTCAAAGGTCAGACGGCAACGCCCATAAAGAAGGCCAGTGAAACTGTTAATCTTAGCACAAATCCATTGATTGCATATATAATTTAATTCGCTAATCACTCCTAAATCCTGCTATTATTCTCATTGCACATTGAAGTTCAATTATCAATTTAGTAATTGCATAAGTTCGTGACTGAAATCTGCCCCTCTCTATATGTATATATAACTAATAGTTATGGTAATTGTGTGATCCCCAAACTTTTGTTGTTCCTCTTCAAGAAGGTATTAGCTAATCTAGCATAGATTTTTTTAGTTTTTGGGATAGATGGAACTTTATTTTTCAATTCTCTTTTGTTTATTTAACTGGCCGTTTTCTCTTGTTTATTTTTTGTCTGAGGATTTCTCTAATCAATCAACTTTGCAAGGTAATATGTTCATCTTCCTCTCTTTTTTCTTTGGTATAAATTTAATAAGAACACACGTTTTATCTTTTATTTGTTTTTTAGATAGATTATACCTCAAGAGTTTTGAGTACATCAACCCACTTTTATGTTTATTGTATAGTTGTACTGATGCTGGTGTGTGAAGTAGTTACTCATGGAACTAACTGGATATGGAGCGTAATTCAATTTGGTCATGTAGTGTTGGGTTAAACGTTGGGTAGGTGGGTAGAGCAAGTCATGCAATTAAAAAAGTTAAACTGATTATGACAAATAAAAAGTTATGATTATGTTAATCAATGACAGTTTGGTTGTGAATTTGTCTTTAGTTAACCAATGTCAAAGTAATGATTATTGTTTTGACACGCACTTGACAAATTTCTATTGTCCTAAAAGTAAGAATAACACTGAATTTCGGTCAAGATTATCCATTGCATAACACAACTTACAAACTACATGGTATTATAAACGACAGAAAGGACATCACACGATAAACAATAGAAACAATAGTTAAACCATATAAAAAATTAAACAATAGCCCTCCGGGGCAACGCCCGGGCCACACAATAGTTAAGTTTATAATAATCCGTTGTTTTTATAATACCTCTCTTTTATTAGCTGCAACAAATGTCATTTTACAAATAAGATAGAGAGTAAAATTTGACCCAATTACCACTGCTTTTTGCATGTGGGATAGTTAAAGTGAGGATATTATGGTCAAATTATCCAAAATCTTTACCAAGAAAGAGAATGTTGCATCTAAATAAAAAACACCTAAAAATGAAAATTGTTGCAACTAAAAAACAGATTTAGGTGAGTGCATTCATCATACACCCGGGTGTACCATGTGCATGGTACACCCAAGGCTATTTTTTTGCTCATTTACTCGGAGCTCTACCTATTATGTGATTTTGCTCATTTCGAGTTTCAAATGAGCAATGAGCAAAAAAAATAGCCTTGGGTGTACCATGCTCATGGTACACCCGGGTGTATGATAAAAATTCCCGATTTAGGTAGATTCCACAATTTTTCCAAATATAATTTTTCCACGTCATGAAATTTTTAGTTGTGATCAATGATAATTTTTTAGTTCCAAATTCTCTTTTTCACCGATACTAACAACAGAATTGAAAGCCTTTTATAATCCAGTACTTCACAAAAAGACCATTTAAGACTTCTTATCATTAAATGGTACATAGGAAACCTCTAACAGTAGATAAATACAATAGTATTATCAGATCAAATAGATTTTGTTTAAAACACGGATAATCTAAAGAATTAGATCTAAGGAAAATAAGATAAAGGGCAGATAAGATAGATTAAGATAAAATACAAACTTTGTTTTGGATTTAAGATAAACATAACCGGATTATGTTTACAAAAGGGATAAAAATATTATCCAAATATCCACTCATAATATATCTGATATCCCCTATAAAAGGCTTCATTCCCCCGTTCAACCATCACAACAAAATTATTGGCACCAAAAGAAAGCAAAAGAAAGAAATTAGACTTATGTAATGGGGAAAGGAGGAAGTGTAAGCGATGGTGCTACTTGTTCAGTTAATATGGCTGCTTGGTTATTAGGAGTTAATGACCTTAAGATTCTCCCTTTTAAGCTCCCTGCTCTTGGTAATTAATTTATCATCTTTTCTTAATTACATTCATATTTCACTTCTTTTGCAAATGTTTGATACTGTGTTTTTAAACAGTTCCTCCATATTGATTTTTCGCACTATTTGTAAACTTTACTTTGACCATATTTTTCAACATATAGCTAAATCTCAATATTAACCTACAAGATGTTGCTGAATTTGTCTATTTGTATATTTTCAAAATACCTATTTTTAATAATTTTTTTAATAATGAATAATTAGAGATATTAATGATCAAAGTTGTGCATTGGCAAAGTAATAAACTGATAAATCTTATATTATTTGTTAATTATAGGAGCTCGTGATGTAAGAGTAAGAATGAAGGCTGTTGGTATCTGTGGTAGTGACGTGCATTACTGTTGGTGCAAAATCAGTTGGTGGACTTTGCAAACAAGTCACTGCACACCCAGTAGTTTGATACTGAATGTCTTGGGAGACTTAGCCCCTGGGGGTTACCAGTTTTAATTAGATAAAACCTTGCAAACGTACTTTGTTGTAATTTAATTTAGGATTAAACTACAACGCCTAATAAATTCAGGCGAAACGCAATAAATAGAGCAAACAATAATTAATCTATTAATTAAAGCACAACATTCCCATACATGCCACAAACTTTAAGAAAGAATTTTACAACACATAGGGGGATAAGCCAGGCTGGACAACTAAAGGGAAGACACGAAGGATGTTACCTCCATGGTTCCTTGCTTCAATCGGAGAATTACAGAACTCGTCGCCAGAACATGTTCTACGTCTAAGTAACTAAACTATAACCCCATAAGGGGGTTGGCTAGGCTAAGGCTAGGCTACTGTAAGAAGAGAGTAAATGCAAGTTGTTGTGTGTTTGTGTGTCCTTTGCTTGATGATTGTTCTTCTATTTATAGAGAAGCATGATGTGTAACTTCCGTGCTTGCTTGGAGGGAAAACATTTGAATCATCTTTGATTCAAATCTCAACCGTCCTCTGGCGCTGAATAACAGTAGCCTTGCACGTTCTTCCTCATGTGGATCCGTCTAATGATTGCTCTTTAACCACCTATACGCTTATCATTCTTGACTTTCATCTCCTGATGGTCTTGACAATCTTCTCCTATTGACTTTGACTTGTGTTAACTTTGTCCACTGGGCTTCATGCTCTTGTTGGGCCTTCATGTTAAGACGAAATTAAACCTTTTGAGGTCTAATACAATGTACCATAATAAATGCTACTGGACATCTAAAAATGGTACTAACAAATTGCCCCCCCGATTTGTGGAGTGATGTACTCAAGACCCCACAAATTATGAGCATAGAAGGACTTTCAATGATTATAGCTAATATCATCCAAAGAGTATTCCGAATGTGGCTTCTTCCATTGTTCTAAGGTGATCGATGAACTTTCTTTTAGGATGACTGAATTTGGTTGAGAAGAATAACCTTTCGTGCATTCCTTCACCCTTCTTTCTAGCCATTGTGAAATCCATTAAGAAATTTTCTTCAAGATGCGAACTTGTAGGATTATTTGGAGATAACCAACAAGGACTTACATCATAGGTCATGAGATCATAACAAATTTGACATGCGCATTTGTATTGTACCAAATCTCTGGATGACGACCCATCCATCAACCTATAGACTTTTACTTTCTTTGTTGTTCCCTTGACATGGAGCCTCTTTAGATATCTCTAAGGCATGTTAGGTTTCCACATTTCTTCCATAATGACTTTGCCCCATGATTTACAAACCAGAAGAGATGTAACCTGATCATTCCTTTCAAGTTTAGGAAATATCAATTCTTTCATGAGATCTAAATTGGACCCTATTTGGAAGGCCATAGATCCCCTTTTATTTTCCGGATCCTGTTGTGTGACAGGATTATCCCCGAAATATTTTTGGATAGAAGAAACCCATTTGGTGGATTCATTCTTAATAAATTCATCTTTATCTCCGAGATATGACATTCAATGCCTTGTGATGATTTGGGCATTTTGATGGATATGGCATATGTTCCGAACAGTTGACGACAAATATGAGTATATGTGCAATCCATTTTGATTTTACGTTTTGAATCTTTTAGAAACCACACACACACACACACACACACACACACACACACACACACACACACACACACATATATATATATATATATATATATATATATATATATATATATAGGTTGAAATGTTTCAACCGTCCAATAATTATTTCCTAACTACCTCATTTTATGCAAAGTGATAGATAATTTTTTAAGGAAAATAATACATTAACTGGACAAATAGCCGTTTTATTTCAATTTGATGAAACAAAACTTAAACTAAAGCAATTGGAGCATAATAAACAAATGTATTATTAATAAAGTTACCATTTGGGGTAACTTGGTTACATTCGTCCTATGACTTATCTTTATGAAGATAGAGTCATTAATTAATTGAAAATGCTTGGATCTAGAGACAATGTTTGGAAATGGTTCCTGCACACTACCTTTACCATAGCATTATATTCGTAGACTTCCAACCCGCGCCCTGCACTACTCTTGATAGTTGTAAAGTAATAGTCTTCTCCAGGGGAGTTGTTGAACCTTGCCTTGAAGATAACGTTGTGGTAGCTACTGTCCCAAGCGTATCTTTTATCGATCAATGCGATATACATCCAAGGAAGGAAAAATTTTTGGGCTAACAGCTCCCACAATTTGCAGACGCACTTAAAAAGTACTATCCTCCCTTGATTTTCATCTTGACCCTCTTCTATCCTCACCACTTTGAGGGAGGTTTGAGTGCAGGAGAGAGTTAGACTCTTGGCATAGACCCAATTCAGCCTTTGAGGCCTTGGGAATTTTAAGATAGTGGAAACCTCCTTGCCCCACTTCTTACAAACTGTTAGCAGTTTGTCTTGTGACTTCCCATCTAATTTGGGCCATATGTAGGTGGCCAGGAGATCGATATTTGTACCGACCTTTGTAGCGCTTGAATCCACCAGCCCTGGATCTTCTGGCCCCATCACAGGTGCATCGCCAAAGATGCACGCCATTTGCTCTGCCCATCTGGCCCTCTCAGTTGTAATGAAGGCTTCTTTGTCTTCCTCTATGATGTCGAGGGCGAAGCGATGATTGAAACAATCATCATCAAACTCTGCTGCTAAGTTTGCATATGCTTCGTAGTCCATTTTAATTCTTGAGATGAAAATGTGATGATGGGGTGCTATGGCCAAGTCCCTTTAAATAACCAATTCATTTGTTCAACGGCTATTTTCATAATAACTTCTAGGATCAGTGAGTAATTGAGTACTTTGACCCCCTTTTTTCGAGAAGTTTATGGACTTTGTTGTTGATTATTATTTATTTTAAGGCTATCAATTTGTTGATAAGTCTTAAAATTAATATGTCACCTTTTAGGCCTTTGGGCCTAAAATTACTTCCTTTAGGTTCATTATTCATTTCATGAATAATAATAGCCCACTGTTTTTTAATGATTTGGGGATATATTTTACATTGATAAGATAACATTCATTTCATTAACGAAGTTAAAGCTAAGTACATAGTTTATTATAGAAAATTTAAAGTTCGTACTATGACTAGGATTACTAAGTATCTGCCATGCTACTTGATCTATCAAGTGCGGAGATGGGCGAAGCTGATGGTGATTTGTGGCTCCTCATGTTCATCAACATCAGGTGCATCATCATCGGAGTAATCCTCATCCAATAGCATAGGGATGCCTCTTCCTGATAAGTGCTCTTGCCATAAGAGACATGTACATTTGTACTGTATGAGTTTTTTGAAACTCATATTTTCGTCCACTTGGACTACCCTATACTTTCTAGTGAGCACGCCCAAACTGCTCTCACAGACTATGGACCTGTGATACTTTAGTGCGAGTTCAGGAGGAAAATGTTGTTTTGCAATCCCCATGCCTTGCAAACGCTTAGGAGTTTTAACAAATCTCCCTTTTCCATTTTCGACCATAGATTCATTGCTAGGAAGTCGATATCACTTCCCATTATGGTTGCACTATGCCTTTGCTGCTTGAGATCTCCAAACTGGACCTTTGGGTCATTTCCAAAGAGTCTTATGATTTTGATTTGCCATTTTTTCATCTCCTCTTGTAACACCCCGGAATTTCAAAGCGGAAAAGAAAGAAATAATAATAGTATTAATAGGACGATGGCGGAAACATCGTCTTCTGGGAATGTCACTACTACAAGAAATGCGTTTAAATAACTAAGTGATAAACCAACATAAGTAAATAGTATAAATAAATTAAATTAATTAGAGTAATATCCAAAAGACAAAACTAACTCTTCAACTAACTAAAAATCTAGACCTAAAACAACTATCATTTCAATGCTCACAACTCAACCCGAACCCAAAACCAAAGAAGATTCCCATCAACATAACCTGCAAAATATATAACAACAATCCACAATCAGTGGGGAGTAACTAGCAGTTCTCCCAGAACAAAAGAAATCAAAGCATGATTCATACGTAGATTAATAAGAAAGGAAATAATAAAGTCAAGTCAACTACAATATGCATCCACTTCCATATAACTCACAAATAACACAAATGAATAATAAATAGCAAGTGAGTTGGATAAAAATAAATAAATCATCTCAAAAGTACTTTTATAAAAATAGAAGTATAGGTAAAACAAGTTATTGAGTCAGAAACCGAACGCCAGTGAATCGCAATTCACTTCCTAAGGTTTGTCAGATCGCAATCTCCAGGTCAGTCTATGGGCTTACGTTCTCCACTGCATGTGTCTAAGAATGGCCAAACTCCCGATGCAGGGTAGAACACGCAGAACTCCCTGACCTCTCGGACGACAACAATTAACCCAGGTGTACCCCTAGTTCGCAAACCAGGTGGTTGACATGTTCTTCACCAGGGACTACATCTATCCCACCGGATATTCTTATCTCAAAAATAAAATCATAAATATCATCAAAGTATCATTCATCTGAAAAATATTCGTCAAAAGGGATGTCACCCGGCCTTATACCCATAATTCATCAAAAGATATTTCTTCAAAATTCCTTCAAAGTAGTAACTTACAAACTTAGAACAAATGTTCCAACAATAAATACTTTGAACATCCCTAAGCATCAACAATGATAATAAACTACTTTTTACAGCTCTAACAGTTCAACCAGAAATACATCACCAATTAACTACAAGGCTTATTCAATAAAAGAGTAGTAACAATTAATCATTTTTCTCATAAATCAAACATAAACATAATGTTACCCAATAATACTTACTGCAACCTACTGAACATCAGCATCCAAGAACATAATAGATTACAAATTATTTATGATTAACAAGCTCTCAAATAATTTAAAAGAGTATCCTCAATTTCACAATAAAAACCCAATAATAATTACTAAACTAAAAAGTTCGAGCTGTAAAATCACACAAAAATTATCATACGACCCTAATGGCTCTACTGACATGGTATAATTTTTTATTTATAATTTTCGGACTCTAAAAGTATTTTTAAACGTTAATATACAGAATACACAATAAAGCCAATATAATAATTAAAAATAAAAACAAACGTACATAAATAACCAAAAATTTACAAAACATGAATAAACTCACGGAAATACATAATATACAAATAAATGAATTTTTCGGCTTCCAGAAATAATTTTCATGATTTATATACTGACAGAAACGATAATGCAAAAACAAATATATCAATTAAATAAACAGGTAAACAGTAGGAAAAAATTATTCTAAGGCATGGAATACATACTACACATATAACATGATCCATGAAAAATAATTTCAGTAATTTTAACATTCGTGTAATAATTATTATGCAAATAAGCCAAAAACGCACAAAATACCAATTAAATCAAATAAAAACTAAAAAATCAGACGAAAATTATTTTTCTATATACAATATTCATACAGCATGCATCAAGTATGTTCATGTCAAATTTCGTCAATAATTTCATTCAAAAAGTATTTTAAATAATTCCTAACGTAATAATCTAATACCGAATAATACTTTAATCTCTAGCGTTCTAAGATAACTACTAGTTACCTGGAACGTCGGGAGGAGAGCGAGTCTAAAGAGATACGAAAAATATGTGCAATCCAAGTCCTCCACGAACGAAAATTGTACCAATAAGTCACTAGGCGTTTTCTTCTTGAACGTTGAAAAAATCTCATTTCGCACTGCTCTGTTCCGACCATGATTTCCGGTGATCAAAAGCTCGGATTCTAAATCGATCCGGTCAAAGTTATGAACAAGATGTTATAAACGTTCTGTCTAAATTTGAAGACGATCCAACGGTTAGATCTCCGGATACGGTTATTTTCGTGAAGGTGTGACAGGAAAAACCGGGTTGAACCTTTCTATTATTTTCCTCTTCCTTTTCTCTCTTTCTTTTCTTGAAAACGGCGTGGGTTAAATGACAATAATGCTGAACTTCTCTTATTAAAAATTATAATTTTATGGCAAGGAAAAATGAAGGGTTTAGGAGAAAGATTAGGGGGGTTATGGGGGTTACAAACTACCAAGAGTCATCAATTAAAAGAAATGAAATAAAAGAAGAGAAACTTCTTCCTTCTCCCTCCCCATAGCCGGCTGTCAAAGCCCAAGTACACCAAGATGATTTTCGGCCCAAGTCATCAAAGGTCCACGCATCAAAAGTCCGTCACGCGACAAATCGATAAATTCCTAAATCGCGCCTAAACTTTGAAAATACTTAATAATGAAAATAATTCTAATAAATTATATTATAAATATAAATATAATGCACACATTAACAGACCATATAATAAAATAATAATCCGGCTCCCAAATTATAAAGAATAAAAATCATTAATCTAGAGAAAATAATAGTTTTAGGGAAAACTTTTGCGGAAAAACTAGGAGCAAAATTATGGGTTGTTACACCTCTTCTCTAAAATCCTCCCAATCTTCTTGCGTAATGTCCTTATTGAACCGATGCCTCCAACATTCACCAGGAAATGGTAGAGTAGCAACCTGTTGGTTGGCCATGCTCACAGATTTTTTGGGTTTGTTGATGGTAGAGTAAAGATATTATGAGTGAAAAATTCTCAAGGTTAAGGTAGCATATTTATAATATGATTACTATAACCGTTATATCTATTTGTTAGGGGTTAATGAGGCTATTGATATTATCTTTTTAGATAATTATGTCACGTTATATTTTTATAACTGACCTTAATCTCTTCCGGTTATTTTTATAACTGATTTTAATAACTTCAAATCATGGCCCTAGTGGATAGGAATGGGTTTGCCCATTAACTCCTTAATGTGTCATGTCACTGCTAGGAGTTGGCCATTAGTGGCGTGTGAAGTTAGATGGTAATTATTACTTTTTGAAGTAACTTCTTACCATTAATACATTTTCAGGGTTAGCATCCCAAGATTCACTTTATTTCTTCTTCTATTTAATCTTAACCGTGGATTTTACATTATTTGATTTGACAGTTATTTTTTAATAACATAATATAATTTAATTCGCACAATTTTGATTTGGCAAAATAAACAATGCAAACCAGATATGAGATAAAAGAAACTTGGACCGAGTTGAGGAAATTTAAATTTTATTGATTTAAAAGGGAATTTACAACCTAGATAAAAAATTTTATCTTAGGATAAAAATTTACAAATTTCGTTTAGAATTTTAGAATTCTAAACTCTAGGCCTATGTATAATCCTCTGGAGATCGTGGCTTGTTGATGATATGGTTTTATATAGATATTTAGGTGCATTTAGGTTGCATTTCTAGTTCATATTAGATCATTTAGGTGCATATTTGCATGATTTACTCAAGTTTTGCTCTACTACTCCCCGTTTGCGTGTTTCGATGATTTTCAGGTTATTTTGATGCAAATTGATTATGATTATCTAAGATCAAGCCTTTTAATCATTGATGATGGAGATAGCTTGCACAAGGATCACAATGCATCCGTTTGGGACAATTTCGAGTTGGAATGAAGCAAAGAGTTAGTGAAAGAAGTGCCAAAACTGACACTTGTTCACCATTTTGATCATAACTTTTGATACAAAATTGATAATCAAGAAGTTCCAGTTGGGTTGGAAACTAGACTTAAATATCTTTCCAATGATAGGTCACACGCCCCAAATGGACTTCTGGTTTGAGAGATACAGCCTTCGCAAGTTGACGCAAAGTAGCAGTTTTCTCGCCCGATAGGATCGGGCGGCTCAGCCCGATCGGGCCCGAGAACAAATTGACCTGGTGGCGTTCTAGAGTTGAAAACAAGAGGAAAAGGATCTCGCCCGATTGGATCGGGCGTGTCCGCCCGATTGCATCGGGCGATGGTCATTTTGGGCGCTGATGCGTTTATTGTGCCCGACTTGATCGGGCTTGGTTGGCCCGATCGGGCTTCTCCTCCGCGCGCTCATTTAATGAGTTTCGGGCTACTTAGTATAAATAGAAAAGTTAGAACATCTTTGTTTTATCTTGTTTTTAGTCATTATTTCTCATAGTTTCTCTCAAGAACCCTAGCTTTTTACTACTCTTCATTGTGATTCAAGATTGAACCTTTGGATTATTCGCAAGTTTAATATAGTTCATTAATTTGGTAATCTTCTTCCTTGTTCTTTTCATTATTATTTTCTTCTCTATTATTGATTAGATTAGTTTCTTAGTTATTTGCAATAGTTCAAAGTATGGATTTTTATATGGAATTTGTTATTGTTTTCTTAAGCATGAGTGAGTAGTTTTATTTCTAGGATTGTGGGGATCTATGTATGCAATGAAAGATTGATAGATTAGTATAATTACCCTTTATTTCAATTGTTTCCTGTGATTGAATCGTTCATGCTAGATTTATGAATTAGGCCTGATTTGTATTTCTACTATCGCAATATTGAATCTGCTTCGAGAGGAGAGATTTCGTATAGGCTTTCAATCATTAGGCATAGTGATCCTTAACCATGCGAGAGCGGCTAGGTGATCTTTGAGGGAGGTAATGTTCGAGAGAAATTACATGTGCCCTAGATAAATTGACTTATTGGGTGATTATTATTCGTCTCTGATTTCCCGAATTGTATGCATAGTGATCCATAATCCTAGTTCTTTATCAATTGATTATTATCTTCATATTTAGTTCTATCATTTGCCTATTAGTTTAGTCACACACCAATTTTCATCAGATTTAGTTAGTATAATATTAGAATTCAGATACAATAATATAACTTTCTCCCTGTGGATTCGATCCTGACTTCCCTGACTACTTGTTAGTGGACTTTAGGTTATTTTTGATAAGGTGATACGACTTTAGCCTGTCAAATTTTGGCGCCGTTGCCGGGGAGACGGTTTATTACTATTATATCTGTACTGTCAAATATTAGACTAACTGTATATATTATTTTGTAAATAATTTTTTTTTTAATGACGTCTATCTCTTTTCCCCAATTTGAACATGAAGTGTTTTGGAGATATAAGCTTAGATTTGAGAACTTTCTTGGTCCCGACCATTTATTTGAACAATGGGAAATTGGTTTAGTGATCTATGAGGGTTTGAATGATGATACGAGGGTAGTTGTAGATTCCACGAGTGATGGTAAATTCATGGATATGACACCTGAAGTGGGTTGTAATTTGTTTGAGCAATTAGCTCGGGAAACCTTTGAGCGGGAGATGACAAGATTTGTTACTCCAACCCTAGAAAATTCATCTATCTATGATTCTCAAACTCTTACCTCTCCATCTGATTTTTGTTCTTGTTGTCACTCTTATGATCATGATATTTCTCTTTGTCCACATAATGAGTCATATATGCATGTCAATAACCCTATCCCTGAGTTTAATTTGTCTAATGCTCCATCTGAATCTAATAATCTCAAAGATTTTCTTTATGATTTCATGAATGAATTAAATAAGGTTCAGGAGGATTACATGTTGCAACTAGCAAAAATTGCAGAAAGTCAAAGATCAATAGCATCTAGACTAAAATCTATTAGCCAACCTATTGAGCAACATTTGTATTATGATGATGTGTTGGTTGAGAATGCTAGTTCATTAGAAGAAGGTTATCATTTGACTCTTGGTGGTAGTTTAAATAAGGAAAAGATGGATATAATGGATGTTTTTGAGGAGGAAAAATCATTAGTTATAGAATCAATGATTGAAAAACCATTTGTTATTGAACTTTTGAATGAAAACTCCTTTGTTGACAAGCTTATTGATGAGAGTGAAGTTTTAGGTAAAGAGTTTGAATATGTTGAAAGCATACAAAAATTCGATGTTGAGCCTAACCTGCATAGCACTCATATCCCGTTTTCACGGAAGCTTGATCTTATACCTTCATCCCCTGTGTTATATCCTCCTTGTTTTCTTAAAGATCTATTGTCGCATGATAATTTTGACCAAGTAAATATTCATGTTCATCCTGTGAAACCTGAGGAATTGCAAGATAGTTGTACATTTTTTTTCTTTTTCTTATGATTCTTTGTCTTGTGGTACCTCTAACCCCCTATTAGTGAATATAATTATGCTTTGTCGTCAAGCCATATCGAGTGTTCAATAACATGTTTGCGGGGAATTTGATAAGTTCTTTGAAGGCATTGGATTCTTCATAATGTAAAACGTATTTCGGTCGTGCGGGACCCTAAAAAACCAGCGCTTATCGGGAGGCAACCCGACTTTCTAACCTTTAGTTGTTATCTTTATTTCTACTCTATGACTACTTTGCTAATGTGTGTTCCAGTGGCGTGCTCTTGGTTGTGGTGGAAGTGTCAATACTATTTGGCACACTATATGTTCATTACCCACCTTTTCTGTGAGTTGTCCCCTTCCCTTTTTTTTTTTTTCGTTGTTCTTCTTGGTGTTCACATTGAGGACAATGTAAAGTTCGGCTTGGGGAAGGATGTCACTTCGTGCATGTTAGTTGCATATTAGAAATAAATTTATTGCTTTAGTAGGATTATTACGTGGTTTGTACCGCTCATTAGGGGTGGGAGTTTACATGTAACGAAAAAAAATGTACTGCTTTCTTAGTTGCATTAGAATTTTTTTTTTTTTCTTTTTTTCCATATTAGATTTCATATCATTTTAGTTTGCATCTATGGGACTATTGCTAGCACTTTTTGAGAACCTTGTTGATATTTCACTACACTTCCTAAGTGTCATCCATCTTGTTCATGATTCTTCGTAGCACTATTGTTTTGCAATTGATCGTTTGTGGTAAGATTGTTTGATCTCTCTTTGGCTCGATTTAACTTTACTATGCAGACACCCTAATCTAAGTGAGCTTCTGTGCCTATAAACTGACGTATCTGTGTCAGTTATGTTCTTTCATGTGTGATTAGTTCCTTAGTTGTCGCATTGATCTTGACTTTGACTTGGTACTCCTTGATATTTGATACTGCATACATTTTGATATGATTGAGGCGTTTCATTTCATGATCTTAGCTCCAGAGTTATTCTTTTTTTTCATATTATCCTTTCTCTAGCCCCGTTGAGCCTTCCTAACTATGCTTGATTATTTACCTATATTACAAGCCATTAGTCTCATTTGATTCTTGTCCTAAGCCTAGCTTGGGGGAGCGAGTATTAGTTTTGGTTTGGTTTGTATTGAATTGAAGTGCTCTATTTGTGGTTTAGATGGATGGAAAATATGTTTAGTGAGCTTTGAAATTGAATTGAAAGTTTGAAAGAAAAAAAAAAAACAAAAAGAAAAAAAAATGAAAATGAAATGATAAAGAAGTGAAAAAAAAGAGATGAGAATAAAGTAAAATAAAAAGGGTTATTATTGAATTTCTTGATGAATGGAAAAAGTGTTGGTTATATTTTTTGGAGTTTGTTGGTTGTTGCGTGGAGTTGTTGTGACTTTTCATGGTCATGTTTTCAGTTATATGATGCTCCCCCTCATTGGTTTTTCCACCACAATTCCCAAATTATTCTCCATACCTTTAACCTCAGCCCCATTACAACCCTTAAAAGTCCTCTTGATCATTATGTATTGTATTGTTGAGTATTAAGTGAGTCAAAAAGTCAAAGTTAAAGAGTACATGTTTCATCTGAGTCGACTTGATTAGGTTGAGTGTCATCATTTATCCTTTAAACACATGAGAGACTTGAGCGCGCATAACTATAGTGAGGTCTGCTAGGTTTGGTTAAATCCAGCTTGGGAGAGATGGTATGTGGTATGATTGGAGAGTTCGATTGTGATACATGACATGCTATGCGGCTTTGTTCGAGATTGTTTCGATTCTTGGTTTGTGTAGTGATTATATCTCTTGTGTTTTCGATTGAGTCTATGGCCATATTGTAGTCCTTTATTGTAGGTTGTCTTTCTTTTCTAATGTCTATGTCTTATTGCTTGAGGACAAGCAAAGGTATAGCTTGGGAGAGTTTGATGATATGGTTTTATATAGATATTTAGGTGCATTTAGGTTGCATTTCTAGTTCATATTAGATCATTTAGGTGCATATTTGCATGATTTACTCAAGTTTTGCTCTACTACTCCCCGTTTGCGTGTTTCGATGATTTTCAGGTTATTTTGATGCAAATTGATTATGATTATCTAAGATCAAGCCTTTTAATCATTGATGATGGAGATAGCTTGCACAAGGATCACAATGCATCCGTTTGGGACAATTTCGAGTTGGAATGAAGCAAAGAGTTAGTGAAAGAAGTGCCAAAACTGACACTTGTTCACCATTTTGATCATAACTTTTGATACAAAATTGATAATCAAGAAGTTCCAGTTGGGTTGGAAACTAGACTTAAATATCTTTCCAATGATAGGTCACACGCCCCAAATGGACTTCTGGTTTGAGAGATACAGCCTTCGCAAGTTGACGCAAAGTAGCAGTTTTCTCGCCCGATAGGATCGGGCGGCTCAGCCCGATCGGGCCCGAGAACAAATTGACCTGGTGGCGTTCTAGAGTTGAAAACAAGAGGAAAAGGATCTCGCCCGATTGGATCGGGCGTGTCCGCCCGATTGCATCGGGCGATGGTCATTTTGGGCGCTGATGCGTTTATTGTGCCCGACTTGATCTGGCTTGGTTGGCCCGATCGGGCTTCTCCTCCGCGCGCTCATTTAATGAGTTTCGGGCTACTTAGTATAAATAGAAAAGTTAGAACATCTTTGTTTTATCTTGTTTTTAGTCATTATTTCTCATAGTTTCTCTCAAGAACCCTAGCTTTTTACTACTCTTCATTGTGATTCAAGATTGAACCTTTGGATTATTCGCAAGTTTAATATAGTTCATTAATTTGGTAATCTTCTTCCTTGTTCTTTTCATTATTATTTGCTTCTCTATTATTGATTAGATTAGTTTCTTAGTTATTTGCAATAGTTCAAAGTATGGATTTTTATATGGAATTTGTTATTGTTTTCTTAAGCATGAGTGAGTAGTTTTATTTCTAGGATTGTGAGGATCTATGTATGCAATGAAAGATTGATAGATTAGTATAATTACCCTTTATTTCAATTGTTTCCTGTGATTGAATCGTTCATGCTAGATTTATGAATTAGGCCTGATTTGTATTTCTACTATCGCAATATTGAATCTACTTCGAGAGGAGAGATTTCGTATAGGCTTTCAATCATTAGGCATAGTGATCCTTGACCATGCGAGAGCGGCTAGGTGATCTTTGAGGGAGGTAATGTTCGAGAGAAATTACATGTGCCCTAGATAAATTGACTTATTGGGTGATTATTATTCGTCTCTGATTTCCCGAATTGTATGCATAGTGATCCATAATCCTAGTTCTTTATCAATTGATTATTATCTTCATATTTAGTTCTATCATTTGCCTATTAGTTTAGTCACACACCAATTTTCATCAGATATAGTTAGTATAATATTAGAATTCAGATACAATAATATAACTTTCTCCCTGTGGATTCGATCCTGACTTCCCTGACTACTTGTTAGTGGACTTTAGGTTATTTTTGATAAGGTGATACGACTTTAGCCTGTCACTTGTCGCCATCGGTATCTTCATCTTCCTCATCATCTCCAACAGCGGCGTCGCTGGAGTCATCGCCAACAGGATAGAAGAAGCGTTCTTCTCTGGTGAAGGGTTCTTTGAGGAGATCTTCCTCGTCGACCCTCATCCGCTTGGCGGCGGGCTCATCATCATCTTCATCCTCATCCTCATCATCATCATCGGATTTATCTAATGATGGAGGGATGCCCTCTTCGTCTTCTTCTTCTTCCTCTTCTTCCTCCTTTTCCTCCTCTTCCTATTCTCTCTCTTCCAGTATTTCTGGAGGAGGGAGGAAGGGCTGATCAACCTCTTGTGGGTTGACTTCTTGAACCCTTGTGATACAGGATTCAGCGGATGGCTGAGGAGCGTCCATTTTCTGGAGATGGAAGTTTATGGAGAAGGAGATTAAGGAGATAGATTTTGGGGATATTGTTTCAAGAGATGAGTAGTGTGAAGATTTCCTTACACTTACCCCTTTTTATAAAGAGATTTACCCTCTCTTGAAAAACGGAAAGTTACGCCCTTTAGAAATAGGCTCTTGAGTAACTGACCCCTGGAAATGGGCCTTTAAGTCACGCGCCCTTTGAAAATGGGCTATTTAGATGACTCTAGGACCTTATGTTTTAATTTGTTAAAACTAGGCTTTAACATGACCCAAAATAAAACGTATCACGCATTGTGCACGTGTTCTCTTCTTTTATTGTTTCATTTGGGTTGTCTTCTCCATTAATACCCTTTTCAAGGATTTTAGGAAAATTGGAGATCTTTCAAACAAATTTAATTCACTTTTTAAGAATTCACAACCATCACCAAATTTCAATTCACTATGTCTAATGAAAGAATTCGTGAGTATGAAATTCGTGAAGCACTTGCTAAAAAACGTGATGCCATGCAATCTGAGGCAGCTCGTCAATTATGCAACGCCATTAGAGTGAACCTTGGGACTTATAAGTCTCAAGTGTTCTGGTAAGTGAATAAAAGCTCTGACTCTAATACTCCTTTGGAGGAGAGGATTGCCACCATTGGTCCTTGTTTTCCTTTCTAGATTCAAAAATCAAAGCGCCAAACTGTCTTAGAGCAACAGTGCTACTCATTCTTGGACCATATTATCTTAGAAGATAATAAGCCCAGAACGCTTTCATTTGCTCCAAAATCCCTTCAACATTTGCATTGGCCTTTGACCAGCAAACCTTTTAAAGGTTGGATTTCAGGAGTGGATGCAAGAGCATGGTTTCTGCGAATGAAACCTTTTCATGACAAATGGTCCAAGAACAAAATATTGCCCTTCTTAAGACTAGCTTGGTATGAAACCATCCCCTTTGACGGGGCTATGTCTACTGCCTTGTTGGTATGTTGGGACCCTGCCATCAACCACTTCTTGTTCCGATGGGGACCAATGACTGTGACATTAGCTGATATTGCCTTCATTACTGGGACTTCTCCAACAGGTAAATATGGAATTGAACTCCCTATCTTTCACCATGTTAAAGAACATAACCAGCTGTACAGTCAGTGTTTATCAACTTTTCGTCAAATTGCTAGTCCTTCTGCTAGTGCTAGCAAATGTTGCTTTCAGAAATTTGTTGATTTCTTTATTAATAAGGATACTAATGAGGAAGTTATTTCTCAAGAGGAAGTACTTTTTCTCACTTTTGCTTTCTACAAATTAATGATGTCTAGAGCTGGAGGAGTAGTAACATTATGGCTATCTTTAGTTGTTAACATCTCCTCTACTTCTGAAGAAGTAGCTTTGGCTCCTGTTCTATTGGGACAACTTTATATATGTCTTTTCAGGAGTAGAGAATCCTTCAAAGGTTTGGGAATTCATACCTCTGAGTCTCCCATATTCTCTACTGACAAGGGATTTGGACCCCTATGGCTCTTGACTTGTTAGGGCCATATGTATCTACCTTGTCTGATGGTTATCGATCCCTCTTCTACTTTTAAAGCACCTAAGGGTTCAGAGGAGGAGGATTTTTCTTTTGATCCCCTTTTGTTCCTCTCTAATCTTAATGATTGTAGCTGTTATGGTGAAGTCAGCTTTAATCTTGTATCTCCAGACGAGGTTTGGCATCCAAGTTTGATTCTTTTGTATCTCTTAGCTTCTAAGTCCAATCCTGGCGTCTGGAATATTTTCCCGGGTAAGATGGTTTTTTCTGTTGAAAATGAAACTTGGCGCCATCAAGCAGTGCCTGCTTGGCTGCAATCCTTGAACATCCACTCTAGTTCCTTAGGGAGTGGAAACTTTTGGAGCAGTGTTCTTAGGTCTAGGGATTTAATAGCTGATGAGCCTGAATATTTTGGCTTTGAGGCTTATAGTCCACAGCTGGTAGCTAGACAATTTGGATTAGTCCAAACACTGGTCATTCCTTACTTCTTAACCCGCAATGATCCTTGGATTTCAAGGGGTCGTTTTGAAGAAGGTAGAGCCCTTCATAGTAGAACTCTCAGCCTGACTTCCATGTCCATCACTCCTTGGAAATGGATCACTAAAGCTGCTCGAGGCTTCCATCTGTGGTGGGATCATGTATTCCCAAATAACTCAACGTGTTCTGACGCTTTGGCGAACTTTGAGGAACAACTATTCTTAGGCCAAGTAATTTCTATCCTAAGTTATTTTGTAACTTTTTGTGGGAATAAATATTACTAAATCTTCTTTTGTGCTTTACTTTTAACTTTTTAGCAAAAGCTGACAAGAAGAAGCTACGAGTAACTGATGGTATGACAGTAGATTCTAGATTTGACCAGTTCTATTGGAATACCATAGACAAAAGGGTTCCACCTCATACCTCTTCGGAGGATGAACACTAGGGGAAAAAAAGGAAGGGTTGCGCTGGAAGGGCTGCGTTTTTTGAAAAACGCTGCCCTTCGTGTATGAAGGACTGCGGTTTTCTTGAAAACCGCAGCCCTTTTAGTGAAGGGCTGCGGTTACCTAGAAAACGCAGCCCTTCAAACTGTATGAAGGGTCATGTTTTATGGCTAACCGCAGCCCTATTAATGTAGGGGTCGCGGTTAGCCCGAAACCCACAGACCCTTCATACACGAATGGTTTGCGTTTTCTAGGATAACCGCAGCCCTTCCAATCCCGCCCAATTCAACCTATAGTTTTGCGCGCAACACACAGTAGACACTCACTCGCAAATTTCCCTCGCACACTCACCCCTCTCCCTCACACTCACTCGCACTGCCCTAACGGCCATCACCGGAGCACCGACACATCGCCGGAGCGCCGTCCCATCGCCGGTGCACACTCATTGACGTTGCCTATTAACGTTGCCTGAGCTCCTTCTTCTTCTCTTCTCTCAGCACACCTTGACGCCACCACCAACACCACTACTGCATTGTCGGTAATTCCCCTCTCACTCTCTCTCTCCTCTTTTTCATTTCTCTAATTAATTTGTTTTATTTAATTTCTCTTCTATATTGTGTTGTAAAATGTGATTGTAGGGGGTGGGGGAGGGGCTTGTGGAGGGTGGGTAGGGGTGGGGGTCTTGGGCGAGGGATGGGGGATGGTTGGGGAGGCTGGGCATGGGGTGGGGGAGGGCAGGGATGCTTGGACGGGGGTGGGGGGAGGGCTGGGGAGGCCGGGCATGGGGTGGGGGAGGGCGGGGGATCTTGGACGGGGGTGGGGAGGCTGGGGGAGGGTGGCAGGGGGTGGGGAAGGGCCGGCGGGTGGGGGGGGTGGGCCGACAGGGGTGGGGGGAGGGCTTAGGTATAATGTAACTATGTAGATTTTTAGGCTTCCATCTCGTTGTTGGTTGAATTTCGGATTCGTAAATTAAAGGTCATTTTACGCCTACATGGCAATGAGGAGTGCGGTGGGGGCGAAGAGGGGGCGGTGGTGGTGGGACCGTGTTACAAATGTGGAGAGTGAGGTCACATGGCAATGGAATGTTCTCCACATTTGTAACACTTCTCACTATCTCCGCCGCTACCAGCTGATGGGCATTCCATTGCCATGTGACCTGATTCTCGGGTCATTTTAGGCCTATTTTAGCCTTTTCGCTCCCGAATCGTACTTATCGAGTCATTTAACCCCAAATTCTTTTTGAACATGATTATATGAGGTATAATGTAACTATTGGGTAGAGTTTTAGGCTTCCATCTCGTTGTTGGTTGAATTTCGGAAACGAAAATTAAAGGTCATTTTACGCCTACATGGCAATGAGGAGTGCGGTGGGGAGCAAGAAGTGGCGGTGGTGGTGGGACTGTGTTACAAATGTGGAGAGTGAGGTCACATGGCAATGGAATGCTCTCCACATTTGTAACACTTCTCACTATCTCCGCCGCTACCAGCTGATGGGCATTCCATTGCCATGTGACCTGATTCTCGGGTCATTTATGGCCAATTTTACCTTTTCGCTTCCGAATCGTACTTATCGAGTCATTTAACCCCAAATTCTTTTTGAACATGATTATATGAGGTATAATGTAACTATTGTGTAGAGTTTTTGGCTTGCATCTGTTGTTGGTTGAATTTCGGAAACGAAAATTAAAGGTCATTTTACGCCTACATGGCAAATGAGGGAGTGCGGTGGGGGCAAGAGTGGCGGTGGTGGTGGGACTGTGTTACAAATGTGGAGAGTGAGGTCACATGGCAATGGAATGCTCTCCACATTTGTTACACTTCTCACTATCTCCGCCGCTACCAGCTAATGGGCATTCCATTGCCATGTGACCTGATTCTCGGGTCATTTTAGGCCTATTTTAGACTTTTCGCTTCCGAATCGTACTTATCGAGTCATTTAACCCCAAATTCTTTTTGAACATGATTATATGAGGTATAATGTAACTATTGTGTAGAGTTTTAGGCTTGCATCTGTTGATGGTTGAATTTCGGAAACGAAAATTAAAGGTCATTTTACGCCTACATGGCAATGAGGGAGTGCGGTGGGGGCGTGAGTCGCGGTGGTGGTGGGACCGTGTTACAAATGTGGAGAGTGAGGTCACATGGCAATGGAATGCTCTTCACATTTGTAACACTTCTCACTATCTCCGCCGCTACCAGCTGATGGGCATTCCATTGCCATGTGACCTGATTCTCGGGTCATTTTAGGCCTATTTTAGCCTTTTCGCTTCCGAATCGTACTTATCGAGTCATTTAACCCCAAATTATTTTTGAACATGATTATATGAGGTATAATGTAACTATTGTGTAGAGTTTTAGGCTTGCATTTGTTGTTGGTTGCATTTCGGGAACGAAAAGGTCATTTTAGGCCTAGTTTTGCCTTTTCGCTTCCAAATCGTACTTATCGAGTCATTTAACCCCAAATTCTTTTTGAACATGATTATATGAGGTATAATATAACTATTGTGTAGAGTTTTAGGCTTGCATTTGTTGTTGGATGCATTTCGGGATCGAAAAGGCATTTTAGGCCTATTTTAGCCTTTTCGCTTCCAAATCGTACTTATCGAGTCATTTAACCCCAAATTATTTTTGAACATGATTATATGAGGTATAATGTAACTATTATGTAGAGTTTTAGGCTTGCATTTGTTGTTGGTTCCATTTCGGGATCGAAAAGGCATTTTAGGCCTATTTTAGCCTTTTCGCTTCCGAATCGTACTTATCGAGTCATTTAACCCCAAATTCTTTTTGAACATGATTATATGAGGTATAATGTAACTATTGTGTAGAGTTTTAGGCTTGCATTTGTTGTTGGTTGCATTTCGGGATCGAAAAGGCATTTTAGGCCTATTTTAGCCTTTTCACTTCCGAATCGTACTTATCGAGTCATTTAACCCCAAATTCTTTTTGAACATGATTATATGAGGTATAATGTCACTATTGTGTAGAGTTTTAGGCTTGCATTTGTTGTTGGTTGCATTTCGGGATCGAAAAGGCATTTTAGGCCTATTTTAGCCTTTTCGTTTCCGAATCGTACTTATCGAGTCATTTATCCCCAAATTCTTTTTGAACATGATTATATGAGGTATAATGTAACTATTGTGTAGAGTTTTAGGCTTGCATTTGTTGTTGGTTGCATTTCGGGAACGAAAAGGTCATTTTAGGCCTAGTTTTGCCTTTTCGCTTCCAAATCGTACTTACCGAGTCATTTAACCCCAAATTCTTTTTGAACATGATTATATGAGGTATAATGTAACTATTGTGTAGAGTTTTTAGGCTTGCATTTGTTGTTGGTTGCATTTCGGGAACGAAAAGTCATTTTAGGCCAAATTTTGCCTTTTCACGTCCAATTCGTACTTATCGAGTCATTTTATTTTATTTTTGTTGATCTAACTCCTAACTTATTAGTATGTAACTGTGTGCAAGGGGGGGGTGTGCATGGGGGAGGTCCGGCAGTGGGGGGGAGGGGAGGGGGAGGGTGTGCATGGGGGAGGTCCGCGGGGGGGAGGGGAGTGGGAGGGGTGAGGGTGTGCGGGGGGAGGGGCGGCGCAGGGGGAGGGGTATCCGGGGGGGGAGGGCTGGCGGAGGGGGAGGGGGGGAGGGGCAGCAGAGCGGTGGGGGAGGGGAGGGTGTGCAGGGGGGGGGGTGTGGAGGGGCAAGGGGGAGGGGAGGGGTTGTTCGGGGAGGGGGGCATGTGCGGGGGCTTGGGAGGGCCGGGCAAAGACCGGCCGGAGCCCTCCCAAGCCCCCGCACATGCCCCTCCCCCCCCACCGCACCCCCTCCCCTCCCCACACCGCTACCCCTCCTCTCCCCTCCCCCCGCACACCCCTCCCCTCCCCGCACACCCCTCCCCCCTCCCATGCACCTCGCCCCCCTCCCCCCCCCGCCGCCCTCCCCCCCCACCGCTGCCCTCCCTCCCCCTCAACCGCACACCCCCCCTTGCCCCCTCCCCGTTGCCCGCCCCCTCCCCCACTGCTGCCCGCACACGTAACCCCTCCCCCTAACTGCCGCCCCCTCCCCTCCCCCCCTGCACACCCCTCCCCTGCCCCCCCTCCCCCCTGCCGCCCCTTGCACACGTAACCCCCCTCCCCTGCTGCCCCTCCCCTCCCCGCGACACCCCTCCCCTAGCTGCCACTCCCCCTCCCCCACCGCTGCCCCTTGCACACGTAACCCCCCTCCCCCTCCCCACCGCTGGCCCTTGCACACATAACCCCCCCCCACACCCCACCCCCCTTAGTGGCAATGTTAATTTTAATTTTTTGTTATATTAATGCATATATTTGTACAATTTCAGGGAGATGGTGGAAGTGCATACGGATAACACCACAAGTGGTGCTGAACACACTACCGAGGATGAGTCTTTCGATGTGAGAAAGGAACGGGGTAAATTGTCTCGATCTCGTCGTGAAGAAATAAACGCACAAATGCCTAGGAAGTCATTGGCGACGAAAAAGAGAAAAGGAAGGGGACCTACAAAGTCACTAGGGAAACACCCAAATATGACTTTGGAGTACGATAACATGGGTCAACCTTGTGGAAAGTGGCGTCAAAAGTATGGCATGCAAGTTGGCATTTGCATGCATAAACTCTCCATTCTGCACTCATGGAAAGAGGTGCCCGAGGGATTGAAGCGGTGTCTATGGGAAGATACCATAGTAAGCTTCATGTACAATAACGTTTAGTTTCTTAATTATTTAGTTAAATATATGTGTAATATTACTTATAGCATATAAATTACAACATTTACGAAAACTAATTTGTGAACTGCGTTTTTTGTAGAATCAATTCAATATCGAAGATGATGAAGCCAAGAAGAATGTATTTCTATCCGCGGTTGCCCAGAGATTCAGAGATTTCAAGGCTAAGTGAGTATCTGGGTGGATCACTAAGCGGAGGAAAGTAGTAGGTACAAAGAAGAAGAACATCTACGGCGGAGGAAAGTAGTAGGTACAAAGAAGAAGAACATCTACGACGGAGAAACACAAGCCGATCCTAAGGCTTCACCGGAAACATCATCTGGACCATCCAAATTACCATTTCAAATATGGAAAACTATCAAACCTGAAGAGTGGGAAGCATTTGTTGCCAAGAAAACAACCCCACAAGCTATTGTAAGAATATTTTATTAAGATTTAATACACTTAGATCCAGTATTATTTTATAACACCGTAGCTAACCTTTGTTTATAATTGTGTGTTTTAGGCAAGTCGTGAGAAAAGTAGCGCGAGTGCAAAAGCTAGGAAGTATTATCATCATTTGGGTGCTCATTCGTACAATGAGGCGAGAGAGAAGTGGATGTTCAGCCATTACCCCACAATAGGGTCGACAACGGCAACGGGGACTAGCTCAACAACGACAGTTGCACAGCCTCGGCAACCAGATAGAGTCCTCGATTGGTGGTGTTCGATGCATGGGGTTGATGCAAAGGGAAAAAGAGTCTTGCCTGATCCCGGAACACAACAGATAGCCAACGCCATTGTAAGTACAGATTATATGGTTATATAAGGTATATATAATATAACTTTTGCGCTCACGAGCATTTCTCTCTTATACTTATGTAGATTGGCTTGAAGGAAAAAGAGGCAACTGGTGAGTTCACTCCTAAAGGACACATTGATGCATTGCACGAAACTTTAGGAAAGGACCACAGTGGACGCGTGAGGGGCGTAGGAGGTGTCCGCCTCGGTTTGAGAAAGGTATATGGTGATCAATACACTACAGCGACAAAATCAAGTGTAAGTAGTGTGAATACGGCAACGTCAGTAGATGTGGAGGCTATGAAATCTGCAATTCGGGAGGAGCTAAGGGAGGAGATGACACATAACTTCAACGCCATTTTGGAGCAAATGGGTTTACCGACTTTTGCTGCATTCAAGAAGGGTAGTGATATTACACCTAGCCAGCCTGATCCACCTGTAGTACCCGAGTTGAAGGTAATCACTTAATCCCTTTGCTTTGTTAAAAAACTATTGTTCTTAAATGCATGAAATTCTTACTATATATATGTTGTTTCATAGACTAACTATAAATAGAGTTTTTTTTTACAGGAAGAGACACCATGTGAACTATTAGCTGGAGAAGATGGTTATGATAGTTTCATTCTCGTAGCTCATGGCCATGCACAACCCCCTAGTGACCGAGTACGATTGCATAACCAGTTAGTGGATGATAATCACTATGTGGTCACCCTCAATGAAATTGTGTCAGGTTTCGAAGAATTACCTCTTCCGCTGCCGAAGCCAGAAGTTGGTCTACAGTTACTAAATGATGCCCTTGGCAGTTATGTTCTGTGGCCGCGTGCATTGGTGCGGTTTTCAGATGAGGTACAATGATTAACATTATATATATACATATATATATATATATATATATATATATATATATACATATATATATATATATATATACATATATATATATATATATATACATATATATATATATATATATACATATATATATATATATATGTATATATACATATATATATATGCGTGTTTTCTTTTATAGTTCCTATGATAGTCAGTAATATCTTTACTTTTAACTAATTACTAGGTTTGGGGGAAAGCCGACTCACATGACAGGAAGGGAAAGAAGGCATGTTCACCTTATAAGAAAGCAAGTTTACGTGATGAAGGTGAACGAAATGTGGTGAAGGGAAATGTTTCTAGGACAAAGAATCCACTTATTATCGATCCAGAGGTGGTGCGGAGCCTTACTATTCCATGCTTTTGGTTACATGAGTGCGCTAGTGATTTACCCGATGAAAGTGCAATTGAGGTTCCTTTGGGGGAGCAAGAATTCCACTACCTTGAGGACTCATCGACATTCATTTCTAAGGTTGACATTAAAGAATTCTTATGTGAGGTAGAGTTGAATGTTTCCATGATACAAACATTCATGAGGTAATACATAAGTATATAAATTAAATATACATATACATATGCCTTAAGTAGTTTTCAATTCCATAATAAGTAATAGTTTACTTTTAATCAATATAATTTCTCAGGTTATTATACAATGAATTGCTTGCAACATCTAGTGCAATGTTTGGCTGGTTATGTCCAAACATAATACGAGATGACAATTGCTTACAAAACAAAGCCGAAGTGAAAGAGTATCTCGACATAAGTTTCAAAGCATCATCTCGTTTTGGATATCATCAGATCATTCTTGTTCCTTATATTGAAAAGTATGCTTGTTAAACTCGCTTTACTTTAATTATTCGATACTTAAATTGACCTATTAATTGTTCTACGATTAATAATAACTATATTTTCTTGCTGTAGGGCTCATTGGACACTGCTTGCGATATGTTTGTCACGTAACGAAGTCTACCACTTTGATTCTTTGCGTCGACAACCACCACGGACCTTACTAATCAAATCATTGTTAAATAGGTAGCCTAATCGAAACTCAATATATGCGCACTTATTAATATTACACATTATTCATCATCTTTAAATATATAAACCGGTTAGTACATCTAATCTTATAATAATGTATTGATGTAGTGTGATGAAGCATATTAGTGCAATAGGACTTCGAGCACCAAAAGCTCCTGTTTGGATATCAGTCGAGGTAACATGACTAATTTATTTGTCCTTATATAAAAACACTTTTAGCCACATACTACACATCTAACATGAATGTCATTGGATGCATCCTTTGGTGAACATTTAGTGTCCGCAACAAGATGATGGACTTGCATGTGGCTATTACGTGCTGAGGTACATGTTCGATATCGTCAACCATTGCACTAACGCCGATGATCTTCAAAAGGTATGTAACTTATTAGTATATGTTAGTTTAGATTAGATCGATTGGTAATAGGTATTAATTTGTTTAGAAACCAAAGTAGCACATGCATATATTTGGGAACGAAAATGTCATTTTTAGGCCTATTTTTGCCTTGTACGCTTCCAAATCGTATTTATCGAGTCATTTAACCCCAAATTCTTTTATAACATGATAATATGAGGCATAATGTAACTATTGTGTAGATTTTTAGGTTTGCAATTGTTGTAGGTTGAATTTTGGGAACGAAAAGGGCATTTTAGGCCTATTTTTGCCTTTTCGCGTCCAATTCGTACTTATCGCTTCATTTAACTCCATTTTCTTTTTCAATATGATAATATAAGATATAATATAACTAGTGTGTAGAGTTTTAGGCTTGCATTTGTTTTTTATTGAGTTTCGGGAAGGTATATGTCATTTTTAGAACTACTAACTACGGTAAATGATTGAATTCTTATATTATGTGTTTATTCCTTGGTTGTTTTGCAAGGTTTATATGAATAACACACCACGTTTGAGGGCCTTCACCACAGACGAATTACATGAAGTTCGGGATAAGTTGGCGTCCCACATTTGTGATGATTGCTTATGATACATCTACTAGTTTGTATCAATTCTATGTACACTTTTTACATTATTAAATATATACATATTTAAAGTTAATTATTACGTTCAAAAACTTGTCATATATTATTGCAATTTGATCGTTTTTTTTTTTTGTGTCGAAGGGAGGTTTTGGGTGAGGGTGGGGTAGGGGGCCGCCATGGTGGGCGGCTTGGGCTGGGCTATGGGGGTGGTTGGGGGTGGTGGGCAAGCAATGGTGGAGGAGGTGGCGAGAGGGTGGGGTGGGGTGGGGGTGCAGGGGAGTGAAGAGGGGGTGGGGTGGGGGCGGGGGTGGGGGCGGGGGCGGGGAGTGCGGGCGTGGGCGGGTGTGGGGCGGGTGTGGGTGGGGGTGGGGGGGGTGGGGTGGGGGGGGGGGTGGGGGTGGGAGTGCGGGGGTGGGCGGGGGGTGGAGATGAGGGGGGGCAGGGGTGGGGGTAAGGGGGGGGGTGGGGGTGGGCGGGGGTGGGGGGTCTTTGGGGTGGGCGGGGGGGGAAGGGGGTGCTTTGGGGTGGGCGGGGGTGGGCGGGGGCAGGGGGTGGGGGGGGTGGGGGGGGGGCGGGGGGGGTGGGCGGGGGTGGGGGGGGGTGGGGGGGGGGCAGGGGTGGGGGGCGGGGGGGCGGGGGAGTGGCCGAGGGGGGCGATTTAATTTATTTTTAAAAAAAAAAAATTGAATGTGAAGGGTCATGGTTTTAAGCCTAAACCGCAGCCCCTTCATTTAAAAAGGGTTGCGGTTTAGGCTTAAAACCGCAGACCCTTCATTTATAGAAGGGTTGCGGTTCGGGCCAAAAACGCAGCCCTTCAAGCTTAGAAGGGGCTGCGTTTTGGCCTAAACCGCGGCCCTTCGTTGTGAAGGGTTGCGGTTAAAAATCGCAGCCCTTCTTATCTATTGAAGGGCTGCTATGGAAAGGGTGCAAAAAAACGCAGCCCTTAGGGCTGTTTTGACCGCAGCCCTTCCTTATTTTTCCGCTAGTGGAAGATGATGCTGCTTATGATCAAGGAGCTTCCTATGGAGAGGTCCAAACTGTGGAGGACATTCAAACCATGGGGCCACTGGAGCAGATTGACCCTTTCAAAAGAGCTGCAAGGAAAAGAGATTATAATGTCTCTCTCGCTTCCAAGGACACTCAACCCAAGGGATCGGTGGAGCAATCCGAGCCTTTTAAGAAGGCCACAAAGAAAAGAGATTATGGGCGTATTTACGCCTCCAAACCTTTAAGGCATTTCAACAGAAACGTCCTAAGTTAGAGGTTTCTTCAGAGATACCACAGTATATCATCTCCTCTGATGAAGATGATGACAAGACCATATCTCAAATGTTCAAAAGGAAACTCGTAGGAGTCAAAGCAAGTATGAATTTCACCTTTACTCTCTTTATGAGAAGTTTCACTTTTAGAATACTCGATTAATTTATTCCGAGGTTCCTCTCGGTGCCGATGACATTGAGCCTAAGATTGTCAATGATCCTTCTTCCGAGAAGTTATCACTTATCACCTCTTGGCTCTGCCAGCCATTCTTCAGGAGATGTTCCCAAGATAGTTGATCCAGAGTTAAGTTCAAAGGGTGGTCCTGCTGATGAACCTGTCATCAATCATCCCACTTTAAGTGGTGCTGCCCCCCAGTTGGAGAATGTGGCTACCACCTCTTTGGAAGGATGTGTTGCCCCCTAGTTGGAAGAAACTGAGCATTTTCATGTGGAATCTCCTGATGAGGACTTGCTTCATCAATTTGATGAAGATCCCTTGGATACAAGTCCTTTAGATATTGAAATTCCAAGCTCTCATGATGCTACCACTATTGTTATAGCAATTCCTTCTATTGCTGGAAATGAAGTTCCAAAAGATGTTATTCCCTTAGAGGTTACACCTTTACGGAGCAGTACTGAACTTGTGATTACCTCTATTTGCAAAGGTTCTCCATCAACTTCAAAGATCTACTTCGGGGGTGTCCGCCTTTCTTTTCTCATGAATTCATCTTAGATTTCCTCTATATGAGTCCATGTCCTCATAATACCAGATTTCACTCTCTTGCTAACTTGGCTTCTCTTCTTTGTGATGCAGAGGGAAACACTCAAGCAGCAAGTGTGATGAAAGAGTCTGATGGAGGGAAAGAGGTTAATCTACAGACAGCTCTCATTGTGAGGGATCAACCTACCTCTGCCAACAGTGATCATTCCAGTGATGGATCATCTAAGCACATAAAACAAGAAGATAAAATCTGGGACCTCTGCTTGACCTTGACCAACAACCCTTATGATCAGGCATCTGCACAGGCTCTTAAGCAGATTTTGGAATCCCTGATTTCTCAAGGCTTTGAGTACTGGATACATTGTCTTGGTTATGTTAAGGAAACTCTTCTTCAATAATGTAATGATGAATCAAGAGTCCAACCTCTAAAATTCTCAGCTCAGAAACTTCAGGAAGAGGAGGCTTTTTTGGAAGCTCAAGCTAAATCCTTCAGAAACTTCAGTAAACAGATCCAAGATTCTTTGAGTTCTTTTGATCAAAAGCCGAGGCTTCTTTCTGAGGAGAGGCAATTTCTACAAAATCGCCTGGCTGAGATTAATAAAGAGGAGATCAATATCATTAACGAGAAGTCTTCACTCCAAAGCTCTATTGATATCAAGAGAAGAGGCTACACCAAGGGCGAACAAATCTTACTCATTTGAGGCAAGAAATGTTCAAAGATATGGCTGTACACCAAAGCTTGATTCTCCAAAAAGAGAAACTTTGTAATGCTTGGTCAGCCATTAAGCACCTTAGTTTAGATGTTAGACAATGTTGGAATGTCTAAGATGCAACATTATTATTAATGTTGTAATTTTTTAATGATCCCTTGTTGTTTGAAACAATCCTGCATGTTTTTGTTGAAACACAGGATCATGTTGTTCCCATATAGATGGATGATATTTCTTTAGAAATTTGCCATTCAAGGCTCTATTTTTTATGTTACCATCTATATCTTTCAATAGGTATGCGTGTCCAGACATTTTCTTATGAATGATGAAAGGACCCTGCCACTTAGGTGACCATTTCCCTAGTTGTGGATCTTTGTAAGCTGCTTCTGGCATGAATATTTTCCACACTTTATCATTCTCCTGGAATTCTTTAGACACTTCTTTTTTGTTGTAGGCCCTAGCAACCTTTTCTTTTTGGATTCTCATTTTGACTAGGGCTTCTTCCTTAGCTTCTAGAGCATCCATAACTTTAATATTCATCACCTATGAATAGTCATCTCCTGATAATCCCATTTGTTGGGCTACCCTTGATGATCTTACATTCACTTCAGCTGGGATCACTGGAGTATGTCCATAAACTAAGTTAAAAGGAGTAACTCCTGGTGCTTCCCTTTTAGAGGTCTTGTAGGCCCATAGGGCATATAACAACAACTCATCCCATTTTCTCGGGTTATTGTCTATGAGTTTTGAGATCCCTTTTACTATGATCTTATTGGTAGCTTCAGCTTGACCATTTGCTTGAGCATAGTAAGGCGTTGAATGCAATTTAGTAATCCCAAACTGGTTAAGATATTCCAGTAAGTCATGATTTCTAAAGATTGTGGCTTGATCAAAGGTTATAGTTTATGGAATTCCAAATCTTGTAAAGATTTTCTCTTCCAATAAATTTATGACAACCTGGGTGTTGATCTTGTCGAAAGCCTGAGCCTCCACCCATTTAGTGAAGTAATCAGTCACCACTAGGATGTATGAATGCTTTTTAGAGGATGCAGGATTGATTTCTCCTATGGCATCCACTGCCCATCCTCTGAAGGGCCAAGGTTTAAGAATGTACTTAAGTTCTGAAGCTGGTGCCCTGCTTATGGATCCAAACTTTTGACATCTTTTGCAACCCTTAGCATAGTCTATACAATCCTTTCTTATAGTGGGCCAATAAAAACCATGTTCGTGCAACAACCATCTCATTTTTAGGCCATTTTGATGAGCACCACATAGTCCTTGGTGAATTTCTGCCATGAGAGTTAGAGCTTCTCCAGCATCCACACATTTCAAAAGTAATCCTTCGGGATCCTTTCTATGTAGTTCACCAAACTGTATATGGAACTTGGTGGCTGCCATTTTGACTCTATTCGGCACCTTTGTTCCAGTGGGGTTCTGGAGATATTGAATAATTTCGTCTCTCCAGTCCTTCTCCTCTCTTAATATTAAAATTCTATAGACTTCCAATACGTTCTCTGATATTTCTTGACCAGATTCAATGAGAGGTTCCAGGATCTTCTCTTGGAAAATGATATCTTCATTTTGTGAAGATATCTCTTCTCTAGCAGAAGCTATTTGGGACAGCTGATCTGCTACTTTGTTTTCTTCTCTAGGAATGTGTATGAAAGTGATTTCTTTAAATTGTTCAGACAATTTTTGTGCTTTCTTACCATACTCCTGAAATACTAGTGATATACTTTTGAATTCCTCATTTATTTGATAAATGACTAATTGAGAATCCCCATATATCTTTGCTTTCTTAGCTCCCAACTCTAGCAGTATCTCCAATCCAATTAATAAAGCTTCATATTCAACTCTATTGTTGGTACATAGACCCTTTAGGGTTACTACTAGTTTAGTTGGGATCCCATCAGGAGATAGAATATATATTCCAGCTCCTACTGTTTTTCTGGTGTTGGATCCATCAAAGAACAAGACCCATGGAAGGATGTCCTCATCAATGATTCCTGAGTCACAACCAGGATGGGTTGCTAAGAAATCAGCTAGAGCCTGACCTTTCACTGCCTTTTGTGGCACATATTTCAGGTCGAATTGTAGTAAATGTAAACTCCATTTGCTTAACCTTCCTTTTATAAAAAGTTGGGGTATCATATATTTTATGACATCTGTTGGAGATACTACTTCCCTTTGTAAAGGCCATGAAATAATGTATGAGCTTGATTGAGGCATCATATAAGCACAAACACCATTTTTCTCGCCATGGTATACCTTTTCTCAGTGTCATGCAGGATTCTACTTAGATAGAATATAGCCTGCTCATGTCCTTTCTCATTTTCTTTAGTCAGGAGACTACCAATGGAATCTTCACAGGCAGACAGATATAACCTTAGTGGCTTTCCATTCTGCCTTGGAGGTATCAATACAGGAGGACTTGTCAAATCTTGTTTGATTTGGTCAAAGGTCTTTTGATGCTCCTCGTTCCATTTAAATTCTGATTCATGTTTTAATATTAGCAAAGGCGAAAACTTTTTAGTTTTTCCAGCTAAGTTGGCCATGAATTTTCTAATATAAATGACCTGTCCAAGGAATCTTTGCAATTCCTTCTTATTAGAAAGCGGCTTGGCTGCCAACACTGCTTTTGCCTTGTTTTGGTGATCAATTTTCATTCCATTTTTGTGAATGAGGAATCCTAAGAAGTTACTAGCTTTAACTCCGAATACACATTTGAGTGGATTCATTTTTAGGTGATATTCTCTCATTCGAGTGAATGACATAACCAAATGCTCTTTATGTCTTAAAAAGTCATTTGATTTTACGAGGATGTCATCCACATATACTTCCATGATCTTACCAATTATGTCCTTAAAGATTGCGTCCATTGCTCGTTGGTATGTGGCTCCAGCATTTTTTAGTCCAAATGGCATGGCCACATATTCAAACAAGCCTAATGATTTTGGACATCTGAAGGCTGTTTTGTTACAGTCTTCATGTGCAATCCTTAACTGGTCATATCCTGCATACCCATCCATAGAAGATATGTATTCATATCTTGATGCTGCATCTATTAGGAGATCAGCCACTGGCATGGGGTATTGATCTTTAGGTGTTGCTCTATTTAAGTCCCTAAAGTCAATGCAGATTCGTATCTTGCCATTTTTCTTAACTACTGGAGCTATATTGGAGATCCAATCAGCGTATTGGCAAGGCCTTATGAACTCTGCCTTGAGGAGTTTGTTTATTTCCTCTTGTATAGGCTCTGTCAGTTCAGGCGCTAATCTTCTAGGACTTTGCGCCACAGGCTTAAATCCTTCCTTGATAGGTAGTTTATGTTCTACTATTCTCCTATCAATGCCAGGCATTTCATGATGTTCCCAAGCAAAACAGTCTTTAAATTCTTGTAGAATTTTTATGATTTCCTGTTTTTCTTGGTTAGTGAGGAGCTTACTTATGTAAGTAACACGTGGATTTTCATCATCCCCTAAATTTATTTCTTCTAGTGGATCATGAACCTCTTGTTTAATATCCTCACTTTTAGCCCATACTTTCTCATCCTCCTCTTCTAAGAATTCAGTTTCGTATAAAGTTGAGCAACATGCATTAGAGTTTATAAGAAAATCCTCTTGGTATTTTCTAAAAACTAAATCTTTCATTACTTGATCAACGATAGGGGTAAACCCATTACAGCATTCTTCTTGGTTTATAAACATAATTCTATAAGAAAAATACATCCTCACTCTACAAACTAATGAGAGCTAAGAGTTAATCATAGTCTGGCGCCTGTTGAATATACTCATATTTTGATTGGATCTCTTCAACTTCTAGGACGTCATCAAGTTCTTCAATGAGGATTGCACCTGAGTCTTCTACCTCTTGGTGAGTTTGTGACTCAAGTTGTAGAGCAACCTCAATTTTGATGGAAGGAACTGACTTTAGAGAGTCTCTGAATGAAAACAAAATCAGGAGATGTAATTAGACAAACTTCCTCATCTGCTTGAACCATCTCAAAAGTGTCACCATTCCACAAGATCAAAACTTGGTGGAGTGATGATGGAATAGCACAATTATGATGTAACCAATCTCTTCCTAGCATGGCATTATAATGAGTACCATTTTCGACTATGAAGAAACCAGTATAAGTAGTTTTAGTTCCTACTCTTATCTTTAAAATAGTCAATCCTTCCACTTTTTCTGATAAACCAGAAAAACCAGTTATGTTGATTTGTATGTTATGCAAATCTTTTCTAGTCTTTCCTAGTTTTCTGAACACATAGAGTGGCATAATATTAACAGTCGCTCCAGTGTCTACCAATACTTTGCCTAAACGAACTCCCTCAAAATCAACATTTAGAAATAAGGCTTTAGTGTGCTTATTATCAACATCAACTGACCTAAAGATTTTATATATGATTATTTTCTCTAGGTTAGATTTTAAGGATGTCTTATTAGGCAATTTCTTAAGAGGTGCATTTAAGTAAGATGACAAGCTTTGAGAAGAAGTAATTTTAAATTTACCTGCCCTTTCTTCCTTGTCAATTTCATCTGCCCATGATGTGGTATTGGTCTGAAATTCTGGTTGGCCTTCTGACTTTTTGAACTCTGTTGGTAGCATGATCACATTACACTGTGCTTTTTGTCCCTCTCCCATCTCTGTCAGAGGCTCGCTCATCGCTGGGTCTCCATCCGTAATTAAGTCACTGTCTGAAACCAATAAGTCCAAATCTTCAGATCCAAACTCTGAATCATAGTCCTCACTAAAGCCATTTCCCGGTTTCTTTTTCATAAGAGAATCACCTCATTGAGGCTGCTAGTTATCATGCTTTGTAGATGATATACCACATTGCTCCTCTTCTAGAGGTAGCAACTTAGTAATACCAGCTTAGAGCGCCTCCTCATCAATTCTGATGTTTGCTATAAGGGACTCCTGCACATTTTGAGTGCTAATCTGAGCCCTTGCTGCAGCAGCTTTTGCACTTAACTCCTTCATCTTGATTGTCCTACTTTTAGGAAAGTTTTGGACATCTTGTAGTGGCCAAGGCCTAATTGCTGACTTGATCTTTGACTTCCCTTGGCCCCCACGGGAATTCACCCTTCTTTTGAGAATTTTGGGCACAAGAGTTTGACTTGGCTCCCTTTCTTTCCCTTTTAAGGGGGGGCCTGAACTGGGACTGTCTTGTTTCCTCGGTCCTTGACTTCTGGACCTTTTCGGGAATGGACGCTGGTAAGCAGGCACATAGGCAGGATCATTTGGGATGATATGGGTTCTAACCATTTCAAAGGTCAACCTGTCTGCACATAGTGAGCACATTCCATTTCTCAGAGCCTTCAACCCTTCTATCGCCCTAGTCAGCAATGGGAAATTTTAAGCAGTCTCCTTATAGATTTTGGCTCTTTCCTCATGCATCACCAAGTTTGGCGTTGGGTTGGATTTATCAGGCGCCTTAGCTTTGGCTAAGTTAGCCTTGTAGGCTTCTAGCTCCATGGCATGATGTTCCATTTCTGAGACAACAAGTCTTTTAAGACTTAGCTGCCTAGTTAGGAACCCTCTGAAAACTTGGCACTGGTCTGTTGTATGTGACCCATTCATATATATGCCATCTGCATATATCTTTCAATCCCTCTTCATTGGCTATCTTTGGCATAACCACGATTCCTTCATCAAGCAATCTGTTGAAGAGTTGGTTACCTATTTCGGTAGCTTGAGATGCCTGCAAGGTAACTGTAAACATCATTAGTCTCTACCATACCACTGAATAGTCCAAATGGTTCGTCCATTCCAACTACATTAACATCTTCATCATCAGGAAACATGATATTTTTCTTATCAATTTCATCCTCGGTTTTGTTTCTAAAGACAATACATTCAAAAGTATCATGGGTTACTGCATCATGCCATTTACAGTATTTTTTACCCTTAACCTCTTCTGTAGTTCTTACTTTATGTCTCCCTACCAATTTTATCTTTTTGTTAGATAATAACCAGTCAAAGATAGAATTAGCTTTCTTAGCATCAAAAGTATATTTCCTCTTTTGTTCAGATTTCATATCTTTTGGCGCAAGAAATTCTTTCTTCCCTAAAGGAGAACATTTAAAGGGTGCTCCATGAATAATTTCTGCCACGTCCACTTCTTGTGCAGTTTCAAAGTGGAAGGGCTCGCCATTCTGAGCAAAAAAGTTTTGGTGTCTTGCTGCACTTTCAGCTTGTAGGTTCCTTTCATACCTCACAACCAATTCTGCTAATTCAACAAAATCGCCAAAGGCATGACCATCAAACCTTTTTCGAAACTGAATTAACATTCCTTCTTGAGCCATTTGTACAAATTCTCTTTCAGGAATGCTAACATGACACCTAATCTTGGCCATTTTGAATCTAGATAGGTAGTCTTCTATAGACTCTCCTAACTTTTGTTGGATTCTTGCCAGATCACTTAAAGTCACTCCTGGTTCAGTGCGTGCAAAATGATTTGTAAATTGCACTTGCATGTCTTACCATGAATGAATGGAATTCGGTGGTAAATTAGTGTACCACCAAAAAGCAGTCTCAGTAAGAGACATGGAAAACATTCTAAGTTTTAAGAAATCATTGTCAGCTGCTTCCCTACATTGACAATTGAACCTAACTAAATGTTCTTAAGCGGAAAATCTATCATTTTCGGAGAACAAGGTAAGGTCATGTATCTTAAACGTTTTAGGAAATGGATTGGCTCTATCAATCCATTCAGGGTAAGGTTTTTGACCTATTTGCCTCTGATTTTTCCTAGAATTATCCCCTACTAGTCTTTGGACTAGTGCCTCAATTTGTGCTGCCAATGGATCCTGGTGCATTCCTTGATAACCCATATTCCCATTCCCCATGTTTCCTGTTTGGTCATATGCAGGATTATGGTTAGGATTAAAAGGTTGATTTTGATAACCTCCCATAGGGATCTCCTGGTGTTGCATAAAAGTAGGATTGGGCCGCACCTTGCGCCATTTGCGGTGGGAATGTGTGTCCATTTGTGGGCATCCTCTGGCGATAAGCACCGCTGCTTGGGCAAATGGAGCTTGGGGTTAATTATAACCCGGAATATTCCCATAATAAGGCGTACCAGCCATAGTTGGTTGGTTATGAGGCATGTAAACATAGGGTAAAGAAGGACTCCCAGCCATATTTGGTTGGTTATGAGGCGCATATGCATGCGGGGTACTATTGTTATTTGTAACAAAAGTATCTTGCCTCTGTCCTCCTCGCGATGGTCCAGATTGGTGTGTGTTATCACCAACTTGTCCACCACCTATGGAAAACGAAGGTTGGTGATATCCTGACGCTTGGTGCCAGCCTGGCTCCACGCCCGCTGTCATTCCATCACTTCTCCTAAGGTTTCCATGATTGCCCTCTCCATGACTCAAGGGTATTGCCCTTGTTTGGTGCTCATGGGAGGAAGTTTGTGGATCAACTGAAATAAGTATATCTCTAGTTTCAGGGTGGGAGAACTGTACCCTCGGAGGATACCCTAGTGGAGGAACATCTGGCTCTGTACCAGAATTTCCTCTTGCTCAATTCAACGGGGCCTCTTCTAAGGCCTTAATTGGTTCCTCATTTAACTGATAGTATTTTTCGACTAGTGGTTCTAGACGAGTAAGTACTTCAGTGGCAAGAGATATTGACATTGCCGAGAAAGTTGCACTCATAGTATCATTGATATCTACAAGTATTCTATCAATCTGCCTAGAGTTAATTTCTCTATTCTCTTCACTTATCCTTTGTAGGATGTCTGTGAAGACTCTGGCAGACTCATGGGCTAGAGTCCTATAGTTGGAGTCAAATTGTTGTCTCTAACTCTCTCTGGCTTCTAACAGTAAATTATTTACTATTTCTGTGAACTTTCCATACATTTGTTGTATAAGTCCACGACCAGTACTACCTGGAGATGAGCCTTCCCTTTGTGGGGCCTCTCCATTTGACTCTTCATGACCATGGTGAATTGGTTCACCATTGTTACCATGCAGCTTATTTTCTGGAGGAGTTGAAGAACTCGTTTCCATGTTTTGGAAACTTGTTTCCTCCTGAGCAACTTCCTTATTCTTTTTAGAACGTGCATCCGGCATTTTCGTATAAACAATCATGTTTTACGGTTAGTTTTTCGAAAGTACGAAGAAGAAAGTTCACAATTTGATTATGAATCTTCTCCTCCCACTGTGGTCGCCAAAAAACTTGTTGGTGCAAAATCAGTTGGTTGACTTTGCAAACAAGTCACTGCACACCCAATAGTTTGATATTGAATGTCTTGGGAGACTTAGTCATTGGGGGTTACCGGTTTTAATTAGATAAAACCTTGCTAACGTACTTTGTTGCAATTTAATTTAGGATTAAACTACAGCGCCTAATAAATTTGGGCGAAAACGCAATAAATAGAGCAAACAATAATTAATCTATTAATTAAAGCACAACATTCCCATACATGCCACTAGAGATGGCAATGGGTAGGATCCGGGACGGGGTCCTCTAGGATCCAAATCCATATCCGTTTTTAGGCAAGGATCCAGATCCTACCCGGATCCGCTGGGTAATAAAATTGAGGATCCAGATCCAGATCCAATGGATCCTACGGATCCGGGTCCTAAACGGATCCAAAATGGATCCTAACCTAATTTCTTCAAACGACCCTAATTTTCACAATAATTAGAGATTTTAAAGAACAAAACAACGCCATTTAACATCTTCATTTATCGATGTTGAAGTAAGCAAGCATTCAACCTTAATATAACAAATCCAAGCATAAATAACATTAAGAGTTTAACATTAATTTTTACCCTTTTAATTATATATTTTAAAATAACTTTCAAAAACGGGTAATGGATCCGGATCTGGGTAATAATTTAGGACCCGGTCCAGATCCGTTTTCAAAAACTAGGATCTATATCCTACCCGGATCCGTAGGGTCCAAAATTTAAGGATTCAGATCCGCTAAGCGGATCTGGATCCACGGATCTGGGTAGGGTCCATTACCCACTGACATCCTTACATGCCACACACTTTAAGAAAGAATTTTACAACACATAGGGGGATAAGCCAGGCTGGACAACTAAAGGGAAGACACGAAGGATGTTACCTCCATGGTTCCTTGCTTCAATCGAAGAATTACAGAACTCGTCGCCAGAACATGTTCTACGTCTAAGGAACTAAACAATAACCACATAAGGGGGTTGGCTAGGCTAAGGCTAGGCTACGCTAAGAAGAGAGTAAATGCAAGTTGTTGTGTGTTTGTGTGTCCTTTGCTTGATGATCGTTCTTCTACTTATAGAGAAGCATGATGTGTAACTTCCGTGCTTGCTTAGAGGGAAAACATTTGAATCATCTTTGATTCAAATCTCAACCGTCTTCTGGCGCTGAATAACCGTAGCCTTGCACATTCTTCCTCATGTGGATCCGTCTAATGATTGCTCTTTAACCACCTATACGCTTATCATTCTTGACTTTCATCTCTTGATAGTCTTGACAATCTTCTCCTATTGACTTTGATTTGTGTTGACTTTGTCCACTGGGCTTCATGCTCTTGTTGGGCCTTCATGTTAAGACGAAATTAAACCTTTTGAGGTCTAATACAATGTACCATAATAAATGCTACTGGACATCTAAAAATGGTAGTAACAATTACCTAAAGGTATGTACGTACGTAGATTATATTTTACACAATAACGTAGTGATTATGTCGCCAGGCCCGACCCTTAGCATGTCCAAAGTGGGACACGGAACAGGGCCTCACTTCCAAAGGGGCCTCCAAATTGAAAAAAAAAAAAATTATTTAAACACAAAAGACTTGAAGCTGATAGTCAAAATGTTTGCAAGTTTGTTGAATTCAGTTCATCTTGGAATATATCAAAAGATTTTGAAGAGAAAAACTTAGTTTGATGCATGTTTGTTATTTGGTTTACTTGCATATTTTGGTGGTTTCTTTTATTTATTTTTATACAAGGGCCTATTTTTCAGTATTAGCACAGGGCCTCCATATTGTTCGGACCGACACTGTATGTCGCATATTATGTTATTCTATATTAATTAATGTTATATAATATGGTTTATAATTATTTGATTAGACAATGAGCTGTGGTGACTACCATGTTAAAGAACCTATGGTGATCGGTCATGAATGTGCTGGAATTATTGAAGAAGTCGGGAGCGAGGTCACTTCACTCGCTCCCGGAGATCGAGTCGCTCTCGAGCCGGGATCGGTTGTTGGCGGTGTGGACCGCTGCAAAGAAGGCTCTTACAATCTATGCCCTGATATGCGCTTCTTTGCTACCCCTCCTATTCATGGCTCTCTTGCTAATCAGGTACGTACAACTTCATACTATACTATAGTTTATGACAATTATGAAACTATGAACATGAAATTTAATTCGGTCCATTAACGAAATAATTATGAATGTATGTAGATTGTGCATCCTGCAAACTTATGCTTCAAGTTGCCCGACAACGTGTCCTTGGAAGAAGGAGCAATGTGTGAGCCTTTGAGTGTTGGCGTGTATGGCTGTCGTCGAGCCAACAGCCAACGTAGGGGCTGAGACTAGTGTTTTGATTATTGGGGCTGGACCTATTGGCCTTGTAACCTTGCTATCTGCTCTTGCTTTCGGTGCTCCTAGAATCGTATGTTGGAGTTTAGAGTTTAAACTCCTAAGTTTTGCTTCAAAAGAATATGAGAAGTCTTTTGCCTTTTGTCCCACATTGAAAGAATATAAGGGAAGAGTAAGGTTTATAACTATTACTCTTTGAGTTGAGTAGCAATGAGGCTTTTAGTGGATGTGTGGTGATGTGTGGTAACCACACGCGCGCCGCCGCCCGCCAGGGCCTTGGGCCTTGAACTTAACTTAACTACAGTTTTGGGTCAATAATGTATCAGCATTTAATGACCGCTTTTGTAACGGCTTAAGTTACTGTTTTTTCCTAAATTAGAGTCTCCTTTTCTTTTCCTTATTTGGCTCCTGAAATGCTGCCATGATCTTCCACGATTTCAGCCATTATCTTCCATGATTTTGGGGATGTTTGCTTTTGCTCTTCTTATAAAATAGCCTCCCAACTACTTATCTTGGGAGGGGCTCTCTACTGCCATTGGGCCATCCCCTGTCTCTTTCACCATGATTATCTTGGTTGGGAAGCTTTAATCAAAGTGTTGGTATTCCTTGTGAGGAAAGAAATAAACACACAAATACCTGTTCTCTTTCATTCTCCTGTTTCTTGGGCAATATTCAAGAGTGTTCTCAATCTACTTTTCTGTCAACACCGGAAAGGTAGAAGCCGTGTAACCCTGGAGGTTGATTGCTGAGAGTCCGTGTGTTGTTGCGGGGCAAATTCAACTTTAGGGCAGTGATTATATCACGCCACGGTTGTCAGATAATTTTTATTACTTTGTTACCAATTTTTATTCCTACATTCTAAAGTTGAATTTTCTTTGGTAACTGCGTATTGGGTTTTGATAATCTTTCCTTCGACCTACAAACGTTTTTTAATTGTCATTGTTGCATATACGAGTTTTGCTTATTGTTTAACACTTTGGAATTGTCAAAAGAAAAACGACTGTGACTATACATGAAACATGATGATTTTGTTTGTATTTGTGGAAGTGACTGTGATTCTCAGCTTTTACATGTCACCAAAGTCCTTAGATTACCGTGGTAAACATATATCTTTAGTGTAAGCTATGATTTTGTTGTGAATATGACATGTTGATTTAACTAGAGGTAGGGCCTATGATTTTGTTGTCAATATGATTTTGTTGTGGTTATGCTCCTACAGCTCAGAGAGTAGCAAGTTTGGCTGAAAGTTAGGAATTTTGATGGGTATTACAAATAGTCTTACCTGAATTTTCTTGTTGAAGTTCCTCTGTAGTGACATGCCTTTGTCATACTTTCAATAATAATGCTCGCGATGTCTGTTTACTTCTTTCTTCAGTGATAGATCTGAGTTTATATCATTCCATTGGTATCATCCGGCTCTGGATTTGTATGTATTATTGGTGACCAATTTCTACCGCCGTTCTATTTCTCTTAAGTAATAACCGCACTCTTTCTTGGTTTTTGGAGGGAGGAAAGAAAAAATGGGTTATTAAATAAGAATGCATCCAATGTAAAAAGGGTTGAGTTTTATTGTTGAAGTTTCTGCCCATGTGAAGACAGGGTGTGGGTATTAATACTTGGTGTTGTGATCAAAACATGTAATTTAATAATGTTTTGGAAAGAAATATAATATGATTGATGATTTAACATAAATATGTGGGGAGTGATGGGAGAATGAGCGTGGAGTTATGTTTCCACTCTACAATATATTCCTCTTAGTGGCTTTGGAAATCTCAGTGCTTATCTGCTTGGAACTTTGTGTTTGTCTGCTTGGAACTTTGTGTTTGTCTGCTTGACGAGGACTACGTATGCTGAAATACCAGTTTCAAATGCAAGATTATAGTATATTATTCACAAGTGCTTGCATGTCCTAATTTCTTGTTCTTGATGCTTTGGATGTTTCTTGCCACTGCGTTCGTGTGGTCGGTAGTATAGTAATTTTATAACTATTCATCATATTTACTGTGAACTTTTCAACAAGCCATTTGTGGCTCTATTGTTGAAAACTTGGAGATTGCATTGTCTCAGGATAAAGATATACAGTAACTCAAATGGCAGATACCTTGCTGTTGGTTTGTAATGCTCCACTTCCTTTATGCTATTGCACATATTAAATACTGTTAAACTCTAACTTTGCATAATATGTTATTATGTGCCCCACTGTTTGTTCTTTTTGAATAATTCGTGTTATTGCTGAATTTGTCATGCAATGTGGGGGTACGTTAGAACTTGAAATTGACTAATTAGTTTGAATTAGTGGTCAAATTTGTTGAGAAAGTTACTTCCTTGTGAGAGCCATTGAGTTAAGTGTGGCCTATTGGTTGACTCTATTAATTTGTGAATTGTTACTTCTGCTTATTGTATGTATACTTCGTTGTATATATAGAGGTGTTAGAGTTGTCATGCTATAATCCATCAAAGTCTGAGTTGACCATGTTCAAGTTATGTAGTATCGGACAAAAGGTGGTTGCAACTCTAAGTGCTAAGTTTGAATGGTGTAATGACCCTATAGTACGTCTATTAGGGGAGTTGGTTTAATAGTGTTTGTATTAATGAACTTAGTGTACTTGATAAACATGGAGTAAAAGTCAGTGAATGCTACTTGTATTATATGTTTAATCATTTAGAAGAAGGACCTGTGGCAGCTTTTGGTTTGTGGTCTTATTTGTATTATCTATCCTTTAAAAGGTAGTCTGCTTCTGGGCATGTGAGCGTGCATGTTTAGGAGCATATGTCGGGTGGAAGACAATTTTATACTCCTACTTGTTATAATTCTATTCATTATACTCTAAGAATGAGTGTAATAATACTCATAATGTACGTTAGATGGAGGCTTACAATAAAAATTATCTTATATAGTCTCTCGAGAAGTTAGTTAAGACTTTTGTGTATGTCTAACTAAGGTGGATCTTTTATCCTTGTGTGGTTCTCATGTGTTTTTGAGACCTTGTGAAATTGATGTAGTGGAAAGCGCTTCATTTCATCACTGCTTATTTTATTCATTTATATGTGAATCATATTAAGCTATTTGTGAATATATATTTTGCGTTTGCAAGAGTATGATAAAGTGTGTTTTACTGGCCTGATTGCTTTTTCTCCTTTTTGTGTTGTGTATTCCTAATAAAGTTGGTAAGTAGATCAACTAAGGAGTAACATAGATGGAACTCTTAAACTAGATTTGTCCTAGTGTTAAAAAAGGTATTGATGAACTTGATGAATTCATGGACAATCATAATATAATGATGGATTGGTTTCCCAAAATTGATTAAGAAGTTATGAGTCTCTATAGGTGCTAGTTTATGTAAAGAAGCAATATTCGCGCAAGATGAGTACTTTATGATTTATTATACTTGGGATCACTTTTATAAGTGTGTTGAAAGGTGAAAGCCAAGTTGAGTGGCTAAGGCAAAAAGGGTTCACTATAGTGGTGGTGTTGACCATTTGTTTTGTCTCTTTAGTAATTATATTATCTTCTAGTTGATTGCCTCTTATCCTTTGGTATTTGTTAGTGGTTCAAATGAAGGATTGGCATTCTGGTGTGGCAATTCAAATGTGAAAGTGAGAGTAATTGAACTCTTTGTGTGTGTCTCCTTGTAAGGAACATAAGATGAACTCTTTGTGTGTGTCTTTATGAGATCAGTTGTAGAGACCTAAGTAATATATGGTGTGAGAAGTTTTGTTGAGTTACTCTTCTCTTTGTATATGTTAATCTCATGCATGTGTGTATTATATGTGATCGGCTTTGATAGTGTTCATTTGCCTATGGTTTATAATACATTGTTGCTTAACAAATATTTAAGTACCTGAAAATTGGCAGGACATGAAGCTGAGTGGATAAAGAGTTTGGTTGTTGATATTCCATTGTGGTGTAAGCCAACTCCATCAGTTTCCATTCGTTGTGATTCATAAGCAACAATTATGGTAGCGAATAATCAAGCCTATAATGAAAGAGAAGGCATATTCCTTTAAGGAATGCTATTGTGAGAAATCTAATTAGAAAATGTTACTCGAGTATATATAAAGTTGGAGAGGAATATTGTTGATCCTCCCACCAAAGGCCTTTGGAGAAAAATTGGTGCTAGCGTTAGCACAAGGAATGGGTTTAAAGCCTATTGTGGAGTGAATTGTGATGGATACCCTTCTTAGGAATTCCTAAGTTCAAAGGGTCAAACGAAATCACAAAAGAACTCAAGTTGTAGATACTACTACCATTCCTACTAAGAAAAGTGATGTAGTATTTTGTTTCATTATACTGTTATATGTGTAAGGTTGAGCTTAAAGCTCTTAATAAGTTCATAGCCTTAATTAAGGTGGTTTGTGACAGTACAAACTTGATGAACATACCTACGTGAATGTGGGGGTTACGCCCAATCCCCTATGAGAGTCCCTAAGGCTTAGGACCTCTAGAGCATTCATGAGAATCCAGGCAAATTGTGGGGCAACTAGTATTACAATTGCGAGAACGTTTCTTGATTTGAAAAAGGTTGAGTGCGCATCTATGGTTTACTAACCTCGTGAAAGGTTCAAAGAGAAATCTACCTATTACGACAGTAAGACATATTTTGTATGCACTGAGTGTCAATTCAAGTCCATAAGACATTGATACTTCAAAACCTAGTATCTATTGCCCAGATCTTCTTTTTCAGCCCCGTTTCTTTCTGTTTTCTTCTTTTGAATCATGTGGGGGATTGTTGGAGTTTAGAGTTTAAACTCCTAAGTTTTGCTTCAAAAGAATATGAGAAGTCTTTTGCCTTTTGTCCCACATTGAAAGAATATAAGGGAAGAGTAAGGTTTATAACTATTACTCTTTGAGTTGAGTAGCAATGAGGCTTTTAGTGGATGTGTGGTGATGTGTGGTAACCACACGCGCGCCGCCGCCCGCCAGGGCCTTGGGCCTTGAACTTAACTTAACTACAGTTTTGGGTCAATAATGTATCAGCATTTAATGACCGCTTTTGTAACGGCTTAAGTTACTGTTTTTTCCTAAATTAGAGTCTCCTTTTCTTTTCCTTATTTGGCTCCTGAAATGCTGCCATGATCTTCCACGATTTCAGCCATTATCTTCCATGATTTTGGGGATGTTTGCTTTTGCTCTTCTTATAAAATAGCCTCCCAACTACTTATCTTGGGAGGGGCTCTCTACTGCCATTGGGCCATCCCCTGTCTCTTTCACCATGATTATCTTGGTTGGGAAGCTTTAATCAAAGTGTTGGTATTCCTTGTGAGGAAAGAAATAAACACACAAATACCTGTTCTCTTTCATTCTCCTGTTTCTTGGGCAATATTCAAGAGTGTTCTCAATCTACTTTTCTGTCAACACCGGAAAGGTAGAAGCCGTGTAACCCTGGAGGTTGATTGCTAAGAGTCTGTGTGTTGTTGCGGGGCAAATTCAACTTTAGGGCAGTGATTATATCACGCCACGGTTGTCAGATAATTTTTATTACTTTGTTACCAATTTTTATTCCTACATCGTAGTCGCTGATGTCGATGATCATCGTCTTTCTGTGGCAAAGAATCTTGGTGCTGATGGAGTTGTCAAAGTTTCATCAACTAAAGAGGTTTGCTTTGTTCTAATTTTGGCAAACTTTTAAAGAGTATTGTAAATTTTGCTACTAGTGTGTTACATCAATTTGGTGTTTATTGCAGTTGTTAGCAACAGAAGTGGATGAAATAAAGAAAACAATGAGAAGAGATATTGATGTAACATTAGATTGTGCTGGTTTTGAGAAAATTGTGTCAACAGCTTTTGGTGCAACTCGTAATGGTGGTAAGGTTTGCTTAATTGGGATGGGTCATTGTAACATGACAGTTCCTCTTACCCCGGCAGCTTCGAGGTAATATATTCATTTTCGTATGAGATTAATAGTTACATACTACCTCTATTTTTTTAGATGCAACATTTGAATATTTTAATATACTCATTAAAAAGGCAAATATTAGTAATTAAAAAAAACGGAGGAAGTATATCGTTGAATTATTAAATAAAATGTCCTCAAATTATGATACAATTATTTATGTTTTTGTAGGGAGGTGGATGTGTTGGGTGTTTTCCGATACAAGAACACATGGCCACAATGTATAGAGTTCATAAGCAGTGGAAAGATCGACGTGAAACCTCTAATAACTCATAGATTTGGATTCTCTCAAGAAGATGTGGTGAAGGCTTTTGAAACTAGTGCTCAGGGTGGCAAAGCTATTAAGGTTATGTTCAACCTTTGAAACATCAAACACAAGTCTACAAATAATGCGATAGAAGATTTTGATTCTATCTTCTAGGAACTAGGGAGATTTTAGTAGTACTATTAAAATATTGTAGATTTTTAGAGCGTTTATGGAGTATTATAACTCATAGTCTTTGTTTTAAGTATTTTTCTCCCATTAATAAAGGTATATATTTTGAGAAGTAGATCATTGCTACTTGAGCTTTCATTACATCTTCACTGTTCGTATATATGAAACAAATCAAACGAGATCCAAAAGATCATTATATTTCGATTGTTCAAACTTTTAAGGTCAAAGCATATTAACTTTGACTATCTAAGTCAAAATGTCTAGATAGTTCGTGCCCTATGTGTTATTTTGCGGCAGAGCTATCTGATAAATATGTGAGATGGATGTAATTATCATAATTTATATTTTGTGCAATTAATGAAATACTAGAAACCAATGGAGTAATTTTTTCGTTCCTAATCAATCTCGTTTATAGTCTTTTTTTGTTCCTAGTCAATTTCTTTTGTTAAATGGGAAAATGATCAAAGAATGTGGCTTTGGTTTCAATTAAGCTACTAAATTTGAGAAGGGCGAGAAGAAAAATTTGCCAGCTCTTATTAAAGCAATCTTTTAATCTCAATTTACATTTCTTCGTTGGAACTGAATTAGATTCTTCTCAAATAAGAATAACTTTTCACACACAAAAAAAAAAAAAAAAAAAAAAAAAAAAAAGATGTGCACAGTTTAGCTAAAAGAATTTGTAAAGCCATTTCAGATATGATGCACATTTAATTCAAACCCTTCTCAAAGGGGGATAGATAATTAGATATGTATTATATTGAGGCTAGAATGTCTGTTCATACTTCATAGCGATTAATTTTGTCAGTAACTCTTAGTGATTTTTGGAGCTGTGAAGTCTATCTTATGGATGTATCATCATGTATCTTAGGAGTGTTTTCTGGTGTCGATTAAACTCAGAAAATTTGCAGCCGGTTTATCGGAAATTATCTGCTCAAACAGAATCAATGAATTAAAGCGGGAATGGACGCATGGTGTTGCTTTGGTAAACATGTCTTTTGTTATCTTGAAATTTCACCCAGACCAAAAAAATATTGAGCACTAATCCACAAAACCGATCAAACAACCTAATATGTCAAGGAAAGGAAAATATGAATAGCCCATTAAGATAATTTTTGTAACAGAAAAATGAGGTAGCAGAATTACGCACTTTACAAACTTTTGTAATTAGCTAACCGGTCCTGTGGATTCCACAAGAATCTTTTGGTAGGTAAATGGTACAAAATTTTATTTCGGGAACCAAAAATGTAAAACTATTCCTGCTCACATTTTTATCAAAGCAGCCACACCCAGCGGCATGAATAACAAATTACATTAATCAATATCAATGTATAGAAATTAGAGAATATTCATTGCTTCCTGAGATTTTGTACTGAGCAGTTCAACCTGATCTGTAGCATGCTCTCTTGGCAGCCCGAACAATGTCCTCAATCTGCAACAGAAGAAAAACACTAAGATCAACCAGAAACAAAAGGCAAGAAAGGGATTGATTTGACAGTGTAGTTATTGAGGGCAAACGCAATAGAAATACGACCAATTGAGAAAAAAAATGTATTAGACCTGTGGTACAGCCATCTTTTCAAAATTGGCGGCATAAGGCATAGGAATATCAGCACCAGTAATCCTCTCGACTGGTGCATCAAGGTACCCAAAGCTATCTTCAACAACTGATGCACTGTACAGCAAGGGAAGAAGGAAAAAGTTCTAGTTGAATGATATAGTTGCTGAATTTCAAGAGTATATGTAAGTATAGTTCACAACTCAATGCTATAGTTTGGCTAAGCTCATAAGAACTCATTGCAGCACACCCAATAAAAAAAGATGCAATGGCACATACCATGTCCATGAAATAGAATCTAAATTAGCAAATAGTAATTGAACATTCCTCTGACAAAAAAGGCAAAAAGACCAAGAATATTTGAAGTAATAATTACCATATTTCTGCACCAACTCCATGCTGCGGGAAACCCTCTTCAAGGGTTACCAGCCTATTAGTTTTCCGGACAGATTCATTGATTGTAGCTCTGTCAAGAGGGCGAATTGAGCGCAGGTTTACCACCTAAGCGATACAAGATATAGATAGAATTCTTAAAAAGTAAACAACAAATTGTTAAGAACAAAATAGATGAATAGTCCTATCATATCAATAAATAAACAATAAACAATAAACAAAAATTACCTCAGCACTAATTCCTTCTTCTGCCAAGATTTCAGCTGCCTGCGAGATGAAATACAGTCAGTGTTTAGTTTAGAAATATACATCATCATTAATGGGAGCACCAAAAATTTATAAAGATGAAAGAATACAAAAAACAGTGTATTAAACTGAAGGGAAATTTTTTATTATAAAATAACGAACCTTGAGAGCATAGCCCACCATCTTAGAGAAAGCAGTGATTGTGACATCCTTTCCTTGTCGTTCTACCTATATTAATGGGGCAATTAATAAACAAATCATTATACTCAAAGTTCAGTAATGGATATTATCATTGAAAAAGATCATCAAAAAAAATTAATACCTTTGCTTTCCCAATTGGAAGGGTAAAATTAGCGTCAAGAACTTCATCTGCGACAGGAAAAGATTCACCATATCTATATAGGAAAACATCAAGATTTCGTCAATTACAAAAACAATGGACACCTCATATTTATGATATAGTAGCATAATTAGTCACTTACAGAAGCTCATTTTCTAGAAAAACAACAGGGTCTGGATCCCTAATGGCAGCTTTGAGCAACCCTCGGGCATCCTCTGCTGAATATGGAGCAAGTACTTTCAAACCAGGGCATGCACCAAACCATGCTGCGTAACACTGCAGATATAAAAGCATGAAAAAAAAAAGCTAATTACCATCGAGATTTAATTATTTAAAACAAGAAGTCCACTATGCTATGCAGATATAACAGTATTTAGGTGTAGATGTTGAAAAAAAATAGTTTCTTGAGGATGAGCAGAAAAGCTGAGGCCTTTTTTGGTAAAGAGAGGTTTGGGGAAAAATTAGAGGTTTCAACTCATATTAGAGGATCCAAAATTAGTCAATCCTCTAATTTAAGGGTTTGGTGAAGAGAGGTTTGAAATAGCTTATTAGGCCCAAAAAGCTCTTTTTGAAAAAGCTGAGGAATGAGCTTTTTAGCATTAGAGGTTTGGAAATGAGTAGGTAAATTACATTTATGTCCTAAGGTTCTTCAAAATTACATTTATAAACAATAAAAAGTACAATAGTGGATTTTGCTCATGTCCTTATTGGTCATTTTGCACAATTAAATAACAATTAGCTATCAACTACTCCCTTCGTCTTCCAACATACTTCCCATTTCTCCTTTTCACGTTTGCCAATGCACATTTTGTATCATTAGTATCTTTAATTATATATTAGTAAAAAATATAAAAGTTTGATTTTCGTAATGTATCTGATGAGACGAATCAAACAGGATCCCACAAGACTTTTTTTCGTATATATTGGAAAAAAATGGAGGATTTTCCTTACTTGTGAATAGTGCCCAAATTAGAAATGGGAAGTCTATTTAGGGACGGAGGAAGTACTTACCAAACAACTTTATACAAACAACTAATACAATCGACTAAAAAAACCAGCTAATACAATCCGCTATAGCTAATATAATAATTGCCAAACAGGGCCTAAAAAAAAATAATGAGATTGTCAAACCTTGGACAAATGACTACAAAAGATCCAAAGAGAAGTGATGAATCAATGTTACTCATACTTCATTTGTCTCCTCGGTTTAACGCTTAACCCATCATAGTTTGTTGCAACAGTTAGACTTATAGAAGGTACACTTTACTTTAAACCCCAATTTATGTAAAATAAGAAACTTGATGGAATTTACTAAGATTATTACAAAGAGATCTATTTGTGGACAACTTTAATAAATATTTTTCGAATCATTCGGTATTGAAAAATAAAGGTCAAAGTTCGGTCTCGAACATTAAAAAAGGCAAACTGTTGTAACATACAATGGAACAGAGGCAATATGCCAATATTACCAAGGAGAAGCACAAAATATCTAGCTTATGGAGCATGGTAGAATTCCAAGCATATACGTTGGTTAAAGAAAAGCTTCAAGACGCCAAAATCATATTCCCTTTTTGTAATCTAAAGGCCACATTCCAATGGATGAAATTAGAATATCACCAAAGCTAGGGTTTGCATTTACAATTCTTTGAAACCGTCTAGGCCATTTGGGAAAAAAGCATACTGAGATGCTCAAGCAAAAAGAAAAAGCAGCCACAGAACTACCAACGACAGATCAACTTTGTTCCCTTTTCCCAAAATGAAAATAAACATACAGGGCATCTAAACATCTCGGACAAGTCTAATCAGAAGTCAGTTATCTAGAGTGCCCATCATGCCTGATGCTGAGACATAAATTAGAGAGGATAATCTAGTAAGATACAGGTACAATTTCACATAGATTCTCTCAAAGAGGCAATTAGAATTGAACCTGGGAATGCTGAGCACCAACTCCAGCGGCAGCACCATTTGGACCTCTGAAAACAATGGGTACAGCTATCTGACCAGCAGACATATAGTTTGATTTGGCAGCGGAATTTATAATGTGATCAATTGCCTGCAACAGGTAGGCATGGACATTATCAGCATAAATCACAATCATTCTTGAGCATGAGCAACCATACTACATATTAGAATATTCTTCCATTACTTTTATAATATATATTTCCATCTTCATGCTACAATGTATCTACTAGGAAATAACAAAAAAAAAATTCAAGTATGAAGGCAAACATATCTGCTTCTAGGAAGGTTTTCGACATACAATATGATTTTGTTATGAAGCAAGAGAATAGAGAAAGTATGCAAAGTTATTTGTGATTGTCAACTCTAATAGTAATATTGCAGAAAATAGTAATAAGATGCAACATAAATTTTGGAAATTTCTCTAGTAAAAGCTATGCAGCTGTTAAGAAGGCTAAGAGATTTGGAATTACTTAATCTGTCCAAGGAATTGATTGCACAGAATGTTATTCTAGTCTATTGGATCTGTGTCTAGTTTAGTCTAATTCTTCATGTAAATAGGGTGCTGGAATTGTATTTAATGTGCCAGGAAACTCCAATTCAATGTCAAAATAACTCTTTCCTCTTTGCTTTCCCCTGTGCTAAACATTCAACCAACAAAAGTGGTACCAAGTCCCAAATAAAGCATTCTAATGGCCAGTACTTTCTCTTTTACGAAATTTTAGTACGATCTTTGCTCATTCTAATTCCCGAAATGCAAAGAATGATGCAAAGGCACTATGTTGTATTCATCAAGTTTTAAGCAAAACAATGCACCCTGGAGGGGATTTCAAAAGCAGGTGGATCAAGTATCAAGCTCCAGAAGTTGTGAAGAAATTTTGAAGATGTACCAATGAAGGTAAATGAAACCATTTTGCAAGATTTATCTAGAGTATAAACGATAATAAGTCATATTAGAAGTTATGAAGATAACATTCAAGTAAGGACGTTGTGATGAAAGCTTTAAAGTCTTTAACCTTGATAGTGATCAGGTGATAGCTGCCACTGAAGCATCAAAAATAATTATTGAAGCTCACAGTGTTTGCGTAGATGACTTTGTATATATTAAAAAAAGAATGCAAGCATTTTCAAGTCAAACCACAGGAAAGCTTTTCAATCTCAGATAAATCTGTCTGAGGCAGATCAAGGAGGAAACTTCTAGAAGGGAAAGCAAGAATACAAGACCAAATGTCCTATACTTGTTTGAGCATATAATGAAGGTACACCAAGACTAGATCTGAAGACTTGTTCGAGAAGTTTCATACAAATATATATAGTTAAGTCACTCATGGAGATCGCAAGGCAGAAATTTGTTAGTGCAAAAGAGTAACACAAAAATTTGCTTGTTTATGTTTGACAGGAAAGACCTGATACAAGAATTTAAGGTCAAGTCACTCCTGAAGACGACAAGGGTAGAAATGACAAAGTACGGGTCAGCTTTTTAAGGGAGATTATTCTGTGTAAAAGGACAGGCCTCCGGAATTAGCTACATCTGGGCCAGGTTAATAAGATCATAAAGTGATTTTTGGTGATAATACATGCAAAATCATTAAAAAGACTACTAATCCTCTCAAGCCATGAATTGGAATGTTCCTGTAATTATGCCATGCCCCAACATGATTGCCATTTGAGGTGAAGCCGTTCATGACTCTTTTTATCACTTTTGCTACTGCCATTAGCATCAAAAGAGCTACAAAGTACAAGGATATGGTGATTGAATTTCCCTCTATAACAGCCACAGCATAATTGCGAAGGTGCATAGCTCATAATTCCGCAAAAATACTTGGAGGCAAAATTGGGTACACGCTAATGTAATTGGATTAGATAGCAGTTTCACATATAAGAAATTACTTCATCTTAATATAAATGCAACACTTCCAAAACTTCTATGTTTGGTTAAAGGGTTCTCTCTATCTCTCACTTCATCGCATAAGTCCCTCTTTTTATCTCTCTTTATCACATGGGTCCCTCTTTTTATCTCGCATTTTCAGATGTTGTAAACATTGTCTTATTCCCCATGCACTTCAAATTCTTATGTCTGATTTTCATACTTGATCTCCTCTTTCAGAGCTCTAATAAAAGAGTTTATTATAATCAGACTGGATACATTTGCAACTCCAGCTCAGTTGATAAGTGAGTGGTAATTGGTATGTGCTACCACCAAAACCAATCTTATTGTTTCCATGTAAGCATTTGGCGTGAAAATGTGGTTAATATCGACTCTTAACAACTACCATCAACTAGTTTTTGTAAATGCACCAGTCTTTAGAAATCATCTTGAGCACCCATTTCAAACCAATCAACTCCTTTGCTGGTAATAGCCGGTAAGTTCACTGTCCATCTATGGTATTAAATCTCGGCAGCATCGTGACCGAGATATTAGGCTGCAACAGCCAACAGCCACAAACCATCCGCATTGCAATGGCAATCGCTATCGCATCCAAGATTAACCATGTGCCCATGAGTCGTAGGTTCAGGTTTTCTCAAGTATCACAATATCATCGCCATGAAATTAATCCAACAACCATTTGTCGCTGCGTCTTCATATGTGTTGGACACATATAAAAGAGCAGATGCTTCATCAATGTCTGCTTGTGCTTCAAATAATTGAGCTTTACATAGTGGTGTAAAGGCTTGCTAACTCTTTAACATCATCAAGCAAGCAAATAGTGACATAGTCCTTTTAGGGTGGGGAAAGGAGATATAAAAGCAGCCTGCGAGGCTGTTTCGGTATGCAAAATACTTGTTGATTTTGGGCAAGAGTAGAAACACACCAGACTTAAATTCATATCATTCACAATTTTTGATATTTTAAGGATTTAGTTCAACTTCATGAAAATACACGAGCAGCCTACAAAACAATCATAACACAAGGAGTTTAAACTTTAAACAGAAGCTGCTATATCATATAAAGAACGTGGGTGTGTGTCAAATAACAACCCTTAGTAGCAATTATTAGAGTAATTACTAGATATCATTCAGTAGAATCTCCTTTAAAAGGACCTAGATTGAAAGAAATCTCCTTATCCATGTATTGAGAGTTGAGACAAGGGATTGTAGCTGACATAAGGCAGAAAAAACAGACTCAACATCAAAGATATACTTTATACAATTCTGCGTTCTCCTTAAATTATCCTTTGCTCACCCTTTTAACCAATAAGTAAAACATAAACTTCAAAAAAGAAATTACTAACCTGCATGGAGAAGTTGAACGTCATAAATTCTATAACAGGTCTGAGACCTTTGTATGCCGCACCAACTCCAATACCAGCAAAGCCAGCCTGCATAACAAAAAAACATATAATACTGCCCAAATTGACTACAACAAATGAAAGCAATTTTGTAGAGGATAATGAATGCAATATAACAAAATACATGAAAAATAAAAGGAGAACTTCGATTCAGTTCAAGAAAGAAACCTCTGTTATAGGAGTATCAATAACCCTTTCAGGACCATACTTGTCCAAAAGCCCTTTGGTGATCTGATGCAAATATTTGAACAGAAAACATGCACATGAGAAGAATACTCTTAATGAAAAAAGCCATGACAAAAACGTAAACTGAATAGCAGAATCCTCACCTTGTAGGCTCCTTGATATTCACCAACCTGTTAACGTGCAAAAGATACAAAGTCAGCATTGGATTATAAAAATATACATTCATGAAAAAGAGCAGAATATATAGTTATCCATTAGTATTCTCATTCCACCTCTTCACCCATCACAAAGACTCTAGGATCTGCACCCATTTCATCATCTAGTGCAGAATTTATCGCATCCCTCACTGTCATCTGCAAAATCCATGACATTGTCATCACAGAAATCCAAAAAAGAGGCACTAAGCAAAAAAGAAATCGTGCACAATCCTGAGCATAATAAGTTCTACAAAGGGAAGAAAATGGCAAAGCATTCATCCAGAACACCCCCCTTCATACATTAGCTCTAGCTAAAGGACACTAAACTCTCGACTTCTCCCGTGGCAGAATTAACATATAAAGCGAAAGGAAGCTAAAAAAAATAGTACACAAGACGCTCCTAACAAGTCTAGTTGGAAGACCAACCACACCTAACAAGGGCAAGAATTCAACATAAAAGAAACAGGCAATATGTTCCAAACCCCAAATGTCGAACCAAAAACCCAATAATACTGAAACTGCTCTTCGACACTTACGTACAATGGATCTCTTCAAACAATCTAATAAGAGAAACATCGCGCCGGCCCTTTTTTGTTTTTACCTAAACAAAAACAACACAACCGGCCCCCCCGCGCCCGGGCCGGCGGGCCGGGCCTATCCCCCCCCCCCCCCCCCGCCCCCCCCCCCCCCCCCGCCCCGGCAGGCCCGGCCGGCCCGCCGGCGGACAGCTTAAGCAAACAAAAAATGAACTACAACCCGAAGATAACTCAACCCAACTCTTCCAAAATCGTACACGACAGAAAGCGATTATCTCACCCATTTCTGCATTCTGCCTACTTAAACCTAACATAGCAATCGGCAATGCAATTATCACATCACAAAATACAATAACAGCACCATAAAGTGTAATATCTACGAGTGAATTACAAAGAAAACATCAATGAAGGTGAATTTACATAACTTTGTGATATAAATGTCAAAATGAAAATTCAAAATATTTCAAAAATAATAATTAAAATCAACAAATTACCTCTTTTCCACCGGTTGCATAAGCTCTTGCCGCATTTTGTAAAGCCCGAAGTTTCTGCAAATGAAAATTAACATTAAAAATCTACTAAATCTACAGCATCCGAGATATACCAGTGCACAATTTTCCATTGTTAAAACAAACAACAACAAAAACAACAAAAAAAAAAAAAAGAGAAATTGCAAAAATGTAAATCTATACCGAAGAAGAATGAAGACGTCCATTGTTAACAACTTGCTTCACAAGCCACGACATTGTTGCTGCTTTAAAACAGATCGAAAACTAAATCTGGAAATAAAAAATTAAAGCGTAAAGAATTGATTGAAATCGAAGAGAAAAAGTCAAAGAATGAAAAAGTTGGAAAGAATGTTGGTGGTAGTATAATAGTAGGTGATGCAACTGCTAGAATCAAATAAATGCGAAAATGATGGAGGACGAAAATAGAGGAGAGAGAAAGTAACCTTTTGAAAATGGCGGATTGAGGAGAGAGAAAGTGCGACTGATATACGCCGAATCGGCGGCTTGGTGAGGCGGAAGAGAGAGACTGGCTAATGGCTATGCTGCTTTGTGGAAGTAGTAATATTATATGCTACCGTTATTTTTGCTATATTTTTTCTTTTTTCTTTTTTCTTTTTTCTTTTTTCTTTTTTCTTTTTTTGGCTGTTTGGTGGGAGGAAGAGTCAAATAAATTGATGAGATTTGGAAGGGAGAAAAGCCCACACAAGTGACACAATGCAAACAATATAGGAGGGAGTAGGCAAGGTTCACAAATCTAGTACTCCACTTCACAACTTGCCTCCTCTAAATAAATTTTCCTTTTTTTTCCAGAGATGACGGGGTGTGGTAATCGAAGAATTAAATTGGTAAATTGAGTGATATTTTTGGTTATAAGAATTAAAATGAGATGCAGTTGGAATTGGTTGAAAAATGCAGTGTGTAGCTAAGTAATTCTCCTTTTTATTTGTTTTGAAAACTTCAATTTTTCAAAAGTATATATGTTTATAACTTTGTTATAGTGGTCCATTATGGTGTTTTAATATTTATGGAGTAGAGAAATCGTTTGAACTCAAGCATCTAGATATTCTTAAATTAATACGCATCATTGAAAAAAATACAAGAACACATGATGAGATACGGTTGTGTTTATTATCATCAAATATACCTGAGACCTTTACAAATTATCCTTTTTTAGAATGAAGAATAAACATAATTTTAATACATGTCAATGAAAAATAAATTGTTGAGCCAACTTCAATTCTCTCATAAGCACATATTGAAGTAAGTAATGACTTCACCAATTCTGATATATGCAAAGCACTTAAAAGGTCAAGAAAAATATAGGTAGAAAATAAGAAATTTAGCACTACTAATTAAGATGCCCACATATGCTATTTTCACTAATTTGGCATCATCAAAAAGCAACCTTAATAAGTTTGTTGCTTACCATCTACCTAAACATCTCCAAATGAATACGCTAACTACCATTTTGCTTTTGTCTAAGTTTTTTCACATTGCGATTGCTACTAAAGATTAGTATAACGCTCTTATTAAAAACAAAACCTTGATCTAATGCCTTGCCCTCAAGAGGAGTGTGCACACCTAAATATCTCTTCCTATTCTAGTGCTTATTAATAAGCATCTCCTTTAAATTTGATAATTAGTAGAATAATTGCAATTTAAAAATGGGTATATTTGGACAAAGTCATAGAGCCTTTTGCCTATTTGTGGCCTGGCCTAGTTCTTTTCAAGCCCATGAGCCCAAATAAGATTATCCTAAAAGGATCTAATTATAAGTCCTATAAGTTTAAAAGGAAGTAAATTGAGATTTCTAAAGGTGAAAAGATGTCAAAATCTCACTTTGCCTCAATCCTCAATGGCTGTCAAGCGAGACACGTAGCAATATCTGTTGATGCCGCTGGGATCGCGATTGATATTCAAAACACTAGATATGTTTCAGACTTTATGAGTCACTCCTAACTTTATTAATATTAAGCTGAAACAATAATTCGTTGCTCCTTAGCAATAATCATTTTCCTCACGACAGTAAGAGGAGTCTTCATTTCTCATATCTATCTAGTATTCTCATTATTCACTAATTATTCATGCACAAGGATTCTTCCAAACAACAAACACATCCCTTATACCCATCATTCAAGATTATACATTCACTCAAGATGTGAAGGTGAATCAAGAAGAACTTGCGAGGTTTCTCTAGTTCCTCTCAAGCAATTGACGTACATAGCTCCAAGGAACTAATCCTATAAATTCTCTATTTCGATGTACAAATTTTTAGTCCCCTTATATTCTTATTATTGTGATCAATTGCTTATGTCGATTGTTTTGTTTATATGATGTGAGTGACTAAATTAATTTGACTTTTTATCCACCTTGTATCATGTGGTAGAAAGATTTATCAATTTCAATCATGCCTAATATGATAATAATGAACTATTTGTTAGGATCTCATTAACATGATGCTAATTTAAGATATCATCCTTCATGGAACCAAGTGCAATTTTTAAAAAAAGAATAATATCTAACATAATTATTATCTTTGGTTGTTCAATCAATTTAATTAGTTAGTTAATCATAATATCAATGTTAGTATAGATTACGAGAATTGTATCAAGTAAATTACGGCTCATTGGTCTAGTTTGTACCCTTACCCCTGCATGTAGGAATATATATATATATAGATGCAAATAGCGGAATTTCAGGAAATAATTTCCTAACATCTATCATAGGATCGCAAACATAATCAAACACATGAATCATTCAATAGGGAGTAAATATCAAACCTTTGTAGCGTGATTTCCTTGTTGTATGCAAGCTTTTGAAGATCAGAGGCGCAAGTGTTGCTCCTCTAATCAGTCTACGAGCACCAGGTTGAACACCAACGTTTGCTAGAACGGAAGAGAAGAAATCTCTTGCTTTTAGGTGGTATAGGCGCCGGTTAGAGGGAATAGTTTAGGGTTTCACTTTCTCTCTCTCTCTCTCTCTCTTGTGAAAAAAAAACTGCTTATATGAATTAATCACCTAAACCCTAATATCATATCATATATATAATAGAAGAGTCATAGGCAAGTTAGGAGAACTAATTCTCCTCCTCCTTTGGACCGGCCCAATCCTAATCTTAAATGGATTTGGATTGCTTTGTCCAACTTGTCTCTACAATGTGTGACCTCATAGGATTAATCTTTTTTAGTTATAGGCCCAATCAACATTGTCCTATTAATCATATTTATTCTCTAGCAAGAAAATACAACTACTAAAATAATTAACTTTATTATCTTCATAATATAATTCCTATTTATATTTAGTAATTGTCGAGATGTCTAAGGACATATTCCTTCAATCTCCCACTTGTCCGAAAACAAGAGCGCAATGTTAAATTCCTTAAGTCACTTAATGTCAAATTGATAACACCATGTTATTCTCAAATTCATGTTCCTTGATCGTTGAGTTCGAACTGCTCAAATAATTAACTCTTTAATCCTATTCCGCATGGCCATGCAATTTTCCAGTTCTCGCTCATCAAGAGGCCCAGACATCATTCCTATTTAATAGGAGGACTTATCCACTCTTGTATAACCATAACTCCCACTCAATTTTTAGCTCACCTGATCACTGCCTTTATAACCTCCTTTTACAGCGCGACGTTTAACAGTGTCAAAGTTAAACTAATTATATTGTGGTTATTGAGACATACTCATGTCTAAGGAATCCACTAAATATAGTAGTTTGATTCTACTTTTATAATCTAATTAGGTCAAGTCTCAATGTATCAACTATACATCCATATAATCAACTAGACATCTCTATGTCTCCATAGCCCATGAAAATGCGCTATCAATTAATTATATACTAGTCTTTTAAATAAATCACTTATGTCCAATTTAGTGATTTAGACTAGGGACTTTAAATAAATTATTATTTCAATTCACTTTATTGGGTTCCATTATCAAAACGTTTTTGATAATCCTATTTGAAAACACAAATTATTTGGACATATTATTTAATACTAAACCAAACAATTAAATAAGAAATGAATTTTTATTGATAAACATCCAAAGCACAATAAATGTCTTTACAATTGTAAACATGAAGTAAATAACCTAAAGTCATTCTCTCATATGCTTAAGCCCCATAGACCTAGTATGACACTCATGCTTAGGTTGAGCAAGCGGTTTAGTCAGAGGATCTGCAATATTATCTCAGTATGAACCTAGCTTACTTTCACATCCTCTCTTCCAACGATCTCTCGAATAAGATGGAATTTCCTGAGCACATGTTAAGACTTTTGATGCGATTTGGGTTCCTTAGACTGAGCAATGGCACCATTGTTGTCACAATACAACTCAATGTCATTCTCAATGCTAGAAACTATACCAAGCTCACCAATGAACTTTTTGATCCAAAGAGCTTCCTTTGCTGCATCTGCTGCTGCAATATACTCATCCTCTGTTGTAGAATCCGCGATGGTACTATGCTTAGAGCTCTTCCAGCTCACAACTCCTCCATTAAGACAAACTATGAAACCAGATTGAGATCGAAAATCATCTTTGTCACTCTGGAAGCTTGCATCGGTGTATCCAGTAACAACCAACTCACCATCTCCACCATAAACCAAAAAATTATCCTTAGTCCTTCGCAAGTACTTAAGGATGTTTTTCGCTACAATCAAGTGCGCATCTCCTGGATTTGACTCGTATCTGCTGCATATACTCATAGCATATGCAACATCCGGTCAAGTGCATATCATGGCATACATAATGGATCCTACTGCAGAAGAATAGGGAACATTACTCATACGCTTGACCTCATCAGGACTCGAAGAACACTGAGTCTTGCCAAGTGTTATGCTATGTTGCATGGGAATGAAACCTCTCTTGGAGTTTTCCAGCTTGAACCTTGCAAGAACCTTATCAATATAAGTCTCTTGACTAAGTCCAATCAGCCTTTTCGACCTATCTCTATAGATCTTTATTCCCAATATGTACTCAGCCTCTCCTAGGTCTTTCATAGAGAAATAATTTTTAAGTCGTTCCTTGACTGACTCAAGCATGGTCTTATCATTTCCTATGAAAAGTATGTCATCCACATACAAGACCAGAAAAGTAAAACTACTCCCACTTACTTCTTGTATACACAAGATTCCTCTTCATTTCTGAGAAAGCCAAATTTCTTGACTGCCTCATCAAATCTGAGGTTCCAACTCCTTGATGCTTGCTTTAGTCCATAAATGGACTTCTTAAGCTTGCATACCCTCCCTGGATTTTATAGATCTTCAAAACCTTGAGGTTGTGTCATGTACACATCCTCTTTCAAGAACCCATTCAAGAAAGCGGCTTTGACATCCATCTGCCATATTTCATAGTCATGAAAGGCAGCAATCGCAAGGATTATCCTAATGGACTTCAGCATGGCTACTGGTGAGAAGGTTTCGTCATAGTCAATAGCATGAATTTGTTTGAAACCTTTCGCCACCAACCTTGCTTTGAAAACACTAATGTTTCCATCCTTGTCTGTTTTCAACTTGAAAATCCATTTGCATCCAATGGGTTTTACCCCATCAGGTAAATCAACCAAGTCCCATACTTGATTTTTAGACATGGAATCCATTTCAGATTTCATGGCCTCAAGCCATCTTTCAGAGTCTTGACTATCCAAAGCATCTTTGTAGCTAGTAAGTTCTTCTGATTCTAAATCATTATTTCAGAACTTTCAGTCAAAAGGAAATCAATATATCTCGTTGATGGAATAATGGTCCTACTAGACCTACGTTGGGGAACAACAGAAGAAGTCTCTACCTCACTAGGTTGAGTGACATCGCATGGAGTATCTCCATATGGGACGGTAGGAGGTACGTGAATTGAATGCACCACCTCCTGAGCATTTTCATGCCGGGCCGCCTCTGATGAGGTGTTAACCTCATCCATTTGTTGCTCATCTCGAACTTCTTCGAGATATACATTTCTCCCACTTGTTTTTCTAGAAATAAACTCCTTTTCCAGAAAGACACCATTACGAGCAACAAACACTTTGTTTTCGCTTGGTTGTAGAAGTAGTATTATAATACCCCGATTTTTAAGAGCGTTTTAATTAGTGTTAATCATATTTATTATATTAATTATGTTCCAAAAATTATGAATTTGTAATTGAGATGTTGCAATGTGTTTGTTAATTTAGTTTTATAAAGATATTATTATTTAAAATTATTTTGGGTTTTAAATATCCAAATGAGTTGAGTGGCATTTTGCCCAGCTAGGAAACCAAAGTCGGTTCCTTTTTCTCTTCACTTTGTCGGTTTAAGGAGGAAATAAGAACCCCCAAATTCTTTTCCTCTCTCGTCATTTCTCAAACCCTAAAAGGAAACCCCAAGCTCATTTCTCTCTCCTCCTCGTGGAACCCCAGCCCTCTCCCTTTCTCCCCTGCGCCGCTGCCTCGTTGGCCACCCCTCCCGGTGTTCTTGAAGCTCGTCGGAACTTCCCTCTACTCCCCTGCTCGCACGATGCTGCGGCTGAGCCAGCGCCCCCTGCTCGTGTGTCTCTCTCCTCCGTTCGTTGCTGCTGCTGCTGCGTCGAGGCGGTGCTGCCGCCGCTACTCTGATCCGGCCACCGCGAGCAGTAACTTGCTAAATGTGCTTCCCCTGTTCTTCTCTCTTCCTTGCTCGCATCTCCTTCCTTATGCTGCTGTCCTTATTGGAACTACCCCTCTCCAATCCTTCTATTAATTGGATTTATTCTGATTTATATTCAAAATATGCTGATCAAATGGATTATTGAGTATGGAATTGGTTGATAGAACTTGTATGTTGATGATTGAGTATGGATTTATAAGTGTTGCAAAGAAATGGTTGAAAATCTGAATTCTAGTTAGTGTTGATAATTGACAAAGGGTTAATGACTTGGAGATTGCTTTTGAATAATGGGTAAATTTTGATGTTGAATTTTATTACCTAGATTTGATGGTAATCACCATGTCAGCAAAATCTGGACATATATATATATATGTGTATATATATATATATATATATGTGTATATATATATATATATATATATATATATATATATATATATATATATATATATATATATATATATATATATATATATATATATATATATTGGTGTACAATGTTTGTTCAGGATGTTTTGTTTGTATAGAACCTTACTCTCATATAATATCAATTGTAGTGAGGTTAGCTTAATTAGTATGAGATCCTCTGTCAATATACGTTTCGTTTTATGATGTATCTATTTGGAATCTGATGAGAAGTTCTTTGATTAATGTTGTTCAACTTGATAGGGTTAGCTTGAGAGATTTCATTTAATAAGTGCTAACTGAAGGATGTCAGTGATTTGGCGAAAGTAATTATATTTAATCTAGGAGGGTTTTAGGTGTAGCACTCTCAGAGAATTAGCACTAATTTATCTTGTTATTATGACTTAAGTAGTTGGAGTTGGAGTTGATTCATGAAATTAAGAAATGGATTAGTTAGTATATGATGTGGAAATGTTCTAGTTTATATAATGATATGGAAGTACGTAAAGATAACTTTTATTCTTATGAACGACGAAGTATGAAATATTTGCTATGATATATGTTCATGTATTCTGAATATGCCAAAGTATTCCTTTTAATTCTGAAACAGCTTCAAAGTATGAGTGAATTTTAAATGATATAGAATACGAAAAGACTACTATGCTTCTGCTATGTTTCTGTTATGCTTCAGATATGCTTCTATTATGTATTTTGAAAAGAACTTTAAGTTATGAGATATGCTTATGAATATCTGATTATGCAAAAGTATATGAACATGATTATGAATATGTCATGCTTATGATTACGTTCCATGATTATGATTACGATGATGTAATGTAATTGTGGTGCGTAAAAACAACGAAACATGATAAAGAAAAGTGAAAGATGGTTCTTGGCTAAGTATTCTTCTGTTGGTCATGCACGTTCCATTACGGCGGTGTTGTCACCTTACGTTGGGCGATGAAAGTCTCCCGTGGCATTTTATGTTGGTCGTGCATGTTCCATCCCGGCGGTTCTTGTCACCTTCTGTTGGGGGATAATAATCTTCCGTGACACCCGTATTCCGTTGTGCCACCTTCTGTTGGGGGATGAAAATCTTCCGTGGCAAGCCACCTTCTGTTGGGCGACGAAAGTCTCCCGTGTTGGTTTGCCCCTTCTGTTGGCGAACTAAGGTTGCTCTCGTGGCTTACCTTACGTCGTATTCGCCAAGATACCAATATGATTAAGTAAAATGAAAAGATAATGATGAGGCTTATGATATGAAACGAAATATACGTTATGTAGATGATTTTATGATTTTAATGCTATGAAGTATGGTGAATTTGATGTTACGAAAGTATGATTATGATTGTGATTATGGTTTATGATTTCACACATTATGTTATCGATGATTGGATTAGGAGATATGGAATGTTTATGAATATGATGATTAGTGATGTTTACGAACGAATGCTATGAAATAGCTATGTTATCAAGATAGTATGATCATTGCTAGTTAAGTAAATGATCAGATGATGATTTATGATATCTTGTATGACTTCAAGTATATGTTTATGAATGCTTATTGTCTAATGATACGAAAGTATGTCTTCTGCTTTGATAGGAAAGAACTATGATGATGTTACGAGTCTGCTATGATATCTGTGAGAACTTATAAATCATGAAACATGATGAATAATGATGAATAATGTGAATGTTGCTATGTTGTTGTGATTTGGTTATGAACGATGTGAACATGTTGATTACGTGAGAGTCGTAGACACCAAAGCATGTTTTAAGAATGTTTCATGGATTAGTACTCAGCATTGTGCTGATGTGTATGTCAATGTTTTGTTTTGTCACTACTGTGGCTTTGTCACTTGGTGGGTGGCGAGTGTTACAATAGTTTCAGGTTAAAGTTACGGAGCATCTTTTCCAAGATAGAAGCAGTTACGTGCTAAGAGTTCAGCTGTGATTGTTTTACGTTTCTTTTGAGGCGAGGACGTTCCACTTTGTAATAGATAATAAGTAATGGTTAAGTTTTATTTCTAGTTCTGGATGAGCAATAGTGCTCCTGATCTCTTTAGTTGCTGCTCCGCGAAAGCGTTGAGTTATGGATTGGGAAATATTTTATTTGTAACAGGTTTTCCAAACATTTTCCCATTGTGGGTTGTCCAATTTACAAAGGAAACTCTGTCGAAATTTCTAGAAAATATTAATCTATTATTAAAGTGTTTCTTTCAAAAGTGACAAATCAAAGTAATGTTCCTGTAAGTTAATGTTAAATGTCGCTTTGTATTTTCCCCTAGTGGAAAGTACGGCGGTAACGCGCCGACTAAGCTAAGTCTTCCGTTGCTAACCTTGGTTAATTAACCTAATAAGGTTGTATGAAAGTCGAGGCATTAAAAGTATCCCTTAGTCTCTTTTGGGTAACCCACAAAAAGACATTTATCGGATTTGGGTGAAAGCTTATCAGATTGTAAACGTTTTACATAAGCTTCACAACCCCATATCCTTAGAAAAGACAATTTTGGAACGTTTCCAGTCCACATTTCATATGGTGTTTTTTCCACTGCTTTGGATGGTGCTCTGTTAAGTGTGAATGCCGCTGTTTAAAACGCAAATCCCCAGAATGAAATAGGAAGATCAGCAAGACTCATCATGGATCGAACCATATCAAGTAGAGTTCGATTCCTTCTTTTAGAAACGCCATTTAACTGTGGTGTTCCTGGTGGAGTCCATTGTGAAAGTATTCCACAATCCTTCAAATGATCACCAAATTCTTGAGATAAATATTCACCACCACGATCGGATAGCAATACCTTAAGTTTCTTCCCAAGTTGGTTCTGTACTTCATTCTGGAATTCCTTGAATTTTTCAAAGGATTCCGACCGCATAAGGTAAACAAATCCAAATCTGCTTACATCGTCTGTAAAAGTAACGAAGTAATTGTACCCTCCCCTAGCCAAATTACGCATAGGTCCACATACATCCGTATGTATGAGGGCTAAAAGGTCATTGGCCCTTTCACTTGAACTTGTGAAAGGAGACTTTGTCATTTTCCCCATCAAGCAAAACTCACAAGTATCAAATGATTCGAAATCAAATGATTTGAGAAATTCCATCTCTATGAAGCTTCTCAATACGCTTTGAGCTTATGTGGCCTAATCGACAATGCCATAGGTATGTCGGGTTTGAATCATTTGCTTTATGTTTCTTGTTGTCAATGTTATAGATATGGGTTTCTAAGTCTTAACACATATAAACCATTTGATAACTTAGCGGAGACATAGAACATATCATTCAAATATGCAGAACAACAATTGTTCTTTATTGTAAATGAATAACCTTCGGAATCCAAAACAGGAATCAAAATAATGTTCTTTGTGATAACAGGAACATAATAACAATTATTAAGTTCTAAAACTAATCCTGAAGGTAAAAGTAGACTATATACTCCCACTGCCAATGTAGCAACTCGTGCTCCATTGCCAACGCGAAGATCAACTTCTCCCTTTCCCAATGTTCTACTTCTTTTGAGGCCTTGCATATTACAAATAATGTGCGAACCACAAGCGGTATCAAATACCCAAGAAGAAGAAGTTGCTAAGTTAACTTCTATAACATACATATCTGAACTATAAACTCCTTTATTTTGATCCTTCAGATACTTGTGGCAACTACTTTTCCAATGACCAACCTTGTTACAGGTGTAACAATAGCGGTCATTAGCAACTTTTGGTTTTGGTGTAGTCTTTTGCTTTTCAAAAGTTTCAGACTTGGCAACTTGTTTGCTTTCGTCCTTCTTAATAGCAATCCCAATCCTATTGAGCGATCGCCCTTTACTAACCATAATAACATCCTTATGTTCTTTTCCTGGCTTGTTAGGGACGTTTCGCTCGGTCTAAGTTAGCATATCATGCATCTCTTGCATCGTTGCTTCCTCTCCTTGCATGTGAAAGTTGTTTAACTTTTCAGTTCTGTGAACGATTCTCATATCCCTTTCACTTGCAATGAAACGTTCAGCATTCAATTTGTCCTTTGAAAGGACGGAGCGCAAATTACAAGTAGAATTGTTGGTGTTGATGTTGTTGTTACTAGAATTGATTACTACAACAATTAATAAAGCAAGATTCAATCAATGTTTGTCAATAAAGCAGTAATTAAACAAATTTTAATTAACTATTACTCCCTCCGTCCCAAAAAGATCTGAACACTTGTTGAGACACGTAGTTTAAGGTGATAAGTTGTAGTGTAGTTATCAAATGTTATTTTATTTAAAAAGTAGATGTGATAGGAGTTGGTGGGGGTATTATTAGAGGAGAGAGAAAATTAGGTAACTTTTTATTGATAAAAGGTTGAGTGTGGGCCAAAAAAGTGTAAAAGAAATAATATATTAATATTGGGACCATGCTAAAAGTGGAAGTGTTCAAACTAATTTGGGACAAACATAAAAGGAAAGTGTTCAGACTATTCTGGGACGGAGGGAGTACCCTTTATTCAAAATAAAAGTCCCCCATTGAATAAAGAAATAGCCAAGATCCTGTCCCACTACAATCAAACGGACTTTGGCCCTGCCTTCAATATATAGTAGTTGAGGTAAGTAAACATTTTATTACTAATTATAACTAATTATAATTCTTGGTAGACAGGTTATTAACAACTCCTTGTTTACTCCTATCTCTTAGCTTCAAAACCCAAAACTTTGTCTTTTGATGATTTTGTTGAGTTAAACCATACATTAACATGCAAGTTTCAAAAACCTACCCTACTATTCCCCGGAATTATGAGCAACACCCTGCTTTGGCGGAACCTACTACTCATTATCTAAGGCTTTATAGGTGTTGTTTGGAAAAGCAATCAAACTCAATATTACTTTTGGGGACCTAAGTTTACTAATATGGTCAATTAATAGTGAACACATAAATTAACTAACCACATACAAACTTAGAAGCAAGCATTTAAACAATATAAATGCAAGAAATTAATAAAAGCAATAATTAAAATGATCTAGTATGGCCCCTAAATTTAGGAAAAACTAATATTCATGAATCTTCCCTTGAATCTCCATGGATCACCGTCCTTGAAACTCCTTGGATCCTCATGCTTGATTACATAGTTTGAATTAAATAAATAACTAAAATTTAAAGTTACAAAAATACAAACGATTCGCAGATCGTATTTAATTTACATTCAAATATAACGATTCGCAGATCATATTTACTATCCTAATTTGGGACATACTAGTCATAACATGCAAAATACAATATCATACATATTACATTAAACATCCACGCATTTATAATATCATAATAAAATAAACACAAACTATTTACTTATTAACAATGAATAAGCAAATAAAACTTTCCATAATAATTATAAAACTTAACAAATTTAAGCTAGAAATTATTTAGGAAACTTTATTATTTTAATTCAATTACTTATTTAAACATGACAATAATCATTATTATACACAAATTTGCAAAATAGGAAACTTTTGGATTTATGCTCAACTTTAGAAAATCATATTTTCCTAAAAAATAATTTTTTTACTAAAGTTTGACTTGTTGACCGTTGACCCGGCGGACAAGGCTGCCCGATCAATAGCCAACCACGCACCCCACCTTCTTTGGAAATTTCAAAACCAGCCTTCACCAAGAAAACGCACGCTGCACACACTCGACAACTCACGACCTCCAGCCATCAATGAATCAAGTGTGCCGCCAATCCCACGCCGAGGCGCCTCCACCGGACCTCGCCGGTCAGTCCCAGCCACGAGCCGACGCCGGCAGCAAGGCCGAACAGCCCCGCCAACAGCTCGCGAGGAAGGTTCAGCAGCGCACGTCGCACGCACCGCGCTGACCCTGCCCCACTAACGCCACCCTCTACGCCATTTCCCGATACCTCTGCCAGCCACCGTGGCTCCACCGATAGTGGTGGGGCCACCCAGCCATGGTTGGCTTCCTCTTTAATTTTTGTAACAATTATATAATAATTAAACTAATCTTTATTCAACAATTGTTTAAAGATTAAGGATTTAATTAGGTTTTATAATCCGAAAAATAGAGCAGAAAATTTTGAATCACTTAACAAATTCAAACAAATTAGTTTTGTTAAGATTAGATCTTGAATGCTTAATCTTTATTAAACATTAAATCTAACAAAAATTCAAAATTAGGGCAAAAAATCAAATTATATCCAAAAATTCGAAAATAATTTTAAAGATGATATACTGAATTATCGTAACAAATAAAATCAAATATTTAAATTGTTATCCTTAACTTTTATGAATAATCAAATTTAACATAAAATTTAACCAAAATTCACAAATAATATGATAAAATTCAAAATTAGTGGGAAAATAATCAAATTATTTTGAGCCATCATATTATTCTAGATCTATGTGGGTGATGAACATTAGATTTATTTAACAAATTAAAAATCAAATCTTTAATTGTTAACAAATTATTTCAATGATTAATCAAATTAAACATAAATAATTTTAAATCTATCAAATTATCTATATAAATATCCGAAAATTAGGAATGAATTAACAATTAATTCCTTCCATAATATAAAAATTTCGGACCTATATAAATTATTTTGGGCATAAATCACAAAATAAATAAATTATTTACAATTTCCAATAAATTAATATCAAATATCAATTATGCAAATTTAAGCCATAAATAAAGCCTCCCTTAATTGAATAAAAATAACAACTTTGCATACAATAACATGATCATATGAATATTATGAATTAGGCAAAACTGATACCACTGTAGGAATATGTAGATGCAAATAGCGGAATTTCAGGAAATAATTTTCTAACATCTATCATAGGATCGCAAGTATAATCAAACACATGAATCATTCAATAGGGAGTAAATATCAAACCTTTGTAGCGTGATTTCCCTGTTGTATGCAAGCTTTGAAGATCCGAGAGCCCCAAGTGTTGCTTCTCTAATCAGTCCACGAGCACTAGTTGAACACCAACGTTTGCTAGAACGGAAGAGAAGAAATCTCTAGTTTTCAGGTGGTATAGGCGCCGGTTAGAGGGAATAGTGTAGGGTTTCACTTGCTCTCTCTCTTGTGAAAAGAAACTGCTTAAATGAATTGATCACCTAAACCCTAATATTATATCCTATATATAATAGAAGAGTCATAGGCAAGTTAGGAGAACTAATTATCCTCATATTCCCCTTTGGACCGGCCCAATCCTAATTCTAAATGGGATTTGATTGCTTTGTCCAACTTGTGCTACAATGTGTGACCTCATAGGATTAATCTATTTTGGTTATAGGCCCAATCAACATTGTCCTATTAATCATATTTATTCTCTAGCAAGAAAAGACGATTACTAAAATAATTAACTTTATTATCTTCATAATATAATTCCTATTTATATTTAGTAATTACCGGGATGTCTAAGGACATATTCCTTCACTGCATATAATCCCTGTTCATAGTCAACAATTAGTCATTTGAAGACTTTGAGGAATAATAAAACCTATGATGGGATTAGTACATTCAATTTGTCCCTTGCCGTTATAAAAATTCAATCTTATGTTTATGAGTCTCTTTAAAAGTTTCATTGACACTTTTACTTGACCGTGGCCCCATTGTAACAAGTCTTTGTTCCATCTTTCTATGCAACCCTAATTTTCCATACTTGCCAAAACATATTCACGCGTGGTAATAAAGGCAGGTCAATACTACCTTCTTATCGGGCGCATGTGATATAATGTATGGGTTATCTAAGTACACGATCAAATTCGATGACAAGCTCGATTCATTAGTAGTTTCAATCTGGTGGCGGCTAGTCCATATCATTCTTATTTTGGCCACCTCCAAGTCATGCCATATACGTTAACTTGAAGTAAAGAACGTCTCTTTTATGGCTATTTTTAAGAGACCTTGTATATGAGCTTGTCTTCTAGTATTTTTTATCCACGTGCACCTTCTCATTGTTGTCACCTTTAAACGTCATTATATGGGTTTAAGCAAGTGATTGCCTGATTGGGCTCTTTGCTTCTAACGTTGTATAAGGGGTAGAATTGATAATGAGAACATGAAAAATTGGGCTGTTATAGTTTGGAAGCAGCTCCAGGCTAATTTTCCTCCGAAGATTGTTGTAGAGTGGGTTCCAAGAGGCGAAATAATTTAACGAGGCACTGACACAATTTGCAAGGCGGGAGCGATTGGATAAAATGTCGAATGCAAATGATTTATCACTAGTTTGGTGCTCCTTTTGGTCGATAAGCTTGGATGCATAGATTCACATTTGCTTTCAAAAGTTTGGTTGACAACCCCGTTCACGAGAGTTTAGAGGTCTAAGGGTGAATCGCAAATTGGGCCCTAGTTAGGGGTAATGTTAATCTTCCAATCCAAAATAAAAAATAGACGGGTCTTTGGTCCAAGTTTTTAACGGTTTTGATTTTTCGGCCTTTGTTCACTTGGACGTATTTTTTTTTGTTTTTTTTTTTGTATAAAATTTTATTTTGCTATATTTTCTCTATTTTTTATAGATAATATTTCAAAATTATTTATTTCTGAGAGTTTGTTCAATTTATAATTAGCTATGTGTTACCTGTTCTTGCTGTTAATCACTTTGTGCATACTTATTATTTAGGTTCCATGTTTAGGACACGTTTAGTGCGCTACTTTGCAACAATCTATCCCTTGATAGTTAATTACTTGGTTGTTGATAATTTTGTATGAATTGCTACATTGTGATTTTGAATTTGTAAGCTCGATTTTCTGTGCTCCTTTGCTATTGTGTTAGTTGTTATAATTGGCTGGATACTGGGAGTTTGTTCAATTGATATGCTATGTGTTACCTTTTCTTGCTATTAATCACTTTGTGCATACTTATTCTTCAGGTTCCATGTTTAGGACACGTTTCATGCGCTACCTTGCAACAGTTTATTCCTTGAAAGACTGTGTAAAAGACTCTGTGGGATCGTCCAGATGCTAAATGCGATGGCGTTGTTGTGACATATCTCGATGGCGAGCCTTGATAAGAAGGGACACTCTGATGGTGTTGTTGATTGGGTTACGCGGGATGCATCAGGGAATATCCTTGACCAGGGGTCTACTTGGATCCCTGGTGTAACTGACCATACTCAATTAGAGTGGCACGGTTTCGTTGAATATACTTCAAAAAAACCAAAAGTAGGGGTTCACCACACAATCTGCAATAGGGGTTCACCACACAATCTGCAACGGCAACAATGGTGTTGTGGTACGCATTAAAGATGTGTCAGTAGGGGGTACAGTTGATATTGAGAACATGAAAAAAATGAGCTTTTATAGTTTTGAAGCATCTTGAGGCTAATTTTCTTCCAGACACTTCTGCAAAGTGGGTGACGCACTGGCACAATTTGCAAGGCGGGAGCAGCTTGATAAAATGTCAGAATGCAAATGAATTATCACTAGTTTGGTGCTCCTTTTTGTCGATAAGCTTGGACGCATCAATTCACACAACTTAATCTTCTAATCCGAAATGAAAAATAGACAGGTATTTGGTCCAAATTTTTAAAAGTTTTGATTTTTCGGTCCAGTTTAGTTGGGCGTATTTTTTTTTTATATAAAACTTTATATTACTATATTTTATCTATTTTTTATAGATAATATTTAAAAATATTTAATTTTGAGAGTTTGTTTAATTTATAATAAGCTATGTGTAACCTGTTCTTGCTGTTAATCACTTTGTTATTATTCAGGTTCCATGTTTAGGAAACGTTTAGTGCGCTACTTTGCAACAATCTATCCCATGATAGTTAATTACTTGATTGCTGATAATTTTGTATGATTTACTACTCCGTGATTTTGAATTTGTAAGCTCGATTTTACGTTTCTCCTTTGCTATTGTGTTAGTTGTTATAATTGGCTGGATGCTGGGAGTTTATTCAATTGATAAGATATGTGTTACCTTTGCTTGCTATTAATCACTTTGTGCATACTTATTCTTCAGGTTTTATGTTTATGACACGTTTCGTGCGCTACCCTGCAACAGTTTATTCCTTGAAAGACTATTTATAAGACTTCATGGGATCGTCCAAATGCTGAGTGCGATGGCACTTTTGTGACACATCTCGACGACAACCCTTGATAAGAAGAGACTATCTGATGGTGATGTTGCTTGGGTTACCCTAGATGCATCTGGGAATATCCTTGACCAGGGGTCCACTTGGATCCTTGGTGTAACTGACCCTACTCTAACTAGAGTTGTAATCCTCCATAATTTTATGAATTTTATAAATATATTTTAATGCATATTTATATATTTTTTTTAGTATTTAAAGAATTTACTTCTTAGAATGTTGACTATTTGAAAGTCAAAAGGATTATTTAATGATTTTAAGTAATCAAATATTTTATTGAGTCATGCTTTGAAAATTATTTAAACAGTTTAAACACCTTTGAGTTTAGTAAAAAGGAATTTAAAATGGGTTAGAGGAACCCAACTATGCCAAGTGCCAACCATTAAATGATTATTTAAAGCCCAACCACAATTCCCTAAGCCCAAAAAGGGTTAACTATATAAACCCCAAAACCTTAAAATTTCCCCCACACTTATTCTCTCTCTCTTTCTTCCCCCTCTCTTTTTTTTCGGCCTTCACCAATTTTCTCTCTCTCTCGATTTTTCTTCTCCTCCTTCGGGTTCTTCGGCAGCCACCAGCCGAACCACTGCCGCCGAGCACCGGCCGCAGCAGCCCGACGGCAGCCACCTCCCCTTGTGCCGCTGTCTTCCTCCCTCCCTCCTTTTTCTTTGGTTTAGTTCTTCCTCCTCTATTTTTATTAAATGTTAAGTTTATATGTTAAGGATTGATTTAATGTTTTCATGATTAAAGTTTATAGTTTGATGATTTAAATATAAATTTCAGATTATGTAATTTATATAATAAAGTAATTAAATTTCAGATTTATTTATCATGTTTAAACTAGGGTTTTAAGTATCAAAGTACATATTCTTAGGGTTTTATGAATTGGAAAATCATAGTATTATATTATAGTTTATCAAACACTAGTGGAAAGAAGCCCATCCGATCCGGTCAAAACAGGGCTTACCGATCCGATTTTCGTCCAGATCGGATGGGCTCGCAGTAGTTCGCAATGATTAAGCGATCCGGTCCTAAACCGGATCGGTTAATCATTTCTTGTCCGGTTTTAGGTCAAAACCGGAGCAGTTAAGCAAGTTAACTGCTCCGATTTTGACCCAAAACCGGAGCAGTTAAGCAAGTTAACTGCTCCGATTTTGACCCAAAACCGGAGCAGTTAATCAAGTTAACTGCTCCGATTTGACCCAAAACCGGAGCAGTTGACCACCCCAAAAACCAAAAAAATTTTTTTTTTTTTTGCATTTTTTCATAATTAATCGATACAAAATCAGTAGTATATATCAATACTCATTTTATTAAGCATTTTATGCTCAATTGATGCATAAGAATCCTTTACAATGTCTATCAATGTAGCTCAACTTAGCACTCTAATGACAAAGCTTAGGTACCTTAGACCAAGAAATTTTCTGTAAGCTCTAGAACTGGGAAAAAGAAAAGAAGAAGCTTGAGATGTCTGAGCTTGAGAAGCAAGTAATCCTGTGTGAGCAGTAGTCTGGATTTGATGCTTTTCTCCAAGCATCATAATCCCCACCATGTTCCTTACCATAAAATCACCTAATTTCTGTTTTGAAATTGCACAAACAGGACATCTCACAAACGCGAACAATGGAATACAAAAAATATATAATCAGAAAGGGAACCAGTCATTTACCAGGAATTTTGAAAAGAGGGATACTCATGCCAACTGCAACCTGAGCAGCTGGAATATTTATTTCAGCAATCCACTCAGTAACATGGTGCTCCACCTGCATTTAGCATATGCAAGAAAGATAATTTAAAATGTGGCACATTATATCCAACATTTTCTTCAAATAACAATGAATAGAAAAAAAAAAAAGTGCAAGATGCATAATTTATTAAAAAAGAATGAGATTTTAAATGAGCAGGTGCAGGCGTGTAGTTGAAACTTCACAAGGCATGGTTGACGTTACTTGAAAGATGGGAATAAACATATATGATGATATGTTGGGAAAAAATAAAATAAAAAACATTTAAAGCAAGGCATGCAATCAGGACATTGCTGTGAGATTGTTCAACTCCAGAGGAAATTAGGTTGAAATGCAGGAGTCTGCATCATCCCTACACAGTTTCCACGCTGTACAAATATTCAACAGTTGCTGCTCCAACATAATTTACACATTTGGCCAACCTTCTAGCTGCCTGCTCGAGTTTCTTCACTGTTTCTGGTGAAGCTACAGTTATTGGCTCCTCTTCAATAATCTGATCAATTGAGATAGAACCATTCAATATCATGTTTGCCTAACAATCCATAAGATATATGTTGCTTACAAAAATCATAAAATAAGTCCCTTTGAGAAGCATATGTTAGACCCAGGACATACTAAAACTAAGGGAAATAAAACAAAATTGTCAACTAGGTACCCACCTTCTGGTGCCGCCTTTGAACACTGCAATCACGGCTATGCAATGCTGCAACATTGCCATATTGATCGCATACTAACTGTACTTCTAAGTGTCGACTCTGCAAAACATAAATAATACCTTATTAAGACAAGAAACTTTAAGTCATCTTCATACAAGCTTATTCCATTATTGCATATATGTTGTAGAAAGTCTAATCATTGTGGACCTGAAAATGAGGATCAGCTTGATTATACGACTTACAAAATTCAATTCAGAAAAGGAAGCTTGGTGATGCTGCTTCTATAGTGGAGATTGGTTTGTGATGATATTTCTAAGGATGTGACGACAAATCGAGGCAATGATTTACTCATCTAATGACTGCAGAAGTTAGTTGCAAGTTGCAACAATATGAAGATTCCTACTTCTACCATAGGATGTGATTGCCAGATTGCTTCAAAAGATTCCCGCCTCAACATAAGAGACTCCCTGAATCTGTATTTAGCCTTAATAGTTCACTTCAATACTCAAGTACTCATGCCTAATACTCAATACTACGTAGGTACTAACACTTGCCACTTCATGTAGGACCAAAACATGCAAATTTTTCACAAATCACAATACGGCTGAGTCCGGAAACTAAACACAGGTAGCTAAATCTAGCATAACTTCGCATATTTTTTATTTTATAGGGACAGTGGCATACTCATTGAAGCCTTTCTTTTGGTATCAATCGTACCAAGATTTAATCTTGCATACACCAAAGAAACGATGTGGTGCTACTTGTAGGCTGATTATTGGACAGGGTGGGTAGGTCAACCTGGCCAATACCACTATACCAGGCTGGGTCAAATTGGGCATACACAAAGTGTTGATGGGGTGGACGAGCCAAGCTTGGGGCTACATCAGGTCATGGGAATATTTTGGGGTGTGGCGTAAGTGAGAGACTAATTCAGGTCAAAGTAGTTAGAGATATGACATTGGACCAAAAACAAACTCAATTACTACTTTACCAGATTTGGCCTCTAATCCACTAGAAAAAATGTAGATCAAGAAAAGTATATAAATAGTAGAATCCCTCTACTCCCGTCACTTTCTCGCTAATATTCATTTGTCGGCATCTTTGTTTTGGAAGTTCTCCTAAGCGAGGGGCAAGTCCAGACGCCATAGAAATATGCATCTGAAAAGATGACCACAACGACCTACAACAGGCGAACATGATGCACGCACCTTCATCTCCAGCAAGGCACTCCATAAGATACTCTCTAATGAATATGAGTAAAATACTTACTTCTACAAGATGTGAAAGAAACCCATAATTATCTTCAGTGAAGTTAAATCATCAATCTGAAGCAACTTCTTAGCTTCAGTTTACAGTTTACAGTTTACACTAGACTAAACCATACATGTATGATTCTGTTTTCCAAATAATAAAAAGCAAGTCCATATCTTTCACATATCACAAAACCCCACACAACCATAACTTTGATTCTTTCACTGGTAGCCGCAAATAACAACGTGATAAATATTGTACTGAAAACAAAAGCATCTTTTTTTTTTCACAGTCCTGTATTTTTCCAACAGTTACCATTAACAACAAGATACATGTAGTCATCAAAAACAAAAATAAAAGATTAAACAAGCTAGTTCTCCTTCTTATTATGAACATATACTTCAAAATTTAAGTCACAGACATCAACTCAACCATTCAAAAGCACGAACATTTACCTTCTTTATCCCAAATCTGCAGAGGCTTGCTCCTGTATGACAAAGAAATAGAAATCATAATTACCTTATAACAATAATAAAAATAAAAAAAGTTAAATGTATCGAAACAAAAACATACCCAAGACTGTATAAAATGGACAGAAACCCTGATTGGAAAGTGTTCTTAAACATACACAACATCTAGCATCTAACCCTAGATCCAACAGGTAGATGGTGCCATGGTGGTGGTGCAAGAAATTAAACCGCGAGTGAGAAAATGGTGAATTTTTAAGCTGCTTGAATCCGTGCCATCAGTGGTGGCGGTGTCGGAGGAGAAACTCGACCAGGCATCCAATCAAGACACCAAAATTTCGATGAAGGGTGAAGATGGTGGTGGCGCAAAAATATTAAACCGTAGATCTAACAGGAAGATTAGGATGAAGGGTTGTGGGCTGTGGTGAGACGATGGGAAGAGGGATGGCTTGTTGTGGAGTTGTTGTTGGTGCTACTGTCGAGGATGGGAACTTGGGGAGGAGAGGGAAGGAGAGAGGGTGAGAGAGGAGGACTGACGAGAGAGGGAGAGATGGCTGGTGAGGGGGTGTTTAATTAGGGTTTTGGGCTGTGAAATAAGGGGCGCTAAAAAGAGTATCATCCTGGGCTGTGGGCTGATGGCGTGATTTGGGCCAATTTACTGATCCGGTCTAAAAATGACCGGATCAGTTTATTTGATCAGACTTTTGCGCCATGAAAACTTGAAATAACTGATTCGGGATGATAAATGACAGGATCAGTTAATTTTAACTGATCCGGTCTTCGAAAAACCGGATCAGTTATCTTGTGTCAGATAAGGTTTTTTCCACTAGTGAAATTGGGTACTCTTATGATTATGATTATGTCTAAGCATGTTTTAAAGGGTTTTGAACTCCTTATAAGTTGCTGTAATTTTTATTGTTATGGTTATGATGGATTTTTGAGGATTTTTAATGACTAGTATAGTGGTACTATACTATACTAGGAGATATTAATAGTGAAGTTTTAATGGTCAAAAAGGATTTTTAAACACTTTTAAAGAGGGTTTAACATATTTTAATGTTGCTGGAATTTTGATTAAGTATTGATTAGTGGTTGTATTGATTGTTGGTAGGCGGAGAATTCTCTTTAGGCGACTTCTAAGATTATTAAAGTGGCCTAGCACATTGTCCACACAAGGTACGTACATACCTATGTGTTGGTTGGATTAGTATCATGTACAAAGGATGGGATTGATGTAGTATCATGCATAAGGAACTATTTATAGTTCATATGTGAATTATATTCAAGTGAAATTGCGTGTTTTATGTCGTTGTGTGAAACATGTTGAATATGCTGGTTATGCTATGTTTGTATGGATGATTGATGCAATCATATGGGATTGGGAACTTTCTTTTATTAATTCACATGAGGGATTAATAATTATGTTGTTATTGGATCATGCATTGGATCATGTTGTTGTTCCCTTTGGATTATTTAATTACTTTATAAGGACCGAGGGCCTTATTTGGTAAGTTGGTTATTCACCTATGAAAGGTTGGTTGATTGTTGACTTGGATCAACAAATAAATAATGGTTATGGAATTAATAATTGGAATTATTCTTGGATTGTTAAGTTGATGATCACCTTATCTAATCCTAAGATAAAAATGGAAGTTTATGTATCCTTGATGATTATATTGCTTGTCTTACCTTTGTGAGTCATAACAAGTAAATAAATTATTAATTACTTAAAGTGGAAAGTGAATAGCAATAAGCTTTAGACTTGTACACGTCTGAAGTGTTGGACTAGTATGAGTTGGAGTACATGGTGGTAGCCAGGGGTGTTAACAAGCCGAACCGAGACCGAACATGTCCAAGCTCGGCTCGGCTCGAGAATGATTATGGTCGAGCTCGGCTCGAGCTCGAAGCTCGACGAGCTCAAAGATTCAGGCTCGGCTCGAGCTCGAAAAGAGCAAAGCCAAGCTCAGCTCGAGGCTCGGCTCGTGAACTTGAATTTCAAAAATTAAAAGAAAATTCGACTCAACTTACATCCACCAGGCCTTTATTCAGGAAAAGCCCAATGAAATCTTGTCAAACTCATAAGTATAAGTATAATTGTCAGGCTAATCCTTATTAAATATGTAAGGCCCAACAATCATACATTACACTCCTACCTATACAAGCCCCTTTAATACACAGGTGCCTTGTTACCCCTTGCTTCCTATCGAATGTGGGACTTCTAAAATCCCAACCGAAGATTCCACTATTGGAGCTACAACAAGAGCCAAGAAAAGGTGTATGAGTTGCTTGTGCAGTTCGGCCTTATATAAGCAACTGTAATGTTCTACCTTTCATTCCTCGCCGATGTGGGATTGCTAGAACCCAACAAAATTAATTTCCCTGCATGTTCTATAATACGTACTGCCATCATGCCATGTGGTTCTGCAAATGTAATATGTAAGGTTTGCTAGCTGTGTTGATTATTTTTTCCAAGATGCATTAAAGTGATGAAATTATAGTAGAATAATTAATTTTATACTAAGTTCAAGCTTTTGGATCTTGCATATTTAATGACCGTCCAACATCATAAAATAAGACAAATCAAACAATAATTATAGTTAAAGACTTAAAGGGTAATAAGATTATATAGGAAAAGCAAGGTTGGTGTTTACTTTTTTTTATCGATGTGGGACATTACTTTTTTACATAAAGACTATCTAAATGTTTTCGAGCTTGCTCACGAACTATCGAGCCGAACTTAAGGAGGCTCAGGCTCGGATCGTTATGGTCTCGAGCCGATCCCGAACTCGAGCCAAGCCCCATCGAGCCGAGCTTTGACCGAGCTCGAATAGTTTGCGAGCCACCCGGGCTCATTAACACCCCTAGTGGTAGCCCATGGCTTTTCTTGGGACCGGATTGATCATCGTGTCCCAGTTTATTTAAAAGGTTCCTCGATTTCGTTGGTCAGGGGAGTATGGAGTCGCGCCCGTACTTCGTCTTCTAAATTGAAGACTGGTTTGGTTTCGACAACTCTTTCCATTGCCTATTCAATCTAAGTTATAATTAATTTAAGTTGTAGAGTCAAGTTCAATAAAGTAGTCTGTTATGTTATTATATTATTATTTATCTTTGCCTTAATGTTTATTAGTATCATGTTAGGTTTTATATTTGTTTACTATGTAGTACTCAGCTTTGCTGATTACGTGCTTTTGTTGTGTATGTCGATCATGGCTATGCCTTATTGATCCTGTGATGACCCATTTGGTGAGCAATCTCTCGGGATCAATAGTGTTTTGTCCATTTCAGGTTCGAAGATGATGCATCATGGGTTCGGGATTCGTGGAGAGCTTGTGTTTAATTTTTATACTCTATAGTGGTTAAATTTGGTTGACTTTGGTTTGGTTGACTTTGACTTTGGTTTGGTTGACTTTGACTTTGGTTTTTGGAGTTTGACTTTTGGTTTACTAAGTTTATTATTTTCAAAGTTGTTTATTTATTTTCCGCTGTAAAATTCTGAATAAGCCGATACGTTATCACACGGGCGATAATGCTTTGGTAATTCTCTAAGTTTTATATTAAAAAGGTATTTTGCAAAATAGAGAATTGTCGGGGTGTTACAAAGTGATATCAAAGCTTAGGTTTTTATTGGCCTTTCGTGCCAACCTTAAATTTTAGGCGCCTAGTTACTTAAAATGAATTTCAAAGAAAACGAGCTCCTACTTATTTGTTGTGCTTAAATCACTTTTCGAAACATGTTTCAAATTTTAAAAATAGGTTTGAAATTATTTGTGGTTCGAATTATTTTTTTTAGAGGTCCGAATTATTTTTTTATTCGGTTCGAATTTTTTTTGAAGTCCGAAAATTTTCTTTTTCTTTATTTTAAAATTTTCGATTCTTTCCCATATTTTCGAAAATTATATATATTATTCACTAGTTGTTTATTTTAGTACTTCTAGTTTATTTTAGTTGCTTTATTAATTTTGTGAGAGATGGGCAGTATAAGAAGGGTATATAGGATTGAAATATTATATGTCTGCATTTAAATATTTTGTTCAGCATGTTTATGTTTTTCTTATCGATTAAGCTTGTTTAGTGTTATTCCTAGCTTTAAATTATCAGTTTATTCTTGCTTATTGTTTATTGTTGGGAATATACGCTAAGTGAGGGAACTATGTACTTATAGATGTCGTATTCATCTGTTATAGGATCTCTAGTCATGTCAGATAGTCAAGCTGCTCGACTAGGAAGCTACTTCAACCCAATTGTATTGAGTGATGATGAGTCCGATATAGAGTCTAATTCTGATTGTAATAGCTACACTAGCATAGATTTGGAGATGCGTCGTGTGTTGAAAGTTAGCAATCCTGATAGCGGTGATGAGGTTATTCAGGAATTTGACCGTGCTAGGGGGCAAACCCGAAAGGATATCTACACTGCCATTATGAGGATTGTTTTTGGTGGGCATACTGATTCTGAATCAGAAGAGGATGAGGACAATGAAGATTTGGAAGATAAGGCCCGATAATGTATCTCCGTAGACTTTTTACTTATGCTTTAAGATTAGTTGTTGGATAAGTAGTCAAGTTATAATGGTTTAAATTTCTGTCTTTAGTATCTTTGTCTTGGTTAAGGAATAAGCATAGTTATTATGGATTGGAAAAAAATATTATCATCATCATTTTGAGGAATCAAAAGTGAGCAAGAATTTATTTTAGTACGCGAATGGGGAATATTTTATTCTATTGTTGTGATTGAATTGGTGATGTGAATATTTATTCATGAATAAGTATATGGTTATTATGGTTCATAGTGTGTGAAGTTAATGTTGTTATGATTCCATAAAGAATTGTATGTTGATGCGACCTTGTATGGTCAAATCAAGTGATGCCTTCGTAGAGAATGGCAATAAATTGTGAATCGAAACCTAAAGTAGATTTACGTTAAATTTCAGGTCGCGAAGTAAAATGGCAAACAACGATAACGCCTTAGCTTCTGATATTCGCTTATTGGCAGAGACTTGACTCACGAAAGAGCTGAGCGTCCCGATCCTGTTGGGGACATGTTTGAAAGACTAGCTAAGATTACGCCACCGTACTTTAAAGGGCAAGCTGACCCTACATTCTTAGAGAGTTGGATTAGGGAGTTTGAAAAGATTTTTGGGGTTGTAAATTGTCGTGAGGCTATGAAAGTAGGTCAAGTTTGTTTTATATCCGAAAGATGAGGGTGACTTATGGTTGAAAGAGAATGGAACTAGACTTAGTCTTTGTAGAATGGTTTAATTGGGATTCCTTTATTACTGCTTTAAGAGGAAAATTTTACCCTGCTTTTATGAGAAAACAAAAGGCTTAGGAGTTCATAAACCTTAGGATGGGGAGTATGACCATTTCTAAGTACTATAGCAAGTTCATAGCATTGTCTAGGTTCGCACCGGAGGTTGTAGCTACTGAAGAGCTAAAAGCTCAAAGATTTGAGCAAGGTTTGACTAAGGAAATCCAACTGGGGTTAGGTGGTGAGATTTTTGCATCCCTAGATGTTGTTTATGGAAGAGCCGCCCATATTTATGGTCTTTAGTCGAGGCGTGACAAGAAGAACGTTGTAATGGGTGAGAAAAGAAAAGATTTCAATGCTGGAGGAAAGCAGGGGAATTTTAAGAGGAATAGAAATGGGAATGGAAATTTCCAAGGAAGGAATATAATAAGGGCCAGTCTGAGAGGAGTTACAACTGTAAGAAGTGTAACAAGAACCACCCTGGTAGAGACTGTAAAGGAGACCTAGTAACCTGTCATTACTGCTAAAAGAAGGGGCATAGAGAATTTGAGTGCTTCACCAAGCAAAGGAAAGAGCAGAATGGTAATGGGAGTGGTAATCAGGGAAGGTCTGGGTTCAACCAATCGGGAAATTAGGGTTCGAAGCCTATAGGGGCGCAGAACAACCAAGGAAGCTACAGTAAGCCTGCTAGTGAGAGAAACAACAACAACCAGAATAAAGCTCCGGGTAAGTTGTTCGTGATGAGTCGCAATGAAGCTGAAAGATCTGCCGATGTAGTTTTTGGTACTTTTTCTATTAACTCCGTTCTCGTTAAAGCATTATTTGATTTTGGGGCGACCTATTCATTTATTTCATCGTCCGTTATTAAATTTTTGGGGTTGGTAGACTTTGAAGTAATTGACACACTTTGTTAGTATACCTCCTGGAGAAGTCATAAGGTGTACCAAGTTGTATAGAGACTTACCTTTGAAGATAGGAGACTGTGTTTTTCCTTCTAATTTGATAGAGTTCAATCTGGGAGACCTAGACGTTATTCTTGGGATGAATTGGTTAGGTTTCTATAAGGCTAAAATAGACTGTGAAGCTCAGAAAGTAGTGTTGAGAAGCCCTTCGGGGAAGTTGACTTCGTATCGACGCTTTGGGAAGCCTAAGAGCTTTGGGTCATTTCTGCAATGCAAGTGAAGAAGTTGATGAAGAAGGGATGTGAGTTGTATTTTGTAGCGTGCAAGATGTAAGTAAAGAGGTTGGATTGAAGATTGAGGACGTACCAATTGTTAATAAGTTTATGGATGTGTTTCCAAGTGAGATTCCTGGTATGCCGCCTGAAAGAGCCGTTGAGTTCACCATAGACTTAGTTCCTGGTACTGCACCTATATCTAAGGCACCATATAGAATGGCACCTCCTGAGATGAGCGAGTTGAAGACGCAATTGTAAGAACTGTTGGATAAAGTTTATATTAGGCCTAGTGCATCACCTTGGGGAGCTCCTGTATTGTTTGTGAAGAAGAAAGATGAAAGTATGAGGTTGTGCATTGACTGTAGGGAGTTAAACAATGCGACCATTAGGAACAAGTATCCTTTGCCTAGGATAGATGACCTGTTCGACCAGTTGAATGGAGCGAGTATGTTTTCAAAGATTGATTTGCGTTCGGGGTATCACCAGTTCAGGGTAGCTGATAAGGACGTACCTAAGACTGCGTTTAGGACGCGTTATGATCATTATGAGTTTCTTGTGATGCCGTTTGGGTGACCAATGCTCGGCTATATTTATGAATTTGATGAATAAGATATCCCATGAGTTCTTAGATAAGTTTATTGTGGTGTTCATTGATGATATTTTGATCTATTCAAAGAGTGAAGAAGAGCATGATGAGCATTTGAGGATAATATTGGAGACGCTTAGGAAGAACCAATTGTATGCCAAGTTCTCTAAGTGTGAGTTCCGTCTGGAAAAAGTAGCATTTTTGGGTCATTATGTGTCCAAAGAAGGAGTTTCTGTGGATCCTGCAAAGATTTAAGCTGTTAGTGAGTGGCCTACTTCGAAGAATGTGTCAGATATTAGGAGTTTTCTGGGATTAGTTGGCTATTATAGGAGATTTGTGAGAGATTTCTCGAAGATAGCAAGGCCAATGACCAATTTGATGAAGAAAGAGTCAAATTTTGAGTGGAGTCAGAAGTGCAAAGAAGCTTTTCAGATTTTGAAGGAGCGTTTGACCTTTGCACCTGTTTTAACCCTGCCTGATGGAAATGAGGGATTTGAGGTGTATAGTGATGCTTCAAAGAATGGTTTGGGATGTAAATGTAACACCCCGATCCTTAAACACGCTTCATAAATATCTCAATACATTGATCTCAAAATTTGACTCGAAATTTCGGCAGAATTTCCCCTGAAAATTGGACAACCCAAAATGGAAAATAATTTAAACTTGTTTGCAAACTCAACAAAATATAATATTCTCAATCTCAAAACCCAAATCATCGACGCTCTCGCGGAAACAACCTCAATGAAACTACTCAATATTACAAACTCATCTAAGATATCTTGAATCTGAACTTTAACAATAATAACTTAAATAATACATATATCAACCTAAGTAAATATTTACATCTGAAACTCTTCAATATACAACGGTCCTCTATGAATTATCATCCTCACGTCAATCGCAAATCCAACATGAAACCTGCTCTAGTGCCAACTGCTCGCCATTGTACAAGGTACATGGGTCATCACAGGTTTAAACCCAAAGGGAAAGAACAACAACCACAAACAAACACAAATACAGCACACGTCAGCAAAAGCTGAGTACCAAGACTCCACCTTAAACAGAACAAGAAAGTATTGAAATATATTCCAAAAGATAAAAGTATAGCTCAAATTCTCATTATATTCTTATCTGAAATTCCCCTTTTTAAAACTTCTATGTCAATCTATATCCATTCGAAGCTAAAGTATTCGTATCTGAAAGGCAGATCAATTATACTCAATATTCATAATCCTCAAATTCCAAAACAAGTTACATGATCATGATAAGTAAAGTAACCTTATAAACTATGTAGACGAGAATAGAGTCAAATAAAATTACCAATAAGTTTCATCACCGAGCATCACAAAGTAATCAAGTAACAAGTCACGACGGTCACGACATTTGAGTATCTTAAGACATTAATAACGATTCATTGAGTCCATACTCATGAGTGATTTATCTTTGATAATCAAATACAAAACGAGGAACAAACATCAATTATTATCAAATCCAAAGATCATTCCATTGAACAAGAGTTATCGAATAATCCAACGAGAAAGTCAGAGTGGATCCGGGAGCCCCGGCCGACCCACTAATAAATTAGTAGACGATAGACCCAGGAGTCCCGGCCGGTCTATCATAATGTAAACCCGGGAGCTCCGGCCGGTTTACCAATAATTTCAATGGCCAATAACCTATAGTGTGCACACCCCTCAACTCAAGCTTTTATGTGACCCGGGAGACCCGACCGGCCACGCTAGAGAAGAGGACGGTTGAATATCTTGCCACATGCGGCGAATATCAATCAATCCAATATCTTCCCTATTCGGGCGAAGATAATATAACATAACATCTATATCTCGAATAGTTAGTCCATGTAATCTTTCATTTTCCACGATTAATATCTTCTTAAGAAATCAAGATCAACAAAGGTACAATCTTTCTCCCACCATGATCAAATCAATCAACATAATCAATGATTTTTACAATCAAATGAACTCATCAAATCATTCAATATCACTATAATTCATACCACATACTTCAATCTGAATCAACTCTATATAGTTCCATATTCACATCAAATAGGTCCATTAATCTAATATAGATCATAATCTTAAAACACATAGGAAAGCTGAAAATATACCCATTATAGTTAACTATGTCACTTTCCGCAACTTTCCAACTCATAAACAATAATTAGATCTGATTTAGGTAATTGAAAATAGAAATTTATGCCAAATAGTACTCGACTTACTCTACACCCCATTTTAAACGAATAGACAAATATTTATAGTCATATTGAGTACATTTCTTATAAGCTTATTAAGAGATTCAATAAGATCCTTTAACATGTAACGCAAAAAATCTCCTTCAGACTCAGTAACTTCCAATACTCCAACTTCAACAATAATACTACACCATAAGTTACACTACATGAGTGGTAAAGGATTTAAGTTAGTAAAGGAATTGTGAAATCTGGAATACAACTCAATTTATTATAGTACTTTGTAGATGCGAGATAAATACCATAATTTAGTCCAGCAACTCATCTTATCTACCATAATCCATGTCCAAATTCTAACTCCTCAAAGAATAACATTATACACTTAGAACACACCATACTGAATCAAACTTTCAAATTGATTCAAAATAATATTTGAAGTTTAACTTGATTAAATACTCGTTGTGATTCAGTTTAACAACCATCAATATTTTACACACATAACCCAAAATTTCAGCAAGAATTACTCATATAGCTCGGCAAGAAAATCAGAAGTATAATCAACAATTACTCATCAATTTAATTGATGGATTAATAATTTATAATTCAAAACCCATATATTAACATTAAACATCTCAATCAAACCAAAGTTCAAGAATGAAAACAAAGAGAAAAGAAAAGTGAGTGTGGCACCTCACAATGGACCGCGATTAAGCGGCAACACCGCACAAAAGTGGCGGCAGCCCGCCTCACCGTCGGTGGTGGCAGCAGCACCGACCCAAGAGCCGCGTCGAACTCCACCACCGCATGACAGAGCACGAACACGAACAGGGGGGAAATAGGACCAGCAACCAATAACGCCGCAGAGGGGTGAGAGAAAAGGCGGACCACAACGCCGCTAGGCGATGAAGCTCCGGCGACGGCAGTGCAGAGAGAGAAAGTGAAAGCTATGGAGGAGATTTCACAGTGAGAGAGAGAAAATCAAGGGTTTGGAGTTTTAGAGGAAATGAAGATCAGGGAGAGGAGGAAGTTCTAAGACTCCTCTTAGAACCGACTTAGGGGGGTAGTAATTTGGTTTTCTTTCTTTTTTTTAATTAACTCCCAAATATTCCTACAATACAACTTACTAACTCATTTCTATAAATTACCTGCAAATATGCTACTACGAACATATAACTATATTCAATCAAGCCCCAAACTATTCAAACTCATTTTCAGAATTATAATAGTATACTTAAGCTAATAAAATATTTAACTTACAAATTATAATTAAACGCGTCTAAGGTATTACTTGCTACATATAAATAACATATAATATCAACACCAACAAGATCATTAGTTCCATCTTAAATATAATAAGAGTATTTAATATATAATTTTGACTAATAATGATGATTAAAACACTCTTAAAAATTTGGGTTGTTACATGTAATCTGCAGCAGAATGGGAAGGTGATCGCTTCAGTTGAATTCGTATGAGTCTAATTATCCTACCCATGACCTAGAGTTAGCTGCTATTGTGTTTGCCTTGAAAATTTGGAGACATTACCTATATGGGGCATCTTGTAAGATCTTTACGGACCATAAGAGTTTGAAGTACATTTTCACCCAGAAGGATCTCAATATAAGGCAGAGAAGATGGTTAGAGCTGATCAAAGATTATGACCTATATATCCAGTATCATGAAGGAAAGGCGAATGTAGTTGCCGATGCTTTGAGTAGGAAATCAATCCATAGCATGAATGTGTTGGTAGTTCCCGAGGAATTGTGCCGAGATATGCAAAGGCTTAGCCTAGAAATTCTAAATCCTGGGGAGATCGAGGCAAGATTGAGTGATTTGTCATTGGGGTTGTCAGTTTTCGATGAGATCAAAGAGGGTCAAGTTGGAGACGAGCACCTAGATAAGATTAAGGAGAATATGAAGCAAGGTAAGGAAGTGGACTTTAAGATTCATGGTGATGGAAGCTTGAGGTTCAAGGGAAGGTGGTGTGTACCACAAAAATGTGAAGTGCTTAAGAGAAGACTTATGGATGAGGGGCATAATACTCCATATTATGTGCACCGTGGGGGTGACAAGTTGTATAAGGATCTTAAGGAGATTTATTGGTGGCCGAATATGAAGCGTGAAGTCGCTGAATTCGTGTCAAAGTGTCTGACCTGTCAGATTGTAAAGATAGACCATAAGAGACCAATGGGGAAGATTCAATCCTTGGAAGTTCCTGGATGGAAGTGGGATTCTATATCGATGGACTTTGTGACCGCTTTGCCGAAGACGAGAAATGGCAATGATACTATTTGGGTTATCGTGGACCGTCTGACGAAGTCTGCCGTGTTCGTTCCGATCAAAGAGACATGGAAGAAGAAGCAACTTGCGAAGATGTACATCAAGCATGTAGTGAGACTGCATGGAGTCCCGATGGACATTATTTCAGATCGTGATTCGAGATTCCTCTCGAAATTTTGGCAAAATGTCCAGTTGAATCTTGGAACAACGTTGAAGATGAGCACTGCTTTTCATCCTGCGACCGATGGTCAGACTGAAAGGACCAATCAGATTATGGAAGATATGTTGAGAGCGTGCGCAATTGATTTCCAAGGTAGTTGGGAAGATCACTTAGACTTGATTGAGTTCTCGTATAACAATAGTTACCATGCGAGCATTAAGATGGCTCCTTTTGAGGCGTTGTATGGAAGGAAGTGTAGAAGTCCCATTTGCTGGAATGATTTTAGTGAGAATATAGTATTGGGGATAGAATTTATTGAGGAGACTGTTAAGAATGTAAAGTTGATTCAGGCTAGAATTCAAGCTGCTCAGGATAGGCAGAAAAGTTATGCTGATTTGAAGCGAAGAGAAGATGAATTCGCAGTTGGTGATTTTTGAAAGTGTCACGACTAAAGGAGTGATGAGATTTGGTAAGAAGGGCAAATTAAGTGCCAAGTATGTTGGCCCATATGAGATGTTGCAAAGAATTGGGAAGGTTGCTCATAAGTTGGTTTTGCCAATGGAATTTAAGAAAATGCACGATGTGTTTCATATTTCCCAACTCAAGAGATATATCCCTGATGAGAATCATGTCTTGGAGCCTGAAAGAATTCAAATTGATAGTAGCCTCGCACGTATGAGGAAAGGCCTGTGAAAATCTTGGATAAAAAGGTGCATAGTACACGCAATAAGGATGTGAATATTGTAAAAGTGCTTTGGTCTAACCATGAGTCTGAAGAGGCAACATGGGAAGCTGAAGATGAAATGAAGAAGAAATATCCTGAGTTATTCATTGAGGTGAGTTACGAGGGCGTACTCGTTTTCTTTAAGGGGGTAGAATGCAATAGAATTTCGAGCTTTTTGCCTTATTTTATGGTATTTTTATGCATTTTTATGCTTATTTTGGCAATTTGCACATGTTGGTGCAAAATAAATTGGTTCTCCGCATGGAAAAGTGTGTTCATGAGTAACACAAGTGGTTTTAAAGTGGTAAAGTGTGCACACGTTGTGACACAAGTATTTCCAAATGGAAGTTTGAGTCAAAAAAATTGAAACTGTGAGGGTTTTCGTGCCAAGTTTTGGGACGAAACTTCTTTTAAGAGGGGTAGACTGTAATCCCCTATAATTTTATGAATTTTATAAATATATTTTAATGTATATTTATATATATCTTTTAGTGTTTAAAGAATTTACTTCTTAGAATGTTGACTATTTGAAAGTGAAAAAGATTATTTAATGATTTTAAGTAATCAAATATTTTAGGAAAAATTCACATCAATAATCCCAACTATGGGCACTCTTCCAATATTAATCCCAACTAAGAATTATTCCAGTATAATCCAAAATATGGGGTGCATCTTCCCAAAACGATCCCAACTGACCAGTGACTTACTAAACCGGTAATTTTTGTAATTTTTCTTAATTTATTTACTTAAGTCAATAATCCACCACCCACCACCTAACCACCGTTGACCACTACCACACACCACCTTACCCACCATCACACACCACCACACCCACCGTTAACCACCATCTCACGACCACAACCACCACCACTTACACAACTAATACAGAATCTACCCCCACCGGAACCACCACGCACACAATCATACACACAATCACAACCACAATTACCCAAACCCACCAGAAAAACCCAGTACAATTACCGCCAACACCTACAGCTTCTCACTCCTTTATCTCTCCTCCGTGGCCGGTAGAGGCAAGAACATCGGCGCTAGCGCAACCGCCAAGAAAGCCGTCTCTCGCAGCAACCGCCAAGAGGCAAGTACAATCGCCGCTGAGGTTTTTTCTATTTCCTTAATTTTTGCGTCCAATTTATTGTTCGAGTGTTTTTGCTGTTAATTTTTGTGTTAAATCAACTCTGAAATTCTCGATTCTTACTTCAGATTTTCTTCACTTTCAAACCTAAATGCTGAGCGTGATTTATTTGAGGGAGGGGATGATGAGGTTGGGGGACTAAAGGTGGGGGCGAGTTGGCGGAGTAGAGTTTGGAGGTGGGTTTGAGGGGTGGACGGAGGGAAGATGGTGAGGTGTTGGGGACGTGCACCGCAAGAAGCTATTGGGGACGGCGAGGCGGTGAGGATAGTGAGGGAGGTGCAGCGGTTGACGTGTGGTTGTTGATTTTGGTGGAGGGGTGGTGGCCGGTGTGTGGGTGATTAGGTGGGAGGATGGATGGCATGTGGGTTATTTCAACAGTTTGAGGAAAAAGAGAGAGATATGGTGGCTGCTAGCAGGTGTGGAGGGAAAGAGAGAGAATGAGATGTGAAGATATTAAAAGAAAAAAGAAAAATAAAAAATCTGCGAATTAGATTGCGCCACATAAGCAAATTAACCTGTTAAACAGGTTATAACAGGTAATGGATCAATTTGTGAAGACAACTGATAAAGTTAGGATTATACTAGAATAATCCTTAGTTGGGATTAATATTGGAAGAGTGTTCATAGTTGGGATTATTGATGTGAATTTTTCCAATATTTTATTTAGTCATGCTTTGAAAATTATTTAAACAGTTTAATAAAAAGGATTTTAAAATGGGTTAGAGGAACCCAACTATGCCAAGTGTCAACCATTAAATGATAGCCCAACCACAATTCCCTAAGCCCAAAAAGGTTTAACTATATAAACCCCAAAATTTTCCCCCACACTTATTTTCTCTCTCTTTCTTCTCCCTCTTTTTTTTTCGGCCTTCACCCATTTTCTCTCTCCCGATTTTTCTCCTCCTCCTTCGGGTTCTTCGGCAGCCACCAAGCGGACCACCGCCGCCGAGCACCGGCCGCAGCAGCCCAACGACAGTCGCCTCCCCTTGTGCCCCCGTCTTCCTCCCTCCCTCCTTTTTCTTTGGTTTATTTCTTCCTCCTCTATTTTAATTTAATGTTAAGTTTATATTTTAAGGATTGATTTAATGTTTTCATGATTAAAGTTTATGTATCCTTGATGATTATATTGTTTGTCTTACTTTTGTGAGTCATAACAAGTAAATAAATTATTAATCACTTAAAGTGGAAAGTGAATAGCAATAAGCTTTAGACTTGTGCACGTCTGAAGTGTTGGACTAGTATGAGTTGGAGTACATGATGGTAGCCCATGGCTTTTCTTGGGACCAGATTGATCACCGTGTCCAATTTTATTTAAAAGGTTCCTCGATATCGTTGGTCAGGGGAGTACGGAGTCGCGCCCGTACTTTATCTTCTAAATTGAAGACTGATTTGGTTTCGACAACTTTTTCCATTGCCTATTCAATCTAAGTTATAATTAATTTAAGTCGTAGAGTCAAGTTCAGTAAAGTAGTATGTTATGTTATTATATTATTATTTATCTTTGCCTTAATGTTTATTAGTATCATGTTAGGTTTTATATTTGTTTAGTATGTAGTACTCAGCTTTGCTAATTACGTGCTTTTGTTGTGTATGTCGATCATGACTATGCCTTATTGATCATGTGATGACCCATTTGGTGAGCAGTCTCTCGGGATCAATAGTGCATTGTCCATTTCAGGTTCGAAGATGATGCATCATGGGTTCGGGATTCGTGGAGAGCTTGTGTTTAACTTTTATACTCTATAGTGGTTAAATTTGGTTGACTTTGGTTTGGATGACTTTGACTTTGGTTTTTGGAGTTTGACTTTTGGTTTAGTAAGTTTATTATTTTCAAAGTTGTTTATTTATTTTCAGTTGCAAAATTACGAATAAGCGATAAGTTATCACACGGGTGATAATGCTTTAGTAATTCTCTAAGTTTTATATAAAAAAGGTATTTTGGAAAATAGAGAATTGTCGGGATGTTACAAGAGTGACATGGTTTCGATGAATATATTTCAAAATAACCAATAGTAGGGGTTCACCACACAATGCCGCAATGGCAACAATGGTGTCGTGGCACGCATTAAAGATGTGTCGAGACGGGTACAATTGATAATGAGAACATACAAAAATGGGTTGTTATAGTTTGGAAGCAGCTCCAGGCTAATTTTCCTTCGGACACTTCGTAAAGTGGGTGACGCCTTAGCAGCACAATTGGCGGGGAGGGAGCAGTTGGATAAAATGTCAGAATGCAAATGATTTATCACTAGTTTGGTGCTCATTTTCGTCGTTAAGCTTGGACGCATCAATTCACATATATTTTCAAAATTTTGGTTGACTACCCCGTTCCTGAGAATTTAGAGGCTTAAGGGTGAATCTGCAAATTGGGCCCCTAGTTAGGGGTAGGTTAATCTTCTAATCCGAAATGAAAAATAGACCGGTCTTTGGTCCAAGTTTTTAGAAGTTTTAATTTTTCGGTCAAGTTCTGTTGGAGGTATTTTCTATTTTGTTTTTTTATATAAAACTTAATTTTACTATATTTTATCTATCTTTATTGATAATATTTCAAAATTATTTATTTCTGGAAGTTTGTTCAATGTATAATAAGCTATGTGTTACCTGCTTTTGCTTTTAATCACTTTTCGAGTCTTTTTTTCACTTTAGAAACTCTTTTAACTCTCCTGTGTAAAATTTATCGGAATTACTTACCTTAACAATGCACAAAGAGTGAACGGAGGACATGTTTCGAAACTATGGTCAAAGGATCGATCCATGTGAAATAGGAAGAAAAGGTGAGAGACTTTTTTGAAGGAGGAAGTAAAGTGACTATCCTCAATGTGAAATAGGAAGAAAAGGTGAGAGACTTTTTTGTTAAGTTGAGGAATAAGAATATATAAAGAAGTTTAGGATTGGTAGAAGTGGGAGTTAAGTGGTAGAAATGAATGAAAGTGGTAGGACTCAAAGAGTAATTACTCTTTTAGGGGTTAAAATCAAAGAGATAAGTATCTTGAGCTGTGCGGAGGAAGTAGAAAGATGAGAGAATAATAAAGTGTGCCATTAAGAGGGTTAACTTTTTGGAAGAGAAGTTGGACAATGGATGATAATCAAGGGTAGAAAGTGGAGGTTTGGGTTTGATAACATTAGGTGGGGTGGGATGATAAGGGGGCTTTCTTATCAATTGAGGAGTTGAAAGATTTTTGTAGCAATTAATCTTTGCCAGTGACGGCCGACGGGTAATGAAGCGGGAGAAATGTAGGTAGGCTTAAACGCAGCTTCAGGTGGGTGAGTAAATGATTTGTGGGGAGGCTTGGATAAGGGAGCTTCAACTCTTGGTTTATTTTTGCACTGGTGGAACGGAATCTGGATCATTCAAGCTGGAATCAAAGGATGACTATTTAGTGTCTTTGAACGGTCATTTTTTTTTGAGCTAGCATCAGACGAACTATCATCTTTGTGATCATCTTTTCTTGAGGATGATGAAGAAGTTTCTTTCGGACTTTTTGATGAACTTGGGCCACTATTATTCCTCATCCAAGTATAATCAATTAAATCTAGCTTTGTGGTGCGAAATATGTTTTACTCTTTTTATCCCGATAAGTTTGTTAGTGAAGAGAGGGATATAAGTTGGAGAAACTTTCAAAAGATTGTGCTCCCTACAAACGTGATTCATGATCACTTTAAACTGAATGAGAGATTGATCTATGGAGAACTTGTGTTTTGGTCTTGCATGACCCACTCTCCCACATTTGGAGCAAAAGTTGAAAAGAACTTCATATCGGAAGTGAACCCACATACACTCACCATCTTCATATTCAAAGTAAAAACTTGGAATGAGAGGGGAGTTGATTTGTAGTTGAATTTTGTTCTTAAGGAATCATTGACACCTTCTCTTGTAGAGTCTAGATTATAAAAGAGAATTCTTCTTACTTTTTCTAGAGCTCTTGGCGACATAGGGTTTGTTGTAGAGTAAGGGCAAATCCTCAATGGTCACCTAGAGCCGAGCTGTTTGGAATTCAAAAGAGTGAAGTGTGGCCCTTGGGAACCAATGAGTGAATAAAATTAATGTACCTTCATAATTAGCGGATCCACAGCAATAACAAATTTTCTTGATCGATTGAGCATGAGCAAAAGAAAAAGGAAAGTTTGTTTATTTTTTTGACGGAGATTGAACCATGAATAATCAAGTGTGATGAAACCCAGCGTTGCATAGTCTCTTCAACGAAATCACGAGTATCTTTGAGTTTGCCAATGATAAAAGATGAAAGTATTTTGACGTCTTTTGTAATGTCATCTGGCTGAGGTTTGATGATCAACCCCATATGCCTCCACCATTTTCACGGCAGACAAAATCCATGCTACGTAAGGTAGCTTGTACTGGGTAATACAGAAGGGAATGAAAAGAGAATGAAAGAAGAGAGGAGGAGAAGAAGGTTGTTTTGTGTAGTTTTTTTTTTTTGAATTCTTTCCGAGGAATAAAGGGATGAGAAATCAAGTGACAATCAGGAAAGGTGTCTTGACTCTTGAGTTTGAGATAAATACGTTTGACAAATTTTGAAGAGTTCTTCTAAGAAAGTTGTGAAATGCATGAGAGGTAGGCCTGTTCATTGGGGCGGGAGCCCAATAAAAACTCCCAATGAGCCCTTTTAAAACACATATGACCCGACCCTTATTATAAATGGGGCGGGTCCTTAAAGGATCAAGGAATAAGAGGGTTGGAACGAGCTCGGGGCGGGCCTTGAGGGGGTTTAAAAGGTTATTTTTTTGAAACAAAGCCTGCTATATTTCAAAGCCCAAAGCCTCCACCCTTTCCTATCATTCGATCATCATCATCATCCCCAACTTGTGAATGGAGAAACTGCTGTGAATGGATTAATGTAATAATGTAATAAGTAGGTCCTTTTTAAGTTAGGCAATACGGGTCGGGTCGTGTCGGGCTATAATGGGTCTAACCAAGCCAGCTCGTGAATCACCACCCTTAACCCGACCTGTCCCGGCCCGTTTACACATTGACCCGGCCCGACCCTGACCCGCCCCATTGAACAAGCCTAATTGAGAGGGCACTAGAGAATAGGGATCATATCCTAGAGTGAGATGCTCTCTCTTTTCAGTGAGAAAATGGAAATCACTTATTTTTCTTTGACGTGAGATTTTTAACGTCGTGAACAATGAAAAGTGTTTACTATTATTTTGAGACAGATTTAGTTTACAAATGGGTTTGTTTTCCATAAGTTGAAACTAAAAATGCACTAGTGGTGGACTAGTGGTCACTAAAGGAGTGCTACAAGATCAATAAATAACATCTCGTCAAGGTTGTACAAACTACTGAACTGCAGCTGATATACAAATCTTTCCCCAGCATGATTGAAGATGTGAAACTCATGACTGGTTCTCCTTGTGTGATTTACAACACTATCTCGATTACTTTACTTTTGCAAATGCCTGCAAAAAGTTATATTTTACATCTCCTGGTCAGGAGCGATCTGGCAATCGTCATGGAGTGCATATAGCCTAGTTCACCTGATAGAGGATCAACCAGGAGCATTGCGGGGGACAGACAGCTCCAAGTGTGTTGAAACACCCAATACATTTTCAGCATCTTTCACTGGTTAATCCTTCTATTATAAGATATCATCTAAGTCGTCTGGCACATGCAACTTCTCAATGGCAGCCTGAAAACCACACAACAAGCTATAAAGCTACTAAGATAAAAGGGAGACTGGTGAGTGGTGACTTCTATTATATCTGAACACACATCCCAAAATAGTATATTTGATTGATTGACTATTATTTCTGAACAGAGAGCAATAATGTTTGCATTTCATAGTTAAAAAACAGTTACGCGTAACTTGCTACATTGAACCATTCACAAGTTCTTGAATGGAATATAAATACAGAGGAATGGATTATAATTAAATGGGAAGTGTATGCCATTAGGCTTCTGATCTGAAGTACCTAACCAATCCTGATGTTCAAGATGGACATGAATAAGCGAGATAAGCCAATCCATCAAATAGTCCAAAGATGAGAGTTACCTTTATGGTGGCAACATCAGTTGCTGATGGCTTCAAGTCTAAGGCAAGTCCGAAATGCAACATTGCCTTCTCATGCATGTTCTTTCGCTTATACATCTTACCAATCAATGCATAGATACTGCATTCACGAGGTGCATATTCCTTTAGCTCTTCCAGGACCTCTAGAGCTTCATCATAGTTATCCATGCTAGACAATACAATAGCCTTCTGATACATGGGAAGAGGATTCTTTTTATCTGCTACAATTGCTTTCTCCATCATCATCAAAGCTTCCTCATTTCTCTATGCAGCAACAGAAAACAATTGGACAAGGATAGTGAAAATGAAGCTCTCATACAGGAAACCAGCATGCACACCATAAGCACAATACCTTTAGAGCATGCAGAGCTGTTCCAAGATATGACATGATCACAGAGGAATGAGGATTTATCTGAAACGCCATCCGAAAATGATGTTCAGCAAACTCAAACTTCTCTTGACGAAGGTAGACCATTCCAAGACCATACCACGCATTGTAATGTCGAGAATCAACACGAAGAGCATTCTGGAAACTTCTTATTCCACTCTCAAAATCCTCCAAAGCAACATGTTCATGACCACAGAGAGTATGAGCATACGCGAACCTTGAATTGAGTTTCACAGCTCGCTGGAAAATTTTCAGAGCTGTATCATGGTCTTTCTGTAAGCTGTAGCAATTTCCCATTGCACACCTGCACATCCAAGTGAAAAAAGGTTGTGTTGCAGACCCGAAGAATATGCGAAATAGAAGAATGCTCACAAAAGAAATGCAGGTCGATCTCAAGATCTTGAGTCAACAAGCGAAAAATCATGCAACTCTACACTAGCACTCAATTTGCCAAAATATTAAGAACAAAAGATATCAAACAGAACAAGACACTATTTTTGCAAAAAATCTGGAGAAAAACCTATATTGATAGAAAAAGAAACAGGAGAACTGCAAATCTGAAAACGATATTTAATGGTAAAATAATTAAAAGTTCTACAAAAATTTTGCATGGCTATTTAAGCTCTATAGTAACAAAATTCAGTTCACACATTCTTTTCCATACTACATTTTTGAGTAAACGCTTGGCTAAGTCTTGAACCTTCACGCTGACCTTTTGCTTGCTTATAAAATTATACTTCCTTCAATATAGTCACAACAGTTTGACTTTTGCACTATTAAGTTCAGCTGTATTTTTTTTACTATAGAAAAAACAAATGTTACTATATGAGATGCTGGAATTGCCTCAATGTATATTTCCTAAATATAGAACTTTTTTATAATTATTACTATTAGATGATTAAAGAAATAAATGATCAAAAACTGTATTCGAGAGTGTGAAAGTTGACGTGGTACAACTAAAAAAAGGAAGTATTTAATTTCCTATTACTCTCTCTTTCTCCATCCCGACACTTTTGCTTACATTTTCTTCACTACATCTACGGATCTACCACTAAACTTTTATTCACATTAAACAATTCTATATCTCCATGCCTAACAAAAGTGTGAGGTTTGCTTATGGATCGAAGAAATAATAAATGTATCTTTGTTATGAAATAAACTAATTTCCTCACTTTTAATTTCGTAACACTTGTAAAAACAATTTGAAAGAAAATGAGAAGTTAAAAACATAATGATTACAGATAAAAGTACATTCTGTCTTGTTTAAAAATTCAAATCTCCATTAAGTAATGGGTAAACAAATGATTTTGTTTAAGTTTTGATTTACTTCCTTTGTTTTTTAATAAATGCAATATAACGGGTGATGCACATTCTTCAAGGAGCCCATGTGATGAAGAAAGAGATAAAAAAAGGTGGAGAGAGATAAAAAGAAGAACCCAAGTGATGAAGAAAGAGATAAATAGAGGAACTCATGTGATGAAGAGAGATAGAGAGAACCCTTTAACCAAATATAAAAATGTTGCATTTAATTTGCAACTAAAAGGAAAATGTTGCATTATTTCAGAATGGAGGACGTCATTAAGAAAAAGGTCCATGAATTACTAAACCAAAAAAAATAAGTTTCAGTAATTTAAATTCAGACTGGGTTAGGGCCAAATCCAAACCAAACTTACAGGAAGGGACAGAGGGAATATATAAAAAATATACAAAGCAGCTAGTTCACAGTTATCAGAAATTACCATGTTTGAGGAGCCAAACGGTCAATTGATTGCAGCTCATGGGCCAGGTAACTTAGTTTCATATCTTCCTTCAAATGCTGCAACAAAAGAATTTCCAATTCCATGTCATACCCAAAAAATAACCACATCATCCCTAATCCATATATTGAGGCGACAAAAGAGGCAGCATATGGATACAGTTACACCATAAGATTGGGAATGCGTAGGCTGGTAGTTTCCAGTGTAATTATATGAAGCTGAGATGAAAAGCAGACTGATTGCAATATAGAATTCTACATTGGAAGTTTCAGTAAAAGACGTTGGATGAAAAAATAAACTCACGTAGAGAACAGTAGAGTAGACATCCATGCCATCTAAGCTGCAAGGACACTGGCGTCGAGCAAGACTGAAAGCACGTTCAGCTTCTAAATAATCAACTAATTCAAAATATGCTCTCCCAACCTAAGTAAACATGCAAGCAACCAACCAGTATTAGCAGTACACGCAGTCAAAATACATATTCACAGACATGAAAAACACCAAAGTTCTTTAAGAACATTGAAAGATCAAATTAAAAGAAACCACAGAGTCTATCACTAAGTTGTCTTAAGATACATATTCACAGACATGAAAAACACCAAAGTTCCAAACTACAAAATGAGCCGATAGAAAACGAGCTTCATCTGTCTTCACTCTTCAGAGGTACGATGCCACATTTAAGAAGGGAAGAGAACAAAGATACAAGTTAATCTGCAAATATCTTCATGGCCTGTTTGGTTTTAAGCATTTCATTTGAAATGCTGGATTTGGCCAAAATAGCATGTTTGGATAATCCAAACATTTGGATTTGGTATTGGCCCAATTCCAACCTATTTAAAACTTAAGCCCATATTTGAGAATTTGAAATCCATTGTCAAAACTTCTCATTTAAAATCCCAAATAACGTGACATCTTTATTTCTCCTTCTCTCTCTTCGTGCTTTCTCTCCTTGGGCTTTCTCTCTCCTCAAGCTTTCTCTCTCCTCAAGCTTTCTCACGCCAAGCTTTCTCTCTCCTCCTTTCCTGCGAAATCTCATTTCTAAGGTTAGTTTCTCAATTCTTAATTTTTTTACCATGAATTTGCTGTGTTATTGTTTGATTGTTGATTTATAAATATTGTTTTAGGTTTTTTTTTGGAATAGATTTCATCTTCTGATCTAGAATGTGTAGTTGATTGAATTTTCGATTCTATGTATTATGTATTTATATCTTGCTCTTTTGTATCGTTGTATTGATTAATTAGGGCTTTTTTTCTCTTGTAATTTCTTTTGAGATTTTGTGGTAATTAGGGTTTATAATTTGCAAAATCTGAAAATGAGAAGTATACTGGCAAACTAAAATATACTTTTCTTAGAACGGCAGCTCTAAAGTTGAACACCAAAAATCGGATTTTTTTGTGGTAATTAGCTCTAAAGTTAAAATTTCATTTGCATATCATACATTGCGAATAAGACATGTTGCTGTCTTTACAGTTGTGAGATACTGTTCTACGTATCGTTTTAGTATCCTTGAAAGCTTTGCTAGATTGTTCAATGTTGCACCATAAATCGGATTTTTTTAGCTTCTTTGATTTTCACAGTTTGAGGTTTTTCTTGTGGGATTAGCTGGAGGTAACAATTGGACCTGCTGATTTTCCTGTATCTGAATTCTGGGACGGTAGTGTCATGTTGGGCGGATGGCTGGACGCAGTAGTTGTAAAACTGATGCAATAAAAGCTATTTTCTAAGTCTAAGTTTTAAACTATCTCCCTTATGTTAAGTTAAGCTACCTTGGTGGAGAGAAATGGAGCATAAATTTAAGCAAATCCATGATTTTGACGAAATATGAATTGAATATATCTGTGACTGTAGATCATGTTAGGAATCGAATTAGGGTTTGGAAGAGGCACTATGCTACAATTACTGAAATTCGAGCTTACACGAAATTCAAGTGGGATGAAGAAAGGAAGATGGTGGTGATCCCTATAGAAGAGCTTGATGAATGGAATAAGTACTGTAAGGTATGTTATGTCCTAATTTTTGTTTTGCAATTTATCTTATTAGTGATTAATATTACAAATTTGTAAGAAATTTTGCTTTGTAGTGAACTTTGCTTGCTTTCTTGGTTGTGTGACATGTTTGCATGACCTTGTGAGGTATATTCTGATTTTTTTGGGATCACAGGTTGCTGTTTATATATTGCTTAATAGTTATGCTGATGCATGATATTTTGGTGCATTCTGAAAAGGGGTATTGCTACAGACATACTTCTATAAAAGAGTCAGAGCCCTGCCTATTTTGGTTTGCAGTTTTTTCACACGTTTTGGTTTGTTGAGTTACATCAAAATTAGAACCTTGGACTGTCAGGTTTTTCTGAGTCTACTGCTGTAATCTTCAGCAGAATTGGTCCTGAATTATATTTTTCATCATCAGATGAACTTTTGTCAGAAGTTTGATTTGATATCCAACTATGGTAGCATGGCCTCTTAGCTTTGAGTTACTGCTAGGTAATCAAGATATTTGTTAGTTTGAGTCTTCATTGTTTTGATTAAACTATACGATTTATCCAAAATACATTGGTTTGACTGAGAATTCTAGCATATAACTGATTTTCTTTGGTGCAATATATGCTTCATTTTGTTGCTTTAACGTGCAGGAAAATCCTAATGCCTCTGCATACTTGAACAAGTGTATTGACAATTGGGACGATATAGTTACTTTGTTCACTTTGGATAGAGCAACCGGTGATGGGGCTGAGCAACACGAGGAGTCCGCTGCTGCTATGGACACTAAAACTGAAGGAGGGAGTACATCGGAGACTTCTTCCGGAGGTTCAAACAAGAAGCTTAAGAGAGACCGTCTAGCAGATGCTGTTAGTAGTTTTACGGATTCTTTCAAAGAGTATGTGAGTAAAGCGCAAGGCCCTCCGAAACCAAGTTCCCAAGAGATCTACGATGTAGTCTCTAGTGTTCTTGGGCTTTCGGGTCAACAAGTGCTTCAGGCTGTGAAGAGGTTTATGAACGGGCCGGTGAATGAGTTCGATATGCTGAAACATCTATCGGAGGAGCAAAACTTAGACTGGATTTTATTATGTATTAGTGATTAGTAGTTTTATTTCATTGGTTGTAGGATCGAATTACAATTCTAAACTTTAGCTTGGTTTGCCAAACAGTATTTGAATTTGAAATTCAAGATTTGAAATACTATGTATTACCAAACAGCTTGTTAGAATTTGAAATTCCAAATTTGAAATTCTTAAGTTACCCAAACACTTGGACTTGGAATTGAATTCCATAAATTGAAATTCTGAATTTGAATTGTACTATTTGAAATGAAATATGGGTATCCAAAGTTCCAAACGCAATCTCAGGCAATTTGACATTGGAGTAATATAGAAAAGGCCACAAAAGATAGCAAACCCAGAAAACCAAACAGCCTCCACAGATCCCATCACAGATGAAAATGACAATAAAATAGTTAAAGACAATTACTAATTCCCGGGAACCACAGATACTTAATGCCAAATGTTTATTATAAGAATTGTATTTCAAATGCTGAAGTTAGTTGTCAGTCATAATTATAAAGTCGGCACCAATCATTCAATTAGTATAGAACTATAGAAAGATAAAATATACAACTATACAAGTACAAAAAATCATTCAATGGTTACCAAAAGAAATAGAAGAACATACAAATTCAAAGAAGCAAACTTTAAACACGGTTTGAGGAAGTTGAGCATCAAGCCCATAGTAACAATTGAATAAAGTTCCTAAATTTTATTTCCTCTCCTTAGAAAACCATCTCACTCTCTTACAAATTCAATGAGTTTGACTTGATCAACCAAATCCCAAAGTATTGACTGCGAAGAGTTAGGTTTGAGAATTGATCGCGAATATCAGCTACAAAATTTTCCCCTTCAATCAAGATTAGTTGAGTTTAGACACTAGGATGCTCTAAGAGTTCAACATAAAGGCTACCACAATAGTTGCTGTCCAAAGAATCTCATGGTTTACATTACACGATGGACAATAAACGCCTCTACAAATACATTTTACTTTTAAGGCTTATCATCAAGATAATTATCAAAAGATACAGGAAACATAACGTAGTAACTTGTGCTTAGCAAAAGGGGAAATAAAAAACAGGTGTTACCACAGGGCAGGTGTGAAAAAGGAAAATAGATTACACATCATCAGCAACAAGAAGTTCAGTGTAATTACCTGCGAAAGCACCCAGACAGTATTGTAATGTCTGGGCGGAAGTTTCTGATAGGTGTCCAATGCATCCTGCAAAACCATAACAAAAGCAAAATTAACTGGCTGTCACAGGAATATCAGGATACATAATTCACTAGAAAGCACTATCAATGTACTCAAACCAGCAACTAGAGCAGCAAAATTCAGTTGCTTGAGCCGACATAAACTATTACCTGGCACTTGTACATGCAAATAAGTCTATAGCCATCCCCCAAGAGTCTCCACAGGCCTAATATTTCTAGAGCGCCATTACGAACTCTAGAATCATCACATGTAGTTCTACATAAACTCATAGATCCACCATCCTGCTCAGTAGAACCAGCATCATAAGAGGAAGATGTACTAATACTTGCTTGTGCATTTAATCGAGAGTCATCAAATGCCTCATGGCGAATTCCTGGAAGAGACCATAAAATGTAAGCAAAGTCAGCACATGTTATCATACACAGCAAGGAAAATCATATAAAAGTGAAATCTATGTAGAAAAAGCACAAATTTTAAATTACTAGCAGATTAGAGAAGGCAAAAAGAGGAGAGCATTCAATAGATAGAAGCATGATCATAGATAGGAAATCATCAAAATTAATTTTTTTTAACTGATAAAAAAGGACAATTATATCCCTGGATCTAAGTCGCTGTTTGCTTCCAGCATCACTCATTGGTAATACAGCTTCTAGATTAGAACTACCTCCATGGTAAAGAATTTAACTACGGATTTTAAAGATGAAATTGACCAAAACTGAATAAGCTGAAAACCATAGAAGATATAGCTAGAGAACTTTAACAAGAAAATCAGCAAGTTAATCAACGGTGATGCTGCTCATAAAGGTGTGTCTACTGAAGTGAAACATGAGCAAGACAAGGCCATGAGAGGCCATGGAAACGAGTTAAACCTTATTTTCCACATAAGTTTTATGTTTCAACTATAGAAAGAAGCCAAATAGCGAAATAGAATCATGGAATACCTCTGCATGTTGGAGAGTACAGAATATATATAATCAGAGAAAACCTAAAGGATTCATGAAAAATCAATAGCAAAACAGCAATATCAATAGTCACTCAGGGCCACAAAATTCAATCAGGAGTTACTGACTATAAATGCTCAAGCTCAGTTACTACAGCTCCAAAGATCATCACCTTCTTCAAAACTTTCACTTGCCCATGTCTGTCCTTTGCGAAGTGTCACAGAGCGTAATCCTGCATTGCTCAACCTAGAATTTCCAATATACTTTGAAGAATGACTTGTTCCATTCCCAGTTGATGATGTCGTCGTCGTATTGTTGCTTCCTCCTGCTTCTCCTGCTAATCGTGTACTTCGTCTGGGACCAGAATCAGAGAATAATCTCCCAGATATCTGAAAGTGAACAGAAATGAGAAAGACGTTGATCCATAATACCATGGTAGAGCACAAAAAATATTATTATTTAATCCTCTATCCTGGACTGGTCTTTCTCATAGTTCATTTCCATTTTCCAACCTGTGAAACTTTGTCTGAGGCACAATAAGATCTGGATAACTGCTATATTGATATGTTGCTAAGAATTAAGAGCCAATAAAGGGAACAGACGGGCTAACATTCCTAAGACAAAATTTATTGGAGCTTCAAGCTGTGAGTCTCACAACTCAGTTTAACACTTTCACTTGATCAAAGCAATTTATTACCAAAAAAAACAGAATTATCTATCACTGACATGTGAATAAATCTCAAGCGAATAGCATAAGGTATAAAACAAAAATCATATTTTAGAACATGAAGCGCAAGAGTGGTCGATATCTTTCTACAAACATAAAAAGATCTTACAAAAACCAGGCAATGAACAAACAAAACACTTCAAGTTCTCCATTCCTCGAGAGTCAAATTTGCATATGCAAGGAAATCACCAACTAGCTATTTCTTCTCCAAGCAGCATGCCATAATGAAGGAATCATAACAAAACTAAATAAGCAGGTAACTACAGAATTTTGTTACGAACAGTGGTTTTACAAACAAAAAAGTGTATCCAATAGCATGCACATCCACAAACTTATTAAGAATCCCAATATCATCAACAAACTTATTGTAAAATTATAACTTTTACCTCATTAGCACTTTAACAATTCATCAAGAAAATAATTTGAATAATAATAAAATTTCCAGAGGATCAGATCAGAACCTTTCTTAATTTTCCTTCATCCACAAACTTCCTTCGAGGGGCTTGAAGAGTTGTGTTTACTGTTGATCTTGGGGAGCCTTCACTACTTGCTGAGGCAGTATTTTGCTGTACATTCCTGCAAACGGGTGGAGGAGCTATACCAGACAGCTGCAGCAGAAAGAAAAAATCAAATAACCATACCACTAGTAAACAAAGCAATTTCAAGACAGAAACACAGACAGAAAACTAGTAACATACGAACATACGAACACACGAACACACGAAGTATTAGCAACACTCTTAGAAAAAACAATGGATGGTGAACACTGAAGTACTTGTGCTCTACTATAGAAAATTTGCTTCAATTATCATGACCAGGATAGGGAAGTGATGATATCAACACATACATAACCTTTCACAGCAGCACTCTAGGATGGTGCTCTATTTGCTAGTTGCAGTTGAGAAAGAAGTTGACACTAATCATTAAAAAATGGAGGAGGATGTGCACACCCAGTCCTGATAATCATTGATTCTAAAAAGAGATGGTTTGTTTCGACATTAATAAAAAAAAAAAGGTTTCCCACACCTCAGCAAAGCAATGTATGATGTCACATAAACGTTAAGGAAGAAGATCTTAGAAGTTAGAACCGATCCAACTTCTTTTCCCTTCTCTTTTCTTAGTGAGAGAGAAGGAGTTGGCTCTCAACAATTAACAGAAACCAAGTTCTCAAATTACAGAAAGTTCCAAATCACGCATTATAAAAACAATATACACCAGGGAACACCCTTCACCTGCTTCTCAGAATATTATAAACCAATCTACAAGCTTCTCGAGTTTAATTAATCAGGATCAGAGCACAATATAAGATCTGATGGAATCTGAGAAAACTTTTGGGATGCACAGCACAACTTGAAAACATTGATGAACGTGAGAATGTAGGCAAAGGAGGTATTTGTTCAGATGTACAAAGCTTTGAGAGGCAATCATCAGAAAGTCCATACAAAAAGCTCGCTAACAGGTCTAATACAAGTAGTAGGATTTCATTTATCTTACGCCTTACTCTTCAAAATAACTTTCTACCAATGCCAGACTAGAACTAGAGATGAGGGGGGGTTACTTGTGACACATGCTATATGTGTTTAAAGAAGAAAAAAAAAGTGTTGGAGTACTTCATTTGAATTGTAGATTCACAGGCGTGAAGGAGTTGCTGCTTAAGATTCAAGTTTACAGTTTAGTTGGAAGCTAGCAGCAAGAGTGGAAATGGTCAGTTAACCACCCTGCACTCGCTGAATCTGAAACTGCTAGTTTCTGCAAGATTTTCCATATTTTCTTGCTGATGCTTAATGGTTTGAGAGTAATAATAAAAAAATTTAGAAGAAATGTAATAAAAGAAGCAAATTCATAAGCTATCCAATTCAAGCTTCCTGTAGATGTACACATGTAATCGTATGTGATGAGGAAATTGCTTCTTGGCTGAAGTTGTAATTTTTAATTCTTTTCTTCAACGTGCATGATGTGTGCTTTTCCCTGGTGGCCTTCTGAGAAGGTGCACAAAAGTTGGGATCTTTAAACAGTGTAAAAGAAGGTGGGATATTTAGGTATGATACTTGTAAGTTGTATATAACATATACCACTCTTATATTGGCTATAAAATTCAACTAATAACACAAACAAAGTGACAAACTGCAAAGCAAGTAGGACAATTTTACAACAAATCTAACCTTCACCACTTAACGAAAATTTCTTTCTTAATGTGAACCGAGTTGCTTGAACCTCCAACTCAGACCCAATCCCAACATAAAATGAAACCCCTGAAAGGGTAAAAAAAGGAGATGAACATACCTTACCTGTGAGGCCATTGGAGAAGGAGTGTTGTAAAATGACAAGCTAGAAGATGAGCAATTCAGGGGTTGGTTGACAGCTGCTGAAGATACCGTAGCTCCCTGATAGCTTCCAGAAGCATCCTTTGCACTATTACCATGGATACTTTTCAGCTGTCTCGGACTTGCATCACCCAAGCTCTTAGCCAAAACTTGGTTATGGTCCTCAGTGGAAGTGACAAAGTTCTGAGACGTCAGGGCATGCTGCTGTTGTTGCTGCTGCTTCTGTATGGTAGAAACAGCTGATTCACCAAAAACGGTAGATGCTTCTTCAGCAGAGCCTGAAAATCGCAACAGTCATCTCAGATAATAAGATTACGGCTAGTGATATTCAAAAATGCCTATGATATTCATCAATGTATGTCAAACCGATACACATTATTGTTACACAACCACCCAGACGCATCCTACCTTCTGCAGTTTATGGGGAAACCAGTTGTAAGCAGCACCATCTCTAACCATATGAAATTCAGAAGTTTACAATTCAACCATAACCTCCATGTACGGAATTTTTTTGTCTCCCAGCACTGTAACAATATATAAAAGGACGAATAGAGAAAACAAGCGGTGTATTGACTAGATTGACGAGGAGTTTACTCAAGGATCTCTGCTAAAAAGGAAAAATGACGCCAGCTAGTCATAACTATCTGAAGTATTTGATACATGATACGTGTACAACAAAAAGAAAATGAAGACTCAATAATCGGGACCTTAGTTTTAAAAGGCGCTAGGCGCACCGAGGCGCTAGGCGCAAAGCGCACCGAGGCGCAAGGCGCAAGGCGAAGGCGCACGCATCTCGTAGGCAAGGCGCACTTTTAAATATTATTATTCTGTACTTTTGTGGTTTTAATATTTTTATTTGTTTATTTTATTTTTATTATTTCTGGATATTATTTTTCTCTAAAAGAAACTGAAACTGGTATGGAGTTTAAAAAAAGAGTTAATAATAGTACAAAGAAGTGCAGCACCAGCACTACAGCCTTCCAAAAAGAAAAAGGGGAAAAGAAGAAGTGGGCAGACAAAGAGTATTTAACGATTTATATATAAAAAAAGAATATTAAAGAAAGAGAAAAGTATCAAAAGAGAGAAAGAATAAGTCTTCTGTATAAAAAAGAAAGTATGAAGACATTAAGAAAAGAAGATCGAAGAGAGAAAGAAAGAATAGAACATCGCAGAAGAAGAGAAGATCGAAGAGAGAAAGAAAACTTACCTGAAGCTTGCTCGCCGACGGCAACGAACCACCGGTGATGGGTTGGAACTGGTGGTGGGTGGTTCGCCGGCACCCTGTCTAACCTCCAGCGAGTTGGCAGCTTGCTCGCCGACGGCAACGAAGAATTAGGGTTTTTTTTTAATTAGGGTTTTTCAATTTGGGTTCAATTTGATGAAATTTAATGAAATTAACAAAGGGCTTTTGCTCGAAATTGCTAATTAAAGCCAAGGTAAGCTTAAATTCGAAAATTTTTTGGTTTTTTTTTTTTACCTTTTGAACTCAGATCTACTCTCTCTGTCCTCATGCGCCTGCCTACTGGAGGCGGCGAGGCGATGCGCCTCTACCAAAGGCGGCAAAAAGCGCGCGCCTCAGATCGCCTGTCGTTCCGCGCCTCGCTAGGCGCGCCTTGGGCGCGCTTTTTAAAACTAAGATCGAGACAGTATATCAGGTCATTCTTTCTGCCTGCTCTAGTTCAAATTTACAACTAAAAATAAATTACAGCTAAACTGATATATTTAAAATGCTGCCCTACCACAACTTAAAAGTTAAAAGCAGGACACATGACATTTACACATAAACTTCAAAGTTGAAAGTGCGACACTTGACATCTCCACATAAACTTGAAAGCATAATAAATTCACTAAACTAAAACAGTATATGACACTAAAGGGTGGAAACTGGAAATTAAAAATTTGAACAGTGGACATACCCAATATACAAAGTTCCTCATATGCAGCCCAGAACAATGGATCAATAGACAATGCTTGCTTAAAGTGATGAATGGCACTCTTTCTACGGTCTGTATACCTGAAAAGAACATGACAAGTTTTCAAATATTATTATAGGAAATGCTTTTAAAAAGTGTTCACAGAACATGAGTGAATGTCTATTGAGAAATCAGTAGCACAAAATGAAGAAGTTACTAGCTCTTAACCTTCTACTTTCTTTTTCGCGTTTTGAGCACAAGGAGAAACAGATTGCCTTAATCAAGTATATGTTCTTACTTGTCTCATTGATGCCCTCAAATCTAAAAACATTGCCAAATATTACACCAGAATGCACCATAGAATGTCAACCTAAATGTTACTAGTGGTACACACTGATGTCATTCTACCAGAAGAGACAAGTCACTAGTTGATGAGCAAAGCAAAAAGAACTTTCTCCCCAGCACAGAACGTCTATCCAGAGTATAAGCATACCTCATTATCTAAAAGCATAGCCAAGTATAACACCAGATTGCACCATATAACTTCAACCTAAAATGGCATGATTCTAAATACGAACAAATGAATTGATCAACATTAAACCCCTAGATGCTACTAGTAGTACAGGCTGATGTCTTCTACCACCAAAAAAAAAAGTCACTATTTAATGAGCATAGCAAAAATGCCTTTCTTCCCAACACAGAATGTCTATCAAGAGTATAAAGAGCCCTCATTTTGCAAAGTCGACTCATCTAAAAGTACTCAAGAGCCCTCATTTTGCAAAGTCGACTCATCTAAAAGTACTCAAGAGCTTCTCTTTTATTCTTTCTCATTTTCTAGTTCTCCTGGCCTTTTGCATGTCCAGCAGTATATAAGACATCTACAAAAGCTTTTGGGTGAAAGAGGTCATTTTGATCCAGAATTGGTATTGCCTCACCAAGGCCCGTGAAACTTAGCTGACAAATAGTCTTTCAATCAAGTTCAATCACCAAGTAACAAAAGCTGCTTTTTTAACTCCCAGCCATCAAACTACATTAGACTTCTAGCATGGGGGATTAAAGAGTTTTAACAATAAAGTCAAGTCTACATGCAAAACCCATAATGGCAGGCTGGCAGCAATTGTAGCATACACCTGGGTGCATCTAAGGAAGGTACACCGTACACCTGGGGACACTGAAGACAGACTCACAGAGTACACATGACACACGTGTAATGATGCACAGCGCAAGAATGATTTAATTTCCCTTTAAATACTCTGCTTGGGAACATAAGATAAACTAAACTAAAAGAGCACAAAAGAAACCTGTAAATAAGTCCAAGTAGATAATGGCCAGCTGCACCATTTGGAACCTGCAAGGAGAAAATTATCGATCGTGTTACAAAATACTACGTATCAGTTATGTTCAGGTAATCAAGCAAAGATGAAATGCCAGGACAATCAAGGAAATCAACAGAAACACTATCAGATACAAATGTACCATGACTCAGAACATATGATTCACAACTCATGTAACCTGTGTGACAGTATATACTATATAGACACTCTCATAAAATAATACTGAATACTCACAAGACACCAAATACTTTATTCGAGCATAAAGGCCCAAATTACCTCCAAACCAGACTCATTAGCAAGGGACAATGCCTTTTCTGCTTCATTTAAAAGATCCATCTGAAAGCATGAAAAAGCAAACAAGTAGCGCGATTGAGCCATTCGTGTGCCTTCACAACACACAAACAAAAAAATCACAAGATCAAAAGAGCTGTCATAAAATAAAGAACCAAAACAACTGAACCAACTAAAAGAAGGCAACGCAAAACTGCATGGTCAATAGTTGACTGAAGAAAACATGTTAAACTATTACTCCAGTACCAGATTGAACCTCAAAAAAGAATCTTTCCACAAACCTTTCAATATATGATACGCAGCATAAGCTTGATTATTGCGTAGGTAACAACTAGCCAACAATTGCAAATTGACCTACGTCCACGAGTAAGAGAAAATCAATAAGTGATATAAGCATTCAAAGATAACACTTGCACCAACAAGTTGCACATGCTACCGCGATACCGGAAATCCAAGTGCTCTTTTCTCATAATTTCAGCTTGTGCAGATTTAGTAATAAATTACTCGAAGAAGCAAACATGAAAGAACTCCCCGCCTTGAATACGCCAACATATTAAAATCCCAAATAGAGGTGACACTAGCATTGGCATATTTAGTTTCTCTTTAATTTTATAACTTCTCAACTAGTCCATTCTTCTTCAGCAGTAACACTAGAATCAAATTTAGTGCAAGTGTGCAACACCTTCAAGTTGGTGGATCAACATCATTCACAAATTGGTAAAATCAATGACAAGTTCAACTCTCGTCCACTTAACTTCAAGTTGGGTCTTAGTAATTCCTTTTGACGTCTTCAAAATGGCAAGCACTAATATAACAATGGCTTTCACAAAATCATTTAAGAATGACAAACAACACGAAACTCAAAGACACCATCCAAATCAAGTACAAGTACGAGTAGGGGTCGCTAGTGATAATTTACACCTCCTCACAACCTCACATCATACTCCCTCCGTACTTTTTTAGATGTAACACGTTGACTCATGTGGGATCTTGTTAGATTAAATCTTGATATACACTTTCCAAATATGTATTTGTTATAATTTTTACATTTATAAAATTAGAGATATTGTGGGTCGAAATGTGCCTCGACAAGTGTAAAAAGTCAAATGTTACATCTATTAAAAAACGGAGGGAGTATAATTCAACAACCACCCCCCTCCCTAAGAAAAAACAAAAATTGTTTTACCTCAGACGGGAATTCGGCACAAAGACGTTCACAAATGAAAATGGCATTGGTGTACATAAAATGCCGCAAACTATTCTGAACTGAATCAACAAGTATGGCTTCCATAACTGCTCTGCTCAACAAACAAAATTAAGAAAATGAGAAATCTTTTTTTTTATTTATTTACGTAATCAAACTTTACTCTAATGCAAACTTAAAATTAAACATACAGAGAAATTACAAATAAATTAATAAAATGCAAGAACCCGCATGAATTCTTAAAGAAAAATAAAATTGTAAAAATAACAACAGAGAAATTAGATTATTCAAAGAAAAAATGAATCCCATTTCAACAATTATTAAAATTTGAAATCTCAAAGGACTAAATTGGAGGTTGAGAGAGATTACCAGAAGCAGGTAAGAAAGATTGAGGAGAGAGAGAGAAAGAAGATGAGGTGGTCCACGTGGCGAATAGACTATTGAAGAGAAGGAAAAGTTGGAGGAGAGAGAAAGAGAGAAGTAGAAAGGAGTTTAGGGTTTAAGGGTTGCAGACATGGTGGAGCTTTTGTGTTTGCGAGAGAGAAGGGAAGGGATGTGGATTTGAAATTTGAATTTCTCTCTTTTCTCCCCTTCGTTTTCCTTTCCATTTTCTTTATTTCCAAATTTTCCAGATTTATTTAAGTTTCAGTATAAACCCAATCAACTCTGGAGAATTAATTATTTTTTAATTGCTTATTTTTAACGGGTAGTCTACCTAGTAGCATGTAAGGTGTTGTTGGATTTAATCTCTAATTTAAGAAGTAGTTTATCTTTTTTTTTTTTTTCTGTAACATTTTGACTTTCAAACTTGTCGATATACAATTTTGACTATTTATTATATATTTGTGAAAAATTATAAAAAGTTGAAATCTTGTAAATGTATATTGAGTTAAATCCAACAACACCTTACATGTTAAAATTTGTATTGTATATTATCCAATAATTTCCAGTAAATGCAAAAGTCAAAATAATGCAAATAAAGTGAGATTACTCTTTCAAACTAATGTTAGATTGAAATTATCGTGTGAAAATAAAATGTGTTGATGGAAACTATCAAGCTAGAGTATGGTATTAGAATAGAAGGACATAATTTTCCATTAATCAAGAATTTCACTTTGTTTGGAAAAGTATCTTCATCATTTGTTAAGTAATTAGATAGTAGATATAGTAGAACGCGTTTACTTCTTCTTTTTATGTTTATTCCTTATTTTGTGTTTCTAGAAGGTTATTGTGAAGCATATTAAATGTGTGGATCATTTCAATGCTTTATGAAATTTGAAGAAATGTACTTGCCTTTTCTCTCTCATTTGGAAATTTTTATTCTTTTCAACATTAAATTTAGTTAAAAAAAAAACTATTTTTGGTATAAAATTGTTTTAGTTTCAACTATTAAAGATGCTTGAGGTGATTTTTTTATATAAATAATGTGATAGAAGCACTTATAAATGATCCATTACATTGAACTTGAAAAATAAAAAGTTATTTCGGGAAACTTAACAAGTGTATATACTTGCATGGTATGTAAACTAATATAGATGTTGTAAAATAATTTAAAATATATAAATTTATTATACAAGAAATTAACATACAATCGTGTAGAGGTGATCAACATGGGTCCGACCCTTTGAAAATGGGCGGGTTTTGGGCAAGTATTTTCGGCCCGCGGTCGGGCCCGGTCGATTTTTTTGGGCAAAAAATCCGGGACACGGGCGCCATAAATATGGAAAATCATACTATTTTTTGGCTCGACCCGAAAATGGCCTGAAAAAGCCCGCATGACCCAGCCCGAATTAGCGGATTTTGGCGCGAGAATTTCGGCCCGAGGCGTTGGTCCGAAACGGGCCACTTTTTTTGGCCAATGCCCGGCCCGGCCCATGATCACCTCTACAATCGTGCATCATACGTACGATTTCTATGTCACAATATATATTTAAAAATTAAAATTTTAGGATTATGAAAATGGATTTTGTTCTCAATTCAAAAAATAGTAATAAATATTATGCCATTGAATTCGTCTTAAAATATACTTTAAAATAAGATCATTTCCTTATATATTAGGTTTTTCATGAGTTCTGGGAGCGTCATATAACTAATATAAGCAAGTATCAAATTTTAACGAATGAGATTGATACAAATTTTAGCACCACATAAACAAATTTGACGAATGAGATTGAAGAAGAAAAGATAAAAATTTGTATTTGCATTTTTTGTATAAGATAATGTTAAAGCCATATTTTTTTTTTGAGCACATGATCAGTTTAGTTCAGTTTCATTCCACTTACTTCAGTTCAATTCAGCTTGTTTCCTCTTGAAGCTTTAGTTCTATTCGGCCCCAAAAGAATAGGGCTTAACCGCTAAGTAGTTTATGCTAAACCATAAAAAAGATGCAGTTTATGCTAAGAAAATCCATGCATTAATTATAACTTGTAATTACCACTTAGGTGGCTGGGTAAGTGTCAAGAGCTCGGAAAAATTGACACGCTCGCTAACCTAACCCAACCACAACCTAAAAATAGTGGTTTAGGGTTGGGATTTTCGACCCATTTAAGTAAATGGGTTTACATAACTTATCCGTTTAATTAAATGGGCTAGGTTAAGGTTAACATTTCCATCCTAAAATTAACTTGTTTTAACCCGTTTAACTCATTTACGTATAAATTTCCTAAAAAGTTGTGCTGAAATTAGTTAGAATTTAAGAAATTCTAAATGAAGAACACATCTACTAAACATAAACTCTAATAATACATACTTTTAATTAGGTAGATTTATTATTGAAAAATAATTAGTTTTGAATAAAATTTAATAATAAGAAATATAAATGGGTTAAACATGTTATATGGTTAACTCATTTAATGAACCATTCGGATTAAGAATGAATAACTCGTTTCATAAATGGATTAGGTTGGGTTAGAGTTGATACATGTTCAACCCTTTTATTATTAACCTATGCACGACCCCGACCAACCTAATGTGTTAATCAACACTATTAAGGTGTTTAAGACTGAATATTTAGAGTTGAGTACCATGCTTATATTATCATTAAGTAGGAACATCAATAAGGAATGAAGGGGCTATTATTATCATCGTCATTGTTATTATTTGTTGGGTTTTGGTGGATATGGTAAAGCAAATATAACTCACAACAGAAAAAGAAACATGAAATATCACATACGTAGCACATGATTCTTGAGCAATTTCCTCTTTGGCCTTCATAGCCTTTGAACTGGAGACTGAAATACCAGTAGTTTGACTCCCTACATGTTGTTTCCTTGAAGGTTTTACAACTTTAGTAGCTTCAATTGTGCACCCTTGAGTATTTGTAGTTTTCTTTTTTGCTACAATTTTTTTCTTCATTTTCTCCAAAATAATACCAACAGTGTGTTCAACATCGTCATCAAAGTTATGTTTCTCTGTTTGGCTAATAGATCGCTTTGCATACTTTTTTAAATCTTTTTCAGAAATGATAACAACAACAAGTTGCGCATTTTCACCAATCTTTATCGTCTCAACTTGATCTTCTTCATGTGTACAATTGACATTAGGTAATTTAGTCTTTTAGAGAGGTTGAAACTCTGAAAGAACTTTATCGCACATAAATTTATGAGTATCTTCTACTCCTTTATTCTCGATATCTTCATCACTTTTACTGTGCTGATCTTCAACATTTTGATCATCTTCAACATCCTTGACAATATTACTTGAACCTATAAGTTCCTCATTATCATCTTTGCATGTCGGACACGCAAGACCTTTCTTCCATTCTATAAAAACAGCACAAGTATACATTATAGGTTACAAATAGATATCCAGAGGTTACAAAATACAATATTAGGACAAATAATCTAAACAGGCAAATTACAAGATAAAAATCAGAATTTAATAAAAATAATTCAAATAAATGAATCATATATTAAACATTGCATAAATACAATAAAAATAGCACAACTAAATTAGCATGCATAAATAATCACATATTGCTGAAAATACAGAAAATAAAAATAAAAAATAAACGAAAATACAGAAAATTTGAACATCAAAACAAGAAACTACTACCTGCTGAATTTCGGACAATTGTAGATCCTTTTGGACCACCACGAGTAAAAATTTTGATTTTAGGCATGCTTATTGAGCTAAAAGTAATTAAGAGAAGAGCAATCTAAAAAGAAATTTGAAGAAGAAACATGCAAATGAAGCAAAAACGAAGAAAATTAGAGGAAAAAAACGAGAAATGAAGCATTTTAGGAGAGAGAAAAATGGAGGTCATCTGGGTAAACTTCACGCAAGTGGTAGAGAAGAAAGAGAAATGAAGCTCAGCAAAATAAGATGCCAAAAAGTAATTCATTGGGCTTATTATATTAAACAACAAAATGCAACTTAAAGAAACCACTAACTCTAACCCCTAGAAAACATTAAGGAAAAGTAACTCCTGCAAAACATATACTAAAAGTTCAAAAAGTAACCATTAGGTGTATAAAAAATTAACCTCTATATTATAGCAAAGTAACTTCTATCTTATTATAAAATAACCCTTCACATTACAAGAAAAGACAAAATTAACGACCGCTTAAAGCCGTCGTTGATTGATGGAAAACAGTCGCTAAAGCATTCAACGACGGTCAACGGTCGTTGAATGACAGTCGTTGTATCAATGGTCGCTGATTTAGAAATCAACGACCGTTTGACCGTCGGTGAATAATCAACGACGGTTTATTCAACCTTCAGCGACCGTTTTATTAACCGACGTTTATAATTTTTCAACGTTTGTTTGGAGCTGTCGCTGAAACAACGACTGCTTTGAACAGTCGGTGATTTAACGACGGTGTAAAGCCGTTGGTGAGGTAACGACGGTTTAAAACAGTTGTTGTTTCGGCGACGGTTTAAAGCGGTCGCTATTTTTCTTCAGCAGTCGTTGACGTTTAAGTCCTTGGCAACATTACATTCCTTCGCAACGACTGCTTAGCCGTCGTTGTTTCAAGTTTAGCCGTCGTTGTTTCAAGTTTAGCCGTCGTTGTTTTTTTAAAATTACATTAATTTAAATAGTAATGTTCCAAATTATAATTAAACCTGTACCTGCACGGCTGCACCTAAATATACTACACTAAACCTGTTCCTCCATCGCCTCCATCGTATTCAATATTTTCAACTACAAAAATATGCAATTTTGATATATATTACAATTTGCGTAGATACTTAATAATTACATGAAATAGATTAAAATTATGTACCCAAGATAGATCCCGGTGTCGGGAAATAAAGTATAAGTCGGGTTCTACAAAAATATATATCGAGAAATCTAGATTATAAGCTAGATGCCGATAAATATAGACGCTAAATGCCTATAGTTAGACAAACTACCTAGATTAAATATATGTACGCAAAATAGATCCCGGTGTCGGGAAATAAAGTAGAAGTCGGGTTCCAAAAAATTATACCGACACAGCTACCTAGTTGCCAAAACCAAAAAAATATACACTAAATGCATATAGTTAGATTAACTATATAGAAACTATAAGTTAGTTACCTACTTGCCAAAACTAAACAAACTACAATGTTAGGGGTGTCTCTGTACCACTACTGCCACCACCAAACCCTGGGTCATCTTCTGGTCTGCGTTGTGGAGGGGGGCTTGTGTTGCAACCTGAGAACATGTGGCCGAAACCAGACACGTTCCTCATCATTTCCTGCAGGAGGGCCTGGTTTGACTCTTCCATCCGCGCTGCGATCCTTGCCTCCACCTCTTCCATCCGTGCAGCAACCTTTGCCTCCACCGGCGCTTCAAGCTGAGAAAAAATGGACGCCTCATATGGTTGTAAAGAGCCATCTCCTCGCCCAGATGAAGAGTTGTAGTACAAATGATCTCCCTGACCCAACCCCTGCACTTTTCCTCTGTTCCTCCCACCCACAGTCTCCCAATACAACAGATCAGGGTTCGGCTGTGACCCTTGAGTGGTACAATCATCCAGCTTCTTGTTGTATGTCTCCTGCATTTGGTTAAATAATGTGCTCATATTCATGCAATTTCAAGTAAAAACTACTATGTGACACACCAAACAAACTATATTTGCGGTGCTTGGTTCTAACATGTCTATACTTTGTATTTTCAATCAAAACTACTATTACACTCATCAAACAAAGTACATATATGATGTTTGAGTTGTTTATAACTTAAACTAACTTAAAACTACTCAAATTCATTCATTATTCATTTTCAAGTAAAATGGCAAAAAATGGGCTAAACTGGCCTATATTTGTTTCTAACATGCATATACTTTGAATTTTCAATCAAAACAACTATTACACTCATCAAGCAAAGTATATATATGATTTTTGAGTTGTTTATAACTTAAACTAACTTAAAACTACTCAAATTCATTCATTTTCAAGTAAAATGGCAAAAAATGGGCTAAAATGGCCTATATTTGTTTCTAACATGCATATACTTTGTATTTTCAATCAAAACTACTATTAAACTCATCAAAAAAAGTATATATATGATGTTTGAGCTGTTTATAACTTAAACTAACTTCAAACTACTCAAATTCATTCATTTTCAAGTAAAATGGCAAAAAATGGGCTAAAATGGCCTATATTTGGTTCTAACATGCCTATACTTTGTATTTTCAATCAAAACAACTATTACACTCATCAAACAAAGTACATATATGATGTTTGAGTTGTTTATAACTTAAACTAACTTAAAACTACTCAAATTCATTCATTTTCAAGTAAAATGGCAAAAAATGGGCTAGAATAACATATATTTGGTTCTAACATGCCTATACTTTGTATCTTCAATCAAAACTACTATTAAACTCATCAAACAAAGTATATATATGATATTTGAGTTTTTTATAACTTAAACTAACTTAAAACTACTCAAATTCATTCATTTTCAAGTAAAATGGCAAAAAATGGGCTTAATGGCCAATATTTGGTTCTAACATGCCTATACTATGTATTTTTAATCAAAACTACTATTAAACTCATCAAACAAAGTATATATATGATGTTTGAGTTGTTTATAACTTATACTAACTTAAAACTACTCAAATTCATTCATTTTCAAGTAAAATGGCAAAAAATGGGCTAAAATGGCCTATATTTGGTTCTAACATGCCTATACTTTGTATTTTCAATCAAAACAACTATTACACTCATCAAGCAAAGTATATATATGATTTTTGAGTTGTTTATAACTTAAACTAACTTAAAACTACTCAAATTCATTCATTTTCAAGTAAAATGGCAAAAAATGGGCTAAAATGGCCTATATTTGTTTCTAACATGCATATACTTTGTATTTTCAATCAAAACTACTATTAAACTCATCAAACAAAGTATATATATGATGTTTGAGCTGTTTATAACTTAAACTAACTTAAAACTACTCAAATTCATTCATTTTCAAGTAAAATGACAAAAAATGGGCTAAAATGGCCTATATTTGGTTCTAACATGCCTATACTTTGTATTTTCAATCAAAACAACTATTACACTCATCAAACAAAGTACATATATGATGTTTGAGTTTTTTATAACTTAAACTAACTTAAAACTACTCAAATTCATTCATTTTCAAGTAAAATGGCAAAAAATGGGCTAGAATAACATATATTTGGTTCTAACATGCCTATACTTTGTATCTTCAATCAAAACTACTATTAAACTCATCAAACAAAGTATATATATGATATTTGAGTTTTTTATAACTTAAACTAACTTAAAACTACTCAAATTCATTCATTTTCAAGTAAAATGGCAAAAAATGGGCTTAATGGCCTATATTTGGTTCTAACATGCCTATACTATGTATTTTTAATCAAAACTACTATTAAACTCATCAAACAAAGTATATATATGATGTTTGAGTTGTTTATAACTTATACTAACTTAAAACTACTCAAATTCATTCATTTTCAAGTAAAATGGCAAAAAATGGGCTAAAATGGCCTATATTTGGTTCTAACATGCCTATACTTTGTATTTTCAATCAAAACAACTATTACACTCATCAAACAAAGTACATATATGATGTTTGAGTTGTTTATAACTTAAACTAACTTAAAACTACTCAAATTCATTCATTTTCAAGTAAAATGGCAAAAAATAGGCTAAATGGCCTATATTTGGTTCTAACATGCCTATACTTTGTATTTTCAATCAAAACTACTATTAAACTCATCAAACAAAGTATATATATGATGTTTGAGTTGTTTATAACTTAAACTAACTAAAAACTACTCAAATTCATTCATTTTCAAGTAAAATGGCAAAAAATGGGCTAAATGACCTATATTTGGTTCTAACATGCTTATACTTTGTATTTTCAATCAAAACTACTATTAAACTCATCAAACAAACTATATATATGATGTTTGAGCTATTTATAACTTAAACTAACTTCAAACTACTCCAATTCTTTCATTTTCAAGTACAATGGCAAAAAATGGGCTAAAATGGCCTATATATGCTTAAATATATGTTTAGAAGTATGTTTAGAAGTATGTACCGAGATTTGCTTTGCTTTCTTGTTTGCTGGAATTTCTCTTTTTCCAGGAACAGTCTTGAAATGAGTCTTCAAGAACAACTCGGGAGCGGTAGGGAGTACTCCTCCTCTACTCTTTGCCTGTACACATTGTTGAACAAAGGCTTTGTTTTTTACTTGTACCGAAAAGGTGTTTATAATTTAAACTAAGTAGTAGATATGAAACATTTTTACCATCGTTTTAGCATGTTGTGCCGCCGAAATAGTACCCTGAAAGTGTGACGGCTCAATTGGATTAGAAAGGGAGCCACCTCTGCAGTTCTTCTTCGCCTTTTTAGATTTTTCCACAAACGTGGGGTCTTCATTTTTCTTCTTCATCTCTTCGTAAATGGTCTCCCCCAACCATTTTGGCCTTTCTTTCGCTTTGTTAAGCACCCAGTATCGCAAGTCTCTCAGACGATATGAAGCTTTCATCTTGTAAGCCTTCCTCACTTTGCCATCTAACTCAGGAGCCCATTCGTAAAGACCCTTTAATCAAACATTAAACTAAGTTATTAATAAACTAATGTAATCAATTCCATTCTTCATAATTCGATTCATACATACTGTGAAGGAGTTCCACCAATGTGTCCTTGTGGCTGCGTCTACCTCACTGTAATTGAACCAAGGTTGTCGAAAATGGCCCTGGAAAATGTCAGTGATGGACCCAATAACCTTGTTATCATCAAACCTGAATTGAAAACCAAACAAACACGTGAATTGTGAATATCATTTGATACAAATATCAGCATATATTAGCTTACAAACTTACCACAATCCAGTAGGGCTTAAAACCTTTTTTTTTGCACGGTTCAATCCTTCACCTTCCTCCATATTACCTGTTCGGAGTCTCCGGTACGTGATTATTAAAGTCACGTGCCTGTGAATCATCTCCTTATGTCTCTGAGATAGGGATATGCCTTTCTTGTGGTTCTGGTGACTGAAAAAGCTCCCTCGGAGTCAAATTCCCACGACCTTGGCTTCCACCTAAGCCATCTCGACCTCCGCGTCCCTTAGGATTAGACATGATTACCTATAAAAACAACAAATATAGCATTAGTCTAGCAAACAAGAAAGCATGTAGCATGTAGCATGATAAGATAAATCACTACCAGCAATGTCATGAAAATTAAATAAAGCATGTAGCAGTATCATAAATGGAAATGTCATAACAAGTAATCTTCAACATATCATTACAAAAGTCACAGATTTTAATTGAAATGTTGTCCTTAATACAAGCTATGATATACTAAAACAAATCAAAGTAAATTTCCATCCTCGCTTAGTTCATCATCACTATCGTCATCCCAAAAACCATCATCGTCATCAGCATCATCCTCGCTTTCTCCAGACTCGAAACTAGACTCTTCTTGATCATCACCTGAGGGGAATTCGAACAAAATATCTTCATCATCTGCTTGAACACACTCGACATCATTACCCCCTTCATAATCGGGAATATCATTAGGATCACAAAGAATTGGAGTCCCAGCACTTGTCTCCTGAAGGAAGTCGAAGTCAACGGGAGCATCAATCACAGACCTTGCCTTTGTCCTAAACACAGCCCACCATTGAGCACGATCTCTTTTCAAGCTTGGGTACGGTGCGAAGTATACTTGGGTAACCTGGTATGATAGCACAAAGGGATCAAACTTGGGGTAGTTCTTGGTGTGGTTGACTTCAACTAGCTTGTATTGATCGATGTTCATTCCCTTGACATTGTCCATCCAATTGCATTTAAACTGAACAGTGCTATATTGCCTAAGGGCACCGGTAAACTTCTATTCTATAACATCATCTAGAAATCCCATAGAAATCACTCCCTCCGTCACCTGACACACACACTCCATAATTCATGGTGGACTTGTGTTTGCTTGATCCTTGTGTTTGGAAATTGTATCCATTAACATACCATCCACTCCAAGTGCGAACTAATGTCGAAGGACCCATTGCCAAAGCAAACAGCACATCATCATTTGGTTTGTCTTGAATAACCTATTGAAATTCATTCATATGTTAAATACAGCTTTGTATCAAGCGAGATTTAATAGTCAAACAAACTCACTTTCGATCTAAACCAATCAAGGTATTCTGCTTCATGTTGCACCCACACATCTTCTGTACGTAGAGTAGGTCGAATTTGAAGAATGTGGTCCTCGAAATCCCTTACCATCATAACAATTATTAATGTCTAAATTAAAAATAACAATTAAATTTATAAATAGTATGATTAATAACAAGTGTTTTACTTCTCATATTCTTGTAAGATGCCTGTATTTGCTAACACATATAGGTGTGCACGTCGTAGTTCCACTTCAGTTAAAAATCGTGTTCCACCTGCATTTGACGACCGATCACAATTAACCCTAAATAGCTGGGGACAGGTTTAAGTCGAGCATCCTATCAACTTCATCATGTACATTACGGCCTACATCTCGTGTCTTAGTATCCACTCCCTGCTAAAAGTAGTTGGAACAGAAGTTTGCAATCTCTTCACACAAGTATGCATTACAAATAGAACCCTCCACACGAGCCTTGTTGCCAATTTTACGTTTCAAATGATTAAGGAACCTAATAAGGTGGTTATGAAAAGAGTTACACAATTGCGAAGAACAATAAAAAAGGATATATGAAAATGAAGGATAAGGTACCTTTCAAAGGGATAAATCCAACGGTATTGCACGGGACCACATAGCCTAGCTTCGCGTGGAAGGTGAACTGGTAAGTGTTCCATGTAATTGAAGAATGATGGTGGGAAATTTTTTTCGAGTTTACAAAGGATCTCGGCTATGGATTTTTCCAATCTTTCCATGTCAGTTACTGTGATGGTGGAGCAACACAAATCACGGAAAAAGAGGCTGATCTCAGTAACAACTTTCCACACATGAACCGGAAGCAACTCCTTTAATGCAATCAGCAATAATCTTTCCATGGAGACATGACAGTCATGGCTTTTCATACTGTGCAGCTTACCGGACTGCATGTCCACACATCTTGTTAAGTCGGAAGCATAACCATCGGGAAATATCAAATCTCTGACCCAGTTTCATAATACTTTCCTTTGGGACTTGTCCGGTCTGAAAAAGGTGCTTTTGGTGCGGTTTCTTTTCCGTTCGCATCCTTGGTAACATGAAGTTGAGGCCTTTTACACAATTTAGCAATGTCTTTTCTAGATGAAACGGTGTCTGATGTCTGCTTTTTCACATCCATAATTGTGTGAATGAGTTGGTCGAAGAAGTTTTTCTCAATGTGCATGACGTCAAGGTTGTGACGAAGATGCAGAGTTTTCCAGTATGGGAGCTCCCAAAGACGACTTTGTTTGAACCACCCTTTTTTTAATTTTTTCAAAGTGTTAAGTGCTTCTGGCCCATCTGTAGCCTTTGGCAAGTCTTTAACACATGACCACAACTCTTCCCCAGACATGATGTGTGGTGGAGACCTTTTTTCAACTTTATTCTGCAAAAAGCTACTTTGTTGTTACGAAAAGGATGATCTAGAGGTAGGAATTGACGGTGACAATCAAACCAAGAAACTTTATCCCCATGGTCAAGCCAAAAAGCTTTGGATTTCTCCAAACAATAAGAACATGCCTTTTTCCCGAGTGGTAGACCGGCCCGGATAGCATACCGTAGGCGGGAAAATCATTTATTGTCCAAAGAATGGCGGCACGCATATTGAAATTTTATTTCCTAGAAATGTCATAAGTTGTTGCTCCTACATCCCATAATTGCTTCAATTCCTCGATTAAGGGTTGCATGTACACATCCAAGTTTCCCTTCGGATTTTTAGGACCAGGAACGAGCAACGAAAGGAACATGAAGGGTTTTTTCATGCACATCGATGGCGGTAAGTTGTACGGGGTTAAGATGACCGGCCAACATGAATATTGACCCCCAAACTTTCCATGTGGACCAAACCCATCGGTACACAAACCGAGCCGAACATTCCTAGGCTCAGATGCAAATTCGCCAAAGGATCTATCCAAATGCTTCCAAGCTTCACTGTCGCTAGGGTGAGCCATTTTGTCTTCGACTCTTGGATTTTTGGCATGCCATGTCATTTCTTCAGCAACGTTCTTTGTTGCATACAACCTCTGCAATCTCGGTGTGATTGGGAAATATATCAGAACTTTCATTGGAACTAAAGACCCCTTAGAAGTCCTCTTGTATCTGTCGCTATCGCACACTCTACATCTGCCCAAGTGTACATCAGTTCTCTAAAATAACATACAACCTTTGGGGCACGCATGAATCTTCTCGTGGGGAAGCTCTAATCCCTCCAAGATCTTCTTCATATCGTAAAATGTGTTACACATGTTGTTGTTAGGTATTGCTTTTTTCATTAATGAAGCAAACACATCAACACACCTATGTGGCAAATTGTACTCACACTTCAAAGATACTATTCTAGATGCCATTTCCAACACAGACATGGAGCTCCCTTCGTACAACGGTTCCTCAGAAGCCTTTAATAGGTCAAGAAACACCTTTGCTTGAGGATTAGGCTCCTCCTCCACTCCACTAGGCTCTTCAACAATGGACGGTTTCGGGTTATTCCCAAGAGCATCGAAAATCATTTCACGGTATGGATTAGATAGCTCTTGTGCGGATTGAGGTAACTCTTCACCATGAGAATACCAACCGTAGTAATCAGGTATTAATCCCTTGCTATACAAATGCACTTTAACCGTGTCTGCATCATGCATACGTCTGTTTTTGCATTTCGGACATGGGCATCTAACTTCATCCTTACCTGGGTTTTCGGGGTTTGCTTTGCAAAAGTCAATGAATTCCTCAACCCCCCTCAAGAACTCGAGCCTCAAGTTACGCCCATTGTCATATCTATCATACATCCACCAACGCTCCTTCTGTTTCATGGTGACCAATTCTACAATTCTAAACCATTTCAATCACAATACTCATTAACAACCAACATACGTACAATTAAAACATTTGTGTGAAATGCATATAGATTTGAAATGATGTCCAAAGGTCCTTATCAGTCCAACCTAACCCATTCTTGGACGTCTAACCCCACTAGTGAATGTATGCCAACTATTCGCTTCTACGTAAAATTCGGCAGCATTTCCCATGAGTTCTCCAAGTACACAATGCGAGCTTCATAAAAGCTTACATATGTACCCAGAGAACAACATAGGGAAACAACATCACCGGATATTACATAGAATTGAAGAAAAGGCATACATTCACCACCTAAGTGAGGTCAAACGTCCAAGAACAGTCCCAATCAAGGACCATTCAAGATATACTCCTAATGAGTGTACCTTGAACGGGTAGGCACATGATGATGCAAACATATTTATTTAAACGCTTAAATAAAATTAATAACATTATCTAAACTATTTCCACGAAAACAAATATGTCAAAATCAATATAAACATTTCAAATAGTGTAAACTAAATAAAGGAATGTGCAGTAAATTAATTATTGTGATAATTATATAGTTTTTAACTTTTATAACCTTTAATAAGCGAACCATTACATAAACTATTGTGATAATTATATAGTAACTTAAACTTATACAATTAAAGTAACTTAAACTTCAAAGTAATATAAACTAATAAATTATATAGTTTTTAACATTCTCTAAACAAAAGTTTTTTTAATACATTACATTTCATGATGAAAATCATACACAAATATTAAATTATAGAATTTACATGAACAAAAACCATATAACATACCCTATATAAAAAAAATACTAAATGTATAAATTGAAGACAAAATATGGTCAAAATTGCTACTAACCTTACAATTAAGCCAAAGAGAAACACAAAAATGCTACGTAATCCTACATCATATACAAAATCAATTATTAAACGGTAACCTTTAAGCATTTAGCAAAATTTATACATACAATTAAGCAATTAACCATATAAAATACCCATTCTACTAGATGCGGAATCATCAGTCCATGAGAAACATCATAACCAACCTCTATATTAACTCTCATCTCCTAGCAAAAACTCTAACAACCTAACAAAATGAAACTCTCCTGAAGAACATAAAGCATACCCAATTCCTGCAAGTACATCAGGAACGAATTCACCAACGGAACCAATCAACTTATATTGTTCCTCTAACATTCTACAAACAACATTCAAACAAATCGTTTGAATTATGTGGCCTTTGCATCAACAAGTGATTTCAGAAAATGGTGGTGCACACAATCTCTCAGAGCCCCCACGCTTGAATTATCATTTGAGCCGATAAACTAAATTAAAGATTTAAAAAATTAAATTTTCACTTAACTTGCATAATGTCAAAGAAAAGTTAATTCTCATGTTCATTCATCTCACTCTACATTAATCAGCACACAGAGCCAAAGTCTATCATTAGTGGTAGAAGTTTGTGAGCTCAAAATTTGGGTGCACACACTTATGAGTAATAGCTTAAAGTTTGTACATCTCACTATCAAAAAAAATTGAAAAAATGGTTCTGGATTAACCTTCACTAAATACTCACCCAAACACCCCTCACATGAATCTACTAAAATTTTGTGCCTAAACGAAATGTACCAAGTGAAAAAAGACCGAAAGCGGTGACTTTCGAAAGCAAAGCTAAGCACATCATTAGCCAGATCTAGCAACAAGTAAGCATCACTCGCAATCAAAAACCATAAACTTCACCATCATCTTAGAAATCATCAATCACCACAAAATTAACATAAAAAACACTGTAGAATAACAAGTAATTACCCATTTAGCACAAAATTAGTTGGAGAAATGAAACTTAAATCAAGAAATAAATAAGGAATGTACCTAGAGGCGGCAGGCTCCGGCACAGGCGGACGGCAGTAGGGTGTTTGGCCACCTACATTGACAAAGCCGAATGAGGTTTTGGTGAGTGCCAAAAATAAAAAAAAAAATTAAATAGGTAGGGTTTGGGTATTACCGGCGGCGAGGAGAAAGATTTAGAGTGAGACTCGATTTTTCGGCGGCCTACTGTGGTTTTGGCCACCTATGTCCCACAAACCCAATTTTTAGGGTTTGGATTCATGAGTAACAAAATTACAAAAGAAAAAAAGAAAATAAAGCAGTGCTAACCGGCGGCAAAGAGACGGTCCGGCAGGTGGAGAGAAAATGAGGGTGTCGCCGTTCGTTGGTTGGAGGTCGGCCATCAATGGCTTCTTCAATTCGCCGACTGAAAGAGGCAACTTCTCTCTTTTAAGTTGTTGAAATAAACCCGACTGAAATGGGCCACTTTATGTTAACCCCCTTCTCCATGACCGACCGTTTAAGACCGTCGCTTTAAGTAAAAAAAATTTAGTCTGCGTGTTCACCGACGGCTTAAAGCCGTCGCTGTTTTATTATCAACGATCGTTTTTCTCACCGTCGCTGGAGAGCAGTCGTTGTTTTAGCATTTTCTTGTAGTGTTAGTTTTTCTATTTAGACGTTGATTAGAAAGTAACCCCAATAATTATCAGTAACCTACAAACCTTATTAAACAAAAACTAACAAAGGCCTTGTTCGTTATCTTTTTCTGTTTCCTGTTTTTAGTTTTTATGAAAACCAAAAACAAGAACATAAAAACCAGAAAAAGTAGTTTTCAGTTTTTGGTTGTCTCTTTTTGCAAAATTAACATATTTAGTATAAGTACGACTAATATTAAGTTTATTATGCCCCTTATATCATATAACTTTTATATTCAAAAAACCAAAAACTGAAAACTTACAGTGATACCGAACGGGCCTTATATTATACAAAGTGTGATCATTTTTGAATTACAAACAATAACACCTAAGAAGTTTACTTTAACTATTACTATTTATGATACAATAGTAATAGTATTATCTTTCAACAGTTAAAATAGCATCTACAACTTATCATGAGCTGGGCTAGTACGACGACCCGTCTTAGCCTTTAAGATTAAAATCCTTCAAAGAAAATACTTAGCTAAAGAAAATTAATCATTCCTAACAAATATCATGTTTCAAAATCATGTTCATAAGCTTTAGAATAGGTAACCATTCCTAACCATAAAAATTGACCCTTTAACATTAAGGAAAAGTAACACCTACAAAACATTAGTGAAAAGTAACCCCTTAGAAAGCATTAACGAAAAGTAACCCCGTAAATTATCAAAAGGTAACCCTTATACTAAAAGGTCAAAAAGTAACCAATAGGTGTATAAAAAATTACCCTCTATATTATAGCAAAGTAACTGCTATGTTATTATAAAATAACCCTTAACATTAGTTTTTGTATTCAGATGTTGATTAGAAAGTAACCCCTATAATTATCAGTAACCTCCAAACCTTATTAAACAAAAACTAGCACCTAAATTATACAAACATAATGCTTTTTGAATTAAAATAAGTAAAACCTAAGAAGTTTAATTATTATTATTTATGATACTATAGTATTAGCATCATCTTTCAAAAATTAAAGTAGCATCTACAACTTGTCATAAGCTAGGCTAGCACGACGACCAATCTTAGTCTTTAAGATTAAAATCCTTCAAAATTGTTCAAAGAAAATACTTGGCTAAACAAAACTAATCATTCCTAACAAATATCGTGTTTCAAAATCATGTTCATAAAATTCAGAATAAGTAACCATTCCTAACCATAAAAAGTGACCCCTTATCATTATAAAAAGTAACCCCTAGTTTAAAAAACAAACTCATAGTTTCAATAAAAGTAAACCCTTACCATCACAAAAAGTAGCCCATAGTTTCAGAATAAGTAATTCCTTAGTATTACAAGAAGTAATCCCTAGTTTTAGTAAAAGTAACCCATTATCATTACAAAAAGTAACCCCTAGTTTCAGAATAAGTAACTCGTTAGCATTCAGAAAAAAACCCCTACATTCAATAAAACTCTCCCCTATTACAAAAAACTAACCCCAAACTAAAAATAATTACACATGTTTTGAGTACTTAGCATCAACCTTCAAAAGATCCAGCACCATGAGTCGTAGGACTAATTGCAAATTTGCAACTATATTCCTAACTTGTTGTATACAATCCGACAACCCTGGATAACTTTTTAGAGAAAAGGATCCTGAATGATTCAAACGATTGATACTTTGTTCACAAAGATGTGCAAACAGCTCCGCATTTCTCTTCAGCAACAACAAATCCTTTTCATCATCCTAAAATAATAAAAATTTAAAACAAAACAATTTAGTCAAAAAAACATAAATCATTGTGCAAACAAAAAGAAAAACAAACACAAAAAGTAAAACCTTTAAAAAAATGGTAATTCCAAAACAATGATTACATTTAGATATATGATGGAATTACTTTACATTTTATATAAAGGTTACCTATTTCATATGTTGTGCAAGGTGTTATATTTAGATTTATAATGTGGTTACTTGATATTCATCTAGGGATTACTTTAAACTTTGTGCAAGGGGTTACTTTACACTTATGCAGGGGTTACTATTGTTATCTACTGGGAGTTACTTTCTTTATATTTTGTTCAATGGGTTACTTTTACACTTATGATGGGGTTACTTTATATTAATCCAGAGTTTACTTTACACTTATGTAGGGATTATATTAGTTTTTTGATGGGGTTACTTTACATTTTATATAAAGGGTTACCTATTTCATATGTTGTTCTAGGGGTTACATTGTGTTAGTTTTATAATGTGGTTACTTGATATTTATCTAGGGATTACTTTAAACTAGGGGTTACTTTACACTTATGCAGGGGTTACTATTGTTATGTGTTGGGAGTTACTTTATCTTTTGTGCAAGGGGTTACTTTCACACTTATGACGGGGTTACTTTACACTTAGGCAGGGGTTTACTTTACACTTAGGCATGGGTTATTATTCTTATATGCTAGGAGTTACTTTATATATATTTTATGCAAGGGGTTACTTTTACACTTATGATGGGGTTACTTTACAGTTACGTAGGGGTTACTTAGGTTTTTGATGGGGTTACTTTATATTAATCGATGGCTTACTTTCGAGTTTATACAAAGGATTACTTTATACTTATGTTGGGGACTCGTAGTAGTAAGCCATCATGTGACCCAAATAACCCCTTTGAGACCAAAAAGAAACTCTTGAACAATATTAAAAAAACAACAATCAAAAGTAAAAGTAACCCAAAATCAAAAGTAATAATCTATCATAAACTTACATTTCTTGCCATTGCTTCAATATCTTGATAAGAGAAAACTCCATCAGGCAAATCAAAAGTTTCACAACGCCGACGAACATGAATGGCATTATCATCCACTTGACCATCCATATTCTTGATCACGTTCCCATCATTTTCCCCATCCTCATCCTCATGCTCATGCTCACCCTCATCCCCATGACTCATTACTACCTCTATCTCTCTGTCATCTTCGAGAACTTCAATCCTTGTGTCAAGGGTTATAGGATAACCTTCTTCTAATAACCCAATACCATATTTACCCGCTTCGAGGGTAATTCTCTCCTTCAGTTTCTTAAATGAATTAACTGCTATGGATAACCAAAACTAATCCATGCTTATCTCAATATCATAAAAAACAGATCTTCTGCTTCATAATCTCAAAATCATAAAAACTAAAATCTTCTCCTTCATAACTCTTCATTATCTAAATAAAAAACACACACAACGATATTTATTACGCAATTAATTTAAATTTTTTGTATGCTTTCGCACGCATAGTGTGCATATAAGGCTAGTTATCATTATATCATCATCATAATAATTATCATCATCATTGAGTAACAAGACACAATTTAGCAATAATAAAAAAAAAAATCAAACTACATCGCAAAAATAGAAAAATGGGCTTCTCTAATAAAGTTCTCTCGGCGCAGGATAGCGTGATTTGCTATCGTGCACCTTCGCCATTTTCATTGCCAAGTGAGGGTGACCCAGGAAGAATCCTATACAACAATCAATCCAGAAGGGTCAGGCGACTTCTTCTTCAAACAAATCGCAGAATTTGGGGGCCAATGAGTCACCAAATGAGCCGATTTTGGGTGCTGGGATTATGGGCGAATCGAGTGTGACTCAGACAACGAGGAAGCTTCAAACTCCGACAACGGTGAATCGGAGACTGGATTTGCAGACAACTCCATTGGAGAATCCAGTGCTTGTACCAACTTGTAGACCCACGAGAGGTATGTCTCTGAATTTCGTGACTCCTACATTGAAGAATGGTGTTCCTGTTGCTTGTTTGCAAAAGACTGAGATTGAGAAAGAGGTTGATAAATGGAAGAATGCAATTATATTGTATATTGTTGGTGATACACCCACTCTTAAATACTTGCATACATTCATTGAGAAGCAATGGGTTTGTGAAACACCGCCTGAGGTGTATTATCATAATGAGGGGTATTTCTTGGTGAAATTTAAATCCATGAATGATAGAAATGAAGTACTATATTCTGGACCATACACCATAGCAAATAAACCTGTGATAGTGAAGGCTTGGACTCCACAGTTCAATTTTAGCTCTGAAGTGTTGAAGGTTGTGCCAATTTGGGTGCAACTGCCTAATTTACCGTTGAACTGTTAGAGTATGGATTCTCTAAGTCGCATTGGGAGCACCATTGGCACTCCATTATTTGCTGATGAATGTACTACAAACCAAACTAGAATATCCCATGCTAGGATACTAGTTGAAATTGATGTCACAAAACCTATCATCAAGCAGATAAAAGTTGAAGATGCAGAGGGTAGTATTGTCGAGCAACAAGTGGTCTATGAATGGATTCCTTCTTACTGTAAGAAGTGCCAGCAAGTAGGACATGAATGTTGCGATGAGAAACAGGAAGGTCATAAAGATAGCAGAAAAGAAGCTGCTCAGAAATGGGTTCCTAAGAAAGCAAATGAGACTGCTTTAGATACTTGGGAGCAACAAGTTGTGCCTGGAAAACAAGCACCATTAGCAGAGGGGCCTCCGGTTGTGATCAGCAATAATTTCGAGGTTCTTAATTCCAAGGAGCCTATGATGATGGATAAAGGAAAAGCACCAATGGGCGGGGACCTTATCCCCTTTGGCTCATTATGAAGATCATAGCTTGGAATGTGGGGGGCTGTAATAAGCCCTTCAAACAGAAGGAGGTGAGAATCTTTCTTCAGAAGTATAAATGTGATTTGTGTGACATCTTGGAAACTAGAGTAAAGCAGGAACAATTTCACAAAATTTCTCAAAAAATATTCAAGGGTTGGCCTGTTATGCATAATTATTCTCATGCTACAAACGGAAGAATATGGGTGAGTTGGAATGCTTAGGTAGTGGATGTGGACATGTTGATAACATGTGCTCAGGGCATATGTTGTCAGGTGGTAAACAAAACAACAGGGGCTCAGTTTACCTTTGTTGCAGTGTAGGGTATATAATACAATTGAGCAAAGAAGAGAATTATGGAAATTTCTTTCAGATGTTTGCACGGTGCAAGGGCCTATAGTGATTGGAGGAGATTTTAACTATGTCCTATTGCTGGAGGATAGACACCAGGGGCATACTATTACTGAAGCCGAAATCAATGATTTTAAAGATTTTCTTGAACATAACCAATTGTTTGTCCTTAGAACAGTTGGTAGCTAATGGTGTAATAACCAGGATGCAGAAGCTAGAATATCTTCGAGAATTGATAGATTCTTGGGTAATCTAGAGTGGTGTAACCAATATGCTAATGTCATTGTGGAGGTGCTGGAGAAAGGTGTTTCTGACCACTGTCCATTAATGATTGAAGTCCAGGCCACTGTTCATAGGCATGCTCCTTTCAGATTCTTAAATGTCCTTACTGATCATGACAAATTTAAGGACATTATTCAAGATGGTTGGCGGGGCAAGTTGCATAACAACTTGTTGTTGAATATATGGTTCAAACTGAAGGCTATGAAAGGCCCGCTTAAAGCTCTTAATATGCAATATTTTCTGAACACCCATAATAGAGTGGAAAATGCCAGACAAAAGCTGAAATCTCATCAACAGTTACTGCGAATGACAACAACAACAAAGATTTGATTGATGTTGAACGAGAGTTACTTCTTAATCTTGAGAAATGAAGTGTGATTGAAGAGAAGATTTGGCATCAAAAGTCTAGAGCTGATTGGATTAAGCTTGGAGACACTAACACCAAGTATTTCCATGCGTTCTCCAAAATAAGACGAGCCCAGAATACAATTAAAGTCCTTAACAGACAAGATGGGAGTAAATGCCAGAGGTCAAACAATTTTATGGGCAACTTATGGGGAGTGCTGCTCCAGAATTACCTATGGTAGATAGGAACATTGTCAGAAGAGGCCCTACTCTCAATGCTGATCAACAATATGCCTTGTGCACCCCTTTCACTGCTGAGGAGATACATGATGCTTTATTTGGTATGGATTCTTGTAAAGCTCCTGGCATAGATGGTTTCAATGTTCATTTTTTTAAGCATGCTTGGCCTATAATTAACAATGACATTGCTAATGCTATTAGAGAATTCCAAACAACTAGTTTTCTCCCGAAGGCAATCAACTGTACGTATGTGACTTTATTGCCTAAAGTTGAAAATGCTTGTGCCATCAAAAACTTTAGGCCAATTGCTTGTTGTAGTGTTCTCTACAAGATTATCTCAAAGGCTTTGACGAATAGAATGCAGAGTATTCTGAGTTATGTGGTGGGAGAGAGTCAAGCTGCGTTTGTTAAAGGAAGGGTAATATTTGATAATATTATCTTAAGTCATGAACTTATCAAGGGCTATGATAGAAAACATGTTTCACCGAGATGTATGGTGAAAATTGATCTACAAAAAGCATATGGGAATGGCCTTTCATAAAATACTTAATGCTTGAGCTGGGCTTCCCTCATCAATTTGTTACTTGGATTATGGCTTGCTTGTCTACCGTCTCCTACTCGTTCAATATTAATGGTAGTCTCACTAGCCCGTTGGAGGGGAAGAAGGGACTAAGACAAGGAGATCCCATCTCTCCTTATCTTTTTGTTCTTAGCATTGAATATCTCAACAGAACCTTGCAGGGTTTAAAAGATAACAAGCTTTTCAAGTTTCACCCTAGGTGTAAAAAGTTGAATTTGACGCATGTTTGCTTTGCCGATGATTTGTTACTTTTTACCAGGGGAGATACACAATTAGTTTTACAAATGAATGAGAGTTTTACTCATTTTTGTGAAGTTTCTGGACTGAAAGCTAATTTAGCTAAAAGTTCAGTTTATTTTGGGGGTGTTCCTATGGAGATTCAGGAGGAGATTATGGTGAAGGCTGGTTGGAGTAGAGGGGAATTCCTTTTCAGATACCTTGGGGTTCCCCTCTCTACCAATAAACTTTCGATCATGCAATGTAAACCTCTCATCGGGAAAATTCCGCAAAAAGTTAATTGTTGGTGCGCTAAAATGCTCTCGTATGCTGGTAGGCTTAAGTTGATAAAGTCTGTGCTTATGGGGGTTCAAGCTTACTGGTGTCAGGTATTTAGTTTACCTCAAAAGGTTATTAAGCTCATTCAAGCTGCCTGTAGAACCTTCCTCTGGACTGGAAAGTCGAATGCTTCTAAGAGAGCTCTTGTTGCTTGGGATAAGTTGTGTTTACCCAAGTCTGCTGGTGGATGGAATCTCACTTGTATTAAGCTATGGAATCAAGCTGCAATTTGCAAATTACTATGGAACATAGCTAAGAAGAAAGATAAACTCTGGGTCAAGTGGGTACATGAATTTTATATTAAACGAAGAGACCTAGCAAGCTTAGAATTGCCTCAACAAGCTTCTTGGCTTGTTAGGAAGATACTGGGAGCAATTCAGTGGTTTCAGCAGATTCCTGGAGGTCATGATATGCTCTACAAAGACACTTACTCAATCAGAAGCATATATATTCTCCTATTGGGTTCGAATGACAAGGTTACTTGGAAGCGCGTAATATGCAACAACCCTGCACCTCCGAAATGTAATTTTATCACCTGGTTCTATGACAAATTACAGAAAATAGGAGTGCTATGTGATTCTATGCGTAGTTTATGCAATGAAGCAGAAGAAACACAAGACCATCTTCTGTTCCAATGCAGATTTGCTGCTGATGTTTGGGGGAAAATGCTTCAATGGATGGGTTATAACGGACCTCCTCGAAGCTTGGCTAGGCGAGTTACGAGAGAAGGGAAATTCAAGGAAGCGGACCTAGACATATGTTCTATAGAATGGGATTCTCTATCTCAATCTATCTCATATGGAAGGCAAGAAATTCTAAGCGATTTCAGAACATGGCCGTTCAAGCGGATGACATTGTTAAACAAGCTCAATTTTTGATGTTTCAGAGATGTATAGGAGTAAAGAAAATGAGTAGATATATTTTGTAGTCTGCTCCTTTTTTTTGTTTTCTTGTTTGAATTGTTTGTATGGTTGGTTTTAACTTTTCTCTCTTTGGTAATAATATTCTCTATTTACCAAAAAAAAATTAATAAAAAAAATCAAACCGTTTTGTCACCCAAAAATTAGTCTTTTATGTGTTTAGTGAACCAACATAGACTAATTATTAGATGGTATTAACATATTATATACTTGGTTGTTTAATTGTTTAAAATATGACATGAATCGATATTAAGTACAGGTCATCAATGAGTGAATTTCATTTCTGATCTTATTCGTACCTTCACTCCCGAACTCAATCTATGGTTCGTTGACCATCTATGGAGTCATGACGGTGAAATCTACATTGGATAAGTCCCTAAGTTGTTTATATGGTTTCCCAATATCCAATTTTGTTTATGAGTCTTCTTTTAAAAACTTGTTGGCGACTTCTTCAATTCAAAACGTATTTCAATAAAACTCTTACAATGAGGTAGTCAAATATGCGCTCATCTCGTGTAGGCAATAAAAACACGCCTACACCTACCATCTATGACATCATCACAAAAAAAGGCAGTGATGATGAATTTGTGGTTAACCAGAGGGGTGTAAGTTGACTGTGAAAAGTCCATAGTCCAATCCAGTACAGTCCAAACTTGTCGGACTGGACTGGACAGAAAAATGTATGGACTAGACTCGTCGGACTCAAATTTTCGAGTCCAAATATTTCCAGACTGGATTTGGACTCACCCCTTTGGAGTCCAATAAGTCCAATCTAGTCCAAAAAATATTTTAGCATATATATATATATATATATATATATATATATATATATATATATATATATATATTAAAAATTCTTTTAGCACTTTTGTTGAAATTTGGACTTTATAACATTCTTTTACTTGGCGCCAGAATTTTCACTTACCCTCCAAAAGTCAAAAGTGATAACTAAAAAGGCAAAAGTTACTACTTACTTGAACCCTTTTGATGCCTTTTGTATTTTGCAATTTACATTTTATAAGACTTTAAAGATGTATGTAATTTACTTCGTGGAATGTATGTAATGAGTCCGATTTTTCAAATTTCAATTATTCAATCATGAGAAAACATTGTGAATCTAAATAGCGAAAAAAATTATCGGACTGGACTGGATTGGATTTAGACTCGAGAAAAAAAGTTCTAGACTGGACTGGACTCAAAAAAAGTTTTGATCGGATTTGGATTCAATTTCTCGAGTCCAAAATTTTTTGGACTGGAATTGGATTTGGCAAAGTCCAATCCAGTCTAATCTATTTATACCCCTATAACCTAGCACTCCTCCACACTATGAGCTTATCAAAACCCCCAACACTAGGGAAAATTGGTTCAATTAGGAGATTTGGTGCCTTGCTAGTGTCATCACCCAAAACACTAGGGAATTTTGGTTCAATAGGGACACTTGGTGCCTTGCTAGTATCATGAACTTGTTGTTGAGTGTTCTTGAGTTTCATATCCAGCTTGTAACATTCAGATGGTTTTGAATCCTTCCCAACCCAAAAGTTGATCAATTCCTTATCCAATAGACCTCTGAATATACCCGTCAAGTCCGCATCACTCTCAATATTCTAATTCTTCATCTTAAATAAGATTATTCTTTTTGAATGTTTTTTTTGAATGTCTTTTTGAATGTTAGTAATATCACAATTTCTATTAACTTTTATTTTAAATGAACGCATTGCTCATTTCGTGCATTAAGATATTTACTTTTACTTTGATACACATACATAATAGAGATAAAACAAAGTAGTTATAAACAAATAATGCGTATTTTAAAGCATTATTATGAAAAATGGCTTAATCAATTAGAAAAATTAACAACTATTAGTACTTTAATTGAAAATTTTGCAAGCATCTCTATTATAGCCAGCTTGTAACATTCAGATGGTTTTGAATCCTTCCCAACCCAAATGTTGATCAATTCCTTATCTAATAGACCTCTGAATATACCCGTCAAGTCTGCATCGCTCTCAACATTCCAACTCTTCATCTTAATTAAGTAACTAAAAGTATGATATTTGGGTGTTAAAACAACATTTTAAATGAAACTACTAATAGTTTGCAAACTTTTCAATTAAACTACTGATAGTTGTTAATTTTTCTAATTAGTTAAGCCATTTTTACTAATAATACTTTAGAATACGCATTATTTGTTTATAACTATTTTTTTATCTCTATTATGTATGTGTATCAAAGTAAAAGTAAACAGCTTAATGAACGAAATGAGCAATGCATTCATTTAAAATAAAAGTCAATGGAAATTGTGATATTACTAACATTCAAAAAGAATAATCTTATATATTCCTATTTAATATGAAAATAGCTTTATAAAACTTTTGGGGCTTTTAGTAACCTGATATTAGTTATATTCCAAGCCTGATGCTTCTATTATGACTCAAATGGATTGAGAATTAAGGACGTCAAACGGCTAACAAAAAACATTTCTATTTTCTTTCGCATGCATTACGTGCATATAAAGTTAGAAATCTTATTAGTGCCCATTTAGAAAAAAGATATTTGGGAAAAATGATTCCTTTTTATTATTAGTTTCGATCTTTATTTTTTTTTTCCTAAACTTCTTACTACGTGATATTAGATGCAATTACACAATTAATTTGATTTTCTACTCGCTTTTGCACGTATAGCGCGTATATAAGGTTAGTAAATTAAACCTAAACTTCAAAATCAGTATGTTGAGATCCAACACTCATATTTGGAGATTTCTCACTGACTACCTATTTTCTCATTTGGAAATCGTCAACATGGGACACTTATATTCTCACTTGCTTTATGACAGATTGAGATGAGGGTTTTAAGTTGTTGTATTACTAATGCACAACAAAGTATATATACAAAGATATTAGGGCCTAGCTTTACACTTAATGAGCCCAACAACTAATATACAACATAAATATTATTAACAAGATGTTTCCCTAACACCCCCCCTCAAGTTGGAGCAGATGGATCCCAAATGCCCAACTTGCGAAGAAGATACAAGAACTTCCGTTTACCCAAAGCCTTTGTAAGAATGTCCGCTAACTGATCATCCGTGGAGACATGATTAGTGACAATAACACCATCCTGAATGGCATCGCGAATATAATGACAATCAACCTCAATATGTTTAGTCCGCTCATGAAAAACCGGATTTTGGGCAATATGTAAAGCGATTTACTATCGCAAAAACGAGAGGCATAGCGGAAGGGTGATCGACACCAAGGCTAAGAAGAAGAGCCTTCAACCATTTTAATTCACATGTAAGAGAGGCCATAGAACGATATTCCGCTTCAGCAGAAGAGCGAGACACGGTATGTTGTTTTTTCGTTTTCCAAGAGATAGGAGAATCACCAAGGAAAACAAACCAACCAGTCAGGGAGCGACGAGTGAGCGGACAACTAGCTCAGTCAGAGTCACACCAGCCTGTCAAAGTCAAATTGCACTGAGAGGGTAAGAGAATACCAAGACCGGGGAGACCCTTTAAGATACCGAACAACACGTAAGGCCGCATCCCAATGCTCCGTACGAGGTGTCCGCATGAACTCGGGCAAGAATATGAACAACATAGGACAAATCGGGACGAGTAAATGATAAATAGATGAGCCTCCCAACGAGACGACGATAGGACTCGGGATCAGAGAGCAACTCGCCAGTGGCCAAAGCAAGTGAATGATGTTGTTCAAGAGGAAATGATGCCGGTTTGGCACCCAACAACCCAGTTTCGGCAAGAATATCAAGTGTGTATTTCCTTTGGCACAAAAAAATGCCGTTGGGACCACGAGCGACCTCAACACCAAGGAAATATTTCAACAAACCAAGATCCTTCATGTGAAAGCACTCACCCAAATATGTCTTAAAAGCAGCAATAGCGGAAGAGTCATTGCCGGAAATGATCAAATCATCAACATAAACAAGAATGTTCAAATGAACTCGACCCCGTCGCAAAGTAAAGAGAGAGTAATCAGAGTAAGACTGCTGAAAGCCATAATGGTGAAGTGAAGCAGCAAGTTTGGCAAACCAACAACGAGGCGCCTGTCGCAAACCATAAAGAGATTTGAGTAAACGACATACCATACACGGCTTAGAAGAAAAACCGGGGAGGAGGTTTCATATAGACCTCCTCGTCCAAATCACCGTGAACAAAAGCATTGTGCACATCCATCTCGATGTAATTCCCGAGTTCTTAGCAGCGGCAACAGCTAAGAAAGCACGAACAGTCACCATCTTAGCTACAGGAGCAAATGTCTCGTTATAATCAATACCTTCAACCTGATGATTACCGAAGATGACAAGGCGAGCTTTGAGACGCTCCACAGAACCATCAGCATTATATTTTATTTTGTAGACCCAACGACAACCAAGTGCTTTCTTATGTGAAGGTAACTCCGCCATTTCCCAAGTACAATTATCTTCCAAGGCGCGGATCTCCTTGCGCATAGCCTCGCACCAACCTTCGTCCTGCATAGCTTCCTTAAAGGACCGAGGCTCATGGCCAGTCATGATAGCTGCAATTAAAGTACGATGGGGCAAAGAGTATTTTTCACAATTAACAAAATGAGCAATAGGATAAGGAGTACCTGAGGAACTGTTGGAACCAAGAGAGGGCGGAGAAGGACTTATACTCGGAGTCGGGGGAGAACCAATAGCATGTGCAACATAGTCACGAAGGAGAACCGAAGGGCGTTTCTCACGTAAACCGCGCCCCAAAGTAATAGTATAGGAGTCGAGGGAGCCAGTAGGAGCCATGGAGGAAGTAACTGAGGTAGGATGGCTAGTAGGAGAGAGGGAGGATGATGTAGGTGTGGGAGTAGAGGGATGATGAATGGCAGGTACGGTAGCAGGGGGGCAAGAGGTGGCAGTAGGGGATGGCGAGGGAGGGTTAGTGGTGGTAGAAGAAGGTTGAGGGGCGAGAGAGGCAACAGTATGGACTTGTAAGGAAGTGGCATTGGGAGGTGGATTAGGCAAAATAAGAGAGGTGACATCCAAAGAGGAAACCGGCTCAAAGTCATCATCAACAGTCACAACATTAGGAGACACCTCAACATGCACATTATCAGTTGCTACAGCAGGGACCACAGGGGATACACCAAAAGGAAACTCGTTTTCATAAAATTTGACATCCCGAGACACAAATATATCGCCGGTGGCTAGATCATACAACTTCCATCCTTTCTTATGATTCGGATACCCCACAAAAACACACTTTCGACTACGAGAGGCGAACTTATCTCCACGAGATTTTTGATTGTGAGCAAAACAAAGACACCCAAAAACCCGTAATTCATCAAAGTTAGGAGGAGTATTAAACAACATCTCAAAAGGAGTTTTATTATGCAACACAGTGGAGGGGGTCCGATTAATCAAATAAACTGCCGTCAAAACACATTCTCCCCAAAAAGAAACAGGTAAATGAGCTTGAAACATTAAGGCTCGACTCACATTAAGGATATGCTGAATTTGCGTTCAACTCGACCATTTTGTTGAGGGGTACCAACACAGGAGGTTTGAAAGATAATGCCATTCGTATCAAAATAATCCTTAAGGCAATTAAATTCAGTACCATTATCACTGCGGACAATTTTGACATTTAATTCAAATTGGCGATGAATCATAGCAAAAAATGAAGTAAATGCAGAGAAAACTTCAGTTTTATTCGCCAATAAATAAACCCACACAGCACGAGAGAAATCATCCACAATAGTGAGAAAATAAATGGCATTACAAGAAGAGGGTGTATTATAAGGCCCCCATAAATCACAATGAATAAGCTCAAAGGGCCTAGTGGCTTTGTAGTCACTAATAGGAAAGGGATCACAAGTTTGTTGGGCTTGGGGACACACAACACATGCCTTATTCAAACACTTCTTAATAGTACTAGAACGAATCGCAGGAACTAACTTGATAACTTTATCAGAGGGATGACCCAATCGACGATGCCAGAGCTAGAAATCAGATAAGTCCGAAACTGTCACTGCACAAGCTTCAGGTAAACCCCGAAAGAAGTATAGTCCATTCCGACGCTCACCGGCTCCAATCAGAGTCCCCGAGAGTTGGTCCTGTATTGCACACAATGAATTAGTGAAATTTCTTCGAACAATGACAACCATCAATTAATCTCGAAACAGAGATTAAATTGCAGCTAAGACCAGGCACATATAGAACATTCTCAAGAGTTACATGAGGAGAGAGAGTAATGCGACCACACATAGTGGCCGAGACACGACGGCCATCGGGCAAGCCAACCGTCCACTCATCAATGGAATGAACATCAAATAAACAATCATATACACCCGTAACATGGTGGGAAGCACCGGTATCAATAATCCAATCAACACAAAGAGGCTTACCAGTCATACGATCAGCCGTAAAATGTTCGGAACTCAGCATATTAAGGAGAGATTGCACCTGATATGGGCGTAAGGTAGGGGCGGCGGCGGCCACGGAGGATTGCGGGACAAGACCTGCTAGGGCCGGGACCACCTCGGAGACGGCGTGGACACGCGCACCGCCAGCACCCGCAGCAGGGACCACGCCCACGGCACGCACTGCGCGGCGGCGGGGTCGAACCCCTTGGCAGCCTTTTGACGTTCGAGCCACCAATCCGGGGCGCCATGAAGAACAAAGCAAGTGGAGGTGTCGTGGCCCCGTTTTTTTACAGTGGGTACACACAAGTTTAGACTTATCGGGGCGAGTATAACGTCCTCGGCCGCGGTCATCTGAAATAGCAAAAGCATGAGCCTCCTCCACAACAACCTTGGTTCGTGCAATGTGACGAGACCGTTCTTCTTAGAGCAAGGCTTGGTAGGAACGATCGATGTCTGCTGCTGGTGTTTGAGAGAGCAAATTAGTCCGAACCATAGCATAATAGTCATCATCGAGACCCACAAAAAATTGATGCAATTTTTCCTCCTCGCGATCGTGTAAAATTTTTTCAGCAATATTACAACTACACTTTCCACAAGTACATGTATGCAATGGTTTTAAGCGATCAAGTTCATCATAAAGGGCCACTAACTTAGTAAAATAATCCTCAACAGACATGGTCTTGGTTTGTTTGCAGTCGGTAATTTGTTGCCGAAGTTGCTGTAAGCGCGGACCATTCGCAATACAGTAACGTTTTTCAAGATAAAGCCACAAAGTACGAGCAGTATCATGAAAGGGAAGAGATGTAGCCACTTTCGCATCCAACGTGCGAAGAATCCATGAGACAATCATGGAGTTGACAGTCTCCCAATCAAGTAATTGTGCAGCGGCAGCGGGCTTGACAAGAGAACCATCAACAAAGCCGAATTTCCGGCGAGCCTTGAGAGATAAGGTAAGAGCACGAGCCCAAGCAACATAGTTGTCACCCTTGAGGGTCACATGAGAAATAATATTACCCGGTTGATCACCGGTACCGAGATAATACGGAGAAGAAGGATCAAGTTTAGTGTCCTTATTGCCTTCAGTCATGGTGGGAACACAGTCGTAGCACGCGTGGCCGGAGCTGTGAAACCAGACGAAGAAGAGAAAAAAAAAAATTTAGGGTTGTGCCGCTTGAGGCTCCGATACCATGACAGATTGAGATGAGGGTTTTAAGTTGTTGTATTACTAATGCACAACAAAGTATATATACAAAGATATTAGGGCCTAGCTTTACACTTAATGAGCCCAACAACTAATATACAACATAAATATTATTAACAAGATGTTTCCCTAACACTTTATCTTGTTTTTTATAACCCCTATTTTCTTTCTCTAAAACCTCACCTTTTTCCTCAATTCATCCACGCACCATAACACGGACACCCACTACCCTCCACCACAACAACCACCTTCTAAGCACCGCCACTATCTCTCCTTCTACTGCACGGCCTCTTATCTTCCCTTCCACCACCAGTTTTGCCACCTACCATCACCCCCTCATATCTCTCCCCCCTTGAAAGAACCCCTATTTTCCATCTTTCATCTCATAGTCTTATACCCCCCTCCCCTTTAAATCACCCCTAACCACAAAAATCCATTGCCCATCTCTCCAAAACCCGAAACAGATACAACTACCCATCACCGTATCTTGTTCTTCCTAAGCAATTACTCCAACAAAGCATCCTATTTTTCTCCTCTATTTTCTCGACCAAGGTTTGAGTTTTTCTTAATTTTGGAAGATTTAAAGAAGAAATAATATATGGATTGGCGAGTTTGGAGTTTGAGTTTGAATTTTAATCGATGTGTTTTTTTGGTATTAACAGTAAACTCTGAAGTATTTGGGCTTGCATTTTTTTCCAAATTTTTTTACCAAATGATCATGAGAAATTTCTAAGTCGTGGAATGCAGTTTATATATTGCAACTCTTCTTTTTTCTTGGGTTCAGGGAGGCAAAAATTTAGAGTGTTGGAGTGGAAATTTTGCGTATGTCTTTTTCTTACTGTTCAAACAAACGAATTGCATTTCCATATTAGTAAGAAATACCTATTTTTCGTTTTCTTGATCGAACTCTTCAATTATTTGTGTATCCAAAATTAAAATCACCAAAAAGAAAAATGAATGTAGACTTAATAATTGTTTATGGATTATTAAGAAATCAATTTTATTTATTCTTTGTAATTACCTGACCTTAATCTCAGTGTATAATTGTCTAGGGATCTGGAAGAGGAAGAAATGAAGAGGAGGAACAAAGAATTTTGCAGGTAATCGGAGGTTAAGAAGAGGAAGAAAGATGAAATAAACTGTCGTGTTTGAAGTGTAATGGTTTTTTTGGTTACTTTACTGGAGCAATGGAAATAACTGCTCAGTTTGTTATGGATCCCTTTTTCCCATTTTTTTAGTAAGTTAATGATTGGTATATTTTGTAATTACCTTTGTAGTTGGGAGTAATTTAGGCAAAGAGGGTGGACACTAAATGGGTCAAGAGTTCCCATATAAAATAGAGATAGTGACTTTTTTTTCTTAAAAAAAGCTACAGAAGTTTAAATGAGAACATAATCCTAATAATTCACACTTAACGTTTTATTAATGGCCCACTTACAGCAGTATTTACGTGTTAAGTACAGTGGTACCGCATGTAAGTTTAAAAAAGTTTATTAAACGGAAAAGCCAATAGTTTATGGTACAATATAGAATTTCCCTTCTAAAAATTTGAGGGGTATATGGTGAATTTTGAAAAGTTTGAGGGTATATGGTGAATAAAATTACTCAGGAGTATATGGTGAAAATGACTACATCGAAGGGGGAATTGATAGGTCCGACCAAAAAATAGCACACAACTAAAATTCTTCCGACCCAATATAAAATACTCTAATATAAAAAAAAAGGTTTGACATTCCATATATTCGTGTGAGATACCTCTATATTTTTTAATTGTTTGATCCACTTCTCAAATTATAACCTATAACTTGTTGCTATATTATTTTTACTAATTAAACTATCGAGCATTGCTGGAGTGTAAGCTAGTTAATATAATAACCTTGTAACCCCATAGTTGTTGGAAATAAGTCGAATTTGACCACCTTATAAAGTCAACTTATTTTGAATTACAACCTTAGAAACACTTATACCAAATACCCACATATTAAATAATGGATTGCATGAGAAAAAAAGCAAAGTATTATGTGTGAGAATTGACAATTTATTAAATGGAGTATTTCAACTAGTGGCAATCTATATAAAAAAAACAATCATACAAGGTGGTTATTTTAAAAAATGCTCATATGGTTTTTTTCTTTTTAAAAAATTGTTTATATTTGAACATCAAGGAAATGATAATATAATATAATATAATTTTCACACAATTTAAATATTTTTCTATCATATTACATAGAAGATCCAATTCTTTCAAACCATACAACCCCATAAATATCAATTTCTATATCCTATAACCATTTACCCTACAACATTATTTTTATTAATATAACAATCACCCCTTATTTTGCTACTTCCTCCATCCCAAAATAGTCTGAACACTTTCATTTTATGTTTATCACAAATTAGTTTGAACAGTTCCATTTTTGGCATGATCCCACTATTACTATATTACTCCCTCTACTTTTTTTTATTTGCTACATTGTTGTTGCGTGGTTTTCAAATCGTTATTTAACCCTCAATACTGAAAAAGTTTTCGCTCTACCCATTGCTTCATTCAGAGGCTCATATAAGATCACAATTTGCACCACTAATGACACTCAATCATGCAACCACTTCCGCTTTCCCTTTTCACAGTCTCGCTCAACCCTCCTCTCTTGTTGTCTTGTACCACTGATGCACTGGACCAGACCACCCACAACCACTACCCACCAGGCCACCACTACTTGCACCGGGAATTATGGCACATAGTACAATTTAAGGGAGTGATATCACAAAAATGAGAATCTTCAATGACCTGTCACAAAAGTCTCATCATATTATTTTCGTAATATATACTTGTTTAACTGATCACCTAATCATCTACTAACTTTATTTAACTTAATAGTTGTCTGTTTTCTCTCTTATTAATTGAGATCTAAAGAGTTCTTTAATAATATTGTTTAACTGAAATGACATCTATGTGGCAAAGAAATCAAACTGCATGAAAATGTGTTTTTCTTTTTTCGCAAAATGACCCGTGATCACGTACCAACTATGATAAATCCTTTTTTTTTATTCCGGTAAATGAATTCTTAAGAAAAAGAAAAGTTATATTTTCAAAAATAAATGTTGATATGTAAACCTCAGATCCCTAACTCACGTTTATAAATTATATTCTCTTATTGATTTTTTTTTCTTTTTAGTGCAATAAGTTATACTTTGATTACATCATATATGCAAATTAATTCCTTGGTTAATGAAATCTACATAAGCTAGTTATGGAAATTTTTTTAGCATTGTGGAAATATAAATAATCATCGTATATATAATCACTTAGCTTAAGTGAGTAATTAATCAATTACGTAACTACTTTTTAAAAAAAAAGGGTCACTTAACAAATATTCTTCAAATATAAAAAGACTTGTAAATATCGTTGTAATATTACCTATTTGAAGAAAAAAAATGATACCATACCCATAATACCATTCTTATCATAATATATATATATATATATATATATATATATATATATATATATATATATATATATATATATATATATATATATATATATATATATATATATATATATATATATATATATATATATATATATATAATAGAATTCACATAAAGCCAATGATAGTTGCAAACCGTCTTGATTCGTCATGATCAATTGTCTAATATAGTATCAATTCAAGGGCCATAAAATCAATGATTCGTCATGATCTTAACATATTCAAAAGAACGAAATTCCAACATGCTTGGGAAACGCCTTTTTGTCTCCCAACGTTTATTTGTTACTTTTCCTATAGAAAAAAAATACACACACTTTTTATTACATAAAAAAATTATAATAATTTGTGGTACCTACTTAATTTTTTTTTTGGTAAGTAAGAAACTTGGATTACTTTGAAAAGACCAACACAACCCAGTCCAGATGAACTGAACAAATAATCTGGTAACCACTAGAAAAACATACAACAACAAATCTAGCACAATCTAGCCCACCACTCTATATCTACAGGTTTCATTCTCTTAGGTAGCCTAGATTCATTCCTTTTTTTTACAATATACTTTATCTCTCTAATTACATGATCTACTGTATGTATGTGCAAATTCCACAATGCGTTATTACGTTCCTGCCAGATCTTATAAACAAGGGCCATGATACCAGCTCTAATGATCTGCTTCTTGAACTTACTTCCAGTGCATCTTCTGTTAGTCCATGCTAAAAACTGAACTAAGTTATTGGAAGTAGTTTGAACACCAAGCCATCTCTTCACTGCTTGAAGGCATTGCTTGCTGAAACTGCATTTAAAGAAGATATGCTCATGATCCTCTTCCTCTCTCCCACAAAGGAGACATTGATTTGTAGAACAAACACCCAAGTGATACAATCTACTCCTGGTTTGCAATCTTTGTCTCATAGCTAACCAACTGATAAAGCCATGTTTTGGTATATTGTGGTGATCCCACACATCCTTACACCATCTCAACATCTGCCCAGAGTTATGAAGTTGTTGGTACAGGCTTGCTGTTCTGAACTGGTGATTTTGTAACAAGCCATTACCACATCTAGTAATTATGTCCTGCTTGACTTTGCAAATGAATTTTAAAGCCCAACTGGCAGAATTTGGAGCCTTGAACTGACTCCAATCATGCTCTTTAACATACATCACATGCACCCACTTAACCCACAAATTATCCTCTTTCATTGCAAGGCTCCATGCCTATTTACCCACCATAGCCATGTTCCAGTGCATAAGTGATCTAAACCCCAACCCCCCATTACTCTTAAGCCTACAGACCTCATCCCAATTTACATACCCAGGCTGGGGAGAGTTGCAAGTGCCAGTCCATAAAAAGGACCTACAAATTGCATTGACTTGCTTGATGATCTTTTTTGGCAGCAGAAAAATTTGGCTCCACTAAACACATATACTGAGCAACACAGAGTTAACCAACTGCCTTCTCCCTGCAAAAGCGATGTTCCTTGAACTTCAAACACAAATCCTACACAACATTTTTTACACAGGCATTTCACAATCAGCTGCTGACAACTTCTTAGTGCTGATAGGCACCCCCAAGTATCTGAAAGGAAGGTTCCCTTGTTTAAACCCCCGAGCGAGTCCACAATCCTTTGCATATGTTGAGAACTTAACCCACAACCATACACATCAGATTTCACGGGACTAGCAACTAAACCAGTTGAAGCAGAGAATAATTTTAAACCTTTGAGCATCAGAAGAATAGAAGGAAAGTCCCCCTTGCAAAAATAGGATTAAATCACACTAGTACAAAGTTGGTCTAAGGTAACATGTATGAGGTAACACTTTTCAAAATTCAAGTTTGTCGAATATATATGTAACACCTTGGTAACACTTAATCAATATGTAACACTTATTGTAACACATTTTTATAAGTAACATTCTGAAGTAGCACTTTTTCAATTGAGTAACACTTTCAGACAGGTAACACCTTTAGGTAGCACTATTTTTAAATGTGTTTATTAAATGTTAATTATATTTATTAAGTTAGTTAAGTGTCGGATTTTCTTATTTTATTTGGGTTGGAGTATGAATTTTATTTGTCGTGTTTCTAGTATATTTATATATTTAATTTTATGAATTCAAATATATTTTGGGTTTTTAGTTATTTAAAATATATTGAGTAGTATTTGGCCAAAAAAGAAAAACCCAAATGCCAAAAGCCCCCCTTTGTCCTTATTATCAGCCAAAACCCAAAACCCTCCCTAACCCCTTCCATCTCTCTCTTCGATCTCCTCTCCTCCCGTAAAACCCCTGCCCCTTGCTCCATCTCTCTCACTCTCTTTTCCTTCCGCCGGAGTTTCGCCTCCCCCACGCTGCTCAGAGCCTTTGCTTTGGCCACTCGTCGCTGCTCTGCTTCTCCCTTTCTCTTCGTTCGTTGTTCCTTCCCCCTGCTCGGGTTGTTCTTCTTCTCCTCTCTTGCTGCTGTCCTTCATCGCTGCTTCGCCTCCAACCGCCGTTGGTGCTGGTTGTTGTCTTTGTTGTGCTCGTCCCTGCTGCCATTTTCTTGCGGTGGTGTTGATGGTTGTGGCGCCGCTTCATCTTCTCCCCTTTGTTCTATGAGGTACAAACCTAAGTCCTCTTCATCTTCTTCTGCTAATTTGAGGAACTCAAATTCAATGTTATGTGGATATCGTTGTCTGGTAATTTCTGATAATTCAGTCTTGATTTTGGTGTAAGTTGTATAAAGAATTATGATTGGTGGTTGAAATTATGAATTTGTTATGTGAAACCTTATTTTTTCATTTAGATATGTAGAACTCATTACTTAATACATATCTTAGTTGATTGAATTAGTTTGTGAGAGTAAGTTCTGGAATTATTGTGTTATTAGTTGATTTTAGTTTAACATATAATCTGAATTTTGGTTCCACATTACAGTTTGGTTTTCTAAAAGAAAGGAATTTAAGTTTAGAGAAATTTGACGCTGCTTAGCTAGATTTGAAAGAATTAGTATGTGGGTGTGTATTTTACTCATCTATTCAGAGTAGTTATGATGTGAAATTTGTTAGAGAACCTAATAAGTCTAGTTCATATTTGTTGAACAATATTAAGTTAGCTAAGTTAGTTCATATATTGGTATGTTAGATGTTACAACTCTTACTTTGTGGATAAAGTCATACAATTTGACATTAGCATCATAGAGGAATATCTTGCATATTGTTAATGAGATTTTAAATCATGGGATATATGTAGTTTAAAGAGTTAAAAGTTTTCTTTTTGTTTTTATTTCTGTTTCTGAATCATTTATAATTTGGTTGCTCTCTTTGATTTACTTTGTAATGTTGTTTAGATCTTCTTCTCTATATCTTTGCCAAGTTGGTTCCTTATGAGTTAGATAACTCAGCAATGATTTTCTTTTTACAATTTATTTTTGGGTTGCAATTTAATTTACTATTCCATTGCGTATTTCTTTTTCTTGGCTGCAATTTCTGGGGTTTTTCTTGGGATGGGGATAATTCTGTTGTATAATTGATCAATTAGTAATTTGTGCAATTCTTGCTCCTATTATGTGTAATGCTTTGATAAAATTTGGTCAATTATAGCGAATTTTTTTATTGAAAGGATTATTGGATCTTTTTTTTTTGTTAATTGTTGTTAATGATTATGATATAATATAGTAGTGATCTTGATTAAAGGATGAAACTTAAGGAATTGTGTTGGGAAAGGTTATGGCTTGTTCCTGAGCTTCATTTATAATGATTTCAGCTATTTTAGTTCATGAACGATTTACTATGTACCCACAAATGCTTATGTTTAAATTTTAATGCTTAGTTGACAATATATTATAGGGTATTGCATTTTTTCAAGAACTACAGTATATGATTGAGATATTTGTCTTTCATGTGGGAATTATGCAATTTCTGGTTCATGGTAATTCTGATTTCATTTACTGTATATTTCTTCCAGCATTATTTGGTCTTAACCTAGCTAACAAGAGATGTAAATTCGACCTCATGGATGTCAACCTTGCTATTTCTGACCTGGTAGATATCCCATTCGGAGAAATTGAAAGAGTCGCTTCATTGACACTGAAAAGTTATCATTTACCTTTGTCATGAAGCTAGAAAGAGTATTCTACCTTAGTTTACAGAATTAAGAATAGATTAAGATTTTGTGTACAAATTTTTGTTAACTTTATGAATAGTACTAACATGCTTGTGACTTCAATAAATTCGGTGATGGTGGTTTGACTCTGATTTAGCTCATTTGAAGTATATCTTATGCCTGTAACAAAAGAATGATTTCGAAATCCTAGTTTTGAGCTAGTGTTCACCCTTTTTTCTCAGCAACTCTTCCTCACTTATCTTTATAATTATCGGGATCCTGAAATTTAAGGGTTTCACAACTCTATAGATAACATGTTGTTTTGAAAGGAGGGTTTCACAACTCTCTCTTTTGTGTCAACCGCGATATGAAGATATATCGTCACATGAAAATGTAGTATGCTAGTATATTGATGGGTCACATCAGCTTTTATTTGTCTTAACTCTCTCCTTTTGATGAAGAAAATATTGCATGGATAAACAAGAGTTGTATATGACAGATTTTGTTTTTATTGGTTTCGTTGCGGAATAATATCAATGTATATGATGAATTGATGATGCCACTAGTCACTGATAATGCAACTTTTTTTTGCTTTTGCTCGAGTTTCTCTACACCTTTCAGTCTTTCGATCATAAGCAGAAACCAATAACTTTGTCTATGAGTCTTTGGGTGTATCATATGTAGATTTGCTGGTGCATTGAACTCTAATTTTGGAAATTCACTTTGGTCAAGTGACGAACCATTCACTTCTTGCCTTTCTTCATGTTGGAAATCTATAGTTCGAGGGATATGTTTACTGAATGTCAGATAGTAAGAACGCTTATAATTATATGATTCAAGGCTTTCTTAATGGAACTGTATGTCGAATATCATCATGGAGCTAGCAGGTTCCTCGTTTGTAACATACTAGTATGTATAGTTTTGTGCTTTATCTCCTCAAATAGTAAGAACGCTTATAATTATATGGTTCAAGGCTTTCTTGCCATTCACTTCTTGTTCGTAATTTTGTTAATTTCGTCTAAGTAGTTGTTTCTTGTTTTGTTTAATTCGTCAAAGGATTTGGCCTGGTTGTGTGTTCATATTCGCATATTAGATAAGGGTTTTTCGGCTTTATAAGTTGGAGTTTATTGGTTATTGTTTGATATTAACATAATCAGGACTAAACTCATTAATAAGGTCTTTGGATTTAGCTGTGTTGTTTAGTATTGAAATTGTCATATAATATGCTATTCACCTGTTGAAATTAGCAGTAGCTTGAATTTATAGGAGAGTGCCTAGCTATCCTGTTCTACTGAATATCATGCAATTCCCGTACTATAGTCAGCAGTACAAGTTAGAGAGCTCTAGCAGGTATTTAGCTGAGCGCTCCAAGATTCCATTATATCCTATTATTTTCCTAGAGGTCTACAAACAGTGCAGTGCCCTGCTATGCCTCTTTTTCTTTTTACATCAAGTATATCACTAGTCCTATTATGATATAATACTTTGAAGATTCTTATTTTTTTTTGTTCGTACTGTAGGATGATGAAGATAATAAATTAGAATAGCAAGTAGACTTGATGCTTTGGGAAACATGCATTCATGGATAGGGCGATTGGAACTGAAGACGAAAGAAAGAAACGATCTTAAGATAGATTTAGGTTTATTTTGGGAGAATTAAATATATTATGACTGGATTTTCATATCAACTGTTTATATTTTGAACGCAATAATATGATTTCAATTGATGAATACTACTCTTTGGCTCATTCTTTACAATGACCGTTGAGTGTTTGTACTCATTTATATCTATAATATTATTCTATTCCCTATTCGTTTATTATGTTTGTAATCTTTAGTATTATTATTTTGTATATGTGCCGACAAATTGAAAAATGTTAATTACTATAAGACACGTGAAATAGAAGTGTTACTATAAAGCTAGCTTATAAAAGTGTTTTCTAATATCTAATAAAGTATTACGTATGCTAACTAAAAATGATACATAATATCTAATAAGTGTTACTATAATTCAAGAGATCACATAGAAAATGCTATTATAGATGAAAAAGTGCTACATAAAAAATTATGAGTAACACTATAAAAATGATATATTAGTTTCAGAAAAGTGTTACATTAGAGAATTTTGAGTAACACTTGACAAAGTGAAACATTAGCATTGGAAAGTGTTACCTTAGAGAATAGGTAGCACGGGCAGATGTTTCACATATAAAAGTGTTACCTATTGTCTAAAGCAACATTTTTAGGCCTTTAAGTAACACTTTTGAGGTGATACTTTAGACCAATTATGCACTAGTGTCATCTGTAAAGCAGAGATGATTTAAACCAAGTGTTTTACACCTTGGGTGGAACTTAAACTGAGGCTGCTTACCCACATACACCATCACTCTTGTGAAATATTCCATGCAGAGGACAAAAAGCAAAGGTGACATGGGGTCACCTTGCCTTAGTCCTCTCTTGGAACTCAAAAAATCAGTAGCAGCACCATTCAATAAGAGAGTAAAGGTAGGGCTAGAAACACAGACCATTACCAGCTTCACAAATTTAGGAGGGAAGTTAAGCATGAGCATCACATCTTCTAGGAATTCCCAACACATTGTATCATAAGCCTTCTGTATATCAATTTTCATAAGGTACCCTTTTTGTTTTTGACCACCCTTATACATTTTGACAATATCCTGACATAATAAGATATTATGCAAAATGCTTCTACCAGATATAAAAGCACCCTGAGTATGAGAAATTATTGAAGATAAAACCAGCCTTAATTTCTTACATATTAGTTTGGTGATGCATTTATAAATGATTGAGCAGCAAGCAATAGGCCTATAATCCTTAACATGAGTAGGGCTTTTCACCTTAGGGATCAAAGTGACAGAAGTAACATTATTACTCTTCAATAACTTCCCAGACTGAAAGAAGTCAATAACAGCATCAACAACATCTTCACCAATTATATCCCAATAATGCTTAAAAAAGAAACTAATAAACCCATCTAATCCAGGTGCCTTGTCATTTGGGATTGACCAAAGCACTCTCTTCACATCAGATCTATTAAAGTTGCAATCCAATAAACTATGCTGCTCATCAGTAAGTTTAGCCCCCTCATCAATAATCACATTCCTTACCTTGCATCTCTGTAATAGCTCCTTCCCAAGCAGATCTTTGTAAAATTAAAGTTCACAAAAGCCTGCTGAATATCATCCTCAGAATTTACTCATTGTCCTTGCCCATTCTGAATAGAGTTAATTCTGTTTGTAACTCTTCTGGTCTTAATTGACTGGTGGAATAACTGGGTGTTATCATCACCTTTGTCAATCCACTGCATTTTTGCCTTTTGCTTTTAAAAACTCACATATCTCCCCTGAGCTTCTCTATACTCATCAGAAGTTATCTTCTCCTGTCTACTATACTCCATGTTATCTGGATGATCATGCATCAACTGTTGCATTTCCAGCAGTTTATGATAGGCTAGAGTAGCCCTCACTTGCACATCAGAGAAACCAGCTCCATTTAACTGCTTCAAATCCCCTTTTAAAGCTTTCAATTTCTGGAACACTTTATACATCTTACATCCCCTAATCTGCACATTCCAAGCCCTCTGAACAGTTTCCATGAAATTAGGGTCTTGTACCCACATATTAAAAAACCTGAAAGGTTTTTTCCAGCTCCCAGTATCAAAATACATACATAACATACTAGGGCAGTGGTCAAAATCTCCTTCAGGGAGATAAGAAATTTCAGCATTCTCAAACAGATCAACCTATTGCTCATTCACCAAAGCTCTGTCAATCTTTGAAAAAACTCTATTTTCTCCCTCCTGCTTATTTGTCCAAGTAAAAAATCTTCCAGAATGCTTCATATCAGTTAACTTACACATCTCAACACAATCTCTAAAGGCCTGAACCTCAATCAATCTCACATGGGCTCCAATCCTTTCATCCAAATTCAACACACAATTAAAATCCCCCAAAGCAACCCATGGATCATCAGTTCTAATCTTACTTAAGTCCTTCCACAGTTCTTCTCTCTCCCTTCTTCCATTATACCCATACACAAAAGAGCAGAGAAAAAGCTTGGGCAAGGGCCAACAGGTTCCACTCGACAATGAATAATTTGGGCAGTAACTAAAAGAATTGAAACATTAAAGGCTTCAGGTCTCCAAGCAACAATGATTCTACCTTTGTCAACAACACAACTGTTGGTGGTAAAGCACCAACCATTACACAGAGTTTGGTAAAGCATTCCCATTCTAGGAATCTTCACCTTAGTTTCCAGGAGACTGAATAGTTTCACATTGTGATCAGTAATGAATTTCCTGATCTCAATCTGTTTAACGTTTCTATTCAGTCCCCTGACATTCCATACAAGAATGTTATCCATTATTCCCTGGGGACTTCCACCCCTGCACATCATTCTCCAAAGGTTGTTCAACATCATAGAACAATTCAGCAGTAGTAGCAGAGTTTAAAACATCAAACTTATTCTTGATGGGGGTAGGTGTTGTTACCTCAATAGCATCCTTCCTAGGAGCTTTATTCACCATTCTGGGATCAACATTTAAAGAAGCAGAACTCTTATGGGCTATCTCCTTACTGCCATTCTGCTACACAACAATAGCAGCCTTCCTATGGGCTTCAGTCACCATTCTGGGTTCAGCATTTAAAGAGGCAGAACTTTCCTGGGCAATCTCCTTGCTGCCTTTTTGCTGCACAACAACTGGTGCTGCACCTGTAGCTTGCTTAGCAACCCATACTTTCTTAACTTGTTTCTTCTTCACACACATTTCCACCTTATGACCATACCCTTTACAGTTGGTGCACAGAATAGGCTTCCACCCATATCCAACCCTCTGATCTATAATTTGCCCCATTTCATTCCTAAATTGTATTTTTTCAGGAAACTCCTGGTTAATAGCTACTTCAATCATTACCTTAGCAAATTGCAACCTATCTCTATTGTAAGTTGCTTGATCCACTTTGATGAACTTACCAATCTTACTCACAATCTTGCACAAACTTTTTTCACCCCAATACTTCAATTCCAGATCATAAAGTTCAACCCATATTGGTAAATTCTTGACATTCTTTGAGGTCAGATCCATATTGGAATCCCATTGTTGCACAATTAAGGGCTTTCCATCAAAGAACTGATATCCCCCATCCATAATCAAATCCCTATTTTCAATCGAATTGTATCTAACAATATAGAATCCCCTGCCTATTGTAGCCACTTTATCTACCCCAAGCTTTCCCCAAATCCTCCTAATAAAGCCTTCAAACACTGATAATGGCGGACTTGCTCCTACAATATGACAAACTATTGAAGATTTCCAGAACGAAATCTCCTCTTGAATATCATCGAATTCAATTGAGGGTAAATCATCATATGTCGGTTTCGAATTCACATTCAATTGAACAAATTCAGCTTTTAATTGTTCAATTCCATCATTCAATTGTTCAAATTCATCATTCAATTGAGTAGTTTCAACATTTAATTTTTTATTTACATCATCATTAACCACAACTGTTTTCGCAACTTCTTGGGCCCAATAAACCCGATTTGAATTTTTTGACCCACTATTTATCACCTCCAACTATTGTGAAAACAGTTGTTTATCAGCAGATTGCTTTTGTAAATCATGTAAAGAAGATCGAGGAGACAAAATTTCACCTTCTTCATCGCTTGGAGAAGAAATCGCCACATCCAACATTTCCACCCCCAAAACTTCCTCCATGGATTTTGTCTTTTTAGCTTGGGACGATGATGGTCCATGTGCATTGCATTTGCCCTTGCCTTTTGCGACACTTTTGGAATTATTCGACCCTCGAGGTCTGCCCATGACGACCAGTGGATTCACTGGAAAAACCCGCGAAGAGAGAGAGTTTCAAAAATTGCGGTACCTACATAATTAAATATGCACATTCTTTGCCCAATATGTATTAGTAATAATATCTACTTTATATGGAGAAACAAACAAAGATGCGTCACCTGAAAGAGGACAAAAACGTAAGAGGGGAGTGTACACTTTTTTAATTGCGATACAAACACTTTTTTTTACTCCTATATATAAAAAAAGTACACAATCCACTTTTTCATTTGTTTTTTCCCTCCTAAAATAACCTCTAAGCCACTCGGAGCTTTACCCCCTCTTTTACAAAAGAAATAAATATTAAGTCTGACCCAACAAATTTCATGGTCGTCTTTCATCACCTCTCTCCTCATTCACATTATGATATTTAAGATTAATATCTTTGACAAAGTACTTATTAAAAAAGTGTGTAAGAAGGCAAATAACAAAAAAAATATTTTTTTTAGTTTGATATCCACAAATTTACTTTTTGCAATATATTGGTTAATGTTTTGCCATAAAAAAATACATTGATTTGAGTGCGATTTTTTACTTGCGTCTTACAGTGGGAATTAGAAAACAAAATCAGAAGTATAATTAAGACGAATTCCATAATTTTGGTGATGACTCATATACTCCCTCCGTTCTCTTTGTTCTTCCTATTTGGAATCAGGGGAGGATACAATGCAACATTTAATGTATGCTCAGATTCTACACTTTAGAAGAGAGAGAAAACAATAGAATAATTAGATTTCACCATTGAAGAGAGAGAAAACAGTAAAAGCCTTGAAAACCACATCTCTCTCCTTCCTATGCTTTCTATGAAACTGGCGAACAATCTTCTTCCTCCTTTGTTTATTCTTCAACCAAAAAGTAAATAAAAAATCATCCTTGTCTTCCATCTTTAATTTCAGTTGCCAAAATTTAGTTTTACTTGGTTTCAGTCAACAAAATTCATTGAACTGATAAAAATCCTCTGATATTTATTTTGAAGGTTTCATCTTACCATAAGACTATAACTATTTTAACCTCCGATTTCTTGAAAAATATTGCTCATATCCTTCATGATTTCGAAATTAGACTTACTGTGTTTCGACTTTATTCATAGGTGCAGCAAGAAAAGAAGAAACGGGAAAGACGAGGAGTGTAGCTAACGAGAGAAGAAGAGAGGCGGGGGGTTGTGCAGGCGGTGAGTGGGGATGCAAGGTGCTGCACGACCGGTGCAGAGTAGGGAGGGATGAGGAGCACGATCGAGAGGAGACGGTAGATGGGTTAAAAGTTTGATTAGATGGAGATAGAGCAATGGTTTTCAGAAAGATAAAAAAATGGAGAGAGAGAGTGATATGAGGAGACAGGAGAGAGATGAAGTTTTTAATGTTCTGAGTTATGAGGAGAGAGAGTCAACAAATGAAAACATTAAATATAAGGGTCCCGATCTACTATAAACAAGGACAAGCTGGAATTAAAAAAAATTTGTATAAGGTTATTTATGTCCAAAATTTAGGCTTTATATGGAAATATTCAAAACAGGAAGAACAATATGAAATTTCCCAATGGGGAATACAGGAAGAACAAAAGATAACGGAGAGAGTATATCAATAGTATGTTGTATTGACTTTTTATCCTTATTTAGATTATTTGTTTCAATAATCTGAAAATTTCCTCATTCTAGCTATTATATTTAATTTATATTTTATAATTTTTTTAACAAATTAAAATAACACATGTATTATAAATCTAAATTATAACTAAATGACTATAGTACATCTTTTATAAGTTTGAGAGAGAGGTGGTAGCTCAGTGGAGTACCACCCCGAATTCCAGGACATTGCCCATGGTTCGAATCCTCATCCCAACAATATGTTGGTGCATTTACTTATGGGTTATTTAGCCTTGTACCCGACCTCTAGTGGTATGCCCTACAGGCTAGTAGCCTAGCAGGGGTTGGTCTTCAGACCAATTATCTTTCCTAATAAAAAAAAAATCATCTATAAGTTATTTCTAAATTGAGCTTGTTCTTTCCTATAAATTTGTAAAACTTAAAAAAAAGGTCGTATAACTTCTTTTATAAAGTAAACTTGTTATATTTCCATAGCAACTATTTCTTTTAAGTACATGAACATTTGATGCAATGTGTCTAAGATAAGAAACGTTCGAGGTTGCATATGGACCCATATATAGTACTACTTATTGGTGTACATATGCTCAACGATCTTGTTTGTGCACACGCTTGAGTATATATGATAAAAACACGGTAAAAAATATATTATATCTTATAACAATATATTAGACAATAATATTGGTAAAAGGCATTATACATTGGTTACTCTTTGAAAGATAATGGAAGGCAGTTGATGAAGATACGATGTGTCCTTATTCATTTTCTATGTCAATCTGTGTCGAACAAAAACACCCATCATGTTTAATAATCTTTCAAAAAATACTCTTTTTCATCTTGTTTTCTTATCGAAAGAATACTCAGAAAACTTGTTTCTTGTGAAAGTGTGAAACAATCTATAGGTAACATTATATAGTAGTAAATAACATGATTGTATTACCGTTAGATACTTCCACTAAAGGGCTTTTATAACTTGAATGGGTAACATTGAGTTATTTCCTGATGATACCATATTTTGTTCCATGCAATCTTCTTCGACTATAATTAGAAAAAAAAATATATTATATTATTAAGCTATGTTCTATTCATTATTTTTCTTATATGACATAATCTAAATTTATCTAAAATTAATATTCACCTAGAAATTAGGAAAATTTGACGGGAATAATGTCACTTTCACCCAATCTTCTCTTATTAGTCCCATCTTTCAATAATCAGGATATAAACTCATCTTTATAATGTACTCTCATATTATAAATTGGTCTTCATTTAATGCTTTCTTTCACCACTTATTGTCATTCCCTTCTCCTAAAATTAGCTTTTTCCCCATATACCATTTATTAATAATTATTTACATTCCTCTTAGATTCTATTTACCTTAATACTCGTGAAAAAAAATAGAATCGGCTTATAATATGGGAGGGGAGTATTTTTTAAATTTTTTTTCTAATAATTAATAATTTTAAATAAAAGGGGTAAAATGTGCCACATGTCACATTTTAATTGGTTCTCTAATAATTTTTTCTTGTTTTATATTTATTCAATGTTTTAACCCTTCCCCTTCCCCTTCCCCTTCCCCTATCTCTCTCCACCCACCTGATCACTATCACTACCTACAGCAACCCATACTACACGACAACCACCATTACCCTTTATTCTCTCTGCTCTATCTATTCAAAACCTCTTTCAAATTATCTACCTTGATTTTTCTTGCCCTCAATTTATCACTAGCTTTCCATGGAGAAAAAAAAGAAATTCATCACCAGCTCTTTTGCCATCAATTATTCACAAACAATTCTATGTTTTTACCCCCTCTTCGTAAACGCCACTCTTTTTTTTTGTAATTAAAGTTCAAATTTCTGTCATTTTAAACTTTTACCATCAATTATAATTTATAACAATCTAGATCCCCAGGGAGTGAGATCTAGTGTTCTTGTTATCCAGGGCCGTCTTAGAGATTTATGGGGCCCTGTTTTAAAATAAAAATTAGGCCCTATATATATATATATATATATATATATATATATATATATATATATATATATATATATATTAATTTTCAACATAACAAATATATTTTTTAAACACCAAAAGATTCAAAATTTTATTCAAATCAATAATAGCAAATCAATACAAATTAAACTTTATAACAACCTTCTATCTAAAAAGTGTGGTTCTCGTAGCATTCTTTGAAGCAAAATTATCAATTAAATCTTCATATTCTACTTTCTCCAAAAGATCATTCTCAATTGCTATCAACGCCAATCCATTAAGTCTCTATTGTAACATTGTTGAACGAAGATACGACTTCAATAGCTTCAACTTTGAGAAACTTCTTTCTGCAGATGCAACAGTTACAGAAATAGTCAACAAAATTCTCTAAGCAACATTTGCATTAGGAAAACAATACACATCTTTCACAAAGTTCAAAATGTCAAGAGGTCCCACTATGTCATCGGGCAAAATTTCTCTAAGCAACTTCAACTCCACAAATAATTCATTCCCATCAATATTAGATTGATCATTAGATTTTAGTGCATTTTCAAGTTTAATACATGAAGACTTTAAACTCAAATCATTCAATGACTTCAAATTATGAAAAGTGAATAAGAAACGAAACATACTTTCATATTCATCAAATTGCTCAAACCTCTAATTAAGAGAGCTGATTGCTTGATCAACAATGTAAAGAAAGTAATTAACTCTAAAGGATTCTTGTGCAGATAATGGAGCATTTGATGATGTGCTTGGATTTTCATCAAAATGTTTTTTTCTTCGAATTTCACACCTTTGAGGAAAGATAGGATCAATATCCATTTCCACTGCAAGTTTTTTAGCACTACCCAAGGCATCTTCAAAACCATTCTCTCTATACTTCTAAAAAAAAAACAAATCAAACCCCTTATTTTTCCCATAACCACATTAATTTGCATATCCTTTGATTGTAAAAGCTTGCTTCCCGAATTAATTGCACATAATATGTCATACCAAATTATTATTGCAATTAAAAACACAAAATCACCAAGCTCATTATTTGCTAAGGATTTGGCTTCACTTTTATTTTGGAATCATTATCACAATCACCTACTTCAAGTAAAGCTTCTCGTAAGTCTGACATTTGGAATCTGATAGCCTCAACACTTTCTAACCGACTCTCCCAACGAGTAGAGGATAAAGATTTAGGAGTTTTTTTTTTTACATTGTCTTTCAAAATTTGCCATCTCTTAGTAGAAGCTGCAAAAATTGTATATATGCGTTGAATGACTCCAAAAAAATCTCTACCTTTAGTACATGAGTTAGCCATGTCACATAATGTCAATTTTAGGCTATGACAACCACAAGATGTATAAAAAGCTCTAGAATTTAAATCCAACAATTTCTTTTGAACTCCTTGATGTTTGCCTTTCATATTTGATCCATTATCATAAACTTGGCCTCTCACATCCATTACATCAAGATCAAGATTTTTCAACTCATTTATTAAAACATCAAAAAGCCCTTGTCCAGTTGTATCATTTACATTCAAAAAATCCTAAGAAAGATTCCTCAATGCAAACAGGGTTTGTAAAAATATTCACATATCTAAATATCAAAATCATTTGCTCTTGATTGCTAACATCAGGAGTACAATCAAGTATCACTGAAATGTATTTTGCTTGTTTAATTTGCTTAATAATTTCAGTTTAAATTGCGGAACCGAGTAAAAGTATCAAATCATTTTGGATGGTATGACCAAGATAATGATATTGAGTCTCATTATTAGTAATACGCTTGACATGTTCTTGGACAGTTGGTTCAAACTCTGCCAACATCTCAATTAAGCCCAAAAAATTACCATTACTTTTTTTGGTAGAGTTTCCCATTAGAACCACAAAATGCTAAATAATGTTTAGCCAAAAATTTGACAACTGAAATAATTCTCTCCAACACTTTTTCCAAATGGTCCTTTTCTTTCTCAATTAATCTTTGAGTTGTCTAATCAATAGTTTGATTCTTTTGAAATCTTAGACGCAACTCGTACCAAGTGGTCATATTTTTAACGTGATCCATGCTTGTCTCATGTTCTTTTAGTCTTATGCCAGTATGACCCCAATCAGAAAAGCCTTCATTTGTTAATTGACCCCTATTAATTCCTTTTTTAAATAATTTGCAGCAAAAACAAAAAACCCAATCAAGCTCTTTTGAATAAACAAGCCAATCCCTATCACATTTCTCACCATTTGCTAAAACTCTAGTATATAAATTAACGGTAAATCGCCTAGAGAATTTATCTTTAGGACCTTTCACAGTAGAATAATCTCTTTTAGGTCCCTTTTGCACTAATAGATCAATCATTTCAGAATTGAGACCATCCCAAACTCTTGGATCATATATATCAGGCATATAATTCTACTACATAAACGAGCATACGCAATGGTCTAATGCAACGACATGAGCTATTGCAACAGGTTTTTGCAACGGTATGAGCTATTGCAACGATTGCTTGCAACGACTTGCTCTAATGCAACGGGTATTGCAACGCTTTGTAGGAACCGTTTCAATACACCATGAAATGCAACACCTTTACTTGATATAGCAACAGTTATAATACACCCATTACATTTGATTAAATTCCACAATTGCATCCCAACTTTCCCAAAAAATTCTAATACCCCAAAAGCCTTATTTTTCTCTAGGCAAACCCTTCTTCTCCTTCATTTCTCTGCCATCTCCTTAACATACATCAGGCCACCACGCTATCTTTCTTTCGCAAGTTGAACCACTGCACTGCGCCATCTTTCTCTCGCAAGTCGTACCACCGCACCGCATAGGGCCATCAGTTTACCGGTGCCGAAGTCTATCTTCGTTCTAATCTGTGCGAGCAACGACGGATTTTCACCAAACTCGTGCTTTCAACGCGCCACAGCCATGTAATAGCCCAAAATTTTAAGAGTGTTTTAATTATCATTATTAGCCAAAATTATATATTAAATATTCTTATTATATTTAAGTTGGAATATGACTGTTATATTTACTAACGATACTCTTTTAGTTTATTAGTGTTGATATTATATATTATTTATACGTAACAAGTAATACCTTAGACGCGTTTAATTATAAGTTAAATATTTTACTAGCTTAATTATACTATTATATTTCTCAAAATGAGTTTGAATAATTTTGAGTTTGATTGAATATAGTTATATGTTCGTAGTAGCATATTTGCAGGTAATTTATAGAAGTGAGTTAGTAAGTTGTGTTGTACGAATATTTGGGATTTAATAAAAAAGAAAACCAAATTACTGTCCCCCCCTAAGTCGGTTCTATGGGGAGTCCCAAAACTCCCTTCTTTTCCTCTCGGGTGTCAGTATCCCCAAAACCCAAAACCCTTGTTTTCTCTCTCCAATCTCTCATCTCGCACCTCTCCTCCTTCTCCTGCGTGCTGGCACTCGGACCAGCAATCGATGAGCCTCGGTAAACTTGCCGGAGCTTCGTCGTCTTCCGCCGCAAGCTAGAGGCGCTGCTCTCTGCTTTCTTTCTCTCTCCTCTGCTCAATTTGTTGTTGTTGGTGTTGTTGCGAATTGGCGGTGCTGCCGCCGTTGTTGTCTACTCCTCCACCGCCACTGCTTGTTGCTCGGTCTTTGCCGCTTAATCGCGACCCATCACGAGGTGCCACGCTCACCCTTCTTTTTCTCTTTGTTTTCATTCTTGAACATTGGTTTGATTGAGATGTTTAATGGTAATATATGGGTTTTGAATTATAAATTATTATCTATCAAGTAATTGACGAGTAATTGTTGATTATACTCCCGATTCTCTTTACGAGCTATATGAGTAATTCTTGCTTGAAATTTTGGATTCTGTGTGTAAAATATTGATAGGTTATAAACTGAATAATTACAACGAGTATTTAATCAAGTTACACTTCAAATATTATTTTGAATCTATTTGAAAGTTTTGATTCAGTATGACGTGTTCTAAGTATATAATGTTATTCTTTGAAGAGTTATAATTTGGACATGGATTGTGGTAGATAAGATGAGTTGTTGGACTAGATTATGGTATTTATTTGGGTCTAGGTCTACAATACTCGAATAAACCGAGTTGTATTCCGCATTTCGCAATGCCTTTACTAACTTAAATCATTTACCACTCATGTAGTGTAACTTATGGTGTAGTATTATTGTTGAATTTGGATTATTGGAAGTTACTTAGTCTTAAGGAGATTCCGGGTTACTTGTTAAAAGATCTTATTGAATCTCTTAATAAGCTTATAAGAAATGTACTCAATATGACTATAAATATTTGTCTATTCATTTAAAATGGTGTGTAGAGCAAACCAAGTATTATTTGGCATAAGTTTCTATTTTTAATTACCTAAATCGGATCTAATTATTGTTTATGAGATTGGAAAGTTGCGTAGAAAGTGACATAGTTAACTATAATGAATATATTTTCAGCTTTGCTATGTTTCGTTATAGATTATGATCTATATTAGATTAATGGACCTATTTGAAGTGAATATGGAACTATATAGAGTTGATTCAGATTGAAGTATATGGTATGAAATATAGTGATATCAAATGATTTGATGAGTTTGATTGTAAAAATCATTGATAATATTGATTGATAGGATCGATACATAAGCAGGTTGTTGGTTATTTGATCATTGTGGAAGAAAGATTGCACCTTTGTTGATCTTGATTTCTGAAAATAATTGTGGAAAATGAAAGATTACATGGATTAACTATTAGGAATATAGATGTTTTGTTATATTATCTTCGCCCGAATTAGGAAGATATTGGATTGATTGATATTCGCCGTATGTGGCATGATACTAAACCGTCCTCTTCTTTAGCGTGGCAGGCCGGGGCTCCCGGGTCACATAAAAGCTTGAGTTGAGGGGTGTGCATACTATAGGTTATAGGTTATTGGCTATTGATATTATTGGTAAACCGGCCGGGGCTCCCGGGTTTACATTATGATATGACCGGCCGAAACTCCCGAGTCTATCTTTTACTAATTAGTGGGTCGACCAGGACTCCCGGATCTACTCTGACTATCCTTTGAGATTATTTGGCTACTATTGTTATAATGAAATGATCTTTAGAGTTGATCGTAATTGAAGTTTATTTATTCTTTATTTGATATTTGGTTATCAAAGTTGAACTACTCAATTGAATGGATATACAGAATCGTTGTTTGTTTCTAAAGACGTATAGAGTTGATGAGATGATGATAAAGTTGTAGTAACTTGATTTAGAATTTAATAGTACCTCGATTGTTGTAGTTTTAGATGTGATATAAGTACATAATTTGATGTTACTTAATTCATGGTTCTGGTATACGATTTGAAACATAAGGGTTCTGAAATTTGAGAATAATTGATATTGTCTTGAGGTATGAAGACTTTGATGTTTCTATTGTTTTGAATGGATATAGATTGACATAGAAGCTTAAATAAGGGAACTTGTGATAAGAATGTACATGAGAATTTGAGTTACACTTTTGTATTCTGGAATATACAATTCGATGCTTTCTTGTTTTTGTACAAGGTAGAAGCTTAAATAAGGGAACTTCTAGTAGGCTTTAATTAATTTGTGAGCCCTCATTACATATTCTTTTGTACGTTCTTTAAGGCAATATACCGGAGATGTTTTTGTTTAGTGTTGTACGTTTGAATTCCATAATTTAAGTTGTTTCCAATAGTTGCTATATTTCTTTGCTTACTTGGAATGAATGTAATCCGTTCCTTTTACATTGATCGAGCGTGCCAAAATTTGTATACACAAATTTCGAGTCAAATTATATAAGACAAGAAACAAAGTAACAAAGAAATTATATTTCAATAAATGTATTGAGTACAATCTCTGTAAACAGTTTATAATGAAAATAAACTAAGTCCTCTGATTCTGTTCCTTAGCTTGAGAGTGACACGTGTTGATGCCGACATGGAATTGAGTGTAGACTGACGTTTTGTCAACGTCAACCTAAGTTTGAGTGTGGGATGATATTTTGTCAACGTCAACCTGAGTTTGAATTTTGTTTGAGTGTATTCGAATGAGGGTTGACAAAAACTTGAATCTCAATCGAATATGTTTGAGTGTATCTGAACAGTCGGCACAGATTTGATGTGCTTGTTGACTATTTGCAGAGAGAATTCCAAGAGAATTTTGGTTCTACAATAGGACCATTATGTTTAAAGAATCTTAATTACAAACTTTTGATTTTTACTAATTTGATCAAATACGTTTGAGTTTGCAGGTGGTCATAAATGAAGTAATGGAACACCACATTCAATAAGCTAGTTGCTTATAGGATGGCATGCAAGCATTTTAGATGTAGAGTGATTTATTGGAGCATTTTACATGTAGAAGTTCTCTTGAAGAAAATTGAGAAACCATAAATTTTATATAGTTTTTTAGTTAATAGACTTTTGTAATAATGTATTTTGTTAATTTGTTCATGCGGAGCATGAATACTGTAGGCATAATTCCTCTTTTGCGTATAAAATTTCAAAATAAATTTATGAATATATAATTTTATGTATATCAATGTATTACTACTAGACCACTTATAAGGTATTGGAGTTGCATTAGCTATGGAGGCGTTGCAATAGAGGCCAAAATGAGGCATGATATTAGTTATAGATGTGTTGCAATTATATGGAGGTGTTGCAATAGATGCCAAAATGGGATACAATATGAGTAATAGAGGCGTTGCAAAAGCTATCGGATGGAGTTGTAATAGGTATAGAGGCATTGCAATAGGCTCTATAGCTAATGCAACGGCTATTGACACCTATTGCAACAGTTCTATGGTAGCCAATAGGCCTAAAAATCATTGCAATAGACCTAATGCAATGGCAGCAACAACAACGGTTGTTCAACCATTGCAATAGCTCTTCTGCAACGATTTTGGTTTCTATTGCAACGATTTTTAGGGGTTGCATTAGCTCATTTATGTAGTAGTGTAACTAGGCTCACATGGATCGACATTGTCATTATGCATATCATCAACATTTTCACCATTCACATTTTCATTCTCAATTGGCCCATCATCAACATTAGGAGTATCATTAGGCACATTATCAACAATAGGATTACCATTAGGCACATCATTGACATCATTATTCACAATAGGCACATCATTGACATGTTCTACATCAATATCATTTTCAAGATTTATTGGAGATTCAACATGAACATCAACATTTTCATTTTCAACATTATCATAACTTGTGATTCTTTGATGATGAATTTACCAAGAGCTTCTTTTTGAGACTCAATCAACAACTCCATTTTTTTCCTTTTCTTATGCTTTTCATATCCAGAATCATATTTTTCTAGTATTAGGGGCCATTATCTATAAACTCATAGAAGATTTCAGCAATTTAACAATTAAATATGAGTTCCAAATGGATTGATATAACCTGGAGAGATGAAGTTTATATCAATAACATCCTCTGATTAAATTTCTCCAATCTCGAAGTCAAGTCCGTTGAATCAAAATTAACCTTCAACACAGAAAGTTAAAAGATTATTAAGGTAACAAATTAAAAAATAAAATAAGCACTATGAAGCATTATAAAAAAAATCAGTTGCATTTGAGATAAAATTCAATGGTTTCTTCATTGTAGATTTGCAAAAATTCAGTCGCATAAACATGTATAATATAATTCCAGATTTTAGGCGCATCAAAATTCTCATACTACTTAATTGAAAATTTAGTCGCATCAAAATTATAGTACTTAATTGCAGATTTGCATAAACATTCTGTCCATTGAGGTGATAACTGGTAAATTCTACTACTACTTAAAAAGTAGACTAAATAAATTCAAGAATAAAGACACACATAATTGCAGAAAAACAAAAATAAAACATTAGAAGGAATGAGGATGCAGAAACAGGTAGATAAATCATAAACGCATAACGATGAAATAATTAAGAAAATTTAATCAAAATAAAAATTAAAAATCAAAAATCAAAAGATGCAGCCGTATCATACTATCAGTAGATTGATGCACTTTCTCTCATAAACAAAAACCCTCATCCCTTTGATCCAAATTTATAGTACGTATTACTGTAGTAGTTTTTTCGCTTTTTTTCCCAAAAAACAAATCATATTCCTTTTCTTTTAATCATTCTTCAAAATCAACCAACAATACACAAAACAATTGCAGAACATTAATGAATATCAAAATTAAAAATTAAATCAAGTATATTCCACTTAATTGAACTCAAAATTAATTGTAGAAAAAATAATCGAATTCAAAATTAAATCAAAATCAAGCATAAGGACGCATAATTACAGACTAATCAAAATCAAAATACTACTTACTCCAATTCAAAATAGTCAATTGTAGACTTCGAACTTGAGTATTGAATCTTGTATATTCCACAGATTTCCTCTTCCTTTTCAATTACCCGATTGAGAATTGGAAAGTAGATGATTAAGAACCTTGAAAATTCCTCCTTTATATAGTCCTCTCAAAAATTAGCCGTTTGATAAGAAGAAATTAGGAGAAATTAAAATTAATTGTTGCTTGCCATTGATAATGACAATCTCAAATTGGGTAAAAATTAATTTTTTCCCGTTAGAGAGAGAAAAAAACCCCAACTTTCCATAAATAATAGAGAAAATTAATGAAGAGCCAAAGGAATTCGAGAAAGAATTGATGAAGAACTGAAGAAGTTTGAAAGAATTGAAGATTGAGGAAGGTGAATCATGATGGAGCTTGAAGGGTGAGATACGAGGGAGGAGAATGAGGAAAGTAGCGTAATTGATGGCGTGATTTTCGAGGAAGGAAAGACTGGAGAGTTGAAGGAGGAAGGTGGGCCTAAGACTTCCATTTACTGATTTCAAACTATAAAACACAAACTTAAATTGGGCCCTCCAAATTAGACCAAATGTTTTTAGGCTGGGGGCCCTGTGCAAAGGGGCACTTTGCACACCCCTAGCTACGAGCCTGTTGTTATCATCTTTGTTCATGTTTGTACCTGTTGAAGCATCCATTGACAAAGGTTCACATACCAAAACAATATTAGCAGCAACAAAGGTCACTCAAGGCACATCAATTGACTTATGAAGTAAACACCATCCCGTACTACCATTCACTAGTGGAAAAAAGTTCAACCGCTGCGGTCAAAGCCAGGCTTACTGCTGCGGTTTTGGGCCGCAGCGGTAGCCAAATTTTTGCTGTTGCGGTTTCGAACCGCATCAGTTCATCTCAAAACCGCAGCGGCTAATCTATTAACTGCTGCGGTTTTGACCCAAAACCGCAACGGTAAATGATTAACTGCTGCGGTTTTGGATTAAAAAATGAGTAATTACCTATTGCTGCGGTTCCTACCCAAAACCGCAGCAATATGTAGTGTTAATAAGACAAAAAAAAATTAAAAAGCAACATATTGCTGCTATTGTTGGTAAAAACAGCAGCAATATGTGAGTCTATTGCTGCTGTTTTTACCAAACAACAGCAGCAACATGTTGTTTTTTTCTATAAAAAAAAATTCATACATTTCTAATGTCATATACTTCATTACTTCACCCAAGCAATATTTTCACAAAGAAAACTATACAACCAAATTTTTTGGAATTCGTTCAAACAACAAATGAATTAATAAAACCCATAACTACAACATTTACATTTGATATTATAAGAAATGAAACTATGAAACACACCAAATCTGAAAAATGTAACCAATACCAAAAACTAAATTATCATATTCATTACAAAATTAAAATGGAAATTAAACTAAAATAGAAACTCTAAAATAATTCATTCAAAAAAAGTAAAAACAAAAAAATAGAAATCCTAAACATCAGATCTAAATTGAAAATAAAAGAAAATGAAGAAAATACAAAAAATACAAAAAAATGACACGAACTCGCCGGGATTGGAACGAAGGACACGAAATCGCCGCGAAAGTCGCCGGAAGACGAAGAAAATACAAAAAAATGAAGGACGAACGAAGGAGACGAAGTCGCCGGTGTTCAAAGATGCCCGAACTCGCCGCGAAGTTGCCAGAAGACGAAGAAGAGGAGAGAGAAAATTGAAAGCTTCGCCGGTGAGTGCGGTTTTCAGATCTGGTGAGTGCCGAAAAAAGCGAGTGTAAAAATTGACCCACCTGTGCCGACGCGGCTCCACCGAAACTAACCCCTTCGTCACTCGTTTTTGTTCTTCAACGACGGCGAAAATAAGAGGCGAGAGAGAAAGCTACCGCGCGACTTGTTTGGGCGAGAGGATTTCGACGGTGATGAACGACCGACGAAGAAGAACGGCCGACGAAGAAGAACGGCCGACGAACGCCACTGATTGAACGACCGACGAAGAAGGACGAATCTCGAGGAGGAGATAGAAAGGAGTGGCGAGGACGACGAAGATGTTGAGAGGAGTTTCCCGGCGAGTTGAGAGCGGCCGGCGAGTTGAGAGGAGAGTGAGAGGAGAGAGGAGAGTGAGAGGTTGAGAGAAAACGGCTACATTAAAAAAAATGGGGAACAAAAACCCTAAATACACGCGTGTCTTATATTAAAAAAAATGGGGATATTGCTGCGGTTTTTTTGTAAAAACCGCAGCCATATATTAAAATATTATTTTTTTAATATTATTTTATTATATTGTTGCGGTTCTTGCCAGAAACCGCAGCAATATATCTGGTCAAAAAGTCAACTTTTTTTCAAAAATTTTCCCGTTGAAACCATATTGCTGCTGTTTTTTGCCGAAACCGCATCAATATCTTTATTTTATATTTTACCTTTTCTTTTTACTTGATATATTGCTGCGTATGGGTAAAACCGCAGCAATACCACCGCAGCTAGGGGTGAAAGTTCGGTGTACGGTTTGGATTAGGGCCTAATCCAATCCGATCCGAACAAAATTTGGATTTTAATTTTCCAATCTGAATCCAAACCAATTAGAGTTTGAATCCAATCCAATCCAATCCGAATTTTCATACTCTAGATTGGATCCGATCCGAAAATCCGATTTTCTAAAACTTAGTTTTTCGATGAAATAAATTAAGCACAACAGCAGCCTAGTAGATTTAGGAAATGAGGAATTAAGTGTTGTTAGGGTTTTAGGGGAAGGGTTGAAGTGCTACGCCTACCGGGGTATGGACTAGGCTTTTTTTAAAAAAAAAAATCCAGTTAAGCACTTAAGCCCAATCCAGATACATAATACAAGGCATATTACTAGTTGGTTATATTGGATTTTTGGATCCAATTACCCTCAATCCAATCCGATCCGAAAATCCAATTTTCCAAAAAATTTCAATCCGAATCCAATCCGAACACAGTTCGAATCCGATCCGAATTACTAATTTGGATTGGATTGGATTGGATTTTGGATTTTATCCGAATAACTTTCACCCCTAACCGCAGCAATAAGCAATTATTCTACTAGTGAATCATATTTTTTGTCTGTCCTTCTCAAAATTTGACATATCTTCGAAAAAGATATTAACCTATGACAATATATATATTTGCACTTAGTCGTTCATTATATCCAAATAAAACGTAAGACATTAATCTGTTGAAGATATTGAGGTGTTAGATATATAGCAATCATTTATTTGCGGTTAAAATCAATCATATGAAATCACTATTCTAATTAGCATGAGATAATATTGATATATTCGTTGATAAACTATCAATATGTAATGAATCAAAATCAAATCAATTTAATTTTCAAAACTACACAGCAAAAAGTTTCATTTCTTAGAAACAAAAAAAAGAAACCTACAAGAAAAACCCACAAAAAATAATTTCTATCACTTTCTCTGCTTTCCAGTGATGAATTCATGAAGACATGAACCCACCATTGGAGAACAAAAACAATAAAAAAAAAACATCTACAACACCTCAGATAAAATGAATTCACTTTTAGGAGAGAAAAAAAATCGACCCATGTCCATATCTTTGTAAAATAAAACTGTAAGGCTTCCTCACTCACACCATCGTAATCGGTTATACCTTAATTCCACTGTAAAACATGAACCCGGTGAAAACCAACACCCTCAGACTATGGTTGCCACTTTTCATTTGAACCCCGCTTATCGACGACAATTGATCCAGTGTTTTGTGTTTGACAAACTATTATATCACGAATTGAGTTTGGAGATCTTTGTATGAGGATCATTGCCGATTTTTCTTTCTTAATTAGTGAGTGACTACTCTTGGAATTAGTTTATGATATGCCCTTAGCCATATTGAATAAGAATGAAGTTATGGATTCATAGTTTCTGTCTCCTCGTCCTATAAATATATGGATAGATTGATTTCATAATTTTTATTTGGTTGCATTAGGAGTGAGAAGCTACGCAAATGGAGGAGTGAAAAAATTGCAGCATGATCAAAATTTTGGGAAGCAAGAACGACACCCTCCCCCTTAACTGATATCGATTTTGGCGATTCTCAATATTTGAATATGTGCATTGAGAATGCATGCATTTCGTGTATTATATAGTAGCGAAGAGCCGAAGACCAAGCATTTGACAGCCAAAAGTATATTATGAATATTTACATTATGAATTTATGGAAGGATTTGATTTCATTACCTATAATAATTCAATCTTTTGACGTTAAGTGAAGCGCTGATTATGGCATTGTGCAATCAAGGGGAGTGGGAATCACCAAGCGACACATGGACATTTATTCTGAATATCTTACATGTGGCAGTTTTTTATTTTTAGAGAATGACACGTGGCAAATTTAATGGCAGCTCGACACGTAGGCAAATATGACTTAGCTTTATATAGACTAGCATTTTTTGCACGCTATGCGTGCGTCTCATATCAACGTTTTTCTTCTCAATTAGTTATTTATCAATATTACAAAAAAATTAGTCCTAATAGATATTTATAATTTTTTTTAGCTTTTAAATATGTTTAACTTATCTTAAATCAATATTTCGTTGGTTTTTTTACTTATTTGTTAATCATTATTCAAATATAGTATTGAGAAAAGGAAATATAAAGCAGAAGAAAGCTTGTGCTCTAATAAAGAGGAATAATTTGTGTATCAGGTTCAATCGTTGAATATTAATAAAGTGGAAGAGTTTGGTTTATATAATAGAGATTACTGAATAATAATCAACATTTAGGTTTTAAAAAATTACCAGTATATTATTAGTATGAAATTCAAGTTATTATTTTTTCTTCTGATTGTGTCAATCAAATTGTCAATTTAATTTTTGATTTGAGTTTTTCACATATATGTAAGAAGATGAAATTGTTCTCCTTAATTTAATATTTAATTGAAATTTCAAATTCAATTCCATTGTTGACTTGTTTAATATGTATGGCAAGTAGGAAGAATAAAAGATTATTTAATATATATATAACAATTTAAATTCATTAAGGGTATATCTGACTTTTTAGAAGGGGACACCATCTTCCAGTGGCGGAGCCAGGATTTTCAATCAGGGGTAGCATAAAATAACTATTCAAATAACGGTTCATAATACTATAACATAATTCACGTTAAACAACACTTATCATCCTTTTAAAAATATGACACTATATTATTATATGGTTCATAATACTATATATTCATAACCCTTTTAGGAAGTTTTTCACATAAAAACTCTACCATACTACTATATTGTATCCAACCCTTTTAAAGTCGACGAATTTTCTCTCCCTTATAATGTAAGTCTAAAGAACTACAAATAAGAAAACTAATAAAACTTAACGTTGATTTAACAAAGGGTATAGTATTGAACAAATAAAAAATCAAAGCTACAATTTGAAAAGAATTTTTTTTTCAGAATATAGCATAGAAAATGGAAAAAATATATGGGTACTTTATCAAAAATTCCAAAAAAAATCTCTTTAAAATATATGATTTTTCAAAGGTTGAAACTTTTTATTCGGAATTAAGGGAGTGTGATATGTTTATAATATAATAAAAAGCAACTATAATTAGAATAAAATTTGTTGCAATATGAAGTATTGTTTAAATTTACAAGCTAAGTTTAAGTGTGGAAGATGGAAAAGATTAGAGTATAGGGGAAAAAAGAAAAAGGAATAAAGAGAAAAGAAAACAAGCAAAAGTACATAACTTGGAATCGTAATATGAAGTATTGTTTAAATTTACAAGTTAAGATTTTTTTTTTTTTTTTGACTCGAACAAGCTAAGTATAATTGTGGAAGATGGAAAAGATTAGAGTATAAGGGAAAAAAGAAAAAGGAATAAAGAGAAAAGAAAACAAGCAAAAGTACATAACTTGGAATCGAACCTGAGACTTCAAAACACATGTCTTTAGAAAAGTCATCCTACCATTGCAACAAACGCATTGCATCAGTAAAATATTGCGGGATTCTGCTTATATCTTGTTTCTTTTTTCTTTTTTTTTTTTCTCCCAGCCAATTTTTTTTCAGTTTTTTTTAGGGGTAGCATATGCTACCCCTTGTTATTTACTAGATCCGCCCCTGCCATCTTCCTCCCCCCTTCACTTATATAATAGAGATATATAGAATATATAGATATAGATATAGATATAGATAGATAATAAAATGATTTCTTAAATTTTATTCTCAATATATAATCCCTCTATACTGAATAATAAAGCATTGATATTCTGAGTATTATTGCCCATTTGCACCTGGATACTTTGTGTAAATGATGCTTAATTTAAAACATCAAATCATAGGATTTACCTGAATTACAGGACGTGAATGATGTCTAATTCAAGAATAAGAATATCTCCGTTGTTATGATCTAAATTTCTTACTCATGACATGTTCATCTCGTATCCTAGAGTTACTTTGTTTCCATAATATGCATGGTTTTTTAATATATGGTAGTTGTTAATGCATGGAGCTGTAACTTATCTTGAACATCACATATTCTTAATTTGCTATTTAGGCGAAAAAATTATAACCATTAGAATATACTAAAAACGTGTAATTGTCATTATATCTAACTAAAATAGTTTGTAGGAAGTTTCCTTGTAACAACAAAAAACATATATTATGTATACAATCTTATGAAACGGTTTAAAAAATTATGGAATTTACTTCTTTTTTCTATGGTTATTATGGTTCAAATTTTTTTACAAATTATGTACAAATATATATATTTATGACTAGTTTAAAACCCGTGCAAAAATGCATGGAATGTTAATTGTTAGAGTTTATTTTTAAAAAAGTTTAAGTAGTATGAATATGACATACATAAAAGAAAAAGTCACATATAATTTTAAAAACGCAATTATCGTATAATATGCAACAAATTAGATGATAAAACAATTGTGATTGACTATATGAAGACATTGAAAGAAAAACTAAGCACATAATTTAAAAGTTTTCATAATACTTATTACACATTTTGAAATACTTCCTTATACACTACATTTGTGGTAATATTGGAGTTGCCACGCTCATTATCACATATTAAAATTTTCAAACCCTTTTTGCTTGTAACTCTTTATACAGCAACATAGAATTGTCCGTGGCTGAATACTGGCCGAGGGAGATATAATCCTACGTGAGCTAGAGACTGTCCTTGGCTTTTATTTATGGTCATTACAAAACATACAATTAATGGAAACTGTCTTCTCTGGAATTTTATCGGGAACTTTGTTGCATATGATGGTGTAAGTGTCATTCTGGGAATGAAAACTATGTCCCCCACATTACTGTCGGATACAACACACTAGTGGAAAAAACGTTGTATGTCACAACACAACATATCCGGTTTTAACAAAATCGGATCTGTAAATCCGTGAATTTTGTGCGCGCAAAAAAATGGGTGAATTAACTGATCCGGTTGGTGTTGAACCTGATCAATTGACAAAATGGATTCGGTCCTTTTTGTCAACTGATCCGGTTCAATACCCGGATCAGTTAATGCTTGATATTGAGCGCTGAGCCCACGAAGAAAGGCCCAACTTCGGAGTCCCCCTTCTCTTCCTCATTAAAACCCTACTCAAACCCTAAGCTCACCATTTCCTCTCCTGTCCAGTGAAACCCTATCTCCTCTCTCCTCAAACTTCCATCCTCTCTGATTTTCACGCCACCTCTACCTCGTCGTTGTCCCCCAAACACCACCAACCAACACCAATACCACCATTATTCACCTCCCTTTCATTCTCCTCACGCCCTCTCTTTCAACCCTAAAGCTTCGACTGAACCCCACCACCACGTATGGTCATTGATTCGCACGAAGCTCCGACTGAACCACTGAAGCCGCGGATCCGCCGTCGTAGATTCGTCTTCTCTCACGCTCGTCATCGTTTCTACTCGTCTTCTCTCTCGCCGTCGCGGATTCGCTCGAAGCTCTCATCACCGCCGTCGCCTTAGGGTTAGGTTTTTTGTTTTTTTTTAATTTATTTGTAATTTAGTTTTTCCACTAGTGAGCTGGTGAAGCTGTAATTTAGTTTTTGCAATTTTTGTTATTTTCTGTAATTTTTCGTAATTTTTTGTAATTGTTATGTAATTTTCTGTAATGTTCAATTTTTTCCTTTTTTTGTGATTTTCTGTAAATTTCTGTAACGTTCAATTGTTCATTTTTTCGTTTTTTCTGTAAATTTCAGTTTATGTGTAAATTTCAAAATCTTTAAATTTCAGTTTATGTGTAAATCACAAACCTCGTAAATTTCAGTTTATGTGTATGTTTCTTTGATCGTGATTTGTTGATGATAATTTGTGAGGTTTGTGATGGCTCGTTTGTGATGTTTCTTTAATGTGGAAGTTGCGGCTGGAGCCTCGACCTTTTTTTTATTCCATAACTGAACTCAACTAATGCGGTTTATAAGCAAAAACTGGATCAGTTTATAAAGTAACTGGTCCGGTTTATAAAGTAATTGGATCTGTAAGCCCGATTTTGACCGGATCGGATGGGCTTTTTACCACTAGTGACAACAGCCTCAGTAATGCGATTGCCAAGATGCTTGACGACTAACCAGGTACCATTACATAGCCCAGAAGTTTGGTCAATATTCCTTAGGAGCATCACCGGTGCCCCTACCTTCAATCTAATGTTATGATTTGGCAATCTCCTGCACTTGATCGTATTTAGAAATTCAGTAGAATACATCTCATGAAGATTGTGAGTAATGTTGGAAAAATGATAGAGGTGGATCAGGCAACTAGTAAGAGAGATAAATTGCAGTATGCTCGAGTAATGGTGGAAATACAGATTGATTAGAATATTCTTGAGCAGATTATCTTTGTGAATGAAATGGATAGATCAGTACATGTTGATGTTCTATATGAATGAATGCCTATTGTGTGTAGTGTGTGCAAAGGAATCGGACATGAAGCAGCAAAGTGTGTTAAGCCTGTAATCAGGAAGGATTGGCAGCCAAAAGCTATTATAAAACAGCAGTAGGAAATTCAGGTTGAGCCTAGAATTAATAAAGAGGCAGAGGTAGCTAAGGAGAAGCATGGTTTTCAGGAGATGAGAAATCCAGCTAGAAGGATTTTGGCAAGTCCTAAACCAGCTGATACTCAATATATATTTGAAGCTTTGAATGAAAACACAGCATCAGTTGTGGTGGGTGAAGTTGAATGTGTTCAACTGGTACAAGGAGATTCAGGAGGTGGCCAGCCTCCTGGAGAACATGGATAAGATAGTTATATGAAATGTAAGGGGTATCAACAGCCCACATAAACAATTAGATGTTAAAAAATTTCTTAACATGAATAAAGTGGGGTTAGTTTGTCTCCTGGAAACCAAGGTAAAGGCCTATAACACGGGGAAGCTTTACCAAAGAGTTTTTTCTGGTTGGTGTTTTAGTTCTAATTCAGCATTTCATAATAGAGGAAGAATAGTTATTGCTTAGAACCCACACAACATTACTGTGAATATCACTTACTGTTCTAGTCAAGTGATTCACTGTGAAGTTACTCCTAGTGGTGGGGATGTCAGCTTTGCTTGTTCAATATTGTATGCAAGAAATGATGCTCAACTGAGAGAGATGGCTTGGAAAGAATTTATTGGGCTAAAGGAGGTCATTTCAGGTCTTTGGATAATAGCAAGAGACTTTAATTGTGTTTTAAATCCTGATGAAAGGATTGGATCAGTTGTAAGACCTCATGAATATGCTGGTCTTCAAGAGTGTATGCTGCAATGTGAATTGCATGATCTGCATAGTACTGGTAATTTCTTCACTTGGAATTACAAGCAAGAAGGTGAACAAAGAGTTTTTTACAAATTGGATAGATCAATGGTAAATCATGCTTGGGTGGATAAGTTTCCAAGTGTTGCGGCCCATTTTATGCTTGAGGGTCAGTATGATCATATATAGTCCAATTGTCATAGCAGTGTATCCTAATCTGGAACTCGGAAAAGACCCTTTAAATATTTTATCATGTGGAGTGAAGCTCCAAGGTTTCAAGATGTGGTTGTAGAAGGGTGGAGTAAGACTGTTAGAGGATGCCTCATGTTCCGTGTGGTGCAAAAGCTCAAGAAGGTGAAAATGGTGTTAAAAAATCTGAACTATGAAGGATTTTCAGACATATAATGTAGGGACATCCAAGCTCAAAAGAAGATGATGGTGTATCAAGCTGAATTGCAAGCACAACCAAGGAATCGGATGCTCAGACAAGAAGAAAAAGAAGTAGTTCCGGAGTATAGGAGAATTCACAAAGTTTAGATGTCTTTCCTTGCTCAGAAATCAAAGGTTCATTGGTGCAAAGATGGAGATGAGAACTCTTCCTTATTTCACCAATCTATTAAGCAAAGAAGACTCAAGAACACAGTGTATGCCATACATGATTTAGATGGGGTGTGGAGGGATAATCTCAAGGATGTTAATGAAGCTTTTTTTGCAATATTATATAAAGTTGTTGGGTTCAACTATGGTGCAAAGGGAGTCAGTAAAGGAGGTTGTAATCAGAATGGGTGCTTTGGTGAATGCAGATCATGAGCAGATTCTTAATAGGCCCTACACAGCAGATGAAGTTAAGAAAGCTCTCTTTGATATTCCACGTGATAAATCCCCAGGACCAGATGGGTTTGGATCTCATTTTTTCAGAGATGCTTGGAGCATTATTGGCAATGACATTACACTAGCTGTCTTGGATTTCTTCAATACAAGTAAACTACTTAGACAGTTAAATGTAACAGTGTTAACTTTGATTCCTAAAGTTGTTTGCCCTAGTACTGTTATGGAATTTCGCCCTATAGCATGTTGTAATACTTCGTACAAATGCATAACTAAAATGTTATGTATTAGATTGAGACACGTGCTTCCTGATTTGATTTCTGAAAATCAAGGAGCATTTGTTCAAGAGAGATTCATAGTCCACAATATCATGGCGTGTCAGGATCTAGTCACGCATTATGGAAGACAGAAGGTTAAATCAAGCTGTATAATGAAGCTTGACATGAAGAAGGCATATGACACTATTGAGTGGTCATTCCTAGAGGAGATAGTGCAAGCTTTGAAATTTCCAAGTCAGTTTATTAATGTAATCCCCCATAATTTTATGAATTTTATAAATATATTTTAATGTATATTTATATATATATTTTTTAGTATTTAAAGAATTTATTTCTTAGAATGTTGACTATTTGAAAGTCAAAAGGGTTATTTAATGATTTTAAGTAATCAAATATTTTATTTAGTCATGCTTTGAAAATTATTTAAACAGTTTAAACACCTTTGAGTTTAGTAAAAAGGATTTTAAAATGGGTTTGAGGAACCCAACTATGCCAAGTGCCAATCATTAAATGATTATTTAAAGCCCAACCACAATTCTCTAAGCCCAAAAAGGGTTAACTATATAAACCCAAAACCACAAAATTTTCCCCCACAGTACTTATTTTCTCTCTCTTCCTTCTCCCTCTCTTTTTTTCGGCCTTCACCCATTTTCTCTCTCTCCCAATTTTTCTCCTCCTCCTTCGGGCTCTTCGGCGGCCACCAGCCACACCGCCGCCGCCGAGCACCGGCCGCAGCAGCCCGACTGCAGCCGCCTCCCCTTGTGCCGCCGTCTTTCTCCCTCCCTCCTTTTTCTTTGGTTTTTTTCTTCCTCCTCTATTTTATTTAATGTTATGCTTATGTTTTTAAGGATTTAATTAATGTTTTCATGATTAAAGTTATAGTTTGATGATTTAAACATAAATTTCAGATTATGTAATTTATATAGTAAAGTAATTAAAATTTCAAATTTATTAATTATGTTTAAACTAGGGTTTTAAGCATCAAAGAATGAATTTTTAGGGTTTTATGAGTTGGAAAATCATAGTATTATATTATAGTAATTGGATACTCTTATGATTATGATTATGTCTAAGCATGTTTTAAAGGGTTTTAAACACATTATAAGTTGTTGGAATTTTTATTAGTATGTTTATGATGAATTTTTGAGGACTTTTAATGACTAGTATAGTGGTAGTGAAGTTATAATGGTTAAAAAGGATTTTAAATACTTTTAAAGAGGGTTTAAGATATTTTAATGTTGCTGGAATTTTGATTAAGTATTGATTAGTGGTTGTGTTCATAATTGGTAGGCGGAGATTTCCCTTTAGGCGACTTCTAAGATTATTAAAGTGGCCTCGCATATTGTCTACACAAGGTACGTACATACCTATGTGTTGGTTGGATTAGTATCATGTCCTAAGGATAGGATTGATGTAATATCATGCATAGGGAACTATTTATAGTTCATATGTGATTTATATTCAAGTGAAATTGCGTGTTTTATGCCGTTGTGTGAAACATGTTGATTATGTTGGTTATGTTATGTTTGTATGGATGATTGATGCAAGCATATGGGATTGGGAACTTACTTTTATTAATTCACATGAGGGATTAATAATTATGTTGTTATTGGATCATGCATTGGATCATGTTGTTGTTCCCTTTGGATTATTTAATTACTTTATGAGGACCGATGGCCTTATTTGGTAAGTTGGTTATTCACCTATGAAAGGTTGGTTGATTGTTGACTTGGATCAACAAATAAATAATGGTATGGAATCTATAATTGGAATTGTTCTTGGATTGTTAAGTTGATGATCACCTTAACTAATCATAAGATAAAAATGGAAGTTTATGTATCCTTGATGATTATATTGTTTGTCTTACTTTTGTGAGTCATAACAAATAAATAAATTATTAATCACTTAAAGTAGAAAGTGAATAGCAATAAGCTTTCGACTTGTGCACGTCTGAAGTGTTGGACTAGTATGAGTTGGAGTACATGGTGGTAGCACATGACTTTTCCGGGACCGGATTGATCACCTTGTCCTATTTTATTTAAAAGGTTTCTCGATATTGTTGGTCAGGGGAGTACGGAGTCGTGCCCGTACTTCGTCTTCTAAATTGAAGACTGGTTTGGTTTGGACAACTCTTTCCATTGCCTATTCAATCTAAGTTACAATTAATTTAAGTTGTAGAGTCAAGTTCAGTAGAGTAGTCTGTTATGTTATTATATTATTATTTATCTTTGCCTTAATGTTCATTAGTATCATGTTAGGTTTTATATTTGTTTATTATGTAGTACTCAGCTTTGCTGATTACGTGCTTTTGTTGTGTATGTCGATCATGGCTATGCCTTATTGATCCTGTGATGACCCATTTGGTGAGCAGTCTCGTGGGATCAATAGTGCATTGTCCATTTCAGGTTTGAAGATGATGCATCATGGGTCCGGGTTGCGTGGAGAGCTTGTGTTTAACTTTACTACTTTATAGTTGTTTTAATTTGGTTGACTTTGGTTTGGTTGACTTTGGTTTGGTTGACTTTGACTTTGGTTTGATTGACTTTGACTTTGGTTTTTGGAGTTTGACTTTTGGTTTACAAAGTTTATTATTTTCAAAGTTGTTTATTTATTTTCTGCTGCAAAATTCTGAGTAAGCCGATACGTTATCACACGGGCGATAATGCTTTGGTAATTCTCTAAGTTTTATATTTAGAAGGTATTTTGGAAAATAGAGAATTGTCGGGGTGTTACAAAGTGGTATCTTAGAGTTTTAGGTTTTTATTGGCCTTTCGTGCCAACGTTAAATTTTAGGCGCCTAGTTACTTAAAATGAATTTCATAGAAAACGAGCTCCTACTTATTTGTTGTGCTTAAATCAATTTTCGAAACATGTTTCAAATTTTAAAAATAGGTTCAAAATTATTTTTGGTTCGAAATATTTTATTTTATTTGGTTCGAATTATTTTATTTAGAGGTCCGATTTTTTTTATTCGGTTCGAATTTTTTTTTAAGTCCGAAAATTTTCATTTTTTTTTCTTTAAATTTATCGATTCTTTCCCATATTTTCAAAAATTATATATATTATTTATTAGTTGTTTATTTTAGTACTTCTAGTTTATTTTTGTTGCTTTATAAATTTTGTGAGAGATGACACTAGTAGAAAAAAGCTCAATTGCTCCGGTTAAATACCCCTCAAATGCTCCGTATTTGACCCGTAGCAGATGTCATACGAGCATTTGAGCATTTCACAAATGCTCCGGTTAAGAACCGGAGCATTTGGTTTCTCAAATGCTTCGGTTGTGGTCAAAACCGGAGCATTTGATCTTTTTACATGAGTAAATTACCACAAATGCTTCGTTTTTCTTAAATAACCGGAGCATTTGTATATTTCATATAGCAAAAAAAAAAAAAAAAATCAAACCTACTGCCAGCATGCGTGCAGCTAGCGTGCTTACACTATTACAATAGGGCAGTAGACCAGCAGCAGCACTCTGCACTCACCAAATCTAACATATGCTAGACATTATTTGTGCCCCTCCTTTCAACCACCACACACCTCGTCTTCCTCTCATTTACATAATATACAAAAAACGCACACGCAAATCATACATCCAACACATTCAAAATATTATTATTATTAATAAAATGAAATAAGTGTACATTAGTTACAAAACATGTGTAGTTCGAGTTACAAAACAAGTGTAGTACCTGCTAAAACTTTTGGCTACATTGTCATTAATTTCGGCGTCGGAATAGCTAAGAAGGTCGTGATTGCGGCGCGCATGAGAGGAGTTATCTGTGTAGAACGTCAAGGGTTGAACAGAATATCAAGTGTATATTTGACGGTAATACAAAATTCCATATTTTCAAGCTCTTCCAAGTCATATTATTAGAAGGCAGTATGATGAACATCACTACATGCATAGAAGGAACATGATGTAACCTAGAGAAGCAAACATTGGGAGGCAAATTCAAAGCATAGGTTTATTCAAGGGAGTAAGCAGACAGATTATACTCTATATCTCGAAGTTGAATTTTAAAAGTCATAATTTGAAATTTAAAAAGTAAAAGCAGAAGAAATTAAACCTCTAGAGCCATAACCAAAAAAAAAATCATACAAGATGGACAATGAAGATTTGGAAGAGAAGATTGATGTATCTCCATAGACTTCTTACTTATGCTTTAAGATTAGTTGTTGGATAAGTAGTCAAGTTATAATGGTTTAAATTTCTTTCTTTAGTATCTTTATCTTGGTTAAGGAATAAGTATAGTTATTATGGATTGGAAAAATATTATCATCATCATTTTGAGGAATAAAAAGTGATTATTTAGTTATTCAAGTGAGCAAGAATTTATTTTAGTACGCGAATGGGGAATATTTTATTCTATTGTTGTGATTGAATTTTATTTGATCCTCATATATATATGAAATGGTGATGTGAATATTTATTCATGAATGAGTATATGGTTGTTATGGTTCATAGTGTGTGAACTTAATGTTATTGTGATTCCATAGAGAATTGTATATTGATGCGACCTTGTATGTCAAATCAAGTGATGCCTTCGTAGAGAATGACAATAAATTGCGAATCAAAACCTAAAGTAGATTTACGTTAAATCTCAGGTCGCAAAGCAGAATGACAAACAACGATAACGCCTTTGCTTCTGCTATTCGCCTATTGGCAGAGAATTTGACTCACGAAATAGCTGAGCGTCCTGATCCTGTTGGGGATATGTTTGAAAGACTAGTTAAGATTAAGCCACCGTACTTTAAAGGGCAAGCTGACCCTACATTCATAGAGAGTTGGATTAGGGAGTTTGAAAAGATTTTTGGGGCTGTAAATTGTCCTAAAGCTATGAAAGTAGGTCAAGCTGTTTTATATCTGAAAGATGAGGCTTACTTATGGTGGAAAGAGAATGGAACTAGACTTAGTGCTGTAGAAGGGTTCAATTGGGATTCCTTTATTGCTGCTTTAAGAGGAAAATTTTACCCTACTTTTATGAGAAAACAAAAGGCTCAGGAGTTCATAAACCTTAGGATGGAGAGTATGACCATTTCTGAGTACAATAGAAAGTTCATAGCATTGTCTAGGTTCGCACCGGAGGTTGTAGCTACTGAATAGCTAAAAGCTCAAAGATTTTAGCAAGGTTTGACTGAGGAAATCCAACTGGGGTTAGGTGGTGAGACTTTTGCATCCCTAGATGTTGTTTATGGAAGAGCCGCCCATATTTATGGTCTTCAGTCGAGGTGTGACAAGAAGAACGTTGTAGTGGGTGAGAAAAGAAAAGATTTCAATGCTGGAGGAAATCAGGGGAATTTTAAGAGGAATGGAAATGGGAATGGAAATTTCCAAGGAAGGAATGGTCAAGGCTTTAATAATAAGGGCCAGTCTGAGAGGAGTTACAACTATAAGAAGTGTAATAAGAACCACCCTTGGAGAGACTGTAAGGGAGACCTAGTAACCTGTCATTTCTGCCAAAAGAAGGGGCATAGAGAATTTGAGTGCTTCACCAAGCAGAGGAAAGAGCAGAATGGTAATGGGAGTGGTAATCAGGGAAGGTCTGGGTTCAACCAATAGGGAAATCATGGTTCGAAGCCTGTAGGGGCGCAGAACAACCAAGGAAGCTACAGTCTGCCTGCTAGTGAGAGCAACAACAAAACCAGAGTAAAGCTCCGGGTAAGCTGTTCGTGATGAGTCGCAATGAAGCTGAAAGATCTGCCAACGTAGTTTCTGGTACTTTTTCTATTAACTCCGTTCTCGTTAAAGCGTTATTTGATTCTGGGGCGACCTATTCGTTTATTTCGTCGTCCGTTATTAAAGGTTTGGGGTTAGTAGACTTTGAAGTAATTGACATGCCTATTAGTAGGGGTGTTCATAAAAAAACGAAACCGAAAAACCATACCGGAAAACCGGTCCAAATGGGTGGTAATAACCGTACCGATATTTGATTCCTAACGGTACGGTTACCGAACCGGTAAAAGTAACGGTTAAACGGTACGGTTACGGTTATGATTTTTGAGTGAATGATTAACCGAAAAACCGAAATATTTTTTCCTCTATTTAATTATTGTGAAACATTTTCCAACAACTACATTAATTCTAATATTTGTTACTAAGTACATCAATTAGAGGAAGTATGTGATTATTCGAAAATTTTAGTACTAATTTAAACACTATAATCAGGAAATGGAGTAAATTCTTAGTGTTATTATATTTTCAATGGATTTATTATCCACTTTATAAGACATTTTAAATTAGAGAATATATAATATTAATATATATGTACAAAAAAATAGAAAATATATATTTACATTAAGTAAAATATAACAGTATAACTTGAATAACGGTTAATGGTTAACCGAAAAACCGTACCGAAAAAACGGTTGACCGCTTAGGCGGTAACCGGTCTGAACGGTTAAGGTTACGGTTCGCAAAAAAAGCGAACCGAAACTTTCGGTTACCGAACCGAAATGTTGTTTCGGGACGGTTAACCATCCATGAACACCCCTACCTATTAGTATACCTACTGGAGAAGTCATAAGGTGTACCAAGTTGTATGGAGACTTACCTCTGAAGATAGTAGACTGTGTTATTCCTTCTAATTTGATAGAGTTCAATCTGGGAGACCTAGACGTTATTCGTGGGATGAATTGGTTAGGTTTCTATAAGGCCAAAAAAGACTGTGAAGCTCAGAAAGTAGTGTTGATAAGCCCTTCGGGGAAGTTGACTTCGTATCGACGCTTTGGGAAGCCTAAGAGCTTTAAGGTCATTTCTGCAATGCAAGTGAAGAAGTTGATGAAGAAGGGATGTGAGTTATTTTTCTGTAGCGTGCAGGATGTAAGTAAAGAGGTTGGATTGAAGATTAAGGACGTACCAATTGTAAATGAGTTTATGGATGTGTTTCCAAGGGAGATTTTTAGTATGCCAACTGAAAGAGCCGTTGAGTTCACCATAGACTTAGTTCCTGGTACTGCACCTATTTCTAAGGCACCATATAGAATGGCACCTCCTCAGATGAGCGAATTGAAGGCGCAGTTGCAAGAACTGTTGGATAAAGGTTATATTAGGCCTAGTGCGTCACCTTGGGGAGCTCTCGTATTATTTGTGAAGAAGAAAGATGGAAGTATGAGGTTGTGCATTGACTATAGGGAGTTAAACAATGTGACCATTAAGAATAAGTATCCTTTGCCTAGGATTGATGACCTGTTCGACCAGTTGAATGGAGCGAGTATGTTTTCAAAGATTGATTTGCGTTCGGGGTATCACCAGTTGAGGGTAGCTGATAAGGATATACCTAAGACTGCGTTTAGGACGCGTTATGGTCATTATGAGTTTACTGTGATGCCGTTTGGACTGACCAATGCTCCGGCTATATTTATGGATTTGATGAATAGGATATTCCATGAGTTCTTAGATAAGTTCGTTGTGGTGTTCATTGATGATATTTTGATCTATTCAAAGAGTGAAGAAGAGCATGATGAGTATTTGAGGATAATATTGGAGATGCTTAGGAAGAACCAATTGTATGCCAAGTTCTCTAAGTGTGAGTTCCGTCTGGAGAAAGTAGTATTTTTGGGTCATTATGTGTCCAAAGAAGGAGTTTATGTGAATCCTACAAAGATTCAAGCTGTTAGTGAGTGGCCTACTCCGAAGAATGTGTCAGATATTAGGAGTTTTCTGGGATTAACTGGCTATTATAGGAGATTTGTGAGAGATTTGTCGAAGATAGCACGGCCAATGACCAATTTGATGAAGAAATAGTCAAAATTTGAGTGGAGTGAGAAGTGCAAGGAAGCTTTTCAGATTTTGAAGGAGCGTTTGACCTCTGCACTTGTTTTAACCCTGCTTGATGGAAATGAGGGATTTGAGGTGTATAGTGATGCTTCAAAGAATGGTTTGGGGTGTGTTCTGCAGCAGAATGGGAAGGTGATCGCGTATGCATCGCGTCAGTTAAAGCCGTATGAGTCGAATTATCCTACCCATGACCTAGAGTTAGCTGCTATTGTGTTTGCCTTGAAAATTTGGAGACATTACCTATATGAGGCAACTTGTAAGATCTTTACCGACCATAAGAGTTTAAAGTACATTTTCACCCAGAAGGATCTCAATATGAGGCAGAGAAGATGGTTAGAATTGATCAAAGACTATGACCTAGATATCCAGTATCATGAAGGAAAGACAAATGTAGTTGCCGATGCCTTAAGTAGGAAATCAAGCCATAGCATGAATGCGTTGGTAGTTTCCGAGGAATTGTGCCGAGATATGCAAAGGCTTAGCCTATTCTAAATCCTGGGGAGATCGAGGCAAGATTGAGTGCTTTGTCATTGGGGTTGTCAGTTTTCGATGAGATCAAAGAGGGTCAAGTTGGAGACGAGCACCTAGATAAGGTTAGATGAAGCAAGGTACATAAGTGGACTTTAAGATTCATGATGATGGAAGCTTGAGGTTCAAAGGAAGGTAGTGTGTACCACAAAAATGTGAAGAGCTTAAGAGAAGACTTATGGATGAGGGGCATAATACTCCATATTCTGTGCACCCTAGGGGTGACAAGTTGTATAAAGATCTTAAGGAGATTTATTGGTGGCCGAATATGAAGCGTGAAGTCGCTGAATTCGTGTCAAAGTGTCTGACATGTCAGAAAGTAAAGATAGACCATAAGAGACCAATGGGGAAGATTCAATCCTTAAAAGTTCATGGATGAAAGTGGGATTCTATATCAATGGACTTTGTGACCGCTTTGCTGAAGACGAGAAATGGCAATGATACTATTTGGGTTATCGTGGACCGTCTGACGAAGTCTGCCGTGTTCGTTCCTATCAAAGAGACATGGAAGAAGAAGCAACTTGCGAGACATACATCAAGCATGTAGTGAGACTGCATGGAGTCCCGACGGACATTATTTCATATCGTGATTCGAGATTTCTCTCGAAATTTTGGCAAAAGGTCCAGTTGAATCTTGGAACAACGTTGAAGATGAGCACTACTTTTCACCCTGCGATCGATGGTCAGACTGAAAGGACCAATCAGACTATGGAAGATATGTTGAGAGAGTGCGCAATTGATTTCCAAGGTAGTTGGGAAGATCACTTAGACATGATTGAGTTCTGGTATAACAATAGTTACCATGCAAGCATTAAGATGGCTCCTTTTGAGGCGTTGTTTGGAAGAAAGTGTAGAAGTCCCATTTGCTGGAATGATTTTAGTGAGAATATAGTATTGGGGACGGAATTTATTGAGGAGACTGTTAAGAATGTCAAGTTGATTCAGGCTAGAATTCAAGCTGCTCAGGATAGGCAGAAGAGTTATGCTGATTTGAAGCGAAGAGAAGATGAATTCGCAGTTGGTGATAAAGTATTTTTGAAAGTGTCACCGACCAAATGAGTGATGAGATTTGGGAAAAAGGGTAAATTAAGTGCTAAATATGTTGGCCCATATGAGATTTTGCAAAGAATTGGGAAGGTAGCTTATAAGTTGGCTTTGCCAATGGAATTTGAAAAAATGCACGATGTGTTTCATATTTCCCAACTCAAGAGATATATCCCTGATGAGAATCATATCTTGGAGCCTGAAAGAATTCAAATTGATAGTAGCCTCACGTATGAGGAAAGGCTTGTGAAAATCTTGGATAAAAAGGTGCGTAGTACACGCAATAAGGATGTGAATATTGTAAAAGTGCTTTGGTCTAACCATGAGTCTGAAGAGGCAACATGGGAAGCTGAAGATGAAATGAAGAAGAAATATCATGAGTTATTCATTGAGGTGAGTTACGAGGGCGTAACTCGTTTTGTTTAAGGGGGGTAGAATGCGATAGAATTTCGCGCTTTTTGCCATATTTTATGGTATTTTTATGCTTATTTTGGCGATTTGCACATGTTGGTGCAAAATAAATTGGTTCTCCGCATGGAAAAGTGTGTTCATGAGTAACACAAGTGGTTTTGAAGTTGGTAAAGTGTGCACATGTTGTGACACAAGTATTTCCAAATGGAAGTTTGAGTCAAAAATTTTGAAACTGTGAGAGTTTTCGTGCCAAGTTTCGAGACGAAACTTCTTTTAAGAGGGGTAGACTGTAATCCCCCATAATTTTATGAATTTTATAAATATATTTTAATGTATATTTATATATATTTTTTAGTATTTAAAGAATTTATTTCTTAGAATGTTGACTATTTGAAAGTCAAAAGGATTATTTAATGATTTTAAGTAATTAAATATTTTATTTAGTCATGCTTTGAAAATTATTTAAATAGTTTAAATACCTTTGAGTTTAGTAAAAAAGATTTTAAAATGGGTTAGAGGAACCCAACTATGCCAAGTGTCAACCATTAAATGATTATTTAAAGCCCAACTACAATTCTCTAAGTCCAAAAAGGGTTAACTATATATACCCCAAAACCCCAAAATTTTCCCCCACACTTATTTTCTCTCTCTTCCTTCTCCCTCTTTTTTTTCGGCCTTCACCCATTTTCTCTCTCTCCCGATTTTTCTCCTCCTCCTTCGGGTTCTTCGGCAGCCACCAGCCGGACCACCGCCGCCGAGCACCGACCGCAGCAGCCCGACGTTATAGTTTGATGATTTAAACATAATTTTCAGATTATGTAATTTATATAGTGAAGTAATTAAAATTTCAAATTTATTAATTATGTTTAAACTAGGGTTTTAAGCATCAAAGCATGGATTTTTAGGGTTTTATGAGTTGGAAATTCACAGTATTATATTATAGTAATTGGATACTCTTATGATTATGATTATGTCTACGCATGTTTTAAATTGTTTTAAACACATTATAAGTTGCTGGAATTATTATTAGTATGTTTATGATGGATTTTTGAGGACTTTTAATGACTAGTATAGTGGTACTATACTAGAAGACATTAATAGTGAAGTTTTAATGGTTAAAAAGGATTTTAAACACTTTTAAAGAGGGTTTAGCATATTTTAATGTTGCTGGACTTTTGATTAAGTATTGATTAGTGGTTGTGGTGATAATTGGTAGGCGGGGATTTCCCTTTAGGCGACTTCTAAGATTATTAAAGTGGCCTCGCATATTGTCTACATAAGGTACGTACATACCTATGTGTTGGTTGGATTAGTGTCATGTCCTAAGGATGGGATTGATGTAGTATCATGCATAGGGAACTATTTATTATTCATATGTGATTTATATTCAAGTGAAATTGTGTGTTTTATGCAGTTGTGTGAAACAAGTTGATTATGTTGGTTATGCTATGTTTGTATGGATGATTGATGCAAGCATATGGGATTGGGAACTTTCATTTATTAATTCACATGAGGGATTAATAATTATGTTGTTATTGGATCATGCATTGGATCATGTTGTTGTTCCCTTTGGAATATTTAATTACTTTATGAGGACCGAGGGCCTTATTTGGTAAGTTGGTTATTCACCTATGAAAGGTTAGTTGATTGTTGACTTGGATCAACAAATAAATAATGGTATGGAATCTATAATTGGAATTATTCTTGGATTGTTAAGTTGATGATCACCTTATCTAATCGTAAGATAAAAATGGAAGTTTATGTATCCTTGATGATTATATTGTTTGTCTTACTTTTGTGAGTCATAACAAATAAATAAATTATTGATCACTTAAAGTGGAAAGTGAATAGCAATAAGCTTTAGACTTGTGCACGTCTGAAGTGTTGGACTAGTATGAGTTGGAGTACATGGTGGTAGCACATGGCTTTTCTTGGGACCGTGTTACCACCATTTTTAGATGTCCAGTAGCATTTATTATGGTACGTTGTATTTGACCTCAAAAGGTTTAATTTCATCTTAACATGAAGGCCCAATAGGAGTATAAAGCCCATTGGACGCAGTCAACAGGAGTCAAAGTCAATAAAGGAAGACCGTCAAGACCTTCAGGAGATGAAAGTCAAGAACAATAAAAGAACAGGTGGTTAAAGAACAATCATGAGGCAGATCCACATAAGAAAGAACGTGCAAGGCTGCAGTTATTCAGCGCCAGAAGACGGTTGAGATTTGAACGAATATGATTCAAATGTTTTCCCTCCAAGCAAGCACGGAAGTTACATACCATGTTTCTCTATAAATAGAGGAATGATCATCAAGCAAAAAACGAACAAACACACAACAAATCGCATTACTTCTTTTCTTAGCGTAGCCTAGTCTTAGCCTAGCCAACCCCCTTCTGGGGTTATAGTTTAGTTCCTTAGATGTAGAACATGTTCTGGCGACGAGGTCTCTAATTCTCCGATTGAAGCAAGGAACCATGGAGGTAACAGCCTTCGTGTCTTCCCTTTAGTTGTCCAGCCTGGCTTATCCTTCTATGTGTTGTAAAATCTTTCTCAAAGTTTGTAGAATGTATGGGAATGTTCTTCTTTAATTAATTAAAAGATTAATTATTTGCTTGCTCTATTTATTGCATTTCGCCTGAATTTAATGGCGTTGTAGTTTAATCATTAATTAAATTGCAACAAAGTACGTTAGCAAGGTTTTATCAAATTAAAACCGGTCACCCCCAAGGACTAAGTCTCCCAAGGCATTCAGTATCAAACTATTGGATGTGCATTGACTTGTTTGCAAGGTCAACAAACTGATTTTGCACCAACAAGTTTTTTGGCGACCACAGTTGGAGAAGAAGATTCATAATTAAATTGTGAAGTTTCTTCTTCGTACATTCGAAAACTAACTGTAAAAAATGGTTGTTTTTGTTAAAATGCCGGAAACACGTTCTAAGAAGAATAAGGAAGTTGCTCAGGATGAATCAGGTTTCCACAACATGGAAACTAGTTCTTCAATTCCTCAAGAACCAAGGGTACATGGCAACAATGGTGAACAAATTCATCAGGGTCATGAAGAGTCAGTTGGAGATACCCCACAAAGGGATAACTCATCTCCATGTAATACTGGTCGTGGACTTATACATCAAATGTATGGAAAGTTCTCAGAGATAGTAAGGAATTTGCTATTGGAAGCTAGAGAGAGTCAGAGACAACAATTTGACTCTAACTACAGAACTCTAACCCATGAGTCTGCCAGAGTCTTCACGGATATCCTCCAAAGGATAAGTGAAGAAAATAGAGAAATTAACTCTAGGGAAATTGATAGATTACTTGTAGATATCAATGATACTATGAGTGCAACTTTCACGGCAAATGTCCAAATCTCTTGCTACTGAAGTAGTTGCTCGCCTAGAACCACTAGTAAAAAAAACATTATCAGTTGAATGAGAAACTAGTTAAGGCCTTAGAAGAGGTTCCGTTAGATAGAGCAAGGGGAAGTTGTGGCATAGCGCCAGACGTTCCTCCAATAGGCTACCCTCCAAGGGTACATCTCTCCCATCCTGAAACTAGAGATCCTCATATCTCAAGAGATCCACAAACTTCTTCCCATGTGCACCAAACAAAGGCAATACCCCTGAGCCATGGAGAAGGTAATCATGGAAATCCTAGGAGAAGTGATGGAATGGCAGCGGGCGTGGAGCCAGTCTGGCACCAGGCGTCAGGACATCATCAACCTTCGCTTTCCATGGGTGGTGGATAAGTTGGTGACAACACACACCAACCTGGATCATCACAAGGAGGACAGAGGCAAGGTACTTTTGTTGCAAACAACAACAGTACACCTTATGCTTACACGCCACCTAACCATATGGCTGGTATCCCTTCTACACCTTATGCTTACATGCCTCCTAACCAACCAAAATTGGCTGGTACACCTCATTATGGGAATATTCCAGGGTATGGTCAGCCCTAAGCTCCATTTGCCCAAGCAACTGGTGCTTATTATCAAGGGATGCCCACAAATGGACATACATTCCCACCACAAATGGCACAAGGGGCAGCCAATCCTACTTTTATGCACAACCCGGAGATCCCTATGGGAGGTTATCAAAATCAACCTTTCAATCCTAACCCTAACCCCGCATATGATACCCGCAGAAACACGGGTATGGGAATATGGGACACCCAGGAAGGCATCGGGATCCATTGGCGAGACAAGTTGAGGCACTAGTCCAAAGATTAGTAGGGGATACCTCAGGGGGAAATCGAGGCAAATAGGTCAAAAACCTTACCCTTAGTGGATTGATAGAGTAAATCCATTTCCTAGAATGTTTAAGATACCTGACTTTACCCCGTTCTCTTGGAATGATAGAGTTTCGCTGAAGAACACTTAGTTAGATTCAATTGTCGGTGTAGAGGCGAATGACAACGAATTCTTAAAGCTTAGAATGTTCTCCATGTCTCTTATCGAGATCGCTTTTTGGGTGGTACACTAATTTACCACCAAATTCCATCCATTCCCGGCAAGATATGCAAGTGCAATTTACAAATCATTTTGCACGTACCGAGCCAGGGAGTGACTTTAAGTGATCCGGCCGAATCTAACAAAAGTTAGGGGAGTCCGTGGAAGACTACCTATCTAATTCAAAATGGCCAAGATCAAGTGTCATGTTAGGATTCTTGAGAGAGAGTTTGTACAAATGGCTCAAGAGGGAATGTTAATTCGTTCCGAAAAAGGATTGATGGTCATGCCTTTGGCGATTTTGTTGAATTAGCAAAATTGGGCCGTAAGGTATGAAAGGAACCTACAAGCTGAAAGTGCAGCAAGACACCAAAGTTTCTTTGCTCAGAATGATGAGCCTTCCACTTTGAAACTACACAAGAAGTAGACGTGGCAGAAATCATTCAAGGAGTGCCTTATAAATGTTCTCCTTTAGAAAAGAAAGAATTTCTGACACCAAAGGATATGAAATCTGGACAAAAGAGGACATATACTTTTGATGCTAAGAAAGCTAATTCTGTCTTTGACTGATTATTATCTAACAAAAAGATAAAATTGATAGGGAGACCTAAAGTAAGAACCGCTGAAGAAGTTAAGGGTAAAAAAATACTGTAAATGTCATGATGCAGTAACCCATGATACTTCTGAATGTATTGTCTTTAGAAACAAAATCCAGGATGAAATTGATAAGAAAAATATCATGTTTCCTGATGATGAAGATGTGAATGTAGTGAGAATGGACGAACCATTTGAACTATTATGTGGTATGGTAGAGGCTAATGATGCGTTTACTGTCACCTTGCAGGCATCTCAAGCTACAGAAGTTGGCAATCAGCTCTTCAATAGATTGCTCGATGAAGGAATCTTGGTTATGCCAAAAATAGCCAATGAGGAAGGGCTAGAAGATATGTGCAGATGGCACATGAATGGGTCACATACAACAGACCAATGCCAAGTTTTCAGAGGGTTCCTAACTAGACAATTAAGTCTCAAAAGACTAGTTGTCTCATAGATGGAACAACATGCCATGGAGCTAGAAGCATATAAGGCCAACTTAGCCAAAGCTAAGGCGCCTGTTAAATCCAACCCAATGCCAAACCTGGTGATGCATGAGGAAAGAGCCAAAACCTATAAGGAGGCTGCTAAAAAATTTCCATTGCAGACTAGGGTAATAGAAGGGTTAAAGGCTCTGAGAAATGGAATGTGCTCACTATGCGCAGATAGACTAACTTTTGAAATGGTTAGAACTCATATCATCCCAAATGATCCTGCCTATGTGCCTGCTTACCAGCGTCCATTCCAGAAAAGGTCCAGAAGTCAAGGACCAAGGAAGCATGACAACCCCAGTTCAGGCCCTTCCTGAAAAGGGAAAGAAAGGGATCCAAGTCAAACTCCTGTGCCCAAAATTGTTAAAAGAAGGGTGAAGCCCCAGGGGGGCCAAGGGAAGTCAAAAATCAAGCCAGCAGTTAGGCCTTGGCCACTATAAGATGTCCAAAACTTAACTAAAAGTAGGACGGCAAAGATGAAGGAGTTAAGTGCAAAAGCTGCTGCAGCAAAGGCTCACATCAGCACTCAAAATGTGCAAGAGTCTCTTATTTCAAACATAAGAATAGATGAAGAGGCGCTGCAAGCTGGTATTACTAAATTGTTACCTCTAGAAGAGGAACAATGGGGTACATCATCTACAAAGAATGATGGCCAGCAGCCTCAAAGAGTTAACTCTCTTATGAGAGAGATACCGGGAAATGGCTTTAATGAGGACTATGATTCAGAGTTTGGATCTGAGGATTTGGACTTATTAGTGTCAGACAGTGACTTAATGTTGGATGGAGGAGACCCACTAATGAATGAACCTCAAACAGAAATGGAAGAGTGTAACACCCCAGAATTTCAAAGCGGAAAAGAAAGAAATAATAATAGTATTAATAGGACGATGGCGGAAACATCGTCTTCTGGGAATGCCACTACTACAAGAAATGCGTTTAAATAACTAAGTGATAAACCAACATAAGTAAATAGTATAAATAATTTAAATTAATTAGAGTAATATCCAAAAGAAAAAAAACTAACTCTTCAACTAACTAAAAGTCTAGGCCTAAAACATCTAGCTTTTTAATGCTCACAACTCAACCCGAGCCCAAAACCAAAGAAGATTCCCATCAACATAACCTGCAAAATATATAACAACAATCCACAATCAGTGGGGAGTAACTAGCAGTTCTCCCAGAACAAAAGAAATCAAAGCATGATTCAGACATAGATTAATAAGAAAGGAAATCATACAATCATTATAACAGTATCATGCGTCTAAAAACCATAAAGCTCATAGGTAATACAAATTATCATCAACATCAAGTAAACAAGATATAGTGAGTGAATCAATTCTAGAATACTTAAATAATAATAAAACAAAATACAACAAGTTATTGAGTCAAAAACCGAACGCCGGTGAATCGCAATTCACTTCCTAAGGTTTGTCAGATCGCAATCTCCAGGTTAGTCTATGGGCTTACGTTCCCCACTACCTGTGTCTAAGAATGGCCAAACTCCCGATGCTGGGTAGAACACGCAGAACTCCCTGACCTCTCGGACGACAACAATTAACCCAGGTGTACCCCTAGTTCGCAAACCAGGTGGTTGGCATGTTCTTCACCGGGGACTACATCTATCCCACCGGATATTCTTATCTCAAAATAAAATCATAATATCATCAAAGTATCATTCATCTTAAAATATTCATCAAAAAGGGATGCCACCCGGCCTTATACCCATAATTCATCAAAACAACTCTTCATAATTCCTCAAAAATAATAACTTTCGAACTTTCAACAAATGTCTCCCACAATAAACACTTGAAAATCTCTAAACATCAACAATGATATTAAACTAGTTTTTACAGCACCAACAAATCAATCAAAAATACATCACCAATTAACTCCTAAGCTTATTCAATAAAAGAGTAGTAACAATTAATCATTTTTCTCATAAATCAAACATAAACATAATGATACCCAATAATACTTACTGCAACCTACTGAACATCAGCAACCAAGAACATAATAGATTACAAATTATTTATGACTAACAAGCTCTCAAATAATTTAAAAGAGTATCCTCAATTTCACAACAAAAACCCAATAATAATTATTAAACTAAAAAGTTCGATCAGTAAAATCATGTAAAAATTATCATACGACCCTAATGGCTCTACTGGCATGGTAAAATTTTTATTTTTAATTTTTGGACTCTAAAAGTATTTTTTAACATTAATTTACAGATTAATCAATAAAGCCAATATAATAAATAAAAATACAAATAAACCCCCAAAAATTACCAAGAATTTACCTAACATGAATAAAATCACGGAAATACATAATCTACAAAGAAATGAAATTTTCGGCTTCCATAAATAATTTTCATAATTTATATACTGACAGAAATGATAATGCAAAAACAGATATATCAATTAAATAAACAGGTAAACAGAAATGATATTGTTTGTCTTACTTTTGTGAGTCATAACAAATAAATAAATTATTAATCACTTAAAGTGGAAAGTGAATAGCAATAAGCTTTAGACTTGTGCACGTCTGAAGTGTTGGACTAGTATGAGTTGGAGTACATGGTGGTAGCACATGGCTTTTCTTGGGACCGTGTTACCACCATTTTTAGATGTCCAGTAGCATTTATTATGGTACGTTGTATTTGACCTCAAAAGGTTTAATTTCATCTTAACATGAAGGCCCAATAGGAGTATAAAGCCCATTGGACGCAGTCAACAGGAGTCAAAGTCAATAAAGGAAGACCGTCAAGACCTTCAGGAGATGAAAGTCAAGAACAATAAAAGAACAGGTGGTTAAAGAACAATCATGAGGCAGATCCACATAAGAAAGAACGTGCAAGGCTGCAGTTATTCAGCGCCAGAAGACGGTTGAGATTTGAACGAATATGATTCAAATGTTTTCCCTCCAAGCAAGCACGGAAGTTACATACCATGTTTCTCTATAAATAGAGGAATGATCATCAAGCAAAAAACGAACAAACACACAACAAATCGCATTACTTCTTTTCTTAGCGTAGCCTAGTCTTAGCCTAGCCAACCCCCTTCTGGGGTTATAGTTTAGTTCCTTAGATGTAGAACATGTTCTGGCGACGAGGTCTCTAATTCTCCGATTGAAGCAAGGAACCATGGAGGTAACAGCCTTCGTGTCTTCCCTTTAGTTGTCCAGCCTGGCTTATCCTTCTATGTGTTGTAAAATCTTTCTCAAAGTTTGTAGAATGTATGGGAATGTTCTTCTTTAATTAATTAAAAGATTAATTATTTGCTTGCTCTATTTATTGCATTTCGCCTGAATTTAATGGCGTTGTAGTTTAATCATTAATTAAATTGCAACAAAGTACGTTAGCAAGGTTTTATCAAATTAAAACCGGTCACCCCCAAGGACTAAGTCTCCCAAGGCATTCAGTATCAAACTATTGGATGTGCATTGACTTGTTTGCAAGGTCAACAAACTGATTTTGCACCAACAAGTTTTTTGGCGACCACGATTGGAGAAGAAGATTCATAATTAAATTGTGAAGTTTCTTCTTCGTACATTCGAAAACTAACCGTAAAAAATGGTTGTTTTTGTTAAAATGCCTAAACACGTTCTAAGAAGAATAAGGAAGTTGCTCAGGATGAATCAGGTTTCCACAACATGGAAACTAGTTCTTCAATTCCTCAAGAACCAAGGGTACATGGCAACAATGGTGAACAAATTCATCAGGGTCATGAAGAGTCAGTTGGAGATACCCCACAAAGGGATAACTCATCTCCATGTAATACGGGTCGTGGACTTATACATCAAATGTATGGAAAGTTCTCAGAGATAGTAAGGAATTTGCTATTGGAAGCTAGAGAGAGTCAGAGACAACAATTTGACTCTAACTACAGAACTCTAACCCATGAGTCTGCCAGAGTCTTCACGGATATCCTCCAAAGGATAAGTGAAGAAAATAGAGAAATTAACTCTAGGCAAATTGATAGATTACTTGTAGATATCAATGATACTATGAGTGCAACTTTCACGGCAAATGTCCAAATCTCTTGCTACTGAAGTAGTTGCTCGCCTAGAACCACTAGTAAAAAAAACATTATCAGTTGAATGAGAAACTAGTTAAGGCCTTAGAAGAGGTTCCGTTAGATAGAGCAAGGGGAAGTTGTGGCATAGCGCCAGACGTTCCTCCAATAGGCTACCCTCCAAGGGTACATCTCTCCCATCCTGAAACTAGAGATCCTCATATCTCAAGAGATCCACAAACTTCTTCCCATGTGCACCAAACAAAGGCAATACCCCTGAGCCATGGAGAAGGTAATCATGGAAATCCTAGGAGAAGTGATGGAATGGCAGCGGGCGTGGAGCCAGTCTGGCACCAGGCGTCAGGACATCATCAACCTTCGCTTTCCATGGGTGGTGGATAAGTTGGTGACAACACACACCAACCTGGATCATCACAAGGAGGACAGAGGCAAGGTACTTTTGTTGCAAACAACAACAGTACACCTTATGCTTACACGCCACCTAACCATATGGCTGGTATCCCTTCTACACCTTATGCTTACATGCCTCCTAACCAACCAAAATTGGCTGGTACACCTCATTATGGGAATATTCCAGGGTATGGTCAGCCCTAAGCTCCATTTGCCCAAGCAACTGGTGCTTATTATCAAGGGATGCCCACAAATGGACATACATTCCCACCACAAATGGCACAAGCGGCAGCCAATCCTACTTTTATGCACAACCCGGAGATCCCTATGGGAGGTTATCAAAATCAACCTTTCAATCCTAACCCTAACCCTGCATATGATACTGCAGGAAACACGGGGTATGGGAATATGGGACACCCAGGAAGGCATCAGGATCCATTGGCAGCACAGGTTGAGGCACTAGTCCAAAGATTAGTAGGGGATACCTCTAGGGGAAATCAGAGGCAAATAGGTCAAAAACCTTACCCTTAGTGGATTGATAGAGCAAATCCATTTCCTAGAATGTTTAAGATACCTGACTTTACCCTGTTCTCTTGGAATGATAGAGTTTCTGCTGAAGAACACTTAGTTAGATTCAATTGTCAGTGTAGAGAGGCAGCTGACAACGAATTCTTAAAGCTTAGAATGTTCTCCATGTCTCTTACTGAGACTGCTTTTTGGTGGTACACTAATTTACCACCAAATTCCATCCATTCCTGGCAAGATATGCAAGTGCAATTTACAAATCATTTTGCACGTACTGAGCCAGGAGTGACTTTAAGTGATCTGGCCAGAATCTAACAAAAGTTAGGGGAGTCTGTGGAAGACTACCTATCTAATTCAAAATGGCCAAGATCAAGTGTCATGTTAGGATTCTTGAGAGAGAGTTTGTACAAATGGCTCAAGAGGGAATGTTAATTCAGTTCCGAAAAAGGATTGATGGTCATGCCTTTGGCGATTTTGTTGAATTAGCAAAATTGGCTGTAAGGTATGAAAGGAACCTACAAGCTGAAAGTGCAGCAAGACACCAAAGTTTCTTTGCTCAGAATGATGAGCCTTCCACTTTGAAACTACACAAGAAGTAGACGTGGCAGAAATCATTCAAGGAGTGCCTTATAAATGTTCTCCTTTAGAAAAGAAAGAATTTCTGACACCAAAGGATATGAAATCTGGACAAAAGAGGACATATACTTTTGATGCTAAGAAAGCTAATTCTGTCTTTGACTGATTATTATCTAACAAAAAGATAAAATTGATAGGGAGACCTAAAGTAAGAACCGCTGAAGAAGTTAAGGGTAAAAAAATACTGTAAATGTCATGATGCAGTAACCCATGATACTTCTGAATGTATTGTCTTTAGAAACAAAATCCAGGATGAAATTGATAAGAAAAATATCATGTTTCCTGATGATGAAGATGTGAATGTAGTGAGAATGGACGAACCATTTGAACTATTATGTGGTATGGTAGAGGCTAATGATGCGTTTACTGTCACCTTGCAGGCATCTCAAGCTACAGAAGTTGGCAATCAGCTCTTCAATAGATTGCTCGATGAAGGAATCTTGGTTATGCCAAAAATAGCCAATGAGGAAGGGCTAGAAGATATGTGCCAGATGGCACATGAATGGGTCACATACAAATGCACCAATGCCAAGTTTTCGAGAGGGTTCCTAACTAGACAATTAAGTCTCAAAAGACTAGTTGTCTCATAGATGGAACAACATGCCATGGAGCTAGAAGCATATAAGGCCAACTTAGCCAAAGCTAAGGCGCCTGATAAATCCAACCCAATGCCAAACCTGGTGATGCATGAGGAAAGAGCCAAAACCTATAAGGAGGCTGCTAAAAAATTTCCATTGCAGACTAGGGTAATAGAAGGGTTAAAGGCTCTGAGAAATGGAATGTGCTCACTATGCGCAGATAGACTAACTTTTGAAATGGTTAGAACTCATATCATCCCAAATGATCCTGCCTATGTGCCTGCTTACCAGCGTCCATTCCAGAAAAGGTCCAGAAGTCAAGGACCAAGGAAGCATGACAACCCCAGTTCAGGCCCTTCCTGAAAAGGGAAAGAAAGGGATCCAAGTCAAACTCCTGTGCCCAAAATTCTTAAAAGAAGGGTGAAGCCCCAGGGGGGCCAAGGGAAGTCAAAAATCAAGCCAGCAGTAAGGCCTTGGCCACTATAAGATGTCCAAAACTTAACTAAAAGTAGGACGGCAAAGATGAAGGAGTTAAGTGCAAAAGCTGCTGCAGCAAAGGCTCACATCAACACTCAAAATGTGCAAGAGTCTCTTATTTCAAACATAAGAATAGATGAAGAGGCGCTGCAAGCTGGTATTACTAAATTGTTACCTCTAGAAGAGGAACAATGGGGTACATCATCTACAAAGAATGATGGCCAGCAGCCTCAAAGAGTTAACTCTCTTATGAGAGAGATACCGGGAAATGGCTTTAATGAGGACTATGATTCAGAGTTTGGATCTGAGGATTTGGACTTATTAGTGTCAGACAGTGACTTAATGTTGGATGGAGGAGACCCACTAATGAATGAACCTCAAACAGAAATGGAAGAGTGTAACACCCCAGAATTTCAAAGCGGAAAAGAAAGAAATAATAATAGTATTAATAGGACGATGGCGGAAACATCGTCTTCTGGGAATGCCACTACTACAAGAAATGCGTTTAAATAACTAAGTGATAAACCAACATAAGTAAATAGTATAAATAATTTAAATTAATTAGAGTAATATCCAAAAGAAAAAAAACTAACTCTTCAACTAACTAAAAGTCTAGGCCTAAAACATCTAGCTTTTTAATGCTCACAACTCAACCCGAGCCCAAAACCAAAGAAGATTCCCATCAACATAACCTGCAAAATATATAACAACAATCCACAATCAGTGGGGAGTAACTAGCAGTTCTCCCAGAACAAAAGAAATCAAAGCATGATTCAGACATAGATTAATAAGAAAGGAAATCATACAATCATTATAACAGTATCATGCGTCTAAAAACCATAAAGCTCATAGGTAATACAAATTATCATCAACATCAAGTAAACAAGATATAGTGAGTGAATCAATTCTAGAATACTTAAATAATAATAAAACAAAATACAACAAGTTATTGAGTCAAAAACCGAACGCCGGTGAATCGCAATTCACTTCCTAAGGTTTGTCAGATCGCAATCTCCAGGTCAGTCTATGGGCTTACGTTCCCCACTACCTGTGTCTAAGAATGGCCAAACTCCCGATGCTGGGTAGAACACGCAGAACTCCCTGACCTCTCGGACGACAACAATTAACCCAGGTGTACCCCTAGTTCGCAAACCAGGTGGTTGGCATGTTCTTCACCGGGGACTACATCTATCCCACCGGATATTCTTATCTCAAAATAAAATCATAATATCATCAAAGTATCATTCATCTTAAAATATTCATCAAAAAGGGATGTCACCCGGCCTTATACCCATAATTCATCAAAACAACTCTTCATAATTCCTCAAAAATAATAACTTTCGAACTTTCAACAAATGTCTCCCACAATAAACACTTGAAAATCTCTAAACATCAACAATGATATTAAACTAGTTTTTACAGCACCAACAAATCAATCAAAAATACATCACCAATTAACTCCTAAGCTTATTCAATAAAAGAGTAGTAACAATTAATCATTTTTCTCATAAATCAAACATAAACATAATGATACCCAATAATACTTACTGCAACCTACTGAACATCAGCAACCAAGAACATAATAGATTACAAATTATTTATGACTAACAAGCTCTCAAATAATTTAAAAGAGTATCCTCAATTTCACAACAAAAACCCAATAATAATTATTAAACTAAAAATTTCGATCAGTAAAATCATGTAAAAATTATCATACGACCCTAATGGCTCTACTGGCATGGTAAAATTTTTATTTTTAATTTTTGGACTCTAAAAGTATTTTTTAACATTAATTTACAGATTAATCAATAAAGCCAATATAATAAATAAAAATACAAATAAACCCCCAAAAATTACCAAGAATTTACCTAACATGAATAAAATCACGGAAATACATAATCTACAAAGAAATGAAATTTTCGGCTTCCATAAATAATTTTCATAATTTATATACTGACAGAAATGATAATGCAAAAACAGATATATCAATTAAATAAACAGGTAAACAGTAGGAATAAATTATTCTAAGGCATATAATACATACTACACATATAACATGATCCATGAAAAATAATTTCAGTAATTTTAACATTCGTTTAATAATTATTATGCAAATAAGCCAAAAACGCACAAAATACCAATTAAATCAAATAAATACTAAAATTCAGACGAAAATTATTTTTCTTTATAAAATATTCACACAGCATGCATCAAGTATATTCATGTCAAATTTCGTCAATAATTTCATTCAAAAAGTATTTTAAAAAATTCCTAGCGTAATAATCTAATACCGAATAATACTCTAATCACTATGGTTCCAAGATAACTACTAGTTACCTGGATCGTCGGAGACGAGCTGAAAATTACTGGAAAATCCCGTTATAGGCGTGCACCCTTCTCCTTCTTCAATCCCCAAGCACCACGTACAAGAAAGAGGCAAGTAGAACGAGTCACGAACAATTGATGAAGAGTAGAAAATGAAAAATTTGAGAGAATGATGAAGATGATGATGGCCGAATTTCCTTGAATATTGCAGCAATGGTGTTCTGATTTTTAATCAGAATTTGGAGTGTTTAAAGGATGAATTAAATGGTTTCATTTAGGAGAAATGATGAGGGGGGTTATGGGGGTTACAAACTACCAAGGGTCATTAATTAAAAGAAAAGAAATGAAAGAAGAGAAGCTTCTTCCTTCTCCCTCCCCATAGCCGGCTGTCCAAGCCCAACCACACCAAGATGATTTCGGCCCAAGTCATCAAAGGTCCATGCATCAAAAGTCCGACACGCGATAAATCGATAAATTCCTAAATCGCGCCTAAACTTTGAAAATACTTAATAATGAAAATAATTATAATCAATTATATTATAAATATAAATATAATGCACACATTAGCACGCCACATGCGATGCAACATTTCATCACCCAAGTCGGTCCATCAACGTTACAAAAACGCTACGCGACAACACCGCATCCTAAACGCCTAAATAAATAACGAAACTAATATAACCTTTAAAATAATTAACTAACAGCTTAAAATAAATATACTTCCTCCGTTCCATAATAAGTGAAACACTTACTATTTTAGAACGTTTCAAAATAAGTGAAACATACCTTAAATGGAAAAAAGAAAGTGACAAAATGACAAGAGTACCCATCACAAACTTGTGTGGTTTGCTTTTCTCTCTCCTCCTTTTAAGGGTATTTTATGACTTTTTGGCTTTTGAAAGTGATGTTTATTAAATCTTGTGCCCAAACCCTATGTTTCACTTATTATGGAACGGAGGAAGTATATAAATATACACAACATATAAAAAAAAATATACACATTTTCACAACACGTCCAAAATAATCTAAATTATAAATTATTTATTTTTACGAAAAAAATATCATTTTAAAATAAACTAACACCAAAAATAAAGGGCGAAAATTACGGGGTGTTACAAAGAGGGTCAAAACATGCAGTGTAATGTGGTCATGCTACCAACGGAGTTTAAAAAGTCAGAAGACCAGTCAGAATTCCAGACCAATACCACATTATGGGCAGATGAAGTTGACAAGGAAGAAAGGGTAGGTAAATTTAAATTTACTTCTTCTCAAAACTTGTCATCTTATTTAAATGCACCTCATAAGAAAGTGCCTAACAAGACATCTCTAAAAGCTAACCTAGAGAAGTTAATCATAGATATAATCTTTAGGTCAGTTGATGTTGATAATAAGCACACTAAAGCTTTATTTCTAAATGTTGATTTTGAGGGAGTTCGTTTAGGCAAAGTATTGGTAGACAATGGAGCTACTATTAATATTATGCCACTCTCTATGTTTAGAAAACTAGGAAAAACTTGAAAGGATTTGCATAACATACAAATCAACATAACTGGTTTCTCTGGTTTATCAGAAAAAGTGGAAGGGATGGCTGTTTTAAAGATAAGGGTAGGAACTAAAACTACTTATATCGGTTTCTTCATAGTCGAAAGTGGTACTAATTATAATGCCATACTAGGAAGAGATTGGTTGCATCATAACTATGTTATTCTATCATCACTCCACCAAGTCGTAATCTTGTGGAATGGTGACACTTATGAAATGGTTCAAGCAGATGAGGAAGTTTGTCTAATTACATCTCCTGATTCTGTCTTTATTAGAGACTCTCTAAAGTCAGTTCCTACTATCAAAATTGAGGTTGCCCTACAACTTGAGTCACAAACTCACCAAGAGAAAGAACACTCAGGTGCAATTCTCATTGAAGAAGTCGAGGACGTCTCAGAAGTTGAAGACATTCAATCAAAATATGAATATATTCAACAGACGCCATACTATGATCAGCCCTTAGCTCTCATTAGTTTGTAGAGTTAGGATGTATTTTTCTTACAAAAGTTTATTATGTCTATAAACCAAGAAGAATGATGTAATGGGTTTACCCCTATTGTTGATCAAGTTATGAAAGATTTAGTTTTTAGAAAATACCAAGAAGATTTTCTTATAAACTCTAATGCATGTTGGCTCTACTTTAAATGAAACTGAATCCTTCGATGAGGAGGATGATAAAGTATGGGCTAAAAGTGAGGATATTAAACATGAAGTTCATGATCCACTAGAAGAAATAAATTTAGGGGATAGTGAAAATCCACGTGTTACTTACATAAGTAAGCTCCTCACTAACCAATAAAAACAGGAAATCATAAAAATTCTAAAAGAATTCAAAGACTGTTTTGCTTGGGAACATCATGAAATGCCTGACATTGATAGGCAAATAGTAGAACATAAACTACCTATCAAGGAAGGATTTAAGCCTGTGGCACAAAGTCCTAGAAAACTAGCGCCCGAATTAACAGAGCCTATACAAGAGGAAATAGACAAACTCCTCAAGGTAAAGTTTATAAGGCCTTGCCAGTATGCTGACTGGATCTCCAATATAGTTCCGGTAGTTAAGAAAAATGGCAAAATACGAATCTGCATTGACTTTAGGGATTTGAATAAGGCTACACCTAAAGATCAATATCCTATGACAAGTGGGCGATCTCCTAATAGATGCAAGCATCAAGGTATGAATACATATCTTCTATGGATTGGTATGCGAGGATATCACCGATTAAGGATTGCGCATGAAGATCGTAACAAAACAAACTTTCGATGTCCAAAATCATTAGGCTTGTTTGAATACGTGGCCATGCCTATTGGATTGAAAAATGCTAGAGCCACATACCAACGAGCAATGGACGCAATCTTTAAGGATATGATTGGTAAGATCATGGAAATCAATGTGGATGACATACTAGTAAAGTCAAATGACTTTTTAAGACATAAAGAGCATTTGATTAAGTCATTCACCAGAATGAGAGAATATCACCTAAAAATGAATCCACTCAAATGTGCATTTGGAGTTAAAGCTAGTAACTTTTTAGGATTCCTCATTCACAAAAATGGAATGGAAATTGACCAAAACAAAGCAAAAGCAGTATTGGCAGCCAAGCCACCTTCTAATAAGAAGGAATTGCAGAGATTCCTTGGACAAGTCAATTATGTCAGAAGATTCATGGCTAATTTAACTGAAAAAACTAAAAAGTGTTCACCACTACTAAGATTGAAACATGAATCAAATTTCAAATGGGAAGAAGAACATCAAAAGGCTTTTGACCAGATCAAACAAGATTTGGCAAATTCGCCTGTACTGATTCCCCCAAGGTAAAATGGAAAACCACTAAGATTGTATATGTCTGCTTGTGAAGATTCCATTGGGAGTCTCCTTACTCAAGAAAATGAAAAAGGGCATGAGCAGGCTATATTCTATCTAAGTAGTTACCTACATGATACAGAGAAAAGGTATACCATGGCAGAAAAATGGTGTTTGTGTTTATATGATGCATCAGTTAAACTCATACATTATTTCATGGCCTTCACCGTAGAAGTGGTATCTTCAACGGATGTCATAAAATATATGATATCTCAACCTTTCATAAAAGGAAGGTTAAGCAAATGGAGTTTACATTTACTACAGTTTGACCTCATATATGTGCCACAAAAAGCAGTCAAAGGTCAAGCATTAGCTGATTTCTTAGCAACTCATCCTTGTTGTGACTCAGGAATCATTGATGAAGACATCCTTCCATGGGTCTTATTCTTTGATGGGTCCAACACTAGAGAAACAGCAGGAGCTGGAATATATATTTTATCTCCTGGTGGAATTCCAACTAAACTGGCAGTAACCCTAAAGGGTCCATGCACCAACAATAGAGCTAAATATGAAGCTCTATTAATTGGATTGGAGATGCTGCTAGAATTGGGAGCTAAGAAAGCAAAGATATATGGGGATTATCAGTTGGTCATTTATCAAATAAATGAGGAATTCAAAAGTATATCACTAGTATCATAGGAACGTGGTAGGAAAGCACAAAAGTTGTCTAAACAATTTATGGAAATCACTTTCATACACATTCCCAAAGAAGAGAATAAAGTAGCAGATCAGCTGTCCCAAATAGCTTCTGCTAGAGAAGAGATACCTTCACAAAATGAAGATCTCATTCTCCAAGAAAAGATCCTAGAACCTCTCATTGAATCTGATCAAGAAAGATCAGAGAACGTATTGGAAGTCTATAGAATGTCAATATTAAGATAGGAGAAGGATTAGAGAGATGAAATTATTCAATATCTCCAGAATCCAACTGGGACAAAGGTGCCAAATAGAGTAAAAATGGCAGCCACCAAGTTCTATATGCAGTTTGGTGAACTACACAGAAAGGATCTAGAAGGATTACTTTTAAGATGTGTGGACGCTGGAAAAGCTCTAACTGTCATGGCAGAAATTCACCAAGGACTATGTGGTACTCATCAAAATGGCCTAAAAATGAGATGGATGTTGCACGAACATGGTTTCTATTGGCCCACTATGAGAAAGGATTGTATAAATTATGCTAAAGGTTGCAAAAGATGTCAAAAGTTTAGGCCTATCAGCAGGGCACCAGCTTCAGAACTTAAGTACATTCTTAAACTTTGGCCCTTTAGAGGTTGGGCAGTGGATGTCATAGGAGAAATCAATCCTGCATCCTCTAAGAAGCATTCATACATCCTAGTGGTGACAGACTACTTCACCAAATGGGTGGAGGCTCAGGCTTTCAACAAGATCAATACCCAGGTTGTAATAAATTTCTTGGAAGAGAAAATCTTTACAAGATTTGAAATCCTAGAAACTATAACCTTTGATCAAGCCACGGTCTTTAGAAATCCCGACTTATTGGATTATCTTAACCAATTTGGGATTACTAAATTGCATTCAACACCTTACTATGCTCAAGAAAATGGTCAAGCTGAAGCTACCAATAAGATCATAGTAAAAGGGATCTCAAAACTCATTGACAATAATCCAACAAAATGGGATGAGTTGTTGCTCTATGCCCTATGGGCCTACAAGACCTCTAAAAGGGAAGCAACAGGAGTTACTCCTTTTAACTTAGTTTATGGACACACTCCAGTGATCCCAGCTGAAGTGAATGTAAGATCATCAAGGGTAGCCCAACAAATGGGATTATCAGGAGATGACTATTCACAAGCGATGAATATTGAAATTATGGATGCTCTAGAAGCTAAGGAAGAAGCTTTGGCCAAAATGAGAATCCAAAAAGAAAAGGTTGCTAGGGCCTACAACAAAAAGGTAGTGTCTAAAGAATTCTAGGAGAATGATAAGGCTTGGAAAATATTTCTGCCAGAAGCAGCTTACAAAGATCCACAATTAGGGAAATGGTCACCTAAATGGCAAGGTCCCTTTATCATTCATAAGAAAATGTCTGGAAATGCATACATATTAAAGGATATAGATGGCAACATAAAAGAAAGAGCCCTAAATGGCAAATTTCTAAAGAAATATCATCCGTCTATATGGGAACAACATGATCCTATGTTTCAACAAAAACATGCAGAATTGTTTCAAACAGCAAGGGATCATTAAAATTACAACATTCATAATAATGTTACGTCTTAGACATTCCAACATTGTCTAACAGCTAAACTAAGATGTTTAATGGCTGACCAAGCATTACAAAGTTTTTCCTTCTGAAGGATTAAGCTTTGCTGTACAGCCATATCTTTAAACATCTCTTGCCTCAAATGAGCAAGATTTGTTCGCCCTTGGTGTAGCTTCTTCTCTTCAGTCTCAATGGAGTTTTGGAGTGAAGACTTCTCATTTATGATATTGATCTCCTCTTTATTAATCTCAGTTAGGCGACTCTGTAGAGATTGCCTTTCCTCGGAAAGAAGCTTCAGCTTCTGATCAAAAGAATTCAAAGAATCTTGGATCTGTTTACGGAAGTTTCTGAAGGATTTAGCTTGAGCTTCCAAAGAAGTCTCATCTTCCTGAAGTTTCTGAGCTGGGAACTTTGGAGATTAGACTCTTGATTCGGCATTATATTGCTGAAGAAGGAGAATCTCTTTAACATAATCAAGACACGGTATCCAGTACTCAAAACCTTGAGAAATCAGGGATTCCAAAATCTGTTTAAGAGCCTGAGCAGAAGCTTGATCATAAGGGTTGTTTGTTAAGGTCAAGCATAGATCCCAGACTTTGTCTTCTTGTTTTATGTGCTAGCAGAGATAGGTTGATCCCTCACAATGATAGCTGTCTGCAGATTAACCTCCTTCCCTCCATCAGACTATTTCATCACACTTGCTTCTTGAATGCTTCCCTCTGCATCACAAAGAAGAGAAACCAAATTAGCAAGAGAGTGAAGTCTGGTATCGTGAGGACATGGACTCATATAGAGGAAGTCTAAAATGAATTCATGAGAAAAGAAAGGCAGACCAATCCCAGAAGTAGATGCTGAAGTTGATGAAGAACCTTTACAGACAGAGGTAATTACAAGTTCAGTACTGCTCCATAAAGGTGTGACCTCTAAAGGAATGACATCTTTCGGGGCTTCATCCCCAGCAATAGATGGAATTGCTATAACAATAGTGGTAGCAGCATGAGAGCTTGGAACTTTAACATCTTAAGGACTTCAGTCCAAGGGATCTTCATTAGTTCGATGAAACAAGTCTTCATCATGAAATTCCACATGAAGATGCTCAATCTCTTCCAACTGGGGGCAGCTCATCCTGTTGAAGAGGGGGTAGCCCTATTCTCCAACTAGGGGGCAGCAACACTTGAAGTGGGAGGATTGGTGACAGGTTCATCAATAGAGCCACCCTTTAAACTTAACTCTGGATCAGCTATCTTAGGAGCATCTCCTGAAGGATGGCTTGCAGAGCCAAGAGGTGATAACTTCTTAGAAGAAGGATCACTGACAGTCTTAGGCTCAATGTCATCAGCACCAGAGGAACCTGGAATAAATTAATCAGTATTCCAAAAAGTGAAACTTCTCATAAAAAAGAGTAAAGGTGAAATTCATACTTACTTTGACTCCTGGGAGTTTCCTTTTGAAAATTTGAGATATGGTCTTGTCATCATCTTCATCAGAGGAGATGATATACTGTGGTATCTCTGAAGAAACCTCCAACTTAGGACGTTTCCTGCTGGAATATCTTAAAGGTTTGGAGGCAGAGAGACAGCTATAATCTCTTTTCTTTGTAGCCTTCTTAGGAGGCTCAGGTTGCTCCACTGACCCCTTGGGTTGAGTGTCCTTGGAAGCAGAGAGACAATTGTAATCTCTTTTTCTTGCAGCTCTTTTGAAAGGGTCAATTTGCTCCAGTGGCCCCATGGTTTGGATGTCCTCCACAGTCTGGACCTCTCCATAGGAAGCCCCTTGATCATAAGCAGCATCATCTTCATCCTCCGAAGAGGTATGAGGTAGAACCCTTTTGTCTATGGTATTCCAATAGAGCTGGTCAAATCTAGAATCTATTGTCATACCATCAGGCACTCTTAGCTTCTTCTTGCTAGTTTTTGCTAAAAATGTCAAAAGGGAAACATAAAGAAGATTTAGTAATATTCATTCCCACTAAGAAGAGTTGATCCATCAAAATGCCCCAACCATCACAAGGCATTGAATGTCATATCTGGAGATAAGGATGAATTTAGTAAGAACGAATCCACTAAATGGATTTCTTCTATTCAAAAATATTTAAGAGATAATCTTGTCATACCTCAGGATCCGGAAATTAAAAGAGAATCTAAGGCCTTCCAAATAGGGTCCAATTTAGATCTCATAAAAGAATTGATATTTTCCAAACTCGAAAGGAATGATCAGGTCACGTCTCTTCTGGCTTGCAAATCATGGGGCAAAATCATTATAACATGCCTTGGAGATATCTAAAAAAGCTCTTCGTCAACAGAACTACAAAGAAAGTAAAAGTCTATAGATTGGTGGATGGGTCATCATCAAGAGATGTGGTACAATACAAATGTGCGTGTCAGATTTGGTACGATCTCATGGCCTATGATGAAAGTCCTTGTTGGTTATCACCAAATAATCATACAAGTACACATCTGGAAGAAAATTTCTTAATGGATTTCACAATGGCTAGAATGCAAGGTGAAGGAATAATACATGAAAGATTATTCTTTTCAACTAAATTTAGCCATCCTAAAAGAATGTTCATTGACCACCTTAGAACAATAGAGGAAGTCACATTCAGAATACTACTGGATGATATTGGCTATAACCGTTGAAAATCCTTCTTTGCTTATAATTTGTGGGTGCTGAGTACATCACTCCACAAATCAAGAGGACAATTTGTTACCACCATTTTTAGATGTCCAGTAGCATTTATTATGGTATGTTGTATTAGACCTCAAAAGGTTTAATTTCATCTTAACATGAAGGCCCAATAGGAGTATAAAGCCCATTGGACGCAGTCAACATGAGTCAAAGTCAATAGAGGAAGACTGTCAAGACCTTTAAGAGATGAAAGTCAAGAACAATAAAAGAACAGGTGGTTAAAGAACAATCATGAGGCAGATCCACATAAGAAAGAACGTGCAAGGCTGCAGTTATTCAGCGCCAGAAGACGGTTGAGATTTGAACGAATATGATTCAAATGTTTTCCCTCCAAGCAAGCACGGAAGTTACATACCATGTTTCTCTATAAATAGAGGAATGATCATCAAGCAAAAAACGAACAAACACACAACAAATCGCATTACTTCTTTTCTTAGCGTAGCCTAGTCTTAGCCTAGCCAACCCCCTTCTGGGGTCATAGTTTAGTTCCTTCGACGTAGAACATGTTCTGGCGACGAGGTCTCTAATTCTCCGATTGAAGCAAGGAACCATGTAGGTAACAGCCTTTGTGTCTTCCCTTTAGTTGTCCAGCCTGGCTTATCCTTCTATGTGTTGTAAAATCTTTCTCAAAGTTTGTGGAATGTATGGGAATGTTCTTCTTTGATTAATTAAAAGATTAATTATTTGCTTGCTCTATTTATTGCATTTCGCCTGAATTTAATGGGCGTTGTAGTTTAATCATTAATTAAATTACAACAAAGTACGTTAGCAAGGTTTTATCTAATTAAAACCGGCAACCCCCGGGGACTAAGTCTCCCAAGGCATTCAGTATCAAACTATTGGATGTGCATTGACTTGTTTGCAAGGTCAACAAACTGATTTTGCACCAACAGACCGGAATAATCACCGTGTCCTATTTTATTTAAAAGGTTCCTCGATATCGTTGCTCATGGGAGTACGGAGTCGCGCCCGTACTTCGTCTTCTAAATTGAAGAATGGTTTGGTTTGGACAACTCTTTCCATTGCCTATTCAATCTAAGTTACAATTAATTTAAGTTGTAGAGTCAAGTTCGAGAGAGTAGTCTCGTTATGTTATTATATTATTATTTATCTTTGTCTTAATGTTTATTAGTATCATGTTAGGTTTTATATTTGTTTATTATGTAGTACTCAGCTTTACTGATTACGTGCTTTTGTTGTGTATGTCGATCATGGCTATGCCTTATTGATCCTGTGATGACCCATTTGGTGAGCAGCCTCCCGGGATCAATAGTGCATTGTCCATTTCAGGTTTGAAGATGATGCATCATGGGTCCGAGTGCGTGGAGAGCTTGTGTTTAACTTTACTACTTTATAGTTGTTTTAATTTGGTTGACTTTGGTTTGGTTGACTTTGACTTTGACTTTGGTTTTTGGAGTTTGACTTTTGGTTTACTAAGTTTATTATTTTCAAAGTTGTTTATTTATTTTCCGCTGTAAAATTCTAAATAAGCCGATACGTTATCACACAGGTGATAATGCTTCGGTAATTCTCTAAGTTTTATATTAAGAAGGTATTTTGGAAAATAGAGAATTGTCGGGGTGTTACAATTATGCTTGTGATGATCTGTGTTAAGACTCCTAAATTCACACTTATGGTGAATGGTTCTTTGACTGGCTTCTTTGAATCTAGAAGGGGGTTAAGGCAGGGGGATTCCATTTCTCCCCTTCTTTTTGTAATTTGCATGGAGTACTTGTCAAGGTTAATGAAGAAAATTCAGAGCAATCCTAGATTTAGCTTTCACCTTAGATGCAGGAAGGCTGAGCTGAACCACCTGATTTTTGCTGATGACATAATTTTGTGCTGTAGTGGTAAATTTCCAGTAGTATATACAATGTTACAAGCTTTTCAACTTTTTTCAGCAACCTCTGGTCTGAAGATCAATGAAAGTAAATATGATTCTACACAGCTGGGGTACGTAATGAAGATATAAGAAGAATTAAGGATGCTACAGGTTTTGCTCATAGTAGTCTTCCTTTTAAGTACCTAGGGGTACCTATTTGCTCAAGGAAAATCACAAATGCTGAGTGTAGGGGTATTGTAGAGAAAATGGTGGCAAGGATTAAGTTTTGGAGTAGTAGGAATCTATCCTATGCATGGAGACTTCAACTTATTAATTCTGTTTTAATAAGTATTCATGTGTATTGGGCCCAAGTTTTCATACTTCCTAAAGTTGTGTTGAAAGAAATAGCTCAAATTTGTAGAGCTTTTCTTTAGAGTGGGAATTGGTTTATTGGTAAGCCAAGGAACATCAAATGGCAAGACTTATGTACTTCCAAACAAACAGGGGGACTAGGGATCAGAGAGATTATCACTTGGAACAAAGCTGCACTTGCTAAGTATGTTTGGGCTATTAATGTCAAGCAAGACAATTTTTTGATAAAATGGGTCAATGAGGTCTACATCAAAGGTGGTGATTGGTGGGGTTATGTTCCACCAGCTGATAGTTGCTGGTATTGGACGCAAATCTGCAAGGTGAAGGAAGAGATGAAATTATTTTATACTCAGCAATAACTGGCCTCTATTACTCAGTACAGTATAAAGAAAATGTATAATAAGATGGTGGGTGAAAGAGAGAGAGTGAACTCGGATAATCTTGTTTGGAATAGGCTTGCATCCCTAAACATAGATTTATTTGCTGGTTGGTGATGCACAGAAAGTTAAAAACAGCAGATAAACTTGGACAAATGGGCCTCACAACCTCTGATCATTGTCAGCTATTGTGTGGCAGGTACAGGAACACATGAGCATCTCTTTTTTAGATGCAAGTATGCTGAGTCTATACTCAGTATGATTAAAAGATGGTTGAAAATCCACTACTCTGAAGATCTGTACGTATCAGATATTGATGTTATATATGAGAAACAGCAGAAGATCTTTTATAAGAAAGAAAGTTATAGGAGCTGTTCTGAATGGCTTGGTCTATTATATATGGTGGGCTAGGAATGAAGCAGTATAGAATCAGGTGGTTTGGACACCTGAAGTGATTTTTAAAAAGCTACAACAGCTGGTTATGAGACGAGTTCAATGTGTAATCCCGCAAAAAAACTTCAGTAAGAGATAGGAATTGGATTGAGGAAATTAGATTTGCTACTGCATAGGCAAACTGTATAGTTTTTTTGTAGTTTTCTCTTTTGTAAGGGAGTCTAACCTAGTTGGTTTGCCCTCTTAGAGATTACTATAGGTTGTATAATGTTTGTGATGTGAATATAACTCTCTTACTTAGCAAAAAAAAGTATGATTAGAGTATTTATAATGATAGATTTAGGGTTTAAAACAATGTTTTAAAAATTTTTATCCCGATTTTTTATTAGGAAAACCATCCATAATCAATTGTAATTGATTAATTTCGAAAATCACGTTTTTATAATTGGAAATAATTTAAAATTAGTTGATCAAGTTGCCCATGATTAAAGCATGCACATGTTTTATTTCTATATTTTAAAGATTATAATTGATTGAGAGAAGCTTGGTTAAAGGAGGGCCAATTAGATCGAAATCTTGGTGGCAAATGCATTGTAAGCAAACGACACGTGGCATTGGTAAAATTTAGGACGATTTTTGCTTTGCCAAATGGCGAGAACAAACATATGAACGACACATATTCTAATTTATCAAGGTTTATTAGTGTGTGAGTGTGTGTGTGTGTGTGTGTGTATGTGTGTGTGTGTGTGTATATATATATATATATACTAGCAATTTATGCACGCGATGCGTGCATGAATTTAAGGTTTTGTGCTTTAGGTTTTTAATCTAAAGGTTATTTGATAATTTTTCATATGGTTACAATATATCATATCACCCCTTTCCTTTATATTAAAGAGTTATGCACTTAGCTTGATATATTAAAGAGTTCATGATCAACATATAATTTTTCATGATCTTTAGGCTGTAAATAGATAAAAAAAACAGCGATTTCGTACATGACAATGTTCAGTGTGATTAAACGCAATATGTACAGAGCAATAAATTGCCAAATTTTCGACTGTATTTTGATTTGAAATTGTTTGATAGTTGTTAGATACCCGATTTGCACATAGTTGAATGAACTTGTTATAGGGACGATGGCGAATAATGAATGTATGTTCTGTAAGAATTTAATTTTATTGTAATTCAGATTTTAAGTAAAATAATGGTGTTTGTGTTGTATGGAGTAGTATTTTTGAATTGTAGTTTCAAGGTTTTTTTCCCCTTCATATAACAACTTTCCTCATTATTAAGAGAACTGGAATCAATGTTAAATGAAATATTTTTTGAAACATGTATTGATTGACAATTATGTCAAATAGATAATTATTGACTTATTGAATATGGTTGATTTTTTTCTTTTAAATTTATTCTTTATTAATAATTACATGATTTATTGTGTGAGTACGGGTAGGGGGTCATTTCATGTGGACACCATTTGCTCCCCCCTTCCCTTTGCCCAATTGCTATAAAAACTATTAATTTGAAAACTGGCTCGACGAGGCGAAATACCTTCTATCATTGAAAACTAGCATTTTTTGCACGCTATGCGTGCGTGTCACATTAACGTTCTTTTTTCTCAGTTAGTTATTCATTAGTGTTACAAAATTTTTTATTCGAACATACATTTATAATTATTTTTAATATACTAATATGTTTTTCTTGAAAAAATATTTCGTTGGTTTTCTTAGTTATTTGTTCATCATTATTGAAATATAGTATCGGGAGAAAGAAATATAAAACAGAAGAAAGCTTGTGCTCAAATAAAGTGGAAGAATTTGTGTATCAGGTTCACTGGCTCAATCGATGAATATTAATAAAGTGGAAGAGTTTGATTTATATAATAGAGATTACTAAATAATAATCAACATTTAGGTTTTAGAATATTATAAGTATAATTATTAATATGAAATTTATGTTTTTATTTTTTAATCTGATTGTGTCAATCAAGTTATATTGTCAATTTAATTTTTGATCAGATTTTTTCACACATTTGTAAGAAGAGGAAATTATTCTCCTTAATTTAATATTTAATTGAAATTTCAAATTTAATTCCATTGTCAACTTGTTCAATATATATGGCAAATAGGAAAAAGAAAAGATTATTTTATATATAGAGTTTTTTGTCAGAAATAACCTTTTAAAACCACTTTTTTGCGAAAAACAACCTTTTAAAAGTTTTTTTGCAACTTACAACCTAAACCCAAAATTTTTGCGAAATGAAACCTTAAACCAATTTTTTTTTGCGAAATGAAACCTTTTTTTATTTTCAGTCATTGACAGTTAACTTTCTCTCATTGACCGTTAACTCTCCTCTTTATTTCCTCACTTCTCACACTCCCCTCTCTCTACTCCACTAGCACTGCAGAAAATCCCCTTTTTTCAAAACAAAATTGACTTTTAAATTTTTACCATCTTCATCTTCTTCCTCTGTCACAATCATCTCAAAATCAACTGTTTTTCCTGCTCATCCTTCCACCATGGAAGACCTTAAACTTTCAGTCTCTGGCCTTCCTATGCTTTCCTGCCATTACATTCAAAAAGGAGGTTTATTGACTCGTCCTCCTTTTCCTTCTTCCACCTTAATCTCTCTCCTCAAAGATGCTCTTTCAACGAGTTTAACTCACTTTCCTGCTCTCGCTGGCCATTTCACCACTGATTCACTCGGTTATATTTATATCACTTGCAACAATGCCGGAGTTGACTTCGTTCATGCCGTCGCTAAGAACACCATTGAAGGGGGGACAAGAATTCTGGTGAGCATTTACTCAGCTACTGATTCTAGAATTTGCAAGCCACGAACTTTCTCGCCGAATTATCATGTGTCCAAGAAGTCCTTGTTGCCAATGCAAACCCGCACTCACATTTCACCATTGTTGAAGTGGAATAGAAATTTCAGATTTTGGTGAGCAAGAACCCTAATTTTGTTTTTGGGGAAGAAAGCTTACAGTTTTTGGTGAGAATGAGAGGGAAAGAGAAATGAGAGGGAAACACGGGGAAAAAAAAGGAGGGAACGAAAAAACTGACGGTCAACGCACAATATTTAACAGCCAAGGTTTCATTTCGCAAAAAAATTTGAATTTAGGTTGTAAGTTGCAAAAAAACTTTTAAAAGGTTGTTTTTCGCAAAAAAGTGGTTTTAAAAGGTTGTTTCTGACAAAAAACTCTTATATATATGACAATTTAAATTCATTATGGGTATATCCGACATTTTGTAAGGGGACACCATCTTCCGCCCCCCTTCACTTATACTCCCTTCGTTTCTTTTTAATCTACACACTTTCCTTTTTGCTTAGTTTCTTTTTAATCTACACACTGTTGCTTTTTCTATTATTGGTAACATGTCCCATCTACTTTCTCCTATTTTTCCACCCATGGCATTCACTTTTTAATATTTTAACCCACTTTTTAGTTTCTCTCTCACACTTTTCAGTTTCTCTCTCCACCTTTTCAATTTCTCTCTCATACTTTTGTACTTCCTTCTTGGTTCTCCCCCAAATGAAGTGAGTAAGGCTATGTTTAGTTCACCTTGTTTTTACTGATCTGAACTTATCTGATCTGATCTGAACTTCTTTTTTCTGATATGATCTGATCTGAATTTATATGATATGATCTGAACTTATCTGATCTGATTTGAACTTATCTTTTATAAAACATATTATTACTTTGTATTTCATTACTAGTATTACTATTACTATCATTTTATTACTACGCACAACTTTTAATAATAATAATATAAAAATAATAATAATAATAATAATAACAATAATAATAATAATAATAATAATAATAATAATGATAATAATAATAATAATAATAGCATAATTAGTTTTTTCTGAAAAAGAACACAGAGTATATCAACATACAATTAAAAATTAAAGAACACATATTTTGGGTTAAAAAAAATATTGTTTATTGTAAAAAGAACATATTGTTCATGTGTAAGGTCTGTTTATAATAAGAATTTAGGTAGTAATGAAAGACCATATAATGATAATAAAAAAGAACATATATTGAAAGAGCATACAAAATATATTTAAAGAACACATTCTAGAAATAAAAGATAGATGTCCCCTCAATTTTTTTTTGAAAGATAGATGTTATTTTTTTATTGATGACATGTTTGGATTTAATTAACAATATTTTTTTTGTTATATCAATTGATTGTTCTTTTTTCATTATAAATAAACCTATAAATATATATAATCATATGATCTTGAACAAATTTTTTAAATATTCTTCTTATATCGTTTTCATGTTCTATATAAACTTTGTTTTTAAAGATAAGTTGAAATCCCATGTAGGGGGGAAATTTGAAGGTGATGCCAACACCATTAGGTTATTCTTGCTACTTATGTTTTATACTCCCTCTGTTTCTTTTTGTTCTTCCTATTTTGACTTCCACATTTGCCAATGCACGTCTTTGACCTTAAATATCTTTCATTGTGTATTAGTAAAAATTATAATGATTAAATATTAATAAAGTACTCGTTGAGACGAATCAAACAAGACCCTACATGACTATATTTTTTATCATATGTTGAAAATAATTTAGAAGATTCTCTTCAATTGTGAATAGTGTCAAGATTCTAAATAGGAATAACAAAAGAGAACGGATGGAGTATAAACTAATAACATATACTTTGTATCATTCTGCCAAAATTGTTAAAAAAAATAAACATCATATACTATTATCATGTTCTTTACATGTACACCAACATCGCATATCAAAATTGTTAATTAGAACAAATATAAAAAAGAACACGTACAAATGCATAATAACATTATTCTTCTTGAACACAAATAGCTTGAAATAGTGATAATAATGACATGTATAATAATAGCAATGACATTAATTATAATTACCAATATTAAATATTAATAAGTACAACAACGACAATAATAATAATAATCCTTTTGAACAAATGTACTAGTAAATAGTAGCAATATTAATAGTAATAGTAATCGTATAAAGTAATACTAATAATAATAATAATAACAATAATAATAATAATAATAATAATAATAATAATAATAATAATAATAATAATAATAATAATAATAATAATAATAATAATAATAATAATAATAATAATAATAATAATAATAATAATAATAATAATAATAGCGTTATTAATACTAATAATCATAATAATCATCATAATAATCATGATACCAATAACAATAATAACAACAATAATAATAACAATAATAATGAGTTTCACAAATTATCTAGTAAGACTGCCTAACTTTAACATTAAAGTTAGACCAGCCCAGGCCCAATTCTAATAGAGAAGCCCGACCAACCCCAACCCAGCTTCATTCTGCTCATCTCACCTCACCTCACGATCACGAGTGTCTGCTCATCTCACCTCTTTCTCTCTACTTTCTCAGTTTCTCCTCCTATTTTATTAACTCATTCTCGTTCGTCAATGGAATCGAAAATTTGGGAGGATTTTTGGTATTTGTTAAATTAGGGTTTTTGGATACTGAATTAGAAGGATGATGAAGGTGTGTTCGACATTCAGACGAAATTCGAGGTTTGGTTTGTGTTAATTTCGATCTTATTTCTTCCATTTCATTTTTAGATCTGTTTGTTTTTGTTTGTGAGTTTGATTATGATTTCGTCGATTATACAGACTCTTGAGATTATGATTTAGTTGATTATACAGACTCTTGTGGAGTGGTTTTAAACACTTGAATTGAATGTCTTGTATTCAATTTCGAGTTTTAGTTACTTCCTAATGACGCAATTTTAGTAACATTTGCTTGTTAATTTCAGTTTTTCTTTTTGATGAACATTTGCGAGTTGAATTCTTTCATTCGTGGTGATTTTATGGAATTGTGATCATTTAAGTAGTTGAATTCTGTGTGATTTTGATCCTGCATTTTGTCTATTACGTTGTATTTGTAATGATGATTTGGTTAATTTTTGAGAATCTTGTATAGTGGTTTTGTTGATTCTTATACTTTGGACGCTTTAATTGAATATCTTGGATTAAATTTTGTGGAGTGGTTTTGTGGAATGGTGATTATATTGCTGATTTCGAATCATCATCCACTTGTTTGTAATTTTCCATCTCTGATTTTGTGGAGTGGTGATTATATTGATGAACATCTGATTTTGAGTTGCTCTGTTCCATTGTACTGCATTGCATTGCAATTGAGTACATCGCCGGGCGCCGTATTCATCGGCCATTGTGCGGCCGGGTTGCGGTCCCGTTTCGAACATCTCCTGCTTCTCCTCAACCTGTTGCAGTTGCTTTCCCCCCACCTATTTCAACCACTCCTCCTTCTTCTGCTTTGCCCCCTTCTTCCCCTCCCACTTTTTCTCATAATACCTCTTTTGAATTCAATTGTCTTTCGCCCCTCAACTCTCTTTCTCCCCTTGTTCAATTCTCAACTCATAATGTGATTCATTCAATCCCTCTTTTTTCTTTTATTTTGTTTATTATTCATTGATTGAATTGGCTGCATTGTAATCGTTTTGTTGGATTGAGTTGTCTATTGCTCTCATGTGTTCAACATGTTCTGCATTTTGTACTCATTGATTGAATTGGGTGCATTGTAATTGTTTCGTTGGATCGAGTTGTCTGTTGCTCTGATGTGTTCAACATGTTCTACATTTTGAAGTTTTTTTTATGTGTGTTTTGGGGGTCATTGATCTTATATTGAACATATTATGGCAATGCTTTGTTCTTGGTTGTTTGCTGAGTTTTAGCAGTGTGTTGCTTTATTCGTTTGAATTAAATTCAGATGTTTCTGTTGTTGCTGAGTTTAATGTTGCATCGAGGTCTTTGGTTGTACTTAGTATGTTGGCTTTTTAATTTTTTTTTATCTTAGTCCCTTTTTGTCTTATATTAGTCTCTTTATGGAATAAATTGGTCACCTAATAAACTGTCATGATGTCTTTTGTATTGTTATTGATTTGTGGCAGAAAATAATGTTGTTGATCGATTCTCCGGTGATTGCATCCGGCAAGTCAGGCTCGTTGACTCATAACTCGTCCTCGAGTATGCGAAGGCGCCGAAGTTCGTGCCGAAGAAGCCGAGCATGAAACAAAGTTAAAGAATGCTAGATTGTTGTAGCTTCTTGAATGATTATAGTGGTCACATGATGATTTATGTTGGTGACACAATGGTTATTGTTGGTCACTTTTTTTTTTTTTTTTTTACATTTAGGAACCCACACATGTAATTGAAGTGACATTTTGTTAGTGATTATGGTAATAAATACATTTGGTTCTTTCCATTTCACATTTGAAGTTTCTCAGTTATTATTATATATTTTGTCATTTAATTTCTTAAATATTCAGTAAATAGATTAAAGTGGGCACCAATTAGCTTAAATTAGGTACCAAATGAATTTAAATAGTCACTTATTGAAATATATTAGATGTTCAGCATTGTGTTTTTTAAATTAAAGTAATGAGCAAATGAATAGGTGACTATTTTGAATAAGCATCAAATGGATTAAAGTAGTCTTTAATTGGAAGAAATCTAAAGTCAACATGGAATAGTGACTAATTGGCATATCATGGTCTCTAATTGACATATAACAGTCACTTAAGAACCTAAAACTTACTGATCAACATAACTTGTAATTAGAACCTAAAGTTGAGTACCACTCAGCATAATTGTGTAAAATAACAAACCAGTGGTAATTGTTTTGTTTGTACTTCTACTAATTACATAAAGTTCTACTTCTGTTCAAACCTAATCAATCATCACTATTAGTAACCAAATCAGTTTTTGTTCAAACTACTTTCTTGGAGAGGATCTAGTTGTTGGTTCGGATTCCTTCACAGGAGAGCTTTGCTTTGGGGGAGATGGATTTTGCAGCTTTTGTAGAACTACAGTGGCTGTGTTGGGTATATCTTGGTGTCTTTTCGATCTCCTGCAAAACGCTTGATTAGCTTCATCTGCTTGCTTGGTGGGAATTTGAGGTTGTTGTTTTTGTGGCTGTGAAATCATATTATACAGCAAATTCATTTAAAGTGAAAACCAAATGATTCAAAATGCTTACAGAAAAAATAAAGTGGCTACCAAAGAACTTAAACTGGTCACATAAGGAAGTAAACTAATTACTTGATGAAATAAATTACCAGAAAATTAAGCATCTTTCAAATAACAAGAACCCAAATGACAATTCATTAGGAGAGCAGTATGTTGCAATGAGAACTTGTTTAGCATTATAGAAGAATTAGGAAAGCAGTAAGTAATTGAATTTGAAACTTCTCACTGAACGGATGGAGAATTGAGTTAAAGTGGTCACAAATAAACCTAAACTGGTTACTAAATGAGTTAAAGTGGATACTTAATGCCTGTAACAGTTTCAGTTTCATTTGTAGTCTTGTTAGTGTCCACAAATTATAAAGGAGTCTCAAATATGATAATAAGAAACTAATTAACAATCAAGTTATAGTGGATACTAAATTATTACTTTTTTAAGGGAAAAAGAGAACTTAACGTTGAATAAAAGAGTCACAAATATCCGAAGCTACAACATCAGCTATGAAATCTGGACAACTCCCTACCCAACACCGCTCCCCCATCTCTAACGGAGAAGACTTGGCAAGAAGAAGAGCCACAACATGACTCCCTCCTAACATGACTCCAACTAACAGAATGAAAAACAGAACTCAAACTAAAGATATCATTACAAACTAATGCCAAAGAAGAGACATTAGCTACCCCTCTATGTAAATAATTAATCACACCTGGACAATCACAACTACTGTACTACAAGGATTCTAACATTCACAATGTTCCTATACTAGCATATATCATTTCTAACACCTCAATTTCCGACTTAAGCATCAAGATACACATGACAAGAAAAGAAAACACTAAACCATAAAAATACAAACAAACAAAGAACAGAAACAATTGAATTGAACAATAAAAAAACTCAGGCACAATACCTGCTGGTTGTACTCCCACCACCAAATCATCAAAGCTAGACATCCCCTTACCAGCTCCTTTCGAACCGCCCACCGACCTCGATGATTGATTTTCCTTCTTCCCCAACCCCCCAAAAGATCATCAAATGCATCAACCTTCTTTGCAGAAGAAGAAGATGAGGATGAAAAGATATCCTCATACTTAGCAGAGCTAGGCCCGTCTTCATCGTAAACCGACTTATCCCAGCTTGCATTCTCCTGCTGCACGCCTGCTGCTATCATAACCCCATCATCATCTCTGATAACCACCCCTAAGCTCACCACCCCCTCCCGACGGAAAGCCGCATCACAGTTTATCTTCACCACACCTAGTGAAGGAGGTACCCACGTTGTAGGAGGATGTGGCAGCTCCGTCTCATTCTTTTCATTCGCCACCAAAAACGCCTCGTAGTATGTTAAAACCCCCGCCACAACTTCACTATAGCACACCCCAGCACACCATGGCTATTTTACATAGCTCCTCCTCACTCACATACATACTTAATTGGAAAAATTGTTTTAAATAAGTTAACCTTTGCGTGGTCTTCCAATTTCAAGTCTAACTTTTGATTATTCCTAGTCAAGTCAACTTTGTAGCACCATTAACTTTAATTAGGTAAAATGACCTGTAACCTGATAAACTGGTAAATAAAAAGTTTGACTTTAAATAAACCCATTGACCCACCCTCCACCACCCCCCACCCCAGGCTCCCCCTCTCCCCCCACCTCGTCGACCCTCCCACCACCCCACCCCAGCCAGCTCCCCCCCTCCCCCCCCCACCCCCGTCGACCCTCCCCACCACCCCCCATCCCAGCGGCTCCCGCAACCCGTCGACCCTCCCACAGCTCCCCCACCCCCGTCGACCCTCCTGCAACTCCCCCACCCATGTCGACCCTCCCGCAGCCTCCCCACCAGTGTCGAATCCCCCTCCCCTCTAATTTCCGCTTCGGGGCGTTCACTTCCACGAAAAACACCCACCCCCAAGCAGCCCTACGAGTGACGAAGAACAACGAAGATGAGAACAGGGGAGAAACTAGGGTGGGGGCCGCTGCGGGGGTGGGAGCTTCGGCCGCACAGGCCGGGAGGGTGGGGGCTTCGAGGCTGCGTGGGCTGCGTGGGGGTGGGGAGGGGGGGGGCCGCCATGGTGGGGGATGCGAGGGCGGGGAAGGGAAGGGTGGGGGTGGGGGCTGCGAGGGGATGGGGAGGGGGTGGGAGTGGGGCTACGAGGGGATGGGAAGGCGTAGGGGCCGCCATGGTGGGGGATGCAAGGGCGGGGAGGGGAGGGGTGGGGGGTGGGGCCGCCATGGTGGGGGATGCGGGGAGGGGAGGGGGGTGGGGCGGGGCTGCGAGGGGATGGGAAGGCATGGGGGGCCGCCATGGTGGGGGATGCAAGGGGGCGGGGAGGGGAGGGGGGGGGGGTGGGGCCGCCATGGTGGGGGATGCAAGGGGAGGGGGGAGGGGAGGGGGGGGGGTTGGGCTGCGAGGGGATGGGGAGGGGTGGGGGGGCCGCCATGGTGGGGGATGCAAGGCTAGGGGAGGGGAGGGGGGGGTGGGGGTGGGGGTGGGGGCTGCGGTGGTATGGGTAGGAGGGGTGGGTGTTGGGTTTGGTGGGGTGGTAACTTTGTTGTAACCTGTGATAATGGGTAAAAAAAACCACTAACCTAAATTTGGCTTAAATGATGGTAATGTTGGCTTATTTCTGGATTTTCAAAAGTTAGACTTGAAATTGGAAGACCACGTAAAGGTTGACTTATTTAAAATATTTTTTCCTACTTAATTTGCACCACAACTCCACAAATGAGTCCAATTTGCGGTCACCAATACACGCCTCAGCCAAATCCAACTCCTCCCACACCACCCGCGCCTTTTGACAGTAAACAAGGGCATGTAATTCATTCCCCACATGTCCATCACAACCACTACATTCTTCACTCAAGCTTTGCAAACGGACAACTAGATCCTTGTAGTGATCACAAATAGATAAAAACTTACTGCCAAAACTGATCACCAATCATGTTTAGGTTAAATGACTTAAAGTGATTCCAAAATGACTTAAAGTGGTCACCAATCAAGTTATAGTAGCTACTAATGTATCTAAATGCAAGTTTTGTTTACATTTTATGAAAATGCAAGTTTTTGATATTATTTCACTACTATCTCAAATGAGTATTCTGTATTCCTCTCACTCGATCTCAGATGTTCTGTTTAGAAAATGTATACGATATTCTTAAGCTTGGTAAATAATAATTTCTTCTGTTAATTCCACAAAAAAGATGTGGAAAACCTTAACTACAATTGAAAAACAGGACAATCTACACAATTTGCAGAATAAAACAATCAGAATATCGGTAAATTCAAAACAATTCAGCAAAAAAGAGGACGATTGAATACAAATCATCAAAATAATTAATCCTGCTGCAAAATTCCACTGGAAGTTGCAAGAAACAACGAGAATCAATGAAAAATGGCAAGAGAACACAACATTGCTAACTTAGGGCTTGGAATTTCCACATAAATCACAAAAAGAACATTCAATGATCGCAAATAATCCAAAATACAAAGGAAATTAAGCGTCGAAATTAGAAAAAATCACCTTTAGTAGACAATGTTAATTGATCAAGGCTAGAATCAATGACTTTCTCCATAGTTTTACCACCACGATCATCCGGCTAAACAGTCTGAGGCGTCGCTTTTTCGAAACTGCGGCCATTGCAAGAGATTTGGAAGCTCGTTTTTTCTCTCTCCACCGTAGAATTTGGTACTCCTCCCCACGATCTCGACTTTTCTCTCTCCTCCCCTGAGCCTTGTACAAAACAATCAATATGGCTGTGTTTTTTTTAATTTGCAATATGGGCTGATTAGCTCATATTGTTTGGGCTTGGGCTTGTCTAATTATAATGTTATAATTAGGCAGTCTCTTGCAAGACGAGCTGAATAAGTTTTTAAATATAAGCATGATCTGAACTGATATGATCTGATTTGAAATAAGAAAAAATAAGGTGAACTGAACGTAGCCTAAATTAAAAAGAAACAAAGGGAGTATAATATAGATAGTTCTATTTCTGAAGAACCAAACAAATCACCACACAAAATATAAGTTACTGCGCTAGCAAGAGGAGTATGCCAGTTTTACTGCGGCAGGAAGAGGAGTATGCGAGTTTCTTTAAAAAAAATACCGAATCAATTACACAATTATTAGTTGAAAACGAGAAAAATTAAAGTGTGAAAGGTAATTGGAAGTTGAAAAGGCGAAAAATTAATGACAAGGCGACGATCCAATGGACGAATTAGTGCTCAAAGCCCAAAGGCCATGTAAAAGGTTTCTTCTCGTACACAATTTAAAATTCCTTCCTCCCTAAGTATTTTCTTTCTTTTTGCTTATAAATAAGCAAAACACTGTGTTTCTCTGTACTTCACTTCCACATAATTTTACTCTTCTTCCTTTCATTCATTTTGATATTCTTAGAGGAAGAATTGCGAAAGAAACTCCAACAATGTCTATGGCTGCCGCAAAACAACACATTGAAGAGATTAGGAAGAACAGATTTTGGATTGGTGTTCGCAAAAATCCTCTCAGTCAGTCATTAAGAATGGCTGTTAAATATCTCTCTGCTGAACTTTACTCTAAAGATGTTCATTTTCTCATGGAATTAATCCAGGTTTTTTTTCTTCTTATTATTTAATTATTTTATTTGCATTTGCATTTGCGTTTTGGGTTTTAGTTTCTTTTTTCTGGACAGTTTTTCTTTCATTTTGATGTCAATTAGTAGGGTTTTTATGATATGATCATTTACACATATTTGTAAATTTTCCTTTTCTTTTTGTTCTTTAATTTGGCACAATCTTGGTAGTGTATGTGTATGGTGATATTTGAGATCATGAATGGTATTTTCCTTATTCGTAGGTTGGTAGATTGGCGGGATTCTTTTTATAGAAAATCTACCAAGTAAATAAAAAAACCAACAGAAGATTTTTAATTAGAGCCACTACAATTATTTAATGTCAGCCTTCTATTAGTGACTTATCTATCTATTGATTTCTTTGACCTTTAAAACATTTAAAAATTTCCATAAAGACTAGGTGAACAATTAATTGTGAATTTGTTAATATATAACTGTTAGTTTAATTATAAAGGTTGATTGAATGAAGGACGTAGATTTGAGATTAAAATTGAATAGTCTAGATTAAACAAGTTATCATGGTTACAACAAGTTATCATGGTTACAATTTTGTTATAGTCATTGTAAAATTATCCCCAATGGAAGCATTTAAATAGGAAAAATAATACTGGGTTCGTTTAACAATTATCTTTTGTTTAACAATATTGTCAGTGGATATAGGAAACATAACTACCTTGACGAAGTGTAGGAATAGGGAGGGGAAAATGGATAGCATGTAATTATCCTCTGGTTTCTCAGTCTGTTGGCTTATGTTAAACAAAAAGATAATTAGTATAAAAAATAGTTTTAAAAATTTGTTTCAATCACTAAAACAAAGATATTTTAACAATTTAAATATTAATTATATAGTGATATTTTAGCTATTTTAGGGACACTGAAATCCTCATGTTTTTTTTTGAGGGGACACCGAAATCCTCACGTGTTCCTTTAGGTTGTGTTTGGATACCATAATTTCATTTCAAATAGTGGAATTCAATTCCATAATTTGAATTACTAGAATTTGGAATTTCAAGTCTTGTGTTTGGGAAAATTGAGAATTTCAAATTTGGAATTTCAAGTCATGTTCCTTGAAATTAGATGTGTAGTGCCAGAGTGAGCCAGACCATCAATTCTTAAGCCATTCAAACTATTCAACAACTTGTGAACAAAATAGTGCTTCCTTTTCACTCGAATTGCAATTTGTTTTTTTTACAAATCAAAATCAAAGTTTTTACTTTGAATTATAACCCTTATTTTTGCCCCAATTGATTATTTAGAATGAAAAATTCTGATTTTACGTTACCAAATTGTCAAAATTGTTAAATTTAGATGAAATTGAAGCTTTAAAACTTGAAACTTGCTTCAAATCAAGCAAAAACAATTGCAAACACCCAAATTTGTTTCCAAATTGCTCAAAATTGAGATATTTTACGGTGGTGCAATTGAAGAATCACGACCTTAAGAATTGAGAAGCCAATGACAATGGTGAAAAGCGAGAATCATGGTGGCAGCACAATGATGGTAACGAAGGAGAGAGAGAGTTGTGGTGGTTGGGGGCGGTGGTGGAGAGAGAAAAAGATCTATGGATGATGAACACATTAGAAGTGGTAGATAAAGGAATTGAAATGACGTAAAACTAGGTGTAATTTGAAATTCATAAAGTTGTACTCATTTTTGTAGTAGTTTGGATTTGGGCCAAATACAAATCCAAATTCTTAAATTATCCAAACAATACATTTGACCCAATTCCTGGATTTCAAATGAAATCCATTAATCCAAACAAGCCATTATAGAATAGAGATTTTAGTTCGTGTTCCAAATTATTCTTTGCAAATAAAGTCACTTGTGCAAGTACCATATTAGAGCCCTACCTTGTTTATCTTTGTGACAAACAAATATTGTTTATCAAATGCATTTTGTAAATAGAAGTGACTAATACTTCCTCTGTTTTTTTTAGTTGCAACATTTGCCTTTTCACATTTACCGAGACACTTATTTGAACGTTAATATCTCATATTGGGTGTAACAAGACCCTACTTGACTATGTTTTCTCTTATATAATGGTGCGAGATTACTTAACAAAGTTGGTTGATGAATAGTGCCAAAAAGCAAATGTTGTAACTAAAAAAAACAGAGGTAGTATATGGCAAATTCTTAGGTGCTCCCGGGAGCATGTAAAATTATGTGCTCTCAAGTACATTTTTTTGCACATTAATCACATATTTTGTTTAAATGAGCAAAATATAAAATATGCAAAGATAAAATATACTATGGAGGCTTTGCTAATATAATGTAGTACAAGTTACAAGTTATTTTTTTCTTTGAGAAGTTCGATTTACTTTAATATTCTCAAAGAGGTAAAGTGTTTTGTTTGCTTTTACTAGTATATACTATATAGGCTAACTTTAAACAAATTCATTCATAATACACCCGTGCGTAACATGCACATGGTACACCTAATATTGATTTTTGCTCATTTGCTTATTTGAAATTCTCCTTTCTAATACATTTTGCTCATTTGGATTATTTTAATTGAGCAATGAGCAAAAAAAACCTTCGGTGTACCATGCTACACCAGGGTGTTTGATAAAATTTATAACTTTAGACTTATTTACACCATTGCCCCTTGTTATACACTCTTCATTCATCACGGAGATAAACCGGTAATTTTCTTATTTATTAAAGGTGGGCACTTGGTGATACTAGTGCATATTTGGGGATGCGTTAGGATTTGGTGTTTAGGCTATATATACTTTTGCTTGTTAAGCATAATTTGATCGTGGAATACATTCTTTCTGGTTATTATTAAAATTTGAATTGTAATAAATTTTTCAAATGTTGAAAAAAAAATTAGATCAATTTAGTTGAGATTAGTCGTATTCCTAAAATTTTAGCTATTATAAATTAGATCAGATAAGGAAAAATTAATAATATTGCACCTTCTTGTAAGTTAATTTTTTTTAATAACTTCTAATTTTATAGGAGTTCTGGCTTGGAAAAAATATTTAAATGGGATGGAACTTGGAAAAATCACATCAACAAACTGAACTAGGAAAAACAGATTTGATGTTCATCTAGAAAGAAAAGTCATTTCATAATACAGAATCAAATTAGATAAGATCACATCAAATTAACTATATTCAGCTAAAGTAGTGTGGAAGTTGGAATTTTTGGAAAATAAGATGGTTCTATAGCTCTTATTGCTAAGAGGTGAATAAAGTAGTAGTATTAGCAATCTTTTTGGGTTAAAATGTGTCTAATTCGTAATGTATGTAGTATAATTAGTTATCCCCTAGTGTATAACTTTAACAGTATAAAATGTGACAAATGTTTTTGTAGCTTTATGTTGTAATGTTGTCCTCTCATATTGAGCAATAATTTGATACTTGTATACTATAATGCAGAATGCTGAAGATAATGTGTACCCAGAAGGAGTTGAGCCATCATTGGAGTTTTTGATAACGTCTCATGATCTCACAGCCACAGGAGCTCCTGCTACATTGTTGATTTTTAATAATGAGAAGGGCTTTTCTAGGAAAAATATGGAATCAATTTGCAATGTTGGTGATTCTACCAAGGCTGGCAATCGCAAATGCGGATATATTGGAGAAAAAGGTACCTCTTGCTAATCCAAACTTATAAATTGTAATGTGATCACTTTATATGGTTGATCATTTTGAGTCATATAGAATATACTTCGTTTATGTGGCAACAGTACTACAACAGGAGTCCTATAATCTTGGTTTAGCGTATAATATGTTGCCATTGAGAGCATAATTGTTCTGGGAGTAGTAACAATAATAAGTTCAGTGACATAGGCAGATACAATTTATGTGACATCCACTGAAGTATTACCATGCAATTCTTAAACTTTCTAGTTCATTCTCCTCCCATCCTTAGAAGGCATATGTTATAAATTTTGGCTCCTTTATCAAAGCATCATTGGTCACTTGTATGAAACATGTAGTGCATTAGTGGTCCATATATTTGTTATATTTAGTCAATTTTAGTTGATATATGAGCTTTGACTCTCTTAAATTTTCATTTCGATGTCTAAATGATATTACCATTTATTAAGCTGCACAGTGTTGAAGGAGTTTTGTCTTTGTACATGTGATGTATAATTGTAATAAGATAGAAAAGGTGTTAATCATCCTAAGGTCATGCTAACGAAGCTGGTAGATTGTTTTAGATAATTTGGGTTAATGCAGTCTTCTCAAACCTACTAGAAGTGTTTTAATCCACAAGACAGTAAATGATATAAGCTTTTTATGTTTGCTTGGTAATACCTTTTGCACAGTAGTATCAAAAGCAAACCATAATTGAATTATTACTTGTATAATTGTGTATGTACTTATTTCCAAGGCGCTTATTATTAATGAAATCGATTTTGTGGTCTTTTGCTCAGGTATTGGGTTCAAGAGTGTGTTTCTGTTAACAGCTCATCCTTATATTTTTAGTAACGGCTACCAAATCCGATTCAGTGAAGTACCTTGTCCAGAGTGTGATATTGCCTACATAGTGCCTGAGTGGGTGGACACCAATCCCTCCATCTCCGATATCCAGAAAGTATATGGTCGTAATGGAACCCTTCCAACTACTACGCTAGTATTGCCTTTGAAGGCTGATAAAGTTAAAGCTGTCAAGGAGCAGCTTTCAAGTCTCCATCCTGAGCTACTTTTGTTTCTCTCGAAGATCAAGCGTCTTTCAGTGAAGGAATACAATGAGAATCCATCCCTGAATACAATACGAGCTATTTCTATCTCTACTGAACGAGATTTTGTTGCAAAGAAAAATATTGATGCTGAGTCATATACGGTTCATCTGACGGCAGAAGAAGAAGGCGTTGAGTCTGAAGGTGAATGTGGCTACTTTATGTGGAGGCAGAAGTTTCCTGTCAAAAAGGAGAACAAAGTAGACAAAAGAAGGGAACTTGAGGAATGGCATATTACATTGGCCTTTCCATATGGCAAGCGTCTGAATAGAGGAATGAGCTCTCCTGGAATTTATGCATTCCTTCCTACTGAAACAGTTGCAAACTTTCCTTTTATCATGCAAGCAGATTTTCTTCTGCCATCATCACGAGAAACTATTTTGTGGGATGACCTATGGAACCAAGGGATTCTCGACTGCATTCCTACTGCTTTTATAGATGCATTTGTCTCTCTCGTCAGAACGAGAGAAGATGCGCCTGCTTCCACCCTGGCATCCATGTTTGCTTTCTTGCCTTTGAACACCTCCTGCCACCGGAAGTTGAATATGATCAGGGACTCCATTAAAATAAAACTGCTTCAAGAAAATGTTATTCCATCTGAATCGCACTCTAGCCAGAAGATATTCCACAAACCTCAGGAAGTCTGCAGGCTAAGTTGTTCTTTTTGGAAGATATTGCTTAAGGCAAAGCAGGAAGGGATAAAATTGCACAATCTTTCATCTCAAGGAAAACATATATTGCACTCTTCTTTTGATCAAGACAAGTACAATGATGTGCTCAATTTCCTTGATGTGAAGTATGTTGACAATGAGTGGTACCCAAAGTGCATCCAGAGTTGTAATCTTGTCTTGGGCGTAGGGGAGGACATTTATATTGAGTTGCTTCAATTCATTGCGACAAATTGGTCATCACACTTCGACAAAACTGCAATGAGACGTATACCCCTCCTGAAGTATGTTGCTGCTTCAGGAGACTTATCTCTTCTAAGTGTACACGAAGCAGCTAATCAGTCTAGTGGTCCAGTTTTGTGTCAATCGCAAGATGTGCATCATATGTCATGGTTGATACAATGGAGCAAAGAATTTGGATCTGCGGCAGGTCTACTTTTCTTACCTGAGAAGATGCAGAAGGGTTGCTCAAAAGTGGAAGGTGTATTGATCTGGTTGAGAGATTATGTGAAAGTTAAGACCCTTAGTGTTTATGAATACGCATCTCTACTTCAGAACTCTCTCAATAACAGCTGCAGGATGATATTTGCTTTTGCTCATTTTCTGTATCACTCGTATTCAGCTGGTTTTTTGAGTAAGCTAGAGGGAGAAGAATTATGTGCTGCAATGCCACTGGTGAACAGTTATGGAGGTGTATCTGTGAGAAGAAAGGGAGTATTAGTTCCTGCTAACGGGAGCAAATGGGTGGAGCTGATAGGTGGTTCTAATCCTTGGGGAGACCAGGATTATGTGGTTCTATCTGATAATTATTTGCATTATGGGCAGTATGCCGGTCGTTTTACTCAAGGAAAGGAACTGATTAAATTCCTTGTTAGGTATGCCAGTGTTTCTGATATTCCTGACTTGTGTCCTCCAGATGCTGCCTTCCCTACAGTATATGGGCCATTGACAAAAGAAAATGTTTTCTTGCTGTTGGATTGGATTAGAAAGCTAAGATCTAAGGGAATCAAAATGCCTGATAAGTTTTTGAGCTGTATAAAGAATGGAAGCTGGTTGAGGGTAAGAATGAGTGGCTCTCCTGTTTATAGACCACCTAATCAATCATTTCTTTCTAGTTCAAAATGGGGGAGTTTGCTGCAGAATGGTTCTGAAATGGTTGATATCCCCTTGGTTGATCAGCGCTTTTATGACTCTAAATTAAGTGATTATCAGGAAGAACTAAAAGCGATAGGGGTGATGTTCGAATATAATCAAGCATGTGAATTCATTGGGCAGCATCTCATGTCTTTGGCTGCCCAGCAGAATTTGACTAAAACCAAGGTAATTGCAATGCTTAATTTCATCAGATTCTTGAGAGAGAAATATCTTTCGGTGGAGGAGATTGTCAATAGTATAAAAGAGGTGAAATGGGTAAAGACATCGTGTGGTGACAAGTCCCCAGTTGAAACTGTTCTCTTTGATGACAGTTGGAAGTCTGCTTCAGCAATCAGCCAGATTCCCTTCATCGATAAAGAATATTATGGAGCCGATATTCTCAAATACAAGGAAGAGCTCAATCTGCTTGGTATTATTGTGGGTTTTCAGGGAAATTACCGGATAGTACTCAACCATCTTAAACCTTCAGCAAGCTTGAGTAATCTAGAGCCTGACCATCTCATTTTTGCTCTCAAGTGCATTTGTTCTTGTTCATCAGAAAATCTCATCACTGCAATGGGAAATGCTAAGTGCATAAACACGAATGTTGGCTTCAAGCATCCCCGTGAATGTTTCCTATATGATAAAGAATGGGGGTGCATATTGCAGATCTTAGATGGTTTCCCATACGTCGATGACAGCTTTTATGGGAGCAAAATATTTAAGTATAAAGAAGCCTTGAAGAAAATCGGTGTGGTTGTTGATTTTGATGATGCAACTAAAGTATTGTCTAAGAAGTTCAAGGAACGAGCTTTGACTCATTCCATAAGCAAAGACAATTCTCTCTCACTCATCTCATGTTACAGAAAGTTAACGGATGCAGAGTGCTCCATTCCTTCTGAACTCAGAGCATGTATTGGGGAAGCTAAATGGTTAAGAACTCGCCTTGGTGACTGCAGGTCGCCCGAGGATTGCATCTTGTATGATGGAGATTGGCAAGCTATCTCTAGGGTCACGCTGCTTCCCTTTCTTGATGATAGGGAGAGCTGGTATGGGAAACGTATACACGAGTATAAAAATGAACTGTGTAGCATGGGTGTGGTGATTGATTTCAAGGCAGGTTCACTTTTTGCTCTCTCTAGTGTCTATTTCCCCCAAGATCCTAGAGATATAACACCTGAAAGTGTTATCTCATTGCTTCAATGTGTTAGAAACTTCTCAAAAAGCCGAGACTCTCTTCCCGAGGCTTTTTTGGAGGAAGTTCACAAGACAAAGTGGTTGAAGACCACTTTCGGTTATATGTCCCCAGAAGAGTGCATGCTGTATGATCCCGAGCAAAAGTCTTCTCTGCAGCGATGTGATGGGCCATTCATTGATGAAGATTACTATGGGATAAGCATATTGTCTTATAAGAGTGAGCTTTCTGCAATTGGAGTTATCACCGATCTGTCTAGTGCTGATGCAATCTCACTACTTGTACGTCACATCAAGTCCCTCAATGAGTTTGCTAAGATTGAGCATGTATACGACTTCTTGCGTCAAACTGACTGGAAACCTGAAGCGGGAGCTCTTAGGAGTATTTGGATCCCGACAAGCTCGAATGATGGTTTGTGGGTAGCCCCGGAGGAATGTGTTCTGCATGATGATAAAAAACTGTTCAGCTCAAGGTTGCATGTCCTGGATCAGAAGAATTACAAGGCAGATTTGCTTTCTTTCTTTGCCAAAGCCTTCAACGTTAGATTTTCGCCTTCAACTGACGATTTCTGCAAGCTTTGGAAGGAATGGGAGAATTCCAGACGTGTGATATCACACGATGAATGTTGTGCCTTTTGGGTGCATGTGATTCGGCACTGGAGCGAGAAATCTAAGAAAGATATTTCTGAAAGTGTGTCCAAAATTCCTGCAGCTTTTAATGATTTGGGTGATATTTTGCTGCTTAATAAGCAGGATATTTTCCTCCCAAATGATCTTTTATTGAAAGATCTGTTTGAAAAGTCATCACCATACTCTTTCTTTGTCTGGTGTCCTGTAAACCAGCCTTTAATTCCACGAGCGAAGATTTTTGATATCTACTCCAAAATTGGGGTAATGAACATATCAGATTCAGTTGACGTATCAGACTCATCTGCCGTGGATTATGGATCACTGAAGCAGGCCAAGTTGAAGGATGTTTTTATTGTGAAAGGGCTTGTAATGATCATGTTAGGATATCTATCTGATCCCTCACTCAGCATAGAAGTAAAACGTAGGCATGAAGCTGTCAAATTGCTCCTCAATGTCAAAGTTTTTGAGACACCAAAGCCTATAACAATAACCTACAGTTTGAAGATGACGTCAGGCGATGTTATTACAGTTAGTTCGAGTCAAATGGTGCGTTGGGCGAGACATAATTCAGAGTTTTTTACCCAGAAAGTCGACAGGTCAGGCGGGTATAAGAATATTGTAGAATATGCAACAAAGTTTTCCAAAGTGGTATCTGAAGGAATTCTTTGGGATAAGGAGGATAAAATCGATACACTTTCCGAGCTCATAAAGTTTGGATTCTTGATGGATTTTGATGAGGATGCTGTTACTTATTTTATGAAGACGAAGAATTTGCAGATCTTTCCGGAGGACGAAGAGTTCCTATCCTCTGTCTTTCCTTCTTGCTAATGCAGTGACTTTGGTAAATTGTCGTCCTTTAGTTTTTCTTATTGAAACTATATATCTGTTTTTTAGATTTTTACTGCTCTAACTATATACTATGCTTGATTGGTGACTTGCTAGCATGTCCAGTGTCCTAATTTTCTGCTTTTCTATTTCCATGTTCAGGGCTTGTTAGCATCAATCTTGTTAGTTTCTTGTTGGTCCAATTAGTAATTGATTTATGATAATTATAGACAACAGTGGTTTAAAACAGTGTAAAACTGACTGAGGCTGAACTTCGCTATTTTTTTGGGCAGTTAATCGAGATATCATATGAACTTGTAAGGTTTTGGGTATCCCTTGCTTTGAACTTGTTGGACCTTATCGGCCTTTATCCGAATCTATCCCATTTGATCATTGCTATTTGCTCATCCCGTTGCAGATTAAGGTAATATCTAGAACATCCGTGTACGTCTTTCTTGAACAACATACTAATAAGTTGGTGATTTTTGTTTCCATCTGCTTGTTCCCTAAGAAGATTTGGTGTAACCTGGCCTGCATAAAGACTCTTGGTTTTCTTTCTCTCACCTGTCAGCTATTGCTCTACTTTCGTTCTTCGTGAACAGGCAAACGTACGTCTTCTAAGTAATTCCTCACTTCCTTGGCACTTCATACAGCTTAGAGAACGCAGTTTTTGGTGCATCGTGCATCCGAATATGATCAACTTTGTTGCCGTACCTTTCAGGAATTTGCTGAACGAATGGGAGATCTTAATTGTTGCTGAAACTGAGATGGAGTCCTCTTTCTATTGTGTTCTGAATGCTGTTTGCTAGTGTTGTCGTTATTGTTAATTGTTGATACTGTTCTCTAAGAATGGATTTGTTAAACAATGTCAAGGTTGTTTATCTCAGATGTTTTAACGAGCCCAGCTGATTTTCTTTGCTGTGTCAGTTGTAAAATAGCAGTAATTATTAATTTTCGTGGCAGTCGTAGCCAGGGGCGGAGCCAGGTTTCGAGCGAGGGGTAGCGTAATTTTGCTTTGTATTGAGTACAAAAAAAATGCCCCATAAGTACTAAATTAAAATTTTACATGCATAATCCAAATACAACATCAACAACAAAAATTACAATTATGCACGACAAATACTCAAATTTGAAACCGATTTACAATTAATCGATCAAGATTTATAAAATCGTTCCCCATTTTTGTTGGCTTAGTTGAGTCGAAGGAAGAACTAGATTAGAATTAACTTAATTTTCATTATATCCCTCATGAATAGAGCTTGAGGTATACCTCTTTATTTTCATAATTGTGAAATACAATTAAAAACATATATAACACAAGAATTAACTAATCAATATTCAACTAGTATTATTTTTGCTCTCATTAAAATCCATTGACATCCCAAAATCACAATTGTATATTATTCAAAATTTCACAACTTATAATTCACCAAAAATTCACAAATATAATTCACCAAAAATTCACAAAAGTTCACATTTTACAACTGTAAATTAACAATTCCATACCAAAAATAAAAGTTCATAAGTTCATACAACTCACAAATCCATAAACTCGCAATTCATAAATCATAGGTCTCAAAATCAAGAACTAAAATTAGATGAAAAAGAATGAAAGAATTGATAAGAAAGTCAGAGAAAAAAATCATGAGCTTAGCCACCAGGCCCACCACTAATATTAGCAGTCGAAAACAACAACAACACCATCTTTATCATTACTTCTCCTCCTCACAACAGCATCAACAACAACAACAACAACAACAACAACAACACCAACACCAACACCAACACCAACACCAACACCAACACCAACACCATCTTTATCATCTTCAACCTCTCCTTCCATTACAATTCCAACCCCCCACTCAGTCCCTACATTCATTCTCTCTTAGATCTGGGCTTTTTATTTTCTTCAATTATTTTATCTGGGTACCCCAGAAAAAATATTAAAAAGTAAAATTGAATAAGAACAAACATGTTTTCCCGTATGAAAGCTTCTCAGAAAGAAACGAAGAAGCTGATTGGGATTAGATGACCACATCTCAGAAAGAAACAAAAGATAGGAGACTGGAGAGAGAGACGCGGAAGAGAGTAACCAGGAGAGAGAGATAGATGAGGAAAGAGAGAGACGCGGAAGACGCGGAAACTGATTAGGGTTTGGATTTCAGCTTTTTTTTAATTTTTTTTTAAAAAGTCAGGGGTAGCATGTGCGACCCCTTGTTACAACGTAGCTCCGCCCCTGGTCGTAGCATCACTCCATTGTGGTGGTATTTGAAATTTTTTGGTGGTACTAAAGTTTGTTCTAATGAGAGGAAAAATTGTTTCAGTGGTAGTCTTAATTATTTTTAAAGAAAATAACTTGGACCCCATGTAAATGAGTATTACTTTAAAGGTAACTAATGACTAATGGTACTACTTTCTTATAAGCCTTTGGGGAATTTGTCAGTAGCAAATGTATGATTTTGTAAATTATAGTCTTTTCAATAGAAAGTTGGTAATCACTACCTTTTAAAATACTTTACAATTATTAATGCTACCTTCATTTTCCCGTCGATTTTGCTTGAATATGGCGTCATGTTAATAATCAAATACTACTAATTTACTTCCTCCGTTTTTTTACATCTACCATTTGATCTTTGCATATTTGCTAATGCACAACTTTAAGCAATTATATGTTTAATTAGGCATAAGTTGAAATTATAAAAAGTTGATATTTTGTAAATAGATATCGAGACGAATCCAACAAGATCTTATCGACTATGTTTTTTGTTATGTATAAATAATGCAAGATGGTCAAAGTAAAATTTGTGAATAGTGTCAAAAGTAAAAATGGTAAAACTAATAAAAACGAAGAAAGTAATAAATAAATCTTAAACCAAGGAAATGAAAATGATACATTTTGGCAAAAGAAATAACCCCCCCCTTATACTTTATATTTCGCTCATCTCTACTCTGACACCGCCATTTCTCTCTTAGCTCCATTGCCATGAGACACCATCCTCTTCTATCTCTTTGCAAAATCTGCTCCAACTTGAAGAAATCTATTGCGGGGGTTATTTTTTAGTCAAAAGGTATTATTTGGGTTATCTTTAGTTTATAATTTATTTTATTAAATGGGTAGGTAGTATATAATTATTAGCATGACATCATATTCAAGTAAAATCCACTGGAAAATTAATTAAGGTAGTATTAGTAATTTTAAAGTGTTTTAAAACTTAAAAGGTAGTACGTAATTGCCATCTTTTGTTTAAATAGACTATAATTTACAAAATTACAAATTTGCTAGGTAGTAATTGACAAATTTCTTCAAGCCTTTTGCTGATACAATGAAATCTTCAGGTCGTGTTAAGAAATATTCTACTGGCCGGCACTGCATGCGTAATATCACCAGACTACCCTACTAGCACCAAAAAGCGCTTGCTTGCAATGTACACCATATTCTTGGCTATTTGGATTGATATGATCATAGTTTCTAATTCTCATCGGGAATTACAATTTTATGAAGTCATCGTGTTTCTCCTCACATAATAAATGATATATGCTAGCAACATGACCTCTATATATGAGAGGAAACATAGTTTGCTTAAGAACATACTTCCTCCATTCTAACATAAGGCAATATATATTTATTTTAAGAAGTTTTGAAATAAATGCAAGATTCTCTTATTTGACTAATGGACCAACCTTTCTCTATCTCTCTCTACATGATATGGGACCCTCATTTTATCTCTTTTCTCATTACATGGACACCTTAAATATTCACTCACGCTATTTACCGCCTGTATTTACTCGCACCGCCCGTATTTATATTGTATTTTTTCCCTTCTTTCTCCCTCCTCCTTTTCTCTCGTCCTCCTTTCTTCTCCTTCCCCTTCCACGCCCGTCGTCGGTGCTCCCTCCTCCACCGCCCGTCGCCGAAGTGCCACAACATATTCCACTAGTGCTGTGTCAACCGTTGGATCGACCACGATCACAAGACGTGCCCGCTTTTCTTCTTCCTCTTCCTTCTCCCATCTTCTCCTTCCTCCTCCTCCTCTTAGCCGAAGCCAGTCTGTCTACTTGTCTCTGATGCTCCGGTGGAGCCCAGATGCCTGCTCCTCTTCACCACCGAGCTCCACCACCACCACCCTTCACTCTCCTCCCTCGCACCACCTGCTCCTCTCTCTCTATTCACTACCACCACCTCCTCCTTCTTCCTCTCCTCTCTTCTTCTTCCTCCTTTCACTTCTTCTTCCTCCTCACAGTTTCAAATTTCAATTCACAGTTTTTTTCACTGCTCACATGAAATCGAACCATTTCTTCCTTTCCATCATGGAGGAACCAAACTAATTTTTTTTCTTTCCACCTTGGAGGAACCAACCATTTTTTCGGTTCCACCATGATGGAAATGAAAAAAAAAAAACAATTCCGCTATGTTGGAACAACAATTTTGGTTCGTTTCATGCTAAAAATGTTCTTAAATTTTTATATTTTTGAGGTAAAAAAAAATTTAAAAAATACACAATACATATAAAATTACCGGCGGTAAATAGCAAGACCCTGAATATTATGTATCCTTCGATATTACACTTATTGTAAACTCGATGAATAACCTAATTGTATGTGAATATGAGAGGTGTAGGGGGATTAAAATGAGTCTATTTTCGTCCATTATGACCTGGTTGGGAATGGTGATTGGGGATGGGATGGGATGGGATTGGGTCAAATGATTTATTTTGCCTTAATAAAATGGAAGAAATAATTATATTAGTAAGTTAACTTTTGTAATTTGAGTATTATTTTTCAATCTATATCTAGCAACTATCAATTTAACAAGATATTATCTTCTTGAATTTACACCATTTGGTAGGGGTGTTTGATAGCGGCATTCAGATATTTCAGATCAAAAATTTTCCAATTTTGGATATCTAAAAGTATCTAAAACATAGGAATTTAATCGTATATTCCCGGATATTCGGTTAAATATTCGAAAATATTAGGTTCCATGAGCGGATATCCGAAAATATTTAGTGATCATATTCGATACGAACTTATTTTTTGAACTTTTCTTTGAAAAATCAATATCTTTTTAGTTATCGGATATCCAACGGATCCGATCCGAAATTTCGGATATCAGTTTTTTCGAATCAAATTGTCCGTAATGAACACCCATATTGTTTGATGCATAAACTCTCTAACATGTAACCCCAATAGGACATTAATAAGGTGATTCAAAGCTATAGAAATCTATCATATATAATGTATCAAATTCGAGACCTTTAGTGCATTTATTTGATCATTTAAGAGAATGCCATGTTAGCGTATGAATGCCATGTTGGAGACATAGCAGCGCCATATCAGGGCCATATCGAATTCTTGCCCACACATTTTTAATAATAAAGCATTGTCCTCAATGCTTGAACAAGACGATCAAAAGGAGGGGGGGGAAAGAAAAATCCAATCCAAACAAGCACATGTTCCACAATCATAAAGCATTAGAGAAAGAAAAAATCTTTAAATACATGTTGTCACCCTTGAATCTCCAAAACTTCAATCTCTCTTTGAGTTTTCTCACTTTTCCCCTAAACTAAGTTATGGAGGCTAATCCTCCCTAAAGCCCTAAAAATATTCTAAAACTAAAAGTATGGAATAAAATAAAACTTAGTTCCTCAAAATGGGCTAAGGGGGGTATTTATACTCCCCCTCAATTACATCATCGTATATACACCTCCCCCAAGCTAGAAGTAACCCGTATTTTATTGCTTTCATTTTCTTTATTTTGATTTTACTCATTTTTCTTCTCTATTTTTATTTGAATTTAGGTACATAATTGGAATAACACTCATTCTCAATAGTACGTGGAAAGCAAATCATGGTTTTGAGGAAGTTGATTAGAAATGGAGAAATCGGTCCATTTACGGGTATTTACACCCACCTACTATCCGGTAGCACCCTTCTTTTCTCTTTCTCTAGATGCTTTATGATTGTGGAACATGTGCTTGTTTGGATTGGATTTTTCTTTCCCCCCTCCTTTTGATCGTCTTGTTCAAGCATTGAGAACAATGCTTTATTCTAGCTTGGGGGAGTAGCTATTCGCTAGCTTGAGGGAGATGTATATACATTATTTCTTTACTTTTCTCATTTTCACAAAATTTCAAAATCTAAAAATATTTTTCTTTCTTTTATTTTTCCTTCAATTATCTCTTAATCATGTTTAGCCTTAGATTGGTCATAGATTTTGTGTTTAATTGCCTAGAATCCATGATTAGTGAGTAGTTTCTTATCTAGGGTTAGGGTGAAAGTATGAATTAGGATTTTAAATGTTTTGTTGATGTGATTGTGATGTTTTAAAGAAATTCATGCATTGATCTTGGTGTTTTGAGGCCTTAGGATAGATATTGATCACATTTATGCTTGGGTATTTTGAATTCAATGTTCTTAATCGAATTTTGAACTCTTTTATCATCCCCAAGATTCAACTTAATTTCTAGGCCAAGATATTGGGTAGAAATTAAGGGGATCCTTTATTAGGGGTTTTCAGAAATTATTGGATCTCTTAATCAATTGACTAAAGACCATTCGAGAGAGGATTTAGTCGATTGATTAAGCGATCATTCTCGAGGACCATTCGAGAGAGGACTCGAGTATTTTAGAGGAAAACTAAACCTTGCATAATCTTCTCCGTTACTTCACAATCGCATTAACATTCATTGTCCAATCTTATTCATATTAGTAACCTCAACTCTAGTGTCTTCCTATCTGATTAATTAATTCGAGTTATTTGCTAGTTCTTGCTATTAGCTAGATATAGTTGTTACCAAATCTTTTCAAACCCCCAAATACCCTTCAATTAGGCAGTCTAGACTTGCTAGACTTTAATTAATCCCAATTTCCCTGTGGATCGACCATTGACTTGCCTTTACTACGTTCTTAGTAATTGCTCGTTAGGTGTTATAAATATTGTTTGAGAAGCGATTTTTGGTGCCTTAACGACACACTAAAAACCTCTTATCAAAATGGCGCACCTATGTGTGCGGGCAGTGCTAAGAGGGTGCGGGCACACCATGGAGCTCAAGTTAAGCTTCCTTCATTCCATTTTCGCGCGTGCAAACTCCTCAAAACTCCTGCCTATTACCGTATCTCCCAACTCTTGACCTTATAAAAGATCATACCTGCAATCAAAGCACGGGAAAACACGGTGAAAGCAAATGTACTAGAAATCCAGTCAAAATTGACCGAAAATCTAGCGAAATGTCACAATGATCAACAATGATCAAGTGAAGGAAAGAGAGAGAGAAATGAGGAAGAAAGAGGGAAGAAAAGGGTATAAAGAGGATCAAACCAAACCAAAAAGAGCTCATAAAGTACGTTAGAAACGCACTTATCAAACTCCCCCAAGCTTAGCATTTTGCTTGTCCTCAAGTAAACCAAGAATGAGAAAGAAAGAAGAGAGGTGTGAAAAAGAGGAAAAAGAAAAATCATGCAACAAACTAATCTAAATGCTCTAAAAGCAAAGCTACAAATATGACATGCAAGCTAAATGAGTTCATAACAAGATTTAGGAGAACAACCAGACACAAGAGGGAAGATGATTAGGAAGCACAAGAGTAACTTAAAGGATCTAATCCACCAATCAACCGAGTTCCCTTGAAAATAGGCTTTCTAAAAGTGATTACTCACTCTTCTCCACTTCCATGTCCCGAGTTTGACTCCCCCCTAGGGATGCTCAACCATAATAGCTCGCCTCTACCACATTTTGATGACCCTCATCATGACTTGCACAAAATCTCACCCGCCACTACTAATTGACCAAGTCCAATCTAGAAGTCAAAAGGGGCTTTGTTTAGGTTGTAACGGGGCTAGGTTAAAGGGTGTGGATAACAATTTTGGAATGTGGTGCGAAAAGGGTAAAGTGAAGTACACAATAGAGGGTAAAAACTCCCCCAAGCTAGTCCAAACACCAACTCAAATCGATATCTCACACATCTTTGATTATCACTTTGATTTTGCTTTTTAAAACATTGATTTTCACTTTTTGATCACACATTTTTTTTCTCGACAATTTGCTCTTTATTTCTTTTCAATAGAAATTCAAATGAAGTACTAAGAGCATTCTTTCTTTCTTTTATTTCCTTTTTCTTTCCTTTCTCAAAATTTTCCTCAACTTTTGCAATTATACACGCACATTAATTCACTTTCAACCAAAGACTTAGTATCAAAATAACTCAACTCCAAACAAACTAGACATGTACTCCACTTTGGGGAAAGTTTGGCCATGACTTATTACGAGGGTTAAGCAAGAATAGGATAGAAAGGCTCAAATGGGTTGAGAAGCGGACAATTATGCAGGTATAAAAGCTTTTTTGGCTTTTTAGCTCCTATTTCTAGCAAAAAGAAACGCCCTAAATCATTCTTCTATAGGCTCGGTCTTATGCAACCTTGGGGAGCTAAAATGCAAGTCACAAGTTAGGTGATCAATGGTGAGGGTTGTAGATGAGTCTTACGAGGTTCTTGGCCCTCCTTCGAGGTTCACCGCACAAGGGACAAGGCAATCCAACCAACCAACTCGCCTAGTTTCAAAGAGACTCTACCAAAAGTCACCGATCTCAAAGATCATCTAACGTCACAACGAGGCTTCCAAAATCATCAAGTCAAATGCAAAGAAGGTCTTTCAATCAAGTTATGAACACTCTTAGCTACAAATCATACATGCAACTAAGCTTCCCTAAATGCAAAATATTTTTATTTTTTATGCAATGCAAAAATACCAAAAACAAACTACCAAAACTAAGCTAAAAACAAACTTCTAAAAACAAGCTATACAAGGGTGATTTGGATGAAAAAGGGGTGGGGGAAGAAGAACAAGAAGAATAACCAATCACCAAGTCAAACCCACAACCAAAAGAACCCCGCCTAAATAACCACCTAAGACCCCAAACTCCCAAAAACATAGACATGCATGCAAGGGCCCCCACGCTTAAGCGAAACTCCGCGCTCGGAGTTGCAAAAGGTGGGAGGAGGAGAGGGGGTCAAAAGGAGCACCTAAGAGTTCCCATCATTGCCGCCATCAGGAGCGGGGTTAGAAGGGAAGAACGCGCCTGGATACCCGTCTGGATAGTAAGACGGGTAGTGGGGGAAGGGGCGGAAAGGTACCTCCTCGAATGACCCGTTACGAGGGTCAAAAGCAGGAGGGTAGTAGGGGTGGTTAGGGAAGGGAGCCTCATGTCCGGAGTGGACATTGGCGAGATGAGTTCGCCAAGCCACTCGAGACACATGGTCAAGGTCGGTGCGGATGCCATCAAGGGTAGCAGTGACCGCACGGTGGTTGGCCGCTTGAGTGGCTCTGCATGCGGGTTATGGCCGCCATGACGGAGGCCATATCAAAGGACCGGGAGGAAGAGGTCTCGGCCGCATCACTCACGGGAATGCGGTGCTCGGACATCGAAACCCTGGGAACCCCCGGTACCCTCTCCACAGTGGTGGACTGAAGGTAGGTCATATCAGCGCAGTGATCAGGGTCAATAGGGGAAGGGGGAATCCGCCATCGGTTACATTCAGGCGGGGGGTTCCAAATGAACTCGGTGTCCATATAACAGTAGGGTCTCCCTCCCACTAGCCAAATGCAACTAGTCTTAAAAAAACCACGCAGAAATTTCATCTGCTGAAGAGTCGCACCATCCAATAAGTTGGACTGACCAACAGTTGGCACGCTTTCTTCTAAGCGGGCCAGGTCATCGTCCAACGAGAGGTAAGACGCTAGCCGGGTGATCATTCCACCACAAATGATCTCCCCAGCTAGCGTAGTACCCCCCCTAATCTCATGCAATCGTTTAAGGAAGATAGCTGCAAAGTTGATTCGGGCGTTATGGTGGGCCCCATTAGTGGCCAACCATAAAACCAACAGCTCTTCCTTCCTCAATTGCCCGACTTCTTGCTTAGGAAAGAAGGTGTAAACCAAAATCCTATGGAAGTAGCGGAGAGCAGGATGGATAATCTCAGAAGCTTTGGACGAGTTCGTCCGAAACCGAGTGGTGCCATCAGTGATCTTGGCCCACCACTCGTGTTCATTGTAACCCTCCCAAATTATTGAATAGGGGGCATCACATGGGGCAGCGGAGTCCGTCTTAAATGCTTCACATAACTCGTCAAAAGATAGTGTTCTGACTTGATTAAATAGACGAGATTGAATAGTCAGAGCACCGGATGCTTGCTCCCTACTTATGTTCAACGAACTCAAGAACTCAAGAGTTAGTTGGTCATAAGTAGGTTCCCGAACTTGAAGGAAGTTCGACAACCCCAGATTTCCTGCCATCTCCCTTATTATCGTGTCGATTTTAAGGTGTAGGCAGGTATCGGAGTCATAGAACTTCGTGGGTCGCAGAGTTCGGTTCGAAAGTTGAGTAAAAATTTGACGGTGTGCAGCATTTGAGAATTTGAGCGGGTAGATAGGAGGGGGATTAGAGCTAGAAGAGGGTCCTTGCGAAGAAGATCCTGTTTTAGCTCTCTTAGCCCTGGAGGAGGATCCTTCGCCACTTTTTTTTTCCCATTGTGTTGTTTTAAAAACAATGTGAAAAAGATTTTCTTTGAAACGGGGAAAAACAAAGGGCGCGGCCGTAACAGAGGGACTTTTCAAAACCTTTGGTCAAACAAATCACCACACTAATAACACACAAAAACCTAAAAAGGGAAAAAAAAACTACCAGCACATAAATCCCACAATCAATAGCAACGAAGTTGCTAACAAGCAAGAATTCGATTCTAATCCGAAAATTCAAGCAAACTCACACAATTCTCCAACTCACACAATCAACAATCCAACAACATGTTTATCAATACTTGGTCAACAAATCACTTCAAATAGTTCAATTAAGTTCACAAAAATCTCATAGACTATGAAATTTCCACAAAGAACAACTAATTAAACTAGTTCATCACTACACCAATCACATAGTTGGGCAAAATTCATGAACAAACCAAAGCTAGGAGAAAAACAAGCATGCAATCAAAAAGAAAACAAACTTGTAGTCCAAATAACAAGATTATCTATGAAAAACAAGAGGTTGGAAGGAGATTACCAACTTGGAGATGAAAATCCCCAATTTTGAAACCCTAGAAATCCAAATCTTGCCAAAGCCCAAAATTTGATGCACTTGAGTGTTGTAGAGAGGAAAGAGATGAGTTCTTCGGTGAGAAAGTGGCTGGAGGTCGCCGGAAAGCCGTGGTGGTCGCTGGATCTAGAGTTGTGGAAGTGAGAGAAAGTGAGTGAGTGAGAGAGAGAATTCGAAAATATGAGAGAAAAGAAGTGAGAGTACCGAATAAAAAGAAAAAACCGTGTTTTAAGCCTCAGACGGGCTTGGTGCGGGCGCACCTCTAAGTGGTGCGGGCGCACCAAACTTACTGCCTTCTGTTGAAATTTACTGGGTAATTGGTGCGGGCGCACCTCGTGGGAGGTGCGGGCGCACCAATGCTTGTGTTTTGATACCAACTGCAGACTGAATGGTGCGGGCGCACCTATATGTGGTGCGGGCGCACCATTCGAAATTTACGAAAAAAAATTTTTGGATGGTGTGGGCGCACCTCATATTAGGTGCGGGCGCACCAATGCTTCTGTTTCTTTTCACCCACTACAGACAAAATGGTGCGGGTGCACCTTTATGTGGTGCGGGCGCACCAATGCTACTGCCAAAAACCTCTCAAGCTCTAATGAATGCTCATTGTTAGCCGGTAAAACAAAAATCTAGACTAAAAATGAAAATAGAAAAAGAGAAACGGGTTGCCTCCCGTGTAGCGCTTGTTTTAAGTCATTAGCTTGACTAAAAGGATACGTTCTTCAAGAGTAGCGCTCGGGCAAGCGAAGGATCAAGCAACCAGCAGAACTGATGGCTTGATTATCGTGGTAGATCTTCAATCTTTGACCGTTCACCAAAAACGGACCATTCTCGCCCAAATTCTCATAGGCTCCATAAGGCGTAGTCTTCAACACTTGGAAGGGTCCCGACCACTTGGACTTTAATTTTCCGAGGAAGAGCTTTAGCCTGGAGTTAAACAATAAGACTTTGTCTCCAACCCGGAAGTCTCTTTGCTGAATCTGGTGATCGTGCCATTTCTTTGTTTGCTCCTTGTACAGTCTCGAGCTCTCATATGCATCGAAGCGGAGTTCTTCAAGCTCAGCTAGCTTCTCTTTCCGAGCATCTCCCGCCAAGTGAAGATCCATGTTGAGCTCTTTGATTGCCCACCAAACCTTGTGCTCGAGTTCCACCGGCAAATGACAAGCCTTGTCATACACGAGGCGGTAGGGAGTGGTTCCTATAGGCGTCTTGAAAGCCGTGCGAAGAGCCCAAAGAGCATCATTTAGCTTCAAAGACCAATCCTTCCTTGTTTTATTTACCACTCTCTCAAGGACGTTCTTCACTTCCCGGTTAGAAACTTCAACTTGGCCTTGAGTTTGGGGATGATAAGGAAGTCCGACTTTGTGAGTCACCCCGTACTTCTTCAAGAGGTCCTCCAGTTGCTTCTTGGCGAAGTGTGAACCGCCATCACTTATCAATACTCGGGGTACTCCAAACCTCGGGAAGATGATCTTTTTAAGGAGTTTAGTCACAACCTTGTGGTCATTGGTGGGGGCGGCAATGGCTTCAACCCACTTAGTTACCTAGTCGACCGCAACAAGGATGTACATGTTGCCCAAAGAAGGGACAAAAGGGCCCATAAAGTCAACTCCCCATACATCAAATGGCTCAACCTCCAGAATGCTTTGTTGAGGCATCTCATGTCTCTTCGTGATGTCGCCACTCCTTTGACATCTATCACAGCTCAAAATAAATTCACGAGCATCTTTTTGCAATGATGGTCAAAACATACCACATTGCAGCACCTTAGCAACAGTTTTGCTTGCTCCACCATGCCCTCCACATGCCAAAGTATGGCAATGATTCAACACCGAATTGATCTCATGATTGGGTACACACCTTTTAAAAACACCATCGGCGCACTTTTAAACAAGAGAGGGTCATCCCAATAGAACCTCGAAGCCTCCTTGAAAAATCGCTTCCGTTGTTGAGAATTGAAACAATGAGGTTCAATCTCACAAGCCAAGTAGTTCGCATAGTCCGCGAACCATGGAATCTCATTATTCAGAATGGCGAATAGTGCTTCTTCTCTCAAATATTCTTCAATAGGGGTCTCGTCAGGATCCGAGACCTTCTCATCAAGAGGGAGACGAGAAAGATGATCAGCTACCACATTCTCCGTCCCCTTTTTCTCCTTCATCTCAAAATCAAACTCTTGAAGAAGAAGCACCCACCTAATGAACCGAGGCTTGGCATCTTTCTTACTCATCAGATAACGGACCGTAGAATGATCCGTATACACAATAGCTTTGTTGCAGGTCAAGTAAGACCGGAATTTGTCAAATGCAAAAACTACGGCCAACATTTCTTTCTCCGTAGTTGCATAATTCCGTTGAGCATCATCCAAGGTCCTGCTTGCATAGGCTATGACATGTAGCCTTCCTTCCTTGCGTTGCCCAAGAACAACGCCCACTGCAAAGTCACTAGCATCGCACATCAGTTCAAAAGGCAAGCTCCAATCCGGAGCTTGCACAATGGGGGCAGAAGTGAGGGCCGTTTTTAAAGTTTCAAAAGCCTTAATACAAGACTCATCAAACTCAAAATCTACATCCTTTTGAAGTAGATTCGTCAATGGTTTGGCTATCTGAGAAAAATCCTTGATGAAACGCCGGTAAAAACCCGCATGTCCAAGGAAATCACGAACTCCCGTCACCGAATTCGGTGGCGGAAGCTTCTCAATAACCCAAACCTTTGTCGGATCCACTTCAATGCCCTTCTTTGACACTTTATGCCCAAGGACAATGCCTTACTCGACCATAAAGTGACATTTCTCCCAATTCAGGACGAGGTTCGTCTCTTGACATCTTTTCAATACACACTCAAGATTAACTAGACATGTGTCAAAAGACGAACCACACACACTAAAATCGTCCATGAACACCTTAATAGAATCTTCTAGCATGTCAGAGAAGATTGCTGTCATACACCTTTGGAAAGTGGATGGGGCATTACACAAACCAAAGGGCATCCTTCGATATGCGAATGTCCCATACGGACAAGTAAAAGTGTTTTTCTTTTGGTCATCCGGATGAATAGGGATTTGAAAGAATCCGGAATAACCATCGAGAAAACAAAAGTGTAAATGACGAGCAAGCCTCGCCAACATTTGGTCAATGAAGGGGAGAGGGAAATGGTCCTTTCGGGTGGATTTGTTTAACTTCCGATAATCAATACAAACCCTCCACCCGGTAATAGTTCTAGTTGAGATAGTTTCTCCTTTCTCATTCTCAACAATAGTCATGCCTCCTTTTTTTGGAACCACGTGAATCGGGCTCACCCACTTGCTATCGGAGACAGCGTAGATGATTCCCGCGTCACGCAATTTCATAATCTCCTTTTTTACAACCTCTTTGAGATTAGGATTGAGCCTTCTCTGATGCTCTATGGATGAGGCATTACTATCGATGAGATGGATACGATGCATAGCAAGAGAAGGGCTTATCCCCTTAAGGTCATCTATCGAGTACCCAATGACATCTTTATATTTTTGTAGTTTCTCAATCAATTTTAATATAGAGATGTCATCAAGACTCAAATTGACAATAACTGGATAAGTACATGCATCATCAAGAAAAAACATATTTAAGAGAAGAGGGAAGGGGTTTGAATTCTACCTTGGGAGGAGGCTTAGAACACTCCTCTTTGTCAGTGGATGTCGCGAGAACCTCAAATGCTTCCTCTTTTGTCTCCTCAATAGTAGTGTCAAGAAACAATGAGAATTCTTTCACCTCTTCCATGTCCAAGCTAGGGGTTTCAGTAAGAGAAGCATACAACTCATCCCCGGTGTGAACCACACTCGCAGCATCCTCTATCTCATTCTCCACTAGGTTGACCCGGCAAATTCTCTCCATCATGGGCCTCTTCAAAGTCTTAGAGAACTCAAATACAACCCGCTCATTGGCTACCTCAACCGTGATAGCATCATTTTTGCAATTGATCACGGCTCCCAACGTCTTTAGAGACTCTCTTCCAAGAATAAGAGGAGTCTTCGGATCTTCCTCCATATCCATCACCACAAAATCACAAGGCACAAATACATGCCCAACTTGAATTGGTACATCCTCCAACTCACCATGGGGGATTCTCACAGTGCGGTCCGCCAATTGAATAGTTTTCCGTGTCGGATGAAGAGGAAAATTAAGGTGCTTAGCAATAGACAGTGGCATCAAACTCACACTCGCTCCTAAATCGGCCAATGCACCCTTGGGCTCTAGATCACCTATTTTCACCGGCAAGGTGAAACTCCCGGGGTATCTTTGCTTCTTAGGCATAGCACGTTGCACAAGAGCACTCACTTGATAGGGCAAAGTGATAAGCTCATCTTCAAGCTTCCGTTTGTTGGAGAGGATCTCCTGCAAAAATTTAGCATATGCCGGCATTTGAGATATAGCCTCAAGGAATGGTATGTTGATATGTAGGCTCTTCATCACATTGAGAAATTTGGTGAACTAGTCACTTAATTTTCTCTCGACCAACCGCTGAGGATAGGAAACCGGAGGCACGTAGGTCTTAGTTGGTGGAGATGATAGCAGTGGCGCTTTATCACCAACTTGGACTTGTGTCTCATCTCTTTCCACATTTTCTTCTCTCTCGCCTTCCTCAACTTCAACTTCTTTCTCAACAGCCCCACCTTCTTCATCCTTCTCTACCTCCTCGGTTGGCATCTTGGGACCCTCGTAACTTGTTCCCGACCTTAAATGAATGGCTTTGGCTTGATGGAGGTTGGGGTTAGGAATAGGTTGGCCCGGAAGTTGATTTGTGGGAGTAGAAGGATTTTTCTCGGCTACTTGGGCAATTTGGGTTTCAAGCATTTTATTATGGGCTTGTAGCTCTTGAAACCTTTGCTCATGATTTTGGAGGATTTGGTTCATGGATTGAAGTTGTTGGAGAATTTGGAGAGAGGTTGGCTCGGGAGATGGAGTTGGTTCGGGATTTTGTTTGGGGAACGGAGGGTTAGAGGGAGGTTTTTGGGTATTGGCTCTTTGATGTGGAGCTTGGTAGACATGAGACCCTTGTGAGGATGAACCACCTTGGTTATAGTTTGGGTTATACCCCTGCACATACTCTTGATGTTGACCTTGGTTGTACCCTTGTTGAGGTTGATTCCATCCTTGTTGAGGTTGGTTGAAGCCTTGATTGTAGTTTTGTTGGGGTTGTTTCCAACCTCCTTGTTGATTGCTTCTATACCCTTAGTTTCCTTGATAACCATCTCCTCTAGAGTTGATAGCCGCCACATGCTTCGAATTTGTACCTCCACAATAAGATGTATCATGATTAGTACCTCCACAAATATCACAAGAAAAAGAATTTACCTGTGATGGAGTAGATGATGCGAGGTTGATCTTGGAGAGTTTCTTGTCAAGTTGATCCATCTTAGCTTGAATTTGATCCATGGGATCTAATTCAAACTTTCCACTCTTCTTAGGTGGAGCACCTCTTCGACGTCCACCCCATAAATAGTTCTTAATTACTTCTTCAATGGTGGACTCAAGTTGATCTTGCGGGATCTTAGAAAGTTGACTTCGCGCTCCAGCATCAAGGTTGGCACGTGATATAGGATCAAGGCCATCATAGAAGAATCGCATGAGTAGATTCTTGGTGAACTCATGGTGTGGGCATGAACGGCTCATCTCCTTGAACCGCTCCCAAGCTTCCGCAAGTGTCTCATCCTTCTCTTGCTCAAATGAGGAGTTCTTCCTCCTTATGTCTGCCGTCTTCCACTCCGGGAAGTACTTTTTCAGAAAAGCCATTGTGACTTCCTCCCATGTAGTGAGGGAGTTAGCAGGTAAACTCTTGAGCCATGATTTTGCTTTTCCGGTAAGAGAAGTCCGGAACAAATGCATCTTGATGTAGTCTGGAGAGACGTCATTTGTGGTTATTATGGCACAGATCTCAAGAAACCTGTCAAGATGGTCCAGAGGATCTTCATCCGACCTTCCACAGAATTGTTCTGCCTTCACCATCCGAGTGAACTGAGGGTGAATACTGAAATTTGTAGTAGTGGTGGGGAGTCGAATACCACCTTGAAGAACATAGGAACCCGGATTTCCGAAATCCCTAAAGAGTTGTGGATTTGCTTCACCCATTTCTGACTGAACTTCTCTTGTTGTACTTTAGGCTGGTGAAGATGGTTCGGAACCCAAAGACAAATATTCCAAATTTTTCCGAAGCTTTCGCAATGTACGGTCAATTTCTGGATCTAGAGGAAAGGTGGGTGAACCGTGAGCTCTTCTTCTCATGTAACAACAACAAAGCTAAGTAGAGGATTAGAAAATAACAACCACAGTCAAAAAGAAAAGAAAAATCAACTAAGCAAAGCTAAACTAAAATAAACTTCAATTAATCAACATCAAGGGTATGTGCAAGGGTATAACCCAAACTATAACCAAGGTGGTTCATCCTCACAAGGGTCTCATGTCTACCAAGCTCCACATCAAAGAGCCAATACCCAAAAACCTCCCTCTAACCCTCCGTTCCCCAAACAAAATCCCGAACCAACTCCATCTCCCGAGCCAACCTCTCTCCAAATTCTCCAACAACTTCAATCCATGAACCAAATCCTCCAAAATCATGAGCAAAGGTTTCAAGAGCTACAAGCCCATAATAAAATGCTTGAAACCCAAATTGCCCAAGTAGCCGAGAAAAATCCTTCTACTCCCACAAATCAACTTCCGGGCCAACCTATTCCTAACCCCAACCTCCATCAAGCCAAAGCCATTCATTTGAGGTCAGGAACAAGTTACGAGGGTCCCAAGATGCCAACCGAGGGGGTAGAGAAGGATGAAGAAGGTGGGGTTGTTGAGAAAGAAGTTGAAGTTGAGGAAGGCGAGAGAGAAGAAAATGTGGAAAAAGATGAGACACAAGTCCAAGTTGGTGATAAAGCGCCACTGCTATCATCTCCACCAACTAAGACCTATGTGCCTCCGGTTCCCTATCCTCAGCGGTTGGTCGAGAGAAAATTAAGTGACAAGTTCACCAAATTTCTCAATGTGATGAAGAGCCTACAGATCAACATACCATTCCTTGAGGCTATGTCTCAAATGCCGGCATATGCTAAATTTTTGAAGGAGATCCTCTCCAACAACTGGAAGCTTGAAGATGAGCTTATCACTTTGCCCTATCAAGTGAGTGCTCTTGTGCAACGTGCTATGCCTAAGAAGCAAAGAGATCCTGGGAGTTTCACCTTGCCGGTGAAAATAGGTGATCTAGAGCCCAAGGGTGCATTGGCCGATTTAGGAGCGAGTGTGAGTTTGATGCCACTGTCTATTGTTAAGCACCTTAATTTTCCTCTTCATCCGACACGGAAAACTATTCAATTGGCGGACCACACTGTGAGAGTCCCCCATGGTGAGTTGGAGGATGTACCAATTCAAGTTGGGCATGTATTTGTGCCTTGTGATTTTGTGGTGATGGATATGGAGGAAGATCCGGAGACTCCTCTTATTCTTGGAAGAGAGGCTCTAAAGACGTTGGGAGCCGTGATCAATTGCAAAAATGATACTATCACGGTTGAGGTAGCCAATGAGCGGGTTATATTTGAGTTCTCTAAGACTTTGAAGAGGCCCATGATAGAGAGAATTTGCCGGGTCAACCTAGTGGAGAATGAGATAGAGGATGCTGCGAGTGTGGTTCACACCGGGGATGAGTTGTATGCTTCGCTTACTGAAGCCCCTAGCTTGGACATGGAAGAGGTGAAAGAACTCTCATTGTTTCTTGACACTACTATTGAGGAGACAAAAGAGGAAGCATTTGAGGTTCTCGCGACATCCACTGACAAAGAGGAGTGTTCTAAGCCTCCTCCCAAGGTAGAATTCAAACCCCTTCCCTCTTCTCTTTAATATGTTTTTCTTGATGATGCATGTACTTATCCAGTTATTGTCAATTCGAGTCTTGATGACATCTCTATATCAAAATTGATTGAGATACTACAAAAATATAAAGATGTCATTGGGTACTCAATAGATGACCTTAAGGGATAAGCCCTTCTCTTGCTATGCATCGTATCCATCTCATCGATAGTAATGCCTCATCCATAGAGCATCAGAGAAGGCTCAATCCTAATCTCAAAGAGGTTGTAAAAAAGGAGATTATGAAATTGCGTGATGCGGGAATCATTTACGCTATCTCCGATAGCAAGTGGGTGAGCCCGATTCACGTGGTTCCAAAAAAAGGAGGCATGACTATTGTTGAGAATGAGAAAGGAGAAACTATCTCAACTAGAACTGTTACCGGGTGGAGGGTTTGTATTGATTATCGGAAGTTAAACAAATCCACCCGAAAGGACCATTTCCCTCTCCCCTTCATTGACCAAATGTTGGAGAGGCTTGTTCGTCATTCACACTTTTGTTTTCTCGATGGTTATTCCGGATTCTTTCAAATCCCTATTCATCCGGATGACCAAGAGAAAACCACTTTTACTTGTCCGTATGGGACATTCGCATATCGAAGGATGCCCTTTGGTTTGTGTAATGCCCCATCCACTTTCCAAAGGTGTATGACAGCAATCTTCTCTGACATGCTAGAAGATTCTATTGAGGTGTTCATGGACGATTTTAGTGTGTGTGATTCGTCTTTTGACACATGTCTAGTTAATCTTGAGTGTGTATTGAAAAGATGTCAAGAGACGAACCTCGTCCTGAATTGGGAGAAATGTCACTTTATGGTCGAGGAAGGCATTGTCCTTGGGCATAAAGTGTCAAAGAAGGGCATTGAAGTGGATCCGGCAAAGGTTTCGGTTATTGAGAAGCTTCCGCCACCGAATTCGGTGACGGGAGTTCGTGCTTTCCTTGGACATGCGGGTTTTTACCGGCGTTTCATCAAGGATTTTTCTCAGATAGCCAAACCATTGACGAATCTACTTCAAAAGGATGTAGATTTTGAGTTTGATGAGTCTTGTATTAAGGATTTTGAAACTTTAAAAATGGCCCTCACTTCTGCCCCTATTGTACAAGCTCCGGATTGGAGCTTGCCTTTTGAACTGATGTGCGATGCTAGTGACATTGCAGTGGGCGTTGTTCTTGGGCAACGCAAGGAAGGAAGGCTACATGTCATAGCCTATGCAAGCAGGACCTTGGATGATGCTCAGCGGAACTATGCAACTACGGAGAAAGAAATGTTGGCCGTAGTTTTTGCATTTGACAAATTCCGGTCTTACTTGACCTGCAACAAAGCTATTGTGTATACGGATCATTCTGCGGTCCGTTATCTGATGAGTAAGAAAGATGCCAAGCCTCGGCTCATTAGGTGGTTGCTTCTTCTTCAAGAGTTTGATTTTGAGATGAAGGAGAAAAAGGGGACAGAGAATGTGGTAGCTGATCATCTTTCTCGTCTCCCTCTTGATGAGAAGGTCTCGGATCCTGACGAGACCCCTATTAAGAATATTTGAGAGAAGAAGCACTATTCGCCATTCTGAATAATGAGATTCCATGGTTCGCGGACTATGCGAACTACTTGGCTTGTGGGATTGAACCTCATGGTTTCAATTCTCAACAACGGAAGCGATTTTTCAAGGAGGCTTCGAGGTTCTATTGGGATGACCCTCTCTTGTTTAAAAAGTGCGCCGATGGTGTTTTTAGAAGGTGTGTACCCAATCATGAGATCAATTCGGTGTTGAATCATTGCCATACTTTGGCATGTGGAGGGCATGGTGGAGCAAGCAAAACTGTTGCTAAGGTGCTCCAATGTGGTATGTATGTTTTGGCCATCTTTGCAAAAAGATGCTCGTGAGTTTATTTTGAGCTGTGATAGATGTCAAAGGAGTGGTGGCATCACGAAGAGACATGAGATGCCTCAACAAAGCATTCTGGAGGTTGAGCCATTTGATGTATGGAAAGTTGACTTTATGGGCCCTTTTGTCCCTTCTTTGGGCAATATGTACATCCTTGTTACGGTCGACTACGTAACTAAGTGGGTTGAAGCCATTGCCTCCCCCACCAATGACCACAAGGTTATGACTAAACTCCTTAAGAAGATCATCTTCCCGAGGTTTGGAGTACCCCGAGTATTGATAAGTGATGGCGGTTCACACTTCGCCAAGAAGCAACTGGAGGACCTCTTGAAGAAGTATGGGGTGACTCACAAAGTCGGACTTCCTTATCATCCCCAAACTCAAGGCCAAGTTGAAGTTTCTAACCGGGAAGTGAAGAACGTCCTTGAGAGAGTGGTAAATAAAACAAGGAAGGATTGGTCTTTGAAGCTAAATGATGCTCTTTGGGCTCTTCGCACGACTTTCAAGACGCCTATAGGAACCACTCCCTACCGCCTCGTGTATGGCAAGGCTTGTCATTTGCCGGTGGAACTCGAGCACAAGGCTTGGTGGGCAATCAAAGAGCTCAACATGGATCTTCACTTGGCGGGAGATGCTCGGAAAGAGAAGCTAGCTGAGCTTGAAGAACTCCGCTTCAATGCATATGAGAGCTCGAGACTGTACAAGGAGCAAACAAAGAAATGGCACGATCACCGGATTCAGCAAAGAGACTTCCGGGTTGGAGACAAAGTCTTATTGTTTAACTCCAGGCTAAAGCTCTTCCCTGGAAAATTAAAGTCCAAGTGGTCGGGACCCTTCCAAGTGTTGAAGACTACGCCTTATGGAGCCTATGAGATTTTGGGCGAGAATGGTCCGTTTTTGGTGAACGGTCAAAGATTGAAGATCTACCACGATAATCAAGCCATCGGTTCTGTTGGTTGCTTGATCCTTCGCTCGCCCGAGCGCTACTCTTGAAGAACGTATCCTTTTAGTCAAGCTAATGACTTAAAACAAGCGCTACACGGGAGGCAACCCGTTTCTCTTTTTCAATTTTCATTTTTAGTCTAGATTTTTGTTTTATCGGCTAACAATGAGCATTCATTAGAGCTTGAGAGGTTTTTGGCAGTAGCATTGGTGCGCCCGCACCACATAAAGGTGCGCCCGCACCATTTTGTCTTTAGTGGGTGAAAAGAAACAGAAGCATTGGTGCGCCCGCACCTAATATGAGGTGCGCCCGCACCATCCAAAATTTTTATTTCGGAAATTTCGAATGGTGCGCCCGCACCACATATAGGTGCGCCCGCACCATTCAGTCTGCAGTTGGTATCAAAACACAAGCATTGGTGCACCCGCACCTCCCACGAGGTGCGCCCGCACCGTTCAAAATTTTTTTCGGAAATTTTGAACGGTGCGCCCGCACCAAGTATAGGTGCGCCCGCACCAATTACCCAGCAAATTTCAACAGAAGGCAGTAAGTTTGGTGCGCCCGCACCACTTAGAGGTGCGGCCGCACCAAGCCCGTCTGAGGCTTAAAACACGGTTTTTTCTTTTTTTTCGGCACTCTAACTTCTTTTCTCTCATATTTTCGAATTCTCTCTCTCACTCACTCACTTTCTCTCACTTCCAGAACTCTAGATTCGGCGACCATCACGACTTTCCGGCGACCTCCGGCCACTTTCTCACCGGAAAACTCATCTCTTTCCTCTCTACAACACTCAAGTGCACCAAATTTTGTGCTTTGGCAAGATTTGGATTTCTAGGGTTTCAAAATTGGGGATTTTCATCTCCAAGTTGGTAATCTCCTTCCAACCTCTTGTTTTTCATAGATAATCTTGTTATTTGGACTACAAGTTTGTTTTCTTTTTGATTGCATGCTTGTTTTTCTCCTAGCTTTGGTTTGTTCATGAATTTTGCCCAACTTTGTGATTGGTGTAGTGATGAACTAGTTTAATTAGTTGTTCTTTGTGGAAATTTCATAGTCTATGAGATTTTTGTGAACTTAATTGAACTATTTGAAGTGATTTGTTGACCAAGTATTGATAAACATGTTGTTGGATTGTTGATTGTATGAGTTGGAGAATTGTGTGAGTTTGCTTGAATTTTCGGATTAGAATCGAATTCTTGCTTGTTAGCAACTTCGTTGCTATTGATTGTGGGATTTATGTGTTGGTAGTTTTTTTTTTCCCTTTTTAGGTTTTTGTTTGTTATTAGTGTGGTGATTTGTTTGACCAAAGGTTTTGAAAAGTCCCTCTGTTACGGCCGCGCCCTTTGTTTTTCCCCGTTTCAAAGAAAATCTTTTTCACATTATTTTTAAAACAACACAATGGGAAAAAAAAGTGGCGAAGGATCCTCCTCCAGGGCTAAGAGAGCTAAAACAGGGTCCTCCTCGCAAGGACCCTCTTCTAGCTCTAATCCCCCTCCTATCTACCCGCTCAAATTCTCAAATGCTGCACACCGTCAAATTTTACTCAGCTTTCGAACCGAACTCTGCGACCCACGAAGTTCTATGACTTCGATACCTGCCTACACCTTAAAATCGACACGATAGTAAGGGAGATGGCAGGAAATCTGGGGTTGTCGAACTTCCTTCAAGTTCGGGAACCTTCTTATGACCAACTAACTCTTGAGTTCTTGAGTTCGTTGAACATAAGTAGGGAGCAAGCATCCGGTGCTCTGACTATTCAATCTCGTCTATTTAATCAAGTCAGAACACTATCTTTTGACGAGTTATGTGAAGCATTTGAGACGGACTCCGCTGCCCCATGTGATGCCCCCTATTCAATAATTTAGGAGGGTTACAATGAACACGAGTGGTGGGCCAAGATCACTGATGGCACCACTCGGTTTCGGACGAACTCGTCCAAAGCTTCTGAGATTATCCATCCTGCTCTCCGCTACTTCCATAGGATTTTGGTTTACACCTTCTTTCCTAAGCAAGAAGTCGGGCAATTGAGGAAGGAAGAGCTGTTGGTTTTATGGTTGGCCACTAATGGGGCCCACCATAACGCCCGAATCAACTTTGCAGCTATCTTCCTTAAACGATTGCATGAGATTAGGGGGGGTACTACGCTAGCTGGGGAGATCATTTGTGGTGGAATGATCACCCGGCTAGCGTCTTACCTCTCGTTGGACGATGACCTGGCCCGCTTAGAAGAAAGCGTGCCAACTGTTGGTCAGTCCAACTTATTGGATGGTGCGACTCTTCAGCAGATGAAATTTCTGCGTGGTTTTTTTTAAGACTAGTTGCATTTGGCTAGTGGGAGGGAGACCCTACTGTTATATGGACACCGAGTTCATTTGGAACCCCCCGCCTGAATGTAACCGATGGCGGATTCCCCCTTCCCCTATTGACCCTGATCACTGCGCTGATATGACCTACCTTCAGTCCACCACTGTGGAGAGGGTACCGGGGGTTCCCAGGGTTTCGATGTCCGAGCACCGCATTCCCGTGAGTGATGCGGCCGAGACCTCTTCCTCCCAGTCCTTTGATATGGCCTCCGTCATGGCGGCCATAACCCAGATGCAGGCCACTCAAGCGGCCAACCACCGTGCGGTCACTGCTACCCTTGATGGCATCCGCACCGACCTTGACCATGTGTCTCGAGTGGCTTGGCGAACTCATCTCGCCAATGTCCACTCCGGACATGAGGCTCCCTTCCCTAACCACCCCTACTACCCTCCTGCTTTTGACCCTCGTAACTGGTCATTCGAGGAGGTACCTTTCCGCCCCTTCCCCCACTACCCGTCTTACTATCCAGACGGGTATCCAGGCGTGTTCTTCCCTTCTAACCCCGCTCCTGATGGCGGCAATGATGGGAACTCTTAGGTGCTCCTTTTGACCCCCTCTCCTCCTCCCACCTTTTGCAACTCCGAGCGCGGAGTTTCGCTTAAGCGTGGGGGCCCTTGCATGCATGTCTATGTTTTTGGGAGTTTGGGGTCTTAGGTGGTTATTTAGGCGGGGTTCTTTTGGTTGTGGGTTTGACTTGGTGATTGGTTATTCTTCTTGTTCTTCTTCCCCCACCCCTTTTTCATCCAAATCACCCTTGTATAGCTTGTTTTTAGAAGTTTGTTTTTAGCTTAGTTTTGGTAGTTTGTTTTTGGTATTTTTGCATTGCATAAAAAATAAAAATACTTTGCATTTAGGGAAGCTTAGTTGCATGTATGATTTGTAGCTAAGAGTGTTCATAACTTGATTGAAAGACCTTCTTTGCATTTGACTTGATGATTTTGGAAGCCTCGTTGTGACGTTAGATGATCTTTGAGATCGGTGACTTTTGGTAGAGTCTCTTTGAAACTAGGCGAGTTGGTTGATTGGATTGCATTGTCCCTTGTGCGGTGAACCTCGAAGGAGGGCCAAGAACCTCGTAAGACTCATCTACAACCCTCACCATTGATCACCTAACTTGTGACTTGCATTTTAGCTCCCCAAGGTTGCATAAGACCGAGCCTATAGAAGAATGATTTAGGGCGTTTCTTTTTGCTAGAAATAGGAGCTAAAAAGCCAAAAAAGCTTTTATACATGCATAATTGTCCGCTTCTCAACCCATTTGAGCCTTTCTATCCTATTCTTGCTTAACCCTCGTAATAAGTCATGGCCAAACTTTCCCCAAAGTGGAGTACATGTCTAGTTTGTTTGGAGTTGAGTTATTTTGATACTAAGTCTTTGGTTGAAAGTGAATTAATGTGCGTGTATAATTGCAAAAGTTGAGGAAAATTTTGAGAAAGGAAAGAAAAAGGAAATAAAAGAAAGAAAGAATGCTCTTAGTACTTCATTTGAATTTCTATTGAAAAGAAATAAAGAGCAAATTGTCGAGAAAAAAAATGTGTGATCAAAAAGTGAAAATCAATGTTTTAAAAAGCAAAATCAAAGTGATAATCAAAGATGTGTGAGATATCGATTTGAGTTGGTGTTTGGACTAGCTTGGGGGAGTTTTTACCCTCTATTGTGTACTTCACTTTACCCTTTTCGCACCACATTCCAAAATTGTTATCCACACCCTTTAACCTAGCCCCGTTACAACCTAAACAAAGCCCCTTTTGACTTCTAGATTGGACTTGGTCAATTAGTAGTGGCGGGTGAGATTTTGTGCAAGTCATGATGAGGGTCATCAAAATGTGTGCGGGCAGTGCTAAGAGGGTGCGGGCACACCATGGAGCTCAAGTCAAGCTTCCTTCATTCCATTTTCGCGCGTGCAAACTCCTCAAAACTCCCGCCTATTACCGTATCTCCCAACTCTTGACCTTATAAAAGATCATACCTGCAATCAAAGCACGGAAAAACACGGTGAAAGCAAATGTACTAGAAATCCAGTCAAAATTGACCGAAAATCTAGCGAAATGTCACAATGATCAAGTGAAGGAAAGAGAAAGAAAGAGGGAAGAAAAGGGTATAAAGAGGATCAAACCAAACCAAAAAGAGCTCATAAAGTACGTTAGAAACGCACTTATCACAGAGCATTGCGCCAAACGCATTAAGTTGCGCCTGGCGCAACGTCCATGCGCCAGACGCATAGATTGCGCGCCGCGCGCACCAGTTGCGTGGCACACAGTCTATTCGTCCCATGCTTATTGGTTGTTTCACCTTTGTTCGAGTCTAAGATAACAAGTTTGCATCATATCATATTAAAAAAAAAAATTCAGTCTTTTCATGCAAGGTCAAGTCCATCTAAAAAAAATGCATCTAAAGGGTCATTGTAGAGTTAGAGTTGTCATGCATGTCTACCTCTTCCCATTTCATCCCTGCTATCCCTGTCAATTCTACCTTTCCATACTCATCAATTTCAAAAACTCACATCTTTTCAAAATCAATCATGCATCCTATTCTATTCTACCTTTTTCGAAAACATTTACTAATCATCATTATATCACGATATTTCAATAAAAAAAATACATTTTTTAAAATTAATCCATCATCTTTTCCTAACAAAAGATAAAACAAAGGGGTTCCTTCCAAAAATGAATTTAAAAAATTCTAAGCCCATTCTAAACACCTTCAATTCAATCCAATCCAATCGGATCCAATCCAATTAATCCAATTCACTTGCATTCATTCTAGGCCCATGTGCATTAGAGTCCATTTTGCATTCATATAGGATCCATCTAATTCGAGTCCATGCATTCATTAGAGTCCATCCTAGGCCCATATAAGTCTAGCTCATGTCAAATCTAGGTCCATTTGCATCTTTACGTGAACCCCAGTTTATATCAAGCCCAGTCCAAATCTAATCTCAGTCTATTCCATTCTAAGTCCAATCCTAGTCTATTTCCACTATCAAGCCCATATGCATCTCCAAGTCTATATCAAACCTATATGTTAATCTAATCCAAACTTAGGTCCATTTAGGCCCAATTCATATCCTAGGTCTAGTTTGCATCTCCATGTAGGCCCTAGTCAAGTCCAATAGCCCAAATTCCTCTAAAGTCCAGCCTGCTTTCTCCCCCGTAAGTTCAAGGTCTAAGCATTCCTTAAGTCTATAGACATTGTTGTGTCTAGCCTGCTTGCTCACCCGTAAGTTCAAGGTCTAGCATTCCTTATGTCCATAAGCAATTTTTGTGTCTAGCCTGCTTGCTCACCCGTAAGTTCAAGGTCTAGCATTCCTTAAGTCCATAGGCAATCTTTGAGTCTAGCCTGCTTAGTTTAATGTAAGCTTCGAAGTCTAGTTGTCTAGCCTACTTGCTCACCCGTAAGTTCAAAGTCTTGCTGCCTAGCCTGCTTGCCTTAAGTTAAGAGTTTGGTCTATGTAATTGTCCAGCCTTCCTTAATGTCTAGGCTGCTTGCTCACCCGTAAGTTCAAGGTTTAGCATTCCATAAGTCCACATAGGCAATTTTTTAGTCTACTCTGCTTAGCTTAGTGTAAGTTTCGAAGTCTAGTTGTCTAGCCTGCTTGCTGACCCGTAAGTTTAAAGTCTAGTTGCCTAGCCTGCTTGCCTTAAGTTAAGAGTCTAGTCTCCCTTATTGTTCAGTCTTCCTTAAAGTCTAGCCTACTTGCTCACCCGTAAGTTCAAAGTCTAGTCTCTCCTATCATCACCAAAGCCCAATCGTGGAATCCAGTCTGCTCGCATAGTCCAGTCCAGTCCATGTCTGCATTTGCATATAGTTAGGCCCATGTCTCCATCATGGTCAAGTCCATACTAGTCCAAAATCATACCCATCTCTAATCATTTCCCATTTTCATCTCCATTTCCCTTTCCATTTCAATTCCCATTTCTCATCTCCATTTCTCATTTCGAAAAACTGTTTCTTAAAACTTACAAACAAGGTCTACTCAATTCTGTTCATGACCGGTCGAGAGATTACAACTTAGGAGCGCCTAATGGAGAAACAGAAAGTTGAACCTACTCTAAAGCTCATCAATTGCACTATCACCACCCTGACTTCATTTAGAGTCATGAAGATTACTTTTGACCACCTTCACAATAGAGGCGCGATCACTTCCATAGGGTCTACCGCCTTCACATTAGAGGCGCGATCACTTCCATATGGTCTACTCTGAACCTTGCACCTAAAAGAAAATTCAAAAGGTGCAACCTACATTTCTACCGTGAATTCCACCAGAACAATGCACATATGACATCTAATATCAAATACCACCACTGCGCTGCGAAACATGGTCGATGACAACATACTGCTAATGCCTGCTACAACGAGAATCAGCATCACCAGCATTTAACCCGTTTGCGTAGTGCATCAACAATTCAACAGGCTTAGTCTTTTATTTCTGGTTTCTTAGGATGAGTCAGAGAGTCCTTACCCTGAGCTATTTTTGTCCTTTCCCATCAAGTTTATGTCACTATAGGTCTTCATTTCTCATAGCCTTTCCATTTTCATTTCATTTTATTTTTTCTTTTCATTTTCATTGGCCTTCCATCATTTTATTTATGCTTCTAATTCAATGATGAAACTTAAATCACCTAATGAACTTGACTAATAATAACAAAAAAAAAATATGAAAAAAAAGAAGAATAAAAAAAGAGGACATCCCTTGGATCATGAGTTATTCCCCTCTCCCTTCCATTACCTTTCATAAGTCATTCTCATACAACCAAAGAAAAACAAAATCCCTTCAACATCAAAGCTCCACAGATATCCTTCAAGCCTTCCAATACCCTAAACCAAACTTGTGTGCAAGCCTCACTACAAAAAAAAAAAAAAAATCAATGCCAGGCAAAATAAAATAGTGAAAAAGTTCAAAGTGCAAAAAAAATGAAAAAAGCAAAAACGTACAGGACAAAAAGAAAACATTCAAAAAGAAAGAGCCAAAGGCAAAGAAATAAAAGTTAAGTTAGGGGGCTTGCACACAAGTTATGCCCCTCATTCAAATATTGTTTCCACAATTTCCACAATTTCCATAATGCACTAACAAGTAACAATTTCCACAAATTCAATAACATATCATTCCCAAATTTACTAACATTCAAAATTCACAACTAACAATCAAAACTTCATAATTCATTCACTAAAAATCAAAATTCACACATCCAAACAATGCTATAAGGATCTAATTTTGTGGAGTAATATTGTTTTAATCATCTTATTATTCACTCATTTTGGAATGTAACTTCGATTTCAACGCACTAATTATGAACAAAAATCACAACTAACAATCAAAACTTCATAATTCATTCACTAACAACCAAAATTCACACATACCTGGGGTGGACTACTAGTGCAGTGGCGAGAAGACCTTTGAAGCGCGAGTTCGTAGAGGGCAGCGCAGACGCAGTCTAGACTACCAGTGGGCAATGGCAAGAAGACCTTTGTATTTCCGGCATTTTTACCTAAACCTGAAAGATTGGAGCACATATAAAGTTACAAAATTCTGAAACCTAAACTTTATAATAACAATTGCAATTTGCTATAGGAAATAAATTACAAAGAAAATATTACATGATAGTATGATCGGAACTCGGAAGCACGAAAATGCCAAATTTCGAGGTAAAAGAAAAACCTTACTTAGTCGAACCTGTAGAAAAAGTTGAGGTTTATCACGTTATCTGTGTTGGTTGATGTAGGTCGAGTCGTGGTGGCTTCGGTTTGTGTAGACACATAATCGTGTCTCCCCATTTAAGGATCCGATGATGAAACATACTGTGGTCTTAATTGGTCCGATCCAAGGGCAGAGCAATCCGAAGAGCCAACCCAAAACCATTTCGAAAAGTGTTAAAGTCCTATTTTAAAGCCCAATTATTTATTCATGATAAATAATTATATTTGAGCCCAATTCTTTGAAAAGCCCAATTAATTGATAATTAATTGATTTATTTTAATAAATAAATATTTTCAAAAGATATTTTTTTTAGGTCAAAATCAGATTTTATCCCGTAAAATCAGATTTCCGGAGTTAAAAGCTAAAAGAAAATCTTTAAAACGTGTTTATATAAAAAAAACTATCAAAAACAAGGCGGTGCGCTGAGCGCAGTTGACTGTGCTGAGCACAGTGTCCTGCCACGTGGACTTCCACGTAAGCTGCGCCTAGCGCACAGACTGTGTTGAGCGCACCAGAACTGTTACGTAGAATTCTGTTTCATGTAGAGTCTTGCGTCAAGCGCAGTTCTCCGCTTGAGACGCGGAATTTCTTTCTTATCTTTTTCAAAAGTGCGTACCACGTGTACGCTTTTTTACTGGTCATGCCGCGTCATCCGCTTGCCATGTCAGCTGCGCCTGGCGCAGCCAGCGCGTTAGGCGCAGCGCCGTTTTCCCTATAAATAGGCCTGATTTTCGAACAGATTGAAGAACGGATTTTTCACATAACACTCGACGAATACTTTACGAACCTCTCTACGAACTACAAAATCTCCCCATAAAACTCATACTTTCATATACAAACACATTCAATCTACATACTTTCATACATTCAGATTTTCAGGCTTCACGATTGCTCGTCCTGAAGGTTGTCAATTTCGCAGACCCAAGCCACGGTATAATCCTGAGGGTCCTTAAATAAATTATTTTTATATTGAAGTTACTAACAGTTTTCTTTCCTGATGTAGATCTTTAATGTAAAATCGCTATACTGTATATTCTAATTCTTTTTCTATACTTTCTTTTATTTTATTTTATTATTATTCAATGCCTTTGTATATTATATGCCTGCCTGATCATTCTATGCCTATTATATGATTGTCCCTGCTTTATTGCTTTTATCACCCCACATGTTCTTTTTGCTAATCAAAGACCTAAAGAACTGTTCTAACATTAATCAGATTAATTTGGACAACTTGCTAGGTTCCCTGTAATTTGATTGCATAATAACTTGTCACTAAAAATAGTCTTTTTATGTGTTTCCTGAACCTACTTAGACTAAATATTTTTAGGGTGTTTAAAACGTTATATGATTATTCTTTGGCATAAATTTTGCAATGAATCGATATTTAGTAGAGGCCAACTTTGGGCGAATGTGGTTCATTATGACCATATTCGTACCCTCACCCCCGAACTCAATCTTTGGTTCATTTTGGCCATCTATGGAGTCAGGACGGGGAAATCTACATTGGATAATTTGTCCCTATGGTTTTCCCATATCCAATTAGGTTTATGATTCTTCCTAAAAAGAATTGTTGGCGACTTCTTTCAATACAAAACAATTTTTAATAAAACCTTAACAGTGGGGTAGTCAAATCTAATACGCGCTCACACCGCGTAGGCGAAATAAAAACACGCCTACAGTTTGAGTTTAGTTTCTCTCTCTTCGACCCGCGGTGCTGAGACTGAGTTGCTTCTTGTTGCCTCTGTCGTCTGTCCTCTCCTGCTCTCCTTTTTGCTTTCTACTAAAATTGATTCTCCCTCTCTACGGACTACGAGATGCCTAAATCAAAACGGTTTGGAACAACCAGTGGCGGAGGCGACGACCGATGACCGGTCTCCGAGAGAAACTGAGAGGGACAGACGGACCGACACAAACTGTGAGGCTTTGAGTTTGAGAAAGAAAGGATACGGCGAGTCGCGAGAGGTTATGTTAGGTTTTCTTATTTTTTTTTTTTAAAAGAAGGGGTAGCACGTGCTACCTCTTGTTACCATGTGCATCCTCCCCTGGCAAGAGGACATCTGTGAGAGCCACTTGAATATACATCAATGATGAAAAACATAGCCACAACCCAACCTAACAATACGCCAAGAATACGGATCCCTGAGCAATGTGAATCTCTGACTTTTGGGAATTATTTTAGAGAAACTTACTAAGCAAATAGAGCACTCAGTATGTTATGTGTTCGTGTTCTCAATTATGGGTTTATAAACACCACCACGAATTATCTCCAACTCCATCTCTTCAATTTTGATTAAGGGATTCACTTCAACCATATTGAATGACTTGTCATTATTGAGATTTCCGAATCTACACCAAATAGACATGATCATTACACTTATTATAATGATCATCCATAATGGCTTGAAAATAACCCTTCATCATCCATATGCATGGAAATAGACTCCCCACTAACCCTATCTATATATCATCTTCATGAACCATATCTTGATTATCATCATCAATATGCATGGAAATAGATTCCTCACTAACCCCATTTATATCATCTTCATGAACCACTTCTTGATTATCATTATGATCCATATGCATCAAAATGATACTAACCCTATTTATATCATATTTATGAACCACATCTTGATTATCATCATCATTAACACCATGATTTCTAGTGTTAATCGAACCTTATCCTTTTGAGTGATCTTCCTCAAAACTCATTCAATGACCACCACCACCACCACCACCACCACCACCATAGTTTTCATGATCCATATCATCTTTCGCTTAGCTTGCTTCTTTTTTTTTGGCTTCTAAATAATCCATGGTAGCAAGAACTCTAGTTACATCCACAACAATTACATATGAGCATTCATTAGTTAACCCGATTAATTTATCAAAGCTCCAAAACATATTCTCACTAAACCGATAATGACTTTGTATGTAATAACTTATCTCTTAAGCTAAAATTGGTCCTTGAAAAATCTGGTAGCTTTTACCACTGTCACGACAACATCATCCAAAACTATTTTGCTCTTCATAAAAACTCCGAGTAAGCGGATTCTCAAAGGTGACCCCAAAAAAACTCCAAGACCATTGGTGCTTTGATGAGTTCGCTTATATGTCGAGTTCACCTAAGTAGATGATATCATAGATCTTTAGCAACATTAATCCTTCAATTTTATTTTTAGATCACTTTATTTTTTTAAGGCACTTGAATAATTGTATGCCTAGCAAAAGCTTACCCTGCCATTAACCTTTCATCCTCCATCGTCGTAGTATGGGGACCTTGTGAGGCAGTTAAGCCAATCTGAAGAAGATGCAGATAGCTGAATTCACGCAATTGTTCACAAGGAGATGTTGGGATCTTAAATTTTTACTCCTTCCAACTGATAGCATATGCCGTGCTATGTTTAGTAAAGCTAATTAACTTAATTTTAAGGGAAACAAAGAATCTTGCGTAGGACTAGGGAAAAGGAAAACGGTGATCAAACAAAAATAAAAAAGTTGAACAAGAATCAGGTCAAAATAAATAAATTATCACCCCCTTAAATAGCAATTCATAGCAATAATGAGTATTAGAAATATAACATAGCGAAAACGTAAAATATATCGAGAAATTAACAAAAAAAATAATGCAAGAAAAGCAATAAGGGACACAATATCTAATGTGGGAAAAAGGTAAAAAAAAAACTACGGACTATGAGCAACCAAAATCTACTATATGAAAAATTAAGAGAGTACAAACACCCTGACGTAGGAAGGTTAGCGGAAAAGTTCGACGAAGAAGCCTGAAATGATTTCTAATAGTTAGGCTCCCGGAGTCAAAATGCTTAATAAAATACCTTTTCGGAAAGGAAAATGGGCCAACGAGTCAAACTCACGGCTATGCCGTGAACGACAGGCTTTTTAAGCCATCTGAGTTCGTTTAGGGTCCGAAATCAGCATTTTAAGTATTTCCGGATTTTATTATTTCTTAATTTTTCGTATTAGGGTTTTATTTTGACTATTTAAACATTATTAGCCGTCATTAGAAGGAAGCTTTTCTTCTAATAATAATATCTAAGAGTTTTAACTCTTTTCTGGTGGATTACTGAGTTTTTACAGATTTATCGCTTGTAAATCTGTCAGTTTGTTCTAGGAATTGCGCTTGCTTTTCCTTTGATAATTCCGACTGCGTCAGGTGGTATCAGAGCAAGCTTTCTCCTGTTTCTTTTTGTATCTTGAACAACCATGGGAGAACCAGTGACCAGAGCAGATCTTGAAGGAGTTACCACGGCCCTTACTGCTTTGACTGATCAGATGACTGCGTTAACTACGCAAATGAACAACATGCAGAATAATATTGATCAAGGAGACAGGAGAGGGGAACAGAATAAAGTTCCCACGGGGAAGAGGGAAACGAACTGTTGTTGCGGATAGTTCGAGTTCTGAGGAAGAAGAACCCTTCGAAGAAGAAAGGAGTGATGAAGGTAATCATTATCATAAACATGATTATCGAGTGAAGACTGATATTCCTTTGTTTCATGGAACCATGGGAGTGGAGGAATTTTTGGATTGGCAGATTGATGTCGATAGGTTTTTCGAAGTGATGGAGGTTCCTGAAAATAAACAAGTTAAGATGGTGGCGATTAGGTTGAAGAGCACTGCTGCTGTTTGGTGGGATAAGTTGGTTATACAGAGGCAAAGACAAAGGAAGGGGCTAGTTCAGACTTGGCGCAGAATGAAGCAGTTGATGTTGGAGCGGTTTTTGCCAGAAGATTATGAGCAGATTCTGTATAAGATGTATATAGAATGTGTTCAAGGGAAGAGGACTGTGACAGAATATACGGCGGAGTTTCTGCGATTTTCTGAGCGCAACGATTTGGGAGAATCCGAAAGTCATAAAGTGGCTCGATATATTAGTGGTTTGAAGAATTCCTTGCAAGAGAAGATGGGCTTGCAAACTGTGTGGACTGTTTCGGAGGCATCTAGTTTGGCTTTAAAGGCGGAGCAGATAGAGAAATCCCCTCGAAATTTCTCGTCTTTCAGAAGATATTCATCCCAGAGTAACTTTGATTCTGTAGGTGAGAAGGAGAAGAGTGCAGTAACTAAGCATTCTAGTACTGCAAATAAAGGAGGTTCTAGTAGTGTGCAGCAAGGAAAGTCAACTGTCCAGAAGCAAAACAATCCCTATGCCAAACCAAGTGGAGACACTTGCTATCACTGTAATGGCAAAGGTCACCGATCCAATGTTTGTCCAACTCGGAGAGTCACTGCTGTCTTAGAAGGGGATAAAGAGGAGTTTGAAGGAGAGAACGATGAGTGTGCAGATGTGGAGTTTGCAGAGGAGGAGTCTGATGAGAGAGTTAACTTTGTGCTGCAAAGGGTCCTGTTAACCTTTAAAGACGAGGGCCAGCGCAAGAATCTGTTTAAGACTCATTGTTCAATTCTGAACAAGGTCTGTAACTTGATCGTGGATAATGGAAGCACGAAAAATCTGGTGTCACAGAAGTTGGTAGAATATTTGAAGTTGCCCACAGAACCTCATGAGAAGCTATACACCCTGGGCTGGGTCAGCAAGGGGTCACAAGTTCGGGTCACAATGAGTTGTAGAGTTCCCATCTCCATAGGGAAACACTACAAGGAAGAGGTAATTTGTGATGTTCTTTAAATGAATGTTTGTCATATTTTACTTGGTAGACCTTGGCAATTTGATAATGATGTGACTTATCAGGGAAGGGATAATGTGATAGGGTACCCATAAATTTGCCATGGCTCCTGTTTTGAATTTTGACCATAAGCTAGGGGGGAAGAAAACCAGTTTCTTAGTAATGACTTATAATGACAAAGAACTTGATGAGGTTGTAAAAGAAACTGATTACTTCTGTCCAGTGGTGGTTAAGGAGTTGTTAGGTGCTGAAAAGGAAAAAACCTCGATTCCTGTAGAAGTGTTGGAAATCTTAGAGGATTTCAAAGAATTGATTGCTGATGAGTTACCAAATGATTTACCTCCCATGCGTGACATACAACATCAGATTGATTTGATTCCTGGTTGTAGCCTACAAAACCTTCCCGACTATCGTATGAGCCCTAAGGAGAATGAGATTTTGAGGGAGCAGATTGAGGACTTGTTGAAGAAAGGGTTCATTCGGGAGAGTATGAGTCTATGTGTAGTTCCTGTTCTTTTAGTTCCTAAGAAAGGAAATCAGTGGAGGATGTGTGTTGACAGCAGGGCCATCAATAGAATAACTATCAAGTATCGCTTCCCAATTCCTCGTTTGGAAGACATGCTTGATGAATTATCGGGTTCTAAGGTGTTTTCGAAGATAAATCTGCGTAGTGGGTACCATCAGATTAGAATTCGACCTGGAGATGAGTGGAAGAGAGCTTTTAAGGGCAATGATGGGTTGTATGAGTGTTTGGTGATGCCATTCGGTTTGTCAAACGCATCTAGCACTTTCATGCGGTTGATGAATCAGGTTCTTCGTCCTTTTACTGGTTCTTTTGTTGTGGTTTATTTTGATGATATTCTGATTTACAGTAAGAACAAGAAAGATCATCTGGAGCATGTGAATCAGGTGTTGTAAGTTTTACAGGAGAACCAATTGTACATTAATTTGAAAAAGTGTACATTCTGTACCAACAAATTGCTCTTCTTAGGCTTTGTTGTTGGTGAAGAAGGTATTCAGGTGGATGAAGAGAAGGTGAGTGCAATCAGAGATTGGCCCACACCAACATCAGTGACTGAAGTTCGTAGTTTGCATGGCCTGGCAACTTTTTACAGGAGATTCATCAGGGATTTCAGTACCATTATTGCACCGATAACTGAATGATTGAAGAAAGGGAAGTTCAAGTGGGGAGATGAGCAGGAACAGAGTTTTTCCTTGATTAAAGAGAAGCTATGTAGTGCCCCGGTGCTAGCCCTTCCTGATTTTGATAAAGTGTTTCAAGTTGAATGTGATGCCAGTGGGGTGAGTATTGGAGCTGTTTTGTCACAAGAGAAGAGACCAGTGGCTTATTTCAGTGAAAAATTGAGTGATGCTAGGCGGAAATGGAGTACTTATGATCAGGAGTTTTATGCGGTGTTTAGGGCACTGCGTTAGTGGGAACATTATCTGGTTCAGCGGGAGTTCATTTTGTTTACTGACCATCAGGCGTTGAAGTTCCTTCACGCCAGAAAGTGATAAATAAGATGCATGCTCGGTGGGTGAGTTTTCTGCATAAATTCCCTTTCATTATACAGCATAAATTAGGGGCTCTGAACAAGGTGGCAGATGCGTTGAGCAGGAGAGCTTCCTTACTCATTACTTTAGCTCAAGAGATCGTGGGTTTTGAGTGTTTGAAGGAGTTGTATAAGGAGGATGCTGAATTCAAGGAGTTATGGGCCAAGTGCAGTAAAGGGCAACCTAGTGCAGAATTTCATATTCGAGGTGGCTACCTTTTCAGAGGTGATCAGTTGTGTATCCCTTGTTCTTCCTTGAGAGAAAAGTTGATCAGGGATCTTCACGGTGGTGGGCTTAGAGGTCATTTGGAGAGGGACAAGACAATTGCTGGTTTAGAAGAGAGGTTTTATTGGCCTCACTTGAGGAGAGATGCTTGTGCTATGGTCCGAAGATGTCATGCTTGTCAAGTGTCCAAAGGTTAGTCTTAAAATACTGGTCTTTATATGCCTTTGCCTATTCCTGATGACATTTGGCAAGATTTGGCGATGGATTTTGTGTTGGGTTTGCCTCGTACTTAACGAGACGTGGCTTCTGTTTTTGTGGTTGTTGATCATTTTTCCAAGATGACACATTTCATTGCTTGTAAGAAGACTGCTGATGCTTCAAATGTAGCAAAGCTATTTTTCAGGGAGGTGGTGAGACTTCATGGTGTTCCTACCTCTATCACTTCAGATAGGGACACCAAGTTTCTTAGCCATTTTTGGATTACTCTTTGGAGGATGTTTGGGACGGCGCTAAACAGGAGTTCTACAGCTCATCCACAGACAGATGGGTAGACTGATGTGAATAACAGGACGGTGGGGACTATGATTCGTAGTATTTGTGGCGAAAAACCAAAACTGTGGGATATGGCTTTACCCCAGGTGGAGTTTGCGTACAACAGTGTTGTACATTCGGCTACAGGGAAATCACCATTTTCTCTGATTTACACCTCTATTCCTAGGCATGTGGTTGATCTGATTAAGCTTCCTAAGGATCTTGGAGATAGTGTGGGTGCTGGAAATATGGCAGAGGAGATTGTAGTTGTCAAAGAAGCTGTGAAGGCTAAGTTACAGGCTACTGGGCAGAAAAATAAAGCTGCTGCTGATAAACGCATGAGAGTCAAGGTTTTCGGTGTGGGAGATGATGTGATGGTGTTTCTGCGTAAGGAGAGGTTCCTAGTTGGTACCTACAGTAAGCTGAAGCCACGCAAGTATGGCCCGTTCAAGGTGACTCGCAAGATCAATGACAATGCCTACGTGGTAGCTCTCCCGGATGACATGAACATATCCAACACTTTCAATGTTGCTGACATTTATGAGTACCATGCAGATGAGGTTCTTTATGACGATACGAACTCGAGGTCGAATTCTTCAGAGGTGGAGGAGACTGACGTAGGAAGGTTAGCGGAAAAGTTCGACGAAGAAGTTCGTCCAAAAAGCCTGAATTGATTTCTACTAGTCAGGCTCCCGGAGTCAGAATGCTTAATAAAATACTTTTTCGGAAAGGAAAACGGGTCAATGAGTCAAACTCACGGCGATCGACAGGCTTTTTAAGCCATCTGAGTTCGTTTAGGGCCCGAAATCAGCATTTTAAGTATTTCCGGATTTTATTATTATTTCCTAATTTTCGTATTAGGGTTTTGTTTTGACTATTTAAACATTATGAGCCGTCGTTAGATGGCAACTTTTCTTCTAATAATAATATCTAAGAGTTTTATCTCTTTTCTGGTGGATTCCGGAGTTTTTACAGATTTATCGCTTGTAAATCTTTTAGTTTGTTCTAGGAATTGCGCTTGCTTTTTCTTTGATAATTCCGACTGCGTCACACCCAAATTAATAGGTTAAAGATAGTATTACAACTCTCACAATATTTTTATCTAAACTCACAAAGGAGAATTAGAGAAAATAGTTGAATAAGAGATTGTGTGTATATTGATGGAAAAAGAATTGAGTTTTGGATGATTTTTGTGTGTCTTTAAAATGTTTCCTAACACCCATATATAGGTATGCAATGTCAGTACTGTAAGTTCCCAATTATGAACTCCATATATCATGATTTCTCTGGAAGAGTCCACTTACTAATTGCTTCATGCTTGCGGACATAACTCATGAAGAACTATCATGAAGTTGGCAATCTAGAGAAATCAAGAGAGTATCTCAAGTAAGCAACAATTGTGTGCATAATATCTTGTGGGCAGTTTTGTAATTGGGCCACACGAAATTTGGTCCACCCAGATCAACAATAAGTGTTGTGAACTTGTGAATGAGTTAAAGTTGGTTTGATTTTTTAAATTTGTCTTACAGTCCTATTTGGATTACTTGCCTTGAACATCAAGTAAATAACACCGATTGATTCTCAATAATAATCATGAATCACATGCATACCACAGACAAAAAAATACTTCCAAAGATGAGGACTTGATGCGGGTAATATGATTTTTAATTGAATTTGGGTTCTTCAACATTATTGGGCGCATGGCGAGCACTCCATTTGCCCTGCCGTAGCTACAACCCTGTCTAGTGTATATATGTCCATCCATTTTTTTTCCTCAAAAAAGAAAATATATATTAACCTCCATTTCCAAATAATGTTCCTAGAGAGAGAAAGTGGGGGATCATATTCCCACATTTAACAACTTTGATTAAGTGTCTAATATCCAAAAGCAAGTGGACCCAATTATCATTTTCAGCTGGAATAAAGAAAAGGGAGGGAAATATCTATTGGGACCATTTAAAGTTTCAGCAACCATTTGAATTTTTGCCTCTAAAAAATTACATTCTCAAATGCGTTATAAAGTGCAGGTTGTGCTCGCTCTCATTCACATTTTTACAACACTTAACATTTTCTCTCAGTCACACAAACACTAAAAGAAAAAGGAAAAAATTCATAGTCACTAGCACACATTGACCTGGAGTTTATGTTTTTTTTTGTTTTCTACATGTCAACAATGGATTAAGTAGAATTTTAAGTATTCGTTCTTTCAGCGATCATGAAAAACATGAAAACACATAGGGCATAAATGAACATGAAAACAATACTTCAAATAAAGCACCTAATTTACAAGCAAATTAAGAAGACTACTAGTCCTTGACCTTTTTTTAGCTGCTTTACCTCACCTTGTGTTGCCTAAGGGGATGGTCTACCATGTTGCACTTCAATATGCTACAAGTAGGTTCACGGTCAACAGACTTTGGAGATAGGCCAAAAGACAAAAGAGGATAACGTGGAGGTAACGTGTCCAATAAAAAAGTTAACAGTGGGAGAAAGGCTAAGATAACTGTAGACACATGACCGTATTTCCCCATTTAGTACCCAATGATGAAACATATTGTCGTCTCAATTGGTCCGGTCCAAAGGAAGAGCAATCCAACAAGCTAAACATAAAAGTCTATTTATTTATACCAAGCCCAATTTTAAAATCCCAGTTAATTTATTCATGGTAATTAATTGCAGTTTTAAAGCCCATTTTCGAAAAGCCCAATTAATTATTCATGACAATTAATTGTATTTTTAGTAGATATTAATTTGTTCTTGATAATTATTTTCTAGAGGATATTATGAAAATCAGATAGTTACTCCTTAAGATAACTGATTTCCGAATCTAAAAGATATTATTTAATCAAAGATAAAAGGAATCTTTTTAAACAAACAAAATTCGCCCAAATTTGCGTTGTGTCTAGTGCACTAGAATGCGTGCGTGCACCATGGAGACATTTTGTGAAACACAGAATCACAAAAGTGCCTGCACTGAAGCAACAAGCCCACGCCAGGCGCATGGCCTGTGCGCGGAGTGCACACTCCATGCTCCCAGTGCAGCCTTCTTGTCATCTTTTATACGCGATTCTAGGATTTGTTTCCCTATAAATAGACCTCGTTTTCTATGAACGTTTTACCATGACTTTGACATACAACTTTCCTACGCTTTCATTTACACATCCTACATCTACATAATACTCAAAATCTTCTCCAAACACTCCAAATATATCAAACACTCGAACTCCATTAATATCATATTTCGAGTTTCAAGATTGGTCCTACTACGGATTGTTATTCAATACCTACGCGACAAAGGTGTACTTCCTGAGGGTCAATTCCAATTTAATTCTTATTTTACTAACAATCTATTTCTCATGATGTAGATCTGTAAGGAATTCATGCTTATGTATATTCTACATATCTAATCTTCTATTTTCTTTTTTATATTTCTATACACTATATTATTCATATGCATGCCAATATGTTTATTGCATTCATCACCACACTTGCTTATTTTCGCTAATCAAGACATAAATAAATGTTCTAATTCTAAATACAGATATTTTGGATAATTCAATTAGGTTTCCTGTAATTTAATTGCTTAAATAACATGTCACCAAAAATTAGTTTTCTAATTTGTGTTTAACAGACCAACATAGATTAATTTTTACATTGCATGAACATATTGTGTGGTTGTTTATCTGCATAAAACTCCAACATGAATCGTATTAAGTAGAGGTCAACAATACGCGAATTTGATTCCTGGTCATATTCATACCCTCACCCTCAAACTCTGTCTTAGGTAATTATGAAGTCATGACGGGAAAATCTACATTGGATGAGTCCTTAAGATGTCCCGGCGGTTTCCCATATATCCAATTAGGTTTATGAGTGTTCCGTTAAAGACATGTTGGTGACTTCTTTTTTAAAAAGTATTTCAAAACAAAAAGCTTTACACTGAGGTAGTCAAATACGCGATCATCCTGCGCAGGTAATAAAAACACGCCTACAATAACGTATGAGGAAGCCCTTAGAGTAGTTCCCCTTAAACAAGGAACAACTATCAGTTCATTTGCAACAGCTTTAGAGGTCATCCCTTGCACAATTTACAAGCTTTGCAAAATAGGAATCTTCAGGAGTCAAACAAGTTCCATCAAACCAAAATTGATACCAAAGCACAAAATCAATAGGTTGAAGATCATTTTGTCACATATTTTATGAAGCACAATTAGAAGCAAACTGATGTTTGATTTTGTATACAATTTGGTGCATATAGATGTGAAGTGGTTCTTAATGAGCAAGATTACACAAAGATTTTACTAACTGTATGAGAAGAGGACCCATATAGAGATTTTCAGTCAAAGAATTTAATCACAAAGGTCATGTTTGAAGCTGCAATTGCAAGGCCAGTTATTGGGTCTAATGGAAAGGTTATTTGGAATGGAAAATAGACGTTGATCACGTTCTAAATCAAAGAAGTAGTGCAAATAGACCAGCATGCAGCATAGAAGCAAAGGCAAAATAGAGTATAACTAAGGAACCCATTAGAGAAATGATACTCAATTTGCTCTGTTACCACTAAAGGCAAATAACCTAATTTTGGGTGCAAAACAATCTAGATCCAGCAAGATAATGCCATATCCTACATTAGACCAGATGACATTCAACTTTTGGAAGCATCAAAACAAGATAAATTTGATCATATGCACTTAATATTCAACCTGCCTAATCCCCATACCTAAACATACTTCAAGGTTTTTTCAATGGAATTCTTTTCCCAATATAGTTGATAAGTTAATAAAGAGTGGTGTAGATGCATACACTTGTTGTGATGGAAGGATCATTAACTACACATGGTTGCATCTTATGTATGTAATGGTTGTGGTCATGAAAGTCAAGGGGAGAAACAACTACAAAGACCTTCACAAAAGAAAGAAATGGACAATTTAGGTGACTTAACATCTTTTGTTGAGGTCTTAGAAGCCATAATAAATGACATAATAAACTTTCTCAGTGATAACATAGTGAGTGGACCAGATCCAATATGAGAAGACATGCAATTGGGTCCAGAAGTTTAAACCAGTAGCAAGCAGAGCATCAAAGATATATCAGTAGCAAGCAGAAGAGCATCAAAGGTTAAAAAATGTTTTTTTTGTAATGAATCAATAAAGGAAAAATTGATATGAACAGTCCCAACTATGGGCGTTTCGCCATTTTCAGTCCCAACTAAGGATTATTTCTGAGCGGTCCTAACTATGCATCATTTTTGCCAAAATTGGTCCCAGTTGACCAGCTACCTATTTAACAGGTTAAATTTTTCTTTTTTAAATTTCTTAAATCGGTTTTCTTTTGCCTCCTCTTTCTCTCTCCTCTCTCCTCCCTCCTCCCTCCTTTACCACCCCTCTACCTCCCCCCTCTCCTGCCAAGTGCCAACCCCCTTTCCCTACCACCCCCGGAATCCCCTCCCCTGTTGCTTTAATATACTCCAAACTAAGAAACACCATCAAACAAAATGAAATAAACTCATGTATGAGTCATGAAAAAGCAACAGTAGTGGCAAGTAAAATCCCCTCCCCTGCTGCTTTAATATACTTCCAAACCATTAAACATCCCCAAAGAATGCAGGCACCTTCCACACGGGAGGTCAATCAGGTCATACAATTGTGCTTCCATGGTCTGCTGCTCAACCTGCGTTCTTTACTCTTAATGAAGGCGATAAATCCACAATAGTGAAACCCATAAATTCTTCGGCTAAAAACCACCGCACTTTTGCTTCCACCACCTCTTCCTCTTTGTTCACAAACACTGAGTTTAACAAACTTGACTGTCTTCCTTTCCTGCAAGAGGTATAAAAACACTCAGCTCATCAGAACCTATCTTCCTCTCTCCAACCAAGTATGCCTTAATTGCATTGGCATTGGCCTGTTCACTTTCTCACAGCTTCACAACCAGCTTTCTTTCACATATTCTCCAACATCCTCTTCACATCCTCCATTGTGGCCACACAGCTCAGACTTTTCGGTGTTTCACTTATCTAATTATCTTACAAGTTTGTGAATTTTAAAAAACCGGTTACTTGAAGAAGGAAATGAATCACAATTGGAGTTTGCAATCATGAATACAACTTCTTTTTCATCGGCTATTATTTTAATTGGAAATCTTTAATAGTTGTCCCCTTGGATCTAGTGGCCAATTATGAATGAAGACGTAAAACCTAACGAATTCATTCTTCAGATCACATGATAAATTGCTACTTCTTACTTAATGGGGTGGCTGGAGATGGTGAATTTAAGCGGGAAGTACTTAGTGGTGGTCGTTTCTGCGATGAAGAGAAAAAGTGGTTGTGGTGGTGGAATGGTGTGCTGTGTGGTGGAGGGTGTCTTTGGGGAGGGGTGGCACATTTGGGGTCGGGGAGGGGGTGTCGTAGGCGAGGCGGAGTTTGGGTGGGGGTGGGGGTGGGGGTGGGGGTGGGAGTTTTGAAGCTATATTAGAGGAGAGAGAAAATAAAATTTGGGGAAAAAAAATAAAATAAAATTCGTTTTACCTGTTGTAGCAGGTCATTAACCTGCTGGGACCAAATTTGGCAAAAATGATACATAATTGGGACTGCTCAGGAATAATCTTTAGTTGGGACTGAAAATGGCAGAACGCCCATAGTTGGGACTGTTCCTGTCAATTTTTCCATTAATAAAAGTAAGTTTTTGTAAAGTTTGACCAGAAAAAGCATATTAAAAGCTTTTTTTGTAAAGGATAGTGTCTAAAAGTTTAGGACTCAAAAGTAAGTTTTTGTAAAGGATATGATAGTCTTATCATACAATTGATTCAAAGTCATGAATATATTATTTGGTTTCCTTAGTCATACATGGGGACTTTAAAACATTTTGACATTTGGGTTACAAAACATAAACAATTTTCTTATCCTCTCAGGTTGTCTCCATTCACCATCAAATACACATTTCAAACAACCAATTTATTAGCCTCATTATACATTAAACAAGAGATAACTAGTGGCTTAAGGTAGATAATGCATGCACATATAAACTTGTGGATGTTTTCTCTTATTGACTTCATTCTTCATCGAGAATTTTACAGAATTTTACTTACATTCTAATCCTCTCAGGTCTATAAACTTAATCACCATATTCAACACAAAATCTATATATGGTATACATGACTACACAAATGCCTCATTAGCTTTCATCATTTGGTATCATGTGGGGGCATAAGACATGACAAAATTGTGTATTGTAGTGTGTGTCGAACTATCATCCTAGAAGATATAAAGAAAGGTGAACACACAAAAGACATGAAACACCATGAAGCATCAAATTTCCTACAATCAATGATCAAACATCAAATTTCCAACAAGATAGTTGTATATCCAGTAGCCAATTTCCCACAATCAAGGCATAAAAAACCAAAAAAAAAAAAATCACAAAAAATGGAAGTACAACATCCAATTTTCCACGAGCAAGACAAAAACAACAACAAACAACAAGATCAATAGCTAAATGGAAGGACAACATCAAATTTCACACAAACAAGGCTTAAAACAACAACAAACAACAAGATAAATAGCTAAATGGAAGTACAACATTAAATTTCACACAAGCAAGGCATTAAACAACAACAAACAACAAGATCCATATATAAATGGAAGTACAACATCAAATTTCAGACAAGCAAGACATAAACAACAACAAACAACAAGATCAATATATAGCTAAATAAAAGGACGTCATCAAATTTAACACAAGGAAGGTATAAACAACCAACAAAACAATAAGATCGATACATAAATGGAAGTATAGCAGCCAATTTCCCACAAGCAATGCATATAACAAAGAAAAAGATCCGTAGATAAATAGATATATGGCATAGACTTTCCCATAATCAAGGCGTATAACAACAAAAAAACAACAAGATCCTTAAATAAATTGATATCAAGCATCAAATTTCCCACAATCAAGGCATATAACAACAAAAAAGATCCATAAATAAATGTATATTCAGCATCATCCACAATCAAAGCATAAAAATGTAGTAGCCAAGTTAGGAAGTAGTCACCATCAGATGAAATAATAAAACAACATCAACATGTAGATCCTTTTGCATCAAATTCTACCTCAGAATCATTTGCCTTTTCGGTGGAGTCCCCACCACAAGACGTTTCATCATCATTAATAGGATTGTGGCATTCATTTGTCAACCACACCACAATCAAGTTTCTTTATTGTTGAAGCATCAGAATCATTCGTCACAAGAATAAATTTGACTTTAGGAACATCAGGGTTCAAAACCAATTTAGAAGTTGTTGTAGAAGATTAACCAACATACTCACCTTTGTCAAGGTAGGACTCGTATCAAGAATCATTGTAGTAACGATCTAACTTGCACAACAACCACGACCTTCTTCTGATCCTAAGTCGTTAGATTTCAAAAACGAATCACACGAATTTGTAGAAGCGATAGCAAACTAGGGTGTTTGAAGATTCGAGAACTGAATAAGGTGAGAACTGAATAAGGTGAGATATGAAGATTTGCAAAGTGATTTCCCAGAAAATTAGGGTTCTTCGTGAAATGGAGTGTGTGATATGAAGAGAGTCGTTGTGAAACAAATTTTTATTTTTTGGTAAAAGGTAAGAATTATATTACTCCATCCGTCCCATAATAGTTTGAACACTTTCCTCTTATGTTTGTCCCAAATTAGTTTGAACACTTTCATTTTTGGCATGGTCCCACTATTACTTTATTATTTCTTTTACACTCCTTTGGCCCACACTCTACCTTTATCATTAAAAAGTTACCCAACTTTCTCTCTCCTCCAATAAAAAATACCCCACCAACTCCTATCACATCTACTTTTTTAATAAAATAACATTTGATAACCACACTACAACTTATCACCTTAAACTATGTGTCCCAACAAGTGTTCAGATCTTTTTAGGACGGAGGGAGTACCAAAAAAGCATTGAAGCACCACCAACAAAATCCAAAACATATTTCCCTATGGCAACCAAGTTCCACACCATAAAATCTCTAACCCCCAATCCTCCATTTTTCTTAGGTTTGCACACATCTGGCCAAGCCACAGGAGGAGTTTTATGCTCATAGATCTTTCTTTCCCATAAAAAAGCTCTACAAATTTGTATAATCAACTGCATAATTCCTTTAGGAGTCAAGAATATTTGAACCCAATAAGTGTGCAAACTCATTAACACTGAGTTTACTTACACCACTCTAACTGCATATGAGAGGTGCCTCGAGCTCCAACACAAAATTCTCTTTATGATTCTATCCACCAAGCTATCACAATCAGACTTGGATATCCTCTTAGAGGTTATTGGAATTTCCAAATATCTAAAAGGAAATATTCCCTTCTGGAAGCCTAATAATTGTACTATCCTTTCCTGCACCTCTGCCTGAACATTACCAAAGTAGACTGCAGTTTTCTCGTTATTTGCAAAAAGCCCAGAAGCTTCATTGAATGCTTTGAGAGATCTAATCATCAACATCACTGAGCTTACATTACCTTTACAAAAGTCATCAACTCATCTGCAAAAATTAGATGAGTGACTTGCATAGAAGCACATCTGAAATGATAATCAAACCCAGGCTTCTTACTCATCTTCATTAATAACCTTGACAAATACTCCATAGCAATAACAAAAATCAATGGTGATGTGGATCACCTTGCCTCAAGCCTTTTTTTCCTTTGAAAAAACCACACATCACCCCATAAAACTCAAAAAAAAGCTAGGAGAAGTAATACATATCATAACCCAATGAACAAACTTCTTAGGAAAATTGAGAGAAATCAATAAATCTCTGATGAAAATCCCAGTTCAAGAAGTCATGAGCTTTTCTTAGATCTACATTGATTGTGCATCTAGAAGGCTGGTTTTTCCTTATGTAATGCTTCATAAGATCTTGACACACAAAAAAATATTGTGTATAATAATTCTATTTTCAACAAAAGCACTTTGCATAGGATTGATAATGTGAGGCAGGACAAATTTCAATATCTTGCAAAGCATCTTGGAAATGATTCTATACAGAACTTTGCAGCAAGCAATGGGTCTGTATTTAGTCACATCATCAGGTTGTTCACACTTAGGGATAAGGAAGAGTAGTAGCATTCACCTGCTTAAGAAACTTCCCAGTTTTGTGAAACAATTTAGGGTTCAAAGAAAGTTCCAAATGAGATGATGTTGAGAATAGAGAGACTTTTGATCCGGTGAAGTGACGGATAAAAGAAGGACGGAGTGGTTTGGGTAATTATTGTTGTTTAGGTTTGTACTTGAGAATTTAATTAAATTGTTGAGGGAATTAGCAATGTCGTTTCCATCAATAAAAAGAAAAAAAAATTCCATATCAAGCTTCGTAGTGCTTATTATGACATTTCCTACAAAGTGAAGTGTTGCACTTGTTTAGAAATGGAGGGAGAATATTTAGTTTGGATTTAGTTAGTTTTTGCACTTTTCTAAAATTTTAATCCTCGTAAGAAAGATAGACTAAACGCAAGAAGATCAACACTAATGGGTGTCTCTATTATACTACTATAAGGAAAGAGGGGAGGATTTTGTGTCCATCCTTAATTACATATATACCCTCATAATTAAAAAAAAAAAACTCATCTTTACCAATGCTAACAAAATAAAAAAAAGCCCAATAAACGACACTTCAGTCAAATCCCAAGGTGGTTTCTCAACTTCATTAACTTCCTTCTTTTAGTTAAAAACAATGATTTGGATGTATAGATGTAAATATATAATTGCATAACTTAATACTACCTCTATTTTTATTTAGAAGCATTTGATTATTTTAATCCACTCACCAAAATGTTGCATCTAAAAAAACAAAGGCAGTATTCTATTTGCTTTGATTTCGCGCATGCATCGCGTCCATATAGCTTATAGGTGGCAAACAGGTCGTTCAGGTCGGGTCAATTCGAGTGGGCCTGTTTAGAGTCTTCTTATTTTTGGGTCAAGTTCGATCGGGTCCGTTTCGGGTTTATGCAATTGAGTCGAGTTCGGGTCAGAGAGTAACCTCGGATCGGGTATGTTTCAGGCCGATCAAGTAAATGTTTGAATTATATATATAATTATTACATAAAATAAAAACAAAAACAACATCTTTTAATTCAATACTTATAAAAAAAAATATAGCTACTATTAAAGTAACTGATAGGGTATTAATATAACAAAAAGTTAAATTTATTTCACTTTATAGGGGAAATCATAATTGACGGAATAGTTTGAGTCGATTCGGGTAAGGTCATTTTGGGTCGGGTCAAGTTCGAGTCTGACTGATTCGGGTTGGGTCCTGGTCGGCCGGATCATTTCGGGTCTCTAGGCAATTCATGCTTGTTGCCATTTTCAAGTATGATTCGGGTCTTGGGTCGGATCTTTCGAGTCAGGTCTATTTTGCCAGGACTATATAAGACTAGTATTTTCATAACAATACAGTCCACCTTATATATCTCTATTATATAAAGGAAGGGGGAGCAAATGGTGTCCACATGAAATGATCCCCCTACTCTTACTCACACAATAAATTTTGTAATTATTAATAAATAATAAATTTAAAAGAAAAAAAAATGAATCATATTCAATAAGTCAATACTTATATATTTGACATTATTGTCAATCAATACAAGTTTAAAAAAATATTCCATTTAACATTGATTCCAAATCTTTGAATAATGAGTAAAGTTGTTATATGAAGGGAAAAAAAACCTTGAAATTACAATTCAAAAATATTACTACATACAACACAAACACCATTATTTTACTCAAATTATGAATTACAATAAAATTAAATTCTTATAAAACATACGTTCATAATTCGCCATCGTCCCTATAACAAGTTCGTTCAACTCAGTGCAAATCGGGTATCTAACAACTATCAAACAATTTTAAGTCGAAATACAGTCGAAAAATTGGCAATTTATTGCTCCGTACATATTGCGTTTAAACCCTCTGAACATTGTCATGTACGAAATCACTGTTTTTTTAATTACCGCCTAAAGATTATGAAAAAGTATGTGTTGATCATAAACTCTTTAATATATCACGTGCATAACTCTTTATTATAAAGGAACACTAGTGCATAATTGACTTAAAATATCACCCCAAAAGTGTTATTTAAAGGCATAAAAGTGTTGCTTTAGGCAATAGGCAACACTTTTATAAGTGAAACATCTGCCCGTGCTACCTATTCTCTAAGATAACACTTTACAATGCTAATGTTTCACTTTTTCAAGTGTTACTCAAAATTTTCTAATGTATCACTTTTTTTAAACTAATATAGCATTTCTATGGTGCTACTCATAGTTTTTTATGTAACACTTTTTCATCTATAGTAGCATTTTCTATATCATCTCTTCAACTCATAGTAACACTTTATTAGATATTATATGTAACAATTTGTTAGATATTAGGCAACACTTCTTATTAGCTAGCTTTATTGTCACACTTCTATTTCACATTTCCTATAGTAACATTTTTTAATTTTTAGGCACATATACAATGATAATAATACTAAACTTACAAACATAATAAACAAAGAAGAAATAGAATGATATTATAAATATAAATGATTACAAATACTCAACGGTCATTGTAAAGAATGATCCAAAGAGTAGTATTCATCAATTGAAAAATACTATTCCTTTCAAAATATAAATAGTTGATCTGAAAATCCAGTCATAATATGTATAAGTCTCCTAAATAAACCTAAATCAATCTTAAGGTCATTTCTTCTTCCGTCTTCAATTGCATTGCCCTATCCATGCATGCAATAATCTCTAAGCACCATGCCTACTTGCTACTCAAATTCATTATCTTCATCAACCTGCAATAATAAGAACAAAAAAAGAATGAGTTGGTGGATGGAATTCGAAAAATCATATAATATATAACTTCTAAGTATCACTATAAATTTATGCACATTATTTTCACAAAAGGAATCAAGTAAGAGGATGCAAATTAAGCTAGTCAACATGCCTGTAAAAAAAACCATATCCAAACTAAAGATACTGTTAATTATATTCTAATCCTGTACTTTAGGGATAAACCCCCAACAATAATTCAAAGGTTCTAGCCCTTAAACATCAACCATGTTTGCTAGATAAAACTCAAGGTAGATTAACAATTGAAAAACAACACAACCATGAGCCATAGTCCATATTACTATTTGAAGGACAAAAATTGACACAAATCTATTTTCATAATAGAACAACATACAGAAACAAAGAAATCAATGTGAAAAGAAAAAGAATTTGAACAACTTGAGATAACATAATATAGAAAGTAGAATGTTAATCCTCACATAAATAAGGCACTGTTTGGATAATGTGTGAATTACAGGTTTACAAAGTAGAGCAATGGGCTACATAGCTCCAAAGTTGAAGGAAGCTAGGTCTTAACTATATATACGACAAATTGGCACTTTCATAATGATCCGACACTTACAGTTGATAAGCATCTACTTATGTTGAATAACAATAGCAAAAAAAGTGAGCATGAAAACCAATAACTAGAACATATTTTCCAATCTGTTTAGCTGTTAAGCTGAAATGTTATTAAAGAAAATTACTTCAGAACTTTTAGGATTGTTTGCAGCAAAGCGAGTTAGACTCTTAATATTGCATTCAACTTTATAAAGCTAACCAATTAGAATGTATTTGAACTGAGTTATTAAAACTTAGCTTAAGCTATTCGAACTTATTGGAACTACTTTATAAGGGTGAGAATCTTTTGGAATTTGTCTAACTTAATGGAATTGGTTGATTCAGCAATAAACATTCAAGCATTTTGCACAATGCCTAGAAGCAAGCCTTGATTCAGCAAACAAATGCAAGAGAGTGACTAACAAGCCTATTTGCCAAAAGCAATGCTTAAAAAACAACTCCCTCCACTCCTTTGCTAAATCATAATACTTATCTCATTAACTTCAATTTTTCCCTCTAAACTTATTCTCTCTTTCCTTAAATGCACTCCTTCTCCAAAGTCATAGAAAGTTAATTAGGTCTAGAGGGGGTTTCCTGGAATACAACCCCAAGGCTCACCTCTTTTACTTTGCATGTTGGATAGAAATGAGACCAATGAATAGAAACAATTTGTTCATCCCACTACTCACGACATGAGACACTATTTAATACTCAAACACCCCTACTCCTAGCTGAAGAGAAACATATCTACTTACTTTATATTTTAATTAAGACATACCTGACTTCTCAAAATTGTAAAAAGAAGAAACAATACACATACCAAAACTTAAAGATTCTAAATCATACATACCCAAGGAACCCCATTCATATCTCGCCCCCTGCACGTGCACACACTGCCGGCCGCCCTTTCCACATCAACCCTTTTGCCAAGCACGTGCACGCCCTGCTAGCCCCCGTTGCACAAAATGAGTTGGCAATTTTTGTCAACAAACCAACATGATAACATGTCATAAACTTATAATATCAGTCGTCCATGTTCACATATACTATAATAAGTAACCAAAATTCTAGAAACTAAAGACCCATATTGGTACAAGTAAGAGATATGAACATTAAAGAGTGAATAAAACATCTATCAGCAAGGTATTATGTGATACAATGACAACAAAAGTATCCCTATTTAGCATATATGATATTCTGTAACGACGTTCCATAAATGACAAAGTAGTTGATGAAACATATTATAATGTACCAATAGATCATTTTACTTCACCTAGCATCAGTTCGAATCAAAGATATAGTTTAACATTACTTTCTAGACAAGCATCAACTAAAGCAACAAACAAAGCTTTCATAACCACAGATTATCAAATCTAATTGCCTATCAACATCAAAACAACAAACACAAACAAAACTATAAAATTAAAATATACATATTGAAATCATGTATCCCCTTCGATTCGCACCCAGATTGTGTCCTTTCATGCCATAGAACAATATTGTTATTAGATTGTCTTAACAACGGCATAATTCCTAAGATCTTATGGCAAGCATAAATTTCCATAGTGAAACTAGTTACCTTACAGCGATTTCCGAGTATACATTGGCGGTATCTCCCAAGCATAATTCCTAAAATCCGACAAGAGTTTCCTTTGAAAATAGGATAACGTTAAAGCGGGAAACCTGTTACAATTTCAATTAATATCAATAATCATTTATCAATAAATATTCAATAATATAAACTAATCCAACTAACTCTCTTAATATAAACCACTATACTAATCTAAATGACAATCTCTAATCGAAGAAATAATTCAATTAGATTACTCACTATTCAACATAGCTAGAATAAGGCTCCTATTAGTCAAGCTAGACTAATAATTTTATTAAACTAATTTAAGAACTTATAATCAGAATACTCTTTCAATGTCAATCAAAATCCAACTAAGAATATCCATTAACATAAAGGCTACACCCATCTAGGTTTTCCACAAGAATTCATAGCAATTCAATTACATCAGATTCATACAATTTAGCCACACAATCACATTCAATTTAGAATTTCAATACACAAGCAATGATAAATCCAGCATTATAAACACTAATACACAACTATCATCGACAGTAGTTTATAATCCAATTACTGATCTCCATTCAAAATCAAATAACAACATTAAGAGTGGGATCAAAGGAACAAGAGAAGCCGGGGAGGTACAACACCACGCAAGAAGAAGGCGGGGGGACAAAACAACAAACGGATGGTGGCAGCTAGACCATCAACCCACGAGTTAGGAGGCCGACGCACCACAACAAATGAGACCAAAACAGAGCGCCGAAAAAAGAACATGACTTGAGCAGCGGCAGGTCGACGCATGGCGACGCAAACAGGTTATCACCAGTAGCATCGCTAAGGGAAGAAAGAGAAACGGTGCACAAGCCCCTCATCTGCGAACAACAACAGCATCGCGAACAGAGGAGAGAGAAACCACGGGTGCTACGTGTAGCTCCGGCGAGCTTTGGGAAGCCGATGAGAAGAAACAAGGAGGGAGAATTTCATGGGTGAGGGAGAATCGAGTAGAGAGAAATCTGGGTTGGGGTTTTGGTATCAATCGGATTGGGGTAATAGGGTTTCCATCTTTTGAATTTTTTTTTTTGGAAAATACATTTAATTATAACATAATAAATAAACTGTAAACATAACAATTTCAAATTTCATAATTTAAATAAAAATAAAACACCATATTACTAGATATAATTCATAAAATTAATATTACAACTCAAATATAATAAAATATACAATACATAATTAAATTAATTAATATGATTAACATATGATAATTGTTTTTAAAAATAGGCTATTACAACACAGCTCCTAAAAGAAATTAATAATTAAGAAATCATAATGTTATAATAAAAACTTTACTTATTTAAAAAAATACTTATACTCTAAAAAAATTAGCTATTCTAAAGTGTTACTTTAAAATGTGTTACATATATCAAAGTGTTACTTAAAAGTGTTACCTATTTTAAAGTGTTACATCAAAATGTTACTCAATTAAAAAAGTGCTACATCAAAGTGCTACTTATAATATAAGTGTTACATTAAGTGTTACATATTAATAGAGTGCTACCAAAGTGTTACGTACATATTCAAGAAACTTGAATTTTGAAAAGTGTTACCCTATACATGTTACCTTAGACCAACTTTGTACTAGTGGAAATGGGTGATATGATATGTTGTAACCCTATGAAAAATTATTAAGTAACCTTTAGATTTGGAAACTAAAGCACAAAACTTTAAATTCACGTACGCATCGCGTGCATACATTGCTAGTAATTTACATAAAGGAAAATAAAATGAACACGACATATAATACAAAAGGAAAAATTGACAACAAAGGTCTCAACTTTGGGTGATAATTTTTAAAAGGTCTGAACTATTGATTAACCTGTGTAGGTCCCAACTTTAGGGGGTCTTAACTTTTAGCGGGCCTTAGTGACTTGAAACTGGCTTAGTAGGTCATCACTTGTAAAACTTGGGTCATACCAGAATGGTTAATTGAGGGAGGGATGTAGGAACTAGGTGAGATTTAAAAAAAAAACTTCAGTTTTAAGTCAGGCCTAAAAATTAAAATGTTAATCAATTCTGACCTTTAAAAATTATCACCCTAAAGATTTTTCCAATACAAAACTCTTCTCTTTGTCCGATTTGGCGACAAACTCGTTACACCTCTCATTTATTCCGTCAAAAAATTCCACCAAACAATATCCCCCCTAAATTCTCTCATAAAAAAACATACTTCCTTCTTTTAAACTATTCCTAGATAACTTTTGTCTTTTCTTAAATATATTCTCATATATACTCATTCCCTCTCTTGCACCCGTTTTTATTTTTTCTTCTTTGTGCATGTGAAGTAAAAGTTTAAGAAAAAAATAAAATGGGTTGCGGAGGATCCAAGCTGGGGCCGGAACAGGAGGCAAGGCTCCGACCGATCCTCCGCCGGCGGCTCGAGGAGTTCATAGCCAGGAGGAATGCTGGCCTCTCCAGGAAGCAGCTCCTTGCCGCTGATGGTGCCGTTTCTCGTGATTCCGAAGGAGAAGATAATGAAGAACAAATTACTAAAGATGACACGCCGCCACCGCCACAACCAATGCCGCCTCCGGTTTCGCCACCTCGTGGTTTAAATAATGATCATGTTTTTCTTCGTACACAAGATATTCCTCCTGTGCCTCAAATTATTACTCCTACTATAGATAATAATACTAATAATGATGAATTAGAAAGTGGGAATTATATTAAGGAAGAAAATACTCGTGTTGATGAAGAAAAAATTCTAAATGATATAGATGCATCTAAGGGATCATCACAAGAAGAAGAGGATGAATGCGTGGATAACCTAGAGAGATTTGATCTCTATGGTTCTCCTAGCTTTCGAGTTTATTGTGTTCAATCTCTCGATGCAGAGCTTGAAGGTAATTAATCCCTTTCATCCCCTTTACTATTTTTGTTTAGAAAAGTTCTATTTGTTTATTGAAAAATTATCATTTTTATGGAAGAATACGATAAATGATGTAGGAACATATAGATGCATATAGCGGAATTTCAGGAAACAAATTTCCTAACATCTATCACAAGATCGCATGCATAACATAAATATGAATCATATTATAAGGAAAAGAATGTACAACCTTTGTAGCGTGTTTTCCACCGGATTGCAAGTGCTAGAGATCATAGAACAGCAATTGATGTCCCTCTACTTAGTCCACGAGCACCAATTGAATTCCCACGTTTGCTAGAACGGAAGATGATGAACAGATTTCACTCTCTTGCTTTTTAGGGAGGGTGGCCGGATTTCTAAAGGGAAATAATAGGGTTTTTTTCTCTCTCTTTTCAGTTTGAATGTTATTGTCAAACATTCAACGTTCTATTCCTCTCTCCTATTATAACCTTTTATAATAGTAGGAGAATAAGATAAGAGAGAGACCTAACCTAACCCTAATTTCTCCTATTGGCCGGTTTCCTTACTTCAATTAGTTACTACAATGTGTGACCTCATAGGATTAGGTTAACTTAGTTGTAGGTACAATCAATATTGTTCTACTAACCAACATTTATTCTCTAGCAAGTAAATGTGATTACTAAACTAACGTAATTTATTATCTCTATAATAATTCCTTTTATATTTAGTAATTGCCGGGATGTCTAAGGACATATTCCTTCAATCTCCCACTTGTCCGAAGACAAGAGCGCAATGCTAAATTCCTTAAGTCACTTAATGCCAAATTTGATAACACCATGTTATTCTCAAATTTATGTTCCTTGATCGCTGAGTTCGAACTGCTCAAATAAGGATTAACTCTTTAATCCTATTCCGCATGGCCATGCAACTTTCCAGTTTTCGCTCATCAAGAGGCCCAAACACCATTCCTATTTACTAGGAGGACTTATCCACTCTTGTATGACCATAACTCCCACTCAATTCTTAGCCCACCTGATCACTGCCTTTATAACCTCCTTTTATGGCGCGGCGTTTAACAGTGTCAAAGTTAAACTAATTATATTGTGGTTATTAAGACATACTCATGTCTAAGGAATCCACTAAATATAGTAGTTTGATTCTACTTTTAGAATCTAATTAGGTCAAGTCTCAATGTATCAACTATACATCCATATAATCAATTAGACATCTCTATGTCTCCATAGCCCATGGAACTGCGCTATCAATTAATTATATACTAGTCTTTTAAATAAATCACTTATGTCTAATTTAGTGATTTAGACTAGGGACTTTAAATAAGTTGTGATTTCTGTTCACTTTATAGGGTTCCATTATCAAAACGTTTTCGATAATCCTATTTGAAAGCACAAATTATTTGGACATTTTATTTAATACTAAACCAAACAATTAAATAAGAAACATATTTTTATTGATAAACATCCAAAGCATAATCAATGTCTTTACAATTGTAAACATGAAGTAAACAACCTAAAGCCATTCTCCCATATGCTTAAGCCCCATAGACCTAGTATGACACTCATGCTTAGGTTGAGCAAGCGGTTTAGTCAAAGGATCTGCTACGTTATCCTCAGTATGAACCTTGCTTACTTTCACATCCTCTCTACCAACGATTTCTCGAATGAGATGGAATTTCCTGAGCACATGTTTAGACCTTTGATGCGATCTGGGTTCCTTAGACTGAGCGATGGCACCATTGTTGTCACAATACAACTCAATGCCATTCTCAATGTTAGGAACTACACCAAGCTCACCAATGAACTTTTTGATCCAAACAGCTTCCTTTGCTTCATCGCCGCAATATACTCGCCTCGTTGTAGAATCCGCGATGGTACTCTGCTTAGAGCTCTTCCAGCTCACAGCTCCTCCATTGAGACAAAATATGAAACCAGATTGCGATCGAAAATCACCTTTGTCACTCTGGAAGCTTGCATCGGTGTATCCAGTAACAACCAACTCATCATCTCCACCATAAACCAAAAAATTATCCTTCGTCCTTCGCAAGTACTTAAGGATGTTTTTTGCCGCAATCCAAAGGCGCATCTCCCGGATTTGACGGTATCTCGTTGCATATACTCAAAGCATATGCAACATCCGGTCGAGTGCATATCATGGTATACATAATGGATCCTACAGCAGAAGCATAGGGAACATTACTCATACGCTTGACCTCATCAGGACTCGAAGGACACTGAGTCTTGCCAAGTGCAATGCCATGTTGCATGGGAATGAAACCTCTTTTGGAGTTTTCCAGCTTGAACCTTGCAAGAACCTTATCAATATAAGTTTCCTGACTGAGCCCAATTAGCCTTTTCAATCTATCTCTATAGATCTTTATTCCCAATATGTACTCTGCATCTCCTAGGTCTTTCATAGAGAAACAATTTTTAAGCCATTCCTTGACTGACTCAAGCATGGTCTTATCATATCCTATGAGAAGTATGTCATCCACATACAAGACCAGAAAAGTAATACTACTCCCACTTAACTTCTTGTATACACAAGATTCCTCTTCAATTCTGAGAAAGCCGAATTTCTTGACTGCCTCATCAAATCTGAGGTTCCAACTCCTTGATGCTTGCTTTAGTCCATAAATGGACTTCTTAAGCTTGCATACCCTCCCTGGATTTTCTAGATCTTCAAAATCTTGAGGTTGTGTCATGTACACATCCTCTTTCAAGAACCCATTCAAGAAAGCGGTTTTGACATCCATCTGCCATATTACATAGTCATGAAAGGCAGCAATCGCAAGGATCATCCTAATGGACTTCAGCATGGCTACTGGTGAGAAGGTTTCATCATAGTCAATACCATGAATTTGTTTGAAACCTTTCGCCACCAACCTTGCTTTGAAAACACTAATGTTTCCATCCTTGTCTGTTTTCAACTTGAAAATCCATTTGCATCCAATGGGTTTTACCCCATCAGGCAAATCAACCAAGTCCCATACTTGATTTTCAGACATGGAATACATTTCAGATTTCATGGCCTCAAGCCATCTTTCGGAGTCTTGGCTCTCCAAAGCATCTTTGTAGCTAGTAGGTTCTTCTGATTCTAAAATCGTTATTTCAGAACTTTCAGTCAAAAGGAAATCAATATATCTCTTTGACGGAATGATGGTCCTACTAGACCTACGTTGAGGAACAACAGAAGAAGTTTCTACTTCATTAGGTTGAGTGACTTCGCACAGAGTATCTACAAGTGGGACGGTAGGAGGTATGTGAATTGAATGCACCGCCTCCTGAGCATTTTCATGCCGGGCCGCCTTGGATGAGGTGTTAACCTCATCCATTTGTTGCTCATCTCGAATTTCTTCGAGATATACTTTTCTCCCACTTGTTTTTCTGGAAATAAACTCCTTTTCCAGAAAGACACCATTACGAGCAACAAACACTTTGTTTTCGTTTTGGTTGTAGAAGTAGTATCCCTTAGTCTCTTTTGGGTAACCGACAAAGAGACATTTATCGGATTTGAGTGAAAGCTTATCAGAAACTAAACGTTTTACATAGGCTTCACAACCCCATATCCTTAGAAAAGACAATTTTGGAACATTTCCAGTCCACATTTCATATGGTGTCTTTTCCACTGCTTTGGATGGTGCTCTGTTAAGTGTGAATGCCGCTGTTTCAAGCGCAAATCCCCAGAATGTTATAGGATGATCAGCAAGACTCATCATGGATCGAACCATATCAAGTAGAGTTCGATTCCTTCTTTCAGAAATGCCATTTAACTGTGGTGTTCCTGGTGGAGTCCATTGTGAAAGTATTCCACAATCTTTTAAATGATCACCAAATTCTTGAGATAAATATTCACCACCACGATCGGATCGTAATGCCTTAATTTTCTTCCCAAGTTGGTTTTGTACTTCATTCTGGAATTCCTTAAATTTTTCAAAGGATTCCGACTTATGCCGCATGAGGTAAACATATCCAAATCTGCTCACATCATCGGTAAAAGTAATGAAGTAACTGTACCCTCCCCTAGCCAACGTACTCATAGGCCCACACACATCCGTATGTATGAGGGCTAAAAGGTCATTGGCCCTTTCACTTGAACCTGTGAAAGGAGACTTTGTCATTTTCCCCATCAAGCAAAACTCACAAGTATCAAATGATTTGTAATCAAATGATTTGAGAATTCCATCTTTATGAAGTTTCTCAATGCGCTTTGAGCTTATGTGGCCTAATCGACAATGCCATAGGTATGTAGGGTTTGAATCATTTGCTTTATGTTTCTTGTTGTCTATGTTATAGATGTGGGTTTCTAAGTCTAGCACATATAAACCATTTGATAACTTAGCTGAGACATAGAATAAATCATTCAAATAAGCAGAACAACAATTATTCTTAATTTGAAATGAAAAACCTTCCGAATCCAAAACCGGAATCGAAACAATATTCTTGGTAATAGTTGGAACATAATAACAATTATAAAGTTCTAATACTAAACCGAAGGTAAAAGTAGACTACAATCTCCCACACCAAAGCAAAGAACTCGTGCTCCATTGCCCACGCGGAGGTCCACTTCTCCTTTGCTCAATGATCTACTTCTTTTTAGTGCCTGCACATTACAAATAATGTGAGATCCACACGCAGTATCAAATACCCATGAAGTAGAAGTATATAAGTTAATCTCTATAACATAAATACCTGAAGTTGAAGCACCACTCTTCTTATCCTCCGGATACTTGGGGCGGTTCCTCTTCCAAGTGGCCAATCTTATGGCAGTGGAAGCACTCATGTAGTGCAGCTACTTTTGCCTTAGGAGTGGCCTTTGGCTTAGAAGTATCATCAGTGGCAACAACCTTGCCCTTGTTCTTCTTCAGAGGTGCCCCCTTTTTCTTGAATTGCTTGCCTTTCCTAACCATTAGAACATCCCTATGTTCAGGTTCAGCCGGCAAGCTCCTTTCAGCCTGAGTAAGCATACCATGCAGCTCTTGCAAGGTAGCCTCCCCTCCTTGCATGTAAAAATTCAACTGAAAGTTTTGAAAGTTTTCAGGCAAGGATTTGATCACAATATCAGTTGCTAGTTCTGGGGGATAAGGGAAGCCTAATTTTAGCATGATCTGAAAATGTCCAATCATATTGAACACATGCACTCCAGCAACTTACAATGAGCTTCAAACCTCTCCAGCCTCGCGTTCTTATGAAACATAGTTTTCAGCTGTTGGAGGATGGAATAGGCGTCCAGACCATCAAAACGTTTTTGAAATTCTGGTTCCATGCAAGCAAGCATCAAACATGTTACTTGCACAGAATTTGCCTCAATGGTTTGTCTTGCTCTCCTTTCAGCTGGAGTAGCAGTGTCTAGCAGGGGTTCAGGGAGAGGATTATCAAGAACACTTTCCCTTCCTTCAGCTCTGAGAATGATTTTCACTGCCATTTCCCATTCTAGGAAGTTATGAGCAGTTAGTTTGTCCTTTTCGAGTAAATAGCGCAAATTAAAACCAGGGTGGTTGTTGTTGTTTGAACCAGACATGATAACTACAACAAAAGAATAATAAAGCAAGATTCAATCAATGTTTATCAAGAAAGCAGTAATTAAACAAATTTTAATTAACTACTACCCTTTATTCAAAATAAGAGTCCCCTATTGAATAAAGAAACACCAAGATCCCCTCCCACTACAATCAAACGGACTTTGGCCCTGCCTTCAATTTATAGTAGTTGAGGTATGTAAACACTTTACTAATTATAACTAATTATAATTCTCGGTAGACAGGTTAACAACTCTTTGTTTACTCCTATCTCTTAGCTTCAAAACCCAAAACTTTGTCATTTGATGATTTTGTTGAGTTAAACCAAACATTAACATGTAAGTTTCAAAAACCTACCCCACTATCCCCGGATAAAATGAGCAACACCCTGCTTTGGCAGAACCTATTACTCACTATCTAAGGCGTTATAGGTGTTGTTTGGAAAAGCAATTAAACTCAATATTACATGTTGGGGACCTAAGTTTACTATGTTGGTTAATTACAAGTGAACACATAACATAAATAACCACACATATAAATTAAACAAGCATTTAAACATGTTAAACGCATAAATAAATATAAGCATGATCCTAGTATGGCCCCTAAACCTAGGAAAACTAATCTTCATGAATTCCACCTTGAATCTTTATGGATCTCCATCCTTGATTCTCCATGGAACTTCATTCTTGATTACATATCATTTATAATTTAAATAACAAAAATTTAAATTACAAAAATACAAACGATACGCAGATCGTATTTGATTTACATAAAATTTAACGATGCGCAGATCGTATTTTCTATCCTAGTTTTGGGCCATACTAGTCACAACATGTAAAATATAATATCATACATATTACATTAAACATCCACGCATTTATAATATCAAATAAAACAAACATTTATTTACTTATTAACAATTAATAAGCAAATACAACTTTCCATAATAATTATAAAACTTAAAAAATTTAAGCTAGAAACTATTTAGGAAACTTTATTATTTTAATTCAATAACTTATTCATGTATGGCATTAATCAATATTAATAATTTAATTTGCATTATTGGAAAGATTTTGATATATGCCCAAAAATGAAAATCAGATTTTTTTTTTTTAATAAGGTTGACTTGTTGACCGTTGAACAGCAGCACAAGGCTGCCAGTCAACAGCCAACACCAACGCCACCTTGCTGGAACAAACACAGCACCGCAAGAAAACAAACACAACGCCACCTTCACCGCACACACAGCCACCAACACCATCACCACACCAAGCCAACCAACGATGCCGGCCCGGCAAGCGCCGGCGGTCGCACACCGCACCCGACAGCAGACGCTGGCAGCTAGGCTGCCAACGCCCGTAGCCAGCAGCACGCTAGAGGAGGGAGGCGTTGCGCGTCGCACGCGGCCGTCCACCCTTCTCCACCAGTGATGCCCTTCCGCCAGACTCTGATTCCCTTTCCGCCAACCACCGTGGCACCACCTTCACCGGTGGTCCACCCAGCCATGGTTGGCTTCCTCTTTAATTTTTGTAACAATTACATTTAAATTAAAGATATCTATATTTAACAATTAATTAAAGATTTAGGGTTTTAATAATCCGAAAATTATGACAAAAATTTTAAATTCAACAACAAATCTTAAACACATTTTTAGGTTTGTTGAAATTAGATTTGAATGAATAATCTCTATTAAACATTAAATCTAACAAGAATACAAAATTAGGGCAAAAATTCCAATTATATCCAAAAATTCAGAAAATTAACAATTAAATTCTGAAAAATTCGAAAATAATTTTTAGGGTGATATACTGAATTATATTAACAAATAAAATCAAATATTTTAATTGTTATCCTTAAATTATATGAATAATCAAATTAAACATAAAATTTAACCAAAATTCATAAATAATATGATAAAATTCGAAAATTAGTGGGAAAAATAATCAAATTATTTTCAGCCATCATATTATTTAGATCAATGTGGGTGATGAACATTAGATTTATTTAACAATTAAAAATCAAATCTTTAATTGTTAACAAATTATTTTAATGATTAATCAAATTAAACATAAATAACTTTAAATCTAACAAAAATATTTATAAAAATCCGAAAATTTTAGAGTGAATTAAACCATTTATTTCGTCCCTCATATCAAAAATTCGGACCTTAATAAAAATATTTGAGCATAAATCACAATTAAATCAATTATTTACAATTTCCAATCAATTAATATCAAATATCAATTATGCAAATTCAAGCCATAAATAAATCCTCCCTTAATTGAATAAAAATAATAATTTGCATACAATTATATGATCATATGAATATTATGAATTAGGCAAAACTGATACCACTGTAGGAACATATAGATGCATATAGCGGAATTTCAGGAAACAAATTTCCTAACATCTATCACAAGATCGCATGCATAACATAAATATGAATCATATTATAAGGAAAAGAATGTACAACCTTTGTAGCGTGTTTTCCACCGGATTGCAAGTGCTAGAGATCAAAGAACAGCAATTGATGTCCCTCTACTTAGTCCACGAGCACCAATTGAATTCCCACGTTTTCTAGAACGGAAGAGGATGAACAGATTTCACTCTCTTGCTTTTTAGGGAGGGTGGCCGGGTTTCCAAAGGGAAATAATAGGGTTTTTTTCTCTCACTTTTCAGTTTGAATGTTATTGTCAAAAATTCAACGTTCTATTCCTCTCTCCTATTATAACCTTTTACAATAGTAGGAGAATAAGATAAGAGAGAGACCTAACCTAACCCTAATTTCTCCTATTGGCCGGTTTCCTTACTTCAATTAGTTACTACAATGTGTGACCTCATAAGATTAGGTTAACTTAGTTGTAGGTACAATCAATATTGTTCTACTAACCAACATTTATTCTCTAGCAAGTAAATGTGATTACTAAACTAACGTAATTTATAATAATTTATTACTAAGCATGGTCTGTGACATATTCCTTCAAATGATGCTTAGGCAAAAAAAATACATTGAAAATGAGTAGTTAATATCAATAAGGGATTTTAGTTTTTATGATAAAAATAACTAACTTAAATTATTAGAATGGGAACACTAGTACAGAATAGACGATTTGCGTCGGATGCGAGGCGTCTATTTGCGTCGGACATAGGTCCGACGGCACATGCCTCGACGCAGATCAGGATCTGCGTCGTATCCGACGCGACGCAGTTGATTAGCCATCTGCGTCGCACTTTACTCTTCATGCGACGCAGATGAATCCTCGCTCGTCACAACAGCAATGACTCATCTGCGTCGCATGAAGAGTAAACTGCAATGCAAATGACCCCCAGCCTCACTCATGTGCGTCGCATGTAGTGCTATGTGCGACGCACATGAGGCTTATCAACCCATGATTTATACTCCAAACCATACCACTGAATCTTCACAAATGTTCATAGATATGTTCTTTCTTAGTCCAGCTCTGATTTTTATCACATCTCAAAAAGGAAAAAAAAATCCAGTATCCACAAGAAAATCGAGAAAGAAAAGATGAATGTACCTTAATTTCATTAAAAAAATGTAATTTACACATATGGCTTACAAATTTTACCAGATCTAGAAAAAAATTGAAAGTAACTTAGCACTAGAAACTTCCTAAAAAATGAAAACTAAACCTAAATTCTGGAACCTTGCTTGAAAATCTCATTCTTCAACTTTGCAGTGTTGTAGACTTCTTGAAAATCTGATACAAATAGCAAGTAAACCCATAAGTTAACTAAAAAGAACTAAAATTTACTGAAAATTAAAGATCGAATTTTCAGATATAAAAGTTCTTATTTTTCAGATCTGAAAATGAAAAAACGAATTTTCAGATTTGAAAACTAAAATAGAAAATCAGATCTAAAAATGAAAAACGAAATTCGAACCTGTCAAAACGAATTTTCGCCGCTCGCCGGAAAGCGGAAATGTTATAACGTGGCAGTGGGCTCGACGGAGTTTAGTGAGAACTCGCAGCGGCAGGGGCAGGAGGAGTGACGTGGCAGTGCCGCAGTGGCAGGGGGAGGAGAGAGAGAATCGATGGTGAGAATCGCAGCGAGGAATTCCGGCTGAAGCAATGAAGTTATCGAGTCGCTTCCTAAACGCCGACGGCAAGCGAGGGCCTGTGCTTTTCTTCAGCCTTTTGTCTCCTCCTGAACGATTTTTCCCTCCTGATTTAGGGTTGTAGTTTTTCAGAGTGGTTTTCTATGCCATTTTCTCTCTCCTCTTCACTTGCATTGTTGTGGATAATTCAAACACGCCGTTCTTGAATTCGTGAATTCCTTGCATGCGAAGGAGAAAGAGAAAAATAAGAACGGCAGTGGTTGATGATCAAGTTGTTGATGATGAACTGGTGGTATGAGAAAGAGAGAGAGGGATAGAGAGAGAAGAACGACTGAAGAAGCTAGACAAAGAAGTTAGGGTTTGAAATATAAGGGAATGAAGCGCGCGGACCTGGAGCCTTATCTGCGTCGCACATATAGCCCATGCGACGCAGATAAGCCCAAATCATTAATTTCTGCATTTTTTAGCCTTATTTGCGTCGCACATATAGCCCATGCGACGCAGATAAGCCCAAATCATTAATTTCTGCATTTTTTGAGCTCGTGAAAGAGGAGTTTGAGTGGAATCATCTGCGTCGCACCCTAATTAACATCTGACGCAGATGGTCATCTGCGTCGCATGCTAGTTAAATACGACGCACATATTTCGTCTTTTGCGTCGATCCCCTGCTGCATGCGACGCAAATGAGTCTTCTGCGACGTTTGTCCTGTTGTGCGACGCAGATGGTGAGACGCAAATCGCCGTTTTTCTACTAGGGGAATAGTACAAATAATTAAAGATATTTTTTTTTTTGAAAGATACACAGAAGAAGTTTGTCACCCTTCTCACAAGGGAATATAATTAAGGATATCTTGCAACATTAGAGATTTAGGGGGCGTTTGGTTAGAGGTTTTCGGGAAAGGGTAATAGAATCAAGTGAGCTGATTCCCTTACTTGTTGTTTGTTTTGTCAATTCAATTATTCCCTTTACCTTACCCTTACCCCCAAACTCCACATCATCCATTCCCCATCCCACCACAGGGTTTCACTTACCATTTCCTTAAAACAACTTTATTGTTATTATTATTATTATTATTATTATTATTATTATTATTATTATTATTATTATTATTATTATTATTATATTATTATTATTATTATTATTATTATATTATTATTATTATTATTATTATTATTATTATTATTATTATTATTATTGTTGTTGTTGTTGTTGTTGTTGTTGTTGTTGTTGTTGTTGTTGTTGTTGTTGTTGTTGTTATTGTTATTGTTAGTGTTATTATTATTATTATTATTATTATTATTATTATTATTATTATTATTATTATTATTATTATTATTATTATTATTATTATTATTATTATTATTATTATTAATATAATATATTTATTCTTATTAATTTTTTATTAATTTATATTATTATGATTATTAATTTATTATTATGATTATTAATTCATTATTATTATTAATTTATTATTATTAATTTATTGTTTATTATTGTTATTATTATTATTATTAATGTATTATTATTATTATTATTATTATTATTATTATTATTATTATTATTATTATTATTGATATGACAAATACCCTAGATATTTTGAAACAAACAGCCTACTAAATCAAATGGTTTGCCTTTCCATTCACCTCATTTTCCTTTCCCCTTGGTGAAGCAAATGCCCCTTACTATAATCGTGGAAATTCTTAATCTTACATGAAACTATGATGCTTTTATTATACTTTTCATTCTGTTTATAAGAAAATGTATTTGTTTCCCCCAATAATCATTTCATTTATACTTTTCTTAATTTTCAAAAATGTTTATTACCTTTCTGAATGGCTAAATTTCCTGTAATGCCGCCGTACTGAAAATATAACTAAGAATGTGGGAATAATGATACAAATCTGATAATAATCTTTTCTTAGTTTTATCATATTCTTCACTATTGTTAAAGTTATAATAGAAGATGAGAGAGGGGAAGGAAACTATATTTCATTCCAAATTGTAAAGTACATTGAAAGCCTTTAAATAAGCTAAAGCATCCAAAAACACTAATCTGATAACAAGGAACATGACTAGGTAGTGGAGATCATGACCCACTACTATTCTCCATAAAAAAAACTAATTTAACACATGTTTTTTAATATAAAACCACCTAGTAATTTATGCTAGAAATTAGGAACTACTCCCTCCGTTCTCTTTTGTTATTCCTATTTAGAATTTTAACACTATTCACAATTGAAGAGAATCTTCTAAATTATTTTCAACATATGATAAAAAAATATAGTCATGTGGGGTCTTGTTTGATTCGTCTCAATGAGTACTTTATTAATATTTAATCATTATAATTTTTACTAATACAGAATGAAAAATATTTAAGGTCAAAGACGTGCATTGACAAACGTGGAAGTTAAAATAGGAAGAACAAAAAGAAATAGAGGGAGTAATTGACTATACTTCCTCCGTTCCAAAATAAGTGAAACACTTGTGTCAAAAAGCTCTCACATAAATGAGAGAAGTGTTTCACTTATTTTGGAACGGAGGAAGTATTAATTTTTGAAGCATATTCCAACACACTCCCTTGCTTCAAAATTGGTCTTAATTTTCATGGAGCACATCTCTCCATTAACATATCAAAAACTTCCCTTCAAATTCTATGATGCACTTCCCACCGCATACATATCTAATTTGTTGATGCACATTATCACCAACCTTCATTAGCTAGAGCACTTCTCTCCATACGACCTTGTGAAGCACTTCTCTTCACCATGATGCACATAATCATCATCAACCACTCTTCCCTTGGTGGTTTGCCTTTCTTTTTTTTTACTCATAAATTGGAAGATGGCCTGCAATGGCTTACTTCATATTCTCTCTCTCTTCGGGATCTAACCCGGCACTGATACCATGTTAAAGTTATAATAGCAGATGAGAGAGGAGAAGGAAACTATATTTCACTCCAAATTGTAAAGTACATTGAAAGCCTTCAGATAGGCTAAAGCATCCAAAAACACTAACCTAATAACAAGGAACATGACTAGGTAGTGGAGATCATGACCCACTACTATTCTCCATAAAAAGAAACTAATTAACACATGTTTTTATATATAAAACCACCTAGTAATTTAATGCTAGAAATTAGGAACTAATTGACTACATTAATTTTTGAAGCATATTCCAACAACTATGAACAAACATAATTATATAATATGACAATCTACATAGAAAAAATCACTAATTAAAAAACAAGTTCTCTCTGCTAAGGTTCCTTCGTAATCTGAACAAAAAGTACTAAATGACTGCATTTGAGATACAAATATATGAGTCATTAATATATTTCGTTTTTAAGAAAGAGTCATTATTATTTTGATTCGTCTTTATCTAGTAACTTACCCGATTTATATATCGCTGTAATAATTTTTTTGATGGAAAAAATATCACCGTAGTATTACTAGTTCGTATCAATTTAAATTTTTTCATATGTTGTTATATATATATAAATTTAAATGTTATGCTGATATTAAATGTGAATTACTGTACTATATGCATGGGTCAGATATTACCTTGTTATTTAATCCAAACAGCATTACATTTAATATCATAAGGTTGTTATATCTTCTCTTTCAAAGATATAATGAAGTTAACAATGAATATATACTTTACCTATTTCTTAGATATTGCTGGACATCTTGAATCTGAAGAATGCATTAATAAAGATGATAAAAATGGCTTACGCCGGGAATCATCTGGTTCAAATGAGGTAAATGTAACACAAGTTGCATATATACATCCATTATTTCATCTCAATTATGCCTTGCGCACTCCATAATAATTCTTCTTTTGTTATACATTATGTAAATTAGCAGGTGATGGTGGAGAAGCACACATTGAAGAAGAATAGAAGAGGGAGGAAATTTAAAAGGATAATGATCCCAAAAGGAGGGAAAAATATATTTCATAACATGCCTTCATTTTATAACTTTCCTTGTAACTCCCACAATTCCCATCTCATGGAACAAGCAGCGGCATAATAAAATATTACAATAACGAATTCTTCTTAGGAAAGAGCTTCTCAATTCTTAGAGTGAGAAAAAAGGGAGAGAGAGTGCTTTTTTCCCAATATTTTTTATATTTTCTTATTGTGTGTAGGAGATGAGAAAGACAGTATTATTAGCAAACTATGATATATTCTCATCTTTAAGGTTCATATATATATATATATATATATATATATATATAGAAGTGTTCATCTAGAAACTAGTTTGGGTGGTGCCGTGGTGCCGTGGTGCATATAAATTGTGAGCAATCCACACCTACGTAGAAGCTAGTTTCTGAGCATATATATGCTAATGAGATGGGGTTGATCAGAAATTTAAAGCCCTTGACTGATGCCCAGACTTGGTTTACAAGTTCATTAGATCAAATAATGTTATGTGATGACTACTTTGTACTTTATTGAGATTAATATTAATGGAGCATATAAGAGTACAATTGTAACTTGGATCTACATGATATAAGACTAGTATATTATCAACATATATATAGGGATCAACTTGTCAATTATTATTGTAGCGGAAAGTCATTCATGTGGTAGAGCAAGCTCCTTGAGCATGATTTCGTATGGGAATATTAGCAATTTCTTGTTGCAACAAGGAGTTTGTTTGTGTTAATCTAATACTACTCTTTTCTCTCTCAAACCCTAGCCTCCCCTACCCTCCCCTACCCTTTTTTTATCAGTTAGGGGCTGCCATGGATGATTTCATCTATGGTAACCCCCTTTTCCCCTTTTATTTTCAGTTTTTAGTTCATTTTCTAGTTTTGTTGAATAAATTAGTCTCTCTTTATGAGATTTTTTCAAACCCTATTATGGGGATTTTAGTCTCTGTTGTGGAGATTTCTATCTCCCCCATGGGAGTTGGGAGTATGGTTTTTTTTTGTATTTAGGTATGAGAAATTGTTCTCATTGGTTGAAGTTCAAGACTCAACATGAAGGTATTGGAATCTCGGATGCGATCAACATGGCTCGATCAAGAATGTTCTTCCCAAACTATGTAAGAATGATAGACTTCTTGGTCAATAGCTGCTTGATTCAGCAAATTCAAGGGGGTTGCGCTGTATTGCTCGATCTGGTTCATTATAGTTTATTCGAAGACGAATTTGATGTAACATTGTTTGATTTTGTTTTTCTTTAATACATATTGTAGATGTCGTTTGGCCTTCAATTAATGAAATTTCTCTTTAAAAAAAAATGTCATTTCCGCTTTTTTAGATGCAAGATTTGATTTTTTTTAACCTACTCACCAAAAATGCAAATGTTGTTTCCAAAAAGAAACAGAGGAAGAATATCTATCAGCATAGTTACGTTCCTCTATAATCTATCTTCTTCTCTATGTCAATTATATAAGCATGTACTCACATCGCTTGCACCTTGACCAATAATTTTGCTCCCTTAACGACGGTGATTAGTTGCTTGCTTTGATCATACGAGGTATCAAATTATTATGGGTATATATGTTTTGCAATACTTTTTTTTAAGAGAACGACTAAGTGCGGTGAATGGTGATGTAGACGGGATTCGATTCTAGGTCTTATGTACCAACTCCACAAGACTTTACTAACTATTAGATGACATCCTCTTGTTTAGCAATACTTAAAACTGTGAGAAGACATGATATTACTTAAATTGGTGGCCCAGTTATGCATGATCCTCGTACAACTTATCTTTCGCCTATGAAGTAGATTATTTTTGGTACCCTTAAGCATGGTCTGTGGCATCGTCCATCTCTCGATAAGTCACGATAGCTTACTCTTGATGTGCATCGGACTAGTCGTCTTGAGTCTTGACAATTGTTGTTCAACTACGGGCTATGATATAGTATCAGGATACAAGTGTTACAAAAATTATGGGACAAGAGATCTGAACTCATTTGTAACTTAATTAGGTAGTAAGTAGGAGAAGATAATTTTTGTATCGGCATTGTACTATACAATTTTTAAATCAAATTTTAATAACAGAACCTTTTTAAACGAATACCCCAATAGACCAATATGGTATTTATCTAGATATAACGCAGAACAAATGAACACGTTCTAATACTTTAATTAAAGAATATTCTCGTGAATTATTAAACAACAACAATAATAGTTTGTCTTTTTTTTTTAAGTTAAAGTTTCTTAGCCCTTAAGGAGTATATGAGCTTGCTTTATGCTTTCACTACTGTGTCAAAAGTCAATGCATGCTTGTCCAAAAGCACATTTTAGATTGACTTTAATTAACTTATGATGAATATTTCACATAATAAATCGGAAATGGAATGATGAAATGAACGAAAGAGATATCACAACTACTTAAGCAATAAGTTAAAATCTAGCATTTACATAAAATAACTAGTTTCCTCATCAGATTGCGATTCGTTTGAAGAAACTTCTATGATAGAATTTGATGATGAAGAGGAAGAAGAACAAGGCAAAAGATTATTTGCAGTTAAGCTATAGCAACCACTATAATCTAGCATAATTGTATCATCTTGTTCTTCCATGTTTTGCTTCATGAAAACATGGCAAATGACCCAATCTTCCATTGTTGAAATAGCCTCGTAAGTCTGCCAAAGTTATATAAAAACAAAGCTGTAAGAATACCACGTAAAACCTCATGCATAAACCAAAGTTAAGAAAATGAAACTTACCATATGATTATTGTTACAAGTCATAGCATTGAGAGCTAAGCTATATTCATGCATGAACCATTCCGTTGGACCGCTGTTTGAGGACTTTCCTTGATGGTATACCAAAGTTTTTTTCACGCCTTTTATCATCATCCCTAAGTTTTGGCTGGGAGGAGGATATATATGTATTTCTGAGCCAATAATAACCTCCCAATAACCAGAGCGTGTCGCCCTCGTCGCCTTATTATTTTTTGCTCCCTTTGATCTGGTGAAGACGTATCTTTCTTCCATGGAATCACCTAAACCACATGCATGCATTAATAAGAAGCAAGAAATGAAACCAATTAATCTAAACAATAATTTAGTGTCTATTCTAAGTTTCAGAGCTATATAATATGGGACCATGGTTAAGATGAAGAAATTCTTTTGAATAGATTACGACCATACTTCATATACAAAATAATAAGATAAAGTACGTAGTTCATTCTCTTCTTAACAAAACAAGGTTCTTTTTCATGTATCAACAAGCCAACAAAGTCATGCATGTTGCTATACCTACATAGAGTTGAGTGAGACCACATAAATAATGAGGTGATTCTACATGTTATAGAGTCTCTAGGTATAAAAGGTTGAAGGTATGCAATACATTGCATGCATCGTGGATCTCTAAATTTCAAAAAGCTACTTGTATTGTATCTCCACTTCTGAAATAAATAATACTCCCTCCGTCCCATAATATAATAAGTTTCCATTTTGGTGCCCAAAATGTTGTTCTTATTTCTATATTTTAATTCCACAATTCTCATTGATTTGCCTAAAAACACGCAACCATCATTTATTTGCTCCTCGAAAATAGTTTTTCTTTGTTTAATGAACCAAAGGGTTGAATTAATCATATATTTAATGCTCTTTCACCCATTATACACTATTCTCTCTCCTAAAATCGCTTTTTTCCCCCAACATTAATTGTTTATCATTCACGCTTTCCTTTTCTTAATCCCGTAAAAATAAAAAAAAGCCATATTACGGACGAGGGAGTAATATGAATAACGAAATACGATTGAAATTGCGATACTTTGAATCAAAAAAATTTTGAATCATAGTTTGAATATAACTTGTGTGCCACTATAATTTATTGGTTAGTATATTAACAAATTTGTTTTCCTAAATTTTTTAACCCATGCACGTTATATTCAACAATTAAGAAATAACAGTTGTCGGACAGAAGATACGAGTACATAGAATCATAGTGTTAACTTAATAATGGAATATCCGGAAATAATGTAGCATGTTAACTGAATCATGGGAGAATATATGAGCAAATAATTAATGACATACCAGGCAACTCCCAAGGATCCAACTTAGACAAATGGACCTCAGGAATAATGGATGCAGGCAGAGGAAGGGAGAAGATTTTGCATCTCAAGTATTGGAAAAGAAGCTCTTCATCCGTAGGTTGGAATCGAAATCCAGGGGGCCACCTGGTCAATCCCTCTCCCATGAAATTGTGTTTCTTCATACTCCAAGCTAGCTAATTAAGAATTTAAGATCTTTCTTGTTTTTTTTTTGTGTACCTCTACTAATAATTAGCTTTACATGGGGATGATCAAGCTAAGTGAGGTGATAATTAATGAAGAGAAAGTGACTGACACTTAGTGTTGAGGACTTGAGGTACAATAATGGATGGAGTGACTAGAAAAAATTGGGGTTCATCAAACTTATAGGAACACTATGGATGTATATTCGTACTGTTGAGGAAGAAAAGTTGGCTCTTTTATACTGGATGTCTGGATTATGGTATCTTTAATCTCCTTTTTAAGATCCTATGTCCAGTAGAGAAAGAAAAAATATTGCAATGTTAAATCTTAATATTAGTTACTTTAATCGGCTCCAAAAGTATGTCAGTCTTTTTTTAAATTAAAGTTTTCCCGTCCCACATGGAAAATTAGGGTCATTAGTGGGAGCATTTATAGAATAGATGTGCTTGAACGTACATACTACCTCCGTTTCATATTAATCTACATACTTACATTTTTGACACTATTCACAAATTTTCCTTTGACTATCATTTGTGAATTATGGTTAAGAAAAAATATAGTCATGTGTAGATTAGATTAGACTTATCGGTGAGTGTGTGTCATATTTATATATAGATTTTAGGTGCATTAAAGTTTCATTTTAGGGCATTTAAATTCATATATAAATCCATATTGCATTATATTTATTAAGTTATGTTATTCTACTCGGAAGTTCAGACTGTTTCTGCTGGAATCTGTTATCGTACGCGCGAATTACTAATTTGCCCATTTAATGATTTACTTGACTTTCCTTATCTTGTAACTTACTTTCCTAATTAGGGCATGTTCTTTTCGGCATAAAACAACTGAACTGATTGCAACCGAACCGAATTAAATTATAACTAATAGTAATGATAATAATTTAGCTATCATTAATTAATAAATATAAATTAATAAATAAATAATAGTAATAACAATATTAATATAATATAATATAATATAATATAATATAATATAATAAACATTAATTGATGATAATAATAGTTTTTAATAATATAATATGTTAATATTCAATAATAATAAAAATATTATTTAATTAATAATAAATTCATAATAATAAATTATTAAATAAATAATAATAATTTATTAAATAATAATTAGCAATATTAAAATAATAATAATAATAATAATAGTAAAAGCAATAGTAATAGGAGTAATAATAATAATAATATAATAATAGTAATTGTAATAATAATATTAATATTAAAATTAATAATAGTACTAATAATAATAATAATAATAATAATAATAATAATAATAATAATAATAATAATTGTAATAATAATAGTTATTATCATTGTTTTATTATCGGAGAAATAAATTAGGGACCGAACCGAACGGGCTGACAGAATCGAACCGACGAACCGAACGAAAATAAGCTGGGGAAAACAGGCCCTTATATTAAGTTAATTTGTATTATTTATATGGAGAATCACTTTTTGTGAAGACTCTCCTCACTCTTACTCTTTCTCTCTCTCATTAGTTATAGTTATAGTTTTATCTCCTTTCTCTCTCTAGCTTTTTAGTTGAAACCCTAGCTTTTCTTCTTCTTCATTAATTCATGAGTTTATTATTTTCATTATCTTTCTTTCATTGATTTCTTTAATTATGTTTTCCTTTGTAGATTTAGTTTTATTATTTATTTCATGATTGAGTAGTTTTTTATATCTAGGGTAGGGAATCCATGTTTATATGCTATGAATCTTGATTGATGTTATTGATGGTTTCATTAGTCATTGATATTTCTAATTGATTAGATTTATTCTGTTAATCTTGCAACCTGATCAATTGTTTGATTAAATCTTGCTAATAACGAGTCATAGATCGAGAGATAATACTCTTTAGAGGCTTACCTACAATTAGGAAATCTAATTATGTTAGTGACCGTACTGCATACGTTAATTTGAGAATGTTAAGACCCGACCGTAGGATTAACATGTGTTCTACATATATGATTAATTGAGCTATTGATGATATTCTAATAGATTATAAGTATGAACATGGTGAACATTACCCTAGATATTTTTAGTTTGATTTTCTTATTTATTAGTTTAGAACCTTAATTCTCATATTTCTGATCTTGTTTAGTTTTCCCATACCTTGGAAACTAGATTAAAACGACCATCTCTGTGTGGATTTGACCCTACTTACCCTACTATATTGTTCGAAGGTTTTGCTAGGATTTTATTTTTGGCAGGTGTGCGATAGCCTATCATGGATATCATACAATCTAACTTGGCCAGATTTACATTTTTTCTCTTCTAATTGAGATTGAGTCATATTATTCATGTACATATGATATATTGAGCCCATGACAACATGCATATAATAAATTTAAGGTTGGTTGCTCATTTTATTTAAAAGAAACGACTTATGTGAAATTACTTATAAATCATCAATGCATAAATATCTCCAATTTTTATTAATTAAGTGGCGTAGTAACTATTTATAGTAACTACTATTACAAAATGTACTACAAGGTGTATAAATAATAATAATCTTTAATATTTTTCTTCATCACCATAATGCTTCTTGATCTTTATCTGCTTAGAAGGACTTTGGAATTTTTGTAGAATATGAACTGAACTTATTTCATTGCTTAAAATATTGTGACCTTATCGCTTTGATTATCTTGTTTAAATTTTGGCCTTAACTTTTCTTAATTTTATTTAAGATAAGTGTAAAGTAATGATAATACTCCTTTAGAATTTAGACTTTACAATTATATTATTTTAAGCCTAATAAAACATACTAATGGTTTTTTTTATTATGGTTAATTTTGATTATCAACTCATTTTTATTAACACCTTTTTTTTCTAAATGAAATTGAAAGTCCAAAACAAAATAATATTACTTTGAAAATTTTCAGAATACTTTTTTAACCCTACAGTGGAATTATCAATTCTATATCTTTATGATTAAAATACCAAATTCAGAGTTTTTAGTACCTATGGATAGATTTATATGTATTCTATGTTGTGTTTAAAATTAAGGAGCGTATAATGATAATTGAATTTAACATGATTTTTGTACCAAAATCTGTTGAAATGCGACATTTGATACTTATTTGGACTATAACTCCACCTATTAATTTTTTTTTTCTTAGCCCTTTTGTTCGTGCATCATAAAAATCATTTTGTACTAAACTGAAAAATATCATAAAATCATTAATTTATTCTATTAAGTCATGTTCGAACAATAGGATATTTCAGTTTCTTATAAACATATTGTCTTTAGAAAAATCATAACACATACTTGAAACATCACATCGATATGATTCAGGTGTTTCTGGAAACCTAATCATGTTTGCCTTTTATTATCTTCTAGGTTCTATGAAAATCACTTTGGTTTAAGCTATAGGAAGGAAAAACTTTTTTTTTTGAAGGGAAGGAAGCAAAAACTTTTAAGTGATCTTCACAAAAACAGTTTTGACCAAGTATTGTGTATGATTTTTAATTTATTCATTAAAACTTATTTTACAAAATTCCAAAGACCATATTTCGTTGAGGCTTTATAACATATAAAAAAATATTATTTTTCATAAATTACACCCTTACTATAATTCGTAGCTTGACTAAATTAGAAATAGAAAATTATTTTGACAATTACAACACAAATTCTTCTTGAATAAATTAGATTGTCAATTCTTAGAGATTCTTTTGTATCTTGTGAGACTCTTAGATTTGTTAAGCTATTTGAGGATGATCAAACTTAAGAGTGTGACCAACTAGGCATGTACTCAATTATTATAATCATATTGGGCATGGTTTTGTAACAAAAGGCATGATATTATGATTTGTTTCTTTTTTTTTTTCTCAATAAGAAAAGTTGTATTTCAAACCAAAATCACCACACCATACAACCTAGGCTAGAAATTCATTAGTTACAAGCAGCCAAGCTCAGATGCCTTAACCAATTTCTATCAGATCTCGAAGTCTTCTTTGGCAGGATGTTATACACTCTGTCCACTATATATCTTTGAATTATATTTACCGTATGATCGACACTAATAACCTTCTGTAACCACAAACCATATTTCTAAATTATATATTGCTGCACTAATGACAGCAAGCAGCACCTGTTTTTGAAGCTTTGAAAAATTACTTATGTGAATCCACCTTGTTGACACCTGTACACTTATACCTACTACTCCAACACCCAGCCAAACCTTCAGACATTCAATCACCTTCTTACTGTAATGGCAAGCAAAAAACATGTGATTTTGATCCTTAGACTCCTCTCGCACAAATCGGACATAAGGGAGATTCACGAGACTCCAATTCTAAAAAGATGCTCATCGATCCGCATCTTTTGCTTCATAACCAACCACATAAAAATTCGTGTTTGGGAATAGAGATCCTATTCCACACAAACTTAGCCCAAGCCACATGAGTCTCTTCACATACCAACCTCTCGGTACAAGTACTTCACGAGAGAAATAGCTCATTTGCAACAATTGATTTTCGGACATCACGGACCTCAACTTATCTTTGACCTCACACACCTTCCTCCAAGCATCACCGCAACTAGTAGAAGGACTATAATTCCACCACCTTTGATTTTTCACATACACTTCACTAACCCATTTGATCCATAGATTATCCTTTTTATGAGCCACAACCCATACATATCTCCCCATAACAGCCACATTTCATTCTCGGATTTTTTTCAAGCCCAAACCCCCTGCCACTTTAGGAAGACAAACCTGAGACCATGCAACATACCCTGCCTTAGCATTATATGCATCCCCACTCCAAAGGTAAGCTCTGCACATTTTTTCCACCTCCCTTAGAATCTTCCTTGGTAGCACTAGCACTTGTGCCCAGTATACATGTATACTAATAAGCACAGAGTTTATTAGTTGAAGTCTACCTTGGTATGATAAATGCCTACTACTCCAAGTACGAATCCTTGCAGTCATCTTTTCAATTAAAATATTACAATCCTTAGAAGAGATTCTTTTAAAACATAAGTGATTCAATCACCCTTACTGCAGAGAATTACATCGTCAGCAAAACATAAGTGATTCAATCTCACTCCCAATCACCTTGGGTGAAACTTAAAATGAGGAGACTCACCCACCAAACCAAGAGTCCTTGTAATATACTCCATACAGATGACAAACAACAAAGGAGATATTGGGTCTCCTTGTCTAAGACCCCTCTTTCCATCAAAAAAACCATGCAATTGACCATTTATCAACAAAGTGAATCTTGGAGTACACACACACTCCATTATCAAATCTATGAACTTCACTGGAAAATCAATGCAGTTAACATTCTCCTCAAAAAATTCCAGTCAATAGAATTGTACGCTTTCTTCATATCCATCTCAATGATCACTCTAGGACTAGAATTTTTCCTGCCATATTGCTTAACAAAGTCTTGGCAAATCATTATGTTATGTGCTATAAATCTACCCTGTATAAATGCCCCTTGATTAGCTGCAATTATATCTGGAAGTACCATTTTCATTCCTGCACACAACAATTTTGTAATGCACTTATAAAGTACATTACAACAGGCTATAGGCCTGAATTTTAAGACATTACATGGGCACTTCACCTTAGGAATTAATGCCAGCACAGTAGCATTTATTTCCTTCAGCAGCTTCCCTGAATGGAAAAAATCCATTACAACATGAATGATGTCTTGACCAACAACATACCAAGAATCCTTGTAGAAGCCAGCACTAAACCCATCAGGCCCAGGGGACTTCTCATCTGGAATTGAGAACAAGGCCTTTTTCACCTGATCTTTAGTAATTGGAACCATAATTGCTCTCTGTTGCTCTTCAGATAACACTGGACCTCTTGCAATAATTTCATCAAACATAGGCCCTGTTGACACCCTAGCAAAACCCAAAAGACCCTGGTAATAACTCAGAAATGTTGCATTCACATCATCAGCATTATCCACCCAAGTCCCCTCCACTATACTGATCTCATAAACGATATTCTTCAACTTTCTTTCTTTGATTGCTCTATGAAAAACAGCTGTGTTATCATCACCATTTCTCAGCCAAGATAGCTTTGCTTTTTGCTGGAGAAATGAAAGATAATTATCATGGACAATTATATACTCAGCAGCAGCTTTAAGCTCCTCATCACCAGCTTCTACTACCCCTTCATGCATCCTCTTTTGACAATCCTTAAGCTTAAGCAAAGCAGCAGCATCAGCAATCTGAATATTAGAATAACCCTCTCTGTTTAACTTTTTGAGCTCCTCTTTAACCAATTTCAATCTGCTCATCACTTTGAACATCTTTAATTATTTGTACCTTCTACAGGAACCTGCCAACACTCCTTCACTCTCTCCAAAAAACAAGGAGCACTGCTCCACATTTTGAAATATTTAAAAGGAGCCCTACCTCTGCTTATCTCATGATACACTCTCACCATCATTGGAGAGTGATCAAACAAACCTTCTGGCATGAAAAAGGCTTCTGCAGTAGGAAACAAATCATTTCATTTTGAATTTCCCATCACCCTATCCAACTTTAAAAAAAAACTCTATCCAAATCCTTATTGCTTGTTATTCCAAGTAAAATAACAACCAGAAGATTTAATATCCTCCAAATCACACCTAGCAACACATTCTCTAAAATTAACCATTTCTGCATCCCTCACAGCAGCACCTACTCTTTCCTTGCTATTAAGGACACAATTCAAATCTCCCATTACAATCCAAGGAATATTCATCTTACCATCAATCATTTCCAGATCTTTCCACAAACTTAACCTTTGAGACATACTATTAAAAGCATATACAAATGTACACCCAAACACCTTCTGATCTCCTGTAGGACTAACAATACTATGTATCATATGATCAGACACAAAATCAATGTTTACACCAAAACTAAGAGGATTACAGGCCAGTGTAACTCTTCCACCAGGATGGTGAGAAAAATTAGAGCAAAAACACCAACTAGAGAAGAGATTTTGATAAATATATCACACCCATCTTACTTGCTTTCACTTTAGTCTCAATGAGACTTATATGCCCAGGGATCTCATATATAGGATATTCTTCACATCCTTTTGCTTGCTCAGCTTATTGATCCCTCTAACATTCCAGCAGAGCAAGCTATCCATTCCCATCAGGAGGGTCCCCCCTCATGTCCATTTCTGCACACATGCTCTCACAGACAACATCACCCACCACAATCTCACCTTCTTCCATTGCCAGTGCAGCAAAAGCATTGCCAACCACAACTGCCTACACAGGGGATTGATTTTTCCTAGCTGATTGTCTAACCATTCTAAATTCCTCATCCCCCTTTTCTTTAGTCACAACCACACTATCTTTTTCCACACACACCTTTGGTTGCCATTCCTGTTTAGTCTTAGCCTTCTTGCACATTTCCTGAGTGTGCCCCATTTGATGACACAACTTACACACTGTAGGCTTCCACTCAAAATGGAGATCAAACACCACTTCAATTCCTTTTTCATTCACAAAAGCTAATTGATCAGGAAACTCCTGATCCACCTTCACTTCAACCATCACCCTCGCATACTGCAATTTATCCCTCTTAGTCGTAGCTTGATCAACTCTCACAAACTTACCTACTGGAACAATCAACTTCCTCAAACATTGTTCCCCCCCAGTATTTAAAATCAACTTTCACCTGAACCCAAGTGGGCAGCACATCAAAATCCTTCTTCATGATATCCATATTTGCATCCCACGCCTTCACTATCATAGGTTTACTATCGAAAAACGAGTAGATCCAAAGAAGAATATGATCTCGTTTCTCCATAGTAAAAAATCGCACTATATAAACTCCCTTCGCAAGCAATCCAACCTTATCCACCCATAATTTCTCCAGACACGTCTAATAAAACCATCCATAACATATGGAGGTGGATTGGCACCAATCACATAACAAATCAAAGATGAATTCCAAAAATCGACCTCAGATTGAATATCAACATCATCAATTTTCACTATATTAACATTATCCTTAATAGATACGTAATCAACGGGATCAAAAAATACCTATTCCTCATAGAATTGCAAAATCGGAATCGGCTCAACATTTCGAATACTCCGATCAACCACTTGCGCCACTCGTCTTCTTACTCTTTTCCATTCGCTCAGCAGTAGAATGGATTGCAGATAACCACTCATAAAACATTATGTGAGTTTGTTGGCTCCTCTGTAACTCCCAAATTTCCTCTTCCTCAGACAATTGTTCAATTTCCATCGCTTCAACCCCAAGCAACTCATCCATAGATCTCATCTTCTTCGCATGAGAATCAGAGCTTGGGCCCTTCGGTTTATTCGAGTTAGGATTAATCATCTTCTGCTTCTTAGAATTTCTTGCCATGGCAACAATACTTTCGTATCGAGAGAATTTCTAGAGAGAGAAAATCATCCTAGAAGTGTGATAATTTTTTATGATTTGTTTCTCATAATAGTTAAATCTTAATTATAATTCCAAAACAATGATCCTATATTTATAAACAAAGGTTGTAGCTTAATGATGGAGATTTGAAAATTACAACTAAAGGCAAAATGATTTGAAGAGCATACCATTGGAACCCGATGACTCGCTCCAAACTGACAAACCAAGGAAAAGGAGCTGCGACCAAGACAGAGCTTCCACTCCGTGGTGGAGCATGCACTCCAACATGGAGCGTCCGTTCATTGGTGGAGCATTCGATCCATAGGGGAGCATGAGACCCGTTAGGGAGTGTTAGCTCCTCTTTGGCTGCGCTTAATTCTTCGTCGTTTGTCTTACTATATCGTCTTACTATTATTCGTCGTTTTTTCATTGTAACTACTCGTCCTATTTTACACACAAAAGTTTTGAAAGGATGATCAAATCAATATTTAAAATCTCGTCATCTTGTCAAACAGTTTTCTCGACGAGTAGGGTCTTTGTTGTTCTTTTTGTGTTACATTAAATGCCATGGAATTCATGCTTGGTTTTAGGGTTGGAACGAGATCATGCAAAGAAAGTTGTTCATTTAGTGGCTATCTTGTGTCCTTAGTTCATTGTTGTTTTTGAACACCTCATATATCTCTACGTGAATAAATCAAACACTAAATAACTGATTAAAACTCATCGTTTATTAAATATTCGAATTTGAAACTCTTTACAAGTAAGAGTAAGATTCGAACGTTAATCCTAAATTAATAAAAGCGTCAAATTGGGTGTCTACAGATATCTGATCGTCACTCAGTCACTTTCCTATTTGCTTAATTGACCACATCATTCGAGAAGCCAACTAATCGAGTAGCATATTATCTCTTAAAGGTTACAATATTTGTGTGTGCCATGGTTGATGTTGTTGATCCTGACACTACTTCAGATAATTTTGTTCTTCTAGATTCGTTAGGCTACTCCTTTGAGAGAAGGGTGTCCTAATCTTCAATTCACGTACCTTTAAAAAAAAGTAGATAAGAAAATTCTCATAGTTTTAGTAAGACCACTATTGACCCTGAATTTTGAAGGTGACATATAACATAGCAAAACTAATGTGTTTAATAATCTACAACTGTTGTTGATATAGAACATGTACTTTAAGGACTATAAGAGAATCAAGAGCAGTTGAATTCTTAATGATCATTGAAGATAGAAGCTGTTGAAGTGAAGCTTCTTAGAACATTAGGGTGATTCTAGGAACTTCTATAAGGAACAAGTTGTGACATGGAACAAACTGTTTGTTCCTTGAGTTGAGGAACATATCAGTTTCTCATACTTTTTGGAACTGTATTGTGGCATGAGTCTAAAAGGAACCTGTTAATAAGTAAATTGATTTTAGTATTAAGTTAAGCGTGATAAGCATTAGATAAATAAAGATTTTATCATTGTTAATAGACAAGATAAAATCTCATCTTAGTTAGTAAGTTTAAATTAGGATTTTATGATAAAAAATTATGTTCTGATAAATATCTTTTAGAGTCAAAATTAGTAATTATTATTTTTGTTAGGAATCTTATTAAATTAATTAAATAATTTTTTAAGTTAATAAATCACTTTTAACAGTTTGTCAAGCAAATCAGTTTTTCGGATTAACTTCATTGTTCCCAGACTTATCTTGTTGTGAAGTTATTCTATTTGTAGGGTTTGATTTAGTAACTAAGTGCAATATCTTATACTCCATCCATTTCTTTTTAATCTACACACTTTCCTTTTTGGTTTGTTTCTTTTTAATCTATACACTATTGCTTTTTTCATTTTTGGTAACATGTCACATCTACATTCTCCTCTTTTCCACCCATGTCATCCACTTTTTAATATTTTAACCCACTTTTTAGTTTATCTATCTCACTTTTCATTTTCTCTCTTCACCTTTTCAATTTCTCTCTCATACTTTTGTACTTCCTCCTTGGTTCTCCCCAAAAGTGAAGTGAGTAAATTAAAAAGAAACGGAGGGAGTATTACTTAAACCTACAAATAGTTTACTCTAAACTTCATTCAAGTGCAAGACTGTCATAGCAAATTAAAACAAGAGTTTATAAAATTCAATTAAGTCGGTGCCAATTCAGTTCTTAACAAGTGCCATCGTTCCTAAACTGTATGTTTGTTTCCGTAGTGAAGTATTGATATTCTTTATTTGTTTTGAGGTTTGAGATTTTGAGTGAAAACCAATATTGAGTGAGCTTTGAGTGAAGCAAAAGAAAAGACTCTGAGTAAAGTTAAGAGAGAAACAACAGTTGAGGGAGTTGTTGTTGAGATTGATGCTCCTAGAAGAACACGAGTAGTAACTCAAGTGTGATAGGATTTGACCTGTTATTAATGGAAGAATTAAGTTTAAAATATCTCGTGGTCGAGGTTTTTACTTCTATGAGGCCTAAGAAGATTTTCCTCATAAAATCTCTTGTATTTTTACATTGTCGTTCCTTTAATTATTTTTTTAATTCCGAAATATTCATATAGTTCCTATCACTACATTAATTAGATTGTTTTAGTTATAATACTTTCTTCATAAGTCCTTGTTATAAAGTTACTTCATGCTCTAAACTTTTATCTGTAATTGTTTATTTTCTCTATGTCAATGAAAAAAGAAGTAAGACGATCATGTAAAAGAGAATTTTTTGGCTTTAATAATAGATGTTTCATTATACCTTTATGACATACTCTTTGTTTTTAAGAAAAGAGCATTAAATTTTATTTTTCAATTCATTTTGTGTGAGTCTTTACATAACGAACATATTGCATAGCCCTTTAAATATCTATATAGAAAAAAGAATAGGTGATATTGGACGGTTCCTAGAACGTGGTGGTGGTGGGTTGTTTTTCATATTGACTAGTCTTATATACACGCGAAACATGCGAAAATATGTAGAAAATTAAACTAAGCTAATTTCTAATTAGATCTAATAAATGAGGTATTTTTAAATGTCTAATAAGTTTATCCCGCTAAATTAAGGATTTTTTAATTTTTTCAAAAATTTTGTTGAGAGGGAAGTATCTGACTGTGTTGTAAATCTTCACTGCTTTCTTTTTGTTGTGCCTTATTTTTATGTTTTTTTTGGATTACTTAGGTAGTTACATCTTTTTTTCCTTTTTCTATTTTTTCGTGTCCCACCCCTATTGTCATATATTATAGAGATATCTTTAATAGGATGTCATAGTTCTACTATTTTTTAAAAATATTTAGTCAGTTACTACATTTTCAATAGGTACTTCACCCAATATACCAATTATATGGAATTAAACTCGAATCCCTCCTCCCCTCAAAAAAAAAAACTCGAACCCCTCCTAGAAACTCTTTTTTTTTTTGCTAATTAAGTTAGTAGATTAATGAAACTTCTTGTTTTACAACCTAAAATCACCTAAAGGGAGGCAAACCAACTAGGTTGGACTCCCTTTCACCTTTAGGAGATTAACCATATCAAAATAGATCCCTAAACACAATCAGAACACCTGGTTTTACAAACTTACAAACCAATTATAATCTCTGCGAGAAACTTTTTGTGGCAAGACAGCTAACACTCTAGCTTTAATGTTGTTCTTAAGCAATTTAACACTTGTTTCTATACTAGGCATATACTGATTCCAGTATACATAATTCCTAGCATTCCAAATAGCATATACCAGGGCATTTATGCTAGTAAGTATAACTTGCTTCGGAACTTTGACCTTCGCGCTCTGCCAATTCATTGAATCAAGAACAATAAATCTTCAAAGAAGAAAATTAATACTTGAGCCACCTCTTTATGATCCTCAAATAAGCTACACTATAAGTACATCCAAAAAAACATGTTGATGTGTCTCACTAGCACTATCACACATCGACAATGATCATTTGCGACCGATTCCATAAGCCGCCGCCTAACTGCGTTGTTTGTAATATCCCTTGTACGGCTAACCGGGTGATAAATCTGTGTTTAGGTGTACCTAATCTGTCTCCGGACCACTTGAATCCCAAGTTATAGAACTTGCATTGCCACACAACATCTCATAAACAAATTGAAACAAAATATTTCTGCATTTGATTAAGCTCATCTTGTGTGAACACTAGCTTCAGTTGTTCCTTGACACTACAAAGCTTCTTCCAGTACCAACTAGCACCCGCATTAGGCACATAGTTCCACCCGCTTTCCTTCTTTCGGATATACCGATGAAATCCATTTCAACCAAACACTATCTTGTTTAGTTGACACACCCCATACATATTTGCCTAGGAAAGCAACATTCCATAGTTCCACATTCCTAAATCCCAATCCACCACTGATTTTGGTTTACATAAATTTTCCCAAGCTACGTAACCCGGGTTTTGACAAAAATATTATCCACTCCATAAGAAAGCCCTGCAGATTTTACAAATTTCTTGTAAGACCTTTTTAGGCAATATGAAAACCTGTGCCCAGTACATATGCAAACTGATTAGCACTGAATTGATAAGTTGAACCCTTGCTGTGTATGATAGATTTCTAGAACTCCGGACCCTGATCCTGCTTGTCATCTTCTCTATGAGTGTCTCACACTGAGCTGCAGATACCCTCTTATCACAAATAGGTACTCCCAGATACTTGAAAGGCAAACTATGTTGTGCAAATCCTGAAACTGCTACTGCCCTTTGTTTTTCAAGTGGATCCATGCCACATGTATACATGGCTGATTTACTAACATTAGCCTTCAATCCAGATGACTCTGAGACAAGTTTGAAAGCTCTGAGTAGTAAATAAATTGATGCAAAGTCACCTTTACAGCATAATATCAAATCATCTGCAAAGCTTAGATGAGTTAACCTCATCTCTTTGCATCTAGGATGAAATTGGAATTGCTGCAATTCACTCAGTTTTGTCAATACTCTTCACAAATATTCCATGCATAACACAAATAGCAATGGTGACATGGGGTCACCTTGCCTTAATCCCCTTGAAGACTTAAAAAATCCTCTCATAGTGCCATTTAACATAATGGAGAACATTGGAGTGGATACACATGTCATGACCAGTTCTCTAAAAGCTTCAGGAAACCCCAATGCAGCTAACATCTCTCTAAGGAACTCCCAGCTTACTGTGTCATATGCTTTCTGCATATCTATCTTCAGCATGCAACTTGGTTTGACTTGTTTTCTCCCATAATGCTTCACTAAGTCCTGAAGCACCATAATATTATGTACAATGTACCTTTCATGGACAAAACCACTTTAATTTTCCATAATCAAATCTGGAAGTACTTGTCTCAACCTCCCACATATCACTTTTGTAACACATTTATATAATGTGTTACAGCAAGCTATGGGTCTGAATTCTGCTACATTATGAGGGCATTTAGTTTTAGGCACCAATGTTAATATGGTGTGATTTAATTCCTTCAAGATATTTCCACCCTAAAGTGCATCAAGTACTGCTGATGTCACCTCCTCACCCACAATAGACCAAGCATCCCTATAAAAATGTCCCCCAAATCCATCTGCACCTGGTGCTTTGCACCCAGGAATAGAGAATAAGGCCTTCTTTATCTCATCCACAATATATGGAGAGTTTAGAATAATCCTATGCTCTTCTGTAATCATTGGACCTTCTTGCACCAGCTGTACAATTACAGGTTTCCTAATACTATGATCTCTACTCAAGAGTTGTTCATAGTAATTTAGGAAAGCATTTGTCACACCCTCTGATGTATCCTGCCATACACCTACTGCATCATGAATACTATACACCTGATTCTTCAATCTTCTCTCTTTTATACTCTGATGAAAGAGTGATGTATTTTCATCTCCCTCTTTTACCCAGGCACTCATAGCCTTTTGAGCTAAATATTCCATGTGTGCTTTATGTTTAACATGATACTCTCTCACAGCCTGAAGTTCAATCTCTGCCAACTGCAAATTTCCAGGATCATCATGCAGCTTCTTTTGTGCTTCTATCATGGCTTGCTGTGCTTTCAATTCTGCAGCTTGAATATCATTAAATCCTTCTTTATTCAAAGCTTTCAATGCAAGTTTTACAGCCTTCAACTTCTTCACCACTTTAAACATCTTGGTCCCTTGTATCTCTATACTCCAAGCTTCTCTAACCCTTGCTTCAAACTGTGGGGACAGTCTCCATATTGTAAAATACTTAAATGGCCTAAAACCATCTTTAGTATCTGAATATACTGTCAATACTGCTAGTGAATGATCAAATTCACCCTCACAATGAAAAGAAACTTCAGCAGAAGTGAATGCCTCCATCCATGCTTGATTTGCTAGCATTCAATCTAGCTTAGAGAAGACTCTAGCCTCCCCTTGCTGCTTATTATTCCAGATGAAAAAATTGCCTGAGCTTTTTATGTCTTGTAACCCACAATGTATCATACACTGCTTCATTCCCTCATTTCACCCTCTCTAACTTGAGAACCAAGCCTTTCACCTGTGTTCATAACACAATTGAAGTCCCCACTAATCAACCATGGTGTGTTCACAACAAGCTTTTGCAAATCTTCCCATAACACCTCTCTTTTTACCCTTTCATTGAATCCATAAATGAAAGTACAATGAAAACCACTACTACCACTAACTGGTTGTATATAGCAATGTAGTAGTTGACTTGTTCCCAACAACAAGTTAACCTGAAAACTCCCAGGTTTCCATGCTAACACTACTCTTCCTCCAGCATGAAAGCTAGAATTTGTTGTAAAACACCAACCATTAAAAATTCTCTGATAAAGCCCACCTAGATTGTGAGGCTTTACCTTTGTCTCTAAGAGGCAAACAACACCCACAAAAATCTTCTGTATATAATGATATACATCTTTCTGTTTCTGAATGCTGTTAACACCTCTTACATTCCAACATAGGATTTTATCCATGTGGAATAGGAGGATCTCCCCCTCTGTCATATTAAGCTGTCATATTGACATCACTTCCAAGCACCTTATTCTCGCTGCAATTCAACTCCATTCAATATATGAAAAGTATTCTGAGTATTAGTTTGCTTCACCTGAGATTGTCTAACCTTAATAGGTTTTAAAGCCTTCTGAAAACCTTCCTGATCTACATTAATCACCTTTGTTGCTTGTTGCACTTGTACTGGCTCTGAATTTACCTGCTGCACTTCAGTAGGCAAGCTTACAGCTGCTAACATCCCCTAATTCCCTACACGAGGCTCTACTTGTACAGTTTTCTTAGGCACCCATACTTGCCTACTTTTCTTCAACTTGCACTGTTGTGTATTATGCCCCCATACCCTTACAATTATGACATTGCACAGGCTTCCATTCAAAAGTTACAGGAACCTCTGTCAGTTCACCATATTCATTCCAAAAGTGAACAGATTCTGGAAATTGTTGATCAATTTTCACCTCAACTAGGATCCTTGCATACTGTATTTTATCTTTGTTTCTTGTTGCTTCATCCCTCTTAATCGGATCTCCAAGCTGTGAGACTATTTTATGCAAGGATTTCTCCCCCTAATATTTTAGATGCAATTTCAACTGCACCCAAATTGGTAATGTTTTCAAGTCTTCCTTCTCCAGATCCATGTCAACTGACCATGGCTTCACAATGACAGGTTTTTTATCAAAAAAGAAGTGCCCCTCAAGTATTTTGTCTCTAGAATCCATAGCTCTAAATCTGACCATATACATCCCTTTTTTAATCAAAACAACCTTATCAATGCCATGTTGTCTCCAAATTCTACGCAAATAACCCTCCATTACTTGAATAGGTGGATTAGCACCCACAACATAACATATAACGAGATGAATTCCGAAATTAATTTCATCCACTATATCATCCATCTCAATATGAACAACACTGATACCATTACCATCAGTAATCTCATCAACAGTTCTATTTTCATTCATAACAACATCAACATCATTCTCAATTGCAATAACCTCTTTATCATTTCCAACATTCAGACCAGCATTATATTCCTCTTCTAAGAATTGTTGTAAAACTGGAATATTACCTGAATGAGGATTCAAATGACCTGAATGAGATGATTTTCCAGCACTATCATGAAGTGATTGTAACCAATCATTGAAAGTTGTTCTAATTTCTGATTGTTGCTGTAATTGCTGAATCGAAGATTTTGGAGTTAAGATATCACCAATCCCTAAACCAAAATCCAATGCCTCAATCCCCATTATTTCATCCATCGATTTTGTTCGCAGAGCTTGAGAATCCGAAGATGGACCCTTCGCTTTATTCTTCCCTTTACCTTGATTACTACTCTGAGATTTCTCACTAGTTTTCCGTGCCATGGCAACGGCGCAAAAGCGTCGAAAGAATCTTGGGAAGAGCTATTCAAAGCATCAATGGAAGTTACTGTTCCATTGAAATCCTAGAGAGAGGAGAGAGTTTCTCTCACTAGAACCGTTTGAAAATATTCCTCCTAGAAACTCCCCTTCCAAACAGGCTAAAAGTTAACATTGATGGATCATTTGCTCGTGAATAAAAAAAAGTAGGAGTTGTTGTTTGCAGGGATAATGCAGGTGGATGGATCCAAGGTTCTCAGATGAAAAATTCTGCCATATTCCTTCGGAGGCTGAGATCACAGCTTTGGTGACAGCACTTACAAGGATATAGAATAACAAATGGAACACTTGCATCATTGCATCAAATTGCAAGGGATTCATTGAGACAATCATGCATACCAAAGGTAAAAGCAACTTTGAACATTAACAAAAAGTTGCAGGGTACTTCAAGCTATACCAGGGACAAACGTAAAGATTGAAGGGAGAGAGGCCAATAAAGTAGTGGATGACCTAGCAAAGGAAGCAAGGAAGGGAAATTTTCAATGTAATGAGCTATGTAATTTAGCATTCCCTCCCTTGAATTGTATTAATTATATAGTTGTGGACAAATTAGGTACCAAAGAACAATCGGGCCAAGGACTTGATCAGATCCCATAGGGGTGAACCCCTCACGAGTGTTGTAACTTGTAAACTTTAGATAATTTCGTAATTTAATTTCATCGATTACTACAAAAACAAAGGTACTTCTGTAACTTATATCTCTTTTTAAAAATAAGTTGTAAATTACTACCTTTTACAATACTTAACATCATCATTGGTACCGTTTGCTAGATTATTGGTGAATCTTTTTGCCTAAAATTATTTCATAACGTATATTACGAATTTGTGCAGTCAGATTTTGGTGCTAATTTGTGGTTTTATCCCCAAAAAAATTAAAAAACGGACAAAGTTATCAAAAAAAAATGTCCTTTAATTTTTAGGATTTTTATTCATTTACCCTTTTGTTTTTCGATTTCCACGTTACGTTTTTAATTTACGGTGTTCCCGCCATTAACTAGGCATCACTAATCTCATTAACTGTCTATTCTAAGTGATATATATTTTAATTGTTGAAGGGAAAAAATTATAACTTAGAATAGCTCATTGGATTACAAATCGTAAATTGGCCTCAACACCACAAACTATGGCGCGGGTGCACCCAACACCACCAACTTTGACTAGTAGCCGAAACACCCTAAATTATTGGTATAGGTGCAGCAAGTGTCATAAATGACGCCGGAGCTAACTTTTCTTGCCGACGGCGGGGGAATCCGTGTTATTTTTTTTTTCATTTTCCCCTTTTTCTTTCATTTATCCTATTTTTTCATTGATTAGAAGTCTAAATGACGTGATGTGTCGAGAAAAGTTAGATTCGGCGTCATTTATGATACTCACTGCACCCAGTCCAATAGTTTGTGGCGTTTGATAACTAGTCAAAGTTGGTGGCACTAGGTGCACCTGCGCCATAGTTTGTGGTGTTAAGACCTATTTTCCCTAAAACAAATGATGTCTAGATAACGGTCAATGCGTTATGTATTAGAATAAGTAAGTTTGAGGGTAATTTGTAAATTTTAAATAGATTAAGGTATGTAGAAACTAGAAATCAAATAAACATAAACAAACAATCATAAAGGGCTAGAGGATCTAATTTTAATTTGCTAATATGAGTGAAAAAAGCTCTGGATCTAATTCGTTCAATGGTAAAAGTAATTAAAAGTATTTTAAAACTTTGTCTATGCTAACGTTAGATTGTGCACGGATGACGCATAAAGGACTAATTTTATTATTTTCCCTACAAATGTGGTTTAAGTTGTGTTTTCTAACTCCTCTAAAAAAATTGTGCTTTAAACAGCCAAATGCAGTGTCCCCTCTACTTTAGCATTTCTCGCTCCTTAGTCCTTACGAAGAACTGCGTATATAAATAAAGGAAAGATCACATTATTTTTTTGAGGCTAAGGTAAAGATCACATTAAAGTGCACAAAAAGCACAGAAAAAGCATTTCGATTTTTTATCCAGTGGTCTTAGTACTTTCCTTCATTGTTAAGTTGTTTCCTTTTTCGTCAAAATCCAGGAAAATTTAAGAGTCCTAATTCGAATCTTAATTGAACTTCCTGAAAATAATAACCTTTCCAGTCAGTCTGTGGTTTGCATTTTCAAATTCACAAATTATTACATGCATGGTGTCACACTATCTAAAATTTTATTATACACTCGGATATACTGTGAGCATGGTGCACCCAACTGCCCAAGGCTTTTTTTTTTTGCTCATTGTTCATTTGAAATCATCCAAATGAGTAACATATATTGAAAAAGGAGAGTTCGAAATGAAAAAATGAGCAAAAGTTAGTCTTGAGTGTACCATGCACATGATATACTCAGGTACATTATATGCAACCTTAAGGGGTACCTGATGAATTTTTGAAACCGCAGGGTTACCTCATGAATTTCGTAAAACCTGAGGGTTACCTGATGAAAAATCCGTTTAAAATATGGACCAAATACCCATCCCTAAAAGTAAGGCCTTATTTAGTTCACCTTAAATTAAGTTCAATTATGTAAAATAAGTTCAGTTAAAACAAGTTTAGTTCAGTTCAGTAAAAGTTAGTAAAGTATATATATAAGAGATGATGATAGCGGATTAGTGAAAGTAAGTAAATTCAGCAAAAATAAATTCAATTAAATAAAAGGCAAAATAAATAAATAAACTACCTTTTATAACCAACTTTTTTCAAAAAACTACCTTTTTAATTTTTTTTTCAAAAAACTACCTTATATAACAAATTTCTTTCAATATACTACCATTTTATATTTATAGTTAATATTAATCATTAAATGAATGTCGCCTTGAGTAGGGCTGTTCACATGGGTGGGTCCGACCGGAATTTGGACCGAACCGGACCGGACCGGACCGGAGATTCCGGTCCGGTCCCCGGTCCGTGGAAAGTGACGATTCCGGGTTTCCGGTACGGTCCGGTCCAAACCGGAAAAATCGAGTCGGGCCAGGAAACCCGGAATTTTAGTATTTTTTTTTTTAAACTGCCAGCCCAAGTCATTTTTACAGGTCCAACAGGTCCAAACAGGTCCAACAGTTCCAAAGTTCGCAAAACAGGTCCAAATAGAATATTTCAAATCCAAAAAAAAAAAAAAAAAAAAAATCGAAAATTAGGTCCAACAGTCCGGACCGGGGACCGGACTCGATTTTTCCGGTCCCGGACTGGACCGGACCGGAAAATCAGTCCGGTCCCCGGTCCACCGAATCCCACAAATCCGGTCCACCGGTCCAATCCGGTCCACCGGTCCAAGCCGGTCCGGTCCGGTCTTGGACCGGTGAACAGCCCTGCCCTTGAGGGTTGCTGCCAGTGGGGTAGCAAGGAAAGACGAGGGAAACGAAAGGGGGAGAAGAGAAAAGCATTTAGTGGTGACCGCATTATTGGTGTTTAAACCTCATTAACAGTCAAATGGTAGTATATTGAAAGAAATTTGTTATATAAGGTAGTTTTTTGAAAAGAAAACTTTAAAAGGTAGTTTTTTGAAAAAAAAAATTGATTATAAAAGGTAGTTTTATGAAAATTTCCCTAAATAAAATTATTCAATTAAGCAGACATAAGTTCAGTAGAGTAAAAATAAGTTAAAAAAAAGTCCAATTTAGTAAAATAAGGTGAAGTGAATATGGCCTAAATTGTTAACTGGTCACACTTTCTGAAAGTTGGTAATATCTCCTGTTTCCTTAGTAGCTTAATGGTCAGGTTCGAATCATACATGGGGAAATTTTATTTATTCTTTATTTGTCATTCTTTAATTTTAATTAAAAGGGTCGGGCTCGCTTTGACCGTCATAAATTAATAGGTCAGTTGATGACCTCTTCTCCTGTTTTTCTCTGTTAGCAATTTGAAGATAATATATGCGTCTGATAACTAAGGGATAATGGATGGTATATCAAAAAAATTATCATACAGCACCAGGGTGTACCGTGAGTATGGTACACCCAAAACTATTTCTTTCTCATTCTTTATTTGGAATCATCAAAATGAAGCAAAATGTCTTCAACAATGAGAGTTAAATGAGCGAGATGAAGCGAAAATTAGTCTTTGGATGTATCATGCACATGATACACCCAGGTGTATGATGAATGAACTCTAGTAATTCAGATTTGTCAATTAGTGCAGAAGGAATATGAGGGTTAGATTTTAAGTTCTGCAGAATATAAACCAACATTAGAAAAAATAGAGAATACACGGTATACAAAAAGAAATAGAATTTTCTATTTGAAAACCATTCGTAAGTGGCCTGATGGTCTCTAAACCACCCATAAATTAAACTCTTGATAAAAACCACTCGTATTTATTTATCTATTACCATAAGAACCCAAAACTATTTAATTAGGCAATTAATAGTTAGATATAAATATAAGGTTTCAATTTTAACCCTAATGCACACAATTAAAATAGAAAAGTAAACTTAAACATTATGAAACCCCACTCTTCGAGGAAGATGTGGTAGGCTCGATGAAGTATCATCTCAAATTCACGCCTTTGCAAACATCAATTTGAAGCTCGCTGGAATGTCAATCTCATCATTTGGTGTGTATGTGGGTGTTGGGGTTGGGGTTGGGGTTGGGGTTGGGGTTGAGGTTAAAGTTGGAAGGGGTTATTTTGTGATAGAGAATATATGTCAATATTTCTCTTCATAGGTTTAGGATATTTATTATGTAAATATTCCCTATTATTGTCAGGTTTCCTAACACAGTTAGGACTGATCCTTTGTAACCCTATATATAAGGATTAATTCACAAGAAAGAGCTCAACTATTCCCCATTTTCTTTTATAAGTCTCAATTATAGGTTATTCCCTGCAGGTCCCATGTTTAACAGTTTGTGATTTTTATAAGTCTTCATTTACTTAGAACCGGTTAAAAAGGTTGATTTTTTTAAAATGTGGGACCCATCCACCTTTTCTCCCTCTTTCACTTCTCCTCCTCTACACCACCACCACCCCCTCACCACGACCAACTCCTCCCCCCACCTCTTTGACCTCCCCTCCCCCTCCCCTTCCCCTTCATCCGTGACCCCCCTCCCCCTTCCCCTCCTCTTCCCCCTCCCCCAATGTCGGCATGTCCCCTTCCCCGTGACCCCCTCCCCTTTCCCCGCAATCCAGTAACCCCCTCCACCTCCCCTTCTCCCACAACTCGGCGGCGCTCAATATTGGAGCCCGGAAAATCGTGCTTCGAGCCCGAAACTTCGAACTTCGACGGGGGATGCGAGAGGGTGGGGGGAGGGGAGCGAAATTCGACGGGGGATGCGAGGGGACGAGGGATGCGAGGGGTGGGGGGGAGGGGGGCTGCGGGAGAGTGGGGGAGGGGGCTGGCTCTTGCCGCCGGACTCGCGCCGTGACGCCGCCTCCCTACTGCCCAGTTTCGTCGGTGCTCCATTACCACTCGCCGGAGCTCTACTCGTGCAGCCATGGTGAGATGAAGATGAGAGTAAGGAGAGGAAATAGGGAGGAGGGTGATATTTTAAAACTCACGTGACATTCAACCTGCTATAGCAGGTTGATTACCTGCTGGGTCTTATAAAAATCACATTATGTGCAACTTGAGACCTACAGTGAATAATCCATAGTTGGGACATATAAAAAAAGATGGGTAATAGTTGAGCTCTATCTTGTGAATTAATCCTATATATAATGATCAATAGATAACTCTCCAGTTGAGGAGATTCACACAATTCAACATGGTATCACAGCCTAGGTTTAGATCTTAACCTATTTTTTTTCTTTTTCTCCTTGCGCGCCGTTCTTCTTTGCCATCTCCCTTGTTGTTCGGTGCCTTGGATCTTGATCCTTCCTTGGGATCTGTTCATTAATTTTCATTAATAAGGATTCATTAATCCTCCTGCTAGTCTTCCGTTGCTACTATATTTTATTTCTTCTACAAGTCAACCCCTTGTTTTTCTCTTTGAGTGTGATCATCATGGGTGATACTCCCAAGCCCACTGATACTCCTACGCCACCGTCTACACCCACTTTTCATCCTGCCTTGGGTGTCACCAATATCAAAAATCACACCTACTACTGTATATGGAAAACGTTCAATACTCCAACTGGGCTTCGTGTTTTTGGGTGCCTTTGTTTTCCCAATCTTTCTTCCACTACACCTCACAAACTTGCCCCTCTCTCTACCCCATGTGTGTTTCTTGGGTACCCGGCAAATCACCGTGGGTATCGTTGTCTAGACTTCTCATCAAATAAAATCATTTTCTCTAGACATGTAGTGTTTGATGAGTCCACATTCCCCTTTAGTAATCTGGCCCGATTTCAGAATTCTAATTATGAATTTTTACAAGCTGAGGACCCCTCCCCCTACTTCACCCACTATATCCAACAGCCGACCCAAACTCTTGCCGGCCCAGTCCCTCACTCTCCTCGGCCCATTCTCGACTCCTCGGCGTGCGGCCCGACTGCTTTGTCCGGCCCTCCTCCATCCCTATCTCCCTCGCTTGGACTCCGGCCCATTCTCCTACTTCGCCCGACCCCCGTCCCTCACAACCAGGACCGGACCCGGTCCCCTCTCTAGGCCCACAGTCGCCTATCCAGCCCTATATACCCCCTCCAATGCGTGGTTTAACTCCCACTCCTCCTACCACACCACCTTCCACCTATCCTCAAATGCAAACTCGCTCTCGTCACGGTATTGTAAAGCCTAATCCCAAATATGCCTTCACCTCTGCTACCACCCCCACAAAATCTCCCTTACCTAAGTCCTATAAACAAGCCTTGGCCGACCCCAATTGGAATGTAGCTATGACTGACGAATATAGTGCTCTTATTAAAACCGGGACTTGGGAGCTGGTTCCAAAACCACCTGGGGTCAATATTGTTAATTGCATTTGGTTGTTTCGGCATAAGCTAACCTCTACAGGTGCTCTTGACCGACATAAGGCTCGACTAGTGGCAAATGGGAAATCTCAGGAGGTTGGTGTTGACTGTGATGAGACTTTCATTCCCGTAGTGCGTCCTGCCACTATCCGGACTACTCTGAGTTTGGCTATGGCTCGTAAGTGGATCATTCATCAACTTGATGTGAAAAATGTTTTTCTTCACGGTGATCTTCATGAGACTGTTTATATGCATCAGCCTCCTGGCTTTGTTGATCGTAGAGCTCCTGATCATGTTTGTTTATTGAAGAAGTCTCTCTATGGTCTCAAGCAAGCTCCTCGAGCTTGGTATCAGCGTTTTGCTGGATTTTTTATTGATGATTGGTTTTGTGGCAGCTCAGAGTGACCCTTCTCTTTTCATTTATCGCTCCAGCACTGATATAGCATATCTTCTTCTGTACGTTGATGATATTGTGTTGGTCACTTCTTCTGATGAGCTTCGTCACCGTTTGATATCGTAGCTGCAGTCTGAATTCCCCATGACTGATTTGGGTCCTCTAAATTATTTTCTCGGTATTGCGGTCTCCCGCACCTCCTCATGTATGATTCTCTCACAGCATAAATATGCCCTAGAAATTCTAGAACGGTCAGGTATGGGAACTTGTAAGCTCGCGGCCACTCCCGTTGATACTAAGGCCAAACTTGGTGCCGCTGCCGGTCCTCCCGTGTCGGACCCCACTCTTTACCGCAGCTTAGCAGGTGCTCTTCAGTACCTCACCTTTACTCGCCCTGACATTGCTTATGCGGTGCAACAGGTCTGTCTCTTTATGCATGACCCTCGAGAGCCTCATTTTCAGGCTTTAAAGCGTATTCTACGCTATGTACAGGGCACTATTGATCATGGGTTACACTTGTATCCTTCTGCTCCTACTCGGCTTATTACTTACACTGATGCAGATTGGGGTGGGTAACCTGACACTCGACGTTCGACTTCTGGCTATTGTTGTTTTCTAGGTGACAATCTGGTCTCTTGGTCGTCGAAACGTCAACCAACTCTTTCTCGCTCGAGTGCCGAGCGAAATACCGAGGCGTTGCTAATGTTGTTCTTTGAAGCTTCTTGGCTCCGAAATTTATTACTTGAGCTTCACTTTGTCCTCTTCGGCAAGCCACTTTGTTGTGTATTGTGATAATGTCAGCGCCATTTATCTCTCTGGCAACCCGGTGCAACATCAACGCACCAAACATGTTGAGATGGACATACATTTTGTTCGGGAAAAGGTTGCCATAGGTCACATTCTGGTGCTTCATGTCCCTACTCGCTATCAGTTTGCTGACATCTTCACAAAGGGCCTACCACGACAACTTTTCTTGGACTTCAAATCCAGTCTTAGCATACGACCTCCTCCCGCTACGACTGCGGGGGTGTGATAGAGAATATATGTTAATATTTCTCTTCATAGGTTTAGGATATTTATTATGTAAAAATTCCCTATTATTATTGTCAGGTTTCCTAACACAGTTAGGACTGACCCTTTGTAACCCTATATATAATGATCAATAGAAAACTCTCCAGTGAGGAGATTCACACAATTCAACATTTTGTTTACCTTTTCTTTTATCAAGTTAATTTAGGTGTTAAACTAAGAATTAAGTTTTAAAATATGTTAGTCTATTTGTAAGCTGGCTAATTAATGTGTTTGTATTATCATGGGAATAGATTAAGTAACTGCAGATGGTTTTCATCAATTGATTTTAAGTTATAGGTGGTTCAATGAATAGCGAGCCTACGTACATGTGGTTTTCAATATAACAACCCAGAAAAATCTAATGTATAATTAGAAGTGTTGGTGGGTTAAGATGTGTAATTCACTTAATAGGCTAAGGAGAGAGGCTTTCAATGGGGATACAAATGTGATGATGAAGTATTACCTTCGTTTTCTTTCAATTGTTACCCTTTGATATTTTACACTATTCACAAATTTCACTTTGATCATCATTTGTGATTTATACGTGAATAAAAATATAGTCATATGTGATCTTATAAATTCGTCTTAATATGTATTCTATTAATATGTAGTTTTTATAATTTTTACAAATACAAATCTAGAGATATTACTCCTCAAAGTTTTGCATTGGCATGCGTGAAAAGTATAAGTGTAACTATTAAAATAACGGTCGAAGTATATTGAAAAATGCAAAGGGGCAATCATAATTTTTATCGTCACTAGTAGAAAAATGTTGATTTGCGTCTCCTGAATTGCGTCGCACAACAGGTGAATCGACGCAGAAGTGGAGGAGCACATCATTTGCGTCGGACATACACGGCATCTGACGCAAATCATGTTTTATATGTGTTGGACGTATCACGCATTCGACGCAAAAAAATAAAGCAAATGGGTGCAAGATTCATGTGTGTCGGATCCCAGTCAATGTTTGACGCAAATCATATAAATTAAATGCGATGCAAATGGCTGTATCCAACTGTTTGCGTCGGATCTGTGAGCCTATGCGACGCAAATGGGTTTAAGGGCCTTATGCACATGTTGTTAAGGATCTGTGAAATATCATTATTTAGGATCCAATTTGCGTCGGCCATTATTGTTCGTGCGACGCACATAGTCCACGAGGCCCACTTCCCCTTTCAAAATAAATCTGAAACCCTACCAACATTTCTTTCAAACCCAGCCATCACTCTCTCTCCTTCCCTCTCTCTCCTTCTCTCGTCTTTCAAACCCATCTCACCTCTCCCCAAACCCCAAACCCATCTCACAATTGCACAGCGATGATCTTTCTACATCCATCATCGTCGTCCACCTCTCTCTCTCTCTCTCTTCAGCTTAATCAGTGAGAATCCGCCATTAATGTCGATCGAGAATATCGATTTGAGAACATGAAAATTTATTAGTGTAAGATTTATCTTTCATCCAAAATACGTGCAGATGTGAGATGACTGATGATTTGGTGATCTGTTTAGAAGAGATGTGAGTATGTGACGGTGTCGTATTTGCCAACTTAACCATGCGATTGTCATAATTTTTTTTGTGGTGAACTGTTAGTGCTGTTGTTAGGGGTGTTCAAGAAAACCCGACCCGCTTGCCCCGACCTGGTGACCCGCCGACCCGCAAAAATTAATCCGGGTTATTTTTGAAAATATTACAATTTAACGGGCCGGGCGCCCGACCCGGAATAAACGGGTCGGGTGCCCGACCCGGAATAAACGGGTCAGGTCACGGGCCGACTTCTTTGGCCAGCCGAGTACCCGAAAACCCGAGAGTTTGAACTAGGGAGTCTAAGTTCTTGCAGCCATAAATAGACTGAAGTTGGTGCAAAAAGTAAGTGTTATAATTTATGGGAAACATTTATGGCAGCAAAATTAATTCTTTAGTGTACTTATATTTTATAGACTTACTTCTAACTTCAGTCTATTTATGCACTCCGTAGTTAGAAATAATTGATACTGTCTGTATCCCTTCAAAAAAAAAAAAGGAATATTGATACTGTCAAATATATATATATATGACATTGCAAGTTGGTTTTCATTGATCAGTTTCTTAGTGATCTGTTTGGCAAGGCTGAGATAATGCCAAGTTTTAACAAGGCAAAATTAGTATGATGTAGGATGCTGCTGGGTTGACCCAATTGAGCTCAAATGTGGAGGATGTTTCGCCAGTGGTGATCCGATCTGGGTACCCTATGACCCGACCCGGGAAAATCGGGTACCCGGGTTTTCCAGGTCGGGACATGGGCCGAATTTACAACTACCTGAATTTCCGGTACCCGCGTATCCGGTGCAGAAAACCGGGTGCAGGTTATGAACACCCCTAGTTGTTGTTACCTCCCCTCGCATGGGAGTTCTTTCTCTCCCCTTCGTTGCACTAGTAGAATAATTGCTTACTGTTGCGGTCATTAAGTGGCCTATTGCGGCGGTTTTGGCTGCGCAACAATTAAGGGCGCAGCAATAGGCAAATTACCTATTGCTGCGGTTTTTAACCGCAGCAATAGAACAACCTATTGTTGCGATTCTTACCCAAAACAGCAGCAATAGGTATTTTTTTATTAAAAAAATGAAACCTATTGCTGCTGTTTTTGGTAGGAACAGCAGCAATCGGAATTTTTTTTAATAAAAAAATGAAACATATTGCTGCTGTTTTTTGGTAGAAACAGCAGCAATAGGTGTCAGTGGAGATTTTTTTTTTGGCTAGCTAGAAAGGAAAACGACTGAAAAATACAAATAAAATTAGAGAAATCTCATCAACAACAAATCAAGCTACCAGCAACGTAAATATATATAAAACAAAAGAATTGCTTATACATAAGATAAAATAAAATCCCACATACAAAAAAAAATAGAGATGTAAAAGAAAAATATACAAAAAAAATGAAAAAAAAATCAGAAAAAAATTGTAACACCACCTAACATCAGATCTGATAATTACAAAAGAAACAAAAATAAAAATCGTGAACAACTGCTACTGCTTCCTACTGCTTCCTAACAAAAATAAAAATAAAGATCGAAAACACCAAATCTAACGACGACGGCTTCCTACTGCTAGTCTTCAAGTCCCGAACACCGACGATTGTGGAGAAGTCGCAAAAACCGACGATTTCTTAAAAAAAATAAAAAATTAAAGTTGTTAATATCACCGACGAGATCTAGCTATTGTTAAATCCGTCAACAACCCTAGATTACAAATTAAAAAAAATTCAATTCAATTTAAAAAAAATTCAATTCAAATTAAAAAAAAAAGAGATAAAGTAGAATAAGAATACAGAAGAGAAAACAAAACAGATGAACACCGGTGTGGAAGTCGTCGCCGGTGACTTCCTCGATGGAGCGAATAAAAAGAGGCGAAGACTTCGCCGTTGTTGGTGAAGAAAGCGGCGAAGGCGACGGCGGCGAAGGCGACGGATGACCTGGTGTAGACGATGGCAAAGGCGACGTTCGTTGATGAGAGATGAGGAGGCGATTGTACTCGCCGGCGCTGAATCAGAGGAGAGAGAAGATGTCCGGCGCTGTTGAAGGTGTCCGGCGCTGTAGAAGGTGTCCGAGTGAGGACATTGAGAAGAAGAGTGAGGAAGAGAGGAGAGAGAAGATGAGAGTGTGAAGAACTGTTGAAGAGGATGGCGATGCTCAGCAATTCATGAAGAGGATGGAACTGTTCGGCGATGCTCATCAATTCATTAAGCAAAGAGTGAGAGAGAGGGTGAAGGAGGAGAGAGAAAGGAGTGAAAACGGCTGAAGGGTATGAGAAATGAAATAAAGACGCCCATTTATTTCTCACACCCTAGCGCCTCTTTTTGAAATAAAATGCCTAATTGGATATTGCTGCGGTTTCCCAAAAACCGTAGCAATATATTAAAATATTATTTTTTTAATATTATTTTAATATATTGCTGCGGTTTTGGCCGAAACCGCAGCAATATCTTTATTTTATATTTTACCTTTTCTTTTTACGTGATATATTGCTGCGTATGGGTAAAACCGCAGCAATACCACCGCAGCAATAAGCAATTATTCTACTAGTGTTGCTCGCCGGATCTGCGGCTGTCATCCGCGTCATCTGCCTCCTCTTTGTGGTGGTGTGTTGTGTGCGGTTGTTGCCCGCGCCGCCCCGTCTCTTCCCTTCGTGCTGATGTTGTGCGTTAGGGATATCACAATCGACGTCGGCTTCCGTGAACCCACAGTTATTCACGCTCAAGGATAGCCGATGGCCTTAAAGGGTCGAGATCTTATAAAAGAGGCATGAATCTGCCCTCTTTCTTCCCTTTTCATTTTCATTTTCTGTTTGTAGCATCCTTCTCATCTCACTTTTTTTTCGTTTTTGAATTTATGTGATTTTGTAATTTTGTAATTAATTTTATTATTCTTCTAGAAATTCAAGGATAAGTCAGTTTCTTATTCATGGTTCAACTTTTTTTTTTTAGTTTGCTACTGAATTTTGTGCTTAATCTTTGTTATATTGAGAAAGTATGAGTTTGATTGAAGTCTGGGTTTTAAGATGTTTGATTGTTGTTGTTTAATTTTAATGTAATCAAATATGTATACAAGTTGTAAAATTGAAGCAAATAATGGAAGAAATAATTATTGTGGAGTTGTATAATCTACAGAGAAAGTTGGATGGTTTATGTTTGATTCTTTTTTTTTTAATAAAAATTGCCTGATTTGCGTCGCACAGAGCTAAATATGCGACGCAGATTCTTTTTTTTCTAAAATAAAAAATGCCTGATTTTGCGTCGCACATAGTTGAAGATGCGACGCAGATTCCCTTTTTGTTAAATAAAAATTGCTTAGTTTGCGTCGCACATAGTTAAACATGCGACACAAATAGCTTAAAATCTGCATCGAGTCCTGATATGACGCAGATAATCTCTCCTTAATTTACGTCGAGGCCTGTGGCGTCGGACCCATGTCCGACGCAAATGGGTGTCTCGCATCCGACGCAAATCGTCGATTATGTACTAGTGCATGTTGAGCAATTAGATAGGGATGGACTCTTGCAAGACGTTGGGGGTGTTTGGCAATTAGAGTTTTGGACAAAAAGAAAGTTTTGGACCACTTTTACAGTTTTTGACTAGTAAAAAACTCTATGGGGGTGTTGGGTAAAGAGAGTTTCAAGATAGAGTTTTGGGGTGAAAACTTTCAAAATGAAAAAGCTCCTCTTTGGAGCTTTTTCTTTAGGGGATTAGGTGAGAGAATGTGTTAATGACTTTTTTACCCATAATTATAATACTAACATATCAGTTAATATGTCCATAAATGTCATTTAATACAAACAAAGGGTAATCAGCTTTTAACAATCAGCTAAGTTTTACCAAACACATTTATATGAAAAGTTAGTCATATCTGCAGTCAAATCTGCTAAACAAAAAGGTAAAACTCTAAACTCTATTTCCAAACAGGGTCGTTATTTGGTAAACGCTTGGTGCTGGGACGCATTTGAAGAGTTTGATGACGTTTTGTGTTTAAGTACAATTACTACAGTATCCTTGACTAATGTTTATGATTTGTCATTTGCCAACTTTGTGGCAGTGTCGGATCCAGCATGGGTTCATTAGGTTCAACTGAACCCACGAAAAATCTGGAAAAAAATAAATAAAGGGGAATCAGCGAAAAGCTGAAACTAGAACACCGTCATAATATTAGCGTGCCAAAACACTTCAGTTAGATTCGTCTGTTTCAGTGGTCTGCCGCGTTTTGCAAAGCTCAACTTTCCTTTAACCAAGGACGGCGCGGGATCGAATCCCCACATTTGTACTTCGTTTTGTCATTTTCAATTTTTTGGCTTTCCCACGTCTATAAACTACATGACTATTTTTCTTTTCTCTACAGCATTACAACTTTTGACTTTATAATATTTTTCTTTGTTTTATTTGTTGGACGTATTTTTCCCAATAGTAAATTCTGCATTTTTCTCTTCAAACTTCTATATAGCCAATGTGGAGTATATAGTATTTTCTCTATAAACTACTACATGACTACTTCAAACTTCTTAAATTTAGTATTTTCTTTTACTTTTCGGTACTTTTCTCTTACTTTTTGTTGTCTAAGATAATATTTAAATACACAAATACGTGTACGTAATCAAGTCTCAAGGGGGCAATTTGTAGGCATGGAAAATTTATAGTTGTGCCATATCAATGTTATTTGAATTAAAGTCAAATTGTTGACTCATAATAAATTTGACGGTCCAATAAATTTAATAAATTGGGTTGATAAATTATAGCCCATTTTCATTATTAAATCCCATTAATTTAATAGTGGAAGCCCAATCAAATGGGTTAAGCTATTATAAAGTGATTGTGACTTCCAAAGCCCAATAGTGACTAAACCCTAGGGTCTTAACTTTTAAGTGAAGACTGTCTCTATAAATAGAGCTCGCCACTTCATTTTCAAAGAGGGGGAAATCGGCTCTAGAGCCAGGAGGGAGAAAAACAGAAGACAAAAGGGAGAAAGCTGCTCTAGAGTTCAGATACTTGGCATAAATGGTGCCTTTGACACATAATCCAAAAGATTCCGACTAAACTAGGGAGGCATCCTCAATATGTACCTTAACGAGTGAGCTGAAACATATATATTTACGAATTACGACTCATTCAATGAGAAGGAGTTTTGATGACCATTGGCAACCTGCTATGTAGCTTAAGAATGATAGATGACTAGGAGGACTTTATGATGAAAGGCAGATGTAGTTTTCGGCATATACAACAATGAACTGTTTTCGGTCCGAATCTCTATTATATAAGTCAAGGGGGAGTTATGGTGTCCCCCTATGAAAATACTTATATACCCCTAATTTGAAACATAAAAAAAAACCTATTCAAAATTTCTCATTCATTTCCTGAATTACAATTATGCATAATAAGGAAAGTTATAAAAAGAGAAAACTAACATAAAAAAGTATAAGACTGTCATTAAAAGATTACTTACGATGAGCCCGTGAGGAAACTAACATAACAAAGAAATTTTCCAATAAGTGTAAGGCCAAAAATACAAAGTTTTCTTTTACCTAAATATTCATTAACAATTACAAAGAACATAAACTAAAAATTCATAAAATTACCGAGAAAAAAATAGTATAACTCATCTTTGTAGTTTTTGATTTCATAATTGTCGTAGTCACGATGTTACTCAAGCAAAATAGTTAAACCCGATGAGAAAAAAGTAAGCATAGACCTACTTCCACTAGTAGAATAAATGCTTATTGCTGCGGTCATTAAGTGGCCTATTGCGGCGGTTTTGGCCGCGCAGCAATTAAAGGTGCAGCAATAGGTAATTAACCTATTGCTGCGGTTTAAAACCGCAGCAATAGGCTATGATATTGCTGCGGTTCTTACCCAAAACCGGAGCAATAGGTATTTTTTTTAATAAAAAAATGAAGCCTATTGTTGCGGTTTTTGGTAAAAACCGCAGCAATAGGATAACATATTGTTGCGGTTCTGGGAAAAACCCGCATCAAAATAGGTGCAAGTACAAAAAAAATTTTTTTTTTTTTGTTTTTTGAAATTTAAATATTATAGTAGTTCTCCATAAAAATTACAACACAAATAACTCCATCAAACTACACATTGAAATCATATATTGAATAAACATGATAATCTTACAATAATTACCAAAAATATAACAAACATAAAAATCGAAAAAATAAAATCAGCTACACTAAAATACAAAAAGCTTGAAAAGAAATGAAAAATACAAAGGATTAAGAGATATGAAAAACTCCTCAAAATTAAAAAAAACTGAAAAATAAACTAAAACTAAGAAATCCAAGAAATCAGAATCTTGTTACATAATATTAGCCAAAAATACCACAAAAATACCCCTGCTTTGCTTCCTCTGTTTTTGGGCGAGCTACACCGCACCACCACCGAACCACCACTTCACCACCGCAGCGACGCTACCCAGACAACCACCGAACACCCACCGGACCTCCACCTTCTCAGCCACCTTTCCAACCCGCACTTCCTTTCTCTCGCACACCCACTCGCAGCACATCCCTGTTCTCGACCCACCTGTGCCGACACGCCTCCACCGGAACTAACCCCTTCGTCACTCATCGGTTGTGGGGTAATCACGGACTTGACGCGTTTTTGTTCTTCAACGACGACGAAAATAAGAGGCGAGAGAGAAAGCTACCGCGCGACTTGACGCGTTTTTCAATTGTTTGGGCGAAAGGATGAGGATATCGACGGTGATGAACGACCGACGAAGAAGAATGGCCGACGAACGCCACTGATTGAACGACCGACGAAGAAGGACGAATCTCGAGGAGGAGAGAAAATGGAGTGGCGAGGACGACGAAGATGTTGAGAGGAGTTTCTGAACGGCCGGTGAGTTGAGAGCGGCCGGCGAGTTGAGAGCGGCCGGCGAGTTGAGAGGAGAGTGAGAGGTTGAGAGAAAACGGCTACATGAGAGAAGGATGCTATGTAAACAGTGAGGAACATAAGAACCCTAACTGCACGCGTGTCTTATATTAAATCATAGTCTATTGCTGCAGTTTTTTAGGAACCGCAGCAATAGGTTCAAATATTATTAAAAAAATAATATTTTAAAAAAATGGGGATATTGCTGCGGTCTTTTGTAAAAACCGCAGCAATATATTTAAATATTATTATTTTTAATATTATTTTAATATATTGATGCGGTTCTTGCCAGAAACCGCAGCAATATATCCTGTCAAAAAGTCAACTTTTTTTCAAAACTTTTCCCGTTGAAACCATATTGCTGCAGTTTTTGGCCGAAACCGCAGCAATATCTTTATTTTATATTTTACCTTTTCTTTTTACGTGATATATTGTTGCGTATGGGTAAAACTGCAGCAATACCACCGCAGCAATAAGCAATTATTCTACTAGTGTTCTCTTATCTTCATTTTCAATCCTATGTTTTGTAAAAATAAGTATGTTTTGTAAAAATAAATTGTAAGTACGAAGTACATGTATTTTTTTTTTGGTAAGTAATGGAAATGTATTGAACTAACCAAGATCATACAACCTAAACCTCAATGTGAGGCTGGAAACTACGCATGGCTATCAATCCAGAACAAGTACATGTTTATTTTCCGCATTAATATTAATGTTTTTTACGATTTCGAATATCAGTATTAATACTAATATGTTGTCGCACGCATCGCGTGCATACGGGGTAGTGTAGAATATGCACAGAGTTGAAATCATTTTACAGTTTTCTTGGCATTTATGTAGAGAGGAAAACAAGTCTATGTGATTTGTTGAGAAATACATTTTGCTATAAAATATAATGGGATGTTTGTTTGGAGGGATAAAGAGTGGGATAGGGATGGAATATCCCCTATTTTGCTTTATCATTTGTCCATTTGAGGAAAAATAAGTTTACCCCATATGATACAAATGAAGATAAAAAGACCTCTTGTCCCTCATATTTTATATATAAGGGGGATGGATAAAGATTTTGGATAGAAAGACATATTTATCCTTAATGAAAAAGAATGAGGGTTAGAGTTAGTAAGTGTATACAAATAATTTTGTTATTTGTTTCCTATATATTTCTAAGTTGATGTATCATATTTTTCTATAGTTTTTAGGTGCATTTAGGTTGCATTTTAGGAGCATTTAGGTGCATTGTAGTTCATAATTGCATATATTTACTTAAGTTGCGAAATATTACTCCTTTTGCGTGTTTTCAGTGTTCTTTGATGAATTTCAGGTATTGAGAACATAATTGGAGTATTATTAGACAAGTTTGAGTATTTAGGAGTAATTGGAAGGAAGCTACGTTGATAAGGATCGTTACATATATATTTGAGACAAATTAGAGCTAAAACAAAGTTGGAATTTGATAACAGAATTATGAAAATTGAGTCATGGCTACTCTTTTACCAATAACTTTTGACTCGATATTGATAATTATAGGATTCCAGCGTCATTGGAAACTAGGCTTGAAGAGCTTTCCAACGATAGGTTGCACAGCCCAAGGCGATTTATATTCTGGGAGATATGGGTTTCACAAGTTGGCCCTGTTTTGCTGATCTTCCTATGCGCGCGTGGACTAGCTAATTCGGCTCATTTAATGACTTAATTGACTTTTCTTATCTTGCAGCTTACTTTCCTAGTTTTATTAGGTTACACTCATTGTTGAGGCGCTCTCTCTCCCCCCTCCCCCCCTTCTCATAGATGGTAGACGTAACTTTTGTTTTCTTTTGGCTTTGAAGAATTATTCAAGACGCCATCTTTCCATCATCAATTCAAGTATTCTTCTTTTTATACTTTTGATCATTAGTTATGTTTTCTTTTATATTTTATTTAGTTTATTTGATTATTATGTGTGAGTAGTTTTCCTATCTAGGGTTAAGCAAACCCTAACCATGATTAATATGTGAGGTATTCCTTTAAATTCCTAAACTAGTTGTTTATTTGTTCTTGCTTGATTGATTGTACAATTTCCAATACTAGATTAGGGATAATTAGTATTGATATCATTCCATTGTCTTGATCACAACGGGAGTTGGGTTTTGACGGATTTGAATATTTCAATTAAAGACATGAAATTCTCCACGGGAGTAGTGGATTGTTAGGAAGTTAGAGTGCCGCGTTTAATGTCTTTAATTTGCATGATTCCATGGGAGTAGGCTTGATTGCATATTAAGGAAGCCATAGATACTCGGGAGAGGTTTATGGTATTTTACAGGGTTTACTTTTTCTTGTGAACATTTAATTGATTAGTTTGGGGTAGGAATTATTATTGTATTAGTTCATTCTAGTGGGGATACTTAACTCTAGAGTATTTTAGTTATATATTGATTAGTATAGTTGATTCTACCATTCTTGATATTAATCTCCTTTAGTCTTACCATTATTTAAGGGCTAATCATAAAACAACTTTCTCTCTGTGGGATCGACCCTGACTTATCCTACTACATTGTTAGGAGGTTAGTTAGGTTTATTTATTTTTGTTAGGTGCGCGACACGCCTATCATAAGTCATACTCCCTCTGTATTTTTTTAATCTTTTTCACTTGGAATCTTGACACTATTTATAATTAGAGAAAATCTTATAATTCTTCTCAATATATAAGAAAAATATAGTCATGTGGGTGTGATTTGATTCTTCTCAAGAATGACTTTATAAATATTCAATCAGTATAAATTTATCTATATGCAATGATAATATATAAGGTCAAAGAACTGAAGAAATGCATTATAAATGGGCACAGTAAAACTAGAAAAGATAGAAATATACAGAGGGAGTACTCAACAAGGGCCAAGTACTATTATATTTGTATTATTGTTGTGAAGAAAGATGCATATTCCACTTGCAACAATTTGAGGTGGTGGATTAGTGACATCGCTTCCCACCTCATATCCAGTATCCCTGAGGTCTAGGGATCAAACTTCATGGGACTCATTTGAGAAATTCCCCTTATCCCCCCCTCAAGTGAGTTCCATTCATCTTATCTTAAAAAAACAAAAAGAAAATATTCCACTTGCAAGAGAGTTTTCAAGTGAGCCACATCCACTAGTGGAAAAACATTAAATTGCGGCGGTCATTAAGTGACCTATTGCTGCGGTTTTAGCTGCGCCGCAATTAAGGGCGCATTAATAGGTAATTCCTATTACTGTGGTTTTTAACCGCAGCAATAGAGCAATCTATTGCTGCGGTTCCTACCCAAAACTGCAACAATATGTATTTTTTTTATTAAAAATTAGGTCTGTTGTTGCGGTTTTGGGTAGAAACTGCAGCAATAGGTGCACGTTTTTTAATTTTTTTTTTTTTGAAATTTAAGTGTTCATACTATTTTCAACCTTAAAATGCAATTAAAACCAAAAGTAACTAAGACGAACTAGTACAACACATTGAATTCATGCATTGAGTAGAAAATAAAAAATAATGAAAATAAAAAATTACAATATCTAAAAGATAAACTAAAAAAATAAAATAAGACAACCTAATGAGGAAATCAAACTAGAACTAAAGAACTAATTGAACATAATTACATACAAAAAATGAAAAAAAAACTAAATAAAAAAAGAATTCAAAGAAAACGAAAAAAAAACTAATTACATACAAAAAATGAAAATAAAAAAAAATTAAAAATGAAAATGAAAAAGAGATTGTACATCTGTACGAAGGAGTCAAAGCAGATCGACGGCGAACGTTAAAGGCGGCGATTGAAGGCGAAGGCTGAGGCTAAGGCTGAGGCTGAGGCTGAGGCGAGCGACGACGAGCGAGATTGAGGCTGAAGGCGAAGACCACGAGCGACGTCGACTGAGCGACGACGAGCAAGGCTGAGGCGAGCGACGGCGAGCGAGGCTGAGGCTGAAGGCGAAGACCACTGGCGGTACACGTGTGTCGAGCCATTGACAAGGGAGTTTAGACCGCCGCCATAACCACCGTGTGTCGAGATCTTGATTCTTTGAAGATGCCAGCGAGCAGATGAAGAACGACGAGAGAGATGAGGTTCGAAGGAAATGAGAGATAAGGAGGTTCAAACGAAATGAGAGATGAGGAGGTGAGAAGATGAGTGAGTTTGGGAGGATGAGAGATTGAGAGGCATGAGCGACAGAGTGAGAGGAGAGAGATGGTGGAAATGAAAACGACGCCTAATATTGAGGGTGAGAGAGATGGGGTTATAACCCTAGCAGCCTTTAATACTTACCAAGGACCTATTGCTACGGTTCTTAACAATAGACAAATAAAAATAATATTTTAATCTATTGATGCGGTTCTGGGTGAAAACCGCAGCAATAGCTCTGGTCAAACCAGTCAAACAATTTTGAAAAATTACCGTTGATATCTATTGCTGCGATTTCCACCCAGAACCGCAACAATAGGTTGATTTTCAAATTTTCTTTTTCTTTTGACGTGGTTTATTCTTTGCGTATGGGTAAAACCGCAAAGAATTCACCCGCAACAATAAGAAATTATTCTACTAGTGATCCTTAGAGACTGTCCTCGGGCAATTGAATTTTGGGATATCTCCCCTGAAAAGCCTGTATATGAGCCTATCTTCCTTGATTGTCTCAAATCGAACCTTAAATCAAAAAAGTTCAATGGTACAATTCCTTTCAATGTCTTCTTCATTTTTGCTATCTGACACCTTTGGTTGAGAAGAAACTATTGGGTTTTTGAGAAAAAAAGTACCCCGCCCTGTGTCCTAAAAAAATCTTCTTGGGCGGCTACTGAATGGTTCTTCACACAGAATCACCCGAAAGTAGCCACCCCTCCTCCTCCCACTCCTTGGGCTCCTCCCCCCCGGGTTACCTAAAAATAGACTTGGGCATGAGCCGGGCCTGTTCACGGGCTCGGCCCGTTGGCTTGAGGAAATGGCCGGGCATGAGCCCGTGAGTGGCGGGCCGTGCCGTGCCGGGCCTGAAATTTCCAGATTTTGTCCACGGGCGGGGCTCGTGCCTCCTTCGGGCCTGGCTTGTGTTTTATGTTATTTTTTTTGGATTCTTGGTAGTTTTAGGCTACAAAACAAAGAAAAAGGGCGTTCGGCCCGCGGGCCGACCCACGGGTCATATAGGCGGACTCGTGCCGGTGCGGGCCTGAAATTAAATTTCTTGACCGTGGCAGGCCCACGCCCACGGAGCGGACAACGGGCCGGGCCAGGCCTTGAGTGTGCTCGGACCAGACCGGGCCCAAACTGTGCCGGCCCGCGTGCTGGCTCGGCCCATGCCCACCTCTACCTAAAAATCAGCACAGATGGGTCTTCTCTCTATAATACCAAGTGTTCTTCAGCGGCGGTAATTTGTAGGGATAGTAATGGCAAGTGGGTGGAAGGATTTTTCTCTAAGTCCTTCTCCTCGGATCCGTGGGAAGCCGAGTTAAAGGCTCTCACTCAAGCTTTAACTTGGATAAAAAGCAACAATTGGAGAAATGTAATTTTGGCTATGGATAGTTTGAAAGTGATTAAGGGGATTAAAGAAAAATCAAGTGCAAGAAGTATTGTAACTAATTTGTTAGAAACTTGCAGGGAATTGCTCCATCAAAGCGAAGGAGTTGAGCTGAAGCATGAAGGGAGGGAAGCGAACAAAGTGACGGATAAATTAGCAAAAATGGCTTTTGGAGAAGCTAAACTCTTTTTAATGTTGTGTATTTTTTGGCCTCCCCTCCCCTTGGTTGTATTAAAACTTTAAACTTGGACAAACTTGGAGTACTGGATGTTGACATGTTGTAGAAACTAACAGGGTGAGTCCAACTCCCCTTTATGATGTACCGGCAGGTGATTGATTAGTAATGATATTATGCCTTTGTTTTTTTTTTTTAAAAGAGTACGCAAACACAAAAAGGCTGAACCCATAAAACTCGGGCTTTAAGGCCTAATAAAATTCGAGTTAATATTGTTCAATAAAGACAACATTTAAAGCCCAGTATTGGACCCCTTTGCTAAAATTATCAGCCTTTTTTTACTTGCACATTCATTTCTTGGTGTTTGCTAGGGTTTATGCTTCCAACTTCCAAGGTTTTAGAGAGAAAAAAAATCAGAAGAATCGCTAATTTTTAGCCAACAATGGATCCTTCATCTTTCAACTCCCCTGAATTGCAGAATCTTCTTGAGGTACGCTCACTTCTCTCTCTTCTCTATTATATTTTGGTGTAATTTTCAATTTGTGTCGTTATTTTTTTTATTGGATGGAAGATTTGGTTGAGGTTAAATTGAATTATCCGAACATGAGCCAAATTCAATTGGTGATTTGGGGAACAAGAATTATGATGTGATATATTTCTACAGGTATGCTATTTCTACTGTATGTAACTATACATTTCGATTGGTGATTTGGGGAACAAGAATTATGAAGAAAGGAATTTACTTTGATGTGAATTTAATTGGGGAAAAACCAGTACTTTCATCAGGACTGCTTTAATGGTGATTAATATCAGCTAAAAATAATGATGCTAGTTTTGATGCGTTTTTAAGACCTAGGCTCCGTTTGGTTGGGTGTAAAACATTTTCAGCGTAAAATGATTTCATGGAAAACAATTTACAATGGAAAGCATAATTCCAAAATTAGTTTTCTGTTGTTTGGTTACATGTAAGAAAAATGATGAAATGAAAGGAAAATAAAAGGGAAAGTAAGGAGGTAGTGAGAGGAGTGTGCAAGAGATACAAGGAAAAGGAATGAAAATAGTTTTCCCTTCATTTTGAAGGGAAAATGATTTTCCATCATTGGGAAAACAATGTTACTCCTAGGGAAAATGATTTAACACTCCTTTGCAAACCAAACAATGTAAAATTGAAAATAGATAAAAATCATTTTCCTGAAAAATATTTTACGCCCTACCAAACGGAGCCCTAATTTCTCCGTCTGAGAGTGGAGTCTAATGGTAGGTATGCTTGATAACAATCATAAGGTTCGAGTTGCTCGACGTCTTCTGATATTTGTTTGGAAGGTGTTTACGACAATTACAACCTGTAATGTGAATAAAATAGTTCTCCGTCTATCGGGATTATAAAGGGTCGAATGTCGTAGAATATTTGTAGGGTGTCGATTTACTTAGATAGTAATGCTTTGTGATTGTGTTTTCTAAAATATGGGTAGTTAGATTATGTAATGGGGAGATGATAGGAGTTGGCCAACTATTATCAAAAGATCTTTTGTAGAACTGTGGTATCTTGAATTTAAGGGGTTTCGATGATGTGATAATTATTTCAGGTGGGAGGGAGTTGTTACTTTCTAGCACTGAAAAAGGAATGTTTGAAGTTTAGATGATTGAAGGTTAACTTTTTAGAAATGTTCTTGGATTGGAGGAGTGAATGTTGTATGAGGAGCAAGCGGAAAGGACTTGCTATGTTTATCAGAGTAATCGGCTGCAGAATTTGTGGGATCAGTTTTTCTAGTTCTTAGTAGTTTATTCTTGCCAGTAACTCCATTCAGTTTACTTCGGGTGCTGGCATTGACATCTCCTTCTTGTATTTTCCTCTTTGTCTCTCTTTGTCATTATTTCTTTTTGTCTTGCCAGAATTTGAACCTTCATGCACTTTAGCACAAGAATTTATGCATCACACATCTTTGAGATGTCTTGACGGTGGGTTGTTGAACCTTGCCTGAGAAGCTGATATTTAGTTGAGGAACTAATAAGAAATGTTTTCTAGAGGTACTATCTTTGTAAGGAGACTACATGTCTTAAATCAAAGATGTTTTTGCTCAAATTGAAATCTGGAAAATTATGAGCAATCTATGCATGCACTTGTTCCTTCTTGATTTTGTAGAAGGGTTATCTTTTTCTTTCATCATTGGGAGAAGTCAAAGGTGTGATCTTTGAAGGCAATCAAAGTGTTTAGTTTAAGTGAGAGCTACAATATTTGTAATTGACTAGGTGTACTGCCATCTAATTTTGCTTACACCGCTGAATTTTTCATACATGGAATATTATTTGACAACGATTGATTAGAGAATTATAGAGTAGAAATCAAATGTGGTGCTACCATTGCTGAAGTGCAGAAATCCTTCATGGAGCTTGATAAGCCAAACATGCATTTAATAAGTTATCTCTATTTGCTTGTAAGCATTTTGAAGTATGTGCTTCTTTTTGAGTTTATTCAAGGATTTGTAGTCATCTTTTTGTCAGGGTGATTACTGATTAGCTTGTTAAAGCCTAATTAGATTGACATCTCAATTGCTTTACAGTTTTGAGGAACAACTTCTTATTTTGGTAGTTAGCAATAACAACAATAGTATTGATTTTCGACAGTTGAATTTGGCTGTTAATGGGATTGTTATGGGTTGAAATTTGGTGCGATGATCTTATCCTTTTACATGCCCAATAAATCATTATAATGGATTGTTTGTACGTTTTTGCATTTATCTTAATAGAAATTGTAGCAATTGCATGCAAGTCCTTGGGATGAGATGATAGTAAATTGCTGTGCTGTATATTTTTTGAATTGCTGATTTCATGATCTTTGACTTTGAAAATATTGTAGCAAGAAAAGCAGAGAGCCATGGTTAATGAGATGGTAGCGAAATTGACAAGCTCCTGCTGGGATAAATGCATCACCAGTACACCAGGAAGCAAGTTCAGTTCCAGTGAAGCAACCTGCCTTAATAATTGCGCTCAACGATATCTTGATATGAGCATATTGATTATGAAGCGCTTCCAATCTATGCAGTAGAGTAGGCGGAGAGATCTTGACCTGCGTGATTGCCTTTTCACTTTTGTTATGACCGTGCAATGAATATTCATTTGATAATGCAAGAAAATTCGTTCATGTTTCTGTTTACTTGTTGAGAAATATGTATACTCTCTGCTAGAGAATTGCTGCTGCTTTGAGGAACTCAAATGAAACATATGTATTCAGTCACAACTCAATCTTTTTCCTTTTAATACAGCAACGGTAATTTGTAGACGGGCAGATGGTATGACATTACTTACTTTTTACCTGTGAACAAAACGAAAGCACACTATATTTTTGATCTGAGAATGAATGTGAGTAACTGCGTATGGCTCTCTTTCACCTCATTCATTCATTTAAGAAGTGGCCAAGTGGGTATTGGACATGCTTAATTTGTTTCAGCTCATATCTGATGTTATTTTTAAGATGTACTTAGTAGCTTGTAGATGTAATTTGGTTGAAGTACCAGTGCATAAAAAAACCTAGCAGTCCTCTCTCTCTCTTTTCTCTCTTAAATCCTAGCCTCCCCTACTCCTTCATCAGTTAGGGGCTACCATGGATGATTTCATCCATGGTAAGTCCCCCCCTTTTATTTTCAGTTTTTAGTTCATTTTCTTGTTTTGTTGAATAAATTAGTCTCTCTTTATGAGATTTTTTCAAACCTTGTTATAGGGATTTTAGTCCTTGTTGTGGAGACCTCCTTCTTCCCTATGAGAGTTGTGAGTATGGTTTTTTTGTCTTTAGGTATGAGAAATTGTTCTCATTGGTTGAAGTTCGAGACTCAACATGAAGGTATTGACATCTCGGATGCGGTCAACATGGCTCGATCAAGAATGTTCTTCTCAAACTATGTCAGAATGATAGACTTCCTCATCAATAGCTGCTTGATTCAGCAAATACAAGGGGGCTGCGCTGTATTGCTCGATTTGATTCATTGTAGTTTCTTCGAAGACGAATTTGATTTAACGTTGTTTGATTGTATCTTTTTTTCTTTAATATCTATTGTAGATGCCGTTTGGCCTTCAATTAATGAATTAAATTTCTCTTTCAAAAAAATGTAATTTGGTTAGTGTGCTCCTTGCGTATATTTGATCCATGCTGATTCGGTATTGAACAGGTTTATGCTGTATCAATTCACTTTTAAATGGGTTCGCATTTGGCATAATTTTTTGGATAAATTGACAGGAACAGTCCCAACTATGGGCGTTCCACCATTTTCAGTCCCAACTAAAGATTATTTCTGAGCGGTCCCAACTATGCATCATTTTTGCCAATTTTGGTCCCAGCAGGTTGATGACCTGCTGCAACAGGTAAAACGAATTTTCTTTTATTTTTTTGCCCAACTTATATTTTCTCTCTCCTCTAGTGGGCATCCAGCCCTCCCATCCCCCACCCTCAAAACTCCCACCCCCACCCCCCCCCCCCCACCCCCCACCCCCCACCCAAACCTAAACCCTGCCACCCCTTCGACACCCCCACCCAAACCTACCACCCGACACCCACCTTAAAAATCCAATCAAAAGCCTCCCCACGAGCACCCAAGTCTAATTCCCCACATCGCAATCTTTGGAGGTAATTTTTTTTGGGTAGATACTCATTTTCTCTCTCCACCATGGAAACAAAAATCTCTTCACTTTGTTCAGGCAAAAGAATCAACGGCTGTGATTTAAGAAATGAGTGATTTTCTGGGTTTTTAGAATCATAATGATCGTCATCAATGGACCCACCAACACCGACAACATCATCAAGATCATCAAAGCATAAATCTTTGCTTTCATTAGAGAAGTGGTGAAGAAGATTCAAGGTAAAAAATGTCAGCCATTTGAAATTGAAACACTTTATTCAAAAACCCAGATCGAGTTTCATCAGAGAATAACAATGGCGGCCATAAAGATTAAAACTTTGGTGTATCAGACAGATTTTGAGGAGAGAGAAAGAGAGGAAGAAATCTCAGCTTTAATTGGGTTTCTGTGTTTAAGTTGTGACGTCGAAGAAATTCGTGATTGTATTGCAATTTTGGTGTACATATTTTGGGTGTTGCAAGTGTTTTCAGAAAAAAATTTAACTCGAGTAATCTGAGAAATGGAGAAGCAAAAATTTGACAGGACAACCAGCGCTTGTGCATTTGTAATAAATTCCTTTGACTTGCTTCTGCCCATATTTCCTCCAGTTGGCTTATCAACAATGATGGAAGAAGTTTGCAATCTTTGATCAGAACCAGAAATTTGGGTTGACTCTTTAGTTTCTCTAGAATCTCGTGCGATCCACGCAGGTGTCGGGGAGTGTCGGGGGTTCTTTGGGAGGGGGTGGGGGGTGGCGGGGGAGGGGGTACGCAGGGGAGGGGGAATGGGATTTGGGGGTGGTCAAGGCGGGGGGGTGGCGGGGGAGGGGTGGCAGGGGAGGAAGAAGATAGGAGAGAGGAAAAGGAAGAAGGATTAAGAATTTTTTTTTAAAAAAAAATTTACCTGTTAAACAGGTTATAAGTCACCTGGGACCAATTTTGGCAAAAATGATATATAGTTGGGACCGCTCAGAAATAATCTTTAGTTGGGACTGAAAATGGCGGAACGCCCAAAGTTGGGACTGTTCGTATCAATTTTTCCTAATTTTTTTAAAAGAACTTGTATTAGTATCATTGAATTCTTTTTGTTTTGACATTTTCTTTTGCTACCAAATTGAGAGCTCTGATCTCTCTACTTTGGGACAAGCCAACGAGTTACTTCCGCAGAGGCGTTACATCCTTAATGAGATAGAAGTTGGCTTAGCATACTGGAGTCAAAGATTTAAGGATCAACGCATCATGAAAGGTGATCTTCCCACCAGATACTTCTTCAACAAGATGAAGCAACGCCGAAAGCATTACCGCTTGTTCATGATCCGAAACCAAGAGGGCAATTGGGTGGATTCCCCGGCACAAATCTCGGACACCATCCAAAGCTACTTTAAAGACATTTTTCAATCTTCCCTTTCTGAGCCTCCCGACACTTCAAACAGGGCTGACCAGATTGACCTGGTTCTCAGAGAAATGCACCTCCCACATCTTTCCGTTGATCAATTGGCCACTTTGATGGAACCTTTCTCCTTACAGGAAATCCAGCAAGCCATGTTTGACATTAATGACTGCAAGTCCCCGAGGATGGATGGATTCCCATCTAAGTTTTTCAAGACTCACTGGGCGGTGTTGGGTCCGGGAGTAGGCTGCCTGAGCCTCCCACTTCCTATCCACCGAGCATATCCTCAAAGAATGGAACCGCACCCTCCTGATCCTCATCCCTAAAATTGCCGCTCCAGAAGAAGCTAATCACCTCAAGCCCATCAACCTCTGCAATGCCCTCTACAAATGTGCGTCCAAATGCCTTGTCAATAGAATGAAACCGGTTTTGGATACCCTCATTGATAACTACCAGAATGCCTTCGTTCCCGGGAGGCATATAGATGACAATATTCTAATCAGTCATGAAATCAATAAATATTGTCAATCGACAGAGAGGCTCAGGTCGTCACTTGGGGATCCTAAAGCTGGATATGAATAAGGCCTATGACAGAGTTAGCTGGCTCTTCATCCTTAAGGTCCTCACCGCATATGGGTTCCCCCCACTGGGTACAGCTTGTTCATCAGTGCATCTCTACAGTCTCGTACCAGGTTATCATCAACGGGAAACTGACAGACTCCTTCAAGCCACAGTGTGGTCTAAGGCAGGGAGATCCGCTCTCCCCATACCTGTTCCTTTTTTGTATGGACATCCTGTCAAGAATAACAAGCCTCGCCACCGATATACAGCTCTTTCAAGGCATCCCAATTCGCCGGGGCGGTCCTACCATTTCACATCTCTTTTTTGCTGATGATTCTCTTTTCTTCTTCCGAGCAACCTCTTCCGCTTGTCAGGCTCTTTCGAGCCTACTGACTCGGTTTTGCAACATCTCTGGGCAAATGATCAGTCTCCAGAAATCTTTCATCAAATTTAGCCCAAACATACCAGCAGTCACACAGGCATCATACAAATCCCTTTTCAACATGGACAACAACCCCTCTATTGGTCTTTACCTGGGGACCCCTATGGATATTACATCTTCCCCAAAACAACATTTTACTTTTCTCCTAGATAAAATCTCCACTACTATCTCTAACTGGAACCTAAAACACCTCTCCCAGACGGCAAAACTCATACTCATCAACTCCGTCCTAATAGCCTCCATATCCCATATCTTGGGGGTTCTCAAAATCCCAACAACTATCACCAATAAGCTTGATGCTATGATTGCCCGATTCTTTTGGTCCAACTCCCAGAGTAGGGGCATCGCCTGGCGACAACGAGCTACCCTGCACCTCCCTAAAGGAGCTGGAGGCCTAGGCATTCGTAATGTAGGCATTTTCAACATGGCCCTCCTCATGAAAAAAGTGGTCGGCATCCGAACATACCCGCACTCTCTCCTGTCAAGGGTTTTTGCTACTCATGATTCGTGCGTTCCTAACTTGCATCCGAAAAGAGCGCACGTAAATAGTGCTCATCCTGGGGTCATCGGGGTCTCCTCCAAGCAGAATAAATTCTCCAACAACATAGTGCTTGGAAACTGGGTAATGGGAATTACATCCGGGCCGCTACACACCGTTGGGTAAATGGTACTATCCCCCTTCTCCGGGATGAAGTCACTATAGCCCAAGCCTTGACGCTTAGGGCTAGCCAGCTTATTAACCTTATTACAAAAAAGTGGGAGGCACAGCTCATCCACCAATGGTTGTCTCCTCCCAGCGCCCTGAATATTCTGAGCTCTGAGATCCCTCCCTTAGGTGATCCCCCTAACGCCTCCTACTGGCCCCACACAAGGACCGGGGATTATACCACTAAATCAGGCTACTTTTTCCTTTCTCAACAACAAGAAATCTATAGCATGAAAGCTCCTCAGGAACTGGCATTCTTCCGTATCCTCTAGAGCTCGAGCATCATGCCCAACTGGAAACTGTTTCTATGGAAAATATGGCACAACAGTTTAGCTGTGAAGGCCAACCTCTTCCAGCGAGGGATGGGCCCCGATGACCTGTGTCCTCTTTGTGAAGCAGCCCCAAAAACCTTGATACATCGCTTCCGCTCATGCCCCATGCAACTCCAGCATGGCAGGACGGGCCACTAAGTGTTTGTCTAATGATGAACCCTGATGTACCCATAACACAATGGATGATCGCCTGGGTCCTCAAGTTCCGGTCCAAAGACGGGCCTGATAGCCCCAGACTACTGTTGTTTATTGCCACCTTGTGGAGCCTCTGGTGTACTAGAAACCACTGGGTTTTCAGATCCCAGGCGGTCACCTCAGAAGCGATCCACCACCACATCACTGAAAACCTACAACAACATCAAACTTTTATCTCGTCTCCCCAGAGCCATCCCGTTCCAATGACCTCCCAGGACACCCCACCTGGGTTCCTGGTGGCTAATCTAGGTCACCTCACACATGGTAACCCTAAGTTCACTATCCTTACTGATGGTTCTTGGGAATCTGGGTCCCAGAGGGGAGGCTATGCATGGGCTATCGACAGCACCGACAACCTTCCCCCCTTTAGGCAGGGTGCATCACAAAAGGCTTTCTCTGCACTCCAAACCGAAGCCACCGCTTGCTTCCACGCCATCAAATGGGCGGCCGACAATGGGTATGCCCGTCTTCGCATCAAAACTGATTCAGCTCTTTTAGTCCACTACCTCCGCACGGACAACACCAGGGACATAAGTATCAAATGGACAATTAAGGCTATCAAATGGACAATTAAGGCGATCAAACAACTCGCCTGTGCTATGACGTGGTGTCAAATAGTCAAGGTCTCCCGAAGCCAGGTGCAGCAAGCCCATGAATGGGCAACAGGATGTAGGATACATGGTAGCTCTATTTTGTTTTCCTAATTGCATGTTTTATCGATGTCAAAAAAAAAATGCAAGTACCAATCTGAAGAAGACCGATATTAAAGGATGTGCTCGATACTGCGGTGTATATCTATTAGATGCCCTATTTGCCCTCATTCTTGCCTAACTTTTAACTTTTTAGTGTTGCATAAACGGCTAGTTTGTATATAAGCAAGCATTTCATTTCAAATTCTGAAATTGGGTGATATCAGTTGAAATTTTGGAAGCGACTCATCCTAAGGTATTAACAAGGATATAAGAATAATTGGATATGCAGTTTATTTCCATAAAAAAAGGAAAAGTGGCTCTAAATAATTTAAAGTATTGTTTGTATGTGCTATATAATACTTCTATAAACTTAGCTATTTGCTCTCCATATCACCAACTATCGACATTTTTGTGCTAAATAGTGCACGTTGACATGAGTTAGAATCTTAGGGAATATATCGGCCAAGAATTATCTTAATATTTTTTTTTATAAAGAATTTAAAAAATTATTTAATGCACTGTCATTAAACAAAATAAATTTATCTTAATTAATTTAACATACCAACAAGTAAATAATGCGAGTTAATATAAGACTTAATTTCTGTTTTTGTTGTTGTTGTTTGGAAGCTTGTCAACCCACTCACTAAAATACTCCCTCCGTCCTTAAATAGAGTGTCCATTTTTCCATTTATGTTTCTCCCAAATAGATTTCCCATTTCCTTATTTGGTATGGGTCCACCAATTAAAATATTATTTTGCTTTCAACTTTTATAATATCACCCACTTTCCCATATGACCCACATTCTCTCTCCTTAATAAACAATTCATAAGAAGTGTACCAACTTCTATACTTAATTATGATTTAATACACCTAAGGCCGTACACATGATTTCTTCTTAATACTTGTGCCCAAAAGAAATGGACACTCTATGTAGGGACGGAGGGAGTATTACACAACTCTTGTCCTCCTCATTCTCTTTTCTTCAAAAAATAAAATTTTCTATTGCATTGGACTCCAAATAATTACAATCCAAAATAGTAAGATTTTATCCTAACCCTTAAAAAAGAAAAAAATATTAAGTCAAACCTTAGCACCTTACCTTCCATAACGACTAGCTATATAAATCTTTTCCATAATCAGCATAAAATTCATGCTTACATTTCAAAGGAGATAAGCCCACTGAATTTGAAGACTCCACACTTTCCTTTTTATGCTTCATAATATATAGTTGTTACCAATAGCTGCTTGATTCAGCAAATACAAGGGGGCTACGCTGTATCGTTCGATATGGTTCATTGTAGTTTCTTCGAATACAAATTTAATTTAACTTTGTTTGATTGTATCTTTTTTGTTCTTTAATGCCTATTGTAGATGCGGTTTGACCTTCAATTAATGAAATTTCTCTTTCAAAATATATATATGTATGTATATATATATATATATATATATACATATATATATATATACATACATATATATATATATACATATATATATATATATATACATACATATATATATATATACATATATATATATATATATATACATATGTATATATATATATATATACATATGTATATATATATATATATATATATATATATATATATATATATGTATATATATATATATATATATATATATATACATATATATATATATATATATATATATATATATATATATATATGTATATATACATATATATATATATACATATATATATATATATACATATATATATATATATATATATATATATATATATATATATATATATATATGTATATATATACATATGTATATATATATATATATGTATATATATATATATGTATATATATATATATGTATATATATATATATACATATATATATATATATATATATATATATATATATATATATATATATATATACATATATATATATATGTATATATATATACATATATACATATATATATATATATATAGTTGTCAATGTTCCTTAAGATTCTTACTCAGGTCACTTACATACTCCCTCTGTTCTTTTTTATCTTTCTCACTTGGAATCTTGACACTATTCATAGATAGAGAGAATCTTCTCAATTTTTTGCAATTTATAAGAACAAATATAGTCATGTGGGGTCTTGTTTGATTCGTCTCAATTAGTACTTTATTAATATTCAATTGTTATAATTTTTACTAATATATAATGAAAGATATTTAAATTCAAAGAAGTGCATTGGGAGACACGCACAGGAAAGTGAGAAAGATAAAAAAAACAGAGAGAGTACTATTTAGCATAAATATGTCTATAGTAGGAGAGTGATTCTCACTCAGGTCACTCGCATACTATTTAGCATAAATATGTCTATAGTTGGTGCTATAGAGAGCAAATAGGAATTATTTAGCACATACCGTCAATAATTAAGATTATCAAGAGCTAATTTTCCAAAAAAAGGGAAAAAAATGCAGCTTTTTATTTTTGGTTTTTTTCAAGGAAGAAAATGCCATTTGATGATTGAGATGCTATAACCATTGGAGGATATTAAAATGATGCAGGTGTAAGTACTAAATTTCTACATTTTCTTCTTAAGCTAATTTATAGTCGTATATTTGTCTAGGGGTGCTAATCGACTGAGTCGATCGCGAGCAGGACTTTACTCGACTCGACTCAATAATCGATCGACTCGGCTCGACTCGTGCTCGCTACTTGTTAAGCTCGCAAAATGCATGCTCGACTCGTGCTCGCTACTTGTTAAGTTTGCTAAATGTATACTCGACTCGAACTCGTTAAGCTCACTAAATGCATGCTCGACTCAAACTAGCTAACCATATTTGTAGCTCGACTCGAAGTCGTTAACCATATATGTACCTCGACTCGAACTCGCTACTCGTTAAGCTCACAAAATGCATGCTCGACTTGTTAACCATATATCCAGCTCGACTCGAAATTTGACTTGAGTTCGAATACTCAACTCGATTCAAAAAGTTTATTTTTTTCCAATTTGTTTAACCTTTTACTATTTATACAAAAAGGAGGAACACAAGTTTATAATAAGATACATAAAGGGATATAATGAATTATTTGGGCTTCGACCCTTTAAGTATTTTTGGTTATGGCCAATTTGGCTTCTTTGTAAATCAATAGTCTTAAAATAATATTAATATTATACTTCATGCGTTCCTAAATAAGTGTTACATTGAGTAAATTGACACTATCCATCAACTAATTTTGACTCTATTTTTTTGCTATTATATAAAGAAAAACATAGTCAAGTGGGATCCTACTAGATTCGTCTCAATGTATATTTTTAAAATATTAAATTTTCATAACATTTTTCTTGTGCGCAATTAAAGATATTAATGCTCAAAGAAGCGCATTGGATTACGTGAAAAAGTGAATATAACACTTATTTAAGAACGGAGGAAGTATAATTTTTTTTTAATATTATCGAGATGCTCGCAAGCTTATCGAGTCGAGTTGGGTCTTGCTCAACTTGTGCTCGTTAAGCTATCGAGTTGAGTTTGAGTTGACCCATCTCGAGTTGAGTTTAAGTTGACCCAACTCGAGTTGAGTTTTGACCGAGCGTTGACCGATTCGAGTTCGAGTTGCTCGACACAGTTAACATCCCTAGTCCCCTACATCTGTCATAAACAAATTATTTATAGTTGTACATGGCTTACAACCTTTATTATAAACTCGAGGTACGACCGTGAGCATAGTACATCTAATGTTATTATGTAGCACTCATTTATATAGAAAAAATAAAGAAAGGACATGCATTTTATTCACCATGGGACAAAAATGAACCAAAACCACGGACAACAGCCATGGCGAGGGAGCACCTCCAAGGCTCCAATAGTGGTGCCGACGCACATTTGGTACTGACAGCGAAAAACGAGCTTGCGGCGAGTGGTGCGGGAGCACCATGCGTACGGCCAGGCGTGCCAGCCATAAACTTCACGCTAAACATGAGGCTTCAACCAATCCAAACATATAATCCATACTTCAACTTTATCAACCTTTGCCTTTCTTTTGTTGCTCGAGGGTCGATAGGGATCGGGCTATTATGGGGAAACACCCCCCCTTGATCCTGCCCTATCAACCGTGCCCGTTTGTAATGAGCCATTATTGTCCAAAAAAAAAAACTTTATTAACCAACAATAATATGCTTATCATGCTAGAAACTCAAGAACTTCATACTTAAATCATAATAACCAATACCAAGATTTCCACAATACAAAGACAATAAAACATACACTAACTCCATTAATCATACTACCTCCGTTTCGTTTTAATTGTGACATTTTGACATTATACACTATTCACAAATTTCACTTTGACCATCGTTTGTGATTTATACATGAATAAAAATATAATCATGTGGGATCTTGTTAGATTCGTCTTAATATGTATTTTATTAATATGTAGTTTTTATAATTTTTACAAATACATAACTAGAGATATTACTCCTCAAAGTTTTGCATTGACATGCGTGAAAAATATTAGTGTAACAATTAAAAAGCAACGGAGAGAGTATATAGGATGAACAAAGTACACCATCAACAAAGTTTATCCAACTTATTAACAAAATTCAATAAATCAACAAGCACAAAGACATCAAATAAGCATAATAGCATACAATCCCCTAAAAAAGAAAAGCATACAAATATAAAATTCTCCATCCAATCGTAATAATGATACTAAACCCAAGACCTAACTAATATGAACCCTACACTAATCCTTATAGTTACTTCGGCCAACTCGTGAAGTGCAGACTAATGGTAGACTAGGCTCCTTCTTCTGTAACGATCTCCTTTTCAACGTAGTCACCTCCTACGCGCCCAAAGTAGTGAACTTTGCAACCAAAAATGACAAGGAATTGATGGAGAAATAAGTGGAAATGATGTAGGAAATGAACTTCATTTTTGTGGAGAGCACTGGAAGGAAACACTCCTCTCTAGTGCTCTCAAAGGGCTGAAAATATGGAGGAAAAATGACAGATTTTTTGCTGTCAAAAATCAGCTCTAGGAGAATTATAATTAGGAGGTTACAAGCTCAATAAGCAGGCTTAATGGTATATTAAACGGGGGTTTACAAGGTGAGGTTACAAGGAATTCAAAAGCCATTTATATGCTCAAAAATTCTGATTTCTTGGACAGCATGTTAGGACTTAAGCTTCATGCTTAAAGTCGTTATAGCAATCCAACACGCCTTACAAAAACGTTACGTTAGAGATGCTATTTTTACAAAAACCATATTAAAACGATATATATATATATATATATATATATATATATATATATATATATATATATATATATATATATATATATATATATATATATATATATATATATATGCCGTCGAGTCAGGGAAGGGTAGAAACAGGGACATCGATTCCTTTCCTTAGTTATCTAGCCAGCATTTTATGTCTTCTTTATACAGTTATCTAAGTGAATCCACTTTATAGAAGGCAATTTCTATTTTGTAAAAAGACCAGTCAATGAAAGCTGTTTGACATAGGTAGGCCTAACACACACACACACACACCTCCACACCACCCCACACACACATATACATATATATACATATATATATATATATATATATATATATATATATATATATATATATATATATGTATAATATATATGTATATACATATATATGTATATATATATATGTATATATAGGTTTAAGTTCATATGAGAACCACCCTTATGGTGAGAACCGTGAGAACCACTTATTTTTCCTCATTTTACGAAGATTTTGATCATTTCACAACGTTTTTGCTCATTCTATGTTTCACTTATTTCATGTTTTTGCTCATTTGACATTTTTATGCTCATTTCGCAATGTTTTTGCTCATTTTAAGTTTCGCTCATTTTATGTTTTTTCTCATTTAACTTTTTTATACTCATTTTACATTTTTCTCCTTTTACATTTTTGCTCATTTTACGTTTTTGATAATCTAGTGTTTTCTACTCATTTTCTACTTTTGCTCATTTTTTACTTTTTTTTGCTCATTTTAGGAAAATTTTTGCCCATTTTCAGTGGTTCTCAGGTTCTCACTAGAACTCACCCCTATATATATATATATATATATATATATATATATATATATATATATAATATATATATAATATATATATATATATATATATATATATATATATATATATATATATATATATATATATATATATTTTTTGAAACAAAAAAATTACTTACGGTTTTTTCACAGTACCCTCGAGTTTTACGAAAATTCACAGGGTACCTTCGTGTTTTCAACAATTCACCCGGTGCCCCTGAGGTTTTGAAAAATACTCAAAATACCCTTTATGACTAACGCCGTCAAACTCCGTTAGTGATTAAACCCAAATTAACATAATTAATCCAAATAACTCTTAATTAACCTAATTAAACATTAATTAAATCGTAATTAACTCTAATTAACCACTAAATAATCTCCCTCCCTTTGTTTCTCTCTCTTACCTCCCTTTCTCTCTTCCTCCTCCTCACCCCCTCCCCAAAGAACTACCACCCCCCTGCGAGCAACTAACCCCCACCACCCCTCCACCACCCCCCCGCGCAAAACTCCCACCACCCCTCCCTCCTCCCGCGAACGACCACTCACCCCCTGCGCACAACGCCTTACCACCCCTCCCTTTTGTCTCTGTTTCTCTCTAACCCATCTTGTGTTTCAAGTTCATCTTCTCCTCTTTTCAATCTTTGTTGCTTCCTAGAGAACCGATGGAGAACCGTCGCTATGGAGGAGTGGTGATTTTGATTAGAATGGCGAAATCGGGACTGATCTTTGAAACCGGGGTTGTGGTATGGCGAAATCCACAATATCAATTATCATCATCATATTTTCAGCAAAAAAAATAAAGGGTGGAAGATAATCCCCTCAAAACCAACTTATCTCTCTCATTTCTCAACTTCCCACAGAGTTGAAGCTATTGCAAAAAATGGCAGCCATGGTTGCTCTTCAGAGCTCCTTCACCTCACTTTTTCTCTCCTCCAACTCTTTCCTCGGACAACGCGTCTTTCCTTCTTCAACATTTCCTCAGGTATCCCAGAATTTTCCCCTTAATTTATTGCTGGGTTTTTTTTTGTTAAATTGTTGAAAACACGAGGGTACCTTGTGAATTTTCGTAAAACTCTGGGGTTTCTGGTGGAAAAACCGAAAAATTTAAGTTCGTGAATAAAAATAATTCTCGGTTTTACTTAACGTAAACCGGTTTTATCAACCAACTAAAAGTGTTTAATAAACCGCAACTTCACATTTTATAATTGGATAGATAAATTAAATATATTATAAAATTTAATAAATAAGGTTTGAAAATATTTACAAATAAATAAATTTTAGGAACAAGAAAGAAACTAATTAACAGAAATGAGTGATAAAGGGAAAATGCACATGAACAATTCATGGTGAAATTATGTGGTGTTAGATATTATTTGTTCATAGCTCAATTGGAAGTACTCTAAATTAGCATAATAAGAAAAATGAGAAGAGCTCCAAATAAGAAGGTAACCAACATAGGCATATGGTATATCCGACTATCCAAGTGTATGTTAGACTAAATCTACATAGATTTAGTTGCATTTCATAATGGAATCCAATTGATTCAAACCCTTCTATCCAAACACTACTAGATCATGTGAGTTTAAATAAACTATGTTTATTGTTATTCTTATGTTCAACAATTATTTATCATAGTATTTTTTACTACTTATACTTCCTTTTTTTGTCTTTTTATTCAAGCCCTTTTGCTTTATTATTTTTTGGGTGAATTTAATTTCTCATATCACTCACTCTTACACCATTTTTGCCATCCCTTGACCATTTTATGAGACACGTTAAAACTATTATATAAAGTCTCCCTTTCTTCACCAAAAAGTAGAATTACTCCACATGGATAAATCTTTGTTTCAATCCCTCCTTGTGATGGAATGCTACAATAAATGGGTAGAATTTTAATTTTTAAGAAACCAAAAGGCATAAATAGTTATAAAACACTAATATAAAGTTAAAAGAAAAATGTCAAAGTTAAGTAGTCTAACAAATAATGTTTGGCTAAACCATCATCTAACAGGAGAAATCCTTATAAGCAAGTGGAATGTTTCTTCTAAAAGACACTATAATGGTCATATTATTGTTTATTCAAAGTTACATAAATAGATATTACTTCCTTCGTTCTTTTTTAATTGCAACATTTGCATTTTCACAATTACCGAGGCATAATTCTGGCATAAATAACTTTAGTTATGTATTTGTAAAAATTATGCAAATGATATATTAAAAAACTACACATTGTGACGAATCAAATAAGATTTTATAAAACTATATATATCCTTGTGTATTAGATCATTATATACGGTCAAAGTGTGATTCATGAATAGTAGAAGAGTCAAAATATTGCCATTAAAAAATAACAGATGAAGTATAAAGCTAAACAACTATGTAAAATATCTTTAGGAGCTAGAAAATTAGCAAAAAATGAATTCAAAGGTTAAGGAAAAAAAGTTAATCAATTAATTGATTAGCTGAATAAAAATTTGGTCAAAATTAGAAACACAGTTAGAAGATATGACATATGAATTAATGAATATATGATACGGTCTACATTCTATTTTTGTGAATTGTGATTTTTTAATAGGTAACTACAAAAATAAATCAATTTAACAATTGTTAAAAATTGTTGCTTGTTGTTACTTTAAGTATGAATTTATTTTGATGATGATAAACACTTTGTGCTATAACATGTGATGTATATAACAGTGATCTAAGAAAGCTATCAAGATTGGATGTTCATGAAGCTCAAGAACTTGAAGAAATGCAAGTTTAGGTCTAGTTATGTTCTTAGTCATGTTTACGCAATGTAATTAACTTATTGGAATTTTGTGCTAAGCTAGAAATATGAAATTAGGATGATTAACTATTTTCTTAGAGTTAGGAAAGTAGGTAATTATATATTAATTTCATGTTTTTATATTTAAAGAATAAAAAGGGGTTTTTTTTATAAAACAAGAATTTCAAAAATTAGTTTTGAAAAGAAAAGATTTTAATATAAAGATTTTAGAAATAAAACTTAATTTATAAAAACTGTTAAAATGTTTTTTTTATAAAGATTTTCGAAAGAAAGTGATTTGTAAAAACTGATTTTTAAGTAAACTTTTTTGATAAAGATTTTCGGAAAAATTGTTTTGAAAAATCTGATTTTTAGTTGGCAAAAGATAAGGAAAATATTTAATTTTCAACGGATAAAAAAATCAGTTTTTATTAAATAAAAGATAATCTTTGGTTTTGAAAATAAAAGATTTTTATCCCTTGATTTTAGGAAGAAAAATTGTTCAAGAAAATTATCAAATCTTTGAGAATAATTCTTATTCAGTTGATAATCTATATAAGGGATAGAAATCAGAAGAAGTACACACGTTTTCAGATTTGATTTTGATAAGTTTTTGAGAGCTGAAAACGTATCCCCATAGCACAGAGCATAGCATAGAGTTCTAGTGAGTTAATAGTTCTATATAACGATTGTAACTTTCCTCTATTTGCTTATCTAAGAAGCACACTTGTGAGGACTTAATCTTTTTGTAATTTCATTATTATAGAGAGTAGCAACACTTAGAGTTAGGTGTTGGGGAGCACTACTAGAGTTAGTAGTGGGGGAATCATATTGTATCAAAAGATTGATATTTTATGATTCAAATAATAAAAGAGTAGGTAGTGTGGACGTAGATCTCATAGGTGAGATTGAACCACGTTAAATTACTCTATCTTGTTATTTGATTTCATTGCTTTTAGTTTTGATACGAGTTCATTTGAGCAAAAACCTTGAAAACGAGTCTACGAGTGTTTAACACAGTTTGAGGCACAATGCAATAGTTTTGTTTTTGCGAAAATCGATTAGATTTTGTCACTAAATTCAACCCCCCCTTCTTGAGTGTCACCTTGTACTCCAACAAGTGGTATCAGAGCAGGCTATTCTAGAAAGGCTCATCCCTAGAGAATAGAAGTCATGAACATGCAAGATGACTCTTGAGAAAGACACTCAAAGTGTCCGATTTTCAACGGAAAAGATTACGGATGGTGGAAGGCTAGGATGAGGATCTACATCCAAGGGTCAGATTATGAATGCTGGAAAGTCATAAGAAAAGGACCAATCCTTATCCAAGCCAAAAATGTTGAAGGGAAGATGGTCGAAAAAGATGAAGGCAACTACGATTCAGTCGACTATGCAAAAGCCGAAAAGAACTTCAAAGCAATGAGTATTCTCCAATATGGAATTGGACCTGATGAATACTCAAGGATCCCTGCTTGCTCTACAACAAAAGAAATATGGGACACTCTAGAATTGGCCCACGAAGGTACAAATGAGGTAGAACATATCGAATTGATTTACTTGTGCAACAATATGAACTGTTTACTATGAATAAGGAAGAATCAATTAAAGAGATGTTCACCCGTTTTACACTAATCACTAATGAATTGCATTCTCTAGGCAAAACCTATACTTCCGAAGATTTAGTATGAAAGGTGTTAAGAAATTTAATAAATCGTTGGCTCCCTAAAATAACTGCTATTCAAGAAGCTAAACATTTGACAAAACTCTCACTAGTACAACTTATTGGATCATTAATGACTCATGAACTTGTTTTCGATTCTAAGACTAATGAACCAAAAAATAAAGGTCTAGCCTTGAGAACTAAATTGGAAATTGGAGATAGTGATAGTGATGATGATGTTGCACTTCTTACTACTCCCTTCGTCCCAGAATACTCTTTACACTTTCCTTTTTCATCTGTCCCATAATACTCTTTACACTTCTATTTTTGGATATGACTCACTATTATTTTAATTCTTCTACCTTTTAAGTTGGCCCACACTCTCTCTTCTCCAAATAAAATAATACCATTCCTATCACCCACCAACTCTAACCATGACCCACACTCTCTCTCCTTAAAATAAAATAATACTACTTTTACTAACTACTAACTCATATCACATCAACTTTTTAATAAAATAACAATTGATAACCAAACAACAACTTATCATCTAAAACTACGTACATTGATAAGTGTCAAGAGTATTTTGGGACGGAGGGAGTAGGAGATTACAAAATTTTCTCAAAAATAACAAAAATAACAATCCTAGAAAAAGTAGAAATTTCAAAGGTAAGAGCACTACCTCTAACTTTAAGAAATAAAAGTGCTACTAACTCCGGTTGTTTCGAGTGTAAAGAGTTCAATCACTAGATTAAGGAATGTCCCTTATGGGATGATGAGAAGCCCAAAGAAAAAAGGGAGCAATCCAAGAAAGAATTCAAAAAGGCTATGAAAGCTACTGTTTGGGGAGATTCAGATTCTGAAGAAGAACAGTCAGAGGCACAGTGCCATGAAGCAAAATTATGTCGGAATGCTGTACAAACAACTCAGAGAAAGGCACAGTGCCTGGACGACTCTCACTTGTGTCTAATGGCAAAAAATTCAAACTCACAAGATGAAGCTGAAGAGAGTGAGGTAAGCCTTCTTTCTCTAAAACCTTCAATACATCTTCTTTCAAAAAACCAACTCGTTACTTTGCTTGGAAATGTCATTGATGATTGTCAAGAAATGAATGATGAATTTTCAAACATGAAAAAAGAAGTGAAAAATTTAACTAAGCAAAAGATTGGGTTGGAATTGGAATATAAGCATTTGTTAAAGGACTGTAAAGGACTGATGAAAAAGAATGATGAACTTAAAAAACTGTTGAAGAGAAAAATATTGAGTTAAACGCCTTAAGGTACGAAAAGCCTCTTGCAAAAGAAGTTGTTATCAACACTGTGCCCTACACTGTGTTAGAAGCTAAAAATCCGGGTCTTGAAAATCAAATTGAAACTTAAAAACATGAATTAATTGAGTTTAAAGAATCAAGACAATGATCCAGAATTGTTCCACTTATGCTACCTCATGATGCTAAGTTAAGTGATGAACTTGATAAAGTAAAAAGAGAATTGGAAATTTCGAGAAAAAGAAATAGCAATCTAAAAACTTCTGTTGAGTTCTTGGAATCACAATTTCTTATTGCTCGAAAAATGTATGAAAAATGGTCAGCTGGTCAAAAAGCCTTAGACTATATGTCTAGTTCTACTAGCAATCGAAACAGAATTGGTTTAGGATATAACGACCAGAGAGACAGTGTAAGGCACAGTGCCAATAATTTTAAAAGAGACTTTCGTAAAAGAAAATATGTTGATTTGCAACTTCTGTGGAAAAAATGGACACCTTATGGATAACTGTAATGTCAAGAAAAAGTGTGTTGCGAAGATTTGTTAGAAGCTCAACGAAAGAAAAGGGACCCAAGCAAATTTGGGTTCCTAAAACTAACAAGTGATCTTTTTTTACGGGGCGAATGTGAGAGGAAGCAGCCTATGGTATCTCGACAACGGCTGCTCAAGACATACGACTGGTGATAAATCTCAATCCCTCTCACTAGTAGCCCACCATGGAGGGTGTGTTACATTTGGCGACAACAAAAAGGGAGAAATAATTGGTATTGGTAACGTCGGCAAATCCCTAACACACTCCATAGAGAATGTGATGTTGGTAAGTGGTTTGAAACAATTTGTTGAGCATATCACAATTATGTGATCAAGGTAATTTTGTTGAATTTCATGCTGATATTTGCAAAATCATTAACAAGGATTCTAGTGAAATGATATTGGAAGGGAAGAGGGTAAAAAATGTGTACATAACATGTTTAAACAACTTACCCAACAATACCATTTCATGCATGAGTGTGTTGCAAGATAATCCTCTGCTTTGGCATAAAAGACTCGAACACGTGAGCTCGAGATTTCTTAACAAACTGAGAAAAATGGAATTAGTTCATTGTTTATCGTCCATAAATTTTGATTGGGAAACAATTTGTAAAGCATGTGCTAGATGTAAGCATGTCCGATCCTCTTTTAAGTCAAAAAGATTTGTTAGCACCTCTAAACCTTTAGAGTTGATTCATATGGACCTTTGTGGTCCTATGCGAGTAAGGAGTAGAGGTGGTAGAAATATGTGTTAGTACTAGTAGATGATTTTTCTAGATTTGTATGGACTCTATTTCTTAGTGGAAAAGATGATACTTTTGAGGTATTTCTAGTCCACATTCGTAAAGTCCAAAATCAAACAAATTGTAAATTGCAAATTGCAAAGATGGAACCCATATCTTGCTAGCCTTCTGAGTCCTACAATCCTTCCCTTCATGCCCAAAATTATCACATGCTTCACACTTGTTAGGTCCCCATTCATACTTTACATTCACTTGAATCTTATCACCATGTTCATTAATGAAATGAATATGCTCCGAAAATTGCTGTTCAATATTCATTTCCACTAAGACTCTAGCAAACTGAATCTTATATTGATTTCTAGTTGCATCATCTCTTTTAATGGGATCCCCTATTTGAGCAACAATTTTGGGTAATGATTTTTCTCCCCAGTATTTCAGTGGTTGCTTTAATTACACCCATACTGGAATGGTTTTCACTTCATCCTTCTCAAAATCCATATCATGAGTCCAGGGTTTCATGATCAAGGGTTTCTTATCAAAGAAGAAATGCCCATTTAACACTTTGTCTCGAGAATCCATGGCTGAAAATCTCACCAAATAGATTCCGCTCTTAATCAAACCAACCTTATCCACCTTATATGCCTTCCAAATCCTTCTGAAAAAACCTTCCATCACTTGTATCGGAGGGTTTGCCCCCAATACATAACAAATGATCGATGAATTCCAGTATTGAATCTCATCTTGTATATCCTCCAATTCAATCCTAACAATATCCTCACCATTGTGAGATTTTCCTGCATCTATTTCATTGTCTACTATGTGTTCGACATTTTGCACAACCAACTCTTCAGTATTCACATGGTGAAGTATGGGAATAGAATACCTACCTCCAGCAGATGTTGCAGGACTCTAATGATGGGTTTCTACACTCCGATGAAGAGATTGAAGCCATTCATTGAATGTATGCCTCACATCAGATTGTTGCTGTAACTGTTGTATTGATGATTTTAGTGTAAGCACCTCACCAATACCTAACCCAAAATAGATTGCCTCCACTCCTAGGATCTCATCCATCGATCGAGTTCTTAATGCCTGAGAATCAGACAATGGTCCCCGAGCTTTTTCCATCTGTTTGCCTGAGCTACTACCTTGAGATTTTTCGACCATTTTCCTTGCCATGGCCACGGTGCACGTCAAGCTAACATGCGCCGAGAGAAAACTTGGAGAGAATTGTTACAGACTTACACTTTGACTAATGCATGCGCTATTTATATAACATAGGTTAACCTTATGTTTTTTTGGTTAATTGTTTGATAATATGAGAAATACGTTTGGCAAACCAATAAAGAGGAGGTGAGTCAATCCATTTACAAGTCCGAATGATGTTCCACACTAATAGCATTGATAATAGTATGTGAACCTTCTTTAGTTTATAAGGTGATACTTTGGCTCATCTTTCTTCGATATGGGACACAATATAAATCTGATGTTATTGCAGCAACAAACAATAAAATATATTGTTTCCAACGACAACAAATCAAATATTTGTTTCCATATTTGTTTCTACATGAAAACAAATTGAAAATATGATGTCATTTGTCAACAAGTAATAAAATTAATTATTTCTAATGTCAACAAATTGTTTGTCGTAGTGTGTTTCTAAATGGCAACAAATCGGAAATATGATGCAATCTAGTAACAAATAGTAAAATTATATTGTTCTTAATGTCAACCAAAATCAAATATTGGTTGTCGTAATTTGTTGCTAAATGACAACAAATCAAATTAAAAACAATATAATTTGTTTCTAATATAATTTGATTTTGGTAAAATTATAAAATATAATTTGTTTCGAGGAAACCTATCAACAAATAGTAAAATTACTTGTTTCTAATGACAACAAATCAAATTTGTTGTCGTAGTTTGTTGTTAAATGGCAACAAATTAAAAATATGTTGTCATCTAGCAACAAATAGTAAAACAACTAGTTTCCAATAGCAACAAATCAAAAATATGCCGCCTTTATTTGTTGGAAAATCAGAGTAAAAAAATGTCACTTTATAATAGGCAACCGAAAAATAATCTATGTTGCTATCTATCAACAATTCAAAAATGCGTTGCCAAAATTTGTTTCTATAATACTCTAATTTTTGTAATTATATAAGTAATCCTCTGGCTTGCCCTCGCATAACGCCCCCACCCAGAGGCCTATTAAAATAGTAAGACTTTAGAAAAGCGAAAAAAATATTCCCTGTCACATTCTTGCACCTGCCATATTTATATTGTATTCTTTTTTTCTTCTTTCTCCTTTCTCTTCTTCTTTTAACCACCATGACCACCACCGACACCATTGTTGTTAGTTCGCTACCCCCAGAAGCGCAACCACTTTCCTCCTCCCCTTTCTTCTCCCTCCTCCTCGCTCCTCCCCCCTCCCTTTCTGACTCTTACCTTAAAGAAGCAGCAGCCCCGAGCCGCAGCGCCCCCTAGCCCCAACCCCAGTACTCCTATAAATTAGAAAATTACTAAAAACTTCAAATTTCAAAACCGCGTAACCCAGGGCCATTCCTGAACCATTTTTGGCCAGGTGCGAAATAAAAAAATGGCCCCCTAATGCATTAGAAATTTATTGAATGAAATTTTTTATTAAATTCATCAAAAGTTAGATCATTACATTCTTATAAAAAATAGAAAATATATTAAGCAATCACATCTAGTAGTACTATCTAATCATCTGCAATTTCATTTGGCCCAAATTGTCTACCTTCACTCCACAAGGTTGCCCACTGTTTTTTCGAAAAATTGGTCAAAAGCTCTCCTTTTGTGATTCATCTAACTCATATTTTTTTTAGTTTCTTTTTATAATAAATTTACATTCTAAATGTAAGAAAAAATATACATAGACAATAACAGTATAACACACTAACAAAAGAAACGATGGCCAAGAAAATTTATAATCTTTTAGAATTTATATCATAAATTTAAGTTACAACTAAATTAGAATTGCACTCAACGATAAAAATTAATAATGCTTACTTGCTTGTGGCAATAACATATTTTCAGTTAAACAAGAGAAATTACAGTAAGTGAAAATGAGGAAACAAAAGATTATGGGAGGTAGGAATTTGAAAGGTATTAATTAAGTCTTTGATTTATGGAAATTAATGTCTTAGGTGGCAATATTTGTTAGAAATAAATATAAATTAACAAGGGTCACAAGACAACAATCTTCTAGGCGTGGATCACTTTCCCAAAAGTAATATTCCGACCCTAATCGTAAAGCACGGGTTCACGGAATTCACCTTCGAGATACAAAGAAGAAACAATAGTGGTCACGCTTACTATGAGCACTATTAAATGAAAATGAGTTTGTGAGATTTTGTAAAGATGATTTCTGATTTTTGATCTTTAGAGTTTGTATGCAAAAAGAGAGAAGTTGTTTTCTCAACCCCCTTCATCATATGAGAACCCTCATATATATAACAATGCTATAACGCTTCAGAAAATCCGAAACAATACAATGACAAACCGTCAAAACTACGCGAAACAACGCAAAGAATCAAACAAGTCAGAAGCCTCGTCGCGAGTCGCGACGAGCATCGCGAGTCGCGAGCTGGGCAGAACCCAGCAGGTCGCGAGGTGCGATGCACGGTCGCGAGTCGCGACCGGTTCCTCGCCTTCCCAAAGATACGCCGTCGCTTCTACCGTCGCGAGGTGCGACCATGATCGCGAGTCGCAATCATCACCATTACCTTGCCCTTGATTCAGCGTCGTGTGTTCATCATTACGTTCTTGATGAAACGCAAATACATATAGCATATTATTTTATATATTATTCGAGTAACAACACCATTACCAAGTAACTCAAACAATATATCATGAAGTTAACTAACCTTATACTCTAAATCTCCAACAATCCTCCCCCATTTAGAGTATACAAAAATAGTTATCGCACAAAACATCATCAAAACAAAACAACCTCATGCATAAATGAAAGTGTACAAAGACTTGAACTTCCACTTAGTATAATACACATTCCAAGCATTCGTATCCAAATGGTGTCGATAAACGATTGAACCACTAGCAACACATAATGAAAACTTGAAGATATTACACACACAAGATTAACTACTCATTTTCAATATATACTTGACACTAATTAGCCATGTGTCCATATCAATTCATAAGTGCATCAAAGCTATGCCTCACTAGCTCCTTGAAGCGGCCAAACTTCGCACTTACATAGGTAGATCTCTTAGAAAAGCATGCTCCTGTGACAAAGCACAATATCAAGAGATCTATTAAGATTAAACAACCTCTTATAACATCACAGATTTAAAGAACTTTACATTGGATGATTATACAAGTTCTTTCAATCAACAAATAAGGAAATTAATCTTATTGAACTCAAGACCCAACGTCTTATTGGGCGTTAAGTTAAGATTCCCTTACTCGTGATTTCCAAAAGGCACCAATCCTAAACCGATTGCCATCCTCTTTACCGTATCTCTAGCTAGCGCCTTAGTGAAACAATCCGCTAGATTATACGTAGTTCTCACATAGTCAACAGTGATAGAACTATCTTTGATAAGTCCTTGGACATAACTATGTCTCACACCAATGTGCCTTGACTTACCATTATACACTTGACTATAAGCTCTTGCTAATGCTGCATCACTATCACAATGTATAGCAATAGGTGATATTGGTTTTGGCAACAAAGGTATCTCAAACATGAGATTCCTTAACCACTCGGCTTCTTTGCTTGCCGATGACGAGAGCTATAAACTCCGATGTCATTGAAGAATCCGCAATGCAAGTTTGTTTCTTGGAAGCCCAAGATATTGCACCTCCCCCAAGGAGGAATGCCCATCCACTCGTGGAGGAATGATCTTCTCTATTAGAGATCCAACTTGCATCCGAATACCCTTCTAAAACCGAAGGATATCCACTATAGGACAAACCATAGTCCATGGTTTTCCTCAAATACTTTAACACTCGACGAATAGCTTGCCAATGTTCCATACTAGGATTACTAGTATACCTACTTAATTTCCCTACCGCAAATGCGATATCCGGCCTAGTACTCGTCATAGCATACATCAAACAACCTATAACCCTCGCATACTCAAGTTGAGACACGGCATTGCCATCATTTGGCAATAATTTTTCACTTGGGTCCATAGGAGTTGAAACAAGAGAGCAATCACTAACATTAAACTTCTTGAGCACTTTCTCGATATAATGAGATTGTGACAAGATCAATTTTCCATTGTCTCTCTTAATTCTTATACCTAAGATGACATCCGCCTCTCCCAAATCTTTCATGGAGAATTGTGAAGATAGAAAAGATTTTGTACACTCAACTTGTGACAAATCCGTTCCAAATATCAACATGTCATCTACATATAGACAAATCATGACACCATTACCGTTGTCATCAAATTTGCTATAAACACACTTGTCTGAATTATTCAATTTGAAACCATTAGACAACACAACCTCATCAAACTTTTGATGCCATTGCTTAGGTGCTTGTTTTAGCCCATACAAAGATCTAATCAACTTGCATACTTTATGCTCTTGACCTTTCACGACAAACCCTTCCGGTTGTCGCATGTAAACCTCTTCCTCTAGTTCTCCATTTAAGAACGCCGTCTTGACATCCATTTGATGGATCACAAGCTTATGAATAGCCGCAAGAGCTATTAATAACCTTATAGTGGAGATTCTAGCAACGGGTGCATATGTATCGAAATAATCAATACCCGGTTTTTGTGAGAAACCTTGAGCCACCAAACGGGCTTTGAACTTATCAATAGTTCCATCTACTTTCATTTTCTTTTTGAAAATCCATTTACACCCTATTGGTTTACACTTAGGAGGTAAATCAGCTAAAACCCAAGTGTTATTTCCCATGATGGAATCCATCTCATCATCAATTGCCTCTTTCCAAAAAGCGGCATCTTGAGACCTCATAGCCTCATTAAACGTTAAAGGATCCTCTTCCACATTAAATATATATGGAAACTTAGTCACTATGGAACTCCTTGATCCTTCAACCAAATATACATGAAAGTCCGGGCCGAAAGATTTCTCTTTTCTCGCCCTTTTACTTCTCCTAGGTTGTGATGATGTTGATGCAACATTCTCATCAAGAGTTTGTTCATCAACTTCTTGATCAATGTTAGTTTGATCAAGTCCAATCCTTGATCAATGTTAATTTGATCAATTGCTTGAATATTGGTATTGGGAGTAATATCCTTTGGTCTAGGAATTGATGAATATCGATTTTCATCAAAAATTGCATCTCTTGACTCCACAATAGTGTGAAATGACCAAAAGTCATTTTGTTCTATAACATAGAACCTATAGGATTTGCTATGAAGAGCATACCCTATAAAGATGCACTCAACTCCCCTTTCACCCAACTTTTTACGTTTGGGTTCCGGCACTTTTACAATTGCACGACATCCCCAAACCTTGAGATAACTCAAGTTTGGTTTTCTTTTATACCAAAGTTCATATGGGGTAACCTCGTTCTTTTTCATTGGAACTCGGTTTAAAATATGACAAGTCGTTAACATAGCTTCACCCCAAAAACCATCACTTAAACCCGAATAGGATAACATAGAATTTACCATTTCTTGCAAAGTTCTATTCTTTCTTTCGGCTATACCATTTTGTTGTGGTGTATAAGCCGCCGTAGTTTCATGTATAATGCCTATAGATTGAAAATAACTCGGATCATAGAATTCACCACCCCTATCGGTTCTAAATCGTTTAACTTTGTCACTTAGTTGTAATTCAACTTCGCTTTATAGATCTTAAACTTATCAAGGGCTTCATCCTTAGTAAATAACAAGTATACATAACAAAACCGAGAGTAATCATCAATAAAAGTTATCATGTATTTCTTGTTCCCTAAGGAAGGAGTGCTATGAAAATCACATAAATCACTATGCACCAAATCAAGCAATGAAGTATCTTTTTCCACATTGTTTGGAAAAGAATTTCTAGTTATCTTTGTTAACATGCATGTTCTACACTTCTCTATACTTGGATCAAAAGAGGGAATCAAATCATGCTTAGACATGGAATACAACTTTTTATAGTTAACATGACCAAGTCTATTATGCCATAGAGAAGAATTATCATTAACAACAAAGCAAGTATCTTTCAAAGCATTCAAAATACTTAGTTTGAACATACTATTACAAAGATAACCAAGTCCTACAAATGTACCACCCTTAGACAATATGAATTTATCGCCTTCAAACACCATCTTAAAACCTAACCGATTCAAGGTAGCACCGGAGACTAAATTTCTCCTAAGTTCCGAGCATACAATGCATCTCTTAAAATAAGAGGCTTTCCGGAACTAAACACTAATTCTACTTGTCCTACACCTAGAACTTTAGCCGTAGAATCATTGCCCATGTAAAGAACTTCTCCATTCTCAACCTCTTTGAAAGTCTTGAATAGAGACCGCTCCTTGCATACATGTCTTGATGCTCCCGAATCGATCCACCATGAACAATCATCTTGTACACAAAAGATTTCAGAAATCATACACACAAAATTCAGATTTGAATTAAGTGAAACTTGTGTACACATACCTTGCTTGGTATGGGTTTGGCTAGACTCGCCATTCCCACCATTCTTTTTGTTCATCTTCTTCTTCCAAATGGTGCAATCCTTCTTAAAATGACCAGGGCTTTCCACATTCCCAACAACCTCGTTGAGCACCTCCACCAAACTTAGGCTTCTTGCCATAGTTGCCTTTGGTGAAATTGTTAGCCCTCTTCTTAGGATTAGAAGACTCCTTTGATTTACCATCCTCCACCATGTTAACGGTGGAAGAATTAGGATTGACATCCTTTTGTCCATCTTGGACCCGAATGCCCTCTTCAATCCGAAGATGAGCACCCAATTGTTCAACATTCATATCGTCTTTCTTATGCTTAAGGGAATTTCTAACATCCTTCCAACCGGGTGGTAATTTATCAATTATAGAGGAAACAACAAAGGTTTCATCCATCACAATGTTGTGTTGCTTAAAACTCCCTAAGATTCTTTGAATTTCATGGAATTGCTCCATTACCGACCTAGAGTCTACCATTTTAAAAGCATTGAAATTACTAACAAGAAATTTCTTACTAGAAGCATCTTCGGCCATGTATTTACTTTCTAGTTCTTCCCAAAGAATCTTAGCGGATTCAACAAATTGATAAATATCAAACAAAGCATCGGACATACCGTTAAGGATGTGGCCACGACATATATAGTCATCATTCTCCCATTTGCTCCTCCTCCGAATTTCTTCAACAATTTCATTTTCCCCTTCCTCGGGTTTGGGAGTGCTCAAAACATACGCCACACTTAACGAAGTGAGAAGGAAATGCATCTTCTTCTGCCATCTTCTAAATCCAACACCTTCGAACTTGTCAAGTTTGTGAAAATTTGCAGACATTTCACGAATTGAAGTCATCTTGCTAAAATATTACTTTTGGATTGTTAGAAATAAATATAAATTAACAAGGGTCACAAGACAACAATCTTCTAGGCGTGGATCACTTTCCCAAAAGTAATATTCCGACCCTAATCGTAAAGCACGGGTTCACGGAATTCACCTTCGAGATACAAAGAAGAAACAATAGTGGTCACGCTTACTATGAGCACTATTAAATGAAAATGAGTTTGTGAGATTTTGTAAAGATGATTTCTGATTTTTGATCTTTAGAGTTTGTATGCAAAAAGAGAGAAGTTGTTTTCTCAACCCCCTTCATCATATGAGAACCCTCATATATGTAACAATGCTATAACGCTTCAGAAAATCCGAAACAATACAATGACAAACCGTCAAAACTACGCGAAACAACGCAAAGAATCAAACAAGTCAGGAGCCTCGTCGCGAGTCGCGACGAGCATCGCGAGTCGCGAGCTGGGCAGAACCCAGCAGGTCGCGAGGTGCGATACTGGTCTCGAGTCGCGACCAGTTCCCTGCCTTCCAAGCATACGCTGCTGCTCTACCGTCGCGAGGTGCGACCATGATCGCGAGTCGCGATCATCACCATTACCTTGCCCTTGATTCAGCGTCGTGTGTTCATCATTACGTTCTTGATGAAACGCAAATACATATAGCATATTATTTTATATATTATTCGAGTAACAACACCATTACCAAGTAACTCAAACAATATATCATGAAGTTAACTAACCTTATACTCTAAATCTCGAACAATATTATTTTGATATTTGAAGGAAGCTTTGGAGTTTGGAGTGTTTTCCGCATGACTCCATTCCGTTGGCATTTATTAAGTTTTTTTTTTTTTTTGCAATTGATGAAGGCTGAACAAGATTTTTTAAAAATTGGGCCCTGGGTTACTTCACTTGTCAACGACACCCCTAATTCTCTTCTCTACCCCTCTTTCTCCTCGTCAATAATCACCATTGTCGACGGCGAGCCGCGACCACTTTCCCATTTTTGCCGATTACTTCACTTGAGTCTTCACAACTTTTTCTTCCAATTTTTTTTTCTTTTTCACTGTTCATGGAACCAAACCAAAATTTCGGTTACACCACCGGTTCATGCTTAAAAACTTATTAAATTTTTTATATTTTTGACGTAAAAAATACATAGTACACATAAAAATATGGACAATGTTTAGTAAATAAATGCGGCAAATAGCAGGAACCATTTTCTATTAATAAACCTCACTCTTTTATTATTGTAAAAGATGTCACTATCCAGCTGTCCATTCCTAGTCCTAGTACAATGTGTGGAAGAAGTTGAGCAATCAAGCTAGTGGTGTCAATTCAGTTAACCAGTTCAGTTCTGGTTGAAACCAAACAGTTCAGTTGACTTCAGTTCAGTTAATTCAGTTCGTTTTTCCGAGCTTAACTGATTCAGTTTAAACTTTTTCGGTTTCAGTTTCAATCCATACAATTAATTCAATTTTCGCTTTAGTTCGGCCCGCTTTACAGCTTGTCTTTTGGTTTAACCCGTACGCTTTTGGTTTAAACAATTGACTTTTTACCTATTACTATCGCTTAAACAGTTATTTTCGCTTGGATTCGAGTAATTTCGTTTCTTAAAAAAAACTGCATCAACTCAGGTGGAATTTGATATCGGTTATGTCCTATGCATCTTTTTATCTCTTCATGTTTCGGGTCAAAGGCTTACCCGTTACATGAAATTTGAACTCGGTTGGACTTTTGTCACATCGGTTGAACTTGTCGGAACCAGCGATACTGTAATCCCCCATATTTTTAAGTTATTTAATTAAATAGTTTTAATCATTTTTGAATTATTAAAGCTATTTAATTTCAGTATTTGAGTCTTTTTACCAAAAGAGTATTTGAGTATTTTCACAAAGAAATATTTGAGTCTTTTCAAGAAAGTATTTTAGTAATATTAGTGAGAAGTTTATTTTGGCAATTTCATATCAAACGTATTTCGGTAATTTGATGAGTAAGGGTATTTTAGTCTTTTTACCCAAAAGACCACAATATAAAAGAGGGAAACCCTAAGTTTTCCCCATCTTTCACTAGCCACCTTCATCAGAAAATCAAAGAAGAGTAAGAAGAGCTTCTTCCTCTCTCAACTCTAGTACTTCCTCAAGCCATTTTTCTTCAAAGCTTCAAGTTTTAAGCTAGTTTTTGTTTTGAAAATTGTAGGAGGATCTTGCAAATAATCAAAGGGAAGCAAGAAGGTTGATAGTTTTCTGAATTTTTGGGGGGTTTTCTTCCTTTTTTCTCTCTCTTTCACGCCCCTCTTCTGGGCTTCGTTTTCCGGCCACCGGCGGTGGTGGGGGCACCGGCTGGGCACCGGCGAGTGCCGCCTGTCCCACTACCGTGCCGGCAGCAGTGGTGGCGAGGCACGACCAGTGCTGCCACTGCTCGCCGGTGGTGGTGCGGGTGGTGCTCGTGGTGGCCCGGTTGGTGCTAGTTTCCATTTTTGTGGTTTTCGAACCACATGTTAAAAAAAAATATTTCTTTTGGTTATTATTTAGTAAATAAATTGCAGCAGTAATTAAATTAACAAATTATTAAGTTTTATGAAGTTTTAAGTATTAATTTGTAGTGGGTTTTGCCTATTAGGATAGGTTTTCAAGTTTATGACTCAAAAATAGTTTTTAAAGCATTTTTAAAGAAAAATCAACTTGTTATTAATTTTAAAAGTGCTGATTTTTATTTATTAGTAGCCTTGAATTGTTGTTGGTGAGTACTAATTGATAGTACTTTGTTGTTGGTAGGTTTCAAGCATAGTAGAAGCAAGTGAAGCTTTTAATTGTTGATTTTTGTGTGTTATCAAGGTACATACACTTTGACCCTTGACTTTAGTGTTTAAAGGTTTATTTATTGAGCATGAGGAGTAAGGAGAGGCTTATGCCTTATAATTGTTTGAGTACATATTGAGAACTTAGAAAGGAGATGAGGAATGGAACTTTTGAGTTATTCCTATATTTGAAAAGCATGTGAATGATGATAATTGCTTTTGAGTATGATTAAAGTTATTTAAAGTTATTCTTGAAGCTAGGGCTTGCATGAGAATATTTATCGAGCAAGGTCTCATTAGCAGTTATATATTTTATTGAGCAAGGTCTCATTAGCAGTTATATATTTTATTGAGCAAGGTCTCATTAGAAGTTATATATTTTGTTGAGCAAGGTCTCACAAGTTTTAAAGTTATTGAGCAAGGTCTCACAAGTAGTTGAATCATTGAGTAAGGACTCAATTGATTGGATCATGGATCCTTAAGAAAGTAAGAAAGGACTCATGGAGTCATTAAAGTAATAAGATGAGCAAGGTCTCAAAGGATTTAGAATCGAGTTATTTATGATGTTTGTTGCATTCACTTGTTAAAGAAAGATAAGAAATTAATTGATTTGCTAGATGTATTATTATTGTGATTGTGTCTCACATAATGGGCTTTGGCAATAAAACTCTTGGGATGGATCCCCCATGAGTATTGAACATAAGGGGGGAGTTAGTGTGAAACTATACTCCTGCATATAGCTTAGCATGACGATGCTAATGCTTTTATTTTATTGAGCAAGTTGATGGAATTCCAATTATCAAGATCTTTGAGTGGACTAGGCGTCACTCGTATTCTATATCTCTGAGATGTTGAGTCTAGAGGCTCACTCTCACCCTCTTTCATTACTAACAAGCTTAAAATTCTCGAGTCAAGTTATTTAAAGTTCATGGAACTTTAGTAAGAGGTGTGGGATCTCTTACACAAGAAATAGTAGCCCGTATGATTCCAAGAGGAGGACGGTGCCCGTTCATTGCCAAATAATAATAAAAGAAAGTATTTAGTAAGTTTAGTTATGTGTTTGTCGCATGTAGTGTCATAAGAAGAGCAAGCCGAAGTTGTTTGAGGATTACATGCATCATTAATTGCATTAGTTTAGTAGTGTTATGTACTCAGCGTTGCTGATGTATGTGTTTCTTTGTTTTCTTTTGGTTGTTGTTTTTCCTCAACAACCCTGTGATGACCCATTTGGCGAGCAGAGCTTAGAGGAGAAGTTTCAGGTACAAGTTCTTGATGTGCATGGGAATCATAAGCATCTGGATGGGAATTATAGTACACGAGTACTTTCTTATGTATTTAAGTTATTTTGGATTATATGTTTAACTTTACTTGACCATTGGGGTCAAGGTTTGACTTGTTTTGAAAATGGGACTATTATGGGATAGTTTCCGAGTTTGTAACTCATTTACATACTTTCTTATTTCAGTTGTATTAAAGTATTTCTAGTTTATTTTAAAAGACTTCCACTGTATTCTCTGATTAGCCTTACGCATTATCATGCGTGGCATAACAACTCCCGTAATTTCTCCTAGTATATATAAGGATGAGTCGTGGGGGGTGTTACAGATACCATCAAGATCCAAGAGACGTGTCTATATTTGTCTACAAAAGCGCATTTGAAAGTTGCTAAGTTTACTGTAAAATTGTTTTATCAAAGGTTTGAAGTACATTTGGCTGATATTCTATTTAAGTTTACTGTTAAACTATACTCTATTTAAGTTAAGCATCCAATCTTAGTCGCTCTATGAACTATCGAGACTCGAGTCGAGCATCACAATGCTCTAATATTATCATTAGTTGAAAAAGTGTCATTGTTTTAGTCTATAACTTAAAATGTCTATATTACTCGTGTTCAACTAATATTTAAGTTAAGTGTGTATTAATTTTATATCTACTTGCCTCTTCTCTCCCTTCTTTCCCTTTCTCTCCTAAACCCTAGACTCCATTAGTGAATACCAAAGGGGCTTCCATCGATTTTATCGGTGGATAGCCCCATTTTAAATTTAATTTTCTTTGTTGTTTAACTTTGTTTATGTTCTTTCTTGTTTGAATAATACTTCCTCCTTTAAGAGAGGATAGTTTCTCCCTTGAAAGAAAGGGTTTTTTCTCTTCTCCTTGGGAGAGACTTTAGTTTACTCCTTTGTTTCTAGATGAATTATCGTAATTTTGGTTCGTTGATGAAGAATTATGCGGTGTCGAAGCAGATTTCAAATCTACAATTACAATCAATGGTATCAGATTCAATTCTATTTCAAAACTACAAAGATATCGAAAGACCCCTCGTTGAAGGTCGTATCAAACAAATGATGTGGAAAAGGGTATGCAGAATTGTTAGATCTACTACACAACGATCGTGGTTTTGCAAATTCTGAATTTTATTTGCTCAAAATTGTTATGTATTTGTTATTTCTGATTTTTATTGTAGATGTCGTATGACTCTTTTATTAATGAATTAATTTTACTTAAAAAAAAAATCTAATATTTAAGTAGTTCAAAGTGTGTCATTGTTTTAGTGATGAATTAATATGTCAAAGTTGTTTTTCTTTTAATTATAATTTCCGTGCATCAACACACACATCACTTGCATATATCAATGTATAATTTTTTATCAACTAAATCTTATTTCATTTTTGAAACTCCTGATACAACCCAAAAAAAGGGCTTATGAGTTATTACTATAACCTTATATGTTATAGTACTATATATAATTAATAATATTATAATAACTAATAAACATAAAGTGATGATAATAATAATAATAATAATAATAATACAAAAATAACATTAATATTAGCAACAATACTAACAAGAACAATAATAATACAAATAACAATAGGAGTATTAACAATAACAATAATAATACAAATACTAACGTTAATAGTAGCAACAATGCTAATAATAATAAACAAACTATTTTATCCATATGTTTAAACATTTTAGTACTACATTGGTATCAAAATAATTATAAAACCACTCTAATACTTTATTGATTATAAATTAATATAACGACTCTTAATATGTTATAATATTATAACAAATGACAATCATATGTTTATAACTACGGTTCATATGAGGCCTAAGTGATTATAACGAGGATTCATATGTTATACAATAATAATAAACATAACAACAGTTTATATAAATGAGTAAAGGTACTAAACTAATTATATTGGCTAATGGCTTATTGCATTTATGTGTTACTCCAACAAAGTATATAAATAAACAATATACATTAAAGTCACCAATGATCAATTATCAAATGATTAAGTCAAATCAACTTGTGTGAACATTAGTTACAAGTTTACCTTACTAAAATCCCAACTTCTTCGATTCTTTCTAAAATCCTAAATTGTTAAAAATCTCTAATCACCACATATAACATGCATGTTCACATATTTCGAATTTATAAATTTAGAATAATAATTTCTTAAAAATCAATAATACTAATTTAATTTCGAAAGTTTATAATTTCTATTACTTTCTAAAAATACTACTAATTTCTAAAGTTACTAAACTAATAATATTAGAATTATAATTTAGAGCACTCAAATCATAATAATATCAAAATACAATACTAGTTTATTAGTAGTTTAGGCCATTGATTATTTTTTGAGAGAAATGCCATTGATTTTAAAAAGATGAAAATCCAACCATTGATTAAGTTAGCAATCCATGTGATTGACCATTCTCAATTCTCATTGGTCAAAAAATAATGTCATGGATTATGAATTAAGGCCATTGATTTGAGAAAGATCAAAATCCAACCATTGAATTAAGACCATTGAGTTCTCTCTCTAACCCTAAACCCTCCCTCTTTCGGTCTTTCCTCCCATCCTCAATCCTCTTCCATCTCTATCCCCTGACTCCTCTCACCCTATTTCTACACCACCACCACCACCACCACTACCTCTCTCCCCTGACTCCTTTTCTCCCGCTTCTTAACATCAACATGAATCTTTGAATTCGTGAAATCTTCAAACTCAAAATCATCCGAATCAGAAACCTCAACATTACCATTATTATTATCATTATTATTCACATCATCAACAACAACTCCTCTATACACACAGCCAAACCCACCTCCACCAATCAAAAGACTTCTACTAAAACCACGCGTAGCCAATTTCAACTCAGCAAAAGTAAACGCTCTCAGATTGTTACAAACTCGTTGATTATGAGCTTTTCAATTTCAGTTGTTTTGCATAATTATACTATTAATTTTCCTAATTTTGTTTATCAATTGATATATACCAGCAAAAAAATAACGTATCCAATTCTTCACTTCAATTACACATCAACTACATCCCCAAACTCAATCTCATATACACAGAACTCTAACTTATACTTCTCACGACAAAAACAATTAGGGGTAGTTTTTTTCTTTACCCCAATAATTAGGGCTAGAAAAAGTAGACAGCCTCAGATCTAGTGAAACAGCAAGAAGTGAAGAAAATCGGCGGATTTGAAGATGAATTTTCCAAAAAATCGACGATCTGTGATAGATTTTAGAGAGAGAAAAATATGGGTGAAATTGGACTTGAAATACGCCTGTTGAAGGAAGTAGACGGTGGATCTAGTAAAATTATTGTTTGCCCCCCCAATCTGGTGGAGGTTCAGAATTGGTGGATGCCATTCACCTAATTAATGTTCTCTGACTTCTCTCTTAAATCTTATCGTTCTCCTTCAATCCATCCCTTCATATTCAAGTAATTTTCTTCCCCTCCCTTCTTATCCATTGATTTTAGTCATATATTATTAATTTGTTCAAACTCTTTTCTATTGGTTGAAATATGTGGTGTAAGATATATTTTTGGTTTGTGTTTCATTGTTTTCCACTTTTGATTTGGTGTGAATTTGCGATTTACGGTGATATTTGCTCATTGATAAATCACTATAATTTTAATTTGTTAATTATCATTTTCTTATTGGTTGAATTATACAATATATAATCAAATCTGGGCATATCGATAGGTAATTTCTAGGTGATTGCTGCCCTTATGTGTTCCGGTTGATCTACATTTCTTCTCTCTACTTGCAATAATAATTTCGAAATTATGTCTTCTTCTATCTGAATTTATGTCTTCTGAAAATCTGGTCAGAAGAAGGTTCAAAGTCTGAGTTTTGAAAAGGCAAAAGACGAGGCTTTTATGGGTTGATGCAATTGTAAACATCTAACATCGACGAGAATTCTTAGTGAATGCAAGTAAATTATTATCTAGCTATATAGTTTCAAGGTGAAATTATTTAGTTGATACGAAATACTTAACATTATTTTGTTTGTTTGTTGCACTTGTAGGTCCATGATAGCAAGGTCGAGTAGCAGACTAGCAGCAGCAAGTTCGTGGATGAACATGCAAGTCCAAGCAGCAAGGGAGAGAAGGGAAGAAGAGGCTAGATGGGGATGCTACCAATATTTTTTAGTCATGTTACACCTTAGGCTAGAATTTTTATCAATGTTATTGTTCCTTGTAAAGACTTAGCTTGTACACATGTGTATATTACTTCTATGATAATTGGTACGTTTCACAGGCATATCTTTTCGTTGGCAAACACGAGTAAGTTCACAACAAGAATATGATCTCCAATGGGATTTGGGTTAAAATTTGATATAATTTCAACAAGAAATGTGGTCACAATACTATCTGATTACAAATAAATAAATAAAGAATTACAATCAATTTGTATAGTAGCAAGAAGAAATATGGTCGCAAATTCAGGGAATATGGTTGTAAAAACATGGTTTCAATTTTTGCTATTAAACATTTATGATGAGAAACTGGTCGTAAAGACATGTGAATTGCGATGAGAATGGAATCTGGTCGCAAAAGTATGTTTACGACGAGTCAGATATACTAGTCGTAAAATTATTTACGACGAGTGATGACCAACGCGAATCTCGTCGTAAAAGGCTTTTTACGACCTGGAAACCTGGCCGTATACGACACATTTTCTTGTAGTGAAAGTGGGGTGTGTTATGGCGAAAATATTAACATTTAACAAGGATGAATTCCATGAATTATATTTGAAGAATCATAACATTTCTTGTGATTGTCTTGCGACAAATGATGTTTTTGATTTATTGAAATTAGTTAGATGAATTTATGAATAATCATAACTCCATAGTCCATACAACTATGCAAGTATTTTTCTTTATTAAAATATACAAAGGTCTTGTTTATTGAATTTTAACTATTGAGAATTCAACTTTTTAAATACAAATAGTAGTTGAAAATTGAAATCACGTGTTTTTATCTTTGTCTCGTTATTAAGGTGTCGTATCATTTATACGCCAATAATTTAGGTAAATTAAAAAAATTACGAAATTAGGTGTTACTTTTTGAAACAGTTTTTAGTTTGAGACAGTTTTATTACGTACGCTTTAATACTTGTTTATTCGGTTTGATTCGGTTCGGTTTAAAAACAGTTTTATTCAATTTTATACGATTCGATTAAAAACGATTTGATTCGGTTCGATTAAAAACGGTTTTATTCGGTTTGATTCGGTTTAGTTAAAAACGGTTTGAAACGATTTTCGGTTAAATTCGATTCGTTCGCTTCGGTTTAAATCGGTTTTCCGTGCGGTTAATTTCGGTTTAGTTTGTTTTCGGTTGAGTTTCGGTTCGCTTCGATTAATTGCGGTTTACTTTAATCCGATTGACTTATCGGTTTTAAGCTTTTCGATTATGGGTCAATTCGGTTTATTTATTCGATTCGGTTGGTCATCGGTTTATAGTTTAACCATTTTCCAACCAAACGACAAGCGCTAAATCAAGCCAGACTCTTCTGCTGGATTTAAACTGAAGTAAACCTGGAATGACATCTATTCATTCTTGGCAGTTCAGACTTCATGAATGTGACATTGGTGCAATCTAGTTTGGTAAGATGTATAATAATGAGTTATGACCATATTATATGCTCAATTTAGGATAAAGAAACTTACTTGCTCGATCATTAAAGCGGAAAGTTAGCTGAATCATCAATCCATTCAAATTATTGAATTACGCCCAGCTGTTAAAAAGCTCTCACGAACAACTAATAAATGAATTACTAGTATCTTGTTTGAAGTGCATGCACGAAAGCAGCTAACAATACAAACATTGCATATCCGACCAAATTTTTTAACACTTACTGTTATTGATCACACTTATTAAATTAATCTCGATCATGATAAAAGATTACCTTTTGAACATAACTTTGGCAGAATCAGATTGAAAGTTCAAAGTTCATTTATTTTTGTAGTGGTTTCACTTTGGCAGCACACAAATTTGAAATTGATATCTTTCATTATCTATTATACTTCCTCCGTTCCATAATAAGTGAAACACTTACTATTTTAGAACGTTTCAAAATAAGTGAAACATACCTTAAATGGAAAAAAGAAAGTGACAAAATGACAAGAGTACCCATCACAAACTTGTGTGGTTTGCTTTTCTCTCTCCTCCTTTTGATAATGAAAAGGGTATTTTATGACTTTTTGGCTTTTGAAAGTGATGTTTATTAAATCTTGTGCCCAATCCCTATGTTTCACTTATTATGGAACGGAAGAAGTATATTTTAAATTTCGATTTTTAAAAATATACATTGTGAAAAATCCTATTATGATATCCATATATAATACCATTTGTTTTTAATAAATATTTACGTAATAAATCTTAAATAAGATTTTGAATTATATTGTAAGAATTCCATGTTAGCGGGTACCCTTCTAATAATGATCCCAAACGATTTTTTACATATTTCACATGTTACACTTTGTTTGTTTTTTAAGGTCGAAACTATCAAATCCTGCAATTCCTCCCGCTCCTTTGCATCAACTAGGGTACCCCAACGAATAATTACAGCATGATACATGGCTTTTTTTTTTGGGAAATTCTCATTGATAACCTTATACTTTGGCTTATGATCTTTGGTAAACAAAGACCAAACTTTATAAACTTTATCCAATGGTAAGTTGATCTTATTTTAAAGCATATGTCGAGTACTCTCCAATGGCATAAAAATTACATTATTTTGATTTATATCAAAAGTTTTACAGAATTTACATAGTATAATACTAATTAGGAATATTTGTCAAAATAGAATTTTAATATACCACCTTTTGCGAGAAACAACCTTTTATAATTTTTCTGGCAACATAAGACATTAATTTTTTTTTTGCGAGATACAACCTTACCCTATATACAGACGTTGACCCACTGACTTTTGAGTTTTTATATTATCGCTTTTATAATCGATGCTACATGTGCGACAGGTTTTTCCTTTTCCCACCCTTTCCCCTCCACTTTCTCCTTAATATAATGTGAAAACCCGATGTAGGTGTAGAGCACATGGGGGATTTAAGTGGGACATGTTGGAACATTTATAGGGTAATGGGTTTTGTTAGCTCATATGGGTATATACTAGAAGAGGAGGAGGTCTAGTATGTTAAGATTAGAATGCGCAAAATCACGTGGAGTAAATCAAGCAAGACAGAGGGCTGGTCGCGGGTCGCGACAATCGTCGCGGGTCGCGATCAGGAGGCCGTCGCGACTCGCGATCTGTATCGCGAGTCGCGACGTGGAGTCTGTTTTGAGGCGTGTAATTTTGCGTGGACGGTTTATAACCGTTGTAATGCATTTGTTATCCGTTTTAAGATGATTAAGTACTCTTAATCAGGGGATTAAAGAAGGATGAATGCTGTAACAGCTCTAATCAAGAGGGAAGATTATTCATCACCCTTATTATGTATATGAGTTAAGAGAGAGAAGAAAAAATGAGTTTTTCAGATTCTAATCTTCTTGCTTTGCTTGAGAGAAAACTTGCTACTTTCTCTTGAGTGTTCTTCACAAACATCAAACACAAAGTTCTTGTTGATTCACTTAGAAGATCATCTAGTGAATTGTTTTCTCCATTGTATCTCATTAGTTATTTCGTGTTAACCCGGTGATCCTAGAGGGGCGAAATTAAACTAATAGGAAAGCGTAGTTTCCGTGCCTTGGAGTGGATATCCGGTTCCCTTGTTTGTTCTCTCGTCTAACAATCTATTAGTTTAAATTTCCTTTTTATTTCGGATATGGCTCAATCACTCAAGGACATGACTATGAACTTCCAAAAGTTGGACAAGTTTGAGGGGGTGGGTTATCGAAGATGGCAAAAGAAGATGCACTTCTTGTTGACAACTTTGAATGTGGTGTATGTTCTATCAACACCCATGCCACCATTCCCGAAAGATGGAGAGGAAGAGTCCGTGGAGACTACAAGGAAGAGGACAAAGTGGGAGAATGATGACTACGATTCTACGGGGTCACATCCTCAACTCTCTTACCGACCCTTTGTTCGATCTCTATCAAAATGTGGAGAGTGCAAAGGAACTTTGGGATACTCTTGAGGCCAAGTATATTTCGAAGATGCTTCAAGTAAGAAATTTCTTGTTAGTAATTTTAATTCATTTAAAATGACTAATGATCGGCCTATTATAGAGCAATTTCATGAAGTTCATCATATTTTGAACCAAATTAGATCACATGGTATGGTGATGGATGAGGCTATTGCCGTAGCCTCAATCATTGATAAATTACCAAATTCTTGGAAAGAAACTAAGCATTCCTTGAAACATAGGAAGGAAGATATTTCCATGGAGCAATTAGGAACTCATCTTCGTATTGAAGAGGGTATCCGGGCTCAAGATGGGGTTAAGGATACTACTCCTAGTATTCCTAAGTCTACCGTGAATATGGTAGAGGTTGGTGGGTCTAGTGGGACCAAGAAATCCAACAATAACAACTCTAAAACCAACTTTGCAAACAAGAAGAGGAAGACCCTCACTTGTTGGGTATGCAATGGACCTCATCTCAAGAGGGATTGTCCTTCTAAGAAGAAGAAGACAAAAAATGGACAACCTAGTGTTGTTCAAAACCAAGATAAAATTGCACATGAACATGTAATTGAAGAAATGAATTTTGTGGCTATGATTTCTGAAATTATGTTTGTGCAGGTTGATGATTCTTGGTGGATAGATTCGGGGGCCTCTAGACATGTGTGCAATAATAAGCACTTCTTCAAGTCTTTGGAAGAATTGGATGATGGTCCAATCTTGTATATGGGGAATGATTCTACGGTAAAGGCCAAGGGTATAGGCCAAGTAGAATTGTTGTTAACCTCGGGAAAGACTTTAACTCTCCGGGATGTTGTTTATGTACCGAAAGTTAGGAAGAATCTTGTGTCGGGGGGTCTTTTGAATAAGTTTGGTTTTAAAGTTGTATTTGAATCGGATAAGTTTATAGTTTCCAAGGGTGGTATTTTTGTTGGACAAGGATTTTATTGTAATGGAATGTTTAAATTTAGTATTAATAATAAAATTGATACTAGTTCTATTTACATGCTTGATGTTTCTTCTCTATGGCACAATCGTTTATGTCATGTAAACTATCGTAGATTATATGACATGTCTAAGCTAGGTTTAATACCTTCTTTCGATTTAAAGTTAGAGAAGTGTAAGACATGCATGCTAAATAAGATTACAAAAAATCCTTATCCTAGTGTGACTAGACAAACGGTATTGCTTGAATTGGTGCATAGTGACTTGTGTGATTTTCATAGTTCACCTTCTTTGGGAAATAAAAAATATATTGTAACTTTTATTGATGATTATTCAAGGTTTTGTTACATATATTTATTATTTACTAAAGATGAAGCACTAGAAAAAGTTTAAGATCTTTAAGACCGAAGTGGAACTTCAACTTAATGGAAAAATTAAAAGACTTCGGACGGATAGGGGTGGTGAATACTATAATCCTAGCTATTTTAGTTCCATTGGTGTAATTCATGAAACAACCGCTCCATACTCACCTCAAAGTAATGGTATAGCGGAAAGGAAAAATAGGGTTCTAAAAGAAATGGTTAACACCATGCTTTCTAATTCGGGTCTAAATGACGGTTTTTGGGGTGATGCAATTTTAACTGCATGTTATATTTTAAATCGAGTTCCTAATAAAAGGAATAAGACTACCCCTTATGAACTTTGGTGTAACAAAAAGCCTAATCTCAATTACCTTAAGGTATGGGGTTGTAGGGCAATTGTCAAATTGACGGAACCTAAAAGGAAAACTTTAGGTGAAAAAGGAATTGATTGCATTTTTATAGGCTATGCGGTACATAGCAAAGCCTATAGGTTTTATGTCATTGAGCCAAATGATGTTGTCTCTATTCATACCGTGATAGAGTCAAGGGATGCAATATTTGATGAGACTAGATTCTCATCGATTCCTAGACCAAAGGACATGATACCTAGTACTAGTTCCAATGTTGTGGATGACATTAACAATGATCATGATACTACAACACCGGAAATTAGGAAAAGTAAAAGAATTAGAAAAGAGAAATCTTTTGGACCGGGATTTTCAACTATATTTAGTTGAAGGGTCAAGGGAGTCTGTTTGTGACTCAAATTTCATATTGTTACAATATGGAGGAGGATCCTAGGACCTTTGATGAGGCTATGAAGTCTCATGATTACGCTTTTCGGAAAGAGGCGAGTGAATGATGAAATGGATTCGATTATGGGCAATCATACTTGGATTTTAGCTAATTTACCCCCGGATGCAAACCTTTAGGTTGTAAGTGGATTTTCGTAAGGAAAAGAAAGATCGATGGAACCATACTAAAACATAAGGCCCTAGTTAGTGGTCCAAGGTTTTAGGCAAAGATATGGTATCGATTATTTTGACACTTATGCTCCGGTTGCTAGAATAGCTACCATTAGACTTTTGATAGCATTAGCTGCGATTCATGGTCTAGTAATTCACCAAATGGATGTTAAAACCGCTTTCCTTAATGGTGAATTGGAGGAGGAAGTGTACATGAATCAACCCGAAGGTTTTGTGGTTAAAGGTCAAGAGACTAAGGTTTGCAAATTAGTTCGATCTTTGTATGGTCTTAAACAAGCACCTAAGCAATGGCATCAAAAATTTGATGAGGTCATTTTGTCTAGTGGGTTCAAAATAAATCGATCCGATAAGTGTGTATATAGTAAATTTGATAATAATGGTAATGGAGTTATAATTTGCTTATATGTTGATGATATGCTCATCTTTGGGACTGATTTGGAACAAGTGGAAAAAACCAAAGTCTTTCTCTCTTCTAGCTTCTCCATGAAAGATTTGGGTGAAGCGGATGTTATTCTAGGTATTAGAATAATGAGAGGTAAAGGGTCAATTTCTTTATCACAATCTCATTATATTGAGAAAGTGATTAAGAGGTTTAATGAATCGAATTCGACTCATTTTGCTACTCCGATGGATCCTAGTGTTCACTTGGTTCCGAGTAGTGGTACTCCTATTTCTCAATTGGAGTATGCAAGCTTAATTGGAAGCTTGATGTATGCTATGACTAGCACTCGACCGGATATAGCTTTTGCTATTGGTAAACTCAGTAGGTATACTAGTAATCCTAGTATGTTGCATTGGCAAGCATTGAGAAGAGTGTTAAGGTATTTGAATAAAACCTTGGATTATGTCATAACTTACAAAGGAGAACCTTCTATTCTAGAAGGTTACTCGGATGCTAGTTGGATTTCCAACAAGGAAGATTATTCATCCACAAGTGGATGGGTGTTTCTTCTTGGAGGAGGTGCTATTTCAGGGGCATCCAAGAAGTAAACATGTATAACGGATTCCACAATGGCATCGGAATTCATTGCATTGGCATCTTGTTGCCAAGAAGCGGAATGGCTAAGGAATGTGTTGAGTGAGGTTGACTTGTGGGTCAAACCTATGTCACCTCTTGCTATTCATTGTGATAGTGCATCAACCATAGCTAAAGCTTATAGTGAAGTCTACAATGGCAAGTCAAGGCACATTGGAGTTAGACATAGCTATGTGCGTGAAATGATAAGGAATAGTTGTATAACTATTAATTTTGTTCGGTCTAGTTTGAACTTGGCGGATACGTTTACTAAACCGTTGTCAAGGGAACTAGTGAACAAAATGAATAAAGGGATGGGTCTTAAGCCTATTGAACAACCTATGGTGAAGGAAAACTCAATTTGATGTCTAATACAACATTAGATCTCAAATTCAATGAGGAAAGTACTTCTCTAGAAGGTTGGGAGCACTTGTTTAACACATCCCGAGGTTAGTGCTTGTTACTACAATGTTAAGAGGTTGATTTTATTTCTTAATAAATCTTTGATAAGTGCTCAATTGTAGGAGCATGTTCGTAAAGATTTACCTATATAAGCTAGAAGTTTGGCCGCTTCACCAAGTCTAAGGCTTGACTTGGAACGCTTATGAATGGATATGGACACCAAGGCTTCATAGGTGTCGGAGGTTAAGAATTATGTTTTATGCTTATGTGTATTTGTATCTTCAATGATTTGTGGTGGTTATATGATTCAAAGCTTTGTCTATCATTATGATCGAAATTATTGTAAAGTTACTTTTACTAAGTGGAAATTCAATCGTAAGATATTTCCATGATGCATGAGCATGTATTGTTTGTGATTTATAGCAAGTTGAAAACTTTTCAACATTACCCTATAAATGGGAGGAGGATTGTTGGAACATTTATAGGGTAATGGGTTTTGTTAGCTCATATGGGTATATACTAGAAGAGGAGGAGGTCTAGTATGTTAAGATTAGAATGCGCAAAATCACGTGGAGTAAATCAAGCAAGACAGAGGGCTGGTCGCGGGTCGCGACAATCGTCGCGGGTCGCGATCAGGAGGCCGTCGCGACTCGCGATCTGTATCGCGAGTCGCGACGTGGAGTCTGTTTTGAGGCGTGTAATTTTGCGTGGACGGTTTATAACCGTTGTAATGCATTTGTTATCCGTTTTAAGATCATTAAGTACTCTTAATCGGGGATTAAAGAAGGATGAATGTCATAATGAGACTCTAATCAAGAGGGAAGATTATTCATCACCCTTATTATGTATATGAGTTAAGAGAGAGAAGAAAAAATGAGTTTTTCAGATTCTAATCTTCTTGCTTTGCTTGAGAGAAAACTTGCTACTTTCTCTTGAGTGTTCTTCACAAACATCAAACACAAAGTTCTTGTTGATTCACTTAGAAGATCATCTAGTGAATTGTTTTCTCCATTGTATCTCATTAGTTATTTCGTGTTAACCCGGTGATCCTAGAGGGGCGAAATTAAACTAATAGGAAAGCGTAGTTTCCGTGCCTTGGAGTGGATATCCGGTTCCCTTGTTTGTTCTCTCGTCTAACAGGACAACACCAAGAACCGGTGGATCAATGCCCGAAAATCTGGTAAGGTTGTTTCTCGTAAAAAAGTAAAATTTTTAAGGTGTTAAATTTCCAGAAAAATTATAAATAAAGGTTGTTTCTAGCAAAAAGATGACGTATATATAAAAGGTATGTTCTACAAATTTTCCTATTCATTATTCACAATCAAACTAAACTTCCCTGCTTATCTAATATATATGTGTTTTTTAATCTTTATATGACTCTTTTTTTCATAAATCATTTAACGATAATTATGACGTGGCAAGCTTAGGTGACGCTCCCTATTGTCTCCACAAGTTAATCCTCAAATAGTATGTGCACTTCAGTCTCTAAATGTTGGAGCATTGCGTTTGTTATAATATCTTCTTTGTCATACGCTCTTATGACCGGGTCAAAAATAATGGATAAATAATACGTTATTATTATGATAATTTACTCATATGCCTATTGTAATTCATATATCTCATAATATTATATTCCTATGTTTGTTCTAATTTCTTTATCACTATCCTCCTATGCACGAGTTATATGTAAGGAATAAATGATACTTTTATGTTACTGTTCATCTAAAAATCTATATTATTATATGTTGTATAACGATGTGGTATATTTTCTTATTTCAAAATATATTTTGGGTACTCTCCAATGCGGTAGAAATAAACGAACTTCCGCTCATATGTATGTACAAAATTGTATAAACTAAACAATTTGCTATGAATAATAGAGCTTTTAAAAAAAAAAAAAAAAATATAGCTTTTATATATATATATATATATATATATATATATATATATATATATATATATATAGAATTGAGTTCATGTGAGAAGGGAGTTTTATATGAGAAGTGAGAAGTAATTCTAACCCTTGGATCATGTCTCATTTAATGGCCAAGATTAAAAAAAAAAAGGTAAAACCCTAAATTTAAAACCACTTCTCACGTCATAACTCATAACATACTTTCTCTCTCCTCTCTCCTCTCTCTCTTATTTCGGTTCTCTCTTCAAGAGGCGTTATATATTTTTTTTTCTTTCAATTTCAATTCGGAGAGTACCCCCCTAATTATCGGTGAAATTCGGCACTCAAGATTAATTCAATGGACGCACACAATATGGGAGAAGAAGGTTAGTAATAAATAGTCACCTGCAGAGTAGCCAAGTAGTAGAAACATACTTTCCAACAATGCTCTTCATCCGCATATCATGCCCCCCTCCGATCAATTTGATTGATGATATTGTTGTTATCATATTGGAAGCGTACGTTTGTGGTATCCTTAGTTGATTCAAGATATCCAATCAACCCCCTCGAATCCCAACGCACATATCCCCTTTTCTATTTGTTGGCGAGTGATTGGGGTGACTTGGAGGAAGATGGGATTATTGCTCCTTGTGGTTTTACGAGTAATAAAGATGAAGAAAGGATTTTTGACAAACTGATGTATAATTTTACATTTAATTATTTTGTTCTTTTTGTTCCTTCTTATTGAAGTTGAGATTTAATCAATTTGTAATCAGTTATTTTTTTTCTAGTTAACTTATGGTGAGTGAAAAGCAAACTTATGGCTAGTTTGTATAACTCTAAAAAAAAAGTTGGCATAACTACGAACAAGCAATGTTATAACTCTAAACACATATTTTCTAAAATGATAAATCCAATTAGTGGCCTAGCACTAATGTAACTCTAATTAGTAATTTATATAACTCTAATCAAATACTCCTATAACTCTAATTAGAACGTACATAACAAGTAATGCCGTAACTATAATTAGATCTCTCATAAATCCAATTAGTGGCCTAGCACTAGTGTAACTCTAATTAGTAATTTATATAACTCTAATCAAATACTCCTATAACTCTAATTAGAACGTACATAACAAGTAATGCCGTAACTATAATTAGATCTCTCATGACTAGTCAAATACTCCTATAACTCTAATTAGTAATTGATATAACTCTAATCAAATACTCCTATAACTCTAAGTACAACTCTCATGACTAGTCAAATACTCGTATAACTCTAATGAGTAATTCATATAACTCTAATCAAATACTCCTATAACTCTAATTAGAACGTACATAACAAGTAATGCCGTAACTATAATTATAACTCTCATGACTAGTCAAATCCTCCTATAACTCTAATTAGTAATTCATATAACTCTAATCAAATACTCCTATAACTCTAATTACAACTCTTATCATTAGTCAAATACTCCTATAACTCCAATTAATAATTCATATAACTCTAATCAAATACTCCTATAACTCTAATTAAAACTATTGGTGTAATTATCCTATCCGTCCATTCTTTTGATGTAATTAGACTGTGTAGTATATTCTGTTGATTTGATTAGTAGGTAGATGGAATTATTCTACCCATGAATTGCTGCACGAATCTAAAATGAGTTGACATATGGAATGTTAGAAAACAATTCTTATTATTTCCTAGAATATAAATGGTAGAAGATGATCTAGTATATAATTTCATTTTATTATTATATAGTAGTAATATGTCCTCACATCATTTGCATAAAGGGAGCACAAACTTTCTCACTTAAATTAGTACTTGATTAACAAAGACATTCTTGAATTTAGATTTCTAGTAGAGTTGGCTAGACACTATGAATACAGTGATTTATTTTTCCACGTACAGTTGAAGGAGAAAAGAGGAGAGAGAAAATTAGGTTTGAAGGGATGATTAAAGGTAGTTTAAAGTTAATATTAGTTTTTAAATCTTGGCCGTTGATAGGATCTAATCTAAGGGCAGTGATTCTTTCTCATTTCTCACCTAATTTCCCTTCTCACATGATCTTGTATATATATATATATATATATATATATTATGTCATCATCGATGAGCCCCATACAATCTATGAGCCCCATACTATATATATAAAGAAACCTATTCAAGATTTCCCATTCATTTCATTATTTACAATTATGCATAATAAGGAAAGTTCAAATTGCAAAAAAAAAACTTACTTAAAAATATGCGTAAATAGAGAAACTAATTGGAGAATAAATTAGCCTAACAAAGCAAATTTTAGATGATTATAAAGCCAAAAATACAAAGTTTCTTTTACCTATATATTCAATAACAATTTCAAGAACATAAGTTGAAAAGTCATAAAGTTATCGAGAAAAATAAGATTATAATCGCATCGATCTTTTTATTTTTCGATTTCATAATTGTCGTAGGTCAAGATGTTATTCGAGTGAAATACTTAAACTTGACAACAACAACAAAAAAGTAAGCATAGCCCAAGTTCTCTTATTTTCATTTTTAATCTTATGTTTTGTAAAAATAAATTGTAAGTACGAAGTACAAGTTTTTGTTCGCCCAGAAAAAAAGTTGTAAATAAAATAAACTAATATTAGTCTTGTTAAGTGTTCCTAATATTAGTATTATAATGCTAATATGTCGCCACATGCATCGCGTGCATATGTGGCTAGTAAATTGAATAATAAAGCACCAGTGCACCACTAACCTCACTATGAACTCTCCAACCCGTGGTACGGCCCACCTCAATTATAAGTTCAGCATAAACTCTCAAATTAATACACTCAAGTTCCCATTTGCTATTTAACATCTATACTAATATATTAAAAAACGTTCCTAAGAACGTATATGTGCCACGTGTCACCATCCCTTATTCAATAACATTCTATCTACGTCTTTCTCATATAGTAAAAAAAGAAGCATGGCTAACATGAAGATTTGAACCCACAACATCAAGTATGAAAGAAAGAGATCCAACCATCACTCCACCATACTATTGTTGCTTATTTAATCAAAATTAATAATGATATATGAATGGAAAACTATTGAAATCCATATAATGAATGAGACGACTTTTTAAAATGAGTATGAGATGACTTATTTAACTACTACTAAATTGTAGTACAGAGAAACCTCGGGCATCGCCCGGGTCTAAATACTTGTTTTGTTCTGAAAACTTGCAAGTCGAGCAAATTGACGAACCATGTGATAAAATGAGACAAAATGGCAAATGCATGATTGCTTCTTTTGAGAGAAGGATGTTTATTTTTCATGATATCGTGGAAGTGAGCACATCACAAATATATGTGATGTGTCCAATTCAATTATTAACAAGAGATCGAGGAATAACCTGAGTATCTGAAGCAAGTGTAGGTACAAAACAACATTCAAATAAATCAGAAGATTGAAGATTGATCATGAAGGATTTTGTCCTCGATCAAGTGTAATAAACTAAATGTATATGGACGAATTATAAAGATAATATATTCAATAATATTAGGTGACCGCAACGTTTTGCTAGAAGCTAATTGCGGTTTGTTGGGCTAGTATATTTAGGCCAACTACTAATATGTATTGGGTCCTATGAGGTCACACAATGTGACAACCCTTGGATATTACCCAAAACCATTTGTGAAATGGGTTGGGCGGTTTTATGGGATGGAAGAGTTGTAACTCATGAGTTTATTATGCTCATAATGTATGACATTATGAGGCAAAATAAAGCTCATGAAAGCACCTCTTTGTAACCACCTTATATATTGATATGGGGGTTACAAAGGAGGAGGTTCATTACATCATTTCTAGTAGAGAAAATCTGATTTTCTTTGCTCCTCTCTTTCTCCTCATTTTCGGCCATCACACCTCAAAAGCAAGAGGATTATTCTCTCTTCCGTACTAGCATACGTGGTGATCTAAGGGTTGTTCGTGGACCAACACTAGAGGAACGGCGGTTGACGTTCTAAAGGATCTCCACTAGAAGGCTCGTGGTGGAAGTGGAATTCACGCATCAAGAGGTATATTCTACACTCTTAATTGATTCATGTTAATTTATGCAAAGATCTTGGTGTTAGATGTTTGAGTATGTGATACTCGTTTTCCGCATTAAGCATCTAAATTCCTACAGTGGTATCAGTTAGCCTATTGCATAGATTAATGTGATCATGTTGATGCATGTTTTCCTTTATTTTAATCCATTTAGGGGAGGGTATTAGCATGAGGATATTGTTTGCATGATTAAAATTGGATTTTAATCTAGTGGGAGTATAAAAGTTGTTTATACATTTTTTGATACATATATATATATATATACATATATAATTGTTATATTATTTCATGTTTTAGTTAAGTTGTTAATTAGAATATGATGTATATATATATATATGTATGATTCATGATTTGCATGCTTTGAAGTTTTTATGCTTAATTTGATTATGTATAATTTCATGGCATGAATTCTTGAATTTGGAGCCTAGAATGATTTATTTATGCGTAAACATGTTTAGTGTATAAAGAAAATCATACGCATTTCGATTAAAATTGCCCGAATTGAAATCGGAAAAGGAAGCGATGAGCTTCTCGCGAATCGCGACGAGCATCGCGAGTCGCGACGAGCATCGCGACCCTGGTCGCGAGTCGCGACCTAGCTCGCGGGTCGCGAGCAGTGTTCTGTCTCTTCGGCTCGTCTCTCCTTCAACGGATAAAAACTTTAAGATCCGTTTATCCCTTAATGCATATTAATAAGTTATTATGCATGGTATCCTATGTTAATACTTAAATGAATTAAAATTATGATGGGAGTTTCATTTTGTGACATTTAATTTTATGTTAGGATGTTAGTTTTAATAAGTTGATTAATTCTTGCATGCTAGTGTTTGTGATTAAATGTCATGCAATGCTTTTATGTTTTAATATGATTAAAATATATGTGGTACCTTAGAGTGCTTGTGTATTTTTCTTTGAATTTAATAGTTGTTTAAATTTGTTAGATTAATATTATAATGCCCTTGGGAGATAAATTCTAATATGATTAAATTTATTGAGAGGTACTAACCATTTAATTTAATATGAGATTAAATTTGGTTGATGTTATTATGTTTTAAAGTTGTTGAAGCATAATAATTTATTTTAATAGTTGATTAAAATGCATGTTCTATATATATGATATTATGATTGCATGCGGTGACTAGTATGGCCCAAACTTGGATAGAAAATACGATCTGCGTATCGTTAATGTTTTTTTTGTAATCTAAATACGATCTGTGTATCGTTGGTATTTTTGTAATTTTAGTTTAAAATTCCAAAAATGATTATTCAAGTTGTCATAAGAAGAATGGTGATTCAAACTTATTCCATGAAGCACAAGGATGGAGATCCAAGGTGATTCAAGAATGGAGACCTTAAAGAGTAGTCTTTAGAGTTAGGGGCCATACTAGGATCACATTTCATTTTATGCATTTAAATATTGCTTTTGAATGCTTTCTAAGTTTTATTATGCATGTGATTTATTTTTGCAATGAGTTCACTAGTAATTAAATCACATAATAATTTACTTAGGTCCCTAAAGCTAATATTGGGTAATTGCTTTTCCAAATAAACATCTACTAAAATCTTGATCGTTAGTAATAGGTTCTGCCAAAGCAGAGTGTTACTTCCAATCTTGGGCTAAGTAGAGTAAATTTCCGAAATTTGCATGTTTAGTTTGGTTTGGCCCAACAAAATCATCAAAACGGTTTTGGATTTTGAAGCAAAGGGTTGGGTTTTTGTGTTTGGATGACAAGTTCTGTCTAGGATTAGGAAGGCTTTCCCCAACGTTGTGGGTAACTTCCTTACACGGGAACTTTCATCACCTTAGCAATCACCCATCAACTAAGAATTACAATTGTTGTAATTAGTAAAGGAGTTTACTTACCTTTTAAATTTGGTTTTAAGTTGAGGCCAAAGTCCACTTATAAATCACGTTTGATAGGGTCTTAGAATCACTTGATTCAAAGGGGACATTTTTTAAAATTGGTCAAGTGCATAGCTTTTATTTTAAAGTGTTTAAAATTTGTTAAAAGCTATTGATGATAAACATACTTATTACTTTTGCATCTTCTATGTAGATATCATGTCTGGTAACAACAATAATTCACCTTTTAACTTACGTTCAATCCTTGAGGATAAGTTGAACGGCAAAAACTTCCTTGATTGGGAAAGGAATCTAAGAATTGTTCTTAGATCCGAAGGTCGAGAGGATGTTCTTGAAACCCCTATCCCGGTTTTAACGACCACCTCTACTGAGCCGAAAAGGCGGCCCACAAGGCCATTGCAGAAAGGTCGGTAATTGTTACCTGCCTTATGCTGCGGCTATGGAACCAAGCCTTCAAAAGAGGTTTGCATGCTTGGATGCCTACAGTATTATCCGACAGCTGAAAACCATGTTTCAGCAACAAGCTCGGATAGAGAGGTATGAAACTCACAAGGCTATTCTTGAGTGTGCGTTAGTCGAAGGCAAGCCAGTCGCCACTCATGTCTTTGAAATGATTGGTTATTTCGAAACAATGGAGAGGTTGGGCTTTCCTTATAGCCAAGAGTTGGCTACTGACATCATACTACACTCACTTCATGAAGGTTTCAACCACTTTAGGTTGAACTTCAATATGAATGGGGTGTCGAAAACCCTTCTTTGAGTTACATGGGATGCTCATGACTGCCGAGCAAAACATCTCTGTTGCACCTAAGAAGGAAGTTCTTATGGTTCAAAAGGGAAAGGGTTTTAAGAAGGAATGGGCTGGCAAGAAAAAGCAGGACAAGGGCAAGCAAGTTGCCACTAAGACTGGCGATAAGCCACGAGCAAAGGCAAAGCCAAAGGTGGCCGCAAATGCCAAGTGCTTCCATTGTGATCAAATTGGTCATTGGAGGCGTAATCGCCCGAAGTATCGAAGGATAAGAAGTCCGGGGCTTCTTCTTCGGTATCTATGTCATTGACATTAATTTAGCAACATCTACTTCTTGGGTATTTGATACCGGTTGTGTTTCTCACATTACTTCGAATGTGCGGGGACTAAGAAGGAGTAGAACCTTGGCTAAAGGGGAGGTAGAAGCTGCGCGTTGGAAATGGTGCAAGGGTTGCGGCCGTTGCGGTTGGGACTTATAGTCTACCTTTGCCTTACGGTTTTATATTAGAGCTTAATAAGCGTTATTATGTTCTCGCTATTACCAAAAACATTATTTCTATTCTGTTTTGGATAATGAAGGGTTTTCATTTACAATTGAGAAAGGTTGTTTCTCTTGTTTATTTGAATTCAATGTTTTATGCCATTGCTAAAAGGTCTAATGGTCTATATTTCCTAGACTTAGACAAAGATGTCCTTAACATAGACAAAGAAAAACATAGATCAAGCGATACTAATCCTACTTATTTATGGCATTGTCGTTTAGGACATATAAACGCGAAACGCATTCGAAGTTACATAAAGATGGACTTCTAACATCTTTTGACTTTGAGCCATTTGATGTATGTGAATCATGTTTAATGGGTAAAATGACGAAGTCACCTTTTCTTGGAAAGGGTGAAAGGGCCGAGTGATCTATTGGGTCTAATACATGCCGATGTGTGTGGACCAATGAGCACAAAAGCTAGGGGAGGGTTTGGGTACTTCATTACTTTTACGGACGATTTAAGTAGATATGGATATGTCTATTTAATGAAGCATAAGTCGGAATCATTTGAAAAGTTCAAAGAATTCTAGAATGAAGTCCAAAACCAGCTTGGCAAAACAATCAAAGCACTACGATCCGATCGTGGTGGTGAATATTGGAGCCAAGAGTTTAGTGATCACTTGAAGAGTTGTGGAATTCTTTCACAACTCACTCCGCCTGGAACACCTCAGTTGAATGGTGTATCCGAAAGGAGGAACCGCACTCTACTTGATATGGTTCGGTCTATGATGAGTTTTGCTGATCTTCCTATCTCTTTTTGGGGATATGCTCTCGAAACTGCTACTTTCACACTTAATCGAACTCCATCAAAGGCGGTAGAAAAGACTCCATATGAGATGTGGAGTGGAAAAGTTCCAAGTTTATCTTTTCTACGTATTTGGGGTTGTGAGGTTTATGTAAAACGTTTACTTTCAGATAAACTCGCCCCTAAATCAGATAAGTGTTTCTTTGTGGGTTATCCCAAAGAGACCAAGGGCTATTACTTCTACCATCGGACTGAGGGCAAAGTGTTTGTTGCTCGTCGTGGTGTCTTTTTGGAAAAAGATTTTATTTCCAAAAAGGCAAGTGGGAGTAATATATTTCTCGAAGAGGTTCGAGAAAAGCAACAAATGGACATAGTTCAACCTATGTTAGAGTCGAAGCACAAGTGCCGGTTGTGGAAAATGTAGTTCCTCCTTTGGTAGAATCTTCTCCCATAGCCGACCAAGTGTTGGAGGACGTGCATCATGTACACGAACCTCCTCTTTGTCCCACTCGAATCTAATTCGTGCGAAAATTCTCAAGTTGTTGAGAAGAAAATTTCTCTGTTGCGGCCCCTCGTAGGAGTAGTAGATCAAGAATACCAAACAAAAGGTTTGTTGATTTCTTGTTAACCGAAAGTTACGAGATAATGATCTTAGAATTTGAGGAACCTACTACCTACAAGCAAGCTTTGATGAGTGAAGACTCCGAAAAATGGCTTGAAGCCATGAGGTCCGAAATGGCATCTATGTCGAAAATCAAGTATGGGACTTGATGGATTTGCCGATGGGGTTACACCTATTGGTTGCAAATGGGTTTTCAAAGTGAAAACAGAGACAAGGATGGTAACATTCGGGTTTACAAAGCAAGATTGGTTGCAAAAGGGTTCAAGCAAGTTCATGGTATAGACTATGACGAAACCTTTTCACCGGTAGCAATGCTTAAATCCATTCGGATACTCCTAGCGATTCTTTGCCTTCTATGATTATGAGATTTGGCAAATGGATGTCAAAACCGCTTTCTTGAATGGGTTCTTGAAAGAGGATGTGTATATGACACAACCGGAAGGTTTTGTGGATCCGGAATATCCTAGGAGGGTATGTAAGCTTCAAAAGTCCATTTATGGATTGAAGCGAAGCATCTCGGAGTTGGAATCTTCGTTTTGATGAGGCGATCAAACTGTTTGGTTTTCTCAAAAACGGAGAAGAGTCTTGTGTTTACAAGAAGGAAAATGGGAGTAACATAGTCTTCTTGGTCTTATATGTAGATGACATACTTCTCATAGGAAACGACATTCCCATGCTTGAGTCGATCAAGGAATGGTTGAAGAGTTGTTTTTCTATGAAAGACCTTGGAAACGCTAGAGTACATTTTAGGGATCAAGATCTATAGGGATAGGTCTAAGAGGATGATTGGACTTAGCCAAAGAACTTATATAGATAAGATCGTTACTAAGTTCAATATGGAAAACTCTAAAAGAGGTTTTCTACCCATGCAACATGGTGCTTCGCTTAGCAAGACTCGGTGTCCTTCCGGACTCGATGAGATTAAGCGAATGAATAATGTTCCTTATGCGTCGGCTATAGGGTCCATTATGTACTCCATGATTTGTACTCGCCCGCATGTTTCATATGCCTTGAGCATGTGTAGCGATTCCAATCAAATCCGGGTGACGCACACTTTGAGTGCGGCTAAGAATATCCTAAAGTACTTACGAAGGACTAAGGATAATTTCTTAGTGTATGGAGGTGAAAGTGAATTAATTGTTGAGGGTTACACGGATGCGAGCTTCCAAACCGACAAAGATGATTTCCGATCCCAATCTGGTTTCATCTTTTGTCTAAATGGAGGGGCGTGAGTCGGAAAAGTTCAAAGCAAAGTACTTCGTCGATTCTACAACGAAGCGAGTACATTCTTTGCAGCGAGATGCGAAGAAAGGAAGCCGTTTGGATGAAGAAGTTCATTCCGGAGCTAGGAGTAGTGCCTAGTGTTGGAAATGGTATTGTTTTACATTGTGATAACAATGGTGCCATAGCTCGATCTAAGGAACCAAGATCACATCAAAGGTGTAAACATGTACTTAGGAAGTTTCATCTCATTCGAGAAATCGTTGAGAGAAAAGATGTAATAGTTAGCAAAGTTCATACGGATAGCAATGTCGGCGATCCTTTGACTAAACCATTGCCTCGGCCTAAGCATGAGAGTCATACTAGGGCTATAGGACTTAAGCATGTAGGAGAGTGGCTTTGATTGTGTACTATTTACTTTTAATTAGTTCACGATTATAGTTACTCTCGTGATATGTTTGGTTATGTTTATCAATAAAAGGATATGTTCTTATTTAATCTTGGTTTAGTATTAAATAAAACGTTCAGAGTATTTTATAACGTTTGATAGGATTGTCAAATATGTGATTTGACGAATGAAACCCTATCCAGTGAACAGGAGTTATAATTTACCTGTCCCTAGTTCGAATCATTAAAATTGAACGTAAATGATTCTGTTTCATGGACTAGATTGCAAGTTGATTGATAGCGCAGTTTCTTGGGCTATGGGGACATAGAGATGTCTAGTCATTTGCATAGGCGTGTATAGTTGATACACGTTGGGCAGACCTAGTGGGAGTTCTCTAAAAGGTTTATGAGAATCTCATTAATATATTTAGTGGATTCCTTAGACATGAGTATAACACTAGTCTTACTTAAAGATTAGTATGTTTTTGACACTGCAAAACGTCGTGCCGTAAAAGGAGGCTATAAAAGCAGTGATCGAAACTACTATGAATTGAGTGGGAGTTTTGGTTATACAAGACTGGATAAAGTCCTCCTAAGAGTTAGGATTGGTGTCTTGGCCTCTTGAAGAGCGAGAACTGAAAATGCATGGCCGTGCTCAAATGGATTAAGGAGTTAATCATTTGTTTCGACAGTTCGAACTCGGATTTCAAGAAACAACTTGAATATTGGTATGGTTTACATACGATGTTACCATGTCATCAAGTTAGACATTAAGCGACTTAAGGAATTTGAAGGTTACACACTTGTTCTTAGACAAGTGGGAGATTGAAGGATTTTGTCCTCGATCAAGTGTAATAAACTAAATGTATATGGACGAATTATAAAGATAATATATTCAATAATATTAGGTGACCGCAACGTTTTGCTAGAAGCTAATTGCGGTTTGTTGGGCTAGTATATTTAGGCCAACTACTAATATGTATTGGGTCCTATGAGGTCACACAATGTGACAACCCTTGGATATTACCCAAAACCATTTGTGAAATGGGTTGGGCGGTTTTATGGGATGGAAGAGTTGTAACTCATGAGTTTATTATGCTCATAATGTATGACATTATGAGGCAAAATAAAGCTCATGAAAGCACCTCTTTGTAACCACCTTATATATTGATATGGGGGTTACAAAGGAGGAGGTTCATTACATCATTTCTAGTAGAGAAAATCTGATTTTCTTTGCTCCTCTCTTTCTCCTCATTTTCGGCCATCACACCTCAAAAGCAAGAGGATTATTCTCTCTTCCGTACTAGCATACGTGGTGATCTAAGGGTTGTTCGTGGACCAACACTAGAGGAACGGCGGTTGACGTTCTAAAGGATCTCCACTAGAAGGCTCGTGGTGGAAGTGGAATTCACGCATCAAGAGGTATATTCTACACTCTTAATTGATTCATGTTAATTTATGCAAAGATCTTGGTGTTAGATGTTTGAGTATGTGATACTCGTTTTCCGCATTAAGCATCTAAATTCCTACAGATCAATCAATGAGAAGTCCAATCTATAAAACAATTAGAAAAAGACTAAACCAAATAAAAACGAGTGACACAGGCATAATGATAATATTGCACCAAACTTACATCAATAATTAAGAGATAGATTACTCAAAGTTTCTAAGGTCCTACTGGCTACTACCAAGTGCCGTACTGTGAACCTGTGATGCGTGGATTAAGAATATTTGTTGATTTTTTCTCCTAGTATATTAGGCACAAAATATGAAAATAGCCTAGGTAAAGCTAGGTAATTAATTGAGCAACCAAATTCTCCAAATTTCTATTATACTGCATGTACTTCCAATATCCAGAGACTGAATTGAATAGATTTCAAACGCCCTTTACGGTACCCACATGCATGGGTGGCCATAAAACTCAGAGATATGGTGTATATTTGTACACTGGGTGCAAATAAAAGCCATGAATTGTTGAAATATTATCATTTAAGAATATCAATTATTGTTAAACTATTGCAAAATCCATAAATTACAACTTTTCATCTAAGTTTCTATACCATACCAAAACGTAACATCCTTTCAAGTTATTTTTGTTGTGATCGTTAATCCTAATATTATGGTAGCCATGGAAGTAGTTGAAACAATTGCAATCAATACCTTCACAGCCTAGATTAATATAAAAACACACTTTCTCAAGATTTGTCACTGATAAAATAATGGTGCCCTAAGATCATTTATGATGCTTTACATATTGTTGAGCAAGTTTATTACTACATTGATAAACATTGGCCATTCGAGTTAAGGTCGAGTCTTCAAATTGATTTTTTTTTGTTTTATCAATATATACTAGATTAGACGTAATTTAGTGTAGATTTGAAATTGAAGTATTTGTTGCATTTAGATAATTTTCATTAATTCAAATAAGAATATGATTTTTCTTTTGAGAATAAGTGGATCTAATGGTTAATGAAATTAGGATGTGTTTACTTAACTATTTAATATGCATGATTCATGAGCACAAGTTTGGTTGAATGTTAGAGAAGCATTGACATTCGAATCAAGAGATATTATTGGTTATACACATAGGGCATATCTTTTAAGCCGAGCATTAAATTTTGATTGAATAAGAGTATCTTTACATAAGTTCATGTTGATGGGACTACTAAATTGTAGAGTAACTACTAATAATCTACACAATTAGCTAATTTAGCATACTCCTTAGAAAAAAAGTTTTATATTACTTAATTATCATGCAAATTTATAACATTATTTAGTTTATAATATTTGAAAGTTAATCATAGAGCAATCTTATATCTACTGAATTAGCTTTAACTTCCCTTACGACACTATTGTAAGGGTTAGTTAGTTATAGACTTCTAGGAAATAAAGTAAAACAAGATATAGGATATCTCCAAAAAAGTATGCTTTACAAGAGAAAAATCACGCGATCGTACGAGACTTACCCTTTTATACGTTTGATCCTCTTAAGGGAATTAAAACAGTCGAACAACGTTAAGAACAATGAAGTTAACTTATGTAAAAGATAACATGGTCAGCGATAAACTAGATTGGTTTAGTTAAAAGTTTCTGTAATTCTTCAAAAAGACGGTCTTACGTTAAGCTTAACGTAAGACCATCACTTTTCCCCCTCAATTTATATTTTTTCTCTCTTTTGCCAACCCTCATTTCTCTCTCCTATGCTCCTCTCTTCTACCAACTCCAATCTCTCTCTCCTCTACCCCTTCCATTTCTCTCTCCTCCGCACTGTCATTTTCCTCTCCTTCACTTAACTTTCATTTCTCTCTCTTGTTGTTGTATTATATAATCAGATCTGGAACCTAAAGCCCACTTATCTTTTTTCTTTTTCCTCACTTTTTTTTGAGCTAAAACACCAAAATCGTCCACATTTGTTAGAGTTTTAGCTCAATTGTTGCTAATTTTGTGTGAAATTGAGCTAAAGTAGGACAAAATCAGATTTAGATGCGATCTTTTTCGAACATTTGAAACTTGCTACTAATTAACGTCCTTTTTCGCGTCGTAATATATGTTTTGGGTAAGTAGTTATGATTTTCTGGTAATTAGTTATCGTTTTCAGGTAAATAATTATAGTTCTGGGTAAATAGTTATATTCGTAAGGTTAATAGTTATGGCTTTTAGTTATTAGTAATTGTCTACATGTTATTTGTTATAGTTTTCATGTTATTAGTTATAATTTTCGAGATAAAATATGGTCTTGAATGGATACTAAATAGTTATGGTTTGCTTGTTATTTGTTATGGTTTTCGGGTTAATAGTTATTTTTTTTTTGGATTATTAGTTATAGGTTTAGATAAACAATTATTATTTTGGGTTATGATTATGGTGGTTTTGGGTTGATAATTATGGTTCATTGGTTAATAGTTATGAGTTTTAGTTTATTAGTTAACATATTTTCATTCAAAGTTATTCTGTAAATGTAGTTGCATATTTTTCGCAATTAGTTAACATTTTTTATAGTTTAGTTAAATTTACTTCTAAATCATAATCAAACGCGTGTGAATCATCACGTCTCATGTTAGTCTTAATGTGAGACGGTCTCTTCAGAGACTTACTCTAAAAGTTTTTAATGATAGTTTAATTCGAGCGATTTAGCATCTTTATTCAATGATACGTGCCGCAGGAGTAATTAATGAGTTTGTCGCGGAAGCACCTGAGACTGATAGTAATGCCTAATATAATTGCTTACTATAGTTGGAAATGCCCACCAACTTACTAATGATAAGTTAAATTAGACGTTCAACTGCGAGTCTACGACTTGCAAACCATAAATTAAGCAAAAACTATATATATCGCCTGTTTGAGTGCAGGAAAACCATGATATTATTTTCTACTAGCATTGCAAGAGATTAATTATTTAACTCCTTCGAAGTAGAACTTGAAGTACAGTCACCCCCTTTTATGTTCCACTTCTTTCCTCCTGGCCTTCTTTATGAAGCGAAATCATTCCAGAAATGATTGAATACTGTCCGTTAATGAAAACATTATATTATCACCAATTCCGTACTGCACAGAATGACCATTATGCGAGTCATTTAGTAACATTTTCTGTATATGTTGTGACTCTAAGTTAATGTTATTTTAATGATGATAAACACTCTATGCTATAACATGTATGTGTGTAACAGTGATTTAAGAAAACTATCAAGATTGGATGTTCATGAAAGATCAAGAACTTGAAGATATGGAAGCTTAGGTCTAGTTATGTTCTTAGTCATGTTTATGCAATGTAATTAACGTATTGGAACTTTGTGCTAAACTAACATAGGTAATTATATTAATTTCATGTTTCTATATTTAAAGAATATAAAAAGGGGAGTTTTTAATTTCAAAAATTAGTTTTGAAAGGAAAATATTTTATACAAAGATTTTCGGATAAAGAGTTTTGTAAAAACTGATTTTAAAGAAAACGTTTCTTTAAAAATATTTTCGGAAAAAAGAGTTTTAAAAAATCTGATTTTTAAGAACAAGATTTTATAAAAGATAAAATGCGAAAAAAAAAAGAAAAAGAAGAGTTTTAATAAAAAACTGATTTTAAAGAAAACATTTCTTTAAAAGATTTTCTAAAAAGATTGTTTGTAAAAAGAGAAAAACTGATTTTTAATGATAACGATTTTTATAAAGTTTGTTTAGATAAAAACTTATTTAAAATCTGATTTAGAGTTGGCATAAGATATGGAGGAATCCTTATCTTACAAGGAGTAAAGGAAATCAGTTTTTTATAAAAGATAAAATTGGATTTTGAAAAGGAAAAGAATTTTATCCCTTTATTTTAGGAATAAAAATTGTTCAAAAAGATAATACATCTTGGAGAAGGATTTTTATTAAGCTGATTGAATTATTTAAGGGGTAGAAATCATTGGAGCAAACCACGTTTTCAGATTTGGAGAGATAAAGATTTTGAGAGTTGAAAACGGACTCCCAGAGCACAGTGTACGGCACAGAGTTCTAGTAAGTTAAGGTTTCTAAACAAAGCTTGTAACGACCCTATATTTGCTTGAATAAGAAGCACGTCTTTGAGGAATCTTTCTTTCTGTAATTCTTATATTATAGGAGAGTAGCAACACTTAGGGTTAAGTGTTGGGGACCTAAGTGTTGGGGAGCACTACTAGAGTTAGTAGTGGGGGAATCGAATTGTATCAAGAGTTTGATATTTTAAAATTCAAATAATAAAAAAGTAGTTTGTGTGGTAGATCTCAGAGGTGAGATTGAACCACGTTAAATTCTAGTGTTTTATTATTTGATTTCATTGTTTTATTGTTTGATTCATTTTCGGTTGATCAAAAACATAAATCGGAGATTTTACGAGTGAATAACACAGTGCACGGCACTGTGCCATAAGGGTGTTTTTGCGAAAATCGATTAGATTTAGCCACTCAATTCAACCCCCCCTTCTTGAGTGTCACCTTGTGTTCCAACAAGTGGTATCAGAGCGGGCTATTCTCGAAAGGCTCATCCCTAGAGAATAGAAGTCATGAACATGCAAGATGACTCTCGAGATAGACACACAAAGTGTCTGATTTTTAACGGAAAAGACTACGGATGGTGGAAGGCTAGGATGAGGATCTACATCCAAGGATTGGACTATGAATGCTGGAAAATCATAAGGAAAGGACCAATCCTTATCCAAGCCAAAAACGCTGAAGGAAAGATGGTCGACAAGGATGAAGACGACTACAATTCAATTGACTATGCAAAAGCCGAAAAAAACTTCAAAGCTATGAGTATTCTCCAATATGGAATTGGACACGATGAATACTCAAGGATCTCGGCTTGTACTACAAAGAAAAGAAATATGGGACACGCTGGAGTTGGCCCACGAAGGTACGAATGAGGTAAAACAATCTAGAATAGATTTGCTTGTCCAACAATATGAATTGTTTACTATGAATAAGGACGAATCTATTAAAGAGATGTTCACTAGATTTACACTAATCACTAATGAATTACGTTCTCTAGGCAAAACATATACTTCTGAAGATTTAGTGAGAAAGGTGTTAAGAAGTTTAATAAATCGATGGCTCCCAAAAATAACCGTTATTCAAGAAGCTAAAGATTTGACTAAACTTTCACTAGATCAGAACAACTTATTGGATCATTAATGACTCATGAACTTGTCTTAGATTCTAAAACTAATGAACCAAAAAGTAAAGGTATAGCCTTGAGAACTGAATTGGAAATTGAAAATAGTGATAGTGATGATGATATTGATTTTCTTACTAGGAGATTTAAATTTTTTCTCAAAAAGAACAAAAACAACAATCCTATAAAATATGAAAATTTCAAAGGTAAGAGCACTACCTCTAACTTAAAGAAAAGTGCTACTAATTCGGGTTGTTTCAAGTGTGAAGAGTTAAATCACAGGATTAAAGAATGTCCCTTATGGGATGATGAGAAGCCCAAAGGAAGAAGGGAGCAATCGAAGAAAGAATTCAAAAAGGCAATGATTGCTGCCGTTTGGGGAGATTCGGATTCTGACGAAGAACAGTCGGAGGCACAGTGCCATGAGGAAAAATTATGTCTGAATGCTGTACAGACATCACAGAGAAAGGCACAGTGCCAAGACGACTCTCACTTGTGTCTAATGGCGAAAAGTTCGAACTCCCAAGATGAAACTGAAGATAGTGAGGTAAGTCTTCTTTCTCTAAAACCTTCAATACATCTTCTTTCAAAAAACCAACTTGTTACTTTGCTTGGAAATATCATTGATGATTGTCAAGAAATGAATGATGATTTTTCAATCATGAAAAAGGAAGTAAAAAATTTAACTAAGCAAAAGATTGGGTTGGAATTGGAATATAAAGATTTATTAATGGACTGTAAAGAACTGATGAAGAAGACTGATGAACTTGAAAAAATTATTGAAGAGAAAGATACTGAGATAAACGCTCTAAGATACGAAAAGTCTCTTGCTAACGAAATCGTAAACGGCATAGTGCCAAAAAATTTGAAAGAGACTTTCGTAAAAGAAAATATGTCGATCTACCTGAATATTTGATTTGCAACTTCTGTGGAAAGAATGGACATCTTATGGATAATTGTAATGTCAAGAAAAAGAGTGTTGCGAAAAATGTAAAGTATGTAACTCAAATATGGGTTAGAAAAGACTTATTAGAAGCTCAACGAAAGAAAAAGGGACCCAAACAGATTTGGGTTCCTAAAATTAACAAGTGATCTTTTTGCGAGGCAAACGTGAGAGGAAGCGACCTATGGTATCTCGACGGTGGCTGCTCAAGATATATGACTCGGTGATAAATCTCAATTCCTCTCACTAGTAGCCTACCATGGAGGTTGTGTTACATTTGGCGACAACAAAAAGGGAGAAATAAGTGGTATTGGAAACGTCGGCAATTCCCTAACACACTCCATAGAGAATGTGATGTTGGTAAGTGGTTTGAAATAAATTTGTTAAGCATATCCCAATTGTGTGATCAAGGTAATTCTGTTGAATTTCATGCATGAATATTTTACAATATAATTTGTGGGATTGGGATTAATTTCTGGAAATTAGTTGAGTATTATGCTTGTTGTCCTCCCTTAAATATGTTAATTAGAGTGTTGATGGATGTCTTTGTGAAACACTGTGAGAAAAAGTCTACTTGGTATAAAAAGGACTCGTAATGGTCTAATGATGCTGTCCTAATATCATGATCCTAAGTTGTCGAACTAATGAGCTATATGATCCTAAGTTGCCGAGTTATTGAGCTATGAAATGCTAATTATTTCTCCTATGGCAAGCTTGATCTTTATCCCGATATTCTGATTTTCTATTTATGAGTTTGACATTCGTGCCTCATTATTTCTTTCTTTCATATGTCTCACCTTATCGTCATTTCCCTATTATTATCCTTCTTTTCCTCACCCATTGATCCAAAGTTCAACAAGTGCTTTTAATCTTGATTAATAATAATTTAAGGGGCAAGAACATCTTGATAAGATGATGGAAGAAAAAGACGCATCAGTTACGGGGGAACATGAAAAGGTTGGAATGAAACACAAATACGTGAAAGAATGAAAAGTACTGATTCACACTTTGCAAGGCACAGTGCCAGGAGATGCATCAAAAAGAAAATGAGGTCTGAATTAACTTATTATCTTTGATCACTTATTGATTGACTCTAATAATATTGCATGGTCTGCTTCTCCTTGATAAAAAAAAAAAAAAAAAGAAAAGAAAAGGAGAGGAAGACACTTATTTTAGATAAGTCATAGAGTTCAATTCAAATGTGAAGAAAATTATCAAAGTTTTGAAGATCGTCATTTTGGATTCCAGTATATCCGAAGATTAGTTATATTTGGAAGGGAATAGATTGTTCTCTGGCACAGAAACACACACAGTGCCACAGTGAAGAAAGTCCTATGATGTTTATTTGCGGAAGTTGAAAATCTTAAAAGAAAGGTTTAAGCACTTGTTGAGCCAAGCTATTAGCCATGATCCTTCATGATTATTTCTTGCTTCATAACTTCGGATTGTGAGTTGGATTATTTTTTGCTTAATGACTTCGGATTGTGAGTTGGATTATGACATAGCACCAGCATCCTTAGTATCTATTGCTTGAGCTACTTGCATTATTTTGCTGACTATATTTCACTTTGACTCGCTAAACATGTTGATGCTCTCCTTTTTGATAATGTCAAAAGGGGGAAGATAGGTATAATACTTAGACTAATGAACATGTTGATGCTCTCTTATTTGGTTATCCTAATAAACATGTTACTTGTGAAATAATGGTGCATATTTTGAGAGGGAAGTATTATTTGTTTGTCATCATCAAAAAGGGGGAATTTGTTGTGAATCTAAGTCAATGTTATTTTGATGATGATAAACACTCTATGCTATAACATGTATGTGTGTAACAGTGATCTAAGAAAACTATCAAGATTGGATGTTCATGAAAGATTAAGAACTTGAAGATATGGAAGCTTAGGTCTAGTTATGTTCTTAGTCATGTTTATGCAATGTAATTAACGTATTGGAACTTTGTGCTAAACTAAAATAGGTAATTATATTAATTTCATGTTTTTATATTTAAAGAATATAAAAAGGGGAGTTTTTAATTTCGAAAATTAGTTTTGAAAGGAAAATATTTTTTACAAAGATTTTCGGATAAAGAGTTTTGTAAAAACCGATTTTAAAGAAAACGTTTCTTTAAAAATATTTTCGGAAAAAAGACTTTTAAAAAATCTGATTTTTAAGAACAAGATTTTATAAAAGATAAAATGCGAAAAAAAAGAAAAAGAAGAGTTTTAATAAAAAAACTGATTTTAAAGAAAACATTTTTTTAAAAGATTTTCTAAAAAGATTGTTTGTAAAAAGAGAAAAACTGATTTTTAATGATAACGATTTTTATAAAGTTTGTTTAGATAAAAACTGATTTAAAATCTGATTTAGAGTTGGCATAAGATATGGAGGAATCCTTATCTTACAAGGAGTGAAGGAAATCAGTTTTTTATAAAAGATAAAATTGGATTTTGAAAAGGAAAAGAATTTTATCCCTTTATTTTAGGAATAAAAATTGTTCAAAAAGATAATACATCTTGGAGAAGGATTTTTATTCAAATGATTGAATTATATAAGGGATAGAAATCATTGGAGCAAACCACGTTTTCAGATTTGGAGAGATAAAAATTTTGAGAGCTGAAAACGGACTCCCAGAGCACAGTGTACGGCACAGAGTTCTAGTAAGATAAGGTTTCTAAACAAAGCTTGTAACGGTCCTCTATTTGCTTGAATAAGAATCACGTCTTTGAGGAATCTTTCTTTCTGTAATTCTTATATTATAGGAGAGTAGCAACACTTAGGGTTAAGTGTTGGGGAGCACTACTAGAGTTAGTAGTGGGGGAATCGAATTGTATCAAGAGTTTGATATTTTACGATTCAAATAATAAAAGAGTAGTTTGTGTGGACGTAGATCTCAGAGGTAAGATTGAACCACGTTAAATTCCAGTGTTTTATTATTTGATATCATTGTTTTATTGTTTGGTTCATTTTCGGTTGATCAAAAACATAAATCGGAGATTTTACGAGTGAATAACACAGTGCACAGCACTGTGCCATAAGGGTGTTTTTGCGAAAATCGATGAGATTTAGCCACTCAATTCAACCCCCCTATTGAGTGTCACCTTGTGTTCCAACAGTATATAAAATAGGATCAGAGCACGGTGAGTAGGAGTAGAGTCAAACTCGAATTTGGGATTGCTTGACTTGACTCATAACACTTATAATTAAGTTGAGTCCTCAAACTTTTTTGACTTAAAATTTTCGAGATCAACTTAGTTTGATACTGATATATTTAATCTACCAAGATGAAATATAGATGTGGAATACGCGTTTAGCAAGGTGTAACAATGGAGTTTACGAAGTGTTTTAATGGTTATGTTCGAACAATAGTGATGGATAGAACTTAGTTTAGGTTTCCTATAAAGAATTTAATCATCAAGGAATTAAACTAAGGGTTTGAAAGCATAAACAAATTAATCACCAACTTTCAGAAGTAATATGAATTCTCAATGTACTCGACAAAACAATAATATTCAATTGTGTTAATCGAACTACAACTTAGACTATATGTAAGCAAAACAAACTCCTAACATGCTTAGGACAAGTCCCTAAGTCATATCAACAATCAAACACCTAAAACAACATAATCATAAAAGAGTCCTAAAGTGCTCAAAACAAGAAAAACCTATTCCAAGTAGGAATAGTAAAAACATGTGAGCCAAACAACTCTAATAATAAGATATGAAGAGTCCTAATGGAACTCAACTAAGCATGCCAATAATTCCATGCACATCTACGTTGCTACTCCTTCACCAAGGTAAGTAACCATGCACACCAACACCTTCGAGCTAGCAAACCCTAGATATGCATCATACAAACTAGTCCACTGCAATGGAGGAACTTTTGAAGCAAGAGCTAACAATTGAGGATCATCTACTCCTGGATCATCCTCCCCTTCTTCAAAAACAATTGTCCTCAATTGAGCATCTTCTTCATCATGCAAATACGGTGCCAAGTCCCCTCTATTAAATGTAGCACTTACCCTATAGTCTCCTGGCAACTCTAACTTGTAGGCATTGTCATTAATCTTCTCAATGATCTTGAAAGGCCCTTCTGAATGTGGCATGAGCTTATTCTTGCGCATATTAGGAAATCTGTTCTTCCTTAAATGCAACCACACTAGATCACCTTCCTTGAACACATGTTGCTTGCGGTTTTTATTAGCTAACACCTTATACCTTTCATTCACCTTTTCTATTCTTGCATGTACTTGAGCATGAAGCCTCAACATAGCATCGGCATTGGCTTTAACATCAACATGAACATACTCCCCTTTAGGAATATGAATCAAATCTAATGGCAGCCTTGGATTCACACCAAAAACAACTTCGAATGGAGAATGTTTAGTAGCATATGTAGGTGAACGATTATAAGCAAATTCAGCATGAGATAATTTAACATCCCAATCTTTAGTACTCTTACTAACCAACCCCTAAGCAAAGCACCGAGAGTTCGATTAGTTACCTCAGTTTTGCCATCAGTTTGAGGATGATGAGAAGTACTAAAGCATAGCTTAGTTCCAAGCAGTTTCCACAATGTCTTCCAAAAGTAGCTCATAAACTTCGTGTCCCTATCACTCACAATAGTCTTTGGAACCCCATGAAGCCTTACCACTTCTTAAAAGCACAATGCAGCAACCTTAGAAGCATCATCAGTCTTGTGACAAGGAATGAAATGTGACATCTTGGAGAATCGATCTACAACCACCATTATAGAATCCTTCCCCCTATGAGTTATAGGCAGCCCTACTATGAAATCCATATACACATCATCGATGGGAACTCCGGAACTGGCAAAGGTGTATAAATGCCATGATGAAACGTACTCTTTGCATTTTGACAACTTGCACACCTAGCTAATACCCCTTGCACATCACTTTACATCTTCGGCCAATAGAAATGCTCTTGTAACATAGCTAAGGTCTTGTTCATCCCAAAATGTCCAGCAATGCCCCCTCCATGAGCTTCCCACACAAGCAACTCTCTAATAGAACAGTTAGGTATGCACAAACGATTTCCCTTAAAAAGAAACCCATCTTGCAGCATATAAGATCCTATTGCTCCCTTCAAACACCCCTCTATGATAGGTTGGAAATCCACATCCCCCTTGTAGTACTCCTTGATAAGATCAAACCCAAATAACCTCGAATTCAACACACCAAGAAGAGTGTATCTCCTCGACAAAGCATCTCCCACAATATTATGTTTACCCTCTATGTACTTAGAAGAGAATTGGAAAGATTGTAAGAATTCAACCCACTTAGCATGGCGTGGATTTAGCTTTTGTTGCCCATGAATGTGCTTCAACGCCTCATGATCTGAGTGTAGAATGAAATGACTAGGCCTCAAATAATGACTCCAATGATCCAAAGCCCTCACAATTGCATAGAACTCTTTATCATAAGTCGAGTAGTTCAACCTAGCTCTCACTAAAGTAAGCAATAGGACGCTTCCTTTGTACCAACACATCACCTATCCCCACTCCATTAGCATCACATTCAACCTCAAAAGGTTGTGAAAAATCTGGCAAGGCCAAGATAGGCGTAGCACTAACTAATTTTTTCACAGCTTCGAAGGCCCCTTGACCAGCTTCACACCACTCAAACTTTCCCTTCTTGATGCACTCGGTTATAAGAGCAACAACACTACTAATATTCTTCACAAACCTCCTATAAAACGAGGCTTACCCATGAAAAGCATGCACCTCAGTCACATTGGTTGGAATGGGCCAAGTCTTGATAGCTTCTACCTTGGAAGGATCCACGGACACCCCATCTTTTGATACTATGTACCCTAGAAAAGTCACACTAGGCACGAGAAACGAGCACTTCTCCAACTTGCCATAGAGCTTCTTCTCTCTTAAGACCCTAAACACAGCCCTCAAGTGCTGTAAGTGATCCTCCACACTCCTACTATAAACCAATATGTCATCTAAATACACCACCACAAACTTACCAATGAAAGACTTCAATATCTCATTCATTAGCCTCATAAAAGTACTCGGTGCATTAGTTAACCCAAATGGCATCACAAGCCACTCATATAACCCTAACTTATTTTTAAATGCTGTTTTCCACTCATCTCCCTCCCTCATTCTTATTTGATGATACCTACTTCGAAGGTCAATTTTGGAAAACACAACTGAACCATGTAACTCATCAAGCATATCACCCAATCTTGGAATTGGAAATCTGTATTTTATGGTGATGTTATACACGGCTCTTGAACCAATACACATACGCCAAGTTCCATCTTTCTTTGGAACCAAGAGTGTTGGGACAGCACAAGGACTCGTACTCTCCCTTACATACCCACTTTCCATCAATTCTTCTATTTGGCGTTGCAACTCTTTTGTTTCTTGTGGATTGCACCTATAAGCAGCTTTATTTGGTAATGAGGCTCCCGGAACAAGGTATATTTGATGTTCAATCCCTCGAATAGGTGACAAACCAGGTGGTAAGTCTTCGGGAAATACATCCCTAAACTCCTCTATTAGGTAAAATCGTAGGCTCTTCCCCCTCCTTGACAACATTAGAGAGCAAAAGAGAAGCCCTCCCCACCTTGTTAAATTCCTCATCAAACTGCTTCTCATCTAGGAATAAGCTTTCATTAGGTTTAGAAGTGTTTGTGAGAGGTTTCAATGTCGTTCTCTTCTTTTCTATGGTTGCTATGTATACATTAGCTTTCCCATCAAACTTGATACATCTATCAAATTACCAAGGTCTCCCCAATAATATGTGACAAGCATCCATACTACAAACATCACATAGAACTTCATCTTGAAATTTTCCAATAGAATACGAAATAAGGGCTTGTTTTGTTACCTTAATGTCGCTTCCATCACTCAACCAGTGTAGCTTGTAGGGTTTTGGATGTGGTGTAGTTGGCCACTTCATCTTTAGTGTTGTAGAGACCACGTTTGCACAACTTCCTGTATCAATGATTAGATCATACAAACAATCTTTAACCAAGCACCTAGTGAGAAAAATTCTCCCCCTTTGAGTTTCAAGAGGAACCGTTTTAGTATGAAGAGCCCTCCTAACAATGAGTTACTTCCCCTCCATCATAGGTTCCTCCTCTGAATCTACTACATATGCTTTATCTTCCCTTTCACTTTCCTCCCCTTCTGTATTCTCCACCTCCTTCTTCGAATACTCCTCTTCAATCTCTTGTACATCTCTCAAAGTCATCACCCTATTACTTGGACAATCCTTAATGACATGTCCATAACCCTTGCACTTGAAACAAATTCGTTTATCCTCTCCAGCAAGAGGACCACTAGGTTTCTTCTCATCCTTCTTGAATTTGTCGAATTTAGGTGTGACTTTAGTGGTGGGACTACCTCCTTTCTTCTCATAGGTTTTAGGGTAGGTTTTGGTGTAGGGTTTAGCACTCACGACTTTCTTGCCTTTAGCATGTTTTTCTACCTTCATTGCCACTTTACATACCTCCTCAAAAGACCAATAAGGTTGGATGTCAACCTTCTTAGCCACGCTCCTCTCTAATCCAGTGATGAATCTAGCAATCTTGTGCTCGGTTCTCTCCTCCAAATCTCACATCATCGTGAGCTTCTCAAATTCCGTGATATACTCCTCTACAGTTAAGGAGTTTCGCTTCAAAGATTGAAGCTTTAGGTACATGTCTTGCACAAAGTCACTCGGCAAGAACCTCTTCTTCAAATGCACCTTTAATGCCTCCCATGATTCTAACTTTGGCTTACCTGCTCTTCTCCTCTTGCCTTTGAGGTTTTCGTACCATATACTAGCTACCTTGAATCTCTTTCGGTCATCAAAGTCCTTGTAATTAAAAACTCGTTCAATCCTTTGCATCCACTCCAAGAACTTCTCGGGTTTCATGGAACTATCATACTCCGGCAAGTCCAACCTCAATCCCCTATCATCATCCCTTTCCCCTTGGTTTCGTGGCCTTTGTGGCCTTCTTTCTTCCTCCTCTTCATCATAACTCGAGTGGTTTGCCGACCTTCCACTCCTAACAGGACTAGGACTCCTTTGACGATGCTTCAAGAGTTGTACTGCTCTATCGAGCCTTTGCCGCAACTCTTGGATCTCTCTATCCCTCCTCAAGTTGTTAGCTTGCTCCAACGTGAGTCCTCTAGGGGTCCTAACACCTCCCTCCTCCTCATGGCGTGGAGACTCGTCCCCCATGATGCAACAACCAACTAGCAAGTCGGTTACAACCTAACAGAACTAGGCTTGCTCCTCGCTACTACTTGCGGTTGTTAGATTCTTGATGAATCTTATGGATCTTGGATGTTTTTTCTTCAGTCAATCAATCCTCAACGTGAAGACCTTTTGATAGAACTTTGCAAATTTCGAAATCTTGATGAAAATATTTGTTCTTGGATCGTTTCGTAGTGTTCTTCTCTTTCAGCCAAAAACAAACGCTCACAAGGATGAATATGGATAAATGGTTGTGTATGAATTTTGGATGGTTATGGCAGGATGTTTACGTAAGCTCTGATACCAAGATGATATATTTAATCTACGAAGATCAAATATAGATGCGGAATACGTGTTTCGCAAGGTGTAACAATGGAGTTTACGAAGTGTTTTGATGGTTATGTTCGAACAATAGTGATGGATAAAACTTAGTTTAGGTTTCCTATAAAGAATTTAATCACCAAGGAATTAAACTAAGGGTTTGAAAGCATAAAGAAATTAATCACCAACTTTCAGAAGTAATAAGAATACTCAATGTACTCGACAAAACAATAATATTCAACTGTGTTATTCGAACTACAACTTAGACTATATATAAGCAAAACAAACTCCTAACAAGCTTTGGACAAGTCCCTAAGTCATATCAACAATCAAACACCTAAAACAAGATAAGTATAAAAGAGTCCTAAAGTGCTCAAAACAAGAAAAACCTATTTCAAGTAGGAATAGTAAAAACCTGTGAGCCAAACAACTCTAACAATAAGATATGAAGAGTCCTAATGGAACTCAATTAAGCATGCCAATGCACGCCGATTTCATTCCTAACAGAACTAGGAATGGTTCCCATGCACATCTACGTTGCTACTCCTTCACCAAGGTAAGTAACCATGCACACCAACACCTTCGAGCTAGCAAACCCTAGACAAACTACTCCACTCAAATTGAGGAACTTTTGAAGCAAGAGCTAACAATTGAGCATCATCTACTCCTGGATCAGATACCCTAACCTGAATTTGGAAATTATAACCAAGTGATTATCATTTAACATCATAATCTGGACCTACCTAAAATAGACTCAACCAAATTTTATGTGGGTGTTAAACACGATTTATCTGATCAACCCAAAACCAAACCTCAACAATCTATAAAACATCGCCCTTTTTTTAAAATAGTTTTACCATATTGACTTTTAACAACTATCTACATTTTCTACTTTGACCCTCTTGTATTCAGGATACATAAGGAAAAATATCGGGTCCATTCTTTTCAACTTACTTTTGCTTATTTAAACTAATCTGAACTTATTAGACCTTATCAGTCCTTATCTAAACTTATTAGACCTTATTTTGTGAGTGTATCAAACCTTATTCTTGCTGAAGTGAACTTATTTGAACTTATCAGAACTTATTATACCTTATTGGAACTTATTTTTTTTCTTATAAAGACTGAAAAAATAAGGTGAACTGAACAGACTCATAGTCATGTGGGATCTTATTAGATTCATCTCGATATGTCTATTCATAAAATCGGCTTTTTTTAATTTTTACTTGTACATAATTAAAGATACTAATACTCAAACTTATGGATTATAAAACATGCCAAGTCCATTGGGACAACTAAATACTAAAAATAGAGGAATTAGCAATGGTTTGGGTCAAGCTAAGGTCGACACCTAAGGTCAAAATAGAAGATTTCTCGATAATCTATTCAAACGACTATCAGAGGCGAAGCAAGAAAAGGGAAAAAAAACTGAAAAACTATATCTCCTGGGCGTTTCACTTGTAAGTTTTAAATATATAATGGATGTTGGTTTAGTCGGTCGAAATTTGAAAAAGAAGATTGCAAAAAACAAAATTATAAACTCAACATTTTAGATTAAAAAATGAAAAATATGAAAATTGCTCCAAGCTCTGTTGGGTTGAACCGAACATGAAACTTTGAGTTGAGGTTGATCGCTCTTTAGCAGATTGCTCGAACTGACTTTCCCCGTATCATTAGTTACATGTCTTTTATCAGACCTTAAGCCGACCTAATGGACCCTGACTAGTTTACATAAATTATCTAAGTATTAAATTTTTCGGTTTTTTCACCAGGTACCCCTGAGTTTTACGAAAATTCACAGGGTACCCTCGTGTTTTCAACAATTCATCTGGTGCCCCTGAGGTTTTGAAAAATACTCAAAATACCATTTATGACAAACGCCGTCAAACTCCGTTAGTGATTAAATCCAAATTAACCTAATTAATCCAAATAACTCCTAATTAACCTAATTAACATTAATTAAATCGTAATTAACACTAATTAAACACTAAATAATCTCCCCCCCTTTGTTTCTCTCTCTTACCTCCCTTTCTCTCTTCCTCCCCTTCACTCCCCTCCCCAGCAACTACCACCCCCTTGCGAGCAACTAACCCCCACCACCCCTCCACCACCTCCTGCGCAAAACTCCCTGCCACCCCTCCCTCCCCCTGCGAACGACCCCCACCCCCTGTGCACAACAACTTACCACCCCTCCCTTTTCTCTCTGTTTCTCTCTAACCCATCTTGTGTTTCGAGTTCATCTTCTCCTCTTTTCAATCTTTTGTTTCTTCCTCGAGAACCGATGGAGAACCGTTGATTGCGGGGGAGTGGTGATTTTGATTAGAATGGCGAAATCGGGACTGATACTGCTGAAACTGGGGTTGTGGTATGGCGAAATCCACAATATCAATTATCATCATCATATTTTCAACAAAAAATATAAAGGGTGGAAGATAATCCCCTCAAAACCAACTTATCTCTCTCATTTCTCAACTTCCCACAGAATTGAAGCTATTGCAAAAAATGGCAGCCATGGCTGCTCTTCAGAGCTCCTTCACCACACTTTCTCTCTCCTCCAACTCTTTCCTCGGACAACGCGTCTATCCTTCTTCAACATTTCCTCAGGTATTCCAGAATTTTCCCCTTAATTCATTGCTGGGTTTTTTTTTTGTTTTTCTAATTTGGGTAAAGGTAGTTTCTTTTTTGTTAACATGGAACTGGGTACTTGCTCAATTTGTGGAATATTCGTTTTTTATTGAACTTTTGAGGATTTAATTGTGGAAATGCCACAAGCCTTGTTTTGTAATGTGAATAATTGAGGAATTATGGTCAATTTGAATGATTATGCAACGTATTCTTCATTTTATACTACTTTTAAGCAAACTTCGGTAGAACTGGGTACTTGTAATTTATTGTTGCTTGAGAACACTCAAGGTTTTTAATGCTTGATTGCTTGGAAATTGTCTGGAGTCAAGAGATTGAAGTATATGATGTAGAATCATACACTAACCCACTTCCATTTCTCACAGTATATGGGCTGTTGCAGGTGGTGGTGGAGAGAGAAATGAAATATGAGTGGAAATGTTGGCAATTGTCGAATCCTAAATTATCACAAACCAGAGGGGTAAATGGTTAATAAAGTTTGTAACGGAAACTTAACGGCATGGGCAAGCCATGTATTTTTCAAACCTTAGGGGCACTAGGTTAATTGTTGAAAACACGAGGGTACCCTGTGAATTTTCGTAAAACTCGGGGGTACCTGGTGAAAAAACCGTAATTTTTTTCTAATAACGAAATATCCTCATATGTATTTTTTTTTTATCAGGAAAAGAAAACTAGGAGGTGTCTACACAAGAGACACCACCTAAAGCACCCATAAGGATGGTTACAATAAGCTTCAAGTATAAAACATATAGAAGAAATTAGTGCACAAAGAAACACGAGTAGATGCTCCGCCGCGGCAACACACCATCTCCCCAGGCCCAACTGAAGACAACTTCTTGAAACCCTTCACGGGGGGCAAGACAAACACCACTGAAAATGATTAAGCTCCCAAATCCTCTCTAGAGAACCGCAATTACTTGAGGCACCAACAATCTAACCACTAATCTAACAAACTAAAAAAACAAGAACTAACTAAAAACAAAATATAAAAATAGGAAAATAAGAATAGACTCAAAAAATAAAGACTACCAATAGGCGGAGACGTCGCAAACACCACCAACCACCGCGAACACGACCCACCACGAACGAACACCAGCGATGCGAACACCCACGAACGACCACCAACGATGCGAACACGACCCACCATGAACACGGACATTATCGAAGCGAAACACCCTCGACCCACCGCGACGCGCCAAGAAGGGGAACACCCGAAATTTTACCTGCCATAAAGGATAGGCTAGAGGACTAGAAGACAAGCTAACATGGAAATGGCTAGAACAAGAAGGATGAGAAGAGGGAGGAGGCTGGGGATTCAATTTCAGATAAATTAAATTGGGGCTAGGATTTCAATTTCAGAAGAAATTGAATTGGGGCTAGAGTTTCTAGAAAACGATTTCCAAAAAAAATATCCTCATATGTATAGTGCCAATCTTAAATAACTACATATCAAAATTCGAAATATGTTACAAAATATAGCTCGTACATTTCGGGCTTATTCACAAGCTAAGTTTCTCGAGCCAAGATTACTGGTGCTAGACGCTTATATATCACGAAACGATATTGAGTAGTTTGCAAGGCAACTATCACCCCTTTGTTGGAGAAACCTTAATTAATCTATTGGAAAATACACCCACTTCATATAGAGAATTCAAATAAAATAAAATTGTTGAGCAAGACCCATAGCACTAGTAAAAATTATTTTAATTGCTACGCCTAAGTTGCTGCGATTTGAGAAAATAAAAAAACAAAAGGTTAGAGGTCATTTCAAACATTTGACTTAGCTTTCCGATGATATGTCAAAAGCTATAAGCGAAGCATAAATGAAGTAACATACCACTTATCTAAAACAGCAAGTATCAGCATGTCGTCTATTGGATATCTTCACAGCTCAGAGCGAAAATTAGAAAGGAGCCCCTAAACTAGGGGTGTTAACGAGCCGAACCGAGACCGAACCTGACTAGACTCGGCTCGGCTCGAAAACATATTTTATTAGGCTCGGCTCGAGCTCGAAGCTCGTCGAGCCAAAAATATTAGGCTCGGCTCGAGCTCGAGCCCAAAAATTATAGCTCGGCTCGAGCTCGACAGGCTCGAAAAGCTCGAAATCCACTTTCAACCAAGGTTAGTATCATGAGCCCAGATATTTGATAATTCAAGGGCCCATTTTCTAAACGTTGTTGTTAGCAAAGCTCAAGCAAATAGCTAGCATGCGGTAAGAAAATACTAGCTGAAGGATTTGCTTTTATAGAGCATGAAAGCATTTTCCTCACGTTGAGCGACCGATGTGGGATGCATAATGCATCTGCCACATATTCTTCTTTTACGATGAAGTTGAACCTTTGCTATTTCCTTTTCTATTTCTTATGCAGCTTTAGTCTTTCTTTTGCTATTTTTTTTTTCTTTTTCTATTTTCATTTCAAATATTTCTTTCCTTTTTCTTCTTTTTGATTTTTATCCATTTTTTTAAGAATAACTTAAAGACTACATATTCATTTCTTTTTATGTGCTCTAAGTATTTAACAAGTGATTTTTCAATCATACATTTCTAACAATTAATTTATTTGCTCTCAAATAAATGCGATAACTCGACTACATTCACTTTTTATATACTAAATTTGACTAAGTACAAAAATTATTATGTAGTATGTTGAACTACTTGTTATTCTCTTTGTATACTATCTAATCATCAACTCCTTATACTTTTTTAGTTAATAAATAAGTAATTAAGAAATTAATGGGCAAAATTGTGTGTTTGAGGTATTAAAATTAAAATTTCCCCTTTTTTTAATAAAGTAAAAGTGCTACATATATCAAAAAGATAGATGTTGTGATGAAAAAATAATATAATGAAAGCATTTTCTAATAGCTGGCATGAACAATATAAACTTTGAGCTTAACTTGGTTCTCATTATCGATATGTGCGTAATAAAATGATTGTTTGATATCTCATTATACTCAATATGTTCTTATTAGATGGTTTGTTCAAGACCCTCAAACTTAAAATATTGGATCCGCCTCAACCCCTAGTTGTCCCAAACCATGAAGCGAAAAAGTATACAAGTGGGAATTTAGCGGCTATCTCAACTTTGTTATTCAAATCAAAAATCACGACTTTGAAAATATTATGACTACTAACATGACAACTTTTAACCATGATTATTAAATAATTTTTTATCTTATATTAAACATTAATGAAATACTTTTAGTAATAAAAAAATTATCGAGCCTGTTCGCGAGCTTTCGAGCCGAGCTTAAGGTAGCTCAGGCTCGGCTCGTTAAGGTCTCGAGCCGATCCCAAACTTGAGTCGAGCCCTCTCGAGCCGAGCTTTGACCGAGCCGAGCTCGAACAGTTTGCGAGCCACCCTGGCTCATTAGCACCCCTACCCTAAACAATGGAGACGCATTATAAGGCCAAGTAATTTATCAACAAGAAATTTCATGAATTTCTAAACAACCATCAAAATATAATCCACAAAACTTTTATGTATCAAAAATATTACGAATTACATTATAGTCACTTGAATAATTAGGAAAAAACTATCATCAACAGAAGAATTTTAAGAGTCATAGCTATGAGAATTGGGAGACTAGAAGTTGAGAACTAGATTAAGTGAGAAAAAGGTTTGAAGATTGGGGAGTTTACTTAGAAGAAAAACATTGTCCTCTAGATTTTTTCAAAGCTATTTGCTTTAAAGAAATTTATTTTTCCAGATTTTCAAAGAGGTGGGCCCCTCATTAAGGGAGTCCTAGCTAAATGTTGCTCACGGTGCTCCCTTTAATAGAAGGCGATGACAAGTATAGCAGAAACTTGTTGTTACAAAGATTAGGTCAACTAGAAGAAAAATAAATAAAAACATTGCCCGTACTCGCGCTAGTGGATTCTTCACTCAGTTTCAGTTATAGGATGCTATGTGATCTTTGAACCTAGTTGTTTGAGTTTCATACATTTAGTAACTAACGTTTTGCAATTTTCATCTTTAAGGATCTTAGTCCATGTACAATTCCCGTGACTTAACCTCACTATTAACCCAAGTTGACTTTCTAAATCAGAGCACATAATTAGGGACTTATGTTTAACTTTTTTTCGCCTTCTAAAACTATTTAGGAGTTTGTCCTAATATTTTAGGTCACTTAATCATTGGTAAACTCAAGGGGTGGATCCTTAACAAAAATGTGTATTATTATATGAATTAGCTATAAACTTAAGGTGTTGTGAGAACACATCTCTTATGCAAGAACACTTTTTTATGTGAGAACAGATTTAGGTTTAGAACATACTTAATTTTTTTTATGAAAGATACTTTACTTTTTAGAAAATGTGAAACACATTTTAGAACATATGCAAACACGTTTTAGACAACATACTTAACCTTTTTTTTTGGAAATATACTTAACTTTTTTAAACATATGCAACACTTATTAGAACATACTTAATTTTTTTGTGGAAACATACTTAATTTTTTTAAGGAAACAAATTTAAATTTTTAGAACATACGCAACACTTTCTAGAACAACATACTTATTAAACTTTTTTTTTTAAGGATACATACTTAAGTTTTTTTTAGGAAGTATATACTTAAATTTTTATAGCATATGTTTCATAACATATTTTTCTCCCATGTTAATTTTGTGATTATTTTGTTAATAATAAAAAAAGGATGTTCTACGTGGTTGTTCTTATGCTTTAAATATAGTAAAACATATGTTCTACGTGCTTGTTCTTATGCTTTAAATATAGTAAAACATATGTTCTAAATAGTTCTTCTAGTGTTCTAAATAGTTCTTCTAGTATTCTAAATAGTCCTTGTTGTATTCTAAATAGTTCTTCTAGGTCTCAATAGTCCTTGTTGTATTCTAAATAGTTCTTATTATGTTCCAAATAGTTCTTACTATATTCTAAATAGTACTTGTTATGTTCTAAATATTCATTGTTGTGTTCTATATAGTTCTTGTCGTGTTCTAATTATTCACACTAGAGTTTTGATGTTCTAGTGTATAAATTTATGAAAAAAATAAATATGAATAGTATTGTATCCTTTATTTCTGCATTTTGGAATTAAAAAAAAACAAAAGCAATTGAAAATTACCAAAAACACATCGAAATTTCTCGGAATTATTTAATAATTACTTACTTCCTTCTTTGGAACATGTTAAAAAATTTAGAACATACTTGAAATAATTTGGAACACACTTAAAATATTTTAAGAACATACTTGAAATAATTCAGGACATAAGATTGAAATTTTAAAAAATGTATATATCAATATATGTATATGTGTTGATTAGGTTCTTACGTAAAAATATGTGTTCATGTTCTAGAAATCATAGCATATGTTCTATAAGTCATTGTTCTAAAAATCATTGCATATGTTCTAAAAAGTGTTGAATATGTTCTAAAACCAAAAACTTAAGTATGTTCTAAAAAGTATTGCATATGTTCTAAAAAGTGTTGCGTATGTTCTAAATATAAATCTGTTCTCACATATGATATATGTTCTCACATAAGGACCCATTCTCACCGGATCCTGACCCTATATATATACAACCACACGATTAGATTAGAGTTACAACACTTGTTCATTAGAGTTATACCCCCGAAAAAACTTCGAGCCCAAAAACAAAATTATTTTTTTCGAAATTATTTTTTTCTAATTTTTTTGTTTTGGAGTTACATCCTTTTTTCATTAGAGTTATAGCGCATAAAATCCATCCTCATTTCTCATGTAAGTATGCATTCTCATATGAACTCACTTCTATATATATATATGTATATATATATATATATATATATATATATATATATATATATATATATATATATATATATATATATATATATATATATATATATATATATATATATATATATATATATATATATATATATATATATATATATATATATATATATATATATATATATATATATATATATATATATATATATATATATGCACACATATATATACATATATGTATGTATGTATGTATGTATGTATATACATATATGTATGTATATCCAATCCTGTGAAAGCATCCATAAAGGTGAAAACTAAAGACAGAAGATTTAGGCCATTGAAATTAGATCTGACGGCTGGGATTAAATCCACGAGATCTAGGCCATTACAATATCTTCTCCACGAGACCTCATTCACTCTCTTCAGACAATGACCCCAACTTCTACTGCTATAATTTTCATTCTTTCTCTTCTAACAATGAATTCATCAGACAACAATGGAGAACCTCCATTTTTGCTCTCCTCTCACCATTTCATTTCTAGGAACTTGAGCAAATTCATGGCAGGTGTGCGTAAGTCAAAGGTAAAATCTACCGTTTCCTAGAATTCATGTCTTCTAATGCTTGAATTCAAACCGCATAAAACTTGTGGGTCTAAGAAATTCGTGGATAAATGTAATCCCCCGTAATTTAATAAATGCATTTTCATGTATATTATATATATTTTAATGTTTAAATGATTTATTTCTTGAAAGGTTGACTATTTGAAAGTCAAAAGAATTATTTAATGATTTTAAGTAATCACATATTTTATTTAGTCATACTTTAAAAATTATTTAAATAGTTTAGACATCTTGGGGTTTAGTAAAAAGGATTTTAAATTGGATTAGAAGAACCCAACTATGCCTAAGTACTCAATCATTAAAAATTATTAAAGCCCAAACACAAGTTCCAAAGCCCAAAAAAGGTTAACTATATAAACTTCAAAACCCCTAAATTTTTCCCCACTTATTTTCTCTCTCTTCCTTCTCCTCTTTTCTTTCGGCCTATCTCTTCTTCTCTCTCACTATCTCTCTCGATTTTTCTCTCCTCCCCTACGGTGTCCCTCGCCGACGCAGCAGGCCACCGACCGACCACCGCCGCCGGCAGCCGCCCCTTTGTGCTGCCGTGTTTCTCCCCCTCCTTCCTCTCCCCCTCCTTCCTCTCTTTGGTTATTTCTTCCTCCTCTATTTTTATTTAATGTTAAAGTTATTTTTTTAAGGATTGATTTAATATTTTCAAGTTTAAAGTTATAGTTTGATGATTTAAATATAATTTCAAATTATGTAAATTATAGAGTGAAGTAATTAAAATTTCAGATTTATTAGTTATGTTTAAACTAGAGTTTTGAGTATCAAAGTATGGATTCTTAGGGTTTTATGAGTTGGAAAATCATAGTATGATACTATAGTTATGAAATTGGGTACTCTTATGATTATGATTATATTTAAACATGTTTATAAAGGTTTTGACAACATTATAAGTTGCTAGAATTTTTATTAGCATAGTTATGATGGATTTTTGAGGATTTTAATTACTAGTATAGTGGTACCATACTAGGAGACACTAGTAGTGAAGTTTTAATGGTTAAAAATGATTTTAAGCACTTTTTAAGAGGGTTTAAAGTATTTCAAAGTTGCTGGAAATTTATTAGAGTATTGATATGTAATTATGTTGATATTTGGTAGGCAGAGAATTCTCTTTAGGCGAATTTTAAGCTTGTTAAAGTGGCCTCGCATTTTGTCTACACAAGGTACGTACATACCTATGTGTTGGTTGGATTAGTATCATGTCCTAAGGATGTGATTTATGTAGTATCATGTATAGGGAACTATTTATAGTTCATATATGATTTATATTCAAGTGAAATAGCATGTTTTATGCTGTTGTGTGAAGCATGTTGGTTTTGATGATTATAATATGTTTGTATGGATGATTGATGCAAGCATATGGGATAGGGAACTTTATTTTATTAATTCACATGAGGGATTAATAATTATGCTGAATTAGATCATGTTGTTCCCTTTGGATTATTTTTGATTACTTTATGAGGACTGAGGGCCTTATTTGGTAAGTTGGTTATTCACCTATGAAAGGTTGGTTGTTTGTTGACTTGGATCAACGAATAAATAATGATTATGGAATTAATATTGGAATTATTCTTGGATTGTTAAGTTGATGATCATCTTATCGATCTAATCCTAAGATAAAAATGGAAGTTTATGTATCCTTGATGATTATATTGTTGTCTTACTTTGGTGAGTCATATCAAGTAAATAATTTATTAATCACTTAAAGTGGAAAAGTGAATAGCAATAAGCTTTGGCCTTGTGCACGTCTGAAGTGTGGGAATAGTATGAGTTGGAGTACATGGTGGTAGCGCATGGCTTTTCTTGGGACCGGATAGATCACTGTATCCTATTTTATTTAAAAGGTTCATCGATATCGTTGGTCAAGGGAGTACGGAGTCGCGCCCATACTTCGTCTTCTAAATTGAAGACGGTTTGGTTTGGACAACTCTTTCCATTGCCTATTCAATCTAAGTTATAATTAATTTGAGTTGTAAAGTCAAGTTCAGTAAAGTAGTATGTTATATATGTTATTGTATTATTATTTATCTTTGTTTAAATGTTCATTAGTATCATATTAGGTTTTATATTTGTTTATTATGTAGTACTCACCTTTGCTGATTACGTGCTTTTATTGTGTATGTTGATCATGGCTATGCCTTATTGATCCTGTGATGACCCATTTGGTGAGCAGTCTCTCGAGATCAATAGTGCATTGTCCATTTCAGGTTTGAAGATGATGCATCATGGGTTTGGGATTTCGTGGAGAGCTTGTGTTGACTTTATTATTATAGTTGACTTTTATTTTATGGTTGAGTTTGACTTTATGTTGGTTTGACTTTAGTTTGGTTTTGGAGTTGACTTATGGTTGACTAAGTTATTATTTTCAAAGTTATTTATTATTTTCCGCTGTAAAATTCTGATAAGCCGATACGTTATCGCACGGGCTATAATGCTTTGATAATTCTCTAAGTTTTATATTAAAAAGGTATTTTGGAAAATAAAGAATTGTCGGGGTGTTACAAAGTGGTATATGGGAGCTTAGGTTTTTATTTGCCTTTCGTGCCTACCTTATATTTTTTTAGTTGCCTAGTTACTTAAAATGAATTTCATAGAAAACGAGCTTCTACTTATTCGTTGTGCTTAAATCACTTTTCGAAACATGTTTCAAATTTTAAAAATAGGTTCAAAATTATTTTTGGTTCGAAATATTTTATTTTATTAGGTTCGAATTATTTTTTTTAGTGGTCCGAAAAAAAAAATTATTCGGTTCAATTTTTTTTAATGTCCGAATTTTTATTTTATTTTAATTTTTTAGTTCAGCATGTTTATATTTTTCTTATCTGCTTAACTGTTTAATGTTATTCCTATGCTTTGAATTGTTTGTTTATTCTTGCTTATTGTTATTGTTGGGAATATAAGTTAAGTGAGGATATTATGTACTTATAGATGTCGTATTCATCTGTTATAGGATCTCTAGTCATGTCTGATAGAGAAGCTACTCGACTAGGACGCTACTCCAACCCTATTGTACTGAGTGATGATGAGTATGATGTAGAATCTGATTCTAATTGGGATAGCTACACTAGCGTAGATTTGGAGATGCACCATATGTTGAAAGTTAGCAATCCTGATAGCGATGATGAGGTTATTCAGGAATTTGACCGTGCTAGGGGGTAAACCCGAAAGGATATCTACACTGCCATTATGAGGACTGTTTTTGGTGGACATACTGATTCTAAATCAGAAGAGGATGAGGACAATGAAGATTTGGAAGATAAGACTGATAATGTATCTCCGTAGACTTTTTATTTATGCTTTAAGATTAGTTGTTGGATAAATAGGCAAGTTACAATGGTTTAAATTTCTTTCTTTAGCAGCTTTATCTTTGTTAAGGAATAAGTTTAGTTATTATGGATTGTAAAAAAAATATTATCATCATCATTTTGAGGAATAAAAGTGATTATTTAGCTATTCAAGTTGAGTAAGAATTTATTTTAGTACGCGAATGGGGAATATATATATTGGTAATGTGAAAATTTATTCATGAATGAGTATATGGTTTTTATGGTTCATAGTGTATGAACTTAATGTTGTTGTGATTCCATAAAGAATTGTATGTTGATGTGACCTTGTATGGTCAAATCAACTGATACCTTCGTAGAGAATGGCAAGTAAGTTGTGTATCGAAACCGAAAGTAGAATTACGTTAAATTTTAGGTCGTGAAGTAGAATGGCAAACAATGATAACGCCTTAGCTTCTGTTATTCGCTTATTGGCAGAGAATTTGACTCACGAAAGAGCTGAGCGTCCCGATCCTGCTGGGGACATGTTTGATAGACTAGCTAAGATTAAGCCGCCGTACTTTAAGGGGCAAGCTGACCCTACCTTCTTAGAGAGTTGGATTAGGGAGTTTGAAAAGATTTTTGGGGCTGTAAATTATCTCGAAGCTATGAAAGTAGGTCAAGCTGTGTTATATCTGAAAGATGAGGCTGACTTATGGTGGAAAGAGAATGGAATTTGACTTAGTGTTGTTGAAGGGTTTAATTGAGATTCCTTTATTACTGCTTGAAGAGAAAAAAATTACCCTACTTTTATGAGAAAACAAAAGGCTTAGGAGTTCATAAACCTTTGGATGGGGAGTATGACCATTTCTGAGTATTATAGCAAGTTCATAGCATTGTCTAGGTTTGCACCTGAGGTAGTAGCTACTGAAGAGCTAAAGGCTCAAAGATTTGAGCAAGGTTTGACTGAGGAAATCCAACTGGGGTTAGGAGGTGAAACTTTTACATCCCTAGATGTTGTGTATGGAAGAGCCGCCCATATTTATGGTCTTCAGTCGAGGCGTGACAAGAAGAATGATGTAGCAGGCGAGAAAAGAAAAGATTTCAATTCTGGTGGAAATCAGGGGAACTTTAAGAGAAATAGAAATGGGAATGGAAATTTCCAAGGAAGGAATGGTCAAGGCTTTAATAATAAGGGCCAGTCTGAGAGGAGTTACAACTGTAAGAAGTGTAACAAGAAACACCCTGGTAGAGATTGTAAAGGAGACCTAGTAACCTGTCATTACTGCCAAAAGAAGGGGCATAGAGAATTTGAGTGCTTCACCAAGGAAAGGAGAGAACAGAATCACTACTAGAAATAAAGTACTTTCTGAACACAATTGTCTCAACACAATTGTCTCAACACTTTACTTAAACGTTAAACACAATTAATAAATCACGTATTCTCCCAACGCTTTTCTCAACATTTTCCTGTGTTGCAATATCTCTCATCACACTGCGGCGTCGAGAATTAATTAAATTCACGTGCACACAACATGTTAACATACACCGCGCTATTTTCAAATTTTTTGATGAAAAATAATGTTTGTTTAACCGCGTATTAGGCGGTAACCACCTAAGTAGTGGAATACTCGATTTTTTTAGCAAATTACTCAAAGAAAAAATCGTAAATACTCAACCGTAATCTGATGAGAGTATGCATCCGTGGTTCAATCTGCTAAATACGGTTGACGCAAACTCCATACTCGATTGATTTTTTTCTGCAAATTACTCAAGGTCAGTGTTTTTGAGCAAATTCTTCGTATTTTGTTGTTTATGAAACGAAAAAAGTTCCATATTAATCCGAACTCTCATTGAATTAGTTCCGACGAAGTCGTAAATTTCCCAATTTCCTTATCTTCTTTTGTCCACGCTAAACCTAAGTGTAAATTCAATGGGCTTTCTGTGACTTTATGCTATTTTTTGTTTTGTAGGTTGAATTTACACTAGATTTGTATTTGGGCTTGTGTTATTTCATGGAATTTGCTAAAAGGTGCTGAAGTTCTTGAAATTTTCTAGGAAAGAAAACACTAACCTGTGACACTCGGTACACTAGGAAATAGGAATCTGCCTTTTACATGTTTGCGAAAGTGGAGTAATCAAATTAATTAGTAGATATCTAATTTTTAAAGCCTCGTTATTCAGCCAAAAAAAAGAAGAAAGAAGTAAACGTCATTGTCGTCTCTCACCCTTATTCTTTCTTCTTTTTGCTTTGTTATCGGAAATATATTGGAATTAATATGTTTGTGATACAATATTGCCATGATAATGCTCCAATCAGTTAAAGTTTTTTAATTAGCCACTAGTGGTAATCTAGTAGTGAACAAATTGATTCAGTTATGGAGATAGTAATAAGATTCAGTATAGGAATAATATGAGGAAATAATGTCTTGAGTTTGTATTTCTTCACGGCAGCTATATACTGACCAACTTACAAGAGTCCTAATGAAGATGCTATACGTAGTTTAGGAAATATACACAGCTTAGGAAATAATCTTTGATTGCCTATAGGATAACAAAATATCCTAACAGATAGAGGTGGTAGCATGCAATGGCAGCAACTCAAAGCATACAAGATTGAAATATTTTGACTTGCATCTAGAATTCTAAATTTTCATGGCAGGTTTTTGGTCAAACATAAATATCATTTTTAGCTTTTTGACTGTTAGAATAACTTGTCTATCTTAGAATGTGTCTGGACTCTAGATGTTGTTCATATTCATGAGCAAGAAATTTTTTGTGCCTGCAACTTATTGTTTTTCCTGGGCTAATTTTTGAATTACTGGAGGTCTTGTATTTGACATGCGTCCTCTTAATTTTTTTCTTACTCTCGTGTTGGAAGCTTAAATTTTCTCCCCCTGCCCCCCTCCTCTTCTTATAGAAATCTTATGTGAAAATTATTGTATGAATATCTAAGAGATATATCATATACACCCCCTTTGTTGTATACTATATTCATGTTAAACTTGTTCTGTCATACCCTACTTAACGGTGTGATCAAGAGCATTTTTAAATGAGGGTGTGTCGTGCGAGGCTAAATAGTCAGACATCTATCAACAACTTGTAATCTTGCTCAATAGCTTGGGGGAACTGAATGGCTACAACATGCTATCACTGAGTTATTGATGACAACATCCTATGTTGGAGTATTATGGGGGTAGCAAGAACCTTTTAGGAAGCAACAAAGCAAAGTAAAGTAGAGATATTGTGGGACATAGTTTACAAATCAAAGTTGTTCCAGTGTGTTATTAGAAAGAGAAGTGAAAATCCACAAGATCAAAATTGCATTATAAGTGACACGAGTGGGCATTATAACTTATCTCATGTCATGTAGTAACTTATCCTGATATAAGCAAAGAGGTTTTCACTTCCCAATTGATGTTCTCCACCGTACATTGTTCGTCAAAGTGTACTGTTTTCATACTATCTATTAGGCAAGTAGCTGGTCCCACAAAAATGGAACTGTGAGATTAGGTTATAGTAATGCTAGTTATATTCAATTGTGAGAAGCTCGAATCTGAATCCTAATTATTAAAGCAGATGTCATTGGAGTTGTCTAAGATCCTTGTTTGTCATGGATCCGCTATTTAATGGGGATTCAAAGTGGTTTCAAGTAGACATTTTTGTGATATCAAATACTCCCTCCGCTCCAAATTAGTTTGATCGTCAATTTGCATTATCTATATATTTTATAAAAAAAAAAAAGTAGATGTTGTACAATATAATTAGGGTATTTGTATAGTTATTACTTGCTACCATGTTTTCTAAGGAAAGCAACCAGCAATTTTCTTGACATCTAAATGTTGAAAGGTAGAACATTAATTATTAGTTTAGCTTTGAAGATTAGACCTACAATTGTTTTGTTTTAGTTTCCTTTGCTGCTGATTTTTTTAATCTTCCTTTGATACCATTATGTTAAGTTTATCTTTACTATTGGGTAAGTGCTACGTGATTGGGTTTTATTACTAACCATCTTATTGTATCTAATCATGTCTTTAATTTGTTCAGTGTTCCTAGAGTGACATTGCCTCATAGGTGATGATTGCTCGCGAGTGCTATATTTCAGTTGTCCCAGAATAGTTGGATCTGCATTGAGTGTTTGTGTGATTGTGCGAGGTGAGTGCATCTTTTTACTCTTAACATATGACGTTATATTTACATGTGTGTAGTATATTATAATATGTGATTCTAGGCACTTAAATGCTTACACATGTTGAATTATAAGTCTTATTGTGGGTACTCTTACGAACATGATTACATATATTCAATAACTCTATGATAGTTATTCTATGTATGCTTTGATTGTACTCTCTGAAAGTCTTGATAGTACTTAAATGTTATAACCATATTAATCATTTTATTTCTTAAAAGGTAATAGAGTATACAATGGTACTTTGGTTGCCCTCGTAGTTATGAATGGGGACTACATTCTTGTATGATAGTTTCGGCTTGCATTGAATAGCTAATCTAATTTTGTTTGATTTGTATTTTTTAATGTAGACACACCTATGACAAAGCTTATATATAATTAGAGTTAGAATAGGTGTAAAATATATAGTGTATAAAAGATATAGTGTATGTTAGTTATACTGAAACCATACATTGGGTTCTACTAGTACTATATTTAATACAATTACCATGTAACTATTTACTTGTAGGAAGATGAGCATGGAGAAGAAATGAGCTTGATTGATCTCTGGGAAGCATCTCATAAGAAGAAGGATGGAACCTATCTTGAAGCCACAGACACTTCAAACTTTTTGGTACTTGTCTGACACACTATCTTTGCATTTTGTTTTTCTACTATCTTCAGCTTTACATTATTTATTCCCTAAAAAATTTTGCAGGAGGATGCAAAGGCTAAGGTTGATTCATTAACGCTTTGTAATCCTTCTATGCCTCGTGTTGACGTTGAGAATGAAGTCTTTCAAGCTGTCATGAATGGAGATGAAGTACCTGAACGACCCCAGGGATATGGATTCGGGGTGAAAAAAAGTGATATTTATAGAGTGCGTGGTATACTTAGAAAAGAGGGATATGGAAAACTTAAAAGGAGACATGTGGAACTAGAAAACGTTGTAGAAACATATCTTTTGAAGAAGAAAAATGAAGAACTTGAAAAACAAAACAAAGAGATTTCTAACAAGTTTGATGAGCATACTAAGATGATGAAGACAATTACTACACAATTTGCTCTAGTATTGGATGCGGTGCGTGATGGAAAAGCTTCTGCTCAACTTATAGATGTTGCACAGTCAGCTATGCATCATTTGATTACTACAGAGGTATTGTTTATTATCTACCTCTTTCTACTTATAACCTACTGTATCTAACCGATTATAACATATAAAACATGCTTGGAAATGCAATTGTCTTTTTTCTTTCTTGAGTATAACATATACAGACAAGTATATATTCTTGTTTTACAATTGTTTGGAAAAGTAGGTTTCACAACACATGAGAACAGGTTGGAAGTATCATTCATTGTTTCAAGTGAATTATCAAAATCAAGTTGCTTGCTTACATATTCTTTTTTTTTCCATTGAGTAACTTTGTCCATGTCTTTTGTAATTGGCCCTCACTACAATATATCACTATCATATAAGATTACTTATATATGTCATTCTCCCTTTTTTTAAGGTTCAGGATGATGGTGAAGGAAAAGAAGCCAATGATGTTCCATTGAATTAGTACAACTCATCAAGCTCTTAATGATTTCAAAAGGCCTTGTAAAAGACAAATTTCCTTTGTTATGTTTTTTTTGTAAGGTTTGAAGAAGTTGATAGCAGAATTTATCTAACTTAATTTATTTCTGAACAGAATATTTTAGTGTGTGTTTGGATATTGGTAGATACTATTGGTCATTTCTACCTTCTTAATTTGTTCATTGGAAAACCGCTATATATATATATATATATATATATATATATATATATATATATATATATATATATATATATATATATGTATATATATGTATATATATATATATGTATATATATATGTATATATATGTATATATATATATATATATATATATATATATATATATATGTATATATATATATATATATATATATATATATATATGATCGATATCTAATTAAATGTTATTTTTGATACATTATTACCTTAAACTACAATTATATATAATAGTATGTCTGGTGGTATCGAGTTAGTATTACACATAAATGTGACTTTTTCTCCAGGTTAAATCTCGACACTTTTTCGTGTCAAGAGTTATTTTGGCTCCAGAAATTCTGTTGTGGAGGTAAAATAATCTTGACGCTGAATTATGTCTAGAACATATTTCGAGACGCAGAAAAGCGTTGAGAAACTCAACACAAAATAGCGTTACAAGACATAACTGGACGCGGCTCTGCGTTGAGAATCTCAACACAATAAGGCGTTGAGAATTCTCCACGCGTAAAATCTCGACGCTTGCCAGTAGCGTTGAGAATCAATTACTCAACACATCTTTGCGTCGCGATTCTAGGGGAAAAGCGTTGAGAAATAACGCTTTTTCTAGTAGTGAATGGTAATGGGAGTAGTAATCATGGAAGGTCTGGGTTCAACCAATCAGGAAACCAAGGGTCGAAGCCTGTAGGGGCGCAGAACAATCAAGGAAGCTACAATAAGCCTGCTAGTGAGAACAACAACAACAACCAGAGTAAAGCTTCGGGTAAGCTGTTCGTGATGAGTCGCAATGAAGCTGAAAGATCTGCCGACATAGTTTCTGGTACTTTCTCTATAAACTTCGTTCTCGTTAAAGCGTTATTTGATTATGGGGCGACCTATTCGTTTATTTCGTCGTCCGTTATTAAAAGTTTGGGGTTGGTAGACTTTGAAGTAATTGACCTGCCTATTAGTATATATACCTACTGGAGAAGTCATAAGGTATACCAAGTTGTATAGAGACTTACCTCTGAAGATAGGAGACTGTGTTTTTCCTTCTAATTTGATAGAGTTCAATCTGGGAGACCTAGACGTTATTCTTGGGATGAATTGGTTAAGTTTCTATAAGGCCAAAATAGATTGTGAAGCTCAAAAAGTAGTGTTGAGAAGCCCTTTGGGGAAATTGACTTCGTATTGACGTTTTGGGAAGCCTAAGAGCTTTGGGGTCATTTCTGCAATGCAAGTGAAGAAGTTGGTGAAAAAGGGGTGTGAATTATTCTTCTGTAGCGTGCAAGATGTAAGTAAAGAGGTTGGATTGAAGATTGAGGGCGTACCAATTGTGAATGAGTTTATGGATGTGTTTTCAGGTGAGATTTCTGGTATGCCGCCTGAAAGAGCCGTTGAGTTCACCATAGACTTAGTTCCTGGCACTGCACCTAATTCTATGGCACCATATAGAATGGCACCTCCTGAGATGAGCGAGTTGAAGACGCAGTTGCAAGAACTGTTGGATAAAGGTTATATTAGGCCTAGTGCGTCACCTTTGGGAGCTCCTGTATTGTTTGTAAAGAAGAAAGATGGGAGTATGAAATTGTGCATTGACTATAGGGAGTTGAATAATGTGACCATTAAGAACAAATATCCTTTGCCTAGGATAGATGACCTGTTCGATCAGTTGAATGGAGCGAATATGTTTTCAAAGATTGATTTGCGTTCGGGGTATCACCAATTGAGGGTTGTTGATAAGGATATACCTAAGACTGTGTTTAGGACGCATTATGGTCATTATGAGTTTACAGTGATGTCGTTTGGACTGACCAATGCTCCGGCTATATTTATGGATTTGATGAATAGGATATTCCATGAGTTCTTAGATAAGTTCGTTGTGGTGTTCATTGATGATATCTTGATCTATTCACATAGTAAGGAAGAGCATGATGAGCATTTGAGGATGATATTGGAGACGCTTAGGAAGAATCAATTGTATGCCAAGTTCTCTAAGTGTGAGTTCCGTTTGGAGAAAGTAGCATTTTTTGGTCATTATGTGTCTAAAGAAGGAGTTTATATGGATCCTATAAAGATTCAAGCTGTTAGTGAGTGGCCTACTCCGAATAATGTGTCAAATATTAGGAGTTTTTGGGATTAGCTGGCTATTATAGGAGATTTGTGAGAAATTTCTCGAAGATAGCAAGGCCGATGACTAATTTGATGAAGAAAGAGTCAAAGTTTGAGTGGACTGAGAAGTGCGAGGAAGCTTTTCAGACTTTGAAAAAGTGTTTGACCTCTGCACCTGTTTTAACCCTGCCTGATGGAAATGAAGGATTGTAGGTGTATAATGATGCTTCAAAGAATGGTTTGTGGGTGTGTTCTGCAGCAGAATGGGAAGGTGATTGCATATGCATCGCGTCAGTTGAAACCGTATGAGTCTAATTATCCTACCCATGATCTAGAGTTAGCTGCTATTGTATTTGCCTTGAAGATTTGGAGACATTACCTATATGCAGTGACTTGTAAGATCTTTACCGACCATAAGAGTTTGAAGTACATTTTCACCCAGAAGGATCTCAATATGAGGCAGAGAAGATGGTTGGAATTGATTAAAGACTATGACCTAGATATCCAGTATCATGAAGGGAAGGCGAATGTAGTCGCCGATGCTTTGAGTAGAAAGTCGAGTCATAGTGTGAATGCGTTGGTAGTTCCTGAGGAATTATGTCGAGATATGCAAAGGCTTAGCCTAGAAATTCTAAATCCTGGGGAGATCAAGGCAAGATTGAGTGCTTTATCATTGAGGTTATCAGTTTTCGATGAGATCATAGAGGGTCAAGTTGGAGACGAGCACCTAGATAAGATTATGGAGAAGATGAAGCAAGGAAAGGAAGTTGACTTTAAGATTCATGATGATGGAAGCTTGAGGTTTAAGGGAAGGTGGTGTGTACCACAAAAATGTGAAGAGCTTAAAAGTAAGCTTATGGATGAGGAGCATAATACTCCATATTCTGTGCATCCTAGGGGTGACAAGTTGTATAAGGATCTTAAGGAGATTTATTGGTGGCTGAATATGAAGCGTGAAGTCGCTGAGTTCGTGTCAAAGTGTCTGACCTGTCAGAAAGTGAAGATAGACCATAAGAGACCAATGGGGAAAGTTCAATCCTTAGAGGTTCCTGGATGGAAGTGGGATTCTATATCCATGGATTTTGTGACTGCTTTGTCAAAGTCGAGAAATGGCAATGATACTATTTGGGTTATCGTGGACCGTCTGACGAAGTCCGCCGTGTTCGTTCCGATCAAAGAGACATGGAAGAAGAAGCAACTTGCAAAGACGTAAATCAAGCATGTAGTGAGACTGCATGAAGTCCTGACAGACATTATTTGAGATCGTGATTCGAGATTCCTCTCGAAATTTTAGCAAAAGGTTCAGTTGAATCTTGGAACAACGTTGAAGATGAGCACTGCTTTTCATCCTGCGACCGATGGTCAGACTGAAAGGACCAATCAGACTATGGAAGATATGTTGAGAGTGTGCGCAATTGATTTCCAAGGTAGTTGGGAAGATCACTTGGACTTGATTGAGTTTTCATATAGCAATATTTACCATGCGAGCATTAAGATGGCTCCTTTTGTGCGTTGTACGGAAGGAACTGTAGAAGTCTCTTTTGCTGGAATGATTAAAGGAGTGAGAATATAGTATTGGGGACGGAATTTATTGAGGAGACTGTTAAGAATGTCAAGTTGATTTAGTCTAGCATTCAAGCTGCTCAGGATAGGCAGAAGAGTTATGCTGATTTGAAGCGAAGAGAAGATGAATTCGCAGTTGGTGATAAAGTGTTTTTGAAAGTGTGACCGATTAAAGGAGTGATGCAATTTGGTAAGAAGGGCAAACTAAGTGCTAAGTATGTTGGGCCATATGAGATTTTGCAAAGAATTGGGAAGGTAGCTTATAAGTTGGCATTGCCAATGGAATTTGAGAAAATGCACGATGTATTTCATATTTCCCAACTCAAGAGGTATATCCCTGACGAGAATCATATCTTGGAGCCTGAAAGAATTCAAATTGATAGTAGCCTCACGTATGAGGAAAGGCCTGTGAAAATCTTGGATAAAAAGGTGCGTAGTACACGCAATAAAGATGTGAATATCGTAAAAGTGCTTTGGTCTAACCATGAGTCTGAAGAGACAACGTGGGAAGCCGAAGATGAAATAAAGAAAAAGTATCCAGATTTATTTATTGAGGTGAGTTACGAGGGCGTAACTCATTTTCTTTAAGGGGGGTAGAATGCGATAGAATTTTGCGCTTTTTGCCTTAATTTATGGTATTTTTATGCATTTTATGTTTATTTTGGCGATTTGCACATGTTGGTGCAAAATAAATTGGTTCTCCGCATGGAAAATGTGTTCATAGGTAACACAAGTGGTTTTAAAGTTGGTAAAAGTGTGCACACGTTGTGACGTAAATATTTTCAAATAGAAGTTTGAGTTAAAATTTTGAAACTGTGAGGGTTTTCGTGCCAAGTTTTGGGACAAAACTTCTTTTAAGAGGGGTAGACTGTAATCCCCCGTAATTTTATAAATTTTATAAATGCATTTTAATGTATATTATATATATTTTAATGTTTAAATGATTTTTTTCTTGAAAGGTTGACTATTTGAAAGTCAAAAGAATTATTTAATGATTTTAAGTAATCACATATTTCATTTCGTCATACTTTGAAAATTATTTAAATAGCTTAGACCTCTTTGGGTTTAGTAAAAAGGATTTTAAATTGGGTTAGAGGAACCCAACTATGTCCAAATACTCAATCATTAAATATTATTAAAGCCTAAACACAAGTTCCTAAGCCCAAAAAGGGTTAACAAAACCCCAAAATTTTCCCCACTTATTTTCTCTCTCTTCCTTCTCCTCTTTTCTTTCAGCCTCTCTCTTCTTTTCTCCCCCTCTCTCTCTCGATTTTTCTCTCCTCCGCTTCGGTGTCCCTCGTCGACGGCAGCAGGCCACCGGCCGACCACCGCCGTCCGCAGCCGCCCTTTGTGTCGCCATGTTTCTCCACCTCCTTCCTCTCTTTGGTTATTTCTTCCTCCTCTATTTTTATTTTATGTTAAAGTTATATTTATAAGGATTGATTTAATGTTTTAATGTTTAAAGTTATAGTTTGATGATTTAAATATAATTTCAGATTATGTAAATTATAGAGTGAAGTAATTAAAATTTCAGATTTATTAGTTATGTTTAAACTAGAGTTTTGAGTATTAAAGTATTGATTCTTAGTGTTTTATGAGTTGGAAAATCATAGTATGGTATTATAGTTATGAAATTGGGTACTCTTATGATTATGATTATGTTTAAACATGTTTTTAAAGGTTTTGACAACATTATAGGTTGCTAGAATTTTTATTAGCATAGTTATGATGGATTTTTGAGGATTTTAATGACTAGTATAGTGGTATTGTACTATGAGACACTAGTAGTGAAGTTTTAATGATTAAAAAGGATTTTTAAACACTTTTAAAGAGGGTTTAAAGTATTTTAAAGTTGCTGGAAATTTATTAGTGTATTGATTTGTGGTTATGTTGATATTTGGTAGGTGGATAATTCTCTTTAGGCGATTTTTAAGCTTGTTAAAGTGGCCTCGCATTTTGTCTACACAAGGTACGTACATACCTATGTGTTGGTTGGATTAGTATCATGTTTTAAGGATGAGATTTATGTAGTATCATGTATAGGGAATTATTTATAGTTCATATATGATTTATATTCAAGTGAAATTGCATGTTTTATGCCGTTGTGTGAAGCATGTTGGTTTTGATGATTATAATATGTTTGTATGGATGATTGATGCAAGCATATGGGATTGGAAACTTTATTTTATTAATTCACATGAGGGATTAATAATTATATTGAATTGGATCAAGTTGGTTATTCACCTATGAAAGGTTGGTTGATTGTTGACTTGGATCAACAAATAAAAAATGATTATGGAATTAATATTGGAATTATTCTTGGATTGTTAAGTTGATGATCACCTTATCTAATCCTAAGATAAAAATGGAAGTTTATGTATCCTTGATGATTATATTGTTGTCTTACTTTGGTGAGTCATAACAAGTAAATTATTTTTTAATAATCACTTAAAGTGGAAAGTGAATAGCAATAAGCTTTGGACTTGTGCACGTCTGAAGTGTTGGACTAGTATGAGTTGGAGTACATGGTGGTAGCTCATGGCTTTTCTTGGGACCGGATTGATCACCGTATCCTATTTTATTTAAAAAGTTCCTCGATATCGTTGGTCAGGGGAGTACGGAGTCGCGCCCGTACTTCGTCTTCTAAATTGAAGACTGGTTTGGTTTGGACAACTCTTTCCATTGCCTATTTAATCTAAGTTATAATTAATTTGAGTTGTAAAGTCGAGTTCTAGTTAAGTAGTATGTTATGTTATTGTATTATTATTTATCTTTGTTTAAATATTCATTAGTATCATATTAGGTTTTATATTTGTTTATTATGTAGTACTCAGCTTTGCTGATTACGTGCTTTTGTTGTGTATGTTGATCATGGCTATGCCTTATTGATCTTGTGATGACCCATTTTGGTGAGCAGTCTCTCGGGATCAATAGTGCATTGTCCATTTCAGGTTTGAAGATGATGCATCATGGGTTCGGGATTTCATGGAGAGCTTGTGTTGACTTTATTATTATTATAGTTGACTTTTAATTTATGGTTGAGTTTGACTTTATGTTGGTTTGACTTTAGTTTGGTTTTGGAGTCGACTTTTGGTTGACTAAGTTATTATTTTCAAAGTTATTTATTATTTTCCGTTGTAAATTTCTGAATAAGCCGATACGTTATCACACGGGCGATAATGCTTTGATAATTATCTAAGTTTTATATTAAAAAGGTATTTTGGAAAATAGAGAATTGTCGGGGTGTTACAATAAACTTGTGTGTTGAACAAACCAATGGCAAAAACGAAAAACTCCATCATAGCAGCAGTAAGCTTCGAAATCTAAGCTTTAATTGTATGAATTAGTCGATTCAATCGTATACGAAAGACCAAGCCTAATGTTTGGGGATTAAATTGAACACAGTCGTATTATATAATGCTTTGATTCGATGAACTCGTTTTCTCTTTCTCTCTCTATATTGCTGGAATTTGGGGATCCAAATGTTTGATGATGAAAGTTGACAGAGAAAAAGGAGAAAGATGAAGGTTGAGGCAGAAGGTGGGGAAAAATATCAAGACTTAAAGTCACTCATATAATACTCAAAGTTACTCTTGTAATACTCAAAGTTACCTCTGTTGATCTTTCAAGCGAAAACTTGTTTCACAAAGAAATTTAATTTGTTGATCAACTTTAGTATTATTTCTCTTTGTTATGATGTTTTTTTTCCTCTGTATACGTTCTTAATATAAGAAAAGTATTCTAACAAAATTTCCACAATATATAATATGTGTTTAAAAAACAAAAAGGTTAGATGTCTGTTTAGGCTAACCAATCGAATTGTCTCTTTTGTCTCATCTTGGATGTACCTAGTCACCTTAAAACCGAGTTACTTAGTCGAGTCAAAATTGAATTGTGTTAAAATCAGTTGGGAATTATAGACCTACTTCCATTTAGTCGAGTTAATGGCGGGTTATATTAGGTTATTCATTTTTGTATCCATTGCTGACGAAGTGACAATCTTTTTGGGTCTTCAATTATCTGGTACATGTCCTCTAGTCATGTGTAGTTTTGTAGGTATGGATCTCGAACTTTGAGTCAACCTGGGTGTCTGGTCGATTTAAGATCATGTCTAAACGATTTCAAGTGATCAATATCTAGGGCTCAAGTACGGATATGGTCGATTTTAGGTTGGGTACTTTGGACAATGTGTCAACTTTTGAAAGGTGATCTAAATTGGTGGTTAGGTGAGGAAAGTATTGAGGAAAGAAGGGGGATGGAGATTATGGTGGGAGGAGGAATTAATTAAATTAGAGATGTATATTAGTCAATTTTTCAATATAAAAGTGATATTTTATCGACTCTACCATATAAAGTAATGTAATATTTGAGGAAAATTCTATTCCAACCTATGGTGATAATTTTTTTTTATACCCACACAACATGATATAAAAATAACCGATGGCACATAGATAGCTTTGTCTGCAAGGGGTGACATCCGATTCCCTGTCAATCTATTAGAGAGGTGAATATAAATGGTGTTAACGACCTGCCAAACTATTGATTGTCATACATTATTGTATCTACTTTAGTTTTTTAGTAGATATAAACCTTGGCAAATTGGGATGAATATAGGATATCCCAAGTTATAAAAGGATGAAAATTAATCACAAGATCTCTTCGACACAGAGGCACTAATGAATTGAGCTGACCCTCATCACTCTCCAAGTAATTTACCTTAAGGTCAATCATTTTGAAGGTGTTACCAATAAAGATACGACAAGGATTTAAGCACAATATCATACTAATCAAATCTTATAATTCAAAAGTGACAAGGATACTCCACAGTCCACCCTTACATTTTCAACACAAAAAGACCCTGCTCTCCTTTCGTGCCACCCCCTCTGATTGATTAATCATCTATGATCTATAGACAGCCATTTGCAAAAAGCCAATCACAACGCCATATTTTGCTATTGCGGTGATTCTCTTCTTTGCTTTTCCAAACATTATATTCATAGATGTGTTTAAAACGGTGATTGTGCCACGTGTAGCGACAAGTTCACAGTCCAATGTTGATTGTACCACGTGTAGTGACAAGATCATGAACCAACGTAGAGTGCGCCAACTGTAGATGTAAGGTTACAACAATTCTTCAAACTGACGTACTCTTATCTCATCTTATGACACAGAAAAGAAACATTAAAATTTGAAAAGGAGGAATTAGATAGATTGCAATAACAGTTCTTAACAAATAGTAAGATAAAGATTTCATCACGCTTTATTAAGTGGATTGCAACCTGCCACTGGTTAAGCCGCTACTTTGGCTTTCTGTAGCGCAAGAAGCTGAGAACGTTTGTTTTCTTTTGTTTTTTCCATGTACGTACCAAAAATTTATGTTCCTCAAAATATCTTGCATCGTAAAAGAGACCTGGTCCTGTTTAGTACGGGACCAGAGTTTGACCATCAAACTGAACTATCCCTCAGCATCAAGTAAGTTGTTTCTGGTTGCCAAGGGCTCCTAACTCAACTTATATGTCGAGTTGATTTAGGTCATGTTTGGTAAATGGCTTTTTCATTGGCTTTTGGCTTTTGGCTTTTCAATTTGGTCAAATAGCCAAAAAAAGTGTTTGGTTATTGGCTTTTTGGTTGGCTGAAAAGTTGCTTTTAGCAAAAAAAAAAAATGCGTGGAGCAGCTTTTTGGATTGGCTTTTGACAGCTTATTGGCCACAAACTCTCTAATAAAAGCAATGTAAAACCACAATTAACTTTGCCAAACACTTTTACAAATAGCTGGCTTTAACCGCCAACTTAAAAAGCCAATACATACAACCAATGCTTCCAGCCAGTCAAACAAGCCAACTAAACCAGCCAAAAGGCAACAGCCAACAGCCGATTGCCAAACAACCCCTTAGTGCTGCCCTGTTTGGTGGGAGGAAAAGAAAACATTACATCTTGTTTATTTGTTTAGTGGTTATATGTCTAAGATGACAAGAATCACAATTCAAATATGAAGTAGATCGTAAATTTACAAAATAAGTGACAAGTATTTATGAAGAACCCATTAAAATAATTGGGATTTGTTTGGTAATATTAGTTGAAAAGAAGTGGAAACCGATAAGTTAGCTGAAATTGATAAAGTAGTAGCTGAAACTAATAATGTGCTGAAATTGATAAGGTAGCTAATTATCTTGATTCTTCGACAAAATTAGTTGATAAATTATTTTGGAAAAATTATTTGTTATCGAAATTTTAGAAACATTTTTCTAAAGTTTTAGTCACCTATGTTTTAACTCATCAATTTCAGTCATTTAACCATCTAAAATTTTATTTTAGGTGCTTCACAAACAATACTAATTTATTTTATCCCCTAAAATATTATTTTAGCAACTTATCATTTACGGTACCTAAAATGATTCTCCAACATAGTCATTGTATTATTAAGTTCCTCCAAAATAATTAATATAACTCTCTCACGAACTTGATGGTCAAGATTAACTATCACTTGATGATTTCTTCCACTTTATCATGATATATGTCAATCTCTGATTAGACCTAAACCCTTTTTTATAGTCTAAATAAGAAAACTCTATTATACTAGAATTATAATGCTTGACCTCAAAGATAATAATTCTATAAGATATCACATACCAAAAGCTTATCTAGTAAATAATGACAATCCTCAATAGATCAGAGAATTAAATAAGATAAAACAAATGAATAGACTAAACCTTGGGTCCTAGTATTCCACAAGAAACTCGACGATACTAACATATTGCCACTTCCATATGGGCCATCCCCCTGGACCACTGCAGCTACTGGTCCATCCTAAAGCAAATATACCCAATTCTTCTATTGTTTGTTTCGGCACGTAATCTATCACCATTTCCCCTGAACTCCATCTCGAACTGTCGTCGATTTATGTAATTTTGGTTTAGTACATAACACGTCAATATCTTAGCACTAGCTTTTGGCCCGAGCTTAGCTCGATATATACTCCCTCCGTCCCAATTTAATTGCTACATTTGCTTTATTACAAAGACCAAGGAAATGGTGGTGGCCCACTGTGCAGAGGCAATATGAAGGGGGTAATTACTTGGGGAAAAGTTGGATTAAAAGACATTTAAAAGTGAGCTGGTCCACACAAGTCAAGTTGGTGGAAATTGTAGAGGGAAGTTGGCAGACTAATTTCCCTCCAAAAAAAATCAGAACATCTTTTATTCAAACAGCAGTTACAACAGGGTCTAAATACAGAAGCAAGGGACGAATTTTTTCCCTCCAAAATTTCACAGCAGTTTATAATGAACATGGGTTAACATTTCACCCAAATAAAATTAAAACACCAAAACTTGAAATTCAAAGGGGAATTCAAATTTCCCCCTAAAAAATCTAAAAAAAATATAAACTGAAAGGGGACTATATATAGAGGGGTATAGTCAATTGCCCCCAAAAAAATTCCAAGGAGTGTATCTTCATCTTTGAGAGGAGTTCTTCATCTTTCAGCATATCAGCACCAAGATCATCAAACAAATCAACCAAGCAGCAGCAATTTGGGGGGGGGGGGTTTGGGGTAGATTTACTCTCAGAAAAATCATCATTGAGTGATTTGTAGTGCCAATTTTATATTTTTTTTTTGCTTCACTTGAGAAAAGTGTCGAAGCATTCTCAGCTTAAACATATCTGGCATCCATAGCTTAGCTATGGCCCCCCTAGACAGTTCTACTGATAAAACCTCAACACCATCCACATCAGCTCAACTCATACCCCAAAATAAGCCAACAAATGACCTTAATGATCCACTGCCAGAAGCAGAACAAGAACCAGATCCATAACGAGAGGTCTTTGATCTCAACAGACCACCAACAGATGCATCTCCACAAGAACAAGATGACTTCTTCACTGAAATAGAACAAGTAAATGCAAATGAGGAGTTAGTTGCTGAATGGTTGGATGATGACTCAGATGTCCAAGTCACAGAATATGAGTGGACAGATAGTGAAACAGATGATGAACAACAACAACAACATTTAATGGGTTTTGGAGGTGAAAGGGGCATTAGGGTTTTGGAGGGAGTCATTAAAAGAGCGGTTGGATAGGGTTAAAGGGGGAGGGTGGGTATTAAATGAGGTTAGTTGGTGGATTGTTGGCTTAATTTAATGGGTAGATGGTTTAGGAGTGGGTCCTTTTTGCCATTTATAGTATATTTTGCAAATGTAGCAACTAAATTGGGACACACCTAAATGGCAAAATGTAGCAACTAAATTGGGACGGAGGGAGTATTATACTAATCATGAACTTTTTTTAAATGATTTTTGAATATTTGATTTAAATTTTAAAAATTTCACATAAAGCTTAACAAACAATATCTAGTTCATCAATTTGAGTAAATAATCTAAATTTTCCCTTCAACGAATAACGAAGATACCTTTTTTTGCATAGAAGTTTTTATTTCCCATAATAATTCCTCCATTTCTTAATAGATAGATGCTTCATATTGACTTTTTACATTATTTGTATATCAACTTTGACCATATCTAATTACCACTTTTATAATGATAAATATCCTTATTTAAATTATTTTTGGATTAATCCCAATGTATATTTTCAATTTTTTTTTTATAATTTTCAATAATGTATAATTGAAGATATTGATGGTCAAAGGTGTAAAATCGACAAGTGTTTCCAATCAATATGATGCATGTATTAAGAAAGGATTTCACAAATAATTTTGACGGGAAATTTTTTCAAGGAGACACATTAAATAATGTGTAGTATTTTGTTTTTGCTTTATTATATATACTGTAATGGATGTGCTCGTGGAAACACATTAAATGAATCAAAAGATCTAAAAGAATAATGAAAACCTTAATAAAAATGTTAGAGATAAAAAAGCTTGCCTATCTCTTCATAGTTACACATAATTATAAGACTTTATTACTTTTTACTTCGAAATATTTAACATTTAAATTGTAGTAGATTGGAGGTTAAACTCTCACATTTCATTTCAAAGGTCATGTGTTCGATTCCTAATAGCTAAATATTGTTAATATTTTAAAATGAGATCATAAACATGTGTATTAGAAGTTTGAGAAGTGTGCCATGTTACATTGTTCCTTTGATATGATCGCCTTTTAATATATTTGTATAAATATTGATAACATCTCATGCAAATTAGAGAATATCATTAATTTGTAGGGATGAGCCTGATAAGAGCTGGGCTGAACATAATTATCATGTTCGACTGACCAAATATAGCAAAGTTTTGATCATTGGGATGACAAGCCTGAAATGTCATTTACATTTTTTCAAAACTCTACAGAGTTTAATATCTATACTAATATTTTAAAAGATGTTCCTAAACAAGAAATTGTACCACGTGCCACTTTACCTTAGAGTTTTACTTTATGTACTCCACATATAATAAAAAAAATTAGAAAACACATGCTATAAGATTTGATCTCATGACTTCAAACTTATATACCACTAAACCAAATAATATTTGGTGTTATAATGTTAAAGTAAAATATTAATAAATAAAAATTATAATTACACAGAGCATCGCGCAGGCCTAAAAACTAGTTGACAAATACTTATTGATCAAAGTGGAAAAAAAATGGTCGGCTTGAATAACCTTGAATTTACGGCAATTTATGATAAGAAAACATGAAGCATGAAAGTACAAATTACAAAACGATAGAAAGTTTAGTCTGTAATGGTAGATTAGCCTAAATTTCATGTCCAACTAGCCAAATAGATTGCCATCATAATTTTTAAATTTGGGTTATCTTTCCATACAGTTTTTATATTTATTTTATTTATCAAGAATTCGTAATTAACTTTTTTTGTGCAATAAATAGAAGCGAAATTTGTCAGAACAAACCTTTAATATGTTGCGTTTTTTTAGAGAAATAACCTTTTAAAATTTTTCTAACAATTTAATAACTTAAAAATAATTCATGCCATGATCCTCCTTTGATTAACTATGGTCCAACCTAGTTGGTTTGTAGTTGTTTAAGGATGGTTTAGGATGTAACTGGATTATGAGCAATAAAATTACTTACTTATAAAAAAATTCATATCTTAATACTTGCAATATACACAAATGACATATGAATAAAGAATGAGGAAAGAGAGAGTGTAACATAATGCTTCATGTGATTGATAATAAAATTAAGCTTTGCTTTGTATAAGAGCTTACCCAAATTAAAAGTAATGTAAAAGAAACTGAGGTCAGTTGCTTCACCTCCACTTCCCTTTCCAAATCTCCTTATATAGTTTCATTTTTCTTGTTCGTTTAGGCTGGAAATAGTACAAATTCTCCATGAATTAGAATTAGAATAACTATGGCCCCTTTTTTCTAGTTTCATTGTTAATTTGTTCTTTCAATGTTTGACTTCTTGATCATAATTAATTGGGAGGGTGATCTGGATTCAAAGTATATGGTTTAAGTTTTATAATCAATTGTTCAAAAACTATTATAATACATAATCAAATTGAGCTCTGCCTATAGCTAATCACTTCTGCCTTCCCAAAGTGAGAAAGATGGTGGGCAATGGATGTAGTACAAAATTCTTGACTGATTTGTGGATTGGATCTTCTCCTCTAAAAATTCTTTTTCCTAGACTCTACTCCATTGTTGTTAACCCCTTTGCTACTGTCGCTTCATTAGGAGTTTGGGATGGGCATATATGGTGCTGGACGTTCTCGTGGAGGCATGAGTTAAGACCTAGAGATATTGAAGAAAAGCAGTCACTTTTGCAACTCCTATCAATTGTTTTAATTGATGTATCTTGTGATGATCATATCATGATTTGGACTCCCCATAAATCTGGAATTTTTTTTTTGTCAAATCAGCAACATTTGAACTTGCAAAGTGCTCGTCTACTGCTGCTCATGATGTGATTAAAGGGATTTGGAAAGGATTAGTCCCTCATAGAGTAGAAATCTTTGTTTGGCTCGCAATTTTAGGCAAAATCAACACTAAGGCAAAACTTGCTCGCATTGGTGTTATTCCTCTCTCCGATGCATGCTGTGTGTTTTTGTGGCAATCATTTGGAAACAAGTGATCATCTCTTATTATCATGCTCATTTTTGTGGCAACTGTGCAATTGGTGGTTAAGGTTATGGAGCATTCAATGGGCAATTCCTTCATCTCTCAACGAGACTTTCAATCAATGGCATGACAAGGGAAGAGGTGACTTCTTCAAGAAAATCTGGTATGTTGTCTTTTTCATTATTATATGGACCCTATGGAGGGAAAGAAATGAGAGAGTATTCAACAACAAATCTTCCCCTCTATCAGAGTTGCAAGACTTAGTTCTTCTTAGACTAAGTTGGTGGATTCAAGGTTGGAATGTCAAATTCCCCTACTCTTCTTCAGAGATTTCTCGCAACCCTTCTTGTCTACTATGGAATGCTTCAAAACCATCATCAAGTAAGGACGCTAGCAACACATCTTTGTCTATCTGGACTCCTCCGGATGTGGGGAATTTAAAGTGGAACGTGAATGCTTCCTTTGATCCATCTCTCCATCATGAAGCTGTTAGTGGAGTTTTGAGGAACGATGCTGGAATTTTCCTCTGCAATTTCTCCAGCCCTATCCCAGCCATGGAAATAAACTCTGCTGAAATCTATGCTATATATAGAGCCATCAAAATCTCCATGGCCAGTCCTAGAATCAAGAACCATTCCCTCACCATCGAATCAGACTCAGTCCTCACGTAACACAGTTCAATGGTGCTCTTAAGATGTAGGTGGGCTTTGGAATCTTGGTTTTATTCTGAATTTACTTAAAGCAGCCAGAAAGGATTGGCTTGAACTCAAGATCGTGCATAAAAAAAGAAGCTCTAATTATGTGGCTGATGCGCTTGCTAAGCAAGGCCTCCATAGGGAATAGGGATGATGAGTTTTTGGCTTGGTGTTGACCTCTCATGTATTGTATCATGCCAGTTAGTCTGCTGAGCTTCTGATCTTTGTAATGTTTAGCTTTCTTTGGCTGATTTAATAAAATTCCAATCCTAAACTATAACAAAAATACATAATCAAATTGCGAAGGCCTACACTTATAAAAAAACGAAGACATGGATGTACATTGCTCGCATGACATGCACTTGAAGGGACGAAGTTTAAGTTGCAGTTGAGTATGCTTAAATATAGTAATAATTTTAATTGTGAAAATTGTGCTATTTTTCGAATCTATATTTTACAGATTTTGATTATCGTTGTAGATGTCGTATGGCCTATTATGAATGATATTCTTCTTCCTATAAAAGAAAAAAATAGAGGTAATATAATATGTTATTATGAATGATATTATTCTTCCATTAGTTAATTTATCTTTAAAAATTACTATCATGATATTATATTCATAAAATTTTTCATCCATATCATATACGTCTGTATATACTCATTATATTTTTCATAAAGAATGTCTTAGCTTGTTTTGTACATTTTCGTAATTGGCAGCCATGCCCCAAATAAAAGTACTCATATTTTCCTTTATTTTTTTTATCTCTATCTTATTTTTGATCCATCTTCTATGTTTTTATGTGGCGCTATTTGCCGCTTGTATTTTACTAACACCGCCCATAATTTTTTGTAATGTATTTTTTTCTCATTCTTCTAACCACCATGACCACCACTACTGCCACCACCTCCCTCGACTCCTTCTTCTAACCACCATGATCACCGCTACCGCCGCCACCTTCCTCGTCTCCTTCCTCCTCCATTCCTCCTCCCTTCTTCTTCCTCCTCCACTACCCGTCGCCGCCCGTCCCGTCCCCGTCACCGGCGCTCCACTACCACTACCACATCGTTCCACCTCTCCTCCTCCCAGCCAGATCCCAGACCCCTCAGACCACTTGCTTTTCTCCCACGCACAGTCGCACCTCCTAATTTTCCTTTCCTCCTCCTTCTCCCAGCCGGAGCCCAGACCTCGTCACACCTCCTTCTTTTCTTCTCCTTTCTCTTCTTCTTCTTCCTCACAATTTCGTCCCAAAATCATTTCACTATTCACATGGAATCGAACCAATATTTCAGTAGAGGAACTCCATCTATTTTGGTCCCAGTGTCCCACCATGGTGGTATAGAAAAAATGGTCGGTTCAACCATGGTCGAATAAAAAAAATCGGGAAATTTTATTTTTGAAATAAAATAACTAAAAAAATTACATAATACGTATAAAAATATGACAGTTTAAGTAAAGTACGAGCGCTAAATAGAATCACCATTTAAAAAAAGCGAAAAGGTATGATCCCCCACCCTCACTATATATGCAGCTCTCTCCTAAAATATTATACAAAAGCAAATGTATAAGTAAACAGTGACTATAAAAGTAGTTGAAACTCTACCTCAAATATCATGTGTCAAAATGTAGGGAGTAGGAGACAACAAATCGGATAAATGTAACAATCTCCTAAGTTAATTATACGTGGATGAGTTAGGTAATCCAACTAGATAGCTAGTCAGCAAGTATTGGGTTCACAACTAGACATTAAATAGCGCATGTAATCATAAATGAAAACGCCGAAAACTAAAGTTTGGGACCTTTCTCTATACCCACTTAGCAAATAATATGTGGATCTTAGTTTACGAAAATCTCTACACGATGGCTGCAAATACGATTCATCAGTCACTTAAAGGTTGATTTCATAGTCAAACTTCTGTCTTGAATTCGATAATGACAGAAGCGCTTTGCAAACTTCATTATCGATGTTACTAGCAAGATTATATTTCCTAATACTTTGGTACTGCTCACTAGTCACTACTTACTACAATACTACTCACTACTCCGTTGTCCAAGTTCTTTACCGCGAATTCAGTTATCTTGAGATCTCATGTTGGCAAGATTTACTCCGAATGTTTTTGTGTTATTCTTTTGTAATTCTTCCTTTCACATTGATGCAATTGTGAATCTCTGATGTGCCAATAGAGTCTTAAATTAATCTACGATTGTACAATGAATGTGGTAAGCGAGCTTCTTGCTTTTGGTGGTAAGGGAAAATACAGTGATAATGATTCAATTGATGTGTTATTAATTATCATAGTGTAAATGGAAAGTAGACGTGGATATATTTGATCTAACCCAAAACCAATCCCTACTACTACATTTGGGTTTCGAACACTTAATTACGAAGAAAATTAATGAACAACAGAACGAACATAAAATCATCTAAAGTGGGTCCAACCCGACTCGATCTGCTTTGACTAGGTACTACATTTTAAAGCAAATGCAACACTACAATGCAACGGGTTACCATAATGCAACACTATGAAGCAACGACATATGCTAAAGCAACAGTGTATTGCAATGGTTTATACTAGTGGCATGCTAATTGCAACGGTTCATACTAGTGCAACGCCAATTGCAATGGGTATGTTAAACCGTTGCATTAGAGTGTTCAAATGCAACAACTTTTAAAACCTATTGCAACGTTTATCCAATATCCGTTGCAATAGCATATATGACATTATAATATTAAATTATTAGCTAAAGCAATGACACTTTATTTCACTAATAGGTGCGCTATATCTCTTGGTTTCCCTCTCTATTTTGCCAAAGGAAAAAAAAACCCCTAAAAAACTCCCTCTCTCTCTCTCACACAGCCTCATCATGATGATCAGTTCACGACTTCACGCACACAATTAACAACATTACCCTAAAAATTCCAAAACCCCAATATTCTTGTTCAATCAAGCGCGCAAAGAATTTTCTCGTCTGCTTATTGTTGTTGTTTAGCGGTCACATCGGGTTTCTATTACCAGCCTCATCTCGTTGGATTTTCTCGTCGGCTTTTCTTAACCGTCGCGTTGGATTGAGTAGCCTAACTTCTGTTACAAAAATAAAAATTGTTCATGATAAGACATTAATATATAATCTTATATTATTCTACTTGGTAAGGTTTGAAACTTGTGAATCATAGAAGAGAAAAGATATTTGCAACCTTAACATTCTTATAAGGGTTGAAAATAATTAGGAACTAAAGAGTAAAAATAATAAACAATTACTAAGCATGAATAATATCGATCAATACATGCTTTTGTCATAGATACCTAGACTGTTTATCATATTTTCAACCTACAATGATATATGCGTAGGACAAGTCTCACCATCTAGAAATGAAACAAATTTTAAGCCTAGCACCAATTCATAATAAATTGATTTGTCAATGGAAGTATACTAATTAATTAGGTTTTGTGTTAACTTTCGTGCGCATAAACTTATAATCGAATTTATTATATTACTTTGGCTTTTATACATTTTTTTCTCTATATGAAAAGACTTTCACGTGGATCTATTACACGGGAAGATTCTCAAATTTTACTTTGCTACCCATCAAGATTTAATTTTATGTCTTGATCTTGTTCAAAGTTTTACAAGGCATAGTCATTCATTTCAAACAATATAAATATACAAGGCATAGTAAAGTTCCTTCAAAAAACCCTACATCTGAAACAAATTAGCAATAAATGCATACTTTGTTGATTTACATTTCTAAAAAAACCCACAAAGTTAGACGATAACTAGGTAATATTCGAGCAATCAATTTCTATTTTATTGATGAGAAAATTCTTTATTCTAATTAAGATATTTAAAAATTGGTTAATGATAATCAGAATTACTAGGGATGGCAGTAGGGCGGGTCAAGTAAGATGGGGATTAAAATCGTACCCACAATGGGTGGTGGAGCGGGTGTAGATTTTATGCTATACCCGCCCCACCCCCGCCCGCCCCGCCCTATCCCCCGCCCGCCCCGCATATTTATTATTAACATTCTATTTATATACTTATATTATTAAAAAATTTATCTTGCAAAATATAAATATGTGGGTATGACGCGGATACAAAGCGGGTGTGAATACCCATGCGGGTGTGAATACCCATGCGGGTGGTGGGGTGAGGATGAAGTGAGTACGACGCGGGTACGAAGCGGGTGCGGTACCCATGCGGGTGGTGGGGGGAATGGGTTTAAATACGTACCTGTTGGGGCGCGGATGGATGTGGAATTTTCCCCCACAATGAATGGTGGGGCGGAGATGGGGATGGAAATTTTATGTAGGTACGGGTGTGGAGGTACCATCCTCCGCACCCGCCCCGCCCAATTACCATCCCTATGAATTACATTTGATGCAAGTTGCCCAATATTGATATGGCCGCCACGCAACCATAATTTAATGCCCCAGTCCCTCAATGTAGACAGTTGGAAAAGAATGCGGATCTTGAAGGTAAACACTAAATCGTTGCTTCCTATAGCTATGCTGCTAATAGAAACGACCACAACAAAGTACAAACCCAACAGAGAGCTTGGATAATAAGAATCAACTTTGGAAATTACACGACTAGGAGGTGGGAATTTTATGATCACTCATTTTTCTTATTTTACTTTCAAAAAGGTTTTACATGGCAAGAATTATAAATGAATGACAGCCATGAATCATTATGCGTTTTTAATTTGTTTAAGTGAAATGTCACTTATTGATTTGAAGTCATACGACATCTATAATAAAATTAAAAAACTAACAAATACATATCAAATTGAAATAAACATAATCCTAATATGACAAAACCACAATCGTTTATTGGATCTAACACTTCTGAAAACCATCGTTTTTCACATCGCTAAGCAACCTTCTATGAGGGAGCTATTGATCTGATGTCGTTTCGAAACTAGAATTGGATTTAATTCAACTGATTGTAATTGAAGAACTAATATCTGTTACAACCCTGTACAAATCCCGATGATAAAAACTCCCAAAACAAGGAGAGAGAAATTCTCACAAAGAGAGACTAACTTATTAAACATAAACACAGAAGGAAAAAAGGAAAAAAAAAATAGCAGAAAATGAAAGGAAACAGGCTAGGTATGAACATAAATGGCCATCCCTAGCCTGAGAAGATGTAGAAGGCTCGAGGAGGATGATGAGGGGTGGAGAGGAAAAAAGGGCTAGGTCACGGTATCTAGCTAGCCTAACATGCAATTATGTATTTTAATTGAATTAGTCTTATAATTACACATTCCATGCATGGGGTGCAATTTGTTACGTTATCATATATCATATAGAAAAACTAATTAAAAAATAGAGAATTGGTATAATGATAATTGTAGACACATAATCATGTATCCCCATTGAGCACCCAATACCATCATCCTAATTGGTCCGGTCCAAAGGAAGAGCAATGTGAAAAGCTAAGCCTAAAATCATTTACGAACATCAAGTCTATTTTTTTGTTTAAAACAAATTTGAGCCCTTTTTTAAGAGGCCAATTAATTATTCATCATAATTAATTTTATTTCCGACCCTGTTTTAAAAAAAAAGCCTAATTAATTGTATTTTCAATAAATATTAATCATTCTTGATAATTAATAGATGTTTCGAAAATCAAATTTTATTCCTAAATATAGCTGATTTCGGACTTCAAAAGATAAAATTTCATCAAAAATAAAAAAGAATCTTTAAGCGAATGAAAACGGCTCAGATCTGCGTTGCGTGAAGTGCACTAGGATGCGTCGACGCAACACGAAAATAGCTTACAAAAGCCAGGATTGCAAGAGTAATGTCATTCGTTCATATGAGTAACCTCATTTAATTATACGACGAACCCATTTAATCATACGAGTAACCTCGATTGTTAAATAAAGTAACACCATTTCTTCACATGAGTAACCTCATTAATTCATCGGTTATTTCACCAAATACCCCTGACAAATAAATTTATTCACCAAATACCCCCACTTTTTTTCGAATTCACCATATACCCCTGACTTTTAAAAAAATTCACCAGATGCCCTTATTGACTAACGGAGTTAACTCCGTTAGTCATTAACCCTAATTAATCCTAAAAAATCCTAATTAACCCTAAAAAAACCCTAATTAAACCTAACTAAACCCTAAGTAAACCTAAAAATCCTAACTCTCTCTCCCTAACCCAACCCCACCCCCCAACCCTAGAGCCACCAGCCCACCACCCAACCCCACCCCCCCCCCCCCCCCTCCCCCCAGGCGGCCACGCAGCCCCCCCCTCCCCTCCCCCCCCACCCGGCGCACCCCACACATACCCCCTCCCCGGCCCCCACCCCCTGACCCCACCACCCCCACCCCCACAACTCCAACCCCACCAACCCCTCCCCCTCCCCCTCTCTCCTCGCGCCACCCCCATCCCACCACCCCCCCCACCAACCCCCTCCCCCGCAGCCCCCACGTAGGGTCCCCCGCCCCGCCCCCGCACCTCGCCTCTCCCCGCAGCCCCACGCTCCCCCCCCCCCTCCCCTTCGTATCCCGCAAGATGTGTTCATGCAAGTTCTTGACCCCATTAAAATTAAACCCCAAAAAACGAAGAATTAATCCGTAATATGTAAAGATTTAAACTTTAGATTAAAAGAAAAAACACCCACTTTGCACCATTAAATCTCATGCATACAAAAACCCAAAAACCCAAAAAAATATAATTAAAATTCAACATTTTATAGCATGTCAAAGTTAAAAAATAGAAGAATTGATGAAATTAATCTACTATACCGTCTAAATCGGAGTTATTACTCTTTCTTGTGCCATTCAAGTAGAGTCAAAGTTGAGCAATCATCTTCTCCCAAAATCAAGATTATATTTTTATGAGATTGGAGTAAATGCGGGTCGTGATTTGAAGAACAACAACTTAAATAAAGATCCAATATAGTTTATGATGAACAAAAAAGATGAAATTTTGGAGAGAGAAATCAAAGATGAAAGAAGTAACGAAGAAAGAGGGATAGGGAGCGATTTTGCGTGGGATTCGAAGGGGAGGGGGAGTGGGGAGGGGCCGCGGGATACGAAGGGGAGGGGGAGGGGGAGCGTTTTGGCGGCGGGGACGGGGAGGGGGCCCTACGTGGGGCGTGGGGGAGGGGGGGGGGGGGGTTGGGGTTGGGGAGGGGGAGGCGGCTGGAGGTGGTGGGGGGGGATAGTGGGTCGGGGTTGGTTAGGAGAGAGAGTGTCTTAGGGTTTTAGGGTTAGTTAGAGTTTTAGGGTTTAATTAGGATTTAATTAGGGTTTTTTAGGTTAATTAGTTAATTAATTAACGGAGCACTAACGTCCGTTAGCCAAAAAGGGCATTTTTGGTATTTTTTGAAATGTTTGGGGTATGTGGTGAATTTTTTTCAAGGTCGGGGGTATTTGGTGAATAAATTTATTTGTCAGGGATATTTGGTGAAAAAACCGTTAATTCATTCATAAGAGTAACCTCATTTAATTATACGACAACCCTATTTAATCATACGAGTAACTCCAATTGTTTACAAAAGTAATCCCCATTTATCAATACGAGTAACCTTATCTATTCGTACGACTAACTCCAATCATTCACAAAAATAACCCCTATTTATCAAATACGAGTAACCTTATCTATTCATACGAGTAACTCCAATTGTTCACAAAATAGCCCCCATTTATCAATATGAATAACCTTATTTATTCATACGAGTAACCTCATTTATTCATAAGAGTAACCTCATTCATTTATACGATGATGCTATTTAATCAATTCACAACAGCAACCTCATTTATTAATATGAATAACCTCATTTCTTCATACAAGTAACCTCACTTAACCATACGACAACCCTCTTTAATCACATAAGTAACTAGGACTGTTAGTGGGTTGGGTTGGTGCGGTTTGGGATAAAACCAAACCAAATCGCAAATATGCAGTTTGACATTTTTCCAAATCAAACCGCACTGCACTTTTGCCAAAACCAACCCAAACCGCACCACGTGAAACGGTTTGGTGCTGTCCGGTTTGCGGATTAACCATTTTTCATCCGCGATATGAGTTTGTAACCATATTTTCTGTATTTGTGGATTGTTTAGCGCGATGTTGTTTAAAGATTTTTTCTATATCTATGGACTTTGGTAAAAAGGTTTGTAAACTTGTTGCTGGAAAATAGTTAAAGCTACATTGTTGGAAAAGTAACTCATAAATGACTAAAATATGTGGTACAAAATCGATGAAAACCTAATACATTGTTCTGCTAAAACTAGATAATCAAATACAAAAAGTCCAAATATTCAATGTAAATTAATTTTTTTATATATATAAATAGGTTTGCGGTTTATAGAGCGGTTTGGTCTTACGAAGATTCAAACCCAATAATAGGCTGTCGTACACCTGTCAAAAGTAATTCCTGCAAAACCTTCTAACAATATAGTAGGGTAAGTGGGGTCGAATCCACAGAGAGATAGTTGTTTTAATATAGCTTCCAAGGTATAAAGAAACTAAACAAGATCAAAAATTTAAGATTTAAGGTTCTAAACTAATAAAATATGAAAATCAAACTAAAAGGATCTAGGGTAACGGTTCACCATATTTATAATTCAAAATCAATCAAAATACCACTAATAGTTCAATTAATCATCAGATAACGTAATAAGAGAAGAGAGAGAAACCTAATATTAAGAAGAGGAGAAAACTAAAACTAGAACTAGAGAGAAAAAAGAAGAGGAGAAATCTAAAACTAGAACTAAAATAACGTAATAAGAGAAGAGAGAGAAAGCATATAATTTTTCCTAATCTAAATAGTATTAAGTAACCTAATAACACTAGGAAAGTAAGTTATAAGACAAGGAAAGTCGAAATATTCATTAATGGGAGGAATTAGTGATCCGCACATACAAAAATAGATTCCATCAAAAACAATCTGAACTTCCAAAAGGCATAACTTCTTGACTAAAAGTCTTCTCGGAGCGTGCCACCTATCGTTGGAAAGATCTTCAAGTCTAGTTTCCAAATGTGCTGGAATTATTCAATTCTTATAAGTACATAAGAAGTTATGGTCATAAGCGTAGACGTGACTCCTTTTCCACATCTCTTCTAATGATTTTCCGCTTTGTTTTCGCTCAAACTCGTATTATGTATACTCCAAACGATCCTTATGCAATGTACCTTCCTTCCAAATGCTCATAATCCTCAATTTTAGCTAACCATACTCCAAATGTGTATTCATTACCTGAAATTCATCAAAAATAAGAAAACATACAAAATAGGAATAGAATAGCAGAACTTAAGAATATAATGCAATAATGAAGCTAAATATGAACATAAATGCTCTAAAATGCAACCTAAATGCACCTAAAACTATATATAAATATGATACATCAAACTCCCCCAAGCTAAACCATTGCTTGTCCTCAAGCAATAAGACATAGACTTGGGATGGTAAGACAACCTACAATATAGGACTACAAAAGGGCCAAACACTCATATGAAAACACAAGAGATATAATCACTACACAAAACAAGTATCAAAACAATCTCAAACAAAGCCGCATAGCATGTCATGTATTGCAATCGACTCTCCAATCATGCGACAAACCATTTCCCCTAAGTTGGACTTAACAAAACCTACAGACCTCACTATAGTTATGTGCACTCAAATCGGTCATGTGTTTAAAGGATAAATAATGACACTCAACCTAAAATAAGTCGACTCATATGACGCATATACTCTTTAACTTTAACTTATTGACTCACTTTTTACTCAACAATATAATACATAATGATCAAGAGGACTTTTAGGGTTGTAATGGGGCTAAGGAAAAAGGTATGGAAAATAATTTGGGAATTGTGGTGGAAAAACCAAGAAGGGGGAACATAATATAACTGATCACATGACCAAGAAAGGTCACAAGAACTCCACGCAACAACCAATAATCTCCAAATATATAATCAACAATGCTTTTGCTCAAACAATTCAAGATAAACCCTTTCTTTCACTTTATTCACAATTTTTTCATTTGTTTTTTTATTTCATTTCACTTTTTTTTCTCATTTTGTATTTCTTTTTCACACTTTCAATTCAATTTCCAAGCTCACTAAACATACTTTTCCATCCATCTAAACCACAAATATAGCACTTTAATTCAATACAAACCGAACCAAAACACTCGCTCCCTCAAGCTAGGCTTAGGACAATAATCAAATGAGGTCAAGGGCTTGTAATATAGGTAAAGATCAAACACAGTATGAAAGGCTCAACGGGGCTAGAGGAAGGATGATATGAAAACAAGAATAACTCTGGAGCTAAGATCATGAAATGAAACGCCTCAATCATATCAAAATGTATGCACTATCAAATATCAAGGAGTGCCAAGTCAAAGTCAAGATCAACGCAACAACTGAGGAACTAATCACACATGAATGAACATAATTGATACAAATACGTCAGTTTATAGGCACAAAAGCTCACTTAGGTTAGCGTGTCTGCATAATAACGTTAAATCGAGCCACAGAGAGATCAATCAATCTTACCACAAGCAATCAATTGCGAAACAATCGTGCTATGAAGAATCATGAACAAGATAGTGACGCTTAGTAAATGTAGTAAAATATCAACAAAGTTCTCAAAAAGTGTCAGCAATAGTCCCATAGATGCAAATAAAACGAGATGAAGTCTAATATGAGAAGAATATATATGCAAATGCAACTAAGAAAGCAGTACATTTTTTTGGTTGCACGTAAATTAAACTCCCGCTCCTAGTGAGCGGTATAAACCGTGCAACATCCTACGAAAGCAATGAAATCTACACTAGCTAGAAAGCAATAAAGGATGGAATATTCCTCCCCCAAGCTAGAATATGCAGTGTCCTCACTGCACGAAACAAGATTAGAGAAGGAACCAAAACCAAACCCTAAGATCACCAAAACACCAAATTAAAGTCGCTTACCAAGAGCCACAACACACCACTGAAACTACACACAAACTCCGACAATCCAATAAACCAATAATTCAATCAATGTGTTCAAAAGATTCCCAACAAGATGGCATCAAAACAAAAATTCAAGCAAAAATTCGAAATAAACATCAACAACAGGTACAAGTGAAAATAGATGCTTACTACCCAATTAATTGGGGAGAAGAGTCAAATGTGCTAAAAAATCATGCCGTAATGTGTCTCGAAGGCGAACTTGGACCAATTTGGTACCTACATAACATAATCCTATAACAACCATTGATCAAAAGTTTAAAAAGGATAATTAGAAATAGGAGTTTAGTGGGAAAAATAAATTTAAAAAAAATTAAAAAAATAAAAAATAAAGAAAAAAATAAACCAGAAAAGAAAAGAAACGAGAAGGGAGAAGGGAGAGAAGGTTGGAGGGAAAAGGCGGCTGGGATGAGTCAGATTTGATGGTGATGCGGAGCAGCGTTAAGAAGCCGTAAGGGGCAAGGCTGATTGATGGTGGTGAAGCGCGGGTGCGGTGGACTGTATGGTGTCGGGCAGACGAGAAGAGGATAGCAGGGGTGGTTCGCAGGTGAAAGAAGGAGAAGAAGGGCGGTGTGGTGTTGGGTTATTATGCAGGGGGGTGAGGATGGTCTGTGCCGGTGCGGTGCAAGGGTGGTGACCGGCGCCGGTGTGGTTGGGCGGTGATGAGAGGAGAAGGAGTGAAGCAGTGAGGACGAAGGATGACTTAGCCAAAAATTTTGAATTTTCTACGTCGCTCGGTCAGGCAAAATTTCGCCATGTCAGGCCAAACACCTGCCCGGTTAGGCGAATTCGCTCGGTTGATCGGGCAAGAAACACTTAGCCAGTTTTTCTTGAAATTCTCCAAACTTCTCCAAAATTCGCTTGCGCGCCGGGTAAGGCTATTAAAAACTTCGACAAACATCTTTTTTTCCTTTTTAATCTCATTCCACCTACAATAAACACAAAAAAAACGCACCAAAGTGAGTAAAATCACTCAAAAAAAGATGAAACATATATAAAAACCAAAATAAAAAGTAAAGAAAAGAAGAGAGAGAATAAGGTAAAACTCGGGTTGCCTCCCGAGAAGCGCAAATTTAAGGTCTTGCATGACCGTTTAAGATTAGCACACCAAAGCAGAACAACTCAATGCTCTAAGAAGCTTATCATATGTTCCTGCAAACATCTCAGAGCATATTATATAAGAGTAAAAAGGAAAAATGAAAAAGGTTAGTTCGAAAAATTTATGGAAATTATGATAACTATAAAAAAAAATCAAAGGAGAAGTTATATTTACAAGAAAAAACGTTATTCTTTTTACATGACTCAAAAGGAAGAAAAGAAACTAAGTGTACATTAGTTACATGATCATAAGAGTCATTCAAAAGGGGTGAAAGAAGGAATGATGGAGGAAATAACATAGGAGAAGGAGGAATAAGGTCAACTGTTTAAGAAAATGGAACATGAGACTCAAAAACAGTAGGTGGTACCGATAAAGACTCATAAATCAGCTCACTCTCAACTAAACTTTCCTCTAAAGAGGAAATTCCAACCATGGTTTCTTCATCCAGCAAAACATCCATCACGTTGGTCTTTCTCTCAATCTTTTTATCATCCCAATAGCTCTCATTTATTATCCACCCCTCATCATCATCATAAATAAACGGCTTGGAGCTAGAATTTTGAGCAGATTGACATTCATATTGGGAAGAGGGGTCAAAGCCATTTACTAAAGTCAGATAACACGAAGAAATATCATGAGAATAGACTGACAATTAGAACAATAAGGAGGTGGTGCCATGTAAGTTTGGGGTGAAAGAGCATATGAAGACATCTCCCACTCGTAAGTATCCCTAGCCAAACACACAATTAAATCCCAACAATAATCAGGTGATTGAAATAGAAATCCTCCATTAGACATAGATTCTACCACCATCCTAGTCTCTTCATTTAACCCCTCATAAATAACTAGGCACATATCCCATAGTTCAATTCCAAGATTAGGACCAACAAAATCTCCAAGCCTATGATAGTATTTCCAAAACAGTTCATTCTCATATTGAGGAAAAGAAAAAACTGATCGGAATAAAAATTGCTCGAAATAAAAATTGCTCGGGAGGAAAAGAAAAAATCTCCATGCCTAGAACTAAAATAACGTAATGAGAGAAAAGAGCAAGCATATAATCTTTCCTAATCTAAAAAATATTAAGTAACCTAATAACACTAGGAAAGTAAGTTACAAGATAAGGAAAGTCGAAATATTCATTAAACGGGCGGAATTAGTGACCCGCACGTAGGAAAACAGATTCCAGCAAAAACAGTTTGAACTTCTAAAAGGCATAATTTCTTGACTAGAAGTTTCCTTGGAGCGTGCCACCTATCGTTGGAAAGCTCTTCAAGTATTGTTTCCAAATCTGCTGGAATTATTCAATTCTCGAAAGTACATCATAAGTTATGGTCATAAGAGTAGACGTGACTCCTTTTACACATTTCTTCTAATTATTTTTCGCTTTGTTTTCGCTCAAACTCGTACTATGTATACTCCAAATGATCCTTATGCAATGTACCTTCCTTGCAAATGCTCCTAATACTCAATTTTAGCTAACCATACTCCAAATATGTATTCATTACCTAAAAGTCATCAAAAACAAGTAAACATACCAAATAGGAGTAGAATAGCAGAACTTAAGAATATAATGCAATAATGAACCTAAATATGAAACTAAATGCTCTAAAATGCAACCTAAATGCACTTAAAAACTATATAAAAGTATGATACATCACCCAACCCAAACCGCAAATCGCAGTTTGCTTGAAATCACAAACCAACCCACAATTTTGAAACCGCAAACCAACCCAAACCGCAAAAAAACGGTTTGGGTTGCGATTTGGTGAGGTCAGACCATACTCTGAGCAACCATACGAGTAACCCCAATTGTTCACAAAAGTAACCCCATTTCTTCATACGGTTAACTTCACTTAACCATACGACGACCCTATTGAATCATACGAGTAAACCCAATTGTTCATAAAAATAACCCCATTTTTTTCATACGAGTAACCTCACTTAATTATACGACAACCCTATTTAATCATATGAGTGACTCCCAATAATTCACAAAAGTAACTCCATTTCTTCATACATGCTCAGTTAATTATATGATAACCTTATTTAATCATATGAGTAACCCCAATTGTCACCAAAGTAACCTCATTTATTCATACGAGCAACCTCATTTAATCATACGACGACCCTATTTAATCATACGAGTAACCCCAATTGTTCACAAATGTAACCCCGTTTCTTCATACGAGTAACTTTATTCGTTCATAAGAGTAAACTGATTAGTATTGATTTTTGTTATAAAAGTAACCACATTTGTTTATAGGAGTAACACCCTTATATTGTTAAGAGTAACCACTTATTCATACAAGTAACTTCATTTGCTCATAAGAGTAACTCCAGTTATTCATGGAGTTACTCTTATGGGTTTGTGCAAAAGGGTCAATTTCAAAAGGTCATATCTCACAGTACACTTAATATCTTTGGAAATTAAACTTCAAGTTCAAGACGAAAATTTGGCTCGATATCTTTCCAACACCTGGTCAAAAGCTCGATTCCGATGAGAAACGAGTTAAATGTGACCTTTTGAAAATGAGCTGACGGGTTGACAGGGGCGCATGCGCGGCCTCACCTATATTTATAGGTGTGGTAGGCCGTATGCAAGACTCTTTGATTACCTATATATTTAATTTTGTAAACTGAAAACAAACCATGATTTTAAAGTGACACTAGATAAAATCATCATATAGATGGAAAAATTCCTCAAAGAAGAAAGAAAACTATTTAAGAAAAACTAAAAACTAATAAAACTTAAAATTAAGGCGACAGCAAAGAAACTAACAAAATTTGGGCTTTCATCTAGTAGAACCAATAGGCTATAATTTGAGTGGAGGCTAGAATTTGAAGGAGAGACTGAAAATAGTATTATGCAATGACAAAGGGAAAGTCAAAACGACGCAAGTTCTAACTGTAAAGATAAAAAGGAGTATTTCGAACTTTCTAGTAGCAACCAAAGCTCTCGCGGCCCAAGAACCAGCTTTCTATAGATAGCAATCTAAGACTGTCATGCAAATATAGCCGAGGAGAAGAGACAAAAAGATTCATAATTAGCGATTCCTGACCACTAACATCGCCTGAAGATATCCAATCAATTTAGATTTTATCTAATAAATTCTCGACAGTTGTTGTGGTGCCATGGTATCGCAATAATGCATTCTATATTTCCTTTTCAGGGAAAACCTTTTTTCCCATATCGATAACCCACGTCTAATTATAATATTTAGGATTTTTTTGTCTATAACTATCTTATTTATGCTCTTTTTTGCAAAAAAATACCTTATTTATAAATTTTTGTACAAAACTACCTTAGTTACGTTATAGAAGAGGAGAATAAAATAAGAAAAATAACAAGTCACATGACCTGCACATGGGTTTTACTCACCGGAAAACTACAATCAAACATCGGGAAATGTTTTTAGGCAGTGGACAACAAACAATATCGTAATAAAGGTAGTTTTGTACAAAATTTTGTAAATAAGGTAGTTTCGCAAAAAAAGTGTAGAAGGTAGTTATGAACAAAAATCCTAATATTTAACTAGCAATCTATGCACGCGATGCGTGCTTTAATTATTTTGTTATTGCAATAGATTTTTTTTTGTTATTCTTTTCGTAGTAAACCCGTTAATTTTGTTCAGGTAATTATATTGTTTATAGCATTTTAGAAACTTCTATTGGTTTTTATTGTGCTATCTTATAAGTACTACGTAAATAACTTGAATCAACCAATCGTATATAATGTATAAACACTTTTTATAAATATGTTACTAATTAACCTTTTGTAGTTTCTAAGGATATAGTTGGAGTCGAAACTATTTGATGATTCGATGATTTAATAGATTAAAGAGTCTTATTTTATTAATAAAGAATATATATTTCTAAATACGTTATAAATCATTCATCATGTTTTTGTATAAAATATTACCGATAATATACTTTGATAACACACTTCGAATTTTATTTTACTAGCTTTCTATGCACACGATGCGTGCGACAAATTTTTTTTTCTGGTCGAACTTCCGTATTCTCAAACAACTAACTTTATATGAGTGCGATACATGCGTCGAAAACTTTTTATAATAGTGTAAGTTGACAAATGTTTTTCAATATGATAAACAAAGTATGCACTTACAATTAATATATCATTTAAAAAATGGACATACGAACATCAGGTATTTTAATTTGTTAAGTTTGAATTTTATTTTATTTATTTGTTTTTCGATTTTATTACTTTTTTATTTCTTCGTTTTTATTGCTAATTCAAGTTTATTACAAATATTTTAATCAATTTATGTTTGTTAGATATCTTCTACATTTGTGGGCAAATCCCTATTAGTTTTGACTTTTTGAATTGGTTTGTAGAAAAAATTGTTTTGCCTCACATTATCAACCCTGTGCAAAGTGCATTTGTGGAGAATAGAGTTATTATGCACAATATTTTTGTGTGTTAAGATTTAATGAAACATTATATGAGGAAGAATATGCCTGCTAGATGAACAATAAAGGTTGATCTTAGAAAAGCTTATGATTCTCTGAATTGGGATTTCATTAGAGAGTTGTTGATTGCTATGAATTTTTCCTAGAAGTTTGTTCATTGGGTGATGATGTGTATCACTACTCCCTGCTGGTTCTCTTTGAGCTTTAATGGGGTCATGTGTGGTTTTTTTAAAGGGAAACAAGGGTTGAGGCAAGGTGACCCAATTTCCCCTTGAATTTTTGTGGTGGCTATGGAATATCTGTCCAAATCACTTATGAAGATGAGTAAGAAGCAAGGATTTGAGTTTCATTACAGGTGTGCTCCTATGCAAATCACCCATTTAGTCTTTGCAGATGATTTGATGATGTTTTGCAAAGGAAATGCAAACTCAGTGATGATGCTAGTTAGAGCCCTGAAAGCTTTTCATAATGTGTCTGGTCTTTCTGCAAATAATGAGAAGACAATGGTTTATTTTGGAAATGTGCATACTGAACTTCAGGATAAAATTGTGCAGATCTCAGGTTTCCAGAAGGGTTCCTTTCCTTTTAAGTACTTAGGGATTCCAATTACTTCTAAAAGAATTTCTAAAGCTGACTGTGATATTTTGGTGGATAGAATGATGAAAAGAATCTTATGTTGGAGCTCAAGACACCTCTCTTATGCAGCTAGAGTGCTTTTAGTGAATTCTGTTCTCTTGAGCTTACACACTTATTGGGCTCAGATTTTCTTGATTCCTAAGGGTGTAATGCAGAAGATTACTCAAGTGTGTAGGGCTTTTCTGTGGGAAGGAAAAATTGTTCTTAACAAAACTCCTCCTGTGGCTTGGGTTGATCTATGCAAGCCTAAGAAAAATGGTGGCCTGGGGTGTTAGGGATTGTCTGGTGTGGAATTTAGCTGCAATGGGAAAGTACGTTTAGCAGGTTTCTCAGAAAGTTGATTTGTTGTGGATAAAGTGGATTCACTGTGTTAATGTTAAAGAGCAAGCATGGTGGGAGTATAATGCTCCTGCCACAGCTAGTTGGGGCTGGAAAATCATATGCAAGGTTAAAGACAAATTTAAACTAGCTTATACTCAAAACAAGTGGCTTGGAGGGGATTGTGAGTATACTATTAAAGCTGGCTATGAGTGGCTAGTAGGTGATTTAATCAGAGTTAACTGGCATTTTTGGGTGTGGAATTCCTTTAATATTCCGAAGCATTCATTAATTGGTTGGCTCACTGCCTTGGGTAAGCTGAAAAAACAAGAGAGAAGTTGGCTGCTGCTGGCATTTGCAATAATCAGGACTGCCTTCTGTGTGATCAGGGATGTGATGCATGTACTCACCTTTTCTTCAGATGTCATTATAGCAGAGAGGTATGTAGTAAGTTGTTGGAGTGGCTGGGGCTTAAAATTGCTAGCCAAGAGAGTTTATATGTGGGATGGAAAAATGGGGAAGGAAGCATAAAAGCATGAATCAGAGGAAATTTTGTTATGCTCGCTTCCTGCTGTTGTTTACTATATCTGGTATGCTTAGAAATTCTCTTTGTGGAATGAAGCTGTGATTCACCCAGATAAAATTATTAGGATGGTGAAATATGATGTTAGTTCTAGAGTTAAGTCTTTAGTTACTGATAAATGGCCTGATTCTGATAAGGCCTGGCTCCTGTCTATGAGTGACAGAATGTAATTTGGTTTGTGGTTTTTGTTTGGTTGTTGTTCCCTGGTGTCTGTAGTTTTGTTTTGAGTTGTTTTGTTGGTGCTGTGTCTTGTTGCTTGTTGGCTGTTACCTTGTAATTCTGGTGGTGCTTAGTGATTTTGGTAATAAATTCTTACTTTTTACCAAAAATAAATAAATATTAAGGGGTATATTTTAAGTTTTAAAAAACCATGAGGGCTTTTGAGTAATTTAATAGGGGGGACACCATAGCCTCCCCCTTCCCTTATATAATAAAGATTCAATGTATAATCCTTTGTACAATATGTTTTTGAATGCGTTGTTTTAAATTTATGGTATATTTCCTTTAAAAATATTTTGACAAATTTACATTGATATGATTGTGTTGAATTTGAATTGTTTAGGATGTTATTTGGGAACTTCCTTTATTTAAATTATTTTGTCAAATTTACATTGATTTGCATTGATTGTGAAGATTTTTTTGATTATTTCTCTAGTGTGGCTAGAAATGTAATTTTATAGGGGGAACATCGTTGCTCCTCCCTTCTCTTATAGTATAGAGATGAGTATTGACGTTATAGAACTGAGATCCAACTTATAAACAATGTATAATGTTTTTTCTCTTCTTAGTGAACAATGTATAGTTGTTAAATTAATATTTTCAAAAGAAAATATATAAATGAGATTGTCAATTACACGTGGGAAATGTATCTATGCATTAGGGCATAAGTTACAAATTTAATTCTAATCTACTCCCTCTGTCCCAAATTACTATTGACACTTATCAGGGCACGTAGCTTTAGATGATAAGTTGTTGTTTGATTATCAATTGTTATTTTACTGAAAAAGTTGATGTGATAGGAGTTAGTACGTAGGTAGTAAAAGTAGTATTATTTTATTTGGTGGAGTGAGAGTGTGGGCCAATGGTTAGAGTTGGTAGGTAGTATGAGTGATATTATTTTATTTGGAGGATTGAGAAAGTGGGCCAATGGTTAAAAGGTAGAATAATTCAAATTATGGGTGGTCTAATCCATTGTAATCTCAATTATGAATTATTCTAGAATAATTCTAACTATGAGAGTTACCCTCCTAAAATGATCTCAAGCGTCCATTAAAATATTTTATTAGTTGTCTTTATATTATTATTTTTCAGTTTTCTCGCTCCTCTCTTGTGTCCCCTCCCTCTATCTACCCAAGTAGACTTTGGCGCATCAATTTTTTTACCTTTTAAGTCAACTCCGATCCAATAGTTGGGATTTTTATGGAATAATTCATAGTTGGGATTATTATGAAATAATCAACCATACTTCGAATTATTCTTGTGAATTTTTCCTATTATATTTTTCTGACATATCAAAAAACGACAAATACAATGGATACAGGGCGTGCGATAATGCATGCATATATCTAAATTTATAAAGCATTATCGATTTATGTAAAATTGTGTCATAAATTCTTAAACTAAAATTTTCTTTATTTTAAAACTAATGCAACTCATGTTTGGGGTCTCCAATGCATACTTAGACCATTGATATATTTATAATATTACAGTAAAATTATGAATATTAATTATCTTAAAATTGCACAAAATTATAATGTCTTTAACAAGATTAGACAAGTTTTTCCTACATTATTTCGAGAATTTGTGGTCATAATTGGTAAAGCTTGACTTTAATATGTAAATGTTGCATTTAATTTTGTATTGGATAAAGTATCATATTAGAAAATGTATTTAATGAAAATTTTAAAGCATTACAGTTGCATATATGTTTTTTGAAAAGAGCATACTAAATGCTGACGTGTCATTTTCTATATATATATTGATTTGATTTTTTATGACATGAAAAGCCACGGTGTACATCATAGTATCATCAATCAAAAAATAGCCCTAAGTGAGGTTAAATTGTCAAAACCATCCTTAACTAAAATAGCCAAATAAATGAAAACTAACCTTAAATGAGTAATTATATTCTCCATGTCATCCCCTCAAAAAAAAAAAATATTCTCCATGTCACCCGTAAACTCTGATTACTAAATTAACTTTTAAAACCCCCAAATTTACACAAACGGGCTTACCAACTTGCAAATTCATGAAAATGCTGAACTAAAAACTTATTGAACCGGACCCAACATTTAGATACACTTGGGAGTATGATGTCTTATATGCTTGTAAAGAATTAAATTTTATCTCCCATCTGTTATTAATGCTTATTGACTTAAAACATTTTATATTAGTTATTATTTTATTTTTGAATTATTTGTTTAGTTCTAATATTTTCTTGACCGAAAACAAAACCAATTATAGCCGAACTTGCCTCGATCGCATAGATTTGCAACCGACCTGACCCGAACCCTACCTAAAATACGCAGACCCAAACAAACCCGACTCAAAGTAACATGTCCCATACTCGACCCGAATGACCCAGCTTGCCTTATTATTCGATTTTTAATTTCAAAGAAATGAAATTTATGTTAACAAAGTCATACCCTTTATCAAGAATATACTTTCTCCATTTCTTAATAGATGCATTATATTGACATTTTACACTATTTAGATAACAACTTGACCATTTCTAATTACTAATCCATAAAGATAAATGTCATAATTTTAGTTGTTGACGGGCTAATCTTAATGTATATTTTAAAATATTTTTTTTATAGTTTTTAACATAGAATCAAAGATATTGATGGTCAAAGATATGCATCGGCAAGTTTGCACAGTCAATATGATGCATCTATTAAAAAATACAGGAAGTAATATTCTATGTATAAAAACTTGGGTAATACTCGAGAGAAAACTAATGCATATTAAAAGGGGAACTCTGTGGGAACATAAAGTATATCAACTCAGCATGCCATGTCATAATTTGAAAATTTTCATTTACAGATACAAAGTTTTTTAGAGAGATAATATACATGTAAATTTCAAAATTAAAAATATTGAAAATAGTTAAGTTGAGTAAATTGATGATAATTGCTTTTTTTTTTATGGTAATTGATGATAGCTTTTTAACATAAACTTCAAAATTTTGAATATTTTGTAACATTACAATTAGTTTGAAAAATACCTTAGAATGAGATACATTTATGATATATTTAAACTTTATAAGTACTTGATTCATTCATTAATGCTCATGTAAATGCTAAAGCTAATATAATTAATCAATTAATGTACAATTTTTTTGATTAATATTTAATAAAAAAAGGTTAATATGGGTAGAATTGGTTTTATTTTTGAAGGAAAGCCCACAATATCATTTAAAGAACTATCCAACCAATGAGTCAATATAAGAAGGAACATTCACTAATCAAACATTTATACCTAAGACCCAAGGCAAGCATTGAGCTAGCTCGTGAGCGACTCTACTGCCATTCCTACGAACAAAGCTCCAAGACTCAGAATCTAACATACTACTAGCATGAACAATGTCATCAAGAATGAGATGGAAGCTACTCCCGACTTGCACTTTTGAAGAAATAGCGTTAACCAGGTGAAGACAATCATTTTCCACAACCACGTTTTGAAAACTGGACTCCACAGCCAATTGAATACCAAACAACATAGCCTTTGCCCAGCAATTAACGGCTCCCAGTAGTCCTCCACCTTCCACGCTGCAACCAACAACACCTTGTCATCCATGCCCCTAATCAACTGTTCCAGCAGACGCACCCAACCCTTCCACACACCCCATCAACATTGAGCTTAATGGAGCCCTCTCCATGATGTCCAGCGTCGACCTTCTCCATGAAGCTCTGCCATGAGTTTATGCACGAAGGCCTTCGTTTGATGGGGATCACAGATAGGGATGGCAATTGGGCAGAGCGGGGGGGGGGCGGGTGCGGAGGATGGTCCCTCCACACCCGCACTTGCATAAAATTTCAGTCCCCATCCCCGCCCAACCACCCATTGCGGGGGAAATTTCCAGACTTATCCCCACCCCAGCGGGTACGTGTTTACACCCATCCCCGCCCACACCCGCATGGGTACCCAAGCCCGCTTCATACCCACTTCATACCTGCAATTATCATCCCAATTGTCAAACAATATGACAGTACTACTTCATAGCATAATATAGTAAAAAAAAATATTTAATAAGTCACCACAATTAGACAGATTTTAGTCTTGAGTCTTCAACTCATCATGTTATGGGTGATGGTCTGATGGGTCAGAGCCCAAATTACAAATTTACATTGTGCAAAATAAGATAATTAATAATATAAGTATATAACATGAATTTTTATATTAAATATTCTAATATATAATTAATATGTTTTTAATTGATAAAAGGGTATGAGATGGTACAGAAGTGGGGTGGGCGCGGATGGAGCTGGTATAACATGAGATCCACACCCGCTCCACCACCCATTACGGGTACGATTTCATCCCCATCCCCGCCCCAGTTGGGCGGGATAGAACGGGATAGGGCGTGGGTCTCCTACTTGACCCGCCCCACTGACATCCCTAATCACAAACCTCCCCCTCGAACAACCACCTATTTCGTGCATTCCATATAGCCCAGCATATCGTCATCAAAAGCCTATGTTCCAGACGAGCGAGTTGCTTCGGAAACGATAGTGTCAAGTCTCCAATGATGCGATACGCCCCTGCCACTGTTTCGCCTACCCAACTAGAATCCCTGATAAGCCTTACAATAACATAGTCTCGCTAGCAATGCAACTCCCTTTTATCCTCCATCGCACAAAGGTTACATAATGGTTTCATACTTGACACACGCTTACTCAGCCGCCTTTGTGTCGGTAGAGCCCCATGACAAGCCATCCAGAAGAAAAGCTTAACACGGGGAAGGGTATTAGATAGCCGCCATATTTTACTCCATAAATTAGAGTGTATTGACGACGAAGCTGTGCTTACCATCCGACTCGCATCACATTGCCTCGTGGAGAAATAACCTTGCGCGATTGAGTACTAGGGATCCACGGACTTGACCATACCGATGTATCCAAACCCATCACCCACACGCCATTTAACCTCCCAATTCCGCCCAATCTAGGAATTCAAATAATCCAAATTATTAGCATAATAACGAGCTTTCAATATTTGAGTCACCAAACTATTAGGAGATTGCAAAAGCTTCAAGGCTTGTTTACCTAGAAGAGCTGTGTTAAAACACTTGAATTTGTGAAAGCCCAATCCCCTGCCGCATAAGGACTACACAAACTCGTCCAATCCAACTAGTGAATTTTCCTTTTCCCCTTTTTTTGTCCCCACCAAAAGCTTGATACCATTGAACGCAATTCATCACAAAAAGTGAAAGGGAATTTAAACACACTCATCGCGTCGGTCGGGATACATTGGGCCATTGCCTTAATCAGATGCTCCTGGCCCGCCTTAGATAAATTCAGCCCTTTCCACCCTTGCAAATGCTTCCACACTTTCTCACGGACACCCTTAATGTAATTACCTTCTTCAATCTTCCCACCACTTTAGGAAGACCCAAGTACTTATCATGGATATCCACCACCTTGACACCTAATAAGGCTGCTAACTCCACCTTATCCGCCACAAACACCCCCGTACTAAATGACACAGTAGTCTTATTAAGACTAACTAACTGACCCAACGCAAGGTTATATTAGATGAATTCACTATAGTTCTCAAATAATATTACAACTAGCTTTAATGATAACCTTTGTATTTTTGTCGCAAGTGAGAGACTAAAACTTCCAAATGAAAACAACAAAAGAAAAATAAACAGAAACAAGGCGAGGTAGAGCCACAGCAACCCAAAACATCCTCTTGTATGATTACCCGTTTTATAACCTTAAAGTAGTACTCACTCTTCTTTTTTGTTCATTTCTTGTGATCTATTCACAATAATGCTTTGTTCCTTTTTTTACGACGGTATTTTATATTCCTTTTTTGTCAAAAGATTCAGTATTTAATTAATCATCTTTGACCCACACTCTTTCTCTTTCATTCTCTCTAAGTCTCCATCTTCTTTAAAATATGTTACCTCCATTTTAGAATAAGTGCAACAAAGAGAAATGGAACACATGCCAATCCATCTAGAGAGAGAAAGCACGCGAGGGAACAACTATTAATTAACTTGGCTAATAATTAAACCAAAAATAAGTGGACCTTGAACTTAATTTAATTTCCCGGTTGTGATGAGTGAGAATTTAGTCTCACTTATATGCATATTTTAATAAAGTTTTGCACGATAATCTTGAATTTAAATGCATTTTCTCCCTCTAATTTCCTCATTTTCATCTTCTAGCGATGCATGTTAGATATGTAGGATTCAATAGCTTTTCCCCCCTCCCCTTTGATTACTAACGCTATTGTTTAGTATGAACTTTTAAGGAGAAAAGAGCAAACAGGGGAGGAGCGGGCGCACCTTGTAAAATTGGAGCGGGCGCTCCTCCAAGCTCTAATACATGGCAGGGTGAGGCAGGAACTTGGAGCGAGGAAGGAGCCACCGAGGAGCTGGAGCTCCTAGCATGGAAAAGAAACAAGCGGGCGCTCTCAAGGAAAGAGGAGCGGGCGCTCCTACGTGCTTAAGGACGCAAGAAGAAACATTAGCTTGGAGCTACCCAGGAGCTCCCATGGAGCAAGCGCTCCAGGCACGCATTTAATAGGTAGCGGGCGCTCCTTTATACAGAGGAGCGGGCGCTCCTTTATACAGAGGAGCGGGCGCTCCTCATTTGCTGGGCAGCCATCCTATTGGCAGTAGGGATGGAGCGACCCAGGAGCTCTCCATGAGCACTCGCTCCATCGCCTAACTTTGTTAGGAGCGGGCGCTCCTATTTAACAAGGAGCGGGCGCTCCTTGTTAATTTCTCGACTTTTGTTCTTTAAACGCTGTTTTTAGCCCCGTTTTTGTAAGGGTATAAATACTCTATCCGCTTAATGACGTAAAAACGGGGGATTCCAGTAAATGATTTTTAGAGAGTTTTTAGCTTAATCTAGTGAGAGAAAGTAAAACCCTAGAGAGAGAAAGTAACTTTTCATGGTTTTGTAGCTTGGATTAAGGCAAAAATTTGTGTTTTTATGCAAGATCCACATTTCTTCTTCATGGTTTAAGTAATATCTCTTCTTCTCTCTACTTTTTATACTTTTATCTTTTGTTTATTTAAATTTTATTTACTTAGTTTAATCCATGTTTAGATTTTAGTTTCTTAACTTAAATCTTGTGTTAATTGTTTTTGTTGTTCATGTTTGATTTGTTTTTCTCTTTTATTAGTATTACTATGATGATTATGATGATTAGTGAGTAGTTAATTAGTTGGGGGTTGGGGTGAAAACCCAACCATGATTGATTTGGGTGTTTGAATAAGAAGTTAGGGGTTTGATTGGGCTTATTAATTGATCAATAGCATGACTATTATCTACTTGCATTCTAGTTGATTACTTAGATGTTTGTTGATTGATGCCTTAGTCAAATTGAGAGAGGAGATTAAGGTTGATGTTTATGCTATTTTCTTGCTTAATTGCTCATGAGAGTGAGATTTGAGTGAGGGTTTTGTGGATTACCATTGTGCTTATCCTTGGATGTATGTTTGAGACCATGAGAGTGGCTTAAATGTGTGACCTAGGTAGTTTTATGCACCCTTGAGAGAGGGCTTAGAACCCGTTAAGAGTCAATAACCTCAATTAGTTGCTTGATTCTTTCCCCTATACTTCGCCCTTCTATTTGCGCAAATTATGATTGGATGGTGTTTATCCCCTTCTCCTAATGTTTTTATCAATTGATTTCTTGTCTAATTATTTAGTGTCTTTCCAAGGTCTTAATTGATTGGTTAATTTAGTTCTTAGTTTAGTAAACCAAACATCTTCCTAAATCTTCGACTTAGCTTGCAACAATTAGTAACATTAGTGTTCTTCTTGCTATTCCCTGTGGATCTCGACCCTTACTTATCACTTTACCTAGTTTAGTGATTTAGTTAGGTTTTGTTTGACGATTAGGAGATTTGCAACGACCAAAATATCCTATGTAAAAAATGGCGCCGTTGCCGGGGAATAGCGTCTAGCATTAAAACGTTGTGAAGTTGTGTGAGTCTAAGTCTTTTACTATTTTCATTTCATCTTGTTGCTTGTTGTCTTGTTATTGCTAACTCTTTGCTTACTTTTTTATGCCAAGTAGGCGTGCCTTTCCTTTGATTCCATACAATCCGGAGTTGGAAAGGACTGTCAAGGCCATAAGGCGAGGGCTTAGAGCCGCACAACAAACTCAACAAGCATCATCTTCCACTTCGGTCAATATTGAGGACTTTGTACGAGAAGTAGAAGAAGCTAACTCTCCAAGAACTTACCAAGGAAGTTCTCCTCACTCTTCTAGATCATCAAGTCCTACTAATAGTGATCGCTCAATGGCGGATACTCCTAGAGACTTGAGAAGTTATGGTGTTCCGGGTCCTTTTGAGTCAAGAAGTGCCATAACTCAACCCACTACCGAAGCAAATGACTTTGAGCTTCGCCCCACTTTGATTGGCTTAATAGAAAAGAATCAATTTAGTGGAGCAAAGGACGAGGATCCACAAGCTCACTTGCAAACATTTTACGGATTATTGCTCTACTGTGAAGCATAATGGAGTCTCGCAAGACTACATCCGTCTAAGCCTCTTCAAATTTTCCTTAACCGGCAAAGCAAAGCAATGGTTGAAGAAGCTTGAGAATGACTCATTGGTTACATGGCCTCAAGTCACTCAAGCTTTCATTGGCAAGTACTTTCCTCCGGATAAGACCGCCGATATGCGCTCTCAAATCATGACATTCAAGCAAGAGAGTGATGAAACATTGCAAGAAGCTTGGGAGAGGTTTAAAGAGCTATTGAGGATATGCCCTCATCATGGTTTGAATGAAGGTCTTATACTTCATTGCTTTTACCATGGTCTCACAAAAGCCTCTAAGACAAGTCTTGATGCGGGTGCCGGTGGTCCAATCATGAAGAAGCCTCTAGCGGGTATATCCGATATTATCGATGATGTGGTGCAAAATGATTCGGATTGGGGGCATGATCACAATGAAAGGAGAGGTGGAAGATACGATGTGGAGCCCATCAACATGCTCTCTACAAAACTTGATGCCTTGGTAACTCAATTATAAAGGTCAAATATGCTTTCTTCTTCTTCTTCTACATCTCTTCCCCCTCCCAAATCTCCTAATGCATCCATGCATGCTCATAAAGTCTCCCATGTTAATTCTATGCCTATGGATATTATGTTTTGTGATTTGTGTGGTTCGTATGAGCATTATGTTAATCAATGTTATTTGATTGAACCTTCATCTCCTCCTCCACCTCAAATGGAACAAATGAATGCTTTTCAAAACTACTCCAATCCTAGAAGGGATCCATACTCTAATACTTTTAACCCGGGTTGGAAGGATCACCCTAATCTTAGTTATCGGGGAAACCAAGGGCAAGGACCTAGCAACAATTACTACAAAAACCAAGCCCAAGCCCCTTCCCACATGCATAACCAAAGACCCCCGGGTAACTACCAAAGTAATAGAACTCCCTTCAATCCACCCCCGGTTTTCAACCCAAACAAACCACTCCTCAAAAGTCTAACATGGGTATGATGATGGAAACCTTCATGGCCCAACAAGGTGAGGCAATGAGACAACAAAAGGTTATGTTTGAATCTCAAGTAGCTCAATTGTCACAAAAGGTGGATTCCCTTAGCACTCATAACAAGATGTTAGAGACCCAAGTTGCCCAATTAGCTACTTCTTCTCCTAGAAATCCCCGATCTTTGCCTAGCCAAGGAGTGCCACCTAAAGACCAATGTCATGCCATAGTTACTAGGAGTGGAAAACAACTTGGGGAGGTAGTGGATACAAGAGTTGAGAAAGCAAAAGAAGTTGAAAGTAATAATGAGAAAGCTATTGATATTGAGGATGATGAAAGCCCCAATGATAGTGATAAGGGCAAGAGCCTAGATGAGAACCTTAGGAAGGATGAGGAAGCCAAGAGTGCACCCCCACCTTACACACATAAGCTTCCCTTCCCCTCTAGGTTTGCCGGTGCAAAGCTTGATGATCAATTTGCCAAGTTCCTTGATGTTTTAAAGAAGCTCTACATTAACATCCCTTTCACCGAAGCCATTAAGCAAATGCCTACCTATGCCAAGTTTTTGAAAGATGTTTTGAGCAAGAAGAGGGCCTTAGATTGTGTGGAAACCATTAACCTCACGGAAAATTGTAGTGCAATTATCCAAAACAAGTTACCCACCAAGCTTAAGGACCCCGGAAGCTTTTCTATCCCTTGTGCCATAGGAGACATGGTTATTGACAAAGCTTTGTGTGATTTAGGTGCTAGTGTGAGTCTTATGCGCTACTCGGTTTGCAAGAGATTGAACCTAGGAGACCTAAAGCCTACTCACATCTCCCTTCAATTGGCCGATAGATCGGTAAAAATGCCCCTTGGGAAGCTTGAAGATGTACCTCTTAGGGTTGGGAAGTTTTACATTCCCGTTGACTTTGTTGTCTTAGAAATGGATGAAGACCCTAATGTGCCAATAATCTTAGGTAGACCGTTTCTTGCTACGGCGGGGGCCATCATCGATGTGAAAAATGGTAAGCTAACTTTTGAGGTGGGTGATGAACATGTAGCTTTTAGCTTTACTCAAATTATGAAATGTTCTTCTTATATGGATGATTGTATGCGAATTGATATACTTGAGCATGTCAATTATGAAAGTAGGAACATGCATTTTCATAATACTCATGATCTCCTTGAGTTTGCTTTGTTGAATGTCAAAGACCATGATGAAGAAGATGTGCTCCATATGATTCAAGCTTTGGATGTAGTGGAACATAAGAGTTTGAATATTCAAGGTGAAGACTTGGTGGATGAACCCACCAAGGAGGTGAGAAAACTTGATCTTAAACCCCTTCCCCCATCTCTCAAATATGTGTACTTGGATGAGTCTAGTCCGGTTATTGTTAATGCTAACCTCAATGATGATCAACTTTCAAAACTTCTCCAAGTTTTAAGAACTCACAAACGATCCATTGGGTATAGCATTGATGATCTAAAAGGGATAAGCCCGGATTTTTGCATGCATCGAATTGCTCTTGAGGAAGGTCACAAGCCTTCTATTGAGGCTCAACAAAGGTTGAACCCCAATATGAAGGAAGTTGTGAAGAAAGAGGTCATGAAACAACTTGATGCGGGGATCATTTACCCCATTTCGGATAGTAAATGGGTCTCTCCGGTTCAAGTAGTTCCCAAGAAAGGTGGAACAACGGTTGTCAAAAATGATTCCAACCCGAGTTGTAACCGGGTGGCGTATGTGCATTGACTATAGAAGACTAAATACCGCCACCCGAAAAGACCACTTTCCTCTTCCTTTTATAGATCAAATGTTGGAACGTTTAGCCAAGCACAAATTCTTTTGCTACCTTGATGGATATTCCGGATTTTTCCAAATCCCAATCCATCCGGAAGACCAAGAGAAAACTACTTTCACATGCCCCTTTGGTACCTTCGCATATCGAAGGATGCCGTTTGGGTTATGTAATGCTCGGGCTACGTTTCAACGGTGTATGATGGCCATATTTTCTGAATTTCTTGAGAACATAATGGAAGTCTTCATGGATGACTTTAGTGTTTATGGTCAAGACTATGATTCATGTTTGGCTCCTCTTGCACAAGTTTTAAAAAGATGTGAAGATGTTAATTTGGTGTTAAATTAGGAGAAGTGCCATTTTATGGTACAAGATGGTGTTGTCTTAGGTCATGTTATCTCTCAAAGGGGTATTCAAGTTGACAAGGCGAAGGTTGAGGTTATCGAGCAACTTCCCCCTCCCACAAATGTCAAAGGGGTGCGGAGTTTCCTTGGTCATGCGGGGTTTTACCGCCGTTTTATCAAGGATTTCTCCAAGATTGCAAAACCTCTAACCCATCTCCTTATCAAGGATGCTCCATTCTTGTTTACTAATGATTGTCTTGAAGCTTTTTGCAAGATTAAACAAGCACTTGTTTCGGCTCCTATTATTCAACCTCCAAATTGGGATTTGCCATTTGAGATCATGTGTGATGCGAGTGACTATGCCATAGGTGCGGTTTTGGGACAAAGGAATGACAAGGCTCTTCATGCTATCTACTACACTAGCAAGACTCTTGATGGGGCACAAGTGAACTATGCCACCACCGAGAAAGAGCTCCTTGCCATAGTGTATGCATTGGAAAAGTTTCGGCCCTACCTTCTTGGCTCAAAAGTAGTGGTTTACACCGACCACTCGGCTCTCAAGTACCTTCTTGCCAAGAAGGAAGCCAAGCCTCGCCTTATCCGTTGGATACTACTTTTACAAGAGTTTGATTTGGAAATCTGGGATAAGAAAGGGGCCGAGAACTTAGTGGCCGATCATTTGTCAAGACTTCGAGTTGACAAGGGTGAGGGAAATGTTTTTGACCCTCCTATTGATGATTCATTTCCGGATGATCAATTGTTTTCCGTTGAGAGTAAGAAGCTTCATTGGTATGCCGATCTTGTGAACTACCTTGCTTGTAGCGTCTTTCCTCCGGATTCCACAACTCAACAAAGAAGGAAATTGAAGCATGATGCTAAGAGATACATATGGGATGAGCCCATCTTGTACAAAAGAGGAGTGGATGGCCTCCTCCAAAGATGTGTGCCGGATGAGGAAGTGTCTAGTGTCCTTGAAATGTGTCACTCCTCACCATGTGGAGGTCACATGAGTGCTAACAAGACGGTAGCTAAGGTATTACAAAGTGGACTCTTTTGGCCTACTTTATTCAAGGATGCGTGGGTCCATGTTAAGACTTGTGATAGGTGTCAACGCACCGGAAATATTTCACGAAGAGATGAAATGCCTCAAAACCCCATCCTTGAGTTAGAAGTCTTTGATGTTTGGGCCATAGACTTTATGGGGCCATTTCCTTCATCATGTGGCAACAAATACATCTTGGTGGCGGTTGACTACGTGTCCAAATGGATTGAAGTCATAGCCTCCCCCACCAATGATGCGAAGGTGGTGATGAAGTTGTTTAAGAAGACTATTCTCCCTCGGTTTGGAGTCCCTAGGGCCATAATTAGTGATGGTGGCTCTCACTTTGCGAAAAAGTATTTTCGTGCACTTTTGGCTAAGTATGGGGTACACCACAAGGTGGGTTTGTCCTATCATCCCCAAACTAGTGGTCAAGCGGAGATTTCTAACCGCGAATTGAAGCTCATCCTTGAGAAAACCGTGGAGAGGCATAGGAAAGATTGGTCCCTTAAGTTGGATGATGCCTTGTGGGCCTATAGGACGGCTTTCAAAACTCCTATAGGCACCACTCCCTACAAATTGGTATATGGCAAGTCTTGCCACTTACCGGTTGAGATGGAGCATAGGGCGCTATGGGCAATCAAGACTTTCAATTTTGACTTGACTAGTGCGGGTGAGAAACGCCTATTGGAATTGCATGAGCTAGAAGAGCTAAGGATGGATGCTTATGATTGCGCTAGTGTCTACAAGGCAAGAACTAAGGAGTGGCATGACAAACACATCAACAAGAAGGAATTTCATGAAGGTGACAAGGTACTACTCTATAATTCAAGATTGAAGCTTTTTCCGGGTAAACTCAAATCTAGATGGAGTGGCCCTTTTGAGGTGAAAAAGATTTTTCCGCATGGTGCGGTAGAGCTTTGTAGCAAGGACTTGGAATCTTTCAAGGTGAATGGTCAACGTCTCAAGATCTACTATGAGGGAGACACCCTTGGCAAAGTCCTATCCCTCGAACTCAAGGAGTTCACCTCCCCTACACCAACTTAATTTGAGAGGTAAAGTCAAGCTAATGACTCAAAACAAAGCGCTTGCGGGAGGCAACCCGATCTCTTTCCCTTCTTCCTTTCACTCTTTATTTCATTTTTCTTCATGTGCTTATTTGCTTTTTATGCACTAACCTTTTTGTGTTCATGTTTTTTTTACTTTTTACTTACATAAAAAAACAAAAAAAAAACAAAAGAAAAAAAGAAAAGAAAGAAAAACAGAAAATTGCAAAACATTTGGTAGAAATCAACAGAGGAGCGGGCGCTCCTCGGCAGAAGGGAGCGGGCGCTCCATGCAACATCCCTTCAGTTCCTGAAAAGCAGAAGGTAGACAGAAGGGGTGAGCGACTGATGAGCTCCCAAGGAGCGCGAGCTCCAAAAGGCGCGGGCGCTCCTGTTTCACACGGAGCGGGCGCTCCTTACAAATTTTGCGACAAAAAAAAGAAAGAAAGCAGAAAGCTGGCAGTGAGAAGGAGCTCCCAAGGAGCGATCGAGGAGCGGGCGCTCCTCTGCCCAGACAGAAAGGAGCGAGCGCTCCTGTTTTACACGGAGCGGGAGCTCCTCAGGTTTTTCCGCCCTTTTTCTAATTTTTCGGCCCTCTCATCTCACTTCTTTCTTTCTCACAATTTCAAACCCTAACATTTTCCCCTCTTCTCTCTCCTTCTTCCTACCTTCTCATCTCTCACAAACTCCATTAACACCACCACGAACTCCATTTTTCTCCCTCTCTTTCCTTCATAATCATCTTCTACTTCCTTTATTCTCACGAAAATCTAACTCTACTCACAAAAACTCCTCCTCTCTCATTTGGAACTTGGGTTTACTTGAGTAAATTGGGCTCATCTCAAGATTTGAAGAACGTTTGCCTACTACATTCAAGTAAGTTCATCTTTTTCTATTTTTCGAATTTTCGTTTTTTTATTTATTTTATTTATTTTATTTGTTTTTATTTTATTTTTCTTTATCCTTCTACTTAGTTAGTTTTTTTTTTCTTGCTTGTGATTGTGGGATTAGCTGGATTTTTAGATAGTTTTTGTTCATTTCTTAAGTTTTTGTAATTTGTGATCTTTGTGATTTGTGTGTTTTTGTGGTTTTATTTTTCTTTTTAGTGTTTTTTGTGTAGTTTTTTTCTTGTGATTGTGACTGTGATTGTTGGAATTATTGTGATAGAAGCATTTTGGGACCCCCCTAGGATCATTGAATTAGTGAAATTTTGTTGGAGGATTTATTGGTTGTGGATTTGTTGCCTTTTGGGATTGTATTGCCAACTTGTTGATTGTTTAAGTGTGTGCATAGTGGTTGAGCTTCCTCTTTAAACTCCACAACATGACTTCACGCACCAAGAAAAACAAGAACCTTACAAATGCCAATCCTTCCCCACATGACCAAATTCACATTCCTAACCTTCGGTTTAACCCCGACTCCAATCACAAAAAGGCCTATGATGTTCTTAAGCATCGAAAAATAATCCCAACCAAATTCTACCACGGCCCTACCCTCGACGCACTTGGCATTCGCCAAGATGTTCTCGCTTGCCTAACGGACCTAGGTTGGGACCGCTTTTCGTCTTTTCATGCCTTGACTTATGAGAGGGTCACCCTTGAGTTCCTCGCCTCCCTTAAGCGAACTCTAAATGGGGAGGAAGAGTTCGATATTTCTTTCCAACTATTTAACACAAAATTTCATATGAACCTAGCGGAATTGAATGTGATATTTGGTTGGCCTCCGGAGGCGAGGATTTACCATCCTCACCTCCAAAACTTCCCCAATTACAACCAAGAAGCCTTTTGGAGGCTCATCTCTCGATTATCCAATTTCCAATCTCGGTCCGTCTCCTCTTCGGCCATTGTTTCCTCTATCCTTCGGTACACCCATCGACTTCTCGTTGGGTGCGTCTATACTAAGCAAGAGCTCAGTAAGATGACCAAGGAAGACCTTGTTGTCCTCTACATGGCCACCGAGACCCCGGACCGTTTAGGGGGAATGCTCAACTCGGGCTTTAACTTCCTAGAATGGTGCGTCGAGATTAAAAAAGGTGAACTCTATAGGGGGGATATAAATATTGGTGGCATGATTTCTTTGATAGCCATCAACAAGGGTTTCGGGGAGCACCTAAAGCAACTCAAGGCCATAGATAATAACCCTTTCCTTGACCTTGATGCCTTGCGGCGGATGCAATGGATCCGCCCTACCCATGACCCCGAGCGTTGGAGTTGGCTTGTTAAGGGTCACCACCATTGTTTCCTCTCTAACCCCGAGGCTACTAGGATTGACCGGGAAGCGGGTAATGTTTGGGATGTTGATAGTGAGCCCGAAGAGGATGATCCCAATCCCCGTGCCGAGCATGTTGTTCCCCCTCCCCAAGGTCGCTCTAGTAGGCAAGCTCCATCTTCCTCCTCTTCCTCCTTTGATCTCGAGAATGTCATCGCCTCCCTCTCCCTCACTCAAAATCGTATGTTTTCTATGATGGAGGGCATGCAGAGTGATTATGATGGCATGATGGTGCAAACCAACCAAATCTACAACTACCATGTAGAAAGAGGTGATTTTGCACCATATATGAACTACCCCCATTGGCCCCCTCAACATGGGCCAGTCCCCGGTTGGCAAAACAACCAACCAACTTACCCCTACCACCCCCATCGTGATCCATCTTATGATTATAGGGAATCCGGTGGCACAAACCCGGTTAGTGATCCCAACTATCCTTTTGTGCCACCCCCCGATAACGGTGATGGTAGTAGTAGTAGTGGTATTCCCCCACCCCCTTATTATGGGTACCCCCCGGGATACTCCGGTGGTTGGGACCCTCATCCGATGCCTCCCTATGGCAACTATGGCGATCCTCGCCCACGGATGGACTAGACCGCGGGTCTAGTCCTCGCCCTTCCCCCCTTTCCCTCATTGTTTGTTCATGTTATATGCACTAGGGACTAGTGCATTTGCTAAGCTTCGGGGGGTGTATTGATTTTTACTTGAATTAAGGGCTTTGTATGCATGAGGGGTGGTGGTGAATAGTTTGGGGTAGTCAAGCTTTGAAGGGGTAGTCTTGTTGAGGAAATAGGAAGATTGATGGTGGTGATGCGGGTGATTTATGCTTCTTGGTTTATATTAAAGTTGTTCCATCAAGAGACAATGGATTGTTAATGATGATAAGTACTTGCTTTTTTCAAACTAACAATTTCTTGTCTCTTTGATCCTTCTAATGATGATTCAACAACAATCCTTCATGGTGAGCTTCTCTCACTTCTATCTTGTAAATAGTTTAATTGTTTTCATAGACTAGTTGTATGTAGAGCATTTGCATATAAAAAAAAAAGTGTTAGATTTTGTTTTAGTAAAAGCACTAAAAAGTGGTTTGCTTGCCCATGAATGACGTTTGAGAATGAGTTATGTGGCTTCCTCTCTTTGAATCTAGAGTACATGGATAGAGGTTCATCCTGGAAGAATGTGGGCATGGGTTAAGTCATCTAGGAATTGCCTAATCTTAATTGCATTAGAGTATGCTAAATGAAGCTAATGAATGCTCAATTGCTCATCTAGTCTTGAATTTTGACTAAGTTGCTCATGCTTGGGTATTTTTGCTTATACATTGCGGTCCCGTGTATCCTTAGATGTACTCCATGTGTCCCAAAACAAAACTCTACAAGAAACTTAGGTTTTATTTTTCGTTATGTGTAATAAGTGGCACAAAAGCCACAAGTGCTTGTAATCTTCTATGCAAGTTAATCTCATCTTTGTGTAATGAAGTCCCATAATAAGGGAACAAAAAGAAAAAGCCAAAAACAGTCAAAAAAGGCGTGAAAAGAAAAAAAAAGTGAAAAATGAAAAGCACAAAAAGAATAGAAAAGTTCAATAAAAGAGGTCAATTTGTGGATGCCTCCCACACTTAGTGTTACTTTCACCACGGTTTCAAGTAGAGTGGAGTTAAGGCCTAATTGTGTGTTTAAGGAAAGTGGACTAGCATTTGTACTTCTATACCTTTCGAAGAGCCATTGTCTTTAGAATAGCTAGAAGTGTCTCTAATGAGCTAGTAAAAAGCCTAAGATAGTGTCCTAATTGCAATCTTGTTTAGTCTTTTTCTCCGCCCTAACCTATGAACACATTTGGAAAGAATTTGTCTTGAAAAATTGCTCTTTATTCTTTGATTGTGAACCACTCCTTCATTACTCGACTTGGGCAAAACCGTGAAAAGTGCTTTAGTTTTCGATAACTTTCTATAGTGTATCTCTTACTTTCTTTTGCATGTTTCCCTTCTCTAGTTTGTTGCTTGAGGACAAGCAATTGGCAAGCTTGGGGGAATTTTGATGAGTGAGAATTTAGTCTCAATCATATGCATATTTTGATAAAGTTTTGCACGATAATCTTGAATTTAAATGCATTTTCTCCCTCTAATTTCCTCATTTTCATCTTCTAGCGATGCATGTTAGATATGTAGGATTCAATAGCTTTTCCCCCCTCCCCTTTGATTACTAACGCTATTGTTTAGTGTGAACTTTTAAGGAGAAAAGAGCAAACAGGGGAGGAGCGGGTGCTCCTTGTAAAATTGGAGCGGGCGCTCCTCCAAGCTCTAATACATGGCAGGGTGAGGCAGGAACTTGGAGCGAGGAAGGAGCCACCGAGGAGCTGGAGCTCCTAGCATGGAAAAGAACCGAGCGGGCGCTCTCAAGGAAAGAGGAGCGGGCGCTCCTACGTGCTTAAGGACGCAAGAAGAAACAGTAGCTTGGAGCTACCCAGGAGCTCCCATGGAGCAAGCGCTCCTGGCGCGCATTTAATAGGTAGCGGGCGCTTCTTTATACAGAGGAGCGGGCGCTCCTCATTTGCTGGGCAGCCATCCTATTGGCAGTAGGGATGGAGCGACCGAGGAGCTCTTCATGAGCACTCGCTCCATCGCCTAACTTTGTTAGGAGCGGGCGCTCCTATTTAACAAGGAGCGGGCGCTCCTTGTTAATTTCTCGACTTTTGTTCTTTAAACGTTGTTTTTAGCCCCGTTTTTGTAAGGGTATAAATACTCTATCCGCTTAATGACGTAAAAACGGGGGATTCCAGTAAATGATTTTTAGAGAGTCTTTAGCTTAATCTAGTGAGAGAAAGTAAAACCCTAGAGAGAGAAAGTAAATTTTCATGGTTTTGTAGCTTGGATTAAGGCAAAAATTTGTGTTTTTATGCAAGATCCTCATTTCTTCTTCATGGTTTAAGTAATATCTCTTCTTCTCTCTACTTTTTATACTTTTATCTTTTGTTTATTTAAATTTTATTTACTTAGTTTAATCCATGTTTAGATTTTAGTTTCTTAACTTAAATCTTGTGTTGATTGTTTTAGTTGTTCATGTTTGATTTGTTTTTCTCTTTTATTAGTATTACTATGATGATTATGATGATTAGTGAGTAGTTAATTAGTTGGGGGTTGGGGTGAAAACCCAACCATGATTGATTTGGGTGTTTGAATAAGAAGTTAGGGGTTTGATTGGGCTTATTAATTGATCAATAGCATGACTATTATCTACTTGCATTCTAGTTGATTACTTAGATGTTTGTTGATTGATGCCTTAGTCAAATTGAGCGAGGAGGTTAAGGTTGATGTTTATGCTATTTTCTTGCTTAATTGCTCATGAGAGTGAGATTTGAGTGAGGGTTTTGTGGATTAACATTGTGCTTATCCTTGGATGTATGTTTGAGACCATGAGAGTGGCTTAAATGTGTGACCTAGGTAGTTTTATGCACCCTTGAGAGAAGGCTTAGAACCCGTTAAGAGTCAATAACCTCAATTAGTTGCTTGATTCTTTCCCCTATACTTCGCCCTTCTATTTGCCCAAATTATGATTGGATGGTGTTTATCCCCTTCTCCCAATGTTTTTATTAATTGATTTCTTGTCTAATTATTTAGTGTCTTTCCAAGGTCTTAATTGATTAGTTAATTTAGTTCTTAGTTTAGTAAACCAAACATCTTCCTAAATCTTCGACTTAGCTTGCAACAATTAGTAACATTAGTGTTCTTCTTGCTATTCCCTGTGGTTCTCGACCCTTACTTATCACTTTACCTAGTTTAGTGATTTAGTTAGGTTTTGTTTGACGATTAGGAGATTTGCAAGGACCAAAATATCCTATGTCAGGCTGGAAGTGAAAAGAGAGAAACTCTGGCAGTTGACCACTAGAACAAACCATAGCAGCTCGTGGTTACTAACAATAAGAACTCCGGTGAGGCTTCGAGTCGGCAAAGCAATTTATAGATCTATAGAAAAGAAAAAATATGGTGAAAAAATCATCTTGTTGGATCTTAAATGGGTACGTCAATTTGGCAAATGCTGTGGGTTGGGGGATTTCAGTGTCTAAGAACGAACGACACTACAAGAAAAAGCTAAAACAACGACCGCTTCACAGCGACGGTGAGGAAAACGGTCGTTATTAGTACATACAGCGACATCTTTGAGCCGTCAGTGGCGACCGACTGTTTTTAAAGTACACAACGACGCATAAACCGTCGGTGAATAACAGCGACGGTTTAAAGCCGTCGTTGATCTGCGTAATGTAAATCTGAATTTTTTTTACCTTAGGCGACAGTCTTAAATGCTCGCTGATTTCGAAGGGGAGTTAAAATGAAATTGCCTCTTCCATTTGGGTTTATTTCAACAAATTAAAAGAGAGAAGTTGGGTTTACCTTAGGGCGAATTGAAGAAGCCGACGAACGGTGAAACCACCTTCCTCCAACCAACGAACGGTGACGCCGTAGCTTTGCCGCCTGCCGTCTCTTTGCCGCCGTCTCTTTGCGCCGGTGAGCTTCGATTTCTTTTTATTTTTTTTAACTCATGAAACCAAACCCTAAAAGTTGGGTTTTTGGGATATAGGTGGCCAAAACCACCGTAGGCCGCCGGAAAATCGTGTCTCACTCCAAATCTTTCTCCTCTCGCCGCCGGTAATACCCAAATCGTGCCTATTTAATAATTTTTTTTTGAATTTTTGCCACTCACTCTAAATTTTTCTCCTCCCCCTGACTTTGTCAATGTAGGTCGCCAAACACCACGGCCCGACTGCCGTCCGCCTGTGCCGGACCCCTGCCGCCCGTAGGTACTCTTTAATTTTTAAATTCTTTAATTTTAATAGTAAATTTAGTTTATATGGTTAATTGCTTAATTTTATGTATAAATTTTGCTAAATGCTTAAAGTTTACAGTTTAATTATTGATTTTCTACATGATGTAGGATTACGTAGCATTTTGGTGTTTCTCTTTGGCTTAATTGTAAGGTTAGTAGCAATTTTGACCATATTTTGTCTTCAATTTATATTTTTAGTATTTTTTTTATGAATATATTTTTAGTATTGAATATAGGGTATTTTATATTGTTTTTGTTCATGTAAATTCTACATTTTAATTTTTGTGTATGTTTTTCATCAAGAAATGTAATGTATTAAAAAAACTTTTGTTTAGAGAATGTTAAAAACTATATAATTTATTAGTTTATAGTACTTTGAAGTTTAAGTTACTTTAATTGGATAAGTTTAAGTTACTATATAATTATCAAAATAGTTTATATAATGGTTCGTTTATTAAAGGTTATAAAAGTTAAAAACTATATAATTATCACAATAATTAATTTATTGCACATTCCTTTATTTAGTTTACACTATTTAAAATGTTTATATTGTTTTTGACATATTTGTTTTCGTGGAAATAGTTTTGATAATGTTATAAATTTATTTTAAGTGTTTAAATAAATATATTTGCATCATCATGTGCCTAGATACCCGTTCAAGGTATACTCATTAGGAGTATATCTTGAATAGTCCCTGATTGGGACTGTTCTTGGACGTTTGACCTCACTTAGATGGTGAATGTATGCCTATTTTTTCAATTCTATGTAATTTCCGGTGATGTTGTTTCTCTATGTTGTTCTCTGGGTACATATGTAAGCTTTTACGAAGCTCACATTGTGTACTTGGAGAACTCATGGGAAATGCTGCCGGATTTTACGTAGAAGCGAATAGTTGGCATACATTCACTAGTGGGGTTAGACGTCGAAGAATGGGTTAGGTTGGAGTGATAAGGACCTTTGGAGATCATTTTAGGCCCTATATGCATTTCACACAAATGTTTTAATTGTACGTATGTTGGTTGTTAATGAGTATTGTGATTGAAATGGTTTAGAATTGTAGAATTGGTCACCATGAAATGGAAGGAGCGTTGGTGGATGTATGATAGATATGACAATGGGCGTAACTTGAGGCCCGAGTTCTTGAGGGGGGTTGATGAATTCATTGACTTTTGCAAAGCAAATCCGGAAAACCCAGGTAAGGATGAAGTTAGATGCCCGTGTCCGAAATGCAAGAACAGAGGTATGCATGACGCAAACACGATTAAAGTGCATTTGTATAGCAAGGGATTTATACCTGATTACTACGGTTGGTATTCTCATGGTGATGAGTTTCCTCAATCCGCACAAGAGCTATCTAATCCATACCGTGAAATGGTTTTCGATGCTCTTGGGAATAACCCGATACCGTCCACTAGTTGAAGAGCCTAGTGGAATGGAGGAGGAGCCTAATCCTCAAGCAAAGGTGTTTCTTGACCTATTAAAGGCTTCTGAGGAACCGTTGTACGAAGGGAGCTCCATGTCTGTGTTGGAAATGGCATCTAGAATAGTATCTTTGAAGTGTGAGTACAATTTGCCACATAGGTGTGTTGATGCTTTTGCTTCATTAATGAAAGAAGCAATACCTAACAACAACAACATGAGTAACACATTTTACGATACGAAGAAGATCTTGGAGGGATTAGAGCTTCCCCACGAGAAGATTCATGCGTGCCCCAAAGGTTGTATGTTATTTTGGAGAACTGCTGCACACTTGGACAGATGTAGAGTGTGCGATAGCGACAGATACAAGAGGACTTCTATGGGGTCTTTAGTTCCAATGAAAGTTCTTATTTATTTTCCAATCACACCGAGATTGCAGAGGTTGTATGCAACAAAGAACGTTGCTGAAGAAATGGCATGGCATGCCAAAAATCTAAGAGTCGAAGACATAATGGCTCACCCTAGTTACAGTGAAGCTTGGAAGCATTTGGATAGATCCTTTGGCAAATTTGCATCTGAGCCTAGGAATGTTCGGCTCGGTTTGTGTACCGATGGGTTTGGTCCACATGGAAAGTTTGAGGGTCAATATTCATGTTGGCCGGTCATCTTAACCCCGTACAACTTGCCGCCATCGATGTGCATGAAAAACCCTTCATGTTCCTTTCGTAGCTCGTTCCCGGTCCTAAAAATCCGAAGGGAAACTTGGATGTGTACATGCACGGATGGAAGAGGTGGAGGCAAGGGTCGCAGCACGGATGGAAGAGTCAAACCGGGCCTTCCTGCAGGAAATGATGAGGAACATGTCTGGATTCGGCTACATGTTCTCAGGTTGCAACACAGGCCCCCCTCCACACCGCAGACCAGAAGACGACCCAGGGTTTGGTGGTGGCGGTAGTGCTACAGAGCCACCTGTGACAGTGTAGTTTGTTTGGTTTTGGCAACTAGATAACTAACTTTTAGTTTCTATATAGTTAGTCTAACTATATGCATTTAGTGTCTATATTTATCGGCATCTAGCTTTATTTCTAGATGTGTCGGTATATTTTTTTGGAACCCGGCTTCAACTTTATTTCCCGACACCGGGATCTATTTTGCGTACATATATTTAATCTAGGTGGTTTGTCTAACTATAGACATTTAGTGTCTATATTTATCGGCATCTAGCTTATAAGTTTCTAGATTTGTCGATATATATTTTTGTAGAACCCGACTTCTACTTTATTTCCCGACACCGGGATATATTTTGTGTACATAATTTTAATCTATTTCATGTAATTATATAAGTATCTACGCAAATTGTAATATATATTAAAATTGCATATTTTTGTAGTTGAAAATATTGAATGCGATGGAGGCGATGGATGAACAGGTTTAGTGTAGTATATTTAGGTGCAGTCGTGCAGGTACAGGTTTAATTATAATTTGGAACATTATTGTTTATATTAATGTAAATTTAAAAAACAACGACGGCTAAACATTGCAACAACGACGGCTACACAGTCGCTGTAAAGGAAAGTAATGCTGCCAAGAATGATCCAGGCAACGACGGCTTTAGAATATTAGCGACCGCTTTAAACCGACGTTGATTCAACGACTGTTTTGGAACCGTCGTTGCGTTAACGACTGTTCTGAACCGTCGTTGTTTCAGCGACAGCTTAAAACGGTAGGTGAAATATAATCAACGTCGGTTTACGAAACAGTCGCTGACATGTAAGGAAACCGTCGGTGATATTATCACCGACGGCCGCGCGGTCGTTGATTCCAAAATCAGCGACCACCGTTACAACGACCGCTTTTTACCGACTGTTGGCCGTCGTTGCATGGACATCGACAGTTTTTGACTTATCACCGACGGCCTTTAGCCGTCGTTGATATCGCCTTTTCTTGTAGTACTGATTATTTTGGGGATAATTTGGGGAAATCGCAAGTGGGTTTAGTGCAGAGGACAGTGGTGTTCTTCAGTGAGTTTAGTGGTGGCTCACCGGGGTTGTGATTGAAATCTGAGAGTGATGGGGGAAGGGAGGGGGGAGGGGGGGGATGGCGAAGGGTTTAGGAGAAAGAGTGTGGTTTTAGATGGTGAGTGAGCTGTGGGGTGGGTGGTGGTTTTGTCCAAAGGACGATTAAGAATAAAGAGAGAAGGGATGTTATGGAGGTGGGTTGAGGAGAGAGGGGGGATGGAATTAGATTAGTATCGAGGATTAGGCTAGTAGGGTAAATGGTTAATTAGATTGTTTGAAATTAGAAATGACAATTTTGTAATAAAAGAAAACATAATAACTTTTCATTATAATTTAGCTTGGTAGTACTTATTGTGACATTTCCTTAAATGGGAATTAAGCGCCGTAATTTTTCTAAAACGGAGGAAGTAATAAACACATATTCTCTCTCTTCACTTAAAAAGTAAAAAAATTAAGTTGACCCGACTTTTAGTTACACACATTATTTTTCATATGATTCAAGTGAATATTCTCTCTATTTCAATCTATTGAATCATATGACAATACGTATTTTGTTGTAAGTTGACCCAACTTTTAATTACCTACATTTTGTTTCATCTATTTCATGAACAAAAAATTTTTTATTGTAGGGTTTTTTGTCAGAATTGACCTAATAAAATACAAATTTTGTTGGAAAGGACCTAATTAAATTTTTTTTGTCTAAAAGAACCTATTAAAATAATTTCGATTGTTAATAGGAACCAGTTTATGAATTTTAGGCCAAAAAACTCTAAATTTTTTTCAGAAATTGAAGAAAAATGTCTGCGAAATCATCTTCAAGCAATAAAATTCCTGTCAAATGTAGTTGTGGTGTCCCAATTGCAAAAAATTCAACACCGGAATATGGTAATTTTGGCCTGAAATTCATAAACTGGATCCTTTTAACAATCGAAAGTATTTTAATAGGTCATTTAAGATAAATTTTTTTATTAGGTCCTTCCCTGCAAAACTTGTATTTTATTAGGTTCTTTCTGACAAAAAACCCTTTATTGTATTTTATCTCTATTATATAAGCCAAGGGGGGAGCTATGGTGTCCCCCTTTGAAAAGACTTTTTAACCCTTCATCCAATAAAAATACTTACCTATTAAGATTTTGAAATTTTCCTCAATCATAGTCCTCCCTAATTTAAAATATGTATATCAAAAGAAGTTCAAAATAGCTAAAATAAACTTTCATAAAAATATGTGTAGTGAAAGAAAAAATTTATGATTGAAGAACAAATTAAAATAACTAAAGCAGTTTTCAAATCAATTACAAAATCAAAGACAAAAATTTTAATTTTACCTAAACTTTGAAATGCAATAACAATACCAACATCCATTAACAAGTAATAAAAATACCAAGAAAACAACTTCTTCATCAAGTAATTTTTATATTTTGTATTTACACCAAACGATATTCAATTAGAACTAACGATGATTGTAAATTACATTCTTCAAAATTACACTTAAATGAAATTTAATGATAACCGCCAAAATAATCCACGCACGCATCGCGTGCAAAGAAGACTAGTATATTCTATTGAATCATATGCCAATACAAATTGAGCTATATACACTCGCAATAAACGCATCAAACTCTGAAACAGAATTCGTTGAAGCACCACTATCGTCATCATTATATATTGTGATTTATAATTCTTCTTCTTCTTGTCTTAGATATTCTAACATCATTTCCTATAGGATACTTCTCATGACAATCCTAACACTTAGCCTCTATTGTATTAACTCATTCACTACTTTTGCCCCCATTGACTTTCCCTTTCTAGATATCCATGTTGTCTCCTCCCATTACTCTCAATATTGTATGCTCCATCCAATGATTTCTTGGATTCCTAGTTGAGTAGTCTGACTCAACACCAAATCCCTAAAATTATCAAGCTAAGCTTGAATGTCGTTTCTCTTGATGGGTAAAGAGGACTACATCCTTGAAACTAATTTTCACAAAAGTCGTTTAACTAATTATCATATCAATTAAGCTCATTACTAAATTAATTCATCAGCTGAACAAACATCAGTCGTCTTCAGTTCAAAAATAATCCATCATATGTACCTAATTAATTTAAATAAAACATTCAATTTTTCCTAGATGTCTAATAATTCTTGATCAACTTCGCCATTGTTAACACATTCTTATTAAAAGCGATAATTCTTGCTAATGTCAAACCGGACAACACTTATGGCTTTCCGATCTAACATTTTGCATGCATCTTTCATCGCTTCTGAATTGTTTTGTTTCAAAGGAAGGTCTAATACTTTTGATACGGATAGTCCTCAATTTAACAATCTAGACTTTAAAATCCTTACCGTCGAACCTGTTATTATTCTTCAGTTTCCCATTACGTTCTAGGCACTAAGGGTGTAAATGAGACGAGACAACTTGCGAGCTACTCGAGATCGATTGGGTCAAAACTCGGTCAAAGCTCGACTCGAGTAGGCTCGACTCGATGACTAACGAGTCGAGCTTGAGCTACTACCTACTCGACTCGAAAAGCTCGTGAGAAACTCGAAAAAAAATTATATATAATACTTGCAATTTCAATAAATAATTCTCAAACTTTTCAAAGAATTTAATCCATGAAATATAATAAACCCTTCCATAGAAAATATTTTCATTGTGGATTTTAATTATAGTTTGTCTTTTAACAAGTCGAGCACAAGATTTCATCGAGCCTTAGCCTTGGCTCGCTTCAAAATCTCATGAACAAAGTGGAAAATTATTAAAAATGATCTTTTATGTAAAATATTAAATGTCCCACATTGGTTTATAGTATAAACAATAGCCTTTTTTTTCTATAAAATATTACTACTCTTGCTATACTTATTGTTTGAATTAAAGTTGTCCCACATTGGTTGGGAAACAAAAGTTTAAGTTTGTGTTCTTTATAAATGAAACATAAACTTTGGGGTTGGAAATGATTTTTTTCTATGAAAGTTTGTTTCATAAAGTTCCACATTGGTTGGACAATGAAACACCCAACATTTTTTTCTTTATAAAAGGCTACTCCAAGTACCTAACTCAAGGCACATGGATTGACTCAAGTTTGAGTTGAGCCTTGATTTGAGTTCGAGCTTGATTCGAGTTTGAGCTTGATTCGAGTTTGAGCTCGAGTTCGAGCTTGATTCGAGTTCGAGCTCGAGTTCGAGCTTGAGTTTAGGATTTCGAGTTCGAGTCGAGTTTGATTTTTTCAAGCTCGCGAGTTTTTGAGTCGAGTCGAGCTTGATTTCGAGTTTTCGAGTTCGAGTCGAGTTTAGCCAAACTCGAGCTCGACTCGCATTATTTACACCCCTACTAGGCACACATCAAACCTTGACTTCGATATCCCTTGTAAGGAGTAAACGACACTACCAAATGTGCAATTCAAATACTTCCTCCGTTTCGTTTTAAATGTAACAAGGGGGTATTTTTTGTGAGATATAAAATATTTCTTTGTTGCATTTAAAACGAAACAGAGGAAGTATAACATTTGGATATCAAAGACAAGAATAACAAAGAATAAGCTAAAAAGAACGGCAGAATAATTTATGTAGAAAACTCGAAATCTGGTTGAACAACCATTAATGATTAAACCACATATATAAGGGTTTTGAATCAATGTATGAGATGACGATACAAGTAAATTCTCTCTCTTAGGAGTGAGTCTCTAACTTATCTAGGGTACTCTGACTTCTCTACTATACCAGATCAACTGACTGAGTCGTAAAACCACAAGGAGTGCACATTGGGGCCTAGAAGTGGTAGCTTTACACACACTGCTGAACTTTGCCCACTTTCAACTGACCAAGAACTGACACTTTGCTTACAAAGGAGCGGGGTACTCCAATGCTACTACAAGACGTATGAGCGGACGCTTTGCCTAACGAGAGTGGACACTCTATAAGCTCCTTCAAACTCATGCCATGCAATGCAACTATCTCCAAAAAACCTAAATTCCAAGCTTTGTTTTACACTATTAAGAGAACCAGTTACTAAGATACTTCAAATATACTTCCTCCGGTCTTTATTAGTTTACCCGTAATCCTGTTTGGGATGTTCCTTATTAGTTTACCCATTTCTTTTGTTTCTATTTTTGGAATGCTGGGACCACTAACTTTCCATCACACATACATTCAACTTTAATATAAAGGAAAAATTGACAATAGAGGTCTGAACTTTGGGTGATAATTGCTCATAGTTTGAAGAGCGTGGCCCAATTGGAGTAGTTGGTACCTTCATAGTCCAGCACGAGAGGGATGGCGAGTTTGATGTTGGCGACGGTGGTTGCGGGATGCAATTTGTCAGCCATGGCAGCGAGTATGACAGAGGAAAGAGAGGGTAGAGAAGAGAAAAAAAAACGGCAGGATGGAAAATCTAGCCTGATACCATGTAAGAAGGTAATGCCTTGCTTTCTCATTAATCATAATTAGGTATATATACAAGTGCTAACCCTACTGGGTATTAAGGGAAATACAAACTAATTACAAACTAATTAGTAAACTATATATACAACAAGATATACAATATCTATCAATAATTTTTAAAAGATCTAAACTATTGATTAACCTGTGTAGGTCCCAACTTTAGGGGGTCTTAACTTTTAGCAGGCCTCGGCGACTTAAAACTGAAGATTTTTTTTTTAAAATCTCACCTAGTTCCTACATCCCTCCCTCAATTAACCCTTCTGGTGTGACCCAAGTTTTACAAATGATGACATATTAAGCCAGTTTCAAGTCACTAAGGCCCGCTAAAAGTTAAGACCCCCTAAAGTTGGGATCTACACAGGTTAATCAATAGTTTAGACCTTTTAAAAATTATCACCCAAAGTTGAGACCTCTGTTGTCAATTTTTCCTAATATAAAATAATAGTTTCTCTCTCTTTCTATGTCCCACAACATTGTTTCTCCTAAAACTTTGTGCAAAAGAAACGGGTAAACTAATAAAGACCGTAGGAAGTATATAGTATTTTGTTTTGTTTTAACAAGATAATTGCATCCTTTTTTCAGAATGGTACATGATTAAGTTCAAAACAAATATAGATATACCATAGTTTTACATTTAGCATAGATAAGTGCACGCGATATTAATTTTATGAAAAATTGGTCACTTACAGTTTTCGTGATAGGTGATTTAGTCAATTACAACTTTTTGAAAATAATTGTAATTTAAGACGCAAAAAACAACATATGTTTATATATGATACCTTGTCTCGTCTCCTGATGGGTGAAACAATCAAATGAAGTCATTATCTATTTTCACAAGTTTTTTACTTTTTTTTCATTAAGTAAAACAAAATAAAACCAAAGCATGCCCAGAATAGGTCATTAATAAAGCACAAAATGTCTCAAAAGTATATAATTTAATGTTTTTTTTTCAAAAACATATAACGAGACCACCTATTCAAAAAGTTGTGGGTGACAAGTCTTTTTAAAATGTTAAATAAAGTGTAGATTCATTTAGAATACGCATGGTGCTCCGACGATACCATATATCAATTGGTGCACCACTACCACATATTGTCACTCTTTTACTCTATTACACTTTTATTTAGAAACAAATTATTGAAGTTTCTCATCATGGAGTTAATTTTGTAATTTATGGAAGCTTTGAGATATGAGGGGGATGATATTGACAACATAATAAAAATGATCCTATCATTCCATCCGTCCACCGTCGCATGCCAGACGCATATACGGACGAGCTCAAATATATAAACACAAGTTTATAATTTGATGATGGGTCCTCTCACTCCCTATATATAAACCCCAATCCATTCTTCCTGCTTCCTCAGATTAGAATTTTCAGGTGTTTCTTTCTGATACACTAAACACAAGTTTCTTTCACCCCCAATAATCCTGGGAAAACAAAGCAAGAGAGGGAGCTAAGTTTAAGAGTAGAACTTCAAAAAGGAAGAAGGAAATCCCCAAAAACAGAAAAAAAAAAGAGAAAGAAAGAGAGAGGAATTCATATTACCCAATATTCAAGCCATGTTTACCATCCACCACCCATGGGTTTTTGCCTTTGGCCTACTAGGTATATACTACCCTTTATTTTTATTTTAAGTTTTAGCTCATCAAGCAATATAAGTGTCTCTATCTTTATAAACATATAAATAAAACCGTTTTATTAATTCAGATTACCAATATAATCAGTTTTAGATGAGGAAAAACAATCAGTTTTTCTTAAAGTAACGAAAAATCTCGTTTCTACAAGAGTGAAAAGTGTAGTTCCTGTTTTTTTTCCTATTCATTTCGCATTGGTCTATCTATTTTTGATACACTTGGATAGATGTAACAATTGCAGGTTTGTTTTCTTTGTCTTCCATCATTCATATTATTTTTCTTAATCATGCTTTTGATGTGTTACAAGCTTCAGGGCAACAGTGTTATTGCGTTATCAACGTAAGAGGGCGCGCGATTTCTATATCAAAGAGGGCAATTTACGTTGTCCTCATTTATGTAACCTGTAGTATATTATAGTTTTAAAAGGAAAGCAATATTAGTATGTGAATTAGAATTAAAAAAAAAAACCAATGTTATTATATTTTTCCTAACAACTGATGAAAACAAATTGATCTTTTATTGATGTGTAACAAAAATTTAATTCAACAACATTCACAAAGTATTCTAAAAAGGTTTTGAAAATGGTTTTCATGGGAACTATTACAATATATAAATGGCCTAAACTATGTATATCAATATTTTTTTCTTCCTACATAAAACTTCCTTCTAAATTATGAACAGAATTCACCTGAAAATATTGTTATTCTTTATTAACGCACCTCATGGTAATATTATTACTTTAGTTTGATCAATCATCTAAGCTTTGGACAAGGACTAATCATTTTTGTCTGTGATCCTATTTTGTTGCAGGCAACGTCATCTCTTTCATGGTGTTTCTTGCACCACTGTAAGTATTTGATATATTTTATCATTATAATATTCCCGTTTCTTTAATTCTTTTTACTTAGACGTTCACTTTTTGCCTTTTCGTATGCTTGAAATATAGTTAATCCTACAACTTATATATTATTATTATAAGACAACACCACTAGGTAGAGACTGTATATTCTAATCATACTTTTAATGATAGTGCTAAATTGATTTGATTAAATTTATCAATCGATATTACAGGCCAACTTTTATACGGGTGTACAAGAAAAAATCAACAGAAGGATTCCAATCAGTACCCTATGTCGTAGCAATCTTCAGTGCCATGTTATGGATCTACTATGCATTGTTGAAGGGCAATTCTGTCCTTCTAATCACCATCAATGTTGCTGGAGTTATTATTGAGACCATTTACGTTGCCATATACATTACCTATGCACCAAGGCAAGCAAGGGTACGTACGATATGTTATTGACATATCATCAAGACATCAACCATTATTTCGTGTACCAAAAAAAGAGGTGTATTTGAAAAATATAGACTAAACTATGGATCATCAAAGGCGATAATAAAGTAATACTCAAATTAAGAAAAGGAAAAAAAAGAAAAAGAATGAATTACATTCATAACGCTATTTGTTTGGCACTTCCAAAGCTTATTATTTCAACTTTAAAGGCACTACATCTAGTTCTATTAACATGATTTATAATTTTTATTTGTCAAATATTATATATATATTATCATATATAAATATATAAATATGATCATTCTATGCATCTCCAAGTAATATATATTCAAGACAGTAACATAATTAAAGTGGTTGGGCTAGTCAATTTTTTAAACAAAAGTTTAGATTTTTCTATTATTATAGTTATTATTTTGATTGTTGTTGTTGTTATTAATTCTTATTATACAAAAAAATTATTTAATCTCTAAAAATAACGCTAAAACCTAGTATTTCATAAATATTTTGCTTGTTTTCATACTTATATCTATACACGTGGCATTTAGAAGTGTTAGCAATTTTAAAAACAATATCGGTGGTTCATTCTGCTTAATTTCAACCTTATGTGATTACTCGTTTTTGCAGATATCGACTCTGAAGCTACTTTTGTTCATGAATTTTTGCGGGTTTTGTACAATTGTCCTCTTCTGCCATTACTTAGTTAAAGCGGAAAATCGACTTCAAGTTTTCGGATGGATTTGCGTCGCATTCTCTATTAGTGTATTTGCAGCACCTTTGAGTGTAATGGTAAGTGATCATTATACTTAACCAAAGCCAAAAATCACCGAACAAAAATTAAACCAAACATTTTTATCCATTCATTTTGTGATCTATAATCTCATCTTCTCTATTTGCTAGAAGATCCCTAGGCTGCCCTAGGGAATGAAAACCTAGGTTAAATTTTTATTTTTTTTGAATGGAAAACCTAGGTTAATTAACCCTCCATAATCCATATAAATTACGTTTCAACTTATAGGCAATTTGGCAGTTGGCACGCAAGTCAAATTCTAATTATATATGCACTTGCCATAAGATTTTTAAGATATTCTACCAAGCAGCTAAAATAAGTTCTAATTTAAAGTCAACATTTTAGCCTAATCCATTATATTTCATGTCTTTTTTTTGGATTTTGCCAACTTTTTTGGAAATCGACACAAACTCGGCAACTCTTTGCCTTTATTGCACTTTTCTTCTTGATTTCCAAAATATCCCATGTACATCGGAGATCATCACAAGTATAGTACACTCAATTCTATATTCTTTATTGTTTTGGAGCTATATATTAATTTATTTGTTCTTAACCCTCAAAAATAAGCAATAAGGAAAAAAAATTCTTTGATCTATGTGCATATAATAGAAATTAGCTTAATTTTAATGCTCCTTTTTAATTTGAGTTTACATGATGAGAGTAAATCTTATTTCTTTGTTTTTGATTCTACATGATCTACACTCTTTAGTCTGGAAACCTTTAGCATTTCACTTATCAATTAGTTTTATTTCCTTTTTGTACAGAGGACAGTAATACGCACAAAGAGCGTGGAATACATGCCAATTAACTTGTCCATAAGTCTCACGTTAACCGCTACTATATGGTTTTTGTATGGATTTGTCCAGAAAGATCTTTACATCACAGTAAGTCCAATTTCATACATATAAAACTATAATTTGCATTATATTTATGTTTTTGAGATAAAGTTTAAGCGTCCCTTCTCTCAAGGGAAAGGCCAAAACCATATGTTTTAATTTGCGTTATATGCTTATCGATATATACTTTATTAATATACTATCAATCAGACAATCATATACTTATTTGTTCATATTTTGCAAAAAATGGCAGCTTCCAAATGTTGTGGGGTTCATGTTTGGTGTGGCACAAATGGGATTATACTCAATTTACAGGAAATATGACATAAAAGCTAAAAAAGAGAAGCTACCAGAAGTTGCAAGTCCAGTGAAACAAGAAACAGTCGAGATACACACAATAAATTCCACTCCTAACAAAACTGAATCTGAGGATTATAATCTTCCACATGAGAAAACTCCAGAAATTGAGGTTGTAGTTACTGGAAACAAAGATGATGATATTGATGATGAGCAACTGGGTAATAAAGACCACCCAGAATATTTATATGGGCCGCCACAAGGCCCATCAAAATGCAACGTGGATGTCGAGAAGGTTATTGGTGGGCCAGTACCCGGCCCAGTTTCTGTTCAATTGGTTCAGTGTGCCGTTTGAAGTAGGGCATTTGGTATTAGTACCTAAGTTTTGGGTTTGTTACCCATTTTGCTCTTACCCCTTAAGGCCTAATTAATCCCTTCAGAATAAGGGCATTGGAAAAAGAAAAAGAAAAAAAAAATTAGATTTGGGTTAGATATGTAAATTTGGGAAGGTCTTTTGTGGGGTCCACTCTGGTGAATGAAGGGCATCAGAAGTTTGATTGGAGGATCATATCATATCATATCATATATCCCACCCCTTCTTTTATGTTTGTTCTTGGTCTTCTGAAAATCCCTCAAAAGGTTCCTTTAATTATTATTGTAGTATGTTCATTTTTCCTCAATTAATGGAGTTTTGTTTTAATTTGGCTGTTTTTGAAAAGCTTGTCCAAATGTTTGGTTAAGATGTTTTGTTTCCTTATCCCCTTTTGTATGCTATTGTAGCACTTCAAATGTTTCAATACATATTGAAAAACATACCAAGCGAGGATATAGTGGAGCTCCGAAATTGAAGCAAATTAATTTTCACAACTTCCGTAACACATATTCTATGTTGTTCGGTTAATCGTGAAATCTTTTATGAGAGTATCGATTTATCAACATAGGTTTTCAAGAGATATGATAGTGTAGCTCCCAAATGAGAATATATTGCGATCGCATAATTGTATAACAAGCAATCAATTAATTACATCTTTTATAAAAGCCATGAAAAACTCTAAACTTCTAGAAAGGGAGAAATAGAAAACTCAAACTCCAAACTCCTTTAGATGATACAAAGAACTAGAGTTGTCCACTCGGTTCGATAATTCAGTTCTGGTTTTATCCAAACATTTCAGTTCATACCAATTCGGTTGAAAACGCTTTTAAATACCAACATTCGTTTGGTTCGGTTGAATTTTCGATCGCTGCTTCGTTTTAGTTTAAAAAAATTCCAGTTCGTTGTAGTTCAATTCAGTTCAGTTGCAGTTAATTTCAAATTACACCAAATCAGCTCAACAGCTCGATGGTTCAATTTATAGCAGTTAACCACGTAACCACTGCTACTTTTAGTTTCGATTTAGTTTAGTTCAATTCAGTTGAAGTTTAATTCGGATTATACCCGAACATTTCAACTGTTAAATGGTTCAATTCACAACAGTTCAACGTATCGACACTAATTTTTACTTTCGGTTCAGTTAATTTGAGTTGCAGTTTATTTTTGGTTATACCCAATCAGTTCTTTTCAATTATTATCCGTTTCGATTCGGTTAAATTCAGTTCTTAACTAGAATCACATTAATTCTTGACTAAAATCACATCAGTTCCATTATACACTTTCTGGTTAATTTTAGTTCTTAACGACGCTTACCATCATTACGGTTAATTTTAGTTCTTACCGAAAAACGTGCCGGTTATGCTTCTACAAAAAAAACGTGTAGGAATGTCACATCGTGAAATGTGTACTTTATTGATATTTTAATTTATTGATTTTTGAAATCACACCGTTTTGGATAAAGTTTATTATACGTTTCTAAATCCTAATCAACAACGATATTTTAGATCACTGTATAATATAAGTCTATAGCGTAATTAGAGATAAAAAAAAATTTAAGTTAATCGTCGATAAGTGTAATGCATTTCGAAATTAAAGAAATATACTCTAATGATTCCAAGTACTTATTGGACTAATGTGTCAATGGTAGTCGATAAGCTAATTTATGATAAAAATAGAATATTGAAATTAATCATCTTCATGTGAAATGCATTTCGAAACTAACAACATTTACTTAGATGATTTCAAGTACTTATCAAACAAAATGAATGTGTCAATGGTAATCTATAAGCTAATTTAAGATAACATTACAAAATTCTCTTTTGTTGAACTGACACATGTTGTTATTCAATAAGATTAAAGTATCAATGCAAGTAAATAAGTTAATTTCTAAGTGCACATTATGGTTAGTAAAGCAGGAAATAATTGAAAGAACCCTGAAACTTTCTCTCCAAGTTTCTTTCACTGCATGTAGCTACTATCAAGGTTGTTAAAATCGCATGTACTATCAAGGTTCCAATTTTCGCTAAACGATTTAAATCGCACGTAGAATCGCTTTTGAAGAAAATCGCATGTAGAATCGGTCAAAATTGGTAAAATCGTTAAAATTGTGGTTTTTTAACCGATTTTACCGATTCTGTTTTTCGCCCATTATACTGAATCGCACACTGCACACACGAATCTAGCTGGGTATTCTTTCTCTCTCCTTCGGTTCTTCTTCAGTTCTTCTTTGGTTTTTCAGGTCCAGGAGGCGACGGAATGGGTGGTTCCGGAAGATCAGGTCCTGGCAGATTCGGTGTTGGGTCCGAAGGTGGAACATGCGGTTTAATTTCTGGTTCATTTGGGATGATGAACTCGTTCAGAGTTGTTGAAATTTGCGGCATCTCAGGCGGTGTTGATGGGTCCACCTCTCGAGTACGCCTCGAAGGGAACTCCGACGGTGTCGTAAACGTTGACATGGGCGTGCTGGCAGTGGTGGCTCGAGGTGGCAGGATTAATGTAGGGTGGGAGTTGGAGTTGGAATTTCCTTTGTTTATGAGATTGTATTTGTTGGAGGAGATAGATAGTGGACATGCATGAAGATGATGAGGGGCTATTTTTAATATGGAAGGTGAATAAAGTGGGATAGATTTCTTGAGGAAGAAAGTGATGAATTGAGATGAAGAAACACGCGGACTTTACTCGTTTATTCACAACATATTGTACTCTTTAGTGGGACTATTTCATTTCATTCTATGGAGAAACGTTCGTGGGCTTATTCCATCTACATATCTGGGCCAGCCTTGTAGAAGTCACAACACTTTTTTTATTAGAGACAACTATTGTGTTTGTATTTTTGTTCAACTTTAATTTCATTGATGGCGTCCTTTTTCATCTCATAATATCATTTCGGATAAAATTGAATTTTTTGTGTTGTCCATTGAAAAAATAGGTAAACAATTAACATATTTTATCTTAGAATCTTATTCCCGCAAAATTCGGAGAATCTTACGATTTTACGATTCGACTTTACGATCCGATTCAGACAGGCCCTTCCGATTTAAAGTAAAATCGCGATTTTGACAACCTTGACTACTATGCGCTGTTGCCATGGTGAAGAAAGCAAGTGGAAAATCTCAGGGTAGTGAGCCGGAAAATGTTAAAGGAAAACCTCGAGGACCTACTTCGGATTCACAGGCACTAAAAACAAAATCAATAGATGAAGTTTTAGGAGTAGAGGCTTAGGTGTGGGTGAAGTTCTAACTCCAAAAACATCATTTCAACAGATTGAACAACAATCTGAATCCATCACACTTTCAATAAATGGCTACAATCGATGCAATGTAGTGTTGAGAATCGTTCAAAACCTCATAGTAGAACGACAAGAATGGGTTTAGGTAAGTCTACTTTCCCAATTTTACAACATTTTAATAAGGTTGCTTCTGATTTCAATGATGTTGATGATGAAATTGAGAATGTGGCTGGAAATAATCCTAGAATTAGTAATGTTAATGATGGATTGGTGATGGTGAATCTAGATAAATTGAATCCAGTTCAAATTCATCTTGATGACATTCAAGAAGAAATCAATTACTGGAACTCTGCAATCATATGTTATGTTATTGGTGCTAATCCACCAATATATGTTATGGATGATTCATAGGATTTGGAGATCTTTCAATGTGGAAAAGGTTGCTTTGGTGGAAAAGGGATATTCCTAGTCAGATTTAGAGTTATCGACACTTAGGTAAGATATTACAGGGTCACTACTTCTTTGATAACAAGTCTCTTATTATGAAGCCTTGGATACATGACATAGATTTTCAGAAAGACGAGGTTAAAATTCTGCCAATTTAGGTGCACCTCAAGTTTAGAATCAAGTATCAGGGGGGAAAATCTCTCCATAAGATAGTGGCACATATAGGGGATCCAATTAAGAGAAATGATGCCACTAGGAATAGGGAGAAAATTAAAATATGCTCTTGTCTTAGTGGAGGTTAAGTTCGACAAAGCCTTTCTTAATCAGATGCATTTTTTAATGAGAATGGAGTAATAACTAATGTTCATATATCATATGAATGGAAACTAAGCAATTGTATCAATTGCAAAGGAATTTGTCCTGAAGCTAGGGGACTGCAGAGTGAAGAAGACAAGGAAGATTTGGGTTCCAAAGCAGTCCAGACCAAGTATGGCTGTTCATTCAGAAGTTGTGAGAAGTGAAGCTGTAAAATCTAATGATTTTGTTGCCTTACCAGAGGGTAGAAAGGAACAAGTGGAGGTGGATCAAGAAGGTTTACAAAGAGCTCGTAAACCAATCAGGATGAGAGTCTCTACTATTAAGCATATTGCCACTAATACATTCGATGCTCTGCATAGTGGTACTAAATAGGAAGCACATCTTGTGATAGCAGATGCATTGGCTGGTGAGAAAACAGGAGATTCAACACAGCGAAGGAAGGATCCTTCGACATCCTATGGGTAGGATTCTCACATGGAATATACTAGGGATTAATCAAGTCACAAAGAAGATTGAGATAAGGTCATTCATCCACAAAAATGCTGTAGGACTTATTGGTCTCTTAGAATCCAAGGTAAAGATTAATAATCTAGGTAATCTTTATTAAAGAATGTTTAATGGATGATGTTTTTCTTCTAATTCAAATTATCATAAGGGTGGAAACACCTCGTTTTTGGTGATCCTCTCTCTCCACGCAGCTTCAATTCGGGAATTGCAAAGAACAATGAAAGGATAAGCGTCAATTATCCGAATGCTTAACAATCATGAAGAAGACACAAAGCAGGCTTAAAGAGTACGATTCTAGTAATCATCAATCCTATAGTTTACTGAATGATTTTGAAAAAGTTCAATCTACTAGTTTAGTTGCTCAGTCAGTTTTTGAACCAGTAATTGAACCTCAATTAACCATAATTAAGATTGATTTAGAAGATGTGCATGATGAGATAACATATTGGGAGAATGCCATTGTATGCTTTGTAGTTGGTGCGAATCCACCATTTCCAATAATGGATGGGTTTATTCGTCGAATTTGGGGAAATTGGGGATAGATCAGATTGCAGCATTCACTAGATGAAAAAGGCCAATGGCTGCGGTGCAAGGGTTGCGGTTATCTGAAAAACGCACCCCTTAATCCACCCTTAAAAAAAATGTTGGGAACTACAAGGCTGCGGTTATGCCAAAAACAACATCCCTTTATCACTAAAGGACAACGGTTTTTAGCATAACCGCAACCCTTTTTCTTTTTTAATGATTTTGGCACTTACTTTCCCCGCTTTAACATTCTCAAATCTCACTCCACAAAAGATTAGTTACCCTAGCTGAACCCACCTCTCTTCCTCTCTCTCTCTCTCTCTCTCCCCCTCTCACTCACACCACGCCCCTCTCTCTCTCCAAATTAACGTTCTCCGGAGCCTCACACTTCTCTCTGCTCGCCGCCACTGTTGCCATCTCCTCTACTTGCCGCCGTCTGTTTCTCTCACCCGCACTCTCCTCGTCTCCCTCACTCTCCTCGTTCTTCTTTCATTTTTGTCGTGCGACCACTATTGCTGAGCGTGTCGGTGCCGGAGCTCCGATTTACCTCACCACCATTCTGGACTACCTCGCTGCTGAGGTATTTTCTTTGTCCTTTCTTTTGATTTAAATTTTTTACCTGATTTTGCTGTTATTGATTGAAATTGTTACTCCGATTGAAATTGTTGTAGGGTTTGAAATTGTTGTAGTCTGGCAATCACTTGAGTTTCTTTTGTTATTGATTTAAGTTACTCCGATTCAATACCAATGTTGTTGTTGTTGCTGATGTTGATGGAAAACAAGAAGATACCCAACTTGATAAAACCCTTAAAAAGTTGGAATTTTATCTCAGATTTATAGGTTTTAATCAGACAACTCCATTGAAATTTATTTTGTCTTGGATTATGTTTTTGATTGTGGGTGTTGCAGTTCCTATGTTAATTATTGAGCTTACCCATTGTTTGGATTGTGAAGAATATCAAGTGAAAGATTTTGAGTATGAAATTCTTACCTCACATCTTCTTCTTGGTGGTGTTTCTTTGATTTGTGTGGCTATATATAATATTTATAAAAGAGGGTTTTGGAAATTCTTGTTTGTTGATCAGTATAGAGAGTATACCTCCCGTTTCAAGGATCAATATATAAAAAAGATTAAGGTAAATTTATCATTAAAATTTTGTGCTAATATGGTCTGCATTTTTGGTTTTTTATGTTTATGACACTAGTGGAAAAAATGTCAAGGACTGCGGTTATCTGTAAAACGTAGCCCTTAATATATCCATACGCCAAAAAAAACTGAGAATTAACTCGGCTCCCCAACCTCTCTTCCTCTCACTCACACACCCTCGCCTCCCCAACCTCGGCTTGCCGAAGCCTCGACGCCGCTATTCATGCTCTTCTCTCTCTTTCTTCTGTTCGTTGTGCTGCTGTGTCGTAGTGGTGCTGTTGTTCTTCCCCCGCCGCTGCTCGCGCACTGCCACCGTTGTCTTCTTCCTCCTCTGAATCTATGCTGGTGGTGTTATGGTAGTGTTGTTTGGTTGAGTTGCTGCCCTGTTCTCTTCCCGACTCGCCTCTCCCTCTTTTCTAGTTTGCTGCTGCGTAGGTGTGGTGGTGCTGCCACGGTCGCTGCCGCCAGACAGCCGCTCTGATCCAAGGGTTTCGGTCGAGAAAAATGATCATTTGAAAGTGAAGGAAACTCTTCGAATATTCAACAATCAATACCTGCATTTTATTCAGGTATTTTTTGTTGATTTTTTTTGGTAATATTTAACATTTTGATTTTGCTGTTGTTTTTTTTTCTGTTTTAATTGTTTGTTGTTGTAGCAAGAGGAAAGAAGATGTAAATAGGTGGAAGATGAGAAGAAGAAGGTGAGTTTTAATCATCTTCAATTTTTGTATTTATTGTAATTTTTTTTTATTTTATGTTTTTTTGTCTGTGTTTCAGAAAGGTGATGTAGATAAGAAGAGAGTTCCTCATAAACGTCCAGATTTGAAGGCAATTACAAAGGTAAATTGCGCTTAATTTTTCAGTGGTATGTGCAAAATTAGAGCCTAAAACATCTACAAATTGGCAATTATACGACAATTTCTTATATTATGTGCAAATCTTATATTATGTGGTTTGATTTGAATAAATTAGGTAATGGTTAAATAGGATGAAACTGTAGAATTGTGGTGGTTGTCCAAGGTACTAAATGCACCGGGTGCTGTAGCGAATCGAGTAGCTTTAGAAGCATGTGTACAAGCTCGAAATGAGGGACGTGATCTTGCTACCGAGGGTAATTGTTAGAGTTTTATTTTAAAACCGCAAGTGAACGGTGTCGTAGCACATACGGGTCCAACTCAGGGAGGTGCAGGATTAAAAACTACTTGATTTTTTATTACGAAATAGTTACACAATCCAAATATCCAAATATGAAGAATAATCTACAAACTAAAGGCTAAACTGATGACAATATATGACAAACTATATGAATATGATAATTAAAACACTAAGATTAAGTATCACCACTACTATGAATTGATCAAACCATAACTCACTTCCCAATTATTCAATTATAACTTAGGTGAGAATGACATTACCCTATGACTTAGCAATACCTAGAGCTCACTTTCATAATAGCAAAAGGCCTAACCAACATGTATGTCTCCTATTTTCATGGCTTACATACACAATTAGAAGCATTAAGAGCCAATGCCAATTAATTCCCATCAATTACAAGGGGTCAAGTTGACACCCTTAGCTTGAACCAATCAACCCCTACAGTCGAATCTCCAACATCCTCAAGTGAGACCTAAATATCACACAACGACCATTGAGTCTAGTCCTACCCAAACACTCATATACTCCTCCATCCTTATGTCAACTGCGCCGGCAAATGAGATGAGTAACTTTTCTCTCTTTTATTTTATCTCTCATTTTGCCTAGGAGCCCTTTCAGGTTTTCATCCTAGCCACTCAAATTTTTTTCTTTGCTCACTTTCTCACCCGCTCATATTAGCCACTTTTTTTTTGCTTAGGTTGCCCTTTCGGGTTTTCGACCTAGCCGGCCCCCAATTTTACCTAAGCCGCCCTTTCGGGTTTTCAGCTTGGCGGGTTTTCAACTTAGCAGGTTTCCATCATTTTTTTTTCTTTTTTTTTTAATAGGAAAGAATATAAACAAGCATATATACAAGGTAGATGGGACATCCCTTCCCCCATGCTTAAACAAAGCATTGTCCTCAATGCAAAAAGGACCGAATGAAAGAAGGAAAGTGAAGAACTCACCAACTAGGAGCCAGAAGGCCCGCCAGGATCACGACGTGATCTCCTGGAGGCACGCTCCTCCATACGCTGCTGTCGTCGCCGTGAAATCTCCATCTCAGGATCTGTATATGTATCTGGATAGGTGTGGAGATGGAAGATGTTAAGTGAAGACATCATGCAGTGGATAGCGTCAAGTTAGTCCTCGGTCCCGTCTAGGCGAAATGAGAACTCATCCTGCCTCAACGCAAACGCAGTCATCCGCTCCTCATATGATGCAAAAAAGGGAGGAGGGACATGTGTGTGAGAGGACCCAACTTGGCCATCATGGCCACCAACACCTTCGTCTCGATGAATGGGCTCCTCCTCATCCTAATCAAACTCATCATCTTCGTCATCTTCATCATCCACTAAGTGGCCTCCTCTACCCCGGGTTTGCGAACATCGCAACCGCTGAAACTCAACACGCACTACTGCTGCAAAATCTGGGTCAGGGGCAAGGAAAAAATGTTCTACGGTGGCATTGGGAGGAATAGCCACCCGAGCAGGTTAAGGTAGGTTCATAAATTTAAGTGACATGCCACCCTACCTCCATAGAGCCACACAAAACGACCCCTAACCCCTGCAAATGAAAAATATCTTTACGCTAACCATTTTCGTCATGTCATACAAGTAGGAATCATCTGTCAACACAAGCACGTTGTCATTTGGACTCACTCCTAGGTGCTCATCAATCAAGGTAATCATGCCACCCACACTGATTTTCCCTTTCTGTAACTTAAAAAGCTCTAGGTATCGAGCTACCCATATCGCAGCTAGATCAGGCACCCCCCGACCCCGCCGGTGTCATAGCCCATAAAACCTTCAACTTTAGGCTAGGGATATTAGTGGGTTCCCCTTGCCCAAACACGGCCATAGACAATAATCTGTGCACATAACGAAGAGGGGGGTGGCGCAAAAAGGAGCTCTTGTCATTGGGGGTCTTACGCAATTGAATGATTGCGTGCCAAAAACTATCCTCATGGTAATCATTGTTGCGGTGAAAGTTCACTGCATTTAAGTTTCTCCAACCAAATATGGCTTTCAATTGTGGCATGGTTAGGCTATAAGGTTTATCATTAAGGTGGAACTCAATCCCAGGATGTTCACCCTCAGTTTTTTTCAGAGTAAAAAGGAATTCTAAGGTGAAAGGCTCATAGGTAGGCGCCCATTTACTCACAAAACCCTCAAGGCCAATTTTTTGAAGTAATTGGGTGACTGGCTCAGCTAACCTCAATGTCTCCAAGTGCGGAGTAATCAACGAACTTTGTAACCTTGATATGATGGTTAGGCTACGTGAGACGCGCCCAATGCCCAGGGTGCTCGGTAGTAAGGTTACGTAGTCCTATGGTATCTACCCTAGGGGTTGCTTGAGAAGTGCTAGCTTCCCCTGTTTTGGTACGTTTGGATCGGGGTGGCATGGTTCACAAGTGTAACGTTTTCTAATTCAACAAAGCAATCCTCAAAGGTACTACACACAACACTCCAACCATAACGCAAATTTCCAACCAAAATCACCAATAATAGCCAACAATCACCAACAATCATCAGCAATCACCAATAATAATCAACCACACTCAACTTCCAATCATATATATGCACCAACAATAATTTCAACAATCCCAGAGATGAAGCTAGAACAATGAATTCAAGCTATATCAAAGGAAGGTAGGAATGTGAAATTTTTACCTCTAACTCCAAAGGGGATCAAGTGATGCACTCCAACGCCAAATATGTCAATCTAGTACCCAGTGTGGTGTGTTGCACGTTCCAATTTCACCAAACAAGCTTCAATGCAAAAAGCCCCAAATTTCTAGGGTTTATGTTGGTGGGTTGATTGTGTGGGAATTTGGGTGGAAATAGGGGTTAGGAGAAGGGTTAGGGTGGATTATGTGGTAGAGGGGGTTGAAAAGAATAGGTGGTGGTGGTGGTGGATGAGGTTGAGGGAGAGTGGTGAGTGAGAGAAAGATGAAGTGTTCTTTGTGAGGGAAGAGCGTGGGTCGAGAGAATAGAGTGAGGGAGGAGATAGAGAGACGCGGGTTAAAACCCGGATTTAACTAACCTTGCAAAGCGCGAGTCGCGGTACTGGCCGGGGGTCACGGTCAACGCCACGATGCACGGTTTCTGACGCGAGTTGCGGTAACCTCTCGGCATTTCACCTCGAGCTGAGGCATTGTGCCGCGACTCGTCTTTTTGCAGAAATTTTTTCAGCTGCTTTTCTACGAACTTTTTGTGTTGAGTAACCAATAAACACACCAAAAATAAAATATCAATGTAAATGAAACCACACAAAAAGGAAAAATCAAAGAAAATGAAAAAATAGGTGTCGAACTCGAATTGCCTCCCGAAAAGCGCTCGTTTAAAGTCAATGAGCTCGACTCCTTAAAGATCATGTGGCAGTTGGTGGAAGAGATAGGCAATAGACTTGCTTGCCTTCAATAGGATCACTGAACAATGGGAAAACTAGGTCGTTACTAACTCCCCTAATGTCAAATAATAAAAAAAAACCTAACTATCCACCTAAACTAGTCAAGTGGTAAGTAAGGGTCGAACCACAAGGATCGGAGGTCTCACCAAGGTAGAGTCGCTACAAGTAAGCTAAGTCGAAGAAATGGTCAAGTTTTGGTTGGATTAAATAATTAAAACTATTGGAATCAAATTAGAAAAAGTACTAGGAATGGGAAATCACCACAATCATAGCTCACATCCAACAATCAAGTAGAGAAAAGGGGTTGACAAACATTGGGGATATGCAAAGGGAATAAACAAACCTAAACACCTCTAAAATCGTTGTTAGGGAGTTTAGAGTCCTAATTACGGTAACAAAACCTATATTTCGAGGCGTTATCACCTAACTAGGCCAAGTTAAGGATTGATATCAAACCCAAGTTAATACCAACCAACAAGTGATGTGTAACAACTAATCAATCAATCATGAAGGTTAACCACATAAAAGTAATCCATTAAATGGGCAACAAAGGATCAAAAGATGATGGAGCTCACATCAACTAAGTCACCAATCAACATCAAAGATTGAAATTGCACAAATCCCTAACAAAACCAACCCAATGAACTCTACTCATGAAAATAGGATGCAAACAATGATTGGGTTACTCCCAATCCTAGTTAATGAACTACTCACTACCCATTATACTACCAAACATCTTAAACATGGAAATCTAGCTATTAAATCACCAAGCTAAAAATACCAAAAACCAAAAATCAATACTTTAGAGTAAAAACAAAACCAAATCTAGTGAGCAAACAAGAAGAAACTAGGAAAAGATGAAAATTTTAATCTAGATTAATTACTAAGCATGAAGATTAAACAATGAAAACATGAACCTAACAAAGTAGGAATGCAATAAAAACAATGAGAAAGAAAGAAAGGATTGAGAGGATTACTAAGGAAACAAGAAACTTCAAAGAAATTGTCACTTTTTCATTGATTTTCAATCTCCAAATTACACCTCTTGAGCCAAGTTTTCTCTCTCCTACACTAGTAAACAAGATTAGGGTTCTAAAAATGCGGGATCCTTTCCAAAATAGGGTAGAGGAGTATTTATACCCCCTCTAATTACACAAGTCGTAAAGGAAAAGAAATCCGGAAAAAGCCCGGCGAAAAGAGGCCCGGCGGGGCTAAAATGGGCCGGGCGGGATGGTAAGAGTAGCCCAGGCGGTCTCCCTGGGTGGCCGGGCGGTGCGGGGTAGATGGGCCGGTCTTGCCGGTGCCCCGGCGGGAACCCAAATTTGCGAGCAAGAGGCGAAAGTTTGGCGCCGATGGGCCCGGCGGGGCGTCACGTAGCCGGGCGGGCGACTTGGCCGAGCGGGGTACATAGCCCTGGCGGGCTCATTTGCTCGGGCGGGCTTCTGGAGCTCGGGCGAGTGTCTTTGCTCGGTTGGTCCTTAAGCTCCCCGGGCAAACTCTTGCTTCCCCTTTTTGCTCCCTCTTAGCTTGTAGAAGCTTGAGTTCCTACACATCAAAGATCAAATAGAAGAGTAGGGGAGGGGGATGCAAATACATGTACACACGTGCTAAGAGAGAGTTAGGTAGAGAAAAAGGCGAAATTAAGAGAAAAAGAAACTAAAATAGGAAATAAGTTAAGTAAAAATAGCCTTAATACTACCCTAGGAGTGAGATAAATCTCACTCATCAATCACCAGTGACATAATGCTTGAGGCGACTTCCATTCACCTTGAAAGAGCCACTTGCTTCACTAGTGACTTCCAGCGAACCATATGGAAAAGCCTTGGTAACCCGAAATGGTCCAGACCACCTAAAACAGAGCTTACCAGGAAAAAGCTTCAATCGTGAGTTGAATATGAGAACGGAGTCGCTAACATGGAACTCTCTTCTCATAAGCTGTTTGTCATGCCACTTCTTAGTTCGCTCCTTGTAGAGACGAGAACTCTCATAAGCATCCAAGTGGAGCTCATCAATCTCATTCAATTGCAAAGCTCGGCGTTCACCCGTTCGGTTAAAGTCATAATTTAGGCTCTTGATAGCCCAAAATGCTATGTGTTCTAGCTCAACAAGTATGTGATATGCTTTTCCATACACTAGACGATAGGGCGTGGTACCAATAGGAGTCTAGAAGGCCGTCCTTTACACACATAGTGCATCATCTAACTTAAGAGACCAATCCTTGCGCGGTCTATCCACGGTCTTCTCAAGTATAGATTTAATCTCCCTATTTGAAATCTCAACTTGTCCACTTGTTTGTGGATGATAGGAAAGACCAACACGATGTTGCCACACCTTTGCAATGGTTTTGGAAGTACTAGCATGGCCTTCACAAGGCATATCATGGCAGTGAGACAGGATAGAGGTTACCTCCTCCTCCGGTACACAACGGCTGATGACCCCATCCGCACAAGACTTAAAGAGACAAGGATCATCCCCGAAATAATGTTTGACATTATGAAAGAACTTCTTACGTTGATATGATGAATAATCGGGAGGGGGGACTCCACTAGCAAGAAAGTTCACTATGTCAGCAAACCAAGGAGATTGACCAAATTGTAGTAGAGAAAATACCAAACAACTGATCATCAGGGAAAGAGTCATCGATTGGGAAATCATCTTTTCCGGCTTCCAATGTGAGACGGGAAAGATGGTCGACCACAACATTATCAGTTCCTTTCTTATCCTTGATCTCCAACGAATTAAGCGGGGTTTGGCATCATTTTTACTTAATAGAAACTTGAGTGCCGCATGATCTGTATGCACTATCACCTTCGATCCCACCAAATAGGATCAGAACTTGTCCCTCGCAAACACAACGGCTAGCAACTCCTTTTCAGTGGTGGTGTAGTTCATCTGAGCACCATCTAAGGTTTTGCTAGCATAGTAAATGGCATGCATCTTGCCATCACGCTTTTGCCCAGACACAGCACCAACAACATGGTCACTGACATCACACATCAACTCGAATGGAAAGTTTCAATCTGGAGGTTGAATAATAGGTGCGGAAATCAATGCATTTTTCAACCTGTGGAAAGCTTCAACACAAGCATCAGTAAACACAAATGGGATATCTTTGGCTAAGAGCTCGGTCAAAGGCCTAGAGATCTTAGAGAAATCCTTGATAAAGCGGCGGTAGAACCCCGCATGACCAAGGAAACTCCTCACCCCTTTTACATTGATCGGGGGTGGAAGCTTCTCTATAACTTCGACGTTTTCTCTATCCACCTCGATACCCTTATGAGATACAACATGACCCAAAACTACTCCCTCTTGCACCATGAAATGGCACTTCTCCTAATTGAGCACTAAGTGGACTTCTTGACACCTGTGTAGCACCTTTTCAAGATTTAGCAAACACTCATCAAATGAAGTACCATAAGCAGAGAAATTATCCATAAAAACTTCCATAGAGTGTTCAATAAGCTCAGAAAAATAGCTATCATGCATCGTTGAAAGGTTATGGGAGCGTTACATAATCCAAATGACATCCTTCGATAGGCAAATGTGCCCTAGGGACATGTAAAAGTCGTCTTCTCTTGGTCACTTGGATGGACGGGGATTTGGAAAAAACCAGAAAATCCATCCAAGTAACAAAAGAAGGAATGTTTCGCAAGACGCTCCAACATTTGATCAAGAAAGGGAAGAGGGTAGTGATCCTGACGTGTGGCCTTGTTCAACTTACGGTAGTCGAAACACATTCTCCATCCAGTGACAGTGCGAGTAGAGATAAGTTCACCTTTTCCATTTTTCACAACCGTCATGCTGCCTTTTTTGGGAACAACTTGAACCGAGCTTACCTACTTACTATCAGAGATAGGGTAGATAATGTCGGCTGCAAGAAGTTTCATAACTTCTTTCTTCACAACCTCATTCATATTAGGATTAAGGCGACACTGTGACTCAATAGATGAAGCATTTTCTTGTTCTAGCAAAATTAATATGGACTTATCCCCTTAATATCATCAATACTGTACCCAATGACACTAATATACTTGCGAACAAGACATAACAACCGGTAAAGTTGAGAGTCATTGAGTGCACTATTGACAATAATGGGGTAGGTTAAGTTTTCACCCACAAAAGCATATTTTAAACTAGAGGGGAGGGGTTTCAACTTTACCTCAAGAGGCTTAGAACACTCCTTAGTCATGGCTTCAACCTGTAGGATCTCGATTGAGGGATTATCGGGCTCACAAGCCGATGCATCATCTAACATCTTCTCATATGTCGTAGTCTCTTCATCACAACCCCCATTGTCGCTTAGGCACAGTTGAAGAGCATCATCATCCCTACTCTCCATAGGTGAATCTTCCTCCCATCTCTCAACAACATCAACCCTATAACAAGTATCTCCCAAACAAGGAGCATTTAAGGCTTTATGTAACTCAAATTCCACCTTGTCTTCACCCACATTGAGAGACACTTTGCCCCATTTCATATCAATCAAAGCTCCAGCAGTAGCAAGACATGGTCTACCTAGAATAATTGGGGTGTGTACATCTTCTGGCATCTCCATGACAAATAAGTCACATGGGATAGTCCATTTGCCCACTTGGAGAGGTACATCCTCCAAGACACCCAAAGGATATCTGATAGACCTATCTGCTAGTTGTAGAGAGACGCGTGTAAGGCTAAGATCACCAAAGTTAAGCTTCTTGAAAATAGTATTAGTCATGAGACTTACACTAGCTCCAAGATCACAAAGTGCCCTTTAAATAGTCACATCCCCAATGGAACATGGAATGGAGAAGCTTCCAGGATCACTCAACTTTGGAGGAAGCTTATTAAGAAGAATAACACTACACTCTTGAGAGAGTTCCACTGTAGAAGCTTCACAAATTTTGTTCTTACCGGACAAAAGTTGCTTCAAGAATTTAGCATATGTAGGAATCTCATAAATGACCTCAAGGTACGGGATGTTAAGATGCATACCTTTCAACAACTCAAGAAACTTCCCGTATTTCTTCTCAATTCGAGCCTTTGCCAACCGATGAGGGAATGAAGCTGACTCAACATATATTCTGGAGGGCTTGGATGGTGCTTTCTCAACCTCTTCAATAGGGTCCTCCTTATCAACTACATCACCAACACCCTCAGATGTATCTCCCATAACTTTTGATGGCGTTAAAGTTAGTTTGCGTGTTTCCTCTAAAGTCTTTCCACACCTCAAATTAATTGCACTTACATTTTGGTGACCCTTTGGATTCGGTTCCGGCTGCCCCGGAAATTGGGGTGGTGCCTTTTGAAGTTGAGTTACCTGTTGAGTTACATGTTGAGTCACATGAGACATTTGTTGGGCGAGTTGTGCAATTTGAGTGTCAACTATCTTATTATAAATCTATTCTATCAAACTTCTTGCTAGTTTCCTCGGAAGTTACAAGGAGCCTTTCTAGCAAAGAATAAGTATATGATTTTTGGGGAGGTTGTTGAGAAGGTTGACCTTGTTGTTTCTGCTGGAACCCAGGAGGATTGGAATTGCGTGGTGCTTGAGGTTGATTGTTGCTCCAAGAGAAGTTCTCATGATTCCTCCAACCCGGATTAAATGTGTTTGAGCAGGGGTCGTTTCGAGGTCTAGCATTACCATACACAGCATTGGCTTGCTCTTGCTCCACAAAACTCATGTCCATAGAAGAGGAACTTGCATTATTCCCTTGGAAAGCATTCATCTCGGCACTAGCACTAACTGATATATTCTTGATCAGTTGAGATAGATCATCAACCTTACTAGAGAGTGAAGTTAGTGCATCGACCTCATACTTACCGCCCTTCTTAGATGTAGACCATTTACTAGACTAATGGTAACTGTTAGCAGCCATCTCCTCAAGGAAGGCTTTGTCTTCATCAGCTGTCTTACCCATGAAAGCACCACCGGCCGCAGCATCAATAGAGATTCGGACCTCATGAGTCAACCCATTATAGAATGTCTGGATAAGGAGCCATGTTGGGATCTCATGATGAGGACAATGCCTTTGTAGATCCTTGTACCTTTCCTAAGCTTCATAGAGGGATTCACCATCCAACTGAGTGAAGGATGTGATTGCATTGCGTAGCTTGGCCGTCTTCCCAGGAGGAAAGTACTTCTGACAAAAAGCAGTGGCTAATTCAATCCAACTTGTGAACTTATTCGCCTCATGACTCTGCAGCCATTCTTTTGCTCTGTCCCGCATGGAGTAAGGGAACAAGCGGAGGCGAAGAGCTTCATCGGAGGCCCCATTAATCTTCACGGTATCACATTTCTCAAGAAAGGAATTGATATGTTCATTTGGATTCTCCATAGGACTGCCACTGAACTGATCTTGTTGAATGAAGTGGATCAATTGGATCTTGATCTCAAAGTTGTTGGCCTCTACAGCAGGCCTGGCAATCCTAGATGTAGATGTGACATCCGGCATATTATATTCTCGAAGAGGACGAGCCATTGGTTCTCTCCGAATATTTTCCTATTCCCTTCTTCTTCTCTCAGCGTTAAGTCTCCATGTTGTGGCTTCTATCTCAGGATCAAAGACCACGTTATCTACAGATCGCGATCGCCTGCGCATTCGAAAACAACAACTATTGAAGAAGTTAGCAACAAATAAAGTAACAGGTGTACTCTATTAAATCAATAATTAAAATAATTCTAATCCGTAGCCTCCCCCGGCAACGATGCCAAAAACTTGTTAGGGTTTTATTTCAATACCGCAAGTTGACGGTGTCGTAGCACATACGGGTCGAACTCAGGGAGGTGTAGGATTAAACACTACTTGATTTTTGATTACGAAATAGTTACACAATCCAAATATGAAGAATAATCTATAAACTAAAGGCTAAACTGATGACAATATATGACAAACTATATGAATATGATAATTAAAACACTAAGATTAAGTATCACCACTAATATGAATTGATCAAACCATAACTCACTTCCCAATTATTCAATTATAGCTTAGGTGAGAATGACCTTCCCTTATGACTTAGCAATAAAGCACAGCTGCGAACCGAAACTAAATCCCAAATCATTCATCAATACCTAGAGCTCACTTTCATGATAGCAAAAGGCCCAACCAACATGTATGTCTCCTATTTTCACGGCTTACATACACAATTAGAAGCATTAAGAGCCAATGCCAATTAATTCCCAATTCTAATTCTCACCTATTTTCATGGGAGAATTCAAATTAATGACAAGATGATCTGAATTAAGACTCAACTTTCGTTGATGAACTTAATTGATAAAATAACAATTTAGCAAACAAAAATATAATCCTAATTTCTACTCCAACTTTCGTTGATAATAAAAAGTAAGGCTAAATTAAGATGCAAAATTGACCACAAGAACAATATTGTCAAACCCTAAGCATATAATTCAATAATATGGGAATTAGAGCAACAACTTACATGATCAATCTATACTAGGGCTCAACTTAATCCTAGATAGAAATACTACTCGCTAATCATGGCAATAAGAACAATAAACATAATTGAAGACGCAATTAAATAGAACAAAGAGATAGGAAAGAGTAAAACTTGATTAATAGTGCTTGAATGGTAGATGAATCCAAATACTTGATCAAAATCAATCTTCAATCTCTAAGTTTGCCAAGGAAAAACTGAACTAGGGCCAAAAACCAATAATAACGTAATAATCCTCTAAAGAAAATCATCCCCAGTATTTATATTTTCCGAAAAACTAACTAAAATAAAAACGAGAAAATAACACTAAGGAGAACTGCAACACGCGTCTACAGCGAACCGTGCTCAGAACCGCACGTCGCGCCAATCGCCTGAGTCGCGCCCCGAGCCGTGAGTCGCGGTAAGCTCTCGGCAATTGGTCGCGAACTGCTGCCAACACCGCGAGTCGTGCTAACTCTGAAGACCCCTTTTCTTCCTTGAACTCCTCAAATGCAGCTCTCAACCTCCTTGGACCTTATGCAAAGCCCAAATACCTCCAACTTGGACCCAACATTATACCCATGATGCTACCAAACCTCCAAAAGGGCCACAAAACTATAACTCCTCACAAAATTTCACAATTCTCCTCAATTCTAATTATTTGAGCACATATCCACTATAACTAACACAAATCACAACATAATCCTCCTCTAAATGCGCCAAAATCAAGTGTAAAATGTGCACTTAACAGTAATGCAATTATTCGCGAGGCTAGCAAATGGAGTCCTGAACTAGCTGCTGCTTATGAGGTAGGTTAATCAAATTGGGTTGAATATGAACTAGATATTTTGTTTATCAATATTTTTTTGTGCATTTTGTTTTAAATGTATATTGTTATAATGGAATGAGTTTATTATTTGGATATTGATTGGGATTGATTGTTCTAAGCAAGTTTACTTGTTAGCTTTTGTTAACAATTAATTGTGATCTTTTTTATTCAAGAAGTGTGTTTTTGGATGGTTTTGTACTTGCAGTGAACTGGGTATTGGTATTATGTTCATTGATGAATCTGTTTCTGAAAATCAGCTTCTTTTGCTGCATAGTTAATGGCTTCTCCTGTATGAAAATGTCATAATCTAGGGTTGGTTATGTGGATATTGTTCTGTGTATGGAGTATTCTGTTCAATTACCATATTTCTTTTCTTTCTCTTAACATTTTAGTTTTTATTTCACACTTCTATGCATGTCAACTTTCATCAATTACGGAACGAACAACTCTCTGCTTTCACTAGTGGAAAAAACCTTATTTGTCACTTAGTAACAGATTTGGTTTTTTACAAAACCGCATCCGAAAATCATTAAAAGATGGGAGGGAAAGCTGGGCAGAAAATCTAATCCGGTCCTTTAGTGAACCGGATCAGATTTTAAAAATTGCTCCAGTTTTCTAAAATCTGATCCGGTTCACAAGACCGGATCAGATTTTTCGTTCATTTCTGCCTGCTTGTTCCCTTAGAACGGCCCAAAAGGATGCCTAAGAAAATCCTCGGCCCAGTTCACGAACCCTTTCCCCCTCTTCTTTTTCTTTTTCGAGTCTCAACAAGCCCTAGCTTACCCTCTCTTCACTTTCTCTCCCTCTCCCTCTCCCTCTCCCTGCAAATCTGGTGCGCTCCTTTCACAAATTCTGGCGAACCTCTTCATACTCTAGCGTGTATGTGGGCGAAATTCAATGAAAAAATTATGGGAGGTGAGCCCCTCTCTCTCCTCAGTTTTTTTTCTCTTAGAACTTGATCCAACTCACCGGATCTCCTCCTCGACACCCTAACAGCGAAAGACACCAAAGAATGAATGGTGGGAGTTGAAATTCTTCACCAACTTCTAGAAGCTTCTCTTTGGCCATTTCACGCATTTTTTCTGGTGGAATACTAGCTCGCGAACCAAGCTTAATAAGCAGCTTTCTTATCTCATCGGCAATATTGTTGAGGTACAACTATATTCGATTTGTGCTGGATACTAAAATTGCTAATGGTGATTATTGCATTTCATAGAATTTTATCTAGTAGTTGCTAGTTACTTTTTTATTTATGCAAATTTTATTGTTGAACTTCGGTCTATTACAATTAGGGTTTTGAGTACTGGAAATGGAAAATTGTTGTTTTTGTCAGATTTGAATTTTAATGCAATTGATGTCTTCTGATTTGATTGTGCTTGCGATTATAATCAAGTTTATTGGAGTATTTGAGAAGCAAGATTAGTTATTGAGTTTTGTTGCTTTTCTGGGAATCAAATGTCTGCTACAATTACATTGGTGTAGTTTGTAATCTTAAAGTTGATAGTTGTCGAAGTACAGTTAGGGCTTTGAGCCTTTGACTACCTCCTTATTTTGGATGGCTTGTGGAAACAAGAAATTAAGGTGGTTTATATATTTGTAGGGTTGAATTTTCAAAAAATTGATATAAGATGTGTTAGTTATCAGTTTGATTCACTGTCTTCTTCATCATGTCCCCTTCTCTTATTTTTATCATATGATAGGCAACTGTCATTTTTCTAATTTGCATAATACTTTTGGGTTTGAGCCAAGTGAGCTCGGTATGAAGCCACCTAGTAACTAGTTATGCAATCCTGTTTGCAGGAATGGTCTATATTGTTTGTAGCGTTCTCAGATTTGATTTGCTAACTTTAAACACTGCTTTTGACTACAGATGCCAGGCCTCTACTATGCTTTAGTGCAGAGACGGGTCCTATTAGATCTCTTACTTGGGCTTCGTATGAAGGGTAGGTTTCTTTGATTGATACACCAGGCAATGTTATCTTGTTATTTTTTCTGACCATGTCGGAGCAGGATGAAACATTGGAGATTAATAGTTGTAGGTTCGAGAATTTAAAATAATGCCTTGTTTGCAATTGCATATGTTGTATTTGGGGTAAATTTTCTTAGGATGGCGTTCTGTGGCTCCCATTACTGATGTATTACTGGTTAGTTGCTCAGGTCTGTCTTTTGGGAAACTCCATTGTGTATCATTATACTCTGTTAAAATAAGCTGACTTTACGTATGTGAAAAACTATAGTCACTAGTGTTTCAGGTTGTAATAATGGCTACTGGCTAGATAAATGCACTCCTACTCATTTGGATGAACAATGACTGAGAAGTTATTACCTTTAATCTTGATCAGATATGGCAACAAATAATGGCTATGTAGCAATATATAAGAACAAAGAAGCATAATAGTTGAACCAGTTTGTTTATTTTAATAATTCTGTCTCCGATAGTGTGATCCCGGCAAAGAAATTATCTTTCTTTTGTCTATAACTTTTCATGTTAGTAGTTAAGATATGTAATTTTTTGAGATGCCTAATATCCTTTCTTTTGTTTCAGTGATCCTGAGAGTTCAAATATTATTGTCACTGCTGGTCATGGAGGGCTGAAATTTTGGGACTTGCGGTAACCTAGCAACTGTTAACTTTAAAAGTTAAAAAGCATTCTATATAATGTTACTTTCTCTAGAAAAGTGTTCGAATGATGACTGAATAAAATACTGCAAAGAATCATGATATGAATCCATTAGTGTAAAGTGAAGCATTTGTTGTAGCCTGGATAAAGATAAAAGAGCTAATAAGTGACTAGTGAATACCTCAATAAACTGATCCGTTTTGGTGGGTTTACTGATCAATTATGTGGACCTTGGCCTATACTGTATACCTCGATAATCTGACTAATAATTACTACTTGATGTCACCTGCAGTGATCCGTTCCGGCCTTTATGGGATGCGCATCCTTCGCAGCGTTACATATATGGTCTTGATTGGGTGCCTGATCCAAGGTATGATGGGATTCTTCTTCAAAACACATTCTACTAATTTGCGTTGCTAATGTTTTTCTATCATTCACGTTTCTATTTGTGTGTTACTGCTATTATCTTCTTATTTATAACATCATCTCTTTATTACTTTGTCTTGAAAATAATGTTTTCGGTGTGTCATTAAAAAGTTTTGTTTAGAATAGTGACGGATGAGACTGATTATATATGGACCTCCCACGAGTTTTACTTGTATCAGGATCTACACTGGTCCGCTTTGGTTGGGTAACTGTTCTTAAGATTAGCAATGTGCCTAATATGTTGGAATTTACGATGTGGGTGCTAAAGGGAAATCCAAACTTAATTATTAGTTGGATTTAATAATATCGATAATGGCCCATGTTGTTAGCTGGATCATTAGGGATTATTATGATATTATTTTTAGGTAAAGTTTTTTGTTAGGCTTTTTTTTATATTAAAAAAATAGTTACGAATGAAATTAACAATTAAATTCAAAGAATAGATCCCAACTTTGTCAAAAATTCAGGGTTTCCTGTCAATTGCAGTCAACAAGATCAGCACAAATCGCATTAAGTATTTTTGGTTTTTACAAAACGTAAGGATATCACATAACTCATCAATTTCCATAAACTCAGCTTTCTCCAAAACATAATACAATGGCCCTTTATGTTAGGTTATTAGACTAACATAAACCCTAGGAAAAAAATCACAAATCTCTTTACCTAAAAACAATAAAATTTATAAGATAAAGCCCTAATGATCCAACTCACAACATGGGCCTTCATCAATTTAAACCCACAAAATACACCATTTATATTTCTGACTCGAAAAATCACCCAAACCCATATATTAAATAATTATTTGGATTTCCAGTTTGGACCCACATCATTCTTGGATTTCCCTTTTGCACCCACATCAACCTAGGTAAGCATGGCACCTTTCCTACCATTTCTCCACGGGCTAATGCTCTTAAGCTAGCGTTGGCGTACTTGTTGACATGATTAACAAGTTCAAAAGGCAAAGTTCTCCATCCATACACAAAGTGTACTCTTAGATATAATTAAGAATAATTCAATGAAAGTTATATTTATTACTAATTCACAGTAAATCAGTAATACTTTCTTCCTATAAATTAAAACAAGTTTCTTTTACTAAACCAACGATCAAAGTTTGACGAGAGAAATGCCTCCACTTATTCTTGAATGAAAGGAACATTTGCCGTATGGAGCATTCATGTGTCAAGACTAACAGGTGGGGTTGTTTTTATTTTATTTTATTAGCACAACTAAGAAAGTATTTTGGCCTCATCTTGTATGGCTTGGAGTTCTATAATCTTGGTGTTCACGGATACATGCTAAGCTTCTCTGCTTTAAAGATTTCACACTTATTCCCATGCTTGAACTTTCTGGTCTAATAATCTAATAATTTCTGAGTTTTCTGTATAGGAACCCTTTTCAGTCACCTTATCTTGTTTAACTCAAGCAAAAGAAAGCCAAATTCTATGACGTTATGGATTTCATTAATTTTATCCAGTTCTTTTCCAACGTAGCTATCCTTCTCCAATCTTTGATTGACATTACTATTCCCTATATAGGGATGGTTGCATATTGCTGTGCAGATGGAACTGTCCTTTACTTTCAGGTAACACCTTTAATTCCTGTTAATTTCATTTATGTTGTCTTTGTTTTTTCAGAAGGTCCCTTTAATAATCTAACAATCATCACAAGCTTTTCATCAATCTCTGCTCTTCTGCATTGCTCTTCTGCATTTCTTACCTTCCTTGAAAAGAGTGGAACTGACATGACGTGGACTTTCTGTTCAACTCATAGATTTGCGTCAGTAATTCCTTCTAGTGCCATCTTCTTGCTGTCTTACTATTGGGGTTTTGGATACCACCTGTCTACTAGTCTTGTAAGAAGATTTAGCCATGTTCCTTTGTCCCGTGTTCTGTTATACCACCTGTCGACATGGTTAGTCAATTAGTAGCTTCTAGTTCTATGTATATCTTTAGGCTGATAATGGATATATCTTTCTTACGTGGAAAGCTCACTTGTTAATAGCAGGATACATTATTTTTTGAATGGTTCGTCCTTTTGGACTGAGCTATGCATCTCCGAAGTTGGCATCTATATGACTATAATAATAGATTAAATTATGTATCAGCCACGATGCCCATTTTTGGATGAATTACTAGAAAACATGTTGAAGCTAGTTTTCAAGTTTCATTAAATTGCTGTAACCAATGGCAAGACATGGATAGATTTGCGTCAGTAATTCCTTCTAGTGCCATCTTCTATGCTTTTTAGCATTTAAGTTGTTCAAGCAACGTTGGTTAAAATTTAGTTTAAGTTGCATTTATAATGTACATTTGATGCGACATTGGGATCGTCGAACAACTTTTATTTTGGATCGTAGATAATTACCGAAATTCTAAAATCTAAAACGACATATATCTTGAATTGGATATATCTCACAGAATTACATGAACCCCCCCCCCACCCTGTTGCCCCCTGCAGACCCCCTCCCCCTGTTGTGCCCCACCCCCTTGCTGCCCCCTGCAGACCCCCCTCCCCTTGCTGCCCCACCCCTGCAGACCCCCCTCTCCCTGTTGTGCCCCACCCCCTTGCTGCCCCCCTGCAGACCCTCCTCCCCTTGCTGCCCCCACCCTTGCAGACCCCCCTCCCCTTGCTGTCCCACCCCTGTAGACCCCCCTTGCTGCCCACCCCCCTTGCACAGTCCCCCCACCCTGCTGCCCCCTGCAGACCCCCCCTCCCCCTGCTGTGCCCCACCCCCCCTTGTTCCCCCCTGCTGACCCCCCTCCCCTTGCTGCCCCACCCCTGCAGACCCCCCTTGCTGCCCACCCCCTTGCACAGTTCCCCCCCCTGCGCACAAGCCATCAGCTTCTCGGGAGCAGATGGGTTACACTTTTGATGCTTTGAAGACTTATGTTCCTGAAATGGTTGAACTTCTTGTAGATTCTGTAAGGAACCCTGCATTTTTGGATTGGGAAGTCAATGAGACGGTAATTTCTTGATCTCATTTCTCTAGTCTCTACCTATCTTTGCTTTGTTGCTTGAGAGAAATCATGCTGAAAAGTTTCTACCTTCTTGCAGCTCAAGAAGCTGAAGCTTGAGGTAAATGAAGCTTCCAACAACCCTATGGCATTGCTTGTGGAGGCAGTCCATTCTGCTGGCTACTCAGGTGCCTTAGCAAACTCTTTTATGGCTCAAGAATCTGTTGTATAGCTCTGTTTTGGAGCAATTTGTTGCTGTAAGTATAGGATGCTGCTTGTATACTTTGTACTAGAGAGGAGGAGATTGAGGATGCTTGCCGTAAAATTAATAATGAAGCGGGAAATTTATGTATCTAATTATTTATGCTTCAATTGAGCATAATATGCTTAATAAAATGAGTATTGATATATATTATTGATTTTGTATTGATTAATAATGAAAAAATGCAAAAAAAAAAAAAAAAAAATTTTGGTTTTTTGGTTTTTTGGGGGATTATCTGATCTGGTTTTGGGTGAAAATCGGATCAGATAACCTAGTTAACTGATCCGGTTTTCACCCAAAACCGGATCAGTAAATAATTTACTGATCCGGTTTTGGATCGGATCAATAAAAATTTTGGATCTGCTGCGAGCCCATCCGATGCGGACCAAAACCGGATCAGTAAGTCCGGTTTTGACCGCATCAGATGGGCTTTTTTCCACTAGTGTTTGTGCTGCAACAACTATTGCCGTACCGTCAAATTTATGATGATGGGTTGACAGAGGTGAATGAGAGGCTCAGTGTAAAGAAATAGTAGCTGCTTATTCATTTATTATATTTGGCGGCCTATAGTGAGATACACATGTTTGTGAGCATCAACATTGTAGATCTTTGACATTATAAGATTGTAACTCATTCAATATTTTTTTTATATTTGTATGAATAACATAAATTGCAATGAAAAGTGATACTTATATATATATATATGTAAAAGTTTTTGGAACATTTAGGATAAAAATTGCAAAAAATAAAATTGAAAAACCGTAGCCCTTCCATGTAAAAAGGGTTGCGGTTTAGGCCTAAAACCGCATCCCTTTAGTGAGGAAGGGCTGCGGTTTTGGGCCTGAACCGCAGCCCTTGGTTGTGAAGGGCAGCGGTAAAAAACCGCAACCCTTCCATTATGCAGAAGGGCTGCTAGGCCAAGGGCTGCGGTCAAAAAACGCAGCCCTTAGGGCTGTTTTGACCGCAACCCTTTCCCTTTTTTCTACTAGTGGATGAAGTTTAGTTTGTTATTGTAATATATATTCATTGATGATACTTGTTAGTATATTGGTTGGAAATTTGTCTAACTATGAGCTTGTAATCAGGGTATATGTGTTGTTGCTGCAAGACAGATACAATATGTAACACCCCAGAAAACACGGTAGAGTTTTATATTGTATTTTCCCGTAAACTTATCTTTCTAGTTAAACTGGTAAGAGTGGGTTACCCCTCATGATTGCTTTAAAAGGATTTAGCAGGCTACTCATTCGGATAAGATGCATATTTCTTTTAGAGGACTCATTTCCTTAGTTACTCCACAGTTAAGCGTGCTTGGCTAGGAGTAGTCCAAGGATGGGTGACCTCCTAGAAAGTTTCTCAGGGTGTGCATGAGTGAGGACAAAATGCACTAGAAGAACTTGTGTTGGTTATTGAGGACAGCTGTTGGCCCTGTATGCGCATTGGTGATGATAGACTCAACTCGTGATGTGTCAAGTGTTACACAATATATTGATGGGCATTTTCTTAGACTTTGTGTTTCATTTTGTTTAAGAACTGAATGTCACAACGCTTCCTCTTTGGCTCTTATACTGATCTTTTAGATTTCACTGTAACTCCATTTAGGTTGATGTTGTGATTGACTTGATTATCCAGGAAGCAAGGACTGGTGAAATTGCCTAATAAGAGCAATGTCAAAAAATTGGAGCTTTTGGCAAAAGCAAAACATTGAGGAGCCCCTAGATTTTGTAACTCTTTGTCTGGTCCCTATATATGTATAAATAACATAATTGACAATTATTTTGTGTCACAAGGGCTGCGGGTTTGCTAAAAACCGTAGCCCTTAATCGATAAAAGGGCTTCGTTTTTAGCAAAACCCGCACCCCTTTATTAGTTAAGGGCTGCGATTTTTTCAAAAATAGAGTTCCACTAAAGGAGTAATTCCAAGGTACCATTATTTTTTTTATTACCTTCCCAATGGTACCACTATGTTTATGGCTTTTTATAAAGAGTTTTTTTGTTAACAAAAAAGTTATTAGGCTAAACTTTTAATGTAAGTAATAAATAATAAAAAAAACATTTACCCTAATCTAAACTTGGTTGCGATATGCAATACACAACACCAAAAATTAGATCCTCATTATCAAAAAAATTGGACCTTCCTATGTAGAACACTCAACGCCACCTTCCTATGTAAAATACTCATCATCTTCCCTTCCCCTTCTCGATCATGTGTGTTGCAAACCAAATCAAAACTCCAAAATCTTGCTTTGGTATACTTTACAAGAATTCTCGAGAATCGGGCAACTATTTTGCGAGGAAATATCTGCAAAATTTCTGGAATTCTTTTTGATAAACGACGGTGAATTGTACAAAATTTTGGTAATTTTTTATAATTCATAATAATTTATATGAAATCCATGAATTCAATTGAATTCCATTAATTGCTCCATATAAGAAATTCTGATTATCTTTGTGGTGCATAAGAAGAGTAAATTTAGTTTAGCCCCAAGAACACAGATTAATGTCTTTGTTTTTTTATGATCATATGACTTGTTCAAGTTTTGATAGTACTTTAATTTATCTGTTAATAAAATGATTTATTTGTTTTGATACTATAAGCATATATGAGTAGTGAATTTCCACTTTGATGATTACATAACTTGTTTGTTATTTGAATGCGGCATAAGGCATAAGGTTGACTTTGAATGCACAAATCTCTTAAAATATAAATGATTTTGATGTGATTCAAATTGGAGGTGATAGCTTGTTCCAAGAGCTTTCCAACGACATGTCATATGCCCAATTCCGCTGAGAAACGAGAAAGTTATGGCTATTTTACGAAGAACTGCCTAGAGCATACCGCGCCTCGCGGTCAGCGCGATGCGATTCCGAATCGGTTTTATGCTAAGGTTCTTTTACGCGGCGTCTATTCTAGGGTTTTTTTGTGCGGGGTTTCTTATGTTACAAAAGGACCCCCTTGGTGGCCATTATTTGTGACACACACACATATCCTCTAGTATTTTAGGACTCATTGTAATTATTCTCTCTGTATTTCTCCATCATAGTGAAGAAGCTCGAATCCCCACCTGTGAGTTTAGGTCTATTTTGACCGAACCACCTGTGAATTTCATTGATTTGTTCCGCATTAATTAAACTACAACACCTCGTTTCCTAACAAACTGGTATCAAGAGCAAGGTTTTAAGGTCTTAGGTGTTTATAGACGAGTTTGATTAAATTATGTCAATGAAATTCGACATTGAGAAATTCGATAGGCAAGTAAATTTTGGCCTATGGCAATTGAAGATGAAATCCATCTTGGTTCAAAGTGGTTGTCATAAGGCTCTTGAAGGTGCATCCAAAAAGCCTTCGGGTATGACGGATGACAAGTGGGAGAATATCGATTTAAAGGCTCTTTCGGCAATTCAATTATGTCTCTCTAATGATGTTTTGAGAGAGGTTGCCAAGGAGACGACTGTTGCGGGTTTGTGGTTGAAGTTGGAGTCACTTTATATGACAAAGAGCGTGACCAACCGTCTACTACTCAAATCTAGACTTCATGATCTTAGTCTAGAAGAAGGTAAACCGCTTGAGTCTCATTTAGATGAATTCTTCTCTATTATTATGGATTTGCAAAACATCGATGTTGAGATCGATGATGAGGATATGGCTATTAGGTTGTTGTGTTCTTTACCGCCTTTGTATAAGCATTTTCGAGATACTTTATTGTATGATAGAGATGATTTGAGTTTGCAGGATGTTAAGGATGCCTTAACTCAGAGTGATTTAATTGACAATTAGTTGGTTAATAAATCTAATAATCCTTCTCAAACTAATGCTTTGGTTGCTCATGGTGGTAAGAATTTTAGCAAAAATAAAATCTGTAACTATTGTCACGTGAAAGATCATGTCAAAGCCGAGTGTTGGAAATTAAAGAAGAAGAATGGGGAAAAGTCCAATGAGAACGAATCCGCAAATATTGCCAATGATGTCTTTGAGGATGATATTGCACTTTAGGGTTACAAGTTTTGGGGCTGTGGTTTCTACGATCTTTTCATGATTGGTGCCCTTTGAGATTTCTTGGTGAAACGAGAAATCGTGTGGTTTTTTCCTATGGAGTCTATGATAGATTGCTTTTGAGTTTGTAATAAAGTAGCAATCTAGGTTATGCATTAGTTTTTTGTTCTAGTTATGCTATTTCTTATCTCAAATTTGGTACTTTTGTGTTTTGTTAAGAACAATTGCAATTTAGAAATTATTGATGTAATTTGATTTTCTAGAATTGCTTAAGTTTGTTGTTGAGATAAAGAAGTGTTTGAAGAGAGTTTTGGTCAATTTGAATAAGCATGCTTGGCGTTGGTGACATTATACTCTCAATTCAGGCCATGTGATGGTTTCGTATACGCAGTTTTGTGTTCGAAGACGCATCAGTACACAATTTATAGAAGATGTCCGTTCTTGATTGCCTAAAATGAGTAGGCTTATGGAATTTTGTTTAAGGTGGAGGTTCTATTTTTATGGTGAGCATCATTTTCTTGGTTTTCAGTTCTAGGTGGAGTTATCTTGATTGATCGGTTTCAAGTCAAGGTGGAGATTTGTTATTTGTGACTTGAAATCTTGTGAAAATGGCATAAGGCTGAATATGAATGCACATATCTCTCGATCAATAAATGGTTTTGATGTGATTCAAATTGGAGGTGATAACTTGTTCCAAGAGCTTTCCAACGATAGGTCATATGCCCAATTCCGCTGAGAAACGAGAAAGTTATGGCTGTTTTACGAAGAACTGCCGAGAGCATAGCGCGATGCGATTCCAAATCGGTTTTATGCTAGGGTTCTTTTACGCGGCGTCTATTCTAAGGTTTTTTGTGCGGGGTTCCTTATGTTATAAAAGGACTCCCTTGGTGGTCATTATTTGTGACACACACACAATTTTAGCCTCTAGTATTTTAGGACTCCTTGTAATTATTCTCTCTGTTTTTCTCCATCATAGTGAAGAAGCTCGAATCCCCCACATGTGGATGTAGGTCTATTTTGACCGAACCACGTAAATCCTTGTGTTTTTTTTCTATTTTTTTCTTTATTGCTTCTCTCATCCTTATTATTTCATTGACTTGTTTCGCATTAATCAAACTACAACACCTCGTTTCCTAACACTATTCAAGTTTGATAGTACTTCAATTTCACTTGTAACAAATGATTCGTTGGTTCTAATATGATAACATATTATGAGCATTGTGTTTGCTATGAAAATACAATGCTTGTAATTGATTAAGTGTGTGCGCATAGTTGTCTACTAATATACATATCTTGTGAATTCCATACTAAACTCAGGTGTGTTATTGTTGTTTTTGCCGAATGGGTGATGATAGTAAGGTATTGAGATTTTAGTTGGGGGGGGGGAGTGTAGACATTAATGTAGAAGTAGACAACTGTTGCTTACTAGATGTAGTATTTGTGATGTTTTTATTCTGGATTTGAAGAATTTTTGTGATGGCAGCATTAGGTGGTTGTCAAGATAAGGAAGCTTTATGCTGATTTATTCAATAATGTTACAAAGTAAAAGTATCGTTTAATTACAACAATCTAATCATATTTGGGTGCTTATGTTCATGAAACTTAGGGCATGTTCTCTTCGGCATAAAACAACCGAATCGAATCAAGCGGAATTGAGCCGAACCGAATTGAATTGAACCGAATCGAACCGAACCGAATCAATCGAATTAAATTATAACTAATTAATAGTAATGATTATCATTTAGGAGCGAATCGAACCGAATCAATTGAACCGAACGAATTGAATCGGGCGAACCGAAAATAAGGCTGGGAGAAACAGCACTTTATGTTTCTAATTGTTGTTGTCAATTGCTTGTTGATATGGTCATTATTAATATGTGATGTTAGAGAAATGTGCAAATTCAATCTACAAGAAGGTGATTGTATCAGACACATGTGCATCTAAGTTACTAATGGAGTGTTAGAAATTTTATCCAAAAAAAAAAAAAAAAAAAGAAAAAGAAAAAGAAAAAATGGGGTAATTGGAATGTGATGGATCTGATGATGTAATACTAATTTTTGGATGTTGAATTATAGGAGGGGAAAGTTAAGATAAGGGGTAAGACTGTATTTTTAGAGTAAGGGCCATTACTAATTTTAACGTTTTGTTAGAGTTTTTTAATAGAAAATTCACTTTAATTAAAAAGCCATAAACAAAGTAGTACCATGGGGAAGGTAAAAATATAACGTCTACCATTGGGAAAAGTCAATAGTTGGATGGTACTAGTGAGAATTTCCCTTTTTAATTATTGATAATTAAATATATTAATGTTCGAAACCATGTATCGGCAAGCGTAAAAACATGAAATTGTGCAACTATTTCTAAACGGCGGAAGTATACCTTTCCCCACGCATATTAATAATATACTTTATCCATTTACATCTACTACCTCCTTTACTTTTTAAGCTACACACTTTCCTTTATGGGCCATTGCTTTTTAATAGTTACAATGTTACTTTATCTATATAAGGTAAAATGTCCAATCAATATTCCCCACTTTTGTCCCTCATGTGGTCTCTCACCAAATAAATTCCCCACTTAAAACCCATCTCCTCTCTCTCCTACTCTTTTACTTTTTCCTTGGTTATACCCTAAAATAAATCGTGTAGACTAAATAGGAACGAAGGTAGTAACTGTTACACTTCACTTTGGGGAGAAACAAGACAATTTTGAAAAAGCATGAGAGACGTACAAAAAAAAACGTTTTTGATTTTGAGAAATGTAAAAGAACCATTAGAGAAAACTATTAGGTAGAAAAGTTTTTTGGGTGCATTAATAAAAGGGATGGTGGGACATATGAGGTAGAAAAGTGTGTAAAATTGATGTGACATATTATCATATAAGGATAAAGTAAAAGTTTAACAATTAAATAAAACTGGGGTATAAAAAAAAAAGCGTAACTATCAGTATCTATTTAATATTGATTGGGTACTCTCTCTCTCTCTCTCTCTCTCTCTATATATATATATATATATATATATAGCAATAGTTCTTTTTCCAAATTTTTATCGCTAAAATTAAGTATAAGATTAGATAAATATTCTACAATTCAGATAATATACATGAGATTGAAGGCCTATAATTACTAATAATAGTGATAAGCGGTGGACTAATAATAGTGATAAGCGGTGGTCGACACTCGTCGTAGACTCGTTGATCTTTGTGCCTTTACAATTTTAGTGCAATAAAGAAATTAACATCCGCATATATAAGGTCCATCAGTTATTCCCTCTACACAACGGCTCTTGCTAGCAATAAGCTAATAACAAAATGAGGAACCACAAATTCAACTTCCTATAGAACATCATTCCAAATTACTCAGAGAAAAACACATAAAATTGACATACTATCTCCAGCACCTTCAGCAACTTCAGCAATGGTGAAATTCTCCCACTACAGCAACTTCAGCAATGGTGAAATTCTCCCACTACAGCACCTTCAGCAATGGTGAAATTCAACTTCACAAACCGCGAAAATCAATGGGGGGAACTGAGCTCTGACACAGTGATTAATTGAGGAAGGGGATGGGTTGGGTTTTTGGGAGATACTGTGGTAGTTAAAAGTTAAAAATGCCGTTTTACTCTTCTAATTTCATTAAAACAGGGACCCACTTTACACATGACTGCCTTAGCCAGTCACTGGTAAACTGGATCCACGCATTTACAAGTCATGTCATAGTTGAGCCCCCCACTGGAATATCAATAGTTGGTACCTATTAAAGCGAACGGGCAATAGTTGAGCCCCATAACGTCAATTTTTCCTAAAATTTTTCGCACATTCTGTTTAACAATGTTCCACAAAATTCTTCCCATTTTAACTTTATTTCATTTTTGGCAAAAACAAATATTAGTATATTATTCTATTATCTACTTGCCCCACCTATGGACCCACTACTTTTTACGCTCTATCACAACCACATTCTTTCTCCTTTTAAAAAAACAATAAATTATCCATTGGCATTTTTGCACGCTCTCTATCTTATCTAACAAATAATAAATCACCACTTGCATACTCTCTCTCCTCTTTTTCTAAGTTGTTTGAGCTACAGTAAATGATTAGATCTTTATGAGATGAAGGTAGTATATCATAGGATACTCACTAAACTACGCGAAAACAATAGGTACTATGCTATATTTCACACTTATTGACCCGAAAAGATCCAAACTAAATCCTACAAAATTGATCTAGATATGTGGCTCTGAATCGGGTTTGAGAGTGATGTCCTTGATAGAGAATATATCTAGGATAATATTCTCTCATCGGTTTAGGATATATTTGTATAGATTTATCCTTGTATAGTTTGGATTTCTAACATGGTTAGAATTATTATATTAGAAACACTATATATTAATTAATGTAGGCACATAATCGTGTCCCCATTTAATACCTATGATGACTAATACCCCGGTCCAATTGGTCCCGATCGAAGAAAGAATAAAGAACGAGTCTAAAATAAAATGTTTTATGAAAGCCCATTTTTAAAACCCCTTTTCTAGCCCATTTTCGAAAACCTTTTTTATAAATAGTTTTACTAAGCCCACTTTCTAAAATGTTTTAAAATATCTTTATAAAAGCGCATGTTTCGAAAACCTTTTAAAAATAGTTTTATGAAAGCCCATTTTTAAAACCCCTTTCTAGCCCAGTTTAATTAATAGAATTAGTGAATTACATTAATTAGTTTTATTAATAAAAATATCTTTTTATAAAAATCTTCTTTCTCCAAATGTTTAAATATTTTTTATCTAACTCTTTTCTAAAATCTTTTAGATACCTACTAATTTTCGAAAACCTATTGCAACTCAATTACCTAAACCTATATCTATCCTCCCTAATATAACTCATCTCAACAATTCACACTCATAATTCACGGCATCCTCATTCCACAATCACACGACCCTCACAAAAAGTTCTCTCGGCACTCATTCATCTCCTACAGCACTCATCTCACAACCTCACTCACAAAATAATTCGCCAAACACCTTACACTAGTAGACCTAGTTATTGGACGGGGTAGCCCAATGGCTAAAGGGTTAGGGTCAAATTTATAGGGCTTTTATTGGACAGGGTCGTTATTGGACAGGGCCGTTATTGGACCGACAAAAAAACCCAATAATTTTGAAAAATAAAATAGATTTTTAAATTTTATTATATGTACAGATTTGTATTCATTTATACTCACTTTTGGCTCTCTTTGTTCCTTGTTTTTCTTGCCTGTTTACCGACCCGCCCATTATCGTCCCGCTATCGGCCCGCTACCCGTTTGGCCCGACCCTCTAGGATGTGACCCTCTTAAGACCCGACCTGCTTCCGACCCGCACGACCCTGACCCGACCCACCCAATAACCAGGTCTTACAACACATCATCCTTATCACTCCATGATCATCCTCACCATATTACTCCTTCGCCATCTAATACTCACCTGGCGCCTAATCACCTGATCATCATCAACCAAAATTCATCACCTGATCACCTACACCTACACCTACACCTACACTCCTAACTCATACTCTTAATTGTCCCTCACTGATATTTAAACCATATATACGGTTATCCACAACTAATACCTATAATCATATCATCATACATCGCCATCCTTAACAAACTCATACAAATCAATCAAAGCAGCAGCACCAAACTCCGCACCATATTACAAAACAAACGCAAAACACAAATCTTTTTTAAGGTTAGTTCAACTTTCGATCTAAGATCCGTACAAATCAACGATCCCGAACGGTGGTAAAATTTTTGAGGGTCACCTAAATTAACAACCTTTATTTGGTTTCTATGTTTACTTTTATTATTTTCTTGAAGTTACTAACATTCTATTAGATTGTTAACGTATTCCCGCAACGGTAAGTTGTGTATATTATACTAACTCCCTGCAATATTTATTTTCTTATTTTTATTTCTTTTCATGAACATATTATTTTTTATGCCTAATTGCAATATTTATCACCGTGTATTTATTGCTAAAAAAGACCTAAAGAATTGTTCTAACTAATTCAGATAATTTGGACAACCTGCTAGAAATCCAGTAATCTGATTGCTAAATAATTTGTCATTAAAAAAAATAGTCTTTTATGTATTTCCTGAACCAATTTAGAGTAATATTTTTAGGGTGTATAAAAATATTCCGTTGTTATTCTTTTGCATAAAACTATGATATGAATCGATATTTAGTAAAGGCCAGCAATGGGCGAACGTGGTTCATTATGACCATATTCGTACCCTCAATCCCAAACTCAATTTTTGGTTCAATGACCATCTATGGAGTCAGGACGGGGAAATCTACATTGGATAAGTCCCTAAGATGTCCCTACAGTTTTCAATACCCAATTAGGTTTATAAGTTTTCCTTTAAAAGACTTGTTGGCGACTTCAAAACGAATTTCAATAAAACCTTAACAGTGGAGTAGTCAAACACGCGCTCAAACCGCGGTAGGCGAAAATAAAATCACGCCTACAATTTGCCGACTCCACTGGGGAGGATTTAAAAAAAATTGATATTTTTTTGGATTTTTTGTCCCAAACTACCTTTAACTTTCAAGTTTTTAGGAGAAACTACATTATATAAAAATTGTTGTCCCAAACTACCTTACTTTTACCATTTTGTTGTTGACAGCTATCTTATGCCGGTATCCGGCATTGACTTGTGTTTATTCTGGTTTTTTAATCTCACGTTATATCACTTGACCTCTTCAGACCCTTTTTCATTTTCCCCACTCTGATTTCCCCATTTCTATGTGCGCGCGCGCTTTCACTCTCATATCTACGTGACACTTTGTACCACCAATCCACCGTTAAATTCCTCTTCTACTTAAACTAAAATTGAAACAATCACCCTCCTCAATCACCCTCTCAGTCTCCTCGAATCTCAAGCAATTTCCATAAGGGTAATTTTGTTTTTCCCACAATTTTGAACTGAAAAAAAAGTCAACGCCGGAAACTGGCATAAGGTAGCTGTCAACAACAAAATGGTAAAAGTAAGGTAGTTTGGGACAACAATTTTTTTATAAGGTAGTTTCTCGTAAAAACTTGAAAGTTAAAGGTAATTTGGGACAAAAATTCTTTTTTTTTTAAATAAGTGGGTGAAACTTGAAAAATACGATTCATTCCCTTTTTATGCCTTTGAATTATATATTGTTTTGCATATGCATGGCAATTGTTCAGCCACCATAAGGACAATCTACCTTGTCTCATTAGCACATGTTCTATGTGTGAGGTCACCCCCGGGCGGTTTGCGCTTTGTCCTTCCAAAAAGCTTCCTGAGAGATTGTGTTGGATCTTAGTCATAAGCAAACTTACCCAACCATGGCATTGTTCTCTTGTTCCTGACTTGAGAACTGGAGTGCGTCTTACACGTGGCCACCTTTTTAAGCAGGGGTACGAAGCGTGGGATCAATCTCTTAGTCATGGACCCTTTTCAGCCTTAACCAAAACCTCACCATAGTTGAAATATAGAACTTGACTTTAGGATGGAACTTTGCATATTATTATTCTACTTGTGCGTCTTTATGTGTGAGTGCTTTTAATGCTTAGTATTATACACGTTTCGAGTTGAATGTTGTCAAACGAATTTACGCGTTACAAAATGGTAAAATCGAAGTCTGTCGGAGCTGCGAGCTGCGCATTTGGATTCCGTCCAGCGACACTTAACTGCGTCCCACGCGTGAAGATTGCAAGATGCGCACCAGCTGGCAACTTGCGCAGCCATTCGTGCGTCGTGTGCGTCATTCCTCGCATTCAGCGCATCCTTCCTCGCGTTGTTAGGGTTTTATTTTAATACCGCAAGTGTACGGTGTCGTAGCACATACGGGTCGAACTCAGGGAGGTGCAAGATTAAACACTAGTTGACTCTAGACTATGAAATAGCTACACATTCCAAATATCCAGAAGAATCTATAAACTAATAACAAAATATGACAATTAAAACACTAAGATTAAGTATCACCACTAATATGAATTGATCAAAATAGAACTCACATCCCAGTTATTCAATCATAGCTTAGGCGAGATTGACATTCCCTTATGACTCAGTAATAAAGCACAGCTGCGAACCGAAACTAAATACTCGGTCATTCCTCAATACCTAGAGCTCACTTTCGTGATAGCAAAAGGCCTAACTAACATGTATGTCTCCTATTTTCATGGCTTACCCACATAATTAGAAGCATTAAGAACCAATGTCAAATAATTCCCAATTCTAGTTCTCACCTATTTTCATGGGAGAATTCAAATCAATAACAAGATTATCTAAATTAAGACTCAACTTTCGTTGATGAACTCAATTAATAAAATAACAATTTAACATCAAACAAATATTCCTAATCTCAACTCCAACTTTCGTTGATAATATAAATTAGGGCTAAATCAAGATGTAAAATTGACAATAAGAACAATCTCATCAAACCCTAAACATATAACTCAATAACATGGGAATTAGAGAAAAACCATAAGATCAATCCATATTATGGCTCAACTCAATCTTAGATAAAAAGACTACTCACTAATCATGGCAAATAGAGCAATAATCATAATAGAAAACATGATTAAAATATAATAAAGAGAAGAGAGAAGAGAATAAGACTTATCGAATTGAAGATGAATATGAAAGCTTGAATCTTGAATCTCCAAAGTAGCAATAGAAACAAACTAGGGCACAAAACTAGAGAGAAAACTAGAGAAACAAAATAACGTGATATTGAAAAGTGAGTAATACATAATGATCTTCTAACCTAATTAGAAATCCTCTAATATATAGTTATAAGTCCTAATACTAGTAGGGAACCAAAATTACAAGATAAGGAAGCCAAATAAATCATTATATGGCCGAAATTGTCAAAACCGCGTGCGCGTAAGAAGTTCCTGGCAGACTGGGCCAAATTGCGAAGCCCATATCTCTCATAATACAATTCGCCTTGGGCCGTGCAACCTATCGTTGGAAAGCTCTTCAAGCCTACTTTCCAATGCCTCTGGAATCAACCCATTATCACTAACGAGTCAAAAGTTGTAGATAAAATAGTGAGCATGACTCAATTTCCACAAATCTTTCATTGAATTCCAACTCCAATTTAGCTCCAAATTGCACTCAAATATATGTGTAACGATCCTTATCAACGTAGCTTGCTTCCAATTGCTCCTAAGTACTCGAGCTTGTCCAATAATACTCCAATTATGTCCTCAATACCTGAAATTCATCAAATAAAACCAAAAACGCACAAGAGGAGTATTATTTCGCAGATTAAGTAATAGAATGCAATTATGAACTATAATGAACCTAAATGCTCCTAGAATGCAACCTAAATGCAACTAAAACCTATATAAAAATACGACTCATCAAACTCCCTCAAGCTAAACCATTGTTTGTCCTCAAGCAATTAGACATAAACATTGGAAAAGAAAGACAACCTACAAAATGGGACTACGATAGGGCCAAGCACACAATTGAGAACACGAGAGATACAATTACTACATGAACCAAGCGTCGAAACATTTTCAAGCAAAGCAGCATAGCACGTCATGTAATGCAATCAACTCTCCTAGCATACCACATACCATCTCCCCCAAGCTAGACTTAACCAAACCTGAGAGACCTCACTTTAGTCATGTGCACTCATACTCTCATGTGTTTATGGCATAATCAATGTCACTCAACCTAAACCATGTCGACTCAAATGAAACATTTACTCTTTAACTTTGACTATCGACTCACTTTCCACTCGAAATTATAATGCAAAAAGATCATGAGGATTTTCAAGGGTTGTAATGGGGCTGAGGTTATGGGTAGGAAATGTATTTGGAAATGTGGTGCTAAAAGCCAACTAGTGGAGAAAACAACACTTAACATCTATGGCCATTAGATGCAAACGTCACAAAAACTTCTACTAGAAGTTCAATAACACATTACCATTAAATCAAGAGAGTACCCATCTTTATCAACTCCAACAAATTTCATTCAACTTTTATTCAATCTTTTTTTTCTTTTTTTTTTCAGAATTATTTTTCACAACTTTTTCACCATTCTTTTCATTTTGCACTTTCACACAATTTCCAGCAACTTTCTTTCAACAAATTTTCTTCCAATAATTACCGCCAAACCACAAATACAAGCTCATAACATAAACTTTAATGCTACTCCACTTAGCAAGGCCTGGGTAGAGAAATCATAAAAGGCTTAAGGCTTGTAATGTAGGTATTAATTCATAACAAAGTCTGGAAATGCTCAGCGGGGCTAGAGAAAGGATAATATATATGAAAATAAAATATCTCTAGAAGTTCAGAACACTGAAAAGAACGCCTCAATCATATCCAAATGCTTATGAAGTCAAGTGTCAAAGAGTACCAAGTCAAAGTCAAGATCCATGCAACAAATGAGGAACTAATCACACATGAAAGAACATAACTGACACAGATACGTCAGTTTATAGGCACAAAAGCTCACATGGGTTAAGATGTCTAAACAGTAAGGTTAAATCAAGCCAGAGAGAGATCAACCAATCTTACCACAAGAAATCAATCGTTATACAATCATGCTATGAAGAATCATGAATGAGATGGATTACGCTTAAGACCGTAGTAAGGATATTAACAAAGTTCTCAAATAGTGCTAGCAATAGTCCCATAGATGCAACTAATATGAGATGAAATCTAATATGCTGACGCAATTAAGAAAGCAGTACAATTTTTTTTTGATTGCACGTAAACTCCCACTCCTAATGAGCAGTACAAACCGTGCAACAACCTAAGAAAGCAATAAAAACTACACTAGAAAGCAGTAAATGATAGAATATTCCTCTCCCAAGCTAAAATTTGAAGTGTCCTCACTGCAACAAGCAAGATCAGAGAAGGAACCAGAAGCAACCCAACAATCACCAAATCACCCAATACACCCACAAACACCACATTCCACCATCAAATCAGCATAAATTCCAATAGTGAAAGAAGCTAATCAACGGAGTCACGAGAAAACAGCAAGTATGGCATCACAAACAAAAATCCAAGCAAAAACAGAGAAAGTCTTATCAAGAGCATGAACAATATAGAGTAAAGAAGCTTACTACCCAATCTAATGGGAAAAAGAGTCGAATAAGCTCAAAAATCACATTGTTATGCGTTTGGAAGACCAACTTGAACCAATTTGTAGCTGACTTGTAGGAATCCTAAATAATCATTGATTACAAGAAAAAAAAAAAGAGTTAATAATAAAAAAAATAATAATAAAAATAATAATATTAGTTGTTAAGAGATGGTGAAAAGTGAATAAGAAGAAACTAATTAAAAAAAGAAAAGTGAAAGAAAAAGAAAAATAGGGAATAAAACGAAAATTGAAATCAGAAAATAAAAATAGAAGAAAGTTAGGAAAGAGGATGAGAAAATGAGAAAAGAGAAGAAACAGGGGGAAGTCGTCTTTGGGTGTATGCGACGGGTGTGGGGGTGGTCCCGAGTCGTGGGCGGCGGCGGTGATGATGATGGTGGTTCGAAGGAAATTGCGAAGGAGGGGAGTAGTGAAGACATTGCGTTCAACATATGGGGGTGAGAAGGTTGTGGTGAGGGAGGTCTGGTGGTGTGGCGCGGTGTGACGGCGCTGTTGTGGGTGGTCGGAAACAGTGCTCGTGAGTGGCGTGTGCGCTAAGGGAGAGAGGAGAGATGGAGTGGAGGAGAAAAATGAGAGGAAACAGGGGAGGAAGGTGGTTGTTGGTGCGCGCGCAGGCTGGACACGGCGGTCAGTGGTGGTGGTTCGGAGGCAGTGCTGGTGAGTGGATAGTCGGTGAGCATATGGGGGGGGAGCCACGAGCAGCTCGCTGTGTGGGAGTGAAGACCACGATGAAGCCGTGGTATCTACTATGGCTTGCTTCGCCCAGTTTTGTTGTTTAAATCTTTCAACATCTAAAAGCGCGGGTCGCGTTTAGTACTGCGAGTCGTGGTTTTGGGAGCGAGGAGCGGTAGCCGCCGCGAGTCGCGGTATGCTCTCGGCATTTATCAGTGAGCTGGGGCATTGTGCCGCGACTAGTCTTTTTGAAGATCGTCTTCCAACCTCTTTTCTATGAACCTACAAACACACCAAAAAAAACACAAAGACATCAATGTAATTAAAATCACACAAAAAGGAAAAATCAAAGAATAAAAAAAATAAAATTGGGTGTAGACTCGGGTTGCCAACCGAAAAGCGCAAATTTAAGGTTTTGCATAACCGTTTAGGACTAGTATACCGGTGCAGAAGAGTTCAACGCTCTAAGAAGCTTATCATATGTTTCTGCAAACATCTCAGAATATGTTATATAATGGAGAGAAGTAGAAATGAAATATATTAGTCCTAAAAATCTATCAAACCTAGAAAAAGAAAAATCAAAGGAAAAATAATTTTTACAAGAGTATGAAAATGAAAAATTAATAGTCATTTTACGTGACTCAAAAGGAGAGATAACCACTAACTGTACATCAATTATATGATCATAAGAGTCATTCAGATGGGGAGAAATAGAGAACGATGGGGAGTATAATATAGGGGTAGAAGGAATAAGGTCAAGCTTTCGAGAGAACAGAACGTGAGACTCAAAAACAGTTGGTGGACCCGACAAAGACTCATGAATAACCTCACTCTCATCTATAGACTCCACCAATGAAGGATTTTCAACCAAGGGTTGTTCCTCACTCAAAACGTCCTTCACATCAATCTTCCCAGTATTTTGATAATCATCCCCATAATTTTCAAGTTTTTTCCAACCCTCATCATCATCATCATAAATATATGGGTGGAAACTATAACTCCGAGCAGATTGACAATCATATTGGGGAGAGGGGTAAAAATCATTTACTAATGTCACATCACATAAAGAAATATCATTAAAAGTAGAGTGACAATTAGAACTATATGGAGGTGTTGTAATGTAGCTTTGAGGTGAAGGGGTGGAGGAATTTTCCTGGACTGGTCTAGCAGATAATGACATATCCCACTCATAATTATTCTTAGCCAACCACTCAATTAGATCCCAACAATAATCAGGGGATTGGGATAGAAATTGTCCATTAGACATAGACTCAAACACCGCTCTACTTTCTTCATTCAAACCCTCATAAATCACTTGACACATATCCCATTTTTCATATCCGTGATTAGGACCAATAAAGTCTCCAAGTCTACGATAGTATTTCCAAAACAATTCATTATCATATTGAGGAAAATAGAAAATTGCTCTAGAATTACTAGCATGTATATGGGGATCACAACACATATTAGGTAATTGATTAGAACTCATGCAAAAATTGGAAGTATATTGACACAATGTATCAAAATAAGAAACATGAGAATCCAAAGAATTATAACCATTGGCCCTATCAATAGAATTGTCCCTATTATAGTGATAATATGACTCCATGAACAGTGAAAGGGATGAAATTTACAAAAGTAAAAAAAAAACGAGTTATTTACAAAAGAAAATAAAAATATATACAATGTAGTCTATTAAATCTATAATCAAACTAATTCTAATCCGTTACCTCCCCGGCAACGGCGCCAAAAACTTGTTAGGGTTTTATTTAATACCGCAAGTGTACGGTGTCGTAGCACATACGGGTCGAACTCAGGGAGGTGCAAGATTAAACACTAGTTGACTCTAGACTATGAAATAGCTACACATTTCAAATATCCAGAAGAATCTATAAACTAATAACAAAATATGACAATTAAAACACTAAGATTAAGTATCACCACTAATATGAATTGATCAAAATAGAACTCACATCCCAGTTATTCAATCATAGCTTAGGCGAGATTGACATTCCCTTATGACTCAGTAATAAAGCACAGCTGCGAACCGAAACTAAATACTCGGTCATTCCTCAATACCTAGAGCTCACTTTCGTGATAGCAAAAGGCCTAACTAACATGTATGTCTCCTATTTTCATGGCTTACCCACATAATTAGAAGCATTAAGAACCAATGTCAAATAATTCCCAATTCTAGTTCTCACCTATATTCATGGGAGAATTCAAATCAATAACAAGATTATCTAAATTAAGACTCAACTTTCGTTGATGAACTCAATTAATAAAATAACAATTTAACATCAAACAAATATTCCTAATCTCAACTCCAACTTTCGTTGATAATATAAATTAGGGCTAAATCAAGATGTAAAATTGACAATAAGAACAATCTCATCAAACCCTAAACATATAACTCAATAACATGGGAATTAGAGAAAAACCATAAGATCAATCCATATTATGGCTCAACTCAATCTTAGATAAAAAGACTACTCACTAATCATGGCAAATAGAGTAATAATCATAATAGAAAACATGATTAAAATATAATAAAGAGAAGAGAGAAGAGAATAAGACTTATCGAATTGAAGATGAATATGAAAGCTTGAATCTTGAATCTCCAAAGTAGCAATAGAAACAAACTAGGGCACAAAACTAGAGAGAAAACTAGAGAAACAAAATAACGTGATATTGAAAAGTGAGTAATACATAATGATCTTCTAACCTAATTAGAAATCCTATAATATATAGTTATAAGTCCTAATACTAGTAGGAAACCAAAATTACAAGATAAGGAAGCCAAATAAATCATTAAATGGCCGAAATTGTCAAAACCGCGTGCGCGTAAGAAGTTCCTGGCAGACTGGGCCAACTTGCGAAGCCCATATCTCTCATAATACAATTCGCCTTGGGCCGTGCAACCTATCGTTGGAAAGCTCTCCAAGCCTACTTTCCAATGCCTCTGGAATCAACCCATTATCACTAACGAGTCAAAAGTGGTAGATAAAATAGTGAGCATGACTCAATTTCCACAAATCTTTCATTGAATTCCAACTCCAATTTAGCTCCAAATTGCACTCAAATATATGTGTAACGATCCTTATCAACGTAGCTTGCTTCCAATTGCTCCTAAGTACTCGAGCTTGTCCAATAATACTCCAATTATGTCCTCAATACCTGAAATTCATCAAATAAAACCAAAAACGCACAAGAGGAGTATTATTTCGCAGATTAAGTAATAGAATGCAATTATGAACTATAATGAACCTAAATGCTCCTAGAATGCAACCTAAATGCAACTAAAACCTATATAAAAATACGACTCATCACGCGTCGAGCGCGCCATCTTGCGCCCAGCGTAATGTCCTTTTCTGCTTCTTGCGTTTGATATTATGCGTACTGGACTTCAGCATTCCTTGTTAAGCTCAGTGTCCAACTTTGTCCACATCTTCTAATTTTCAAAAATCCATTTTAAATATATCTCATATCTTTTTTGAAAATCCATCTCAAAGAAATATTTTCAATCTCTAATCTCCTATCTATTTCGAAAATTCTATCCCCATCTTTTGCCAAACTATATCTCCCATCTTTTTTAAAAATAAAAAAATGATCTCCTATCTTTTTTGAAAATTCATCCCCATCTTTTTTTGAAAAATCATTCTCCTATCTTTTTCAAAATTTGATCCCATCTTCAATCTCCTATCTACTTCAAAAATTCTATCTCCACCTTTTTTCAAAAAAACAAAATCTCCATCTTTTTTCCTATCACATACTTCCTCCGTTTCTAAATAAGTGCAACATTTCCCATTTTAGGAAATGTTATAATAAGTGCAACATAGCTCAAAATGGAAAGTTTTTTTCTTTTTATTTACAGAAATGCCATTACTTAATTCCCCAACAACTTAATTAACTTACCATCTACCAACCTAAACAAAACTAATTAATCAACCCACCCAAACCCCCACTCATCTCAGCCACCTCTCTCAACCCACCCACCTCTCTCTCTCTCTCCTCAACTCAACGCACCACTCTCTCTCCTCAACCCAACTCAACCCACCCAACAAACCACCAACCACCAACACTACCAAGCACTAACCCAACACCGCGACCAGCCCGCCACCACTGCCGCCCTTCACCGGCGATACAAACGTTACCCCGACGACCTTCTCCGCCACGCGGGTCTCCCTCCTCCTCTACCGGACCCCCTTCTTTTTCTCTGCCTCCTTCGCGTTCTCCAGATCCGCTTCTTCTTCTTCTTCTTCGCGACTCTCCCTCCTGCAAAATCAGTGTTCAAATCTATATTTCTCCTTTTTCTCTCATCTCTAAACCACGAAGAACCCTAATTTCGTGCAATTTCAGTGTTCGAATCTTTAGATCTGACCTTGTTTACTTCGCGAATCTAGTTTTCTCCTTCTTCTCTCATCTCTAAACCACGAAGAACCCTAATTTTCCAGATCTGGTGGTGATGAATTTTGGGTTTTTATATGTACAGTTTTTCGCTCCTTTTCTCTTCCATGTCGCATCTTAATGTCAGTTTTCCTTTCATTTTCGCGATTTTCTCTCTAATTTGTTTTGTGATTGATGGTGGCTACAACTATGTTCAAATCTATTTTGGTGGTAGGGCGTTAGTTTCGGGGGTGAGGGAGGGGAAATGGGGTGGGGGAGGGGTTTTTCGGTGGGCGGGGATGGGGGAAGGGGGAAAGAAGTTTTTCGATGGTGGTGGCGGTGGTCGGTGGTGGCGTTGTGGTGGTGGCGGTGGTTAGTGGTGGCAGTGTTATGGTGGATGGCAGGCTGAAGGTGTTGGGGATTTCAAGTTGTTGGGCAATGAATGTAGATATTTTATTTAATTAGGTTGCATAATTACTCTTTTAAGTGTGGTCCCCAACTTTCTCTCTCTAGATACATTGGTCTGTGTGCCACTTCTCTATGTCGCACTTATTTAGAAACGGAGGAAGTATCTTTTTTCAAAAATTCATCCTTTTTCTCTATCCTATCTTTTCATGTATATTATTCATCCTTTATGTGCACATCATTTAGGATTCCTTTTAGTGTCCATCTTGTTGTAAAAGTCTCATCCGGTTAGGAATTCTAACTGCACTAGAAGTCCGTCTGACCCAAATGTCTTGATTCATCCAGTTTCACTCCATTTAGAGTCCTCAACCTCGTCTAACCCTATCCATGTTAGGAGTCTTAATCCTGTCTAGGTTCACCCATGTAAGAAGTCTAGGGTCGTTAGAATTCTTGCCATCTTAGAAATCTATAATCCATAGAAGTCAATGCATAATAGGAGTCTAAATTCATTAGAAGTCCGTTCATCTTAGGAGTCTTAAAACCATTAGAGTTCCGCCCATATTAGGAGTCTAAAACCGTTTGAATTCCATTCATTTAGGAGTCTAGGTCCACTAGAATTCATGCATATTAGGAGTCTAGCATCCTTAAAAGTTTACCAAATCTTGATTTCTAACGTCATTAGAAGTCTATCAAGTCTTGGATTCTAAAGTCATTATAATTTCATATCAATTAGGTCTGCATTCATACTTGAATCCTTTTGCATTGCATAGTCCATCATTCATACACTTCATGCATAACTAGAGTCCACATGAGTCTCATTGCATTCATACTCTCCATTTCATCTCATGCATTCTGCATTTAGTAGTCCTGAACTACAAGCGATCTGATTCCCTCTTTCTGGATATGTAGGCAGCCTTTGCAGGTTCGAACGCATAGATTGAGTCATACATACATGCATTAGGGTCTAAGTGCATCCAAAAGAGTCACGCATACATGCATTAGGTCTAGGTGCATCCAAAAAAAACATCATCATGCATCCAGGTTCGTTCCTAGAAGCTCCACTTTTAAATATAAATTCTTTTCAAACATATTTTCTTCATTCCATTTCTCTCTCTCTCTCGATCATCACTCTCTTTCTAAATGTCTTCTTTGATGGCCCATGCAGAAGTCAAGAGACATTGAAATGGGCAGTCCATCGAATGCCGAGCAACAATTCGCTGAAATGGCTAGAGCTTTAGCCAAGATGTCTAATATGATGGAAGAAATAGCTATAAGGCTTGAGAAGGTCGAGTCTAGTGAATCTCCTGGATTCAACAAGAAAATGGAGAATGTCGTTCATAGGGTAACCAATACAAATTCCTATTTTGAGCTTATTGATAATACCAAACTGAAGGGGAGACTTCCCGAAAAATTCTCTGCAACTAACATCCCTAAATTTAAACCAACTGATAATCCAAAGTATCATTTAAGGAACTTTCGTGCAACCATGGTCATCAAATCAGTTGACCCTGAACTTTACCCAATAGTATTCCTGATGTTGTTGGATCCAATTTGCCAAAATTGGTTCTATTCCATGAACCCCAAGCAAATCGAAACTTGGGAAGACATTACTATTGCTTTCATGAAACAATACGAATCGTACGCACAACTGCAAACCTCCCTTAGAGAACTCGAGGTTCTTAAACAAGGTGAAAATGAAGGCTTTACCACTTATTTGAACAGATGGAGAGAGAAATCAACCCATATGGTATCAAGGCCTGCAGAAAAAGACTTGGTGCGAATATTCGTTTCTAACCTCCTTCCTAAGTACAAAAACCACCACAAATACTTGGGTCTTGATAGCTTCACAAGAGTATATGATGTGGGTATCCAGATCGAGAATGATTTGCTGAAAATTACCGAAGATAATGACCTCAATGTCATAGAAATAGACACCTTTCTGAGCTCAATCGCTCATTAAGACATTTGGACTCGCTTAGGTCCAATCAGCACGAAAAAAAAATACACACTTCTTATCTTTTCATTTAGAAAGAGACCTCATGAAGATCGAAGCAACGAAGCTGTCTCATCACGTGACGTAGGAGTCTAGACTTAGGATTTCATTTTCTATTTCATCTCTCTTATTTTGCCCAGTCTAATATAGGATTTTCTCTCTTATTGCATGTACTCATAATTTTCAATTAATAAATGAGTATTTATCTATTTTCAAACCTTGCATTAATGAGCATCAATGAAAATCACGATTGTCGCCTTAAAAGAATTGAATATCTAATTCTCATGACTATTCAAATAAAGACAATTAATATAATTGGCATATATAAAGGAGGCATTCCTCCCTTTCCCCGCAACTATTTCTCCAATCCTTATCATGCATAATCATCCATTTCCCTTTTACCTACCTCATGGGAAGTACATTTGACAACCATTCAATGTAAACGACAATTAAAAAAAAGAAGAGAGCAACATAAAAAAAATCAAAGCAAAAAAAAAAAGCGAAAAAGCAAAAGCAAAAATGATGAACATAAAAAAAAGAAGTGCAAAATATCAAAAAAAAAAAAACAGGAAGTGTTGCAAATAAGACTATCAATAGCTTTGTCAAAAGTACTTTCTTTTCAAAACCTTCAACCTTCGATTCCAAACCTCCAACTTCAAATCTCTGTAATTAACCTTCTTAACAACCATCCCCATTGCTCGGTAACCAATTAAAATGCTAAGAGCTACGACTGGCCTGATTCCATCATGGATACGTAGGCAACCTCTTTTGAGGCGCATCCATTTTAATTCAAAAAAAAATTATTTAAGGCTCGCCTAGGCCCATGAGAAAAGCTCGATCGCCCAAATCATGAATTTTCAATGCTCATCCCTTCCTTTAGAACTAGACTGGGATTTGAACCTGCATCATTAGCCTGCCTCATTGAGTGAGCGACAGGCTAAAGTCGTATCACCTAATAAAAAATAACATAAGCTAAGGTCCAATACCTAGTAGTCAGGGAAGTCAGGATCGAATCCACAAGGAGATAGTTATACTATAATATCTGAACTCTAATATTATACTAACTAAATCAGATGAAAAGGGTTGGTTTACTGAACTAAGCAAATTATCAAATCACAAATAACAATTAAGAGAAAGAATAGGGAATGGTTCACCATATATGCAATTCAGGATATCAAGAATGATTGAAGAAACTCAATGAAAAATCTAACTAGGGCACATGTAATTTCTCTCGAACATTACCTCCCTCTAAGCTCACTAAGCAGCTCTCGCATGGTCATAGATAACTAAGCCTACTATTGAGAGCCTATACAAAATCCTACCTCTCGGTCTATAACTTTGTATTGCAACAATAATCAACACAATTGACCAAACTTGTAGATTAACTTAAATAACTCAATAGCATGAATCAAACAAATCAATGAATTAAATAATCATACAATCAATACCTCACATGCATACATAGATCCCCGAATCCCTAGAAAATAAACTACTCACACATAATTGGAGAAAACATAATCACAATTAAATACGAAAGCAACATGATGGAATAATAACAAAGAAGAATTGAAAAGAGAATAGTAAGGGATGAGAAAAAATACCAATTGAAGAACGAATATTGAAAACAATTACTTTATTGAATTTTGAATGAATTTGTAAAGTAGAATAAACTAGGGTTCTTGAGAGAATAAAAGTGTTTAGGAAACTAATGACTGAAATAATAATATGAAAACGAAGTTTTTCTCCTCTTAAAGAAGAGTAATTTATACTAAAGTAACAAACAACGCAACACGCGCTTCAAAACGCCTAAAAATCGCCCCGCCCGGGTTGCCGGGGCGGTTGTCAGATCATTTTCCGTGGAAATAAGTGAAACAACGATCCGCCCGGCCAGGCAAGATCCCGCTCGGTCGGGCCCGCAACAAATACAAAAACTGCTCATTTTCAAAACTTCATAACTTTCTCGTCTCTCATCGAAATTTAGCCTGTGACCAGTCATTGGAAAGCTGGTCAAGTCGACTTTCCAACCCAATTGAAATCACTCTATAATCATTTGTGTATCAAAAGTTATGAGTAAAAGAGTGTACAAGAGTCAGTTTTCGCATTTCTTGTAGTGATGGTTCGCTTCATTCTTGCCCAAATTCGTCCCAAATAGATGCTTTGTGATCCTCATGCAATCTACCTTATTTATTCATGTTTGTTTTACTCAAGGTTAGCCAAGCATAGTCTATTTGCAATAATATCACCGGAAATTCATCAAAACAAGCAAACAGAGAGTAGTAGAGCAAAACTTGAGTAAATCATGCAAATATGCACCTAAATGCTCTAATATGAACTAGAAATGCAACCTAAATGCACCTAAAATCTATATATAAATATTACACATCAAACTCCCCCAAGCTAAACCATTGCTTTTCCTCAAACAATAAGACATAGACATTGGAGAAGAAAGACACCTACAATATGTGACTACAATAGGGCCAAACACTCAACATAAACCACGAGAGATATAATCACCACACAAAACAAGCATCGAAACAATCTCGATCAAAGCCGCATAGCATATTATGTATCGCAATCGACTCTCCAATCATGCCACAAACCATATCCCCCAAGCTAGATTTAACCAAACCTGATATACCTCACTATAGTCATGTGCACTCAAATCTCTCATGTGTTTAAGGGAAAATAAAAAAGACACTCAACATAAATCAAGTCGACTCAGATGAAGCATATAAACTTTAACTTTGACCCTTTGACTCATTTTCTATTCAATAATATAACACACAAAGATCAAGAGGACTTTCAGGGTTGTAATGGGGTTGTGGTTAATGTATTGATAGTATTATGGGAATTGTGGTGGAAAACCAAGAAGGGGGAGCATCACATCACTGAAATCATGACTAAGAGAGGTCACAACAACTCCATGCAACAACCAACAATCTCCAAAATATAATCAACAATACTTTTGGTCAAGCAATTCATGAATAACCTTTTTCTTTCACTTTATTTGATAACTCTTTCTTTCACTTTTTTTTCAATTTTTTTTCAACCTTGTTTTTCGATTCAATTTCCAAGCTTGTAACATAATGTTCCTCTAACTAGACCATATTTCGAGCACTTTCATTCAATATTAATCTACCAAACCAAAACCAATACTCGCTCCCCCAAGTTAGGCTTGGGAGAAGAATCAAATGAGGCCAAGGCTTGTAATGTAGGTATTAATCAAACATAGACAGAAAGTGTAACAACCCATAATTTTGCTCCTAGTCTTTCGCAAGAAATTTCTCTAAAACTATTACTTTCTCTAAATTAATTATTTTTATTTTATAATTTTGGGAGCCGAATTATTATTTTTATTTTTATGGCATGTTAATGTGTTTATTTCATTTGTATTTATAATATAATTTATTAGAATTATTTTCATTATTAAGTATTTTCAAAGTTTAGGCGCGATTTAGGAATTAACCGTTTTATCGCGTATCGGGCTTTCGGAGCATGGATCGTTGTTGAATTTGGGCCGAAAGTTTTGTGTGGGTTTTGGGCTTGGGGCAGCCGGCCAAGTGAAGTAATAGGAGAGCCTTCTCCTTTTCTTTTCTCTTTTGTTTTCCTTAAGACTCTTGGATGCCTTATAACCCCCATAACCCCCCCCTTAATGATTTCCTTAATTAAAACCTCATTACACCTCTTAATTCACTTCAAATTCTGATTAGAAAATCAGAATCCTTTGGCTGCCATTCTCCATATTTTCGGCCATCATCACCATTTTCATTCTCTCAAATTTTCTTCATTTCTTCTCTTTGATAATTGTTCGTGAATTGTTTTTGTGGCTTTTTCCTTATACTTGGTGCTTGGGATTTGAAGAAGAAGAGGGTCACACGCCTATTGTGAGGATTTCCAGAAGTTTTCAGCTCGCCTCCGACGATCCAGGTAACTAGTTGTTATCCTAGAATCATAGTGATTAGAGTAGTATTCGGTATTAGATTACTACGTTAGGAATTATCTAAAATACTTTTTGAATGATATTTTTGACGAAATTTTACTTGAACATACGTGAAACATGCTATGTGAATACTGTGTAGAGAAAAATAATTTTTGCATGATTTTTGATATTTATTTGATTTAATTAGTATTTTGTGCATTTTTGGCTAAATTTCATAATTATTATTGAACGACTGTTGAAATTGATGAAATCATTTTTCTTAGATCATGTAACATGCGTATAATGTATTCATTGCCTTAGAATAATTTTTATCTACTGTTTAATGTTTTAATTAATTTATATATCTGTTTTTGTAATTTCGGTTCTGTCAGTATATAATTCATGAAAATTATTTGTAGAGGCAGAAAAATTAATTTGTTTGAATAATATGTATTTCCGTGAGTTTTTACATGTTATGTGAATTTTTGATAATTTTTGGGCGTCTGTTTATATTTTTAATTATTATAATGGCTTATTTGAGGAATCGGTATATTAACTGTTAAAAATACTTTTAGAGTCCTAAAATTATAAATAAAAAATTTTACCATGTCAGTAGGGCCATTAGGGTCGTATGATAATTTTTGTGTGATTTTACTGCTCGAATTTGTTAGTTTCATAATTATTATGGTGTTTTGTGATGAAATTGAGGATACACTTTTAAATTGTTTGAAGGCTTGTAAATCAGATATAATTTATAATTTAATATATTCTGGGTTGCTGATTTTCAGTAGTATACAGTATGCATCATTTTGGTAACCACATGTTTAGGTTTGATTTATGGAATAAAATGATTTACTTGTTATTACTCTTTTAATGAATATGATTTAGAGTTAATTGGTGATGTATTTGTGATTGGGAGTGGTTGCTGTAAAAACCAGTATATTGTCATTTTTGATGTTTGGGAATGTTCAAGTGTTATTGTGAGAATTATTTGTTGATTATTGTATAAGTGATTTACTTTGAGGAATTATGAAGAACTGTTTGATGAACTGTGGGTATAAGGCCGGGTGGCATCCCCTTTTTGATGAATATTTTTGATGAATGATACTTAGTTTGTATGCATGATTGTATTTTGAGATAAGAATATCCGGTGGGATAGATGTAGTCCCCGGTTAAGAACATGCCAACCACCTGGATTGCGAACTAGGGGTACACCTGGGTTAATTGTTGTCGTCCGAGAGGTCAGGGAGTTCTGCGTGTTCTACCCTGCATCGGGAGTTTGGCCATTCTTAGACACAGGCAGTGGGGAACATAAGCCCATAGACTGACCTGCAGATTGCGATCTGACAAACCTTAGGAAGTGATTTGCGAATCACTGGCGTTCGGTTTCTAACTCAATAACTTGTTGTATTTTGATTTATTATTATTATTTATTTATATTGGAATTATGTCACTCACTATATTATGCTTACCTATTGTTAATGATCTCTTGATTTAGCTATGAGCTTTATGATTTCTATGTGCATGATATGATGTAATGATTGCATGTTATTCCTTTCTTAATAATCTACCTCTGAATGGTGCTTTGATTGCTATTGTTCTGGGAGAACTCGCTAGTTACTCCCCACCGACCGTGGAAATATTTAATATAATCTTGCGAGATGGAAATGAAAGCTAGGCTTTTGACCGCTTGGGCTAGCAGTGTGAGAGTTGGTTGTGAGAAGAAGCTTCTAAGATCGTTTTTGGTAGATGAACTCTATATAGACCATAGGGAGACTTATTTTTGGATTGCTTTCAAGGATATTAGTTTTATTTAAGTTTATATTGGGAGACTTGCATGTCTCATGGTATTTTGGATTTGATAGTATGATACAATTTGGGATACTTCTTTTATGTTAGAACTATGATGTTTACTCGGGGATTTATTCTCTTTTTAAGCTATGAATTTTGAGTTATTATCTTTATTTATTGTTTTGGAGTAGCATAACCGTCCCGACGTTATTTCCGCTAACGTCATTTTAGTATTCCTTGAATCGTTAATGTCTAGTATCTTAGTAGTAGAAGGACGGGGTGTTACAGTTGGTATCAGAGCAAAGTTACCCGAGACCCTTACTTAGCCACTAAGAAACTCCCGGGAAATGTGTAGTTGAAGTAACTAGGGTCATTAGAATCTTAGGCTTCAAGAAAAGTAGTGGTGAGAAGGTCACTTGGGTTTATTTCTCTTACTTTGATGTGATAAGTTGTTAATTTACAACTAATAATGTGTTCAATAACGAATGTTTAACTTGTGTTTGTAGAATGCCGCCTCGAGGTATGACTAGTGCTAGAAAGGAGGCTGCCCGGAAGAGGCGCCAAGCACTTGAGAACGCCATCATAGCTATGGCTAATCGGTCTTCTGCTCCGCCTAGTGGGCAATCCATTTTTGATCGGTTTGACCGTCACCGTCCGCCTACTTTTGACGGGACTTCGATCTCGATCGCTTTGGAAGGGTGGATAAGGGAGATGGAGAAGCCGCTTTGCTGCTACTGGATGCCCCCGTCTGGAAATGGTGCCTATTGGTACCTACTATCTGAAGATGGAAGCTGACAACTGGTGGAGTACTGTTCGTGCAAGCTGCATGGCTACACCGGGATTTGGATGGGATGAGTTTTGTGTTAAGCTGAAGGAGAGGTTTTATCCTGATGAGCTCCGTTGGCAGAAGCAGGAAGAGTTCTTAACTCTGTCTCAGGGTACTTTGAGTGTGCAGGAGTACACTGATAAGTTCACCGAGCCAGTCCCTTTGCTACCACGCTTTACCTACCGAAGCCGAGCGTGTGAAAAGGTACATCAAGAAAATGGATCCTAGGGTGAGGACCCATGTTCCGAGTTCGGGAGCTTCGACTTTCCGGGGAGCCTATGAGATAGCCCCGAGTATTCATGCCTCTTTGAAAGAGGAAGATTCTCGCTAAGGGCCGGCTTGCTAAGAAGCCCGCTTGCTACCTATGTTCGCTTCCGCTAAGAAGCCGAGGTATGAGCCGTCCGGTCGAGGGGGTTATCAACGGGGTTACGGATCCAGGTTATCGTTCGAGTTTTGATCCGAGCAAGTGTCGAATCCGTGGTAAGGCCGCTCATCCGGGGAAGAATTGTGATGGATCGACCGTTGTTTGTTTCTATTGCAAGGAAGTGGGGCACAAGTCTTTCCAAAGTGCTAAGAATCCAAGAGCTCCGTCTTTTTCGCCGGGTCCCGCTAAGCCGCTTAGTTCTTCCCGCTCCTCCGAAGAACAGGATTTATGTGATGACGCAAGCTGAAGCCGATGTCCATCCTGATGTCATCTCTGGTACTTTTCTTGTAAATAATATCCCTGCTTTTGTTCTGTTCGATACTGGTGCTACAGTGTCTTTTGTTGCTAGTTCCTTCGTTCGAAAAGCTAATCTTTCCTCTAGATCTCCTGTTAAGTCCCTAATTTCTCTTCCGTGAGAATTATCCCTGTCATTCCGAGTTTAAGGGCGTGCCTGTTAGTATTCTGGGTTCTGAGTTGCCAGCCGATCTTAAAGAGTTTCCTATGTCAGAGTTTGATGTGATCCTTGGAATAGATTGGCTATCGAAGTATCATGCCTGCATTCAGTGCCGTGATCAGAAGGTGGTGCTCAGAGATTCTAAGGGGAAAAGGATTTCTTATTCGAGTGTTGTAGTGAAGAAGGGTGCTAAGTGGGTTTCCGCTCTGAGAATGCGGAAGATGCGTCAAAAAGGTGATGTGGTATACCTTTGCATGGTGAAGGATTTGTCATCCGAAGATCAGCTCGAGAGTATTCCGGTAGTTCGGGATTATCCTGATGTATTTCCTGAAGAGTTGCCAGGTATTCCTCCTGAAAGAGATGTGGAGTTCGGCATTGATTTAGTACCGGGTACTGCTCCTATATCCAAGGCTCCGTATAGAATGGCGCCGTCTGAGTTGCAAGAGTTGAAGACTCAATTGCAAGAGCTGATAGATAAGGGCTTCATAAGGCCTAGTGTGTCTCCTTGGGGTGCTCCTGTTCTGTTTGTCAAGAAGAAAGACGGGAGTATGCGTTTGTGCATCGATTACCGTGAGTTGAATAAGGTAACGATCAAGAATAAATATCCGTTGCCTTGCATTGAAGATCTCTTTGATCAGTTAAAAGGTGCTGGTGTGTTTTCCAAGATCGATCTGAGATCCGGATATCATCAAATTCCTGTGAAGAAGGAGGATATTCCGAAGACTGCTTTTCGCACCAGGTATGGGCACTATGAATTTGAAGTGATGCCTTTTGGTCTCACGAATGCCCCTGCGATTTTTATGGATCAAATGAATCGCTCTTTCCACGAGTACTTGGATACTTGTGTGGTCGTGTTCATCGATGATATTCTCGTCTACTCTAAGGATGAGAAGGAGCATGAGAAGCATTTGAGACTGGTGTTAGATGTTCTGCGCAAGTAAAAGTGGTTTGCAAAGCTGTCTAAGTGCGAGTTCTGGCTGAAGGAAGTTGCTTTTCTAGGGCATGTAATCAGCAAGGAAGGAGTCAAGGTGGATCCCGCTAAGATCAAGGCTGTTGTCGAGTGGGAGAGTCCTAAGAATGTGACCGAGATTCGGAGTTTTCTGGGTCTAGCTGGTTATTATAGGAGGTTCGTTCAAAATTTTTCCAAGATAGCTCAACCTCTGACTCGCTTGATGCGCAAGGACTGCAAGTTCATCTGGTCTGAGGATTGTGAAAAGGCATTTTTGAAGCTGAAAAAGAGTTTGACCTCTGCTCCTGTTCTTACTTTGCCATCTGAGGGCGTTGAGTATGAAGTGTTCAGTGATGCATCGAAGAATGGTCTGGGTTGTGTTTTGATGCAGCAAGGGAAAGTAATAGCCTATGGTTCGAGGCAGTTGAAGGTGCATGAGAAGAATTACCCGACCCATGATCTGGAGTTAGCGGCTGTGGTGTTTGCACTAAAGATATGGCGACACTATCTGTATGGTGTTCCGTGTAAGGTGTATACTGACCACAAGAGCTTGAAGTACATCTTCACTCAGCGTGATCTTAACATGAGGCAGAGAAGGTGGCTTGAATTGATCAAGGATTATGATCTGACCCTGGATTACCGAGAGGGTAAGGTGAATAAAGTAGCGGATGCTCCGAGTCGTAAGAGTAAGCATTCATTAAACGCTGCTATGGTGGTGCCTCGTGAATTGTGTGAAGAGTTTCGCAAGCTTGAAATCGAGGTTGTTCCTCAGGGTTATGTGTCTGCTTTGTTGGGTTCCATGAGTGATGAGCCTGAGTTGTTCCAGGAGTTAAGAAGCAAGCAAAAGGGTGATCCGAAGCTGGAGAAGATCCGTGAAGCAAAGATGCAAGGTCGTGCAGAGAATTTTGAGATCTGTGCTGATGATAGCTTGAGGTTTATGGGGCGTTGGTGTGTGCCCAATGATGGTGAGCTTAAGAGAAAGATGCTCGAGGAAGCTCATAGTACCCCTTATTCCGTTCATCCTGGGGGTGACAAGCTTTATAAGGATCTGAAGGCTAATTTTTGGTGGCCTGGTATGAAGAGAGAGATTGCCGAGTTCGTAGCTAGGTGTTTGGTTTGTCAGAAGGTGAAGATTGAGCATCATAGGCCTGGTGGTTTGTTGCAACCTTTGCCTATTCCTGCTTGGAAGTTCGACTCGATCTCGATGGATTTTGTGATGGGTTTGCCTAGAGCTGCAGGTGGATTGAATGCTGTCTGGGTGATTGTGGATCGATTGACTAAAGTGGCTCGTTTTATTGCGATGAAGAACACTTGGTCTATGGAAGAGTTAGCTGAAGCTTATGCTAATGAGATCATTCGTCTTCATGGGGTTCCCAAAGACATTGTCTCTGATCGTGATCCGCGATTCCTATCCCATTTCTGGATTGCTCTGCAAGAGGCTTTTGGTTCGAAGTTGAAGCTGAGTACTGCATTTCATGCAGCTACCGATGGTCAGACGGAGAGGACTATTCAGACCTTGGAAGATATGCTTCGAGCTTGTGCCTTGGAATTTCAGCAATCTTGGGTCAAGTCTCTTAGCTTGGTGGAGTTTTCTTATAACAACAGTTATCAAGCTAGTATCCAAATGGCTCCGTATGAGGCTCTCTATGGAAGGAAGTGTCGTAGTCCTACTTGTTGGAGCGACATCAGTGACTCGTTTATTTTGGGCCCGGAGTTAATTCAGGATACAGTTGAGCAGGTGAAAGTAATTCAAGCGAAGATGAAGGCTGCTCAAGATCGGCAGAAGTCGTATGCTGATTTGCGTCGGAAACCTATATCTTTTGAGGTGGAGGATAAGGTGCTTTTGAGGGTTTCTCCGATGAAGGGAGTGATGCGGTTTGGTCAAAAGGGCAAGTTGAGTCCGAAGTACGTAGGTCCCTATGAGATTCTTGAATGGATCGGGGAGGTCGCGTATCGTTTGGCGCTGCCGCCAGAGCTGTCGAAGGTTCATGATGTGTTTCATGTGTCGCAGTTGCGCAGGTATCGTAGTGATCCTTCGCATGTGATCCCTGTTGAGTCGGTGTCAGTTGAGCCGAATCTGACTTTTGAAGAGCGACCTGTTCGTATATTGGACCGTCAGAACCGTACTCTTAGAAGGAAGGTTATTCCCTTGGTTAAAGTACTTTGGAGAAGTCAAAAGTACGAAGAAGCTACTTGGGAAACCGAAGAGTCGATGCGACTGAAATACCCGGAACTATTCGTTTCAGGTACTATTTTTGTTCTTGTCTTGTTTTTGTTTTCAAAGTTTCGAGGACGAAACTTTATTTAAGGAGGGGAGATTGTAACAACCCATAATTTTGCTCCTAGTCTTTCGCAAGAAATTTCTCTAAAACTATTACTTTCTCTAAATTAATTATTTTTATTTAATAATTTTGGGAGCCGAATTATTATTTTTATTTTTATGGCATGTTAATGTGTTTATTTCATTTGTATTTATAATATAATTTATTAGAATTATTTTCATTATTAAGTATTTTCAAAGTTTAGGCGCGATTTAGGAATTAACCGTTTTATCGCGTATCGGGCTTTCGGAGCATGGATCGTTGTTGAATTTGGGCCGAAAGTTTTGTGTGGGTTTTGGGCTTGGGGCAGCCGGCCAAGTGAAGTAATAGGAGAGCCTTCTCCTTTTCTTTTCTCTTTTGTTTTCCTTAAGACTCTTGGATGCCTTATAACCCCCATAACCCCCCCCTTAATGATTACCTTAATTAAAACCTCATTACACCTCTTAATTCACTTCAAATTCTGATTAGAAAATCAGAATCCTTTGGCTGCCATTCTCCATATTTTCGGCCATCATCACCATTTTCATTCTCTCAAATTTTCTTCATTTCTTCTCTTTGATAATTGTTCGTGAATTGTTTTTGTGGCTTTTTCCTTATACTTGGTGCTTGGGATTTGAAGAAGAAGAGGGTCACACGCCTATTGTGGGGATTTCCAGAAGTTTTCAGCTCGCCTCCGACGATCCAGGTAACTAGTTGTTATCCTAGAATCATAGTGATTAGAGTAGTATTCGGTATTAGATTACTACGTTAGGAATTATCTAAAATACTTTTTGAATGATATTTTTGACGAACTTTTACTTGAACATACGTGACACATGCTATGTGAATACTGTGTAGAGAAAAATAATTTTTGCATGATTTTTAATATTTATTTGATTTAATTAGTATTTTGTGCGTTTTTGGCTAAATTTCATAATAATTATTGAACGACTGTTGAAATTGATGAAATCATTTTTCTTAGATCATGTAACATGCGTATAATGTATTCCTTGCCTTAGAATAATTTTTATCTACTGTTTAATGTTTTAATTAATTTATATATCTGTTTTTGTAATTTCGGTTCTGTCAGTATATAAGTCATGAAAATTATTTGTAGAGGCATAAAAATTAATTTGTTTGAATAATATGTATTTCCGTGAGTTTTTACATGTTATGTGAATTTTTGGTAATTTTTGGGCGTCTTTTTATATTTTTAATTATTATAATGGCTTATTTGAGGAATCGGTATATTAACTGTTAAAAATACTTTTAGAGTCCGAAAATTATAAATAAAAAATTGTACCATGTCAGTAGGGCCATTAGGGTAATGTGATAATTTTTGTGTGATTTTACTGCTCGAATTTGTTAGTTTCATAATTATTATGGTGTTTTGTGATGAAATTGAGGATACACTTTTAAATTGTTTGAAGGCTTGTAAATCAGATATAATTTATAATTTAATATATTCTGGGTTGCTGATTTTCAGTAGTATACAGTATGCATCATTTTGGTAACCACATGTTTAGGTTTGATTTATGGAATAAAATGATTTACTTGTTATTACTCTTTTAATGAATATGATTTAGAGTTAATTGGTGATGTATTTGTGATTGGGAGTGGTTGCTGTAAAAACCAGTATATTGTCATTTTTGATGTTTGGGAATGTTCAAGTGTTATTGTGAGAATTATTTGTTGATTATTGTATAAGTGATTTACTTTGAGGAATTATAAAGAACTGTTTGATGAACTGTGGGTATAAGGCCGGGTGGCATCCCCTTTTTGATGAATATTTTTGATGAATGATACTTAGTTTGTATGCATGATTGTATTTTGAGATAAGAATATCCGGTGGGATAGATGTAGTCCCCGGTTAAGAACATGCCAACCACCTGGATTGCGAACTAGGGGTACACCTGGGTTAATTGTTGTCGTCCGAGAGGTCAGGGAGTTCTGCGTGTTCTACGCTGCATCGAGAGTTTGGCCATTCTTAGACACAGGCAGTGGGGAACGTAAGCCCATAGACTGACCTGGAGATTGCGATCTGACAAACCTTAGGAAGTGATTTGCGAATCACTGGCGTTCGGTTTCTGACTCAATAACTTGTTGTATTTTGATTTATTATTATTATTTATTTATATTGGAATTATGTCACTCACTATATTATGCTTACCTATTGTTAATGATCTCTTGATTTATCTATGAGCTTTATGATTTCTATGTGCATGATATGATGTAATGATTGCATGTTATTCCTTTCTTAATAATCTACCTCTGAATGGTGCTTTGATTGCTATTGTTCTGGGAGAACTGCTAGTTACTCCCCACTGACTGTGGAAATATTTAATATAATCTTGCAGATGGAAATGAAAGCTAGGCTTTTGACTGCTTGGGCTAGCAGTGTGAGAGTTGGTTGTGTGAAGAAGCTTCTAGTACTGTTTTTGGTAGATGAACTCTATATAGACCATAGGGAGACTTATTTTTGGATTGCTTTCAAGGATATTAGTTTTATTTAAGTTTATTTTGGGAGACTTGCATGTCTCATGGTATTTTGGATTTGATAGTATGATACAATTTGGGATACTTCTTTTATGTTAGAACTATGATGTTTACTCGGAGATTTATTCTCTTTTTAAGCTATGAATTTTGAGTAATTATCTTTATTTATTGTTTTGGAGTAGCATAACCGTCCCGACGTTATTTCCGCTAACGTCATTTTAGTATTCCTTGAATCGTTAATGTCTAGTATCTTAGTAGTAGAAGGACGGGGTGTTACAGAAAGGCTCAACAGGGCTTGAGAAAGGAAAATATGAAAATCAGAATAACTCTGGAGCTAAGATCATGAAATAAAATACCTCAATCATTTCAAAGTGTTTGCATTATCAAATATCAAAGAGTACCAAGTCAAAATCAAGATCAATCCGATAACTGAGGAACTAATAATCACACATGAAAGAACAGAACTGACATGAATACGTCAGTTTACAGGCACAAAAGCTCACTTGAGTTAAGGTGTCTGCACAGTAAAGTTAAATCGATCCAGAGAGACATCAAACAATCTTACCACAAACAATCAATTGCAAAACAATTGTGCTATGAAGAATCATGAACAAGATGAATGACGCTCATGAAGTGTAGTGAAATATCAACAAGGTTCTCAAAAAGTGCTAGCAATAGTCCCATAGATGCAAACTAACATGATATGAAATCTAATATGAAAAAAAAAATTAATGCAATTAAGAAAGCAGTACATTTTTTTCCGTTACATGTAAACTCCCACCCCTAATGAGCGGTACAAACCATGTAACAATCCTACTAAAGCAATAAATCTAAACTAGTATGCAACTAACATGCACGAAGTGACATCCTTTCCCAAGCCGAACTTCACATTGTCCTCAATGTGAACACTGAGAAGAACAACAAAGCAAATGAAAAGGGAAGGGTACAACTCACAAAAAGGTGGGTAATGAACATAGAGTGTGCCAAAAAGTATTGACACTTCCACCATAACCAAGAGCACGTCACTGAAACACACGTTAGCAAAGTTAGTCATAAAGTAGAAATAAAGATAACAACTAAAGGTTAGAAAGTCGGGTTGCCTCCCGATAAGCGCTGGTTTTTAGGGTTCCGCACGACCGAAATATTTTTTAGATTATGAAGAATCCAATGCCTTCAACAACTTATCAAATTCCCCTGCAAACATGTTATTGAACACTTGATATGGCTTGAATACAAGCATATTTATGTTTACTAATAGGGGGTTAAAAGTATCAAAAGAAAAAGAATCATAAGAAAAAGAAGAAGAAAAATAAAAAATGTACAACTATCTTGCAATTCATCGGTTCTCACAAGATGATCAGGAATATTCACTTGGTCAAAATTATCATGCAACACTAGCTCTTTAAAAAAACAAGGAGGATATAACATAGGGGATGAAGGTACACGATTAAGCTTTCGTGAAAACAGGATATGAGGGTTAGGCTTAACATCAAATTTTTGTACGCTTTCAGCATATTCAAACTCTTTACCTAAAACTTCACTCTCATCAACAAGCTTGTCGACAAAGGAATTTTCTTTCAAAAGTTCAATAACCAATGGTTTTTCAATCACTGATTCTACAACTAATGATTGTTCCTCCTCAAAAACATCCATTATATCCATCTTTTCCTTATTTAAACTACCATCAAGAGTCAAATGATAACCTTCTTCTAATGAACTAGCATTCTCAACCAACACATCATCATAATACAAATGTTGCTCAACGTGTTGGCTAATAGATTTTAGTCTAGATGTTATTTATCTTTAACTTTCTGTAATTTTTGTTAGTTGCAACATGTAATCCTCCTGAACCAACTTATAATTCTCCTGAACCTTATTTATTTCATTCATGAAATCATAAAGAAATTCTTTGATATTATCAGATTCAGATGGAGTATTAGACAAATTAAACTCATGGATAGGGCTATTGACATGCACATATGACTCATTATGTGGACAAAGAGAAATATCATGATCATAAGAGTGACAATAAGAACAAAAATCAGACGGAGAGGTAAGAGTTTGAGAATCAATGATAGATGAATTTTCTAGAGCTGGAGTAACATACCTTATCATCTCCCACGCAAATGTTGCCCTAGCTAATTGCTCAAACAAATTACAACCCACTTTAGGTGTCATATCCATGAATTTACCATCACTCATGGAATCTACAACCACCTTCGTATCATCATTCAAACTGTCATAGATCACTAAACCAATTTCCCATTGTTCAAATAAATGGTCGGGACCAATAAAGTTTTCAAATCTAAGCTTGTATCTCCAAAACACTTCATGCTCAAATTGGGGAAAAAAGATAAATGTCATTCAAAAAAAAAAGAGAAATAATAAAATATATATATATTTACAAATAAAGTATATACAATTAGTCTAATATTAGTAGTTCAGCTATACTAGTAATAAGCCGTCTCTCCGGCAACGGCGCCAAAATTTGACAGGCTAAAGTCGTATCACCTAATAAAAAATAACCTAAGGTCCACTAACTAGTAGGTAGGGAAGTCAGGATCGAAAAGAGATAGCTATACTATAATATCTGAACTCTAATATTATACTAACTAAATCAGATGAAAAAGGGTTGGTTTACTAAACTAAGCGAATTGTCAAATCACAAATAACAATTAAGAGAAAGACTAGGGAATACTTCACCATGTATGCAATTCAGGATATCAAGAATGATTGAAGAAACTCAATGAAATAATCTAACTAGGGCACATGTAATTTCACTCGAACATTACCTCCCTCGAAGCTCACTAAGCCGCTCTTGCATTGTCATAGATCGCTAAGCCTACTATTGAGAGCCTATACAAAATCCTACCTCTCGGTTTATAACTTTGTATTGCAACAATAATCAACACAGTTGGCCAAACTTGTAGATTAACTTAAATAACTCAATAGCAGGAATTAAACAAATCAATGAATTAAATAATCATTCAATCAATCCCTCATATGCATACATAGATCCCCAAATCCCTAGAAAATAAACTACTCACACATAATTGGGGAAAACATAATCACAATTAAATAAGAAAGCAACATGATGGAATAATAACAAAGAAGAATTGAAAAGAGAATAGTAAGGGATGAGAAACAATACCAATTGAAGAACGAATATTGAAAACAATTACTCTATTGAATCTTGAATGAATTTATAAAGTAGAATAAACTAGGGTTCTCGAGAGAATTAAAGTGCTTAGGAAACTAATGACTGAAATAATAATATGAAAACGTAGTTTTTCTCCTCTAAAAGAAGAGTTATTTATACTAAAGTAACAAACAGTGCAACATGCGCTTCAAAATGCCTAAAAATCGCCCCACCCGGGTTGCCGGGGCGGATTTCCTCCCGGTCGGGCGGTTGTCAGGTCATTTTCCATGGAAATAAGTGAAACAACGATCCGTGCAGCCAGTCAAGATCCCGCCCGGCCGGGCCCGCAACAAATACCAAAACTACTCATTGTCAAAACTTCATAACTTTCTCGTTTCTCATCGAAATTTAGCGTGTGACGAGTCGTTGGAAATCTGTTCAAGTCAACTTTCCAACCCAATTGGAATCACTCTATTATCATTTGTGTATCAAAAGTTATGATGAAAAGAGTGTACAGGAGTCAGTTTTCGTATTTCTTGTAGTTATGGTTCGCTTCATTCTAGCCCAAATTCGTCCCAAAGAGATGCTTTGTGATCCTCATGCAATCTACCTTCTTTATTCATGTTTGTTTTTTTCAAGCTTAGCCAAGCATAGTCTATTTGCATTAATATTACCTGAAATTCATCAAAACAAGCAAACGGATAGCAGTAGAGCAAAACTTAAGTAAATTATGCAAATATGCTTGAACCTAAATGCTCTAATATGAACTAGAAATGCAACCTAAATGCACCTAAAATCTATATATAAATATGACACATCAGTGAGTTAATTCATTATGGCTCCGCCCTTTTCTTATTCTTATCCCTTGCCACTTTCTCAGCTACATTATCGCTTCTAAGCCAACCTTAGCATAACCTTTTAACACTCAGCGCTATGACCGCGCTTCACCTTCGAGTGTTCCTTTCTTTGGCCTTTCTTGTCTTTTACACCTTAGGAACCTTATATGGAATCTTTGATCGAAACTTCCACTAAGTGTGACGAGATGTCTTTAAAATCAAGCAATGAAACTGGGTATTTCATCAACTCCATCTTACTAGGGGCTTCATCACTAGTCCACCCAGAAAATCATAGGCTCCAAGTCCATACCTATTGAGATAAGGACTTCATTACGAGTCCATACATGACATCTTGGGTTTTAAACCCACGCGGATACAAGATCGCACCTATTTATGGGCTCACTTAGGCCCTTGGCATACGAAATTCGAAGCATGTACAACTCAAGCATTACGAGGACTACACAATGTATTTCAAATCCAACAGATCATCCTTGGGAGTGTAACGCCCCGACCACTAATTCACTATTTAAGACGACCTAATTAGCAGCGGAACACCTATTTGGTCGAGGCATTACTGTCGCACCTTCGGTTAAGAAGGTACAAGGCTACAGTTACATAACATATTTAAACTTTGTGAGACATAATAGTGTTAACTTAAGCAACTTATATTAAATTAAAGCATATAACGTTAACATGATACAACAACGATAACGTATATTAAAGTATATTGTCTTACTTTCTGGTTAAGTTAACCTTACAAGTTAATAGCACTACTACTAGATGATACTGTAAGGTGGTAATCCTTGCCACTACGCAGTACCATCGTCCCCATCAGTACCTAAAACATAAATACAAAACGTTATGAGCCGAGGCTCGGTAACAAGCTACTCTAGCAATGTAAACTCATTCCAATTCATTTTATTTGCAAACAGAGGGAAAGAATAATTCAAACAATTATAAAAACAACATCTTATATTAATCCTTTCATCCATTTCTTCTTTTACTCTGGTTGCTGCAAAATCAGTCAGCTCTGGGACGTCTCCCAGCCGTGTGTATGCACCACTGTGCAAGGACCCGCGCCCCGGGCGTTGCCCTACACTAATAAAGGGCCAGTACCCGGTAAATGGTAATGGGCCGTGCCCAAATAAACGGCTCGGTTCGTGCACGACCACCAATCGCCCAAGAAACCGGCTTATCTCACTTTACTTTATCATGTTTCGTAACTTTTAATATTCATATGTGATAAGCCTCAATCATTCATCTCAGCTCTACCTCAATAATTAAGGTAGCAAAATTATATCTTATCATATCTTAATTCCATAACTCGTGACAGTTCGTAAATGGTATCATAGTATAAAGTATCACCCCGCAACTCAAAATAAATAATTATATTCATAAACATTTACCATTCCACTGTATACTCATATTTTTATAAACATAATTGAAGGAAATTGTGGGTACTAGCAGTAGTTGTTACCTCGATTGCAGTATAATATAAATCTCCTCTTATGTCCTTGAGATCGTCCTTACTGAGCTTCGAGGAACGAGTTCTTTTTAAAGTTTTATGACGAACATTGAATAGTAAGTTAGTTGTTATTAGTACGGTTTCTATTTTAGAGAATTATTTATATAAATTATAAAGTTTGACTTACTTGGCGTTTATGCGGCGAATAGCTTAGACTTAACATTTTAGTATTATAATAGTTTACAGGAATCTCTTAAAAATCTATAGATATTACTTGGAAATCGAATTAAGAATGTTACTCTTTTTTTTTAGTCATAATATCATATTACAAGGTTAGAATCCTCAATTAAACTTATTTAATTAAATGAGCTAGTTATTAAGATTATGAGTAGTTATGACTTTTAAGCTAGATTAGGAATTTATGTTAAACATGTTTTAACTTAAACAAATTGAAGCTTGATAACATATATTTTAGTATAAACTAACTATAAATAATATTTGCTAAACTCAGGTAAACTATGATTTATAAGTGACTTTACTTAACTTAATTAGTCATAAGCATGCATTAGTATTGCTGTTTTTACTGAACATTTAGGTGTATGACTCATTTTGGGAATTGGTGGGAATAACATATAAAAGTCAACACATATTACAAAAATGAGAGAAACAACTCACCCAGCACAACACACTCATACGCGAAGGAGGAAGGGGAAGTAGGGGTGCGAACCGGCGATACAAGGCCCAGCAAAGTGGCAGCGATTCACGGCGGTAGGGGCGGCAAAGGGCGGCTGATGGGACGGCGAGCAGAGGGGCGGTGGTGCAGTCACCCGCGAGAGAGGAGAGAGAGTGGGCGAGAGTGTTGCAAGGTGGAAAAAGAGAGACGCGAGTGGGAAGGGGAAATGGTGGATGCTGGTGGGTTCTTGGTTGTGTGGCTGGGTGTGGGGTTCTCCAATGGTGGTCGGAAAGTGGGGAAGTGGTGGCTGTGGTGGTGGTTGCTTGGTGGCCGAAAGAAACCAGAGGAATTGAAGATTGAACTTTGTTCCAAATTGATTTTATTTTCTGAATTTTGTTTGTTGATTTGTGTTGTAAATTTCGAACCCATTCTCCCCTATTTATAGAGGAATGGCTATCTTAGAGGATGTATTTTCAGAATTTAAAATTCCTAAACCATTAGAAAACAAGAAGCTTTTGTAAGAGTGTAATGCCCTGCCGTGCTCTCATTACTTTCCAGAATATATATACAAACTAATAAGGCAATATACAAGATATTTACCAAAATATAAAGAAAGATTACAAAGATTACACATATAATCTAACACACCCCCGCAGTCGAAGCGGGAGGTTGACGAACACTGAGACTGTCCCGAAAATCATCAAAAAGAATGCGCGGAAGCCCTTTGGTGAATATGTCTGCAATTTGATATCGGGATGGGACATGAAGAACACGCACTTCACCACGTTTGACTTTCTCACGGACAAAGTGAATGTCCATCTCAATGTGTTTAGTGTGTTGATGCTTAACAGGATTGTCAGATAAATAAATCGCACTCACATTGTCACAATAAACAAGGGTTGCTTTCAGAACAGGACAATGAAGCTCAAGAAGTAAATTTTGAATCCAGCATGACTCAGAGACAACATTAGCAACACCGCGGTACTCAGCTTCAGCACTAGAACGAGATAATGTAGGTTGGCGTTTTGACTGCCAGGAAATCAAGTTATCACCAAGGTAAACACAGTAGCCTGAGGTAGAGCGACGGGTGTCAGGACATCCACCCCAATCTGCATCCGTATAAGACAAGATTGATTTGATAGAAGATTTGTAAAGATGTAAACCAAAACCAATCGTCCCTTGAATGTATCTGATGATGCGTTTCAATGCTTCCATATGCTCGACCTTCGGATCATGCATGAATAAACAACCATGTTGAACAGCATAGGAGATATCTGGCCGAGTAAAAGTCAAGTATTGCAAAGCACCGCGGCCAACTGCCGATACTTGGTCGGATCATCATATGGAGCAGTAGACTTGGCATCCATTTTGCCTTTTGTGTCGACAGGAGTAGGACAAGGTTTGCAGTTGGACATACCAGCTCTGTCAAGTATTTCTGCTGCATATTTGCGCTTAGATAGAAAGAGCCCATTTTTATCCCGGGAGACAGCAACGCCCAAAAAATAGCTCAACGGACCCAAATCTTTCATAGCAAATTCAGAGCTGAGCAAAGACATAATAGAAAGCCTGAGAGAATCTGATGAAGCAGTAAGAATAATATCATCTACATATAGTAAGATGTAAGCAATATCATGTCTACGGTTGTAGATGAAAAGAGAGTTATCAGACTGACTATGAGTGAAACCAATGGTGGCAATGTAATCAATAAAACGTTGATACCAAGCCCTTGGTGCCTGTTTCAAGCCATATAGAGATTTACGCAGTAGACAAACATGATCAGGACGAGCTAGATCCTTGAATCCCAAGGGTTGATACATATAAACAGTTTCATTTAAGTTGCCATGAAGAAATGCATTTTTAACATCCAATTGATGAATCGACCATGATTTTGACAATGCTAGACAGTGAACAACACGAATGGTGGCCGGTTTCACAACCGGACTAAATGTCTCATCACAATCAATACCTGCTTGTTGAGTTTTGCCGTCTCCTACAAGACGGGCTTTGTACCGCTCAAAAGAACCATCAGAATTCTTTTTGTGGCGAAAAATCCACAATGACCGAATAATGTTAACATTAGAAGGACGAGGTACTAGGACCCACATCTTATTTTCAATAAGAGCATTGTATTCTTCTTGCATAGCATTTTTCCAATTCGGGTCATTGAGCGCACTCACTGGGTGACGAAGAATGGCAAAAATAGGAGAGGTGGAGGTATGTAAGGCATGAGTGTGAAATTTGGGGTTGGGCTTAAAATTGCCATTTTGGCTTCGGGTAGTCATGCGTATGGATGTGGGGGCAGCTGGGGGCGAACTGGTCTGCAGAGATGAAGAGAAATGTGGGCTGGATGAAAGACGCAGGTGGGGAGGGCGGTATGGGCCTGGAGTGGGTGATTGGGCTGCAGAGGGGGTAGTAACGGACTGGGAGGCAGCAGATGAGATGGAGGGGGAGGGGAGTTATGGGTCGTTGGGCTCGAATTAGAAGGAAGGTTAGGAGGAGCTAGTTGGGCTTTGTTTTGGGCCGCAGGGGAGGCTAGAGAAGGAGAAGTAACTTCTGAGGTGTAAGAAGCAGGATTAGAAGGTCCACTATTTGCAAGATGATGCAAATAAGGCAGACGAAATGGAGAGGCATCATTTTCTAGGAAGTCATAGGAAACAGAGGAAGGAGTGTGGACTTTAGAAAATGGAAATTGAGTTTCATCAAACCAAACATGCCTAGAAATGATTATTTTGCAACTTGAAAGATCATAACATTTATACCCTCTATGATGGGACGGATAACCAAGAAATACACAAGGTGTAGATCTAGCTTGAAGTTTATTGATTTGAGTAGAAGGAAGAAGAGGATAGCGTAAACAACCAAAAACACGAAGATGAGAATAAGTGGGTGTCTTTTGGTATAGGATTTGAGTAGGAGATTGGTATCCAAGAAGTTTGGAGGGTAAAATATTGAGGTATGTGGCCATTTCTAAAGCATGATGCCAAAATAAGGGTGGCATCGAGGCATGAGCAAGTAAGGTTCGGATAATATTGTTAATGGTTTTAATTTTGCGTTCGGCTTTGCCATTTTGAGGAGAAGTGTGGGGACAAGAGAAACGAAAAGACATGCCATGTTGAGCACAAAATTTATGAAAAGAACCATTTTCAAATTCACGGCCATTGTCACATTGAAGAATTTTTATTTCTTTGTCAAATTGAGTGTGAATATAATTGCAGAGGGACAAGAATAGATAAACTTGAGACTTGTGAGATATGGGAAAAGTCCATAAGAAGTTACTATAATTGTCCAAAAAGAGAGCATAATATTTATGACCTTTAGAGCTGACAATTGGAGAAGTCCATAAATCACTGTGAATAATATCAAATGGCATAGTAGTATAAGAAAGAGAATCATAAATAGGAAGTTTAACTAATTTCCCCAAAGGACAAAAATGATAAATTTTATTTCGAGCCTTATTACATTGAATCAAATTACTAGAACGCAGAGAAGAAAGAATGACATCTCCCGGTGGCCTAGACGAGAGTGCCATATTCTAGGAGAAATAGTAGCAAAAAAAGCAGGAGATGATGATGAAGTCATGGCTCGAAATTTTGAAGTGAAGGGATAAAGGTCACCCGAGCTCTCACACCTCATTAGATTGCTCCCTGTCCGCAAATCCTTCACAAAAAACCCAAAAGAATCAAATTCAACAGAAACCATATTATCGGTAGTAAATTTGCGAACTGAAATAAGGTTTTTGATAAGTTTGGGTGCATGTAAGATGTTGGTGAGGGTAAGAGAGGGGTTAGCGGGAGTTAGGGAGGTGTGCCCATAACCATGAATTGGAATCATACTACCATTACCAACAATAATGCCATTATGTTTGCTCAATTGAAAATAGGACGAGAGTGTACCTGAAGAGGAGGTCATGTGAGATGTGGCGCCAGTATCCATATACCAGTTTTCATCAGGTTGTTGCAAGGTGAGAGTATGCATAGCTTGCTCAATATCTGTCGGCATATAACCGTCATTTGGAGGAGTAGGTTAAAGAACCTTGACTTCTGATACCATGTAAGAGTGTAATGCCCTGCCTTGCTCTCATTACTTTCCAGAATATATATACAAACTAATAAGGTAATATAAAAGATATTTACCAATTAAAATATAAAGATTACAAAGATTACACATATAATCTAACAACTTTACCTATTGTTTTTGCTGATTTTCGGTGGGTTTAAGGTCATTGTGAGAACAAGTTTCAGTGGGTTTCTTGAAGATTAAGTACACTGAGGTGGAGTTGGGGTAAAATAGGTGGTTTTTGACTTTGTGGAGCAAAACTCCATCCTTGCTCTTACACGTATGGAGGAAGAAGAAGATGAAGTTATTTTCTTTTTTTCTTTTAGTTTTTCTGATTTGGGGAATGGTGGTGTTGGGTTAGTTTCACTTTATGGGTTTCTTTTTTATTTGTTTGGGCTCATGGACTTGGGCAATGGGCCACCGTAAATTGTTACTAACATCAAGTCTAATACCCAAATTATTACAAAGTTGATTACAAGATTTTAGTAGTTTGATTTATAAACTACATTATCCATAAATATTTAATACCTTTTTAACATAACTTAGAAATTAAATTAACTTAGTGATTGTTATTTACTAATATTGGGTCACTTTTAATTTAATAATCAAGATTAGTTATTAATAAAATAAAGTCGAAACTCGGGATATTACAGGGGACTTCCCATTTCTCCTTTTTCATAGGCTCCATATGTACCTTGATAAGGACTTCATTACGAGTCGATACAAAAGATTGTGGGCTCCAGACCCATACGAGATCCTAACTGTTGTATGGGCTCACTTACGCCCGTAACAACAACATGTTTTGAATCAAGTATAACTATGTGGATCATCCCTGGAAGCTACCCCGTTTCTTCTCTTTCGAAAACAATTTTTTTAAAACGATAATTTGAGCTTCTAAAAGAACGATAAAAGCATCATATCGCTGCATTTGCCTTAAATCATATCGCTGCATTAGCATCATGTCATATCTCTGCATTAGTATCACATCTCTGCATTTGCATTACATATCTGTATCAAGCATAGCATTGCATCCGTCGTCCTTAGCCATAGGATTCTACCATAAGTCAAAGAGTCGCACACACACACACACACATGTATGCACACACGATAACACCTTTAAGTCAAGTCAAGTCAAGTCATGTCCTATCCATACACTAGCACCCACATCACGGGACACATGCATGTCCCCTAATTATTTGTCTGTATATATGTGTATTCTTTGTATTTACAGGTACCCAACATTGAACAACTCTATACGAGTTATATTCCGCCATGGTCTGTGGACCAGTACGAACCAGAACAGCGGAAGAAAAGCGCAAGGTCTACGGACCATTACGATTTAACAGCGGAAGACAATCGCTATATACATACATGGTGCGTCCGGCGCACCGATAGCGATGCACCACACTCAGCAAATGGCGTCCAGCGCAACATGCTGTGCCAAGCGCAGGCTTCTGTGTCCTGGGAACAAGCCTGTACAATGCGCTTGGGGGCTTCATAGCTAAAGCGGGGTCCACTTCTTTAGTTTTAAATGGTCACAAAATATCAAACGTACATTGCTCAAGAGGCAACAAATACTTTGGAAAATGAACAATGGAAGTCAACCGTTAGGTCTTCGGACTATTACCAACCGAAAGGCGACAAACAAAACCGTCAGTCCGCCGACCATCATCAATCAAAAAGGGGACAAACAAACCGTCAAGTCTCGGACCATCATCAATAAAAAAGGCGACAAACAAACCGTCAGGTGTGTGGACCATCATCAATCTGAAAGGCGACAAACAAACCGTCAGGTCTGCGGACCACGATCAATCAAAAAGGCGACAGACAACCATCAGGTCTACGGACCATTACCCATCGAGACAACATAACTCCGACATGAGCCGGGCCTGAAATAGCTCATGACCCCTTCTTTCACGCACCATCTCATTTTTACATATTTACAAATATGTTCCACACATGTCCTGTTCTCGAAACTTTTGCTTATTTTGCGGTAAACGACGCAAAAAAGTGATTTTGGATTGCGAGCATCTAGAATCATTCTCCGTCCCGACACGTATACTTTGACTTTCGGTATTAAAAATCTCAGTCAAAGTCGGGGCTTCTGTAGACACATAATTGTGTCTCCCCATTTAGTACCCTATGATGACTAATACCCCGCTCCAATTGGTCCGGATCAAGGAAAGAATAAAGAACGAGTCTAAAATAAAATATTTTATTCCAAAACCATTTCCAAACTGCTTTTACTAACCCATTTCCAAAAACCTTTTTCATAAATAGTTTTACTAAGCCCACTTTCTAAAACGTGTTAAAATAACTTTATAAAAGCCCATGTTTCGAAAAACCCTTTAAAAATAGTTTTATGAAAGCCCAATTTTTAAAACCCCTTTTCTAGCCCAATTTAATTAATAGAATTAGTTAATTACATTGATTAGTTTAATTAATAAAAATATTTTTTATAAAAATCATCTTTCTCCAAATGTTTTAAATATTTTTTATCTAACTCTTTTCTAAAATCTTTTAAAAAAAACCTTTTAGAGACCTTCTAGATTTCGAAAACCTATTACAACTCAATTACCTAAACCTATATATCTCTATTATATAAGCCAAGGGGGGAAGCAACGGTGTCCTCCTAAGAATTTACATATTCACCCCTCCACAACATAAATATTACAATCCAACTACACCCTCCAACAGTAAATCAAAAAAACTATTACACGCATAAACTTGCCAAAAAAAAATTCAATAAAATCTCTATTAAACCCAATCAACTCATATAATGGTCAATCACATAAAATTGCCAATAAAAAAAGATTCAATCAAATTAAATTTACATCCAATCAACTAACAAAATTCATAATCAAGAACTTACCAAAAATTAATACCACAGACAATAAAAAAACACGGCATTCCCATTATAGAGACAACTCATTCTCAAATAAATTTTTCCATAATACAAAATCAATTACAAACACAAACTCCCAAAAAAATTCAGTTTTCTTCATTACTTTGATATGCAATTTCATCACTTATACTTATTATTAAAATGTTTTTAAATACTATTTGTAAGTATTTAAATCTTTCTTACTCACCAAATGGAGGTTAACTTAGATACGTACTTTCATAATTTCATTTTTGATTATTTTATTACCGAGCAATAATTATGCCCAAAATATCACCGGCACGCATAGCGTGCATAAAAAGCTAGTATCCTCCTAATATAACTCATCTCAACAATTCACACTCATAATTCACGGCATCCTCATTCCACAATCACACGGCCCTCACAAAAAATTCTCACGGCACTCATTTATCTCCTACAGCACTCATCTCACTCACAAATAATTCGCCAAACACCTTACAACACATCATCCTTATCACTCCATGATCATCCTCACCATATTACTCATCGCCATCTAATTAATCACCTGATCATCATCAACCAAAATTCATCACCTGATCACCTACACCTACACCTACACTCATACTCTTAATTGTCCCTCACTGATCCTTGAGCCATATATACGGCACTCTACAACTAATACCTATAACCATATCATCATACATCGCCATACTTAACAAACTCAAACAAATCAAACAAAGCAGCAGCACCAAACTCCGCACCATATTACAAAACAAACGCAAAACACAAATCTTTTTTATGGTTCTTTCAACTTTCGATCTAAGATCCGTACAAATCAACGACCCCGGACGGTGGTATAATTTCAGAGGTTCAACTAGATTGACAACCTTTATTTGGTTTCTTTGTTTATTTTTATTATTTTCTTGAAGTTACTAACATTCTATTCATGAGGTAGATTGCTAACGTATTCCCGCGACTTCAAGTTGTGTATATTATACTAACTCCCTGCAATATATATTTTCTTTTTATTATTTATTTTCATGAACATATAATTTTTTATGCCTAATTGCAATATTTATCACATTGTATATATTGCTAAGCAAGACCTAAAGAATTGTTCTAACTAATTCAGATAATTTGGACAACCTGCTAGGAACTCATCCAGTAATCTGATTGCTAAACAATTTGTCATTAAAAAAATAGTTAGGGAGATCTTTATCCTGTCACCACCACCCCACCCTCCACCTACATTGCAACCGCCCTCACGGCTCTTCCTAAAACTACATGGCACAATCGCCTTAGTCATCCTGGAGATCAACCTTTAAACTTTCTTAGGAGTAGTAATTACATAGAATACAATAAGCAGCATGACTCCAAATTTTGTACTTCTTGTCCTATTGGGAAACATTAGACTCCCTTTTGCTAGTTCTCATAGTATTACATATTCTGCTTTTGACATTATTCATGCTGATTTGTGGACTTCTCCTACTCGGAGTACAAATGGCTATAAATAATACTACTTAGTTTTACTTGATGATTTTACTTATTATGTGTGGACTTTGCCTCTCAAATACAAACCTGAAACTTATCAAGCCTTTATCAATTTCCAACAATATGTTATCACCCAATTTAACCGCCCTATAAAAGCTTTCGAAAGTGAACATGGCCGTGAATTTGATAATGACCCCTTCAAATTATTTTGTGTTAAACATGGAATTGTCTTTCGATTATCATGCCCTCATGCCTCCTCACAAAATGGCAAAGCTGAACGTATGATCCGCACCATAAATAATGTCATTCACACACTTCTTTTTCATGCTTCCATCCCCTCACCTTATTGGGCCTATGCACTAGAAACAACCACATATATTCTTAATATCTTGCCCACTAAAACACTCAAAAATAAACCTCCAGCTGAATCATTATTTTTTTATCATTCCCTCCTATGAGCATCTCCGCATTTTTGGTTTCCTATGTTTTCCCAACCTCACAGCTACAACTAAAAATAAATTATGACCTCGTTCTACACCATGTGTGTTTTTAGGTTATCATCGAAATCATCGTGGATACCGATGTCTTGATCTTCCAACAAACTCAATTTCCCTTCGCAAAACCATAAAAATTACCTTTGTCTCACTATGAATTCCTTGGCATTGACCAAACCTCTCCATTACTCACACATTACTTCCTGCATCTGGCTCCAAGTCACAAAACGCCTACCCCAAGGCTCACTGATACACCACAAACTCCTCCCCCTACCAAATTTCCTTTGCGGACTCCATGTCCAGCCCAAATGGACTCCCCTTCCTCACCCGCTACAATTACTCATTCCCATTCGCGTTTGGGCATGCCCTCCTCTACAGCCCACGAGCTATACACTCCATCTCCCAAACGCGGACAACCCCCTTACAACCCACGAGGCCTCCTCCTCCATCCCCTCGTGTCACCCGAAGCCAACACGGGATTTACAAGCCCAATCCCAAGTATGTGATCACCATTCTTCCTTCTGGCCCTACCTTATATCGGTCTCCCTTACCCAAATCTCACAAACAAGCTTTGACTGACCCAAATTGGAATGCGGCTATGCAAGATGAATATGGTGCTTTAATTAAAACAGGGACATGGGAATTAGTTCCTAGGCCCCCAGGGGTGAATATTGTTAATTGCATGTGGCTTTTTCGACATAAAGAAAAATCTAATGGTGAGCTTGAAAGACACAAAGCTCGCCATATTTGTGATGGCAAGTCTCAGGAAGTTGGTGTAGATTGTGATGAAACTTTCAGTACTGTTGTAAAACCCCAAACTATTCGCACAGTTCCTAGTTTGGCAATGACACGCAAATGGTCCATTCATCAACTTGATGTTAAAAATGCTTTTCTCCATGGTGATTTGAAATAAACTGTGTATATGCATCAACCTCCAAGGTTCGTTGATCGCAGAGCTCCTCATCATGTCTGCTAACTCAGAAAGGCATTATATGGTTTAAAACAAGCTCCTAGAGCCTGGTATCAGCGGTTTGCTACTTTCTTATTACACATGGGCTTTGTTATCTCTAAAAGTGACTCTTCCTTGTTCACTTACCGTCAGGAACAGGACAGTGCATATTTATTACTCTATGTTGATGACATCATCTTAGTTACCTCTTCGGATGGTTTACGCGAGCGTCTCATTACTCAGTTAAAAATTGAGTTTCCCATGACTGATTTGGGACCATTGAGCTATTTTTTGGGTATTGTTGTTACTCGAACTCCATCATACATGCTTCTTTCTCAGTAAAAATATGCACGGGAAATTTTAGAACGCGCAGGTATGAGTAATTGTAAACCTGCAGCTACTCCTATGGACACTAAGTCTAAACTTAGTGCTAATTCTGGTCCTCAGTTTCAGGATCCTACTAAGTACCGCAACCTTGCTGGTGCTCTTCAGTACCTCACCTTCACTCGCCCTGACATTGCTTATGCGGTACAGCAGGTATGTCTTTTTATGCATGACCCCAGGGAGTCTCATTATGATGCCTTAAAACGCATCCTGCGTTATATTCAGGTTACTATTGATCATGGGTTACATTTATATCCTTCTACTTCTCTGAGTCTGATTACTTACACTGATGCTGATTGGGGCGGGTGTCCAGACACTTGTCGTTCCACGTCGGGCTACTGTTGTTTTCTTGGAGACAACCTTATTTCTTGGTCCTCGAAGCGTCGGGCTACGTTATCTCGTTCCAGTGCAGAAGCAGAATACAGAAGCGTCGCTCAACGTTGTTGCCGAGTCTTGTTGGCTTCGTAACCTCCTTGAGTTACATTGCCCCCTCAATCAGGCCACTCTTGTTTATTGAGATAATGTCAGTGCTATCTATTTGTCTAGTAACCGGTCCAACGCCAACGCACCAAACTTGTTGAGATGGATATTCATTTTGTTCGGGAAAAGGTTGCGTTGGGTCAGGTACGGCTTCTTCATGTTTCTTCTCGATATCAGTTTGCAGACATCTTCACAAAGGGCCTACCTCGACAACTCTTTATGAATTTTCGTTTCAGTCTTAGCGTTCGACCTCCTCCCGCTATAACTGCGGGGTGTGATAGAGAATATATTTAGGATAATAATTTCTCATCGGTTTAGGAAATATTTGTATAGATTTATCCTTATATAGTTTGGATTCCTAACATGGTTCGGATTATTATATTGTAAACACTAAATATTGATTAATGGAAACACTCCAAGACTTACGTAACAGTCCTTCCTGTTATTTTAGCTAGTTCTTAAAATGAGAACCTAATGGCTTGGTAAATGGTACTTGTATCAAAAAAGGAAACCGACTAACTTAGCTAAATGTATAAGCCTTGTATTGATTCTGAATTTTTGTGTTTTTTCTAACAAGTATTTATGCTTATCAAAACAATTCAGGGTTGAATCCTTCTGCTTATAGTACTAAGTTGATCAAAGGTTCTGGTGCTTTTGCTAACACCTATTCCATCTGTCCACCAACTCAATAATTTAGCTCCTACATTATCCTTACCACAATTCCAATCCCATTAATCTAGCGATCATACAAATACGCCAAGGAAGTAGGATGGTGCATAATAGATTTAGTGCAAATCAATTATGATTCCAAATAGGAATGCTTTCCAGTAGAAGATAATTCAAAAAAATAGTGAAAATCACCTGATCCTGTTTTAATATAAATAGATATATGAACATACAGGAAGGGTGCTTGTACGAGGATAATTTATTAATGTTATAAATTAATGTATATTAGGATAAGCTAGCCAAAGCAAAATTGTCATACATGTAGCTAAAGTACTAGGAAAAAGTACTAATTTTTTATATATGTGGTGAGGGAAGGGTGGAATGCGTGGACTTGGGAGATACATATCCGAAAAGCTCCTGTTCATGTGGCATTAAACAAAAGCATTTGCCTAATAAAACTTAGACCACGAACCAAAAATTGGTCCATTGTGCCATTCCAAAGATTGCTGTCTTTCTTTAGTTTATGGAGGATATTTTCTACATGTCTACGGTAAATTCGAGTGCAAGTAGCAATCAAATGAGCCTAATTGACAATTTGATAGGTACTCAGCCTTCCAAAATAGAAAAAGAAAATTTGATAGGTACTCGGCCTTCAAAAAAAAAAAATTGATAGGTACTCGCAATATGTTTACTATACACTTGGTGTTCTATACAGAGAAATGGCTCATTTTTCCTCTTGTGGGTTGTGTAAGGGCCTGTTCTCCCCAACTTATTTTCGGTCGGTTCCGGTCATTCGGTTCGGCCATTCGGTTCGGTTGGTTCGGTCGATTCGATTCGGTTGTTTTATGCGAAGAGAACAGACCCTAAGTGTATTATAAAATCTTTTAGTTCACAGTCATACAAAATTTAAAGTCAACATAAATAGCAATTGATTATATATTGAACGTGATAAAGTATTTGAAAAATTGACACTGATGATCTCAATTATGACCCATTTTCTTTATAGAACATCTGGGGTGAGACGCATCTCAGTCGTTTACAATAACTGAGGCGATGTCCTGTTATCAATGTTTATGGGGCTTAAACTGATAGGTGTTTGGTTTGAACTATAGATATTTTGGATAAATTGATAGATGTCTAGGTTAAACTGATAGATGTGTACGTTAAATTGATATAATCTGGGTTAAATTGATAGATATTTGGGTAAAACTGATAAATGTCTGGTTAAACTCATAGATGTATAGCTTAAATTGATAAATGCTAGGCTTCAATTGATAATACCGTCTCATTCATGTCTTGGGCTCAGACAGTCTCACAAAGATTTTGTTTTCTCTCAACAATTTATTAAGTGTGACACTATTTGTCTCTCGGAAATTAATAAAATCTCTCGTTTTTTTCCTTTAAATGCCTATAGTGTCCTATTTCTCCCCTTGTTCTCTGAAAATCCTCTCTCCACACTTGGCACCACCTCAACCAGCACCACCGCCACCACTGCGACCATTGTCAAAAGTTTCAAAAATTGATTCCCATTTAAAAAATATAATTCACAATCCTTATGTGTCACCCTAATGGCTATGCTTAACAATCTCCCGATATGTAATAACAGATCATGAAATTGCTGGTACACACATCAACTTCAGCACACATCAACATCAAGTTACTCTTAGATGGATACAAACAAGATCTTTGAATATTGAAATTGCTTATATTACGCCGTAGCAAAGAAAATAAATTTGGTATATGATCACGTTTTAAACGAGCGATGAGATGAAGATACCGAATCGCATGTCGTCTTGACTCTTGATTATGACTATTGCCTATGGAATTGGTGCATGGGACTTAAAGGCAGTATGCACTAAGATTTTATTTTTCTACTTGGGGTCACTAAAAACTAGGGATTTACTGTTCATAGTGCTATGGCCTAAGGGATGAAATATGTACGTTTAAAGTACTAACTTTACAGAAACACAGAAAGAATTAATTAACACCCTACAGGTCAAAAAATTAATGAGGATAAGAGTAAGCTTATTTTTCCCCAAACACCCCTACGGAACATAGACAATTGTTCCAAGAAACCCTAAATGTTAAAGCTGACGAGAGCCTAGGTATATACTTAGGTCTCCCAATCTCTCATAAACGACCTTCTAGGTCCCAAGTCCAGTTTGTGGTAGATAAGGTTAGAGCTCGTCTAGCTAACTGGAAAACGTCTTACCAGTCCAAAGCCGGGCGTTTGTGTCTTGTTACGTCCACCTTGTCAGCCATCCCTGCCTACTATATGCAGGCTACCCAGCTCCCCAGTAAGACTCTTAAGAACTTGGACCAAATATGTAATAATTTCCTATGGGGGGAAGATAAAGGTAAGAAGAAGATTCACTTGGTGAATAGGAGAACGACCTTCCGGCCTAAGAATTGGGGGGGTCTGGGGATTAGGGACCAAAGCCTGATGAACATTGCTTATATGGCTAAGTTAGGATGGAAAGTGGCTCAAAACACCTCTACCCTAGCTCAGGAATGTATTGTGTCCAAATATATTCATCAGGATGATGTGACCCAGTTTAAAAATGGTCCCCTCTTTGGAAAAGCATTGGGAAGGGATGGGAGTTGCTTAGTAAAAATAGCAAGTGGAGCCTAGGTAATGGCCATGGGATTGACTTTTGGCATGACGATTGGCTTGGGATTGGGAAAATCAGGGGGTGGGTGCATGGCCCCCTCTCTGAGGCCGAGTCTCATAGAAAAGTGGTGAGCCTTGTGGTGGGGAATCAGTGGGATCTCAATCGTCTGTCCATGTCTATCCCCGTAGAGGTCACTCAGCGTATCTTAAGTATCCCTCCCCCTCCTGTTGATGCAAGAGAAGACCTTTTAATTCCAAACTTTGTTAACCACCAAGGATTCTCCCTAAGCCTGGCATATAATGCGCAGATCACTTCTCCCTTGAAGTCGGATGACTTGTCCTAGATTTGGAAAGGGGTGGTTGAACCAAAAATTAAATTCTTCATCTGGCTTCTTTGGCATGATAAAATTCCTCACAAACAGCTCCTATTTATCCGCCGTCTCACTCAAAACCCGTTGTGCCCTCGATGTTCTCAAGCATCGGAGGACTCTGATCATCTTCTTAGACTATGCCCCAAAAGCGCGCAGATTTGGAACTTGCCGGGGTCTCCAGTAGTTCAGGGAGTTGACTTTAGAAAGTGGTTGAAGCTAAACATGATGTCTAAGGAGGAATTTAGAGGTCTACCTTGGAGCTCAATCTTCCCGTACATTTGTCATGAAGTTTGGAAAGATCGTAATAATTGTGTCCTTCCCCCGTTCAGGTAATTAGTTGTAAAGCTAGTGGGTATGTGCGTGAGCTTATGCAGTCCTCCTCCCTTAGGAAGCCTGGTCACCAACCCATTACTGTGAGATTTACCCACCCCCGGCGTTATAGTATGATTCATGTGGATGCTTCCTTTATTGGTCCTCTGGCTTTTGCGGGTTTGGGGGGCATCGTGAGAGATGACAGGGGGGATTGGATCTTAGGCTTCGGTAAGAATATTTTCACTAATGATTCTGTGGAAGCAGAGTTTTTGGGGATTTTGGAGGCGCTCTACATCGTGGAGGCCCGAAACATCCCCCACTCTATCATTTATTCAGATTGCAGGGTGGCAGTTGATATCATTCACCGCACGGGTCATTCTGACATATTCTCGAACTTGGTGTCCATTTGTAGGCAGTGGAGCGCTAGATACCCAGAAGTAAAGATCCAGTATTGTAGCAGGGATTTCAACAAATCGGCGGATGCTTTAGTTAAAGCTTGTAGAACTTCACAATTAGATTGTGCTGTAACTAGGATCTCCCCCCCCCCTAGTTATTGAATGCAATTTCTAAACTCGGATTGTATGACGTTTAATATTTCTATGTGATTGGTTGCTGTTTTTTACCAAAAAAAAAGTACTAACTTTAATTTTGATCGAGTTCATCATAAAATTGGCTCATACTAGTATTATGAATGTATAATTGACGCTGAAAATTTTCTTGTCCTGAATTAGCCATTAATGCTACATTCTCGTATACTCATATTCATTTTTCTAAAACATACTGTTATGGGGTAAAATTCTAGTCCACATGGCAGCAATATAGTGGCAGCGTATGTGTACAGGTGGCAACAAGCTATTGGTTTGAAGATGGAAGCACGAATTGCTGATGTGGCAGGAGGTTAGTTTTGATCTTCCTAAGAAGAAGGAAGTCAGTAGCATCATGGGGAATACCAGCAAGGAGGTTACAACAACCTAGCAAAGATATGGGAAAATCCCTAGAAAAGAGGATCTAAAGCTTACTAGTGGGGAAATGGTTACATCCTCCAACGACAACATAGTATTACACTATAAATAGCTCATTTATAAAGCGTTTAATCATCTCATCACACCAACACTTTATCTCAATCACTCTCTCTCTCTCCATAATTTTTCTTTCATATTCTTAATTTGCCATCTATCTTTCTCTCTAGCCTGAGTTGCTCGTCCATCTTGCCAATCAGGCAAAACCAGTGTACTTGTATTGCAACTTGATATTATTATAGTGGATTGGTGGAACACCGATTTCCCCGTGGTTTTCTCCCCATTTAGAGGGTTTCCATGTAAAAGTGCCTTGTGTTATTTCTTTATTTCTGCACTATATTTCGCTCATTTACTTTGCCAAGTATTGCAAGTTAATTGTCAACCCCCTCTCCAAGCAAATTAGCCTTAGTGTGAAATTTGCCCGAATCAACTTGGCGCCCACCGTGGGGCTGATAATTAAAAAAGCAATCTTGCCAAAATCACCAATCTTAGCAACTTGCCAAAATCGCCAATCTCAGCAACTTGCCAAAATCGTCAATCTCAGCAACTTGCCAAAATCGCCAATTTCAGCAACTTGCCAAGCATTATGGCCGAAATCAGCAACGAAGTCGGAAGCCCAGCAACTCCCAGCACTCCCTCCGAGGTGCCCAATATGGAGGCTATGTCGCAAATCCTGGGAGCCAATTACAAGATGAAGAAGTCCATTAAAGAAGAGATTGCCATCAGGGTGTGCAATTCGAAAGTGAAACTAATGCACTCCGCACCCATATGATGTCCATGGCATCAATTGTGTCCAACTCTCGGAGGCAACTTTCTCATGAAATGGAAGGGTTCATTCCAGTCAGTGAAGATGCCAAATCTGACAATTTGCCAAGTCAAGGAGCCCATCTTGGTCCCGTGCCAGGATCAGAGGCAAGATGTCAACAACAAGCAAACGATGCAGGCAACTTGGCCAGACAAAATGTGCAAAATGTCATACCTGCAAATGCAACTGCAAATCCATTGTATGAACGTCTCAGGCAGGTTGAAGAGATGATCCTCAAGATCCCAGGAGTCCCTAGGCCCGTCGAGAAAGTTGCCTGACTAGCTATGCAGATTCGCCATTTGCAGTGCCATTGCTCTAGTCGAAATTCCAAAGCGTTTTGCTATCCCTACCATGAAGCTATATGATGGAACGACAGATCCCAGCGAGCATGTTGCGCAATATAAACAAAGGATGATTACCATTCCAATACCCCGCGAGATGCGCAAAGCTTGCATGTGCAAGGGATTTGGGTCGACTTTATCAGGTCCCGCCCTTCAATGGTTCATTAATCTACCTAATGGTGCTATTTCTAGTTTTGCAGGTTTGGTGGACATGTTCAACCTCCAATTTGCCAGACGCCTTGAGAAGCAAACCAGCGACTTGTACCGAGTTGTCCAGAGGTATGGCGAACCGCTAAGAGACTACCTCAACAGATTCAACCGCGAGAAAGTCTCTATCTCAAGATGCGATGCTCCTACAGCCATAGAGGCCTTCCGGAGAGGTTTGCTCGTAGAATCAGATTTGTACAAGGAATTGACAAAATACCCTTGTCCGACGTTTGAAGATTCCCAAGCCAAAGCTCTTGCGCAAATTCGGTTTGAGGAAGATTTTGACACCAGAAAGGGCGCAACTTCCTAGGCAACTTTCCACGCAACTTCCTAGGCAACTTTCCACGCAACTTCCTAGGCAATTTTCCAAGCAATTTCCCAGGCAACTTTCCGAACAACTTCATAGGCAGATTCCAGCAAGATGGCAACTCAACAAGCATCTTCTCATGGCAAACTCAACAGGCTTCTTCCCATGGCAAATCAAATAAGGCATCTTCCCGTAGCATATCAAGTAGTCATAGGCAAAAAGAGTAACATGTTATTTCTGTCTTTTACTTCCATTTCTATTTTTATGCAAGCGAATAGCCAATCCTTTAACAAAAATTTGTTTTGTGATATTCTTATCCAATGGCAATTTCACTCCAATTACAAAACAATGGCAATTTTGCCCGATTATAAACCAATATCAAATGGCAATTTCGCCCGATTACAAAGCAATATCTAATGGCAATTTCGCCCGATCGCAAAACATGTGCAAACAACGATTGGTATTCCCTTTCAAAAGAAAGGAAAAATGTCTATGCAAATAACAAAACAAATTAAATGAGTACAAAAAGCAACTTCAAAATGGGTCGACGTTTTAGTTTGCTACAGCATGCATGCATGATACAAATGAAACGCGTCATTTCAAGCGAAATGACAAGCAAAACAAAAGCAAATTTCAAACAAACATATACAAATTGCTTCCAACAAACAACATACGAGAAGCATATACAAAATGATTCTAGCAAACAAATAGCATATACAAAGTGCTTCTAACAAATACATACAAATGGCAAAATATTGAGGCATATTCACTTTCAAATTGTCACATAAGGAATTTGCAAAACGTCATCTCGACTTGCATCTTACAACAATCTCATGCGCAACTTAGCAGCATTCCGAAGCAGAATTTCCTAATTCATCATCATTGCTTCAACCAAATCAGGAAATTGGGGGCTATTGTTATATGGTAAAATTCACGGCAACATAGTATTACACTATAAATAGCTCATTTATGAAGCGTTTAATCATCTCATCACACCAACACTTTAGCTCAATCACACACTCTCTTTCTCTCCATCATTTTTCTTTCATATTCTTAATTTGCCATTTATCTTTCTCTCTAGCCTGAGTTGCTCGTCCATCTTGCCAATCAGGCAAAACCAGTGTACTTGTATTGCAACTTGATATTATTATAGTGGATTGGTGGAACACCGATTCCCCCGTGGTTTTCTCCCCATTTAGAGGGTTTCCACGTAAAATTGCCTTGTGTTATTTCTTTATTTCTGCACTGTATTTCGCTCATTTACTTTGCCAAGTATTGCAAGTTAATTGTCAACCCCCTCTCCAAGCAAATTAGCCTTAGTGTGAAATTTGCCCGAAACACATACCATATATCATTTTTCTTAAATTACTAAATACTCTCTTGTTCTATTAACAATGTTTCTCGTCGACGTTATACACTTTTTAATATTAAGATCTAATAAATTTTCATAAGTATATATTACAATTAGAAAATGTAGTTTTCATTTTCAAGTACTAATTTTATACTTCATCTGTTTTTTGAAAATTTACTCACTTTCCTTTTCCATCCGTTTTTTGAAGATCTACACTATGTTTTATTCTTTATTTGGCAAAAAATATTTATACAATAATCCAATTATCCTTGGCCGACACTCTCTCTCTTCCATGCTCTCTTTCTCCCATTATACTCCCTCCGTCCCATATTATATTGCCTGATTCTATTTTTGCGCTGTTATTAAGATGAGTAGAATCTATATTAATGGAACTTTTACATTGGGAAGTTCATAGCAACTGTATTAATGAATTTGTTTAAACAAAAAAGGGAAAAAGAACGAGAAATCTGATGTACAACTTCAGCTGAGAATTTGAAGAGTTTTTCTTTTTTTTCTTAGGTGGTTTACATTATTACTGCATAAATATAGGTTGAAATATGTTAAGCACTGTGCACGAATCCAAATAAACATAAATTGATCAATGATATTGCTTCATTTTTTTGCAACCAATGGGATTACAAGAATTCAGAGTACATGTGTAGACACATAATCTTGTCTCCCCATTTAGTACCCTATGATGACTAATACCCTGCTCCAATTGGTCCCGATCGAGGAAAGAATAAAGAACGAGTCTAAAATAAATTGTTTTAAGCCAAAATGCATTTTCAAACTCTTTTTATTAACTCATTTCCGAAAACCTTTTTAATAAATAGTTTTACTAAACCCACTTCCTAAAACGTTATAAAATAACTTTTAAAATAGCCCATTTTCAAAAATCTTTTAAAAATAGTTTTATGAAAGCCCATTTTATAAAACCCTTTTTCTAGCCCAATTTATTTAATAGAATTAATTAATTATATTGATTATTTTTATTAATAAAAATATCTTTTTATAAAAAATCATCTTTTTCCAAAAGTGTTTTCAAAAATCTTTATCTAACTATTTTATAAAAATCTTTATCTAACTATTTTATAAAAATCTTTTAAGAAACCCAATTGTTTTCGGAAACCTATTGCATCTCAACTACCTAAAAACTATATAATATCCTCCTAACAAAATTCACGAAAAACACAATACATCTCACAACTGAAATCCTTCGACATAATTCACAATCACTCGACAACTCAAAAAACTCTCGGCACAACTAATCCTCACAATACTCTCGAATCTCGCACAACTCCACCGCCTAAATACAAAGATCTACAACATCATCACCTGCTAATTCCCATGCATAACAATTCTCTCACCTAGTCTAAGCCATATAACACCACCCTACTACCTGATGCTATTTCCACCAACTCGCACCATATCATCATCCTACTAATTTTCAATCTCACGCCTAAATCCTAATACTACTATAAACTGCTGCAAATAACAGCACGCCTATTCGACTAATACTCGACGCAACCTACAACACCACGTTCTACAAAATACATATATTTTTCAAGGTTCGTTCAACAATTCAATTTTCCAAGATCCGTACAAATCAACGACCCCGGACGGTGGTATAATTTCTGAGAGTCAACTAAATTAACTAACTTCATTTAATTTCTTTATTTATTTTTTATTATTTTCTTGAAGTTACTAACCTTCTGTTAATGATGTAGGTTATTACTATATTCCTGCGACGGTAAGTATTGTACATATTATACTAACTCCCTGCAGTACTTTATTTTCATATTTTTATTTATTTTTATGAACATATTATTTTTCATGTCTGATTGCAATATTTATCACCTTGTATTTATTGTTAATCAAGACCTAAATAAATGTTCTAACTAATTCAGATAACATGGACAACCTGCTAGGAACCTTGTAATATGATTGTCTAATAACTTGTCACTAAAAATATAGTCTTTTTATGTGTATCCTGAACCAACTTAGACTAATATTTTTTAGGGTGCTTTAAAACGTTATATGATTATTCTTTGGCATAAAATCTGTTGTGATTCGGTATTTAGTAGAGGCCAACAATGGGCAATATAGTTCTTGACTATATTGTACCCTCACCCCCGAACTCACTTTTTGGTTCCTGACCATCTATGGAGTCATGACGGAAAAATCTACATTGGATAAGTCCCTAAGATGTCCCTTCCGTTTCAATATCCAATTAGGTTTACGATTCTTCCTATAAAGAATTGTTGCCGACTTCAAAACGTATTTTTTAATAAAACCTTAACAATGGGGTAGTCATATAAACGCGTTCACACCGCGTGTAGGCATTAAAGGAATTAAAAATCCACGCCTACAACATGGATTACTCTCTTAATCCAAAAACAAGGCAGCAAAAATTTTTTCGTTTTTTCCTTTAAAATGTGTAAACTTAAGACGGTTGGTTCCCTCTTGAACCATATAAATACAGAACCAATACTACAGAGTCATTTCATCCACCAAATTCGAAAGGAAAAAAAACAGAGAGAAAACAAAACTCAAACACCTTAAACCATCCACTGCTTCATTGCTTGTTCTTGTCATGGCTTCAGACTGGAATTTGAACGATGCTTGGTGTCCATACATGGACGAAGAAATGGTGCTTGGTAATGATAATGGGGACTATGAAGATCCGGTTGGTTTCCCATTGGATCTCAATGTTGAACCAGTTGATTCAAACATTGATCTGAATGCAGCACCACAAGAGCAACCAACACCACAAGGAGATAATTATATTGGTCATCATAAGCGGAACATGCTCAGCAATGACAGCAGGCTTAAAGTGTTGTTGTTTCTAATGAATAGAGCCAAGGAGGGGAAATTGCAATATGGCTCAATCAAATCAGCTTCTACAGAATTCAACATATCTGTGAGATGTGTTAGTGGCATTTGGAACTCAGCAAAAAAACACACAAAAACAATGCTGAAAGATAGTGATTTAACCAAGATGCACATGTGTGGCAGAAAAAGAATCCAAGTATCAGTTGATAGCATCACAAGTTTGGCAATGGGCCAAAGGTCATGTATATAATAAACACACACTCTCTCTCCTCATTAAAAAAATAAAAAGACCTACTTTTACACTCTCTTGAAATCCCTCCAATTTGCCTTAAAGTGTGTATGTAACGTAACCGAGTATATCTTAAAAAAATGGAGGGAATATTTGTTGTTTACCAAGGATAATATTTCAATATTATGAAGTAATTAATATCATTGTCCATAGATAGATTTTATATAAGAAAAAGTAAAGAATTGAATGTATAAAGACAGGAGTCGTAGATGAATGGAATGAAGTGTAGGACATTAAATTATCATACTATCATCACCATTCACCAATTACCAATCACCATGAACAAAACCTAAAAAGTATGCAAATGGCATGGAAAAGAGCAAAAGAGTAGAGGAAAGCAGCCAAAAGAAAAAAGAGCTAGGAGGCCGTCAAAAGAAACAGGAAGTAGATGAATTGAATGATTGTTTGTCGCCAACCTAAATATATAAATAAAACAAAAAAATTAAAGGAAAAGGGCTTATGAATCATAGAGAAAATCCGCATATAAAAGAAAATATTGCTTAGAAAGCTCACACATTTAGGCGCAGAAATGAGAAATCCCCCGGTGTTGCGCCAATAAGGCTGGCACTCATTACAATTTAGAAGATTCATATAAGTGTTTGGTGCTTGTCATGCACCTTGTTCTCTGACTTTGAATTGTGTATTCTTTTTATTTTATGTTCTTATCATTATGATATATATTCATTTGAAACATAATTCTATTTTAATTAAGAGGAATACGAACCTATACCCTTCTCGGTACAAACAAGAACATGACTCGATATTAAAAAGAATATGAATTTGTCGAACAATAAACTACTAAGTACATTTATTCAGATTAATATACTCTTTTAATTTAAAGGGTATGTTCTTTTATTTTAATACTTACAAAAGGAATCTAACCTAACTCAATATGAATAAGAGAATGAGGCAGTTTAAAATAAATTTAGAAATAAGTGCAGCTTAAAATCGGTATGATCTTCATGAAATGTATGTTATTTTAATTTAGTACAAACAAAAACAACAAAACTCTATATAAAAAAGAACTTGAAATTCGTTAACAAATAAAATCATTCAAATTTAATTTGTTGGCTCCTTACTTCAATTTGATTAAATATTGGTTTACTCTTTTCTCTTCTTATTATGACCAATATTCTTTTATATATGGAAAAATAGACACACATTATTTGATTTTGAATAGTATTGCTATGTTACCTAGAAATGTTGTTGATAGGTGCATAATCCAAGCTTTAGGCACTCATACCTAATTGATATTATGTCTTCATTAGGACCCTATGTCCCTAAGTATTTTGATGATGATAAAAACATTTTGGTATATATATATATATATATATAACATGATTGGTTGTTTCATGGTACAAAATTATTATTAAAAGAAGTTTGGATGATCAAGATTATTAATCAAGGAAGAATGCTAGACTTCTAATTATAGCCGAACATGTAATAAGTAACCAAATTAGTATGTTTGAATATGTGTGCTATTATAAAAGGATTATTATGGAATATGACATATATTATGTTTATTTCATTTTACTAGAGTTAGTAAAATAAATAAACACAATAATAAAAATTACATGAAATTCCTTTAAAATGAAAAGGAGATTTTCGAAAATTTGTTTTTTTTATAAAGAAAAAAGTTTTCAAAAATATGATTTGTTATGGAAAAGATATAAATATCTTGCAAAAGATAACTTTCTAGAAAGATAATATTTCAAGAAGATTTATGAAAAGTATCCTTATTAAATGATAAATAATCCTTGAGATATGATCATATCTTTTAACAAGGAAATTGATCTTCAAAAATCTGTTTTAAAAGAAGATCATCCATCTCATTTAAAGATACATTTTTCCAGCAATTATCTTGAGCATTTTAGTAAAAATGAAATCCCTAATATATAGCATAGAGTATAGCATAGTGTTCAAGCATTGGTAAGTTGGTTACTTAACAGATTATCGAAGCCTCTATTTGCTTAATTACTTAAGAAGCACTAGATTGAGGATAAAATCTTTCTGTAATTTTCAAATCATTATAGAAAGTGTTGGTTGAGTTCAAGAGTATATTCAATTCAATTAGACAACACCTAGGGTTAAGTATTGAGGAGCACTACTAGAGTTAGTAGTGGGCACTTGTACCTTGAGTGAGGTATTAGGGAATTCATTATTAGTGGATTTGGTGGACGTAGATCTCGGAGTAGAGATTAAACCACATTAAAATTTTCTTGTGTCACATTTATATTTTGGATTTTTCTAACCTATGCTACAAGGCATAGTTGAAGAGTATTAAATATTCTATATAAGATATGATCATTACACAAAAAGTTTCCATTTCAAAATCCAACCAACCTAAAAGATCTTACATGATTATCTCTACCTTAAGTATCTATCCTTATTTATTATTCCCAAGTAGAATCTTATTGTATTACTCCCTCCGTCCCAAAATTTTCTGAACACTTTCCTTTTATGTTTGTCCCAAATTAGTTTGAACATTTCCATTTTTGGCATGGTCCCACTATTAATATATTATTTCTTTTATACATCTTTGGCCCACACTCTACCTTTTATCAATAAAAAGTTACACAACTTTCTCTCTCCTCTAATAAAAAATACTCACCAACTCATATCACATCTACTTTTTAAATAAAATAACACTTGATAACCACACTACAACTTATCACCTTAAACTACGTGTCCCAACAAGTGTTCAGATCTTTTTAGGACGCAGGGAGTATATATTTAATAAAATCTTGAAATTCAAGGCATAAGTTAGAAAAATCCTTATATTTTAAATTGCTCTATCTTTAATTTATGCATTGTGATTCAACTTACTTTCAAAATCAATATTTCAGTTGAAACACAGTGCATGTTACAGTGCCATAAATTTTAAAAATTCGAATTTTTGCAAGTTAATCTTAATCAATCAATTCAATCCATTTGTGATTAATATCTAGTAATTTAACAATATTGTAAATTTTCTTTTTTTAGAGGATTTTCGCTCTTGTATTTTATTAACTTCAAGTTTCTCATACTTTTTATTGAGTTGCATTTCCCTTTTTAAAGTTCAAAAATAATTGACATATTTCTATTTGAAGGAGTATGGGGGGGGAAAGAGACCATTTTAAATTTTACAAATGCATATATGTCTTGAATTGTGCTAACACAAGTCTTTAAAAGTGGGATATATAGCTAGTGGCTTTTCAAAGTGGAGCAAAAGTAACATACATATATATTTACTCTCTATTTTTTGACATCAATAAAACATACAATCTAAGTAGTAAAAGTAATACAATCATTTAACCGGCTCCAGTTTGCCAAATCATGAGCCCGTTTCACCTATTCCCGTGACACTTTTAGTATCCGACACCGGTGTAGTTCACTCGCAAGCAATTGTATAGCCTGTATCGTCCACTGTAGTGAAACATCCCGTCTTACATTGGAGTTGAAGTATCCGACCAAAGCATAGCATAATTCGTTTCGATAAGAATGTTGCGGTAACCGTGGAGTGTTGCCCGGTTTACAGCACGGTAGCGGTCATAACTTCTGTCCGGAGGCCGAGTTGGCATGTTGGTGAAACCCTTCCCCTACCAGCTGGTGTGGCGCAGTAGATTCATCTATTCAGGCGTGACCTCCTTGATGTGTATGCGGATCCCATGATCCATCTATCAGTAGGGTAAGGTGGGGACTACCTTGCGGATGACCCCCTAGGTTGGCCACAAGGAAACCCGGGGAAATCCGGAGTTGGACTAGAGGTCCGCTTAGGGATACCGGTGGAAGCAAAAATATTGTGTTGTCGGAGTCCTTCAAAGATGAGGCTAGTGATTTTCACTAGGATAGTTGGTTCTTTGTCTCGAAGAATGTATTATGCCGAGCACACCGCATTCCCCATAGTATGGCAAGTAAAGGTGGGTAGGCGCATTACTTCCGAACCATCTTCTTTTCGGAATTTCAAAATCCAGGCAATCAGCCATTGTTGGATTGAACCTCTTGGTTGCATTGTAATACATGTTGCCATTGGTCCCCGGCCCAATTCCATACTGCCATGGTGATAGAGCAGGTGCGGAAACGGTGGTTTAAATCTTACATATATGTGGCACACAAAGGGCATTGAGTGTCCAGGCCGATGCCACGCTAGACTAAATTGGCCTTAACAACTAGACTGACAGCCGGATCTTCCATATGAACATTTTCCCATTTGGGCATGATACGCGAGCTCTAGAGGTATAAGAACAATGCCAATTCCCGTGGAGTCTTCATGCTGCAGATTTCATTTTCCTGTGAGAGGATAAAGTAGCATGACTTTGTCGTAAATTCAACCGATATAGCGTGTGGCCAGTATAAGGAATCAGGAGGGTGACCATTCTTAGGGAGTTCCAACCCTAAAAATCTTATGTGCGCTAGATGGTGTGAAATAGTGATGAACTAGCGAGGAGTTCCAGAGATGCGAATGAGGATTAATGAGGTGTCGGACTCTAAGGGAAGCCGCTTGAACTAATGTAACGTCATCTCGGATAACTGGAATAGATCCATGTACCCATTTGTATTTGGAAACCAATAGTTGTCGACCATCGCCCACTTTCCAGGCACTGTGAGTGTGGAGAAGTTTTTCGGCCATAAGCAACCCCATGGTTCCCCATGATTTATGACCTTGCCGATTGTAAAGTTTAGACCCTTGGGAGGGGGATCCAAACACCCGAGCCAAGAGTAGTTGGGAAAATTTGTAAATGCGGACTACTTTCTTCGTAAGAAGGACTTGGTTAAAAATTCCTATATTACGAATGCCAAGGCCTCCCCTCCACGAGGAAGATGGAGGATTTCCTTCTTTCGACATGCAATCCCCTGGCCTTGATTGTTAGACCAGAAAAACCCAGCAATCATTGCGTCTAATTTATTGGTAATGGTAGTGGGGATGCGGAAGACACGCAGGATGTGAGAAATGGAGGCTATAAGAACTGAGTTAATGAGGACAAGCTTTCCGGTCTGAGACATCTTTTTTATATTCCAATTGGAAATGGTGCTAGAGATCTTATCTAGCAGGAAACTTAAGTGTCGTGTTTTAGAACTTTGAATATCCACCGGGGCACCTAAGTATTGTCCTAAGGAATCTCGACTCTCCATCATGAGGATTGTCTTATAGGAGGACTGGAGATCCGAGCTGGTATTAGGGCTAAACTTGATGTAAGATTTTTGTAGACTGATTAATTGCCCTGAGATCGTATAGACTCGGGACAAGAGATTGGATAATTCCTGGCATGCTGAAAGCAAAGTCTGATAAAATAATAAGACATCATCCGCGATAAAAAGGTGTGAAATAGAAGGACTTTCACGGCGGAGAGAGATGCCTTCAAACAGCTTAATGTCTGTCGATAATTCCGTCATGCGGGAGAGAATATCCATGCAAAATAAGAAAATATATGGGGACAAAGGATCCCCCCGTCGTAAACCGCATTGGGGCATGAAAAGGTCCGTCATTTTGCCATTTACTAGTGCTCTGTAGGAAACCGTTGAGATACACTGATAAATCAACTTGATCCAGTATGCAGGGAACCCATAAGTTGTGAGGATCTTAACTGTGAAGAGCCAACTTACCCGATCGTAGGCCTTATTCATATCCAGTTTAAGGATAGCTAGATGCTTATGGCCCCCTCGCTGCCGGTTAACCATTTTAGAGAGTTCGTGACTTACCAATATATTATCATCCATGTGTCGGCCAGGCACAAAGGCATTTTGGAAGTCATTTATGAGATGTGTTAGCAGTGGTTTAATGCGGTTGACTAAACACTTTGAAGCACAATTGTATTTTTTTTTTTTTTTTTTTGACATCGAGAAAATTTGCATTAATGAAAAACTGGAGTACAGCCTAATGCTAATACAACCAAACAGAAACAAATGACACTAACAAGAACTACATGAACTCGTACATACTTTTTAAAGATAACACTAACTATTATGTGTCCAGTCCGAAAGAAGGTTGTCTTGAGCGATGGCGGGTAAGGTTGGATATGAGAGGAAATCTGTTGAGGTACAAAACCCTAACGATCTTCATAGAGAGATTGTCGTACAACAGCTAGTAGATCCCAATGTCCACTAGACACGAAATCCCAAGGTCCTTGATGATCCACCTGGGATTCTACTGATTCAACTAACAATGAAGTCACGTTCTTTACTGACTTCGAACCCTGCTGCGAGAGTATCCAGAGTTCAGTCAAAGACGGGGAGGTCTTGACGTGCCCCAAATCAAGTTGGGGTGCCTCCCACAAGATGCGTTTTTTAGGTGTGATGACACCTGAAGCCATCACGAGAATTTGGGGCAAGTTAGATTGAAGAACTTCGCCCAACTGACGGATTTTAAGATCCAAACTAACAATCCCAAAACCATAAGACACAACAGATCTTAAGAGAGAACCTCCTCTCATCTTAACCAAAACCTGAATTCCTAAAGCGGCAAAAACCCCATGGCTAACTCCAGGATTATTGGCTCTACCTACCCGGTTGCCTAGATCTTCCTTTATCATAGGAAACCAAGAGCCTTGAACTGCCCACCGATCACCATTAACGAACACCCCAGCACAACCACACACAAAAATGCAAGGGCCATCGGATCTGGAATAGACTGAACTAAAACTTAAACATAAAACAAACAATAAACAAACTAAAAACCCAATTACTAGATTCATACTACCATTCAGACGAAGATACTAACCGGGGAGGGGGAAGGGGAAACTTGACCACGACAGGGGAGGGGGAAACTTAATCTCGACAGGGGAAGTGGGACTGGGCGACATAAGAAACTAGAGGGAGAGGGGACTCGACGGGAAGACTAACGTGATAGGGGAAGGGGGAAGGGAGGCCCTCGAACTCAACAGGGGAGGGGAAAGGGAGGCCGACGACGCAACTGGGGAGGGGAAGGGAAGGACTACTAACTCAACTGGGGAGGGGGAGGCCGACTAACACACACCCTGCGGCCACAAGGGGACTCGACGGGACAAAAGACTAATTGGGAATGAAGAAGACCAAACCAGAAGAAAACTAAGAACGAACCATGAAAAACGACGAAGAAAGCACAAGGAGCAGGCTTGCCGGCGACCCCGCGGCCACCAGTGAGCCTGTGGCGGGTGACTTTGAGGTTTCTAGGGTTTCCTTTTTGGGAGAGAGAAGTTTGCGGCTGAGGGTTTTTTTTAAGTGCAAGGCAACTTTGTCGAAGGACTACTAAAGATTTTCGTTACTAGAAGAACAGTTGTAGATGATGTTGCACAAGCATAATTTATGTCTTAATATATAGTTTTTTTTTACAGCATCTTAATATATAGTTGTCCCAGGGAAAATGCACATCCACTCATGAAGTCATACGCCTTACGAGACAATATATATACTTCCTCTTACCAAAAACAAGGGTGATGCCCAAGTTTTCTCAAACTTTCGGGGGATAAAACTAATAGTGAGTCATGCCATGAAATTGTTGGAGAACGTGATAAACCCTAAATTTAAGAAAATGTAGAATCATTTTGGAGAACCATTTTAGGTTTATGGCAGGGTAATCTACCATAAAGCTATTGGCGCCTCATGACTCATGAGACAAATAATAAATAATTGTAGGACAAAAGAAAAGGATTTTAATAAGAATTAATAGCATGAAAATGAAATATTATTATATTAAAAGAAGGATATTTTGTCAAAAACTACCTTATAAAACAGGAAATTTGTGAGATACCACCTTATATAATTTTTTTTGCGAAAACAAATTTTAAACAAAAACATCTTTGCGAGAACAGGACTTATGCATAATTCCGATCATTGACCCAAGGTTCCGGCATTCACCATGTCATGTGCAAGACATGTGACTTTATAAACCCAACAAAATCCATTACATGGTCATTGTCGGAACCTTGGGTCAATGATCGGAATCTGATGTTATATGGCCGGGGAAGAATTCTGTATATTGGAATCATTCTGTACCTAGTATTAAAGCTAGTGTTAAGCAGATTAAGAGTATTATTAGATCTAGAGTGCTAGCAGTCATGCCTAAGAAAGTCTCCAGGAAGGACTATAACCAGTTTGTTAGTTTGTAATTGATCTGTATTGAGTTCTAGTGGCCTGAACTGGTTGTCTACTTTTCTAAAGGTTATGGGAGTCCAACCTAGTTGGTTTTGCCTTCCTTTAGGATTGGTTTAGGTTGTAAAAGAGTTGTTTCATTAATCTACTTACTTAGCAAAAAAAAATGATCGGAATCTGACATAAGGCTTGTTCTCACAAAAAAAAAAAATTGTTTAAGGGTTATTTTTGCAAAAAAAAATTATATAAAGTGGTTTCTGATAAATTTCATGTTTTATAAGGTGGTTTTTGGCACAAAAAATCCTTAAAAGAATGGTTTTATTCATCTTTCATATTCGATTATGTAAGCCCATGAAGACATGAGATCCAAACACGCTTTCTGCTTTATAACTTATAAGTGCTCACAACTCTATCTACTCTACCAGTATCTCTGATTCTCTCGATAGTGCCCCAAATCCAAAAGCGATAACTAAAAAAAAGAGAGCAAAAATTATTAGACCAAGTGTACATGTATTCAGTAATTTGCTTTGTTTTGTACACCAAACATTCTGCAGTCTCTTCTCCTTTTTCCATCCTCTTCTAACTTATTATGAAAATAACTAGTGGCATGCAAAACATTAAAAACCAAGCGAGGCGCTTGCCAGTGGTAAAGATTTGGCGCATGTGACTTGAGGTCGTGGGATCAAATTCCACTAGGGGCTCTTTGGGGTGAGGTTTCCTTACCATCCCCCTCCTCCAAGGAGTCGGCGCTCGCAAACCCTGGTTGGCTATACCGTGCGAAGGCTTTAGTTCGAGAGGCCCTTCATCTTACCAACTTTAAAAAAAAAAAAAAAAAAAAATTGCAAAACATTAAAGAAACTTAAAATTTTATTTATAGTCTAACTTCATAAATATAACGTAAATTTTGTATAATTCTCTGGTATATAATGTTTGAAGAGCAACTAGGCTACTTAGCCCTATTTTTCACTGGGATTAAACTTTTAATACAAATAAGTTTTATATATCATAAAAGTACTTGTAAAATTTAATTCAATCTACAAATGGTTGGCATGAAGATAGAGTCGAGCAATTTCATACTAAAGCTGAACTACTGGTGAGTATGCTTTCTTTTTTGTGAAAGCTCTTTATTTAAAATTGGCAGGTGATCCTCTTATAATGCATGAATATAAGTATGTAATTTTGACAACTTTTGCTTATTGTTTAGATCAAGAAATCAAGTCGTAAGGATCTTCCTATTTTGACAATTTTTTTTGAGGGAGACCTATATGACAAATTTAGTCGTAAGGTACTTGTATGGGTATAAACCAAGTATGCTAGCGGACCTGTGTGCATGTCCGCGAACATTATACGAGGACGCGACCATAAGATATTTATAGCAACGCTTGAGATCAGTTCACTGAAGATTGTCCGACATCACTGTTGGCGGCCATATAATGAGACAAAATAGAGGAATCTTTCCATATGTCAGGCATATCACAGCCATACACGTGTATAAGGATTACGCACCTTGTCACAAGAATAGTACTTCTATAAATAGCTATTTGGTACTATTCTTGCAGGTACATTCTGAACACCATATTCTTCTCTCTCTCTATTTTCTCTCTAAATCTTTTACGGGCATAGAACTGACTTGAGCATCATCGGAAGGAGGTTTCCTCGACCCCCCCGAGGGTAGTTTACATTTGCTTCCTTGCAACTATCCACTAGCGGATGCCGGATGCCCACTCCACTCTTGGCGGACCTGTTTGAAGACCGCCATCTGCTTAACAACCGGAACAACTTGGCGCTAGAAGGAGGCGAGAAACATAAAGGTATATGTTGACGACTCCATCATCAAGAGTAAGACTAACTGCAACCCTAACAAAGTTCGTGCAATCATGGACTTACCTGAAGTGAGAAGTGTTAAACATATGCAAAGGCTGACAGGAAGAATGGCAGCCCTCACTCGCTTTATTTCTAAATCAGCCGATAAGGCTCTGCCTTTCTTTGCATTGCTAAGGGTAAATAAAAAGTTCGAGTGGGGAGAGGAACAAAGCAAGGCTTTTCAAGGAGCACATGAAGAGCTTACCCACCATATCAAGGCGGGAAACAGGGGGCGTGCTGCAATTATATATCTCGGCCTCGCCGAGAATGGTCGCGGCTGTATTGTTGGTGGAGAAGGAGAAGAGACAACAACCAATATATTTTGTCAGCAACATTCTTAACGGGCCTGAAAGCCATTACCAGCTGATTGAAAAAATGGCATTAGCCGTGATAATTGCTGTAAGAAAGCTCAGACCATACTTCGACTATCACCCTATTCACGTCTTAACAAATCAGTCGGTAGAAAAAGCATTGCAAAAGAGGGATAGTTGAGGCCGTTTGTTGAATAGGTTGTCGGACTATTAGAGTATGATATACAGTACAAGCCTAGGACCGCCATCAAGGCACATGCTCTAGCAGATTTCATTGTTGAATCTTCGTACGAGGAAGAAGGGATGAAAGAAAAAGAAACTTGGTTGCTAGAAATTGATGGCACCTTTGCCGTTAGCGGATCAGGAGCTGGCATCGTAATGACCAGTCCCGAGGGGAATATTTGTGAGTACGCCATCAAGTTTGCCATCCTTGCATCAAACAATGAGGCTGGATATGAAGCAGCCATCGCCGGTCTGAAAATGTGTATAACAACAGGAGCTAAGAGGATGTCATTTAAACCGGACTCACAATTGGTCAACGGCCAGTTGAGAGGAGAATTCGAAGTTAGGGAAGCCAATATGCAGAAATATGTAGAGAAAGCTAAGGAAATGATTGCTCAATTGAAATACTGTGAAGTCCAGGCAATTCCTAGGGCCGATAACACTAAAGCGGACGCCTTGTCCAGATTGGCTAGTTCTGACTCATTTAGTATTGAGAGGTTTGTTACAGTGGACATCCTCCAAGAGAAAAGCATCACAGAAAAAGTTGTGACCATGAACAGTGTGAATCAACAAGGGGAGTGGTTCAGCGAACTCGTAGCGTACAAGTTAGTAGGATCTCTCTCACAAAACGCCATGGAAGCCAGAAAATTAAAGCAGCAAGCTAGTTGTTACGTCATCTATCAGGATTAGTTGTACAAGAAATCTTTCAGTTTGCCATTGCTAAAATGTGCAACAGCATGGGAATCCGCCATGATATTAGAGGAGATTCACGAAAGCATTTGTGGAAATCACAATGGCGGAAAAGCGTTGGCGTTGAGGCACCTCAGAGCAGGTTTTTACTGGCCGAGCATGTTGGCGGATGCACAAATTTATGTAAAGAAATGTGATAAGTGTCATAGGTTTGCTCCTGTTATTAATAGGCCTGCTAACGATCTGGAACCCATATTATGTCCGATACCGTTTGCTCAATGGGGAATGGATATCTTAGGATCGTTTACAACAACAACACGGGGCAGGATGTTCCTTATAGTGGGTATCAACTATTTCACGAAATGGATAGAGGCAGAGCCGACAGCGAAGATATAGGCAAATCAGCTCAAAAAGTTCATTTGGCATAACATCATGACCAGATTTGGAATTCCAATGGCAATTATCTTTGACCATGGCGTCCAATTCGATTGTCGTCCCATACACAAATTCTTATCGGAATTCATAATAAAGTTCGCCTATTCAGCTGTCTATCATACTCATAGCAATGGCCAAGCAGAGGTCGCAAACAAGGAGATCTTGAATACTTTGAAAAAGAAGCTAGATGAGTTCAAAGGGGCCTGGGCCGACATGGTGCCAGAAGTACTGTGGGAAAATAGGACAACCAAAAAGGAAGCAACAGGAGAAAGTTCGTTCAAGCTGGCCTTTGGGTCCGAAGCTGTGTTACCAGTAAAGTAGGATTATCTTCTTATCGGATTAAGCATAGAGATCTGGAGAACAATGACCAAGCTCTGAGAGAAAACTTGGATTTTTTGCCAGAAATAAGGCTGGTGGCAGAACTGAAAGCAGTCGCTTACAAGAATCGCATCAGCAAGGCTTATAACGAAAAAGTTTTAGAAAGGCCGTTAAAGGGCGGAGATCGAGTTTTACGCAGAACAACCGCCACTGGTAGAGCCCACGCAGAGGGAAACCTCACAGCCAACTAGGAAGGGCCCTAAGCTATTGCCAAAGAAGTCACTCCCGGCTCATTCATTTTGAAGGGCATGGACGACAAAGAGCTTAAAAACTATTGGAACGCTAGCATAGTAAAAAAGTATTATGTCTAAATTGCAGTGAATGTAATAGGCCAAGAGCCACTTCTATGTTGGAATAATACAAATTGATCGTTAGCGACCCATTTATTGTGTAAATTATTGCTTTTTAGATTAAGTACAAATAAAAGCCATATGACAGGCTAAGTACGTTAACAGCCATATAACAGTTCAAGTGCAAAAAACGAGTCGTATAACAGGCTAAGTACGTTAACAGACATATAAAAGGCCAAGTACAAAAAACGAGCCATATAACAGGCTAAGTACGTTAACGGCCATATAACAGGCCAAGTACATTAACAGCCACATAACAGAATAGATGCGATAGCAGCCGAATAACAGGCTAGGTACGCTAATTGAGAATGACTAATAAACGACAAGCATAAAAGGCATCCAAGTTGCAATAAAGTTGTTAACGGACATTATATAGCTGAAATCGCCAAAGACTTTATTACCTTACTCAAAGTAAAGCTACTGACTTGGCGGCCAACTACAAAAAAAAATTAGGAGGCAACCAACAAAAAAGCATTCGAGCCGTAATAAAGCACTTGCAATTCAAAAAGTTATAAAAATGTTTACAAGATGCCAATATGGGCCGAATTCAAAGTTGGATAATATTCAAACAATTACAAAAGTTCCAAACTATTAGAGGAAATAGAGCTTGCAGGAGACCACCAAAGACTTCAACAGAGAGGCGATGGGTTCTCGGCTGGGGTAGAACGAGGATCCATATTAGGATGGCATCCTCATTGCAGATGAACTCCTCTCCCTCCAGAGGCTGGGTGTGCTGGTTATCATTAAAAGCATCTTCGATCTTGGACCAGTTAAAACCTGGATGAGTCTGGCAAACACATCTCCTGCAGCCACCCAGCCGTCGTCATATCTCTCTTAAAGGGCCGCCACAAAATCATTAGATAACATGAACTTGGTAACAGAAGCAGCGATCACTTCATCCCTGGCCGCCTCCACGTCAGTCTCCTTGTCAGCTTTCATCGCCTCCAAATCAGCAGAAAGAGCAGCCACTTTCATCTCGGCCTCTATCAGTTGGTCAGCCTTCAAGCAAAGATTTTTCAGTTCAAGTTCAAGAGGAGCTTGAGCAGCAATCTTGTCCTCCAAATCTTTCTTGGCTTTGGTGGTCTCACCTACTGCCGTTTTCAACAACTCTTGGAAATCATCGATGGACCGCTTGTAGATTCCGCCAGCCTTTGGTACTCCAAGAACTGCTCGATTAACTCTAGGGAAAAGTTGTTAGCCTGCACAAAGGCAACCAAGTTAAAAAAATGGAACATGAAAAATACCATAAGCTGGTCGTGAGCAATTTTTGCGACTGGAACCAGTAGCGAGTCAGCTGGGCGGTCAAGAGGCAGTTGCGTGCCCTTTGGAGTCTGATAAACCAGGATGCCACTATTCTCCGAGATGTTAGTATAAATGGACTCATCTTCCTTGACGTCCCAGTTAGTCACATAAGTCTTCCCATGCATAATGGGACGCCGAGAGAAAGTCGATTTAACCGCATAACTGAGAATGATCTCTTTCTTCTCAATCCACTCGTTAAAACAAGTATAGACATCGGGAAAAAGGTCCGACAAGAAGCTAGGTGTTTGCAAAAATTCAGCCAACTTCCACCTAACAGTGGAGGCCGAGCCAGACAACCATGTCATATCATTGTTCACTTGGCTGCGTGGGTTCTCGGTTATCAGCCCCTCAAGGACGACAGTAGCGACTGAGTCCGCTACTTCAACAACATTCTCAATAAGGAGTGGAAACCTCTATCTCCTACCTTTTGTTGGCGGCCAAGTCTGCTTCAACAGGCTCACATGCTCGCCTACGAGATAATCTGCCCCGATTAGTAGTAAGGCGGACACGTGACACTAGGGAGGCAGCAGTGACAGCAGCAGGAGTTGTTTGATCGCCAGTTGAGCTAGCGGCGGCGTTAAAGGCTACGTGACCAGGATGACCGCGACCAGGATTACGTCCACCAAGACCGCGCCGCATAGCAGGAGCATTGTGGTTCCCCCCTCGACTACCATCAGTAAGGTCGTGCATGGTGTCATAGTCGTTAGCTGGGGCAGCTAGGGTGCTAGATACAGGTTCCATGTTGTCGTCCATACCAAAAATCTCAAAGTCTAGGTTTTCGAAACCTACCTAAAGATAGATAAAAATCAAATCATTAGCAGGGTTAACAAAAATACAGGAAAATAGACCAATCTGACAGCACACTTACCATCACCATCAGTGTGACAAAGGAGCATGGCTGACAAGGGAATGTTCCCGAGAATGAACTTGGTATTAGGAAGCCATGTCTTGGGATCCTTAAAAGGAACTTCCTTCCCATCCTCATAGACGTAATGACCCTCCTCGCAGTTGAAGTAATCATAAGCCTCAATTTCAGCTACAGATAAAGGGGGAAGGGGTACGTCCTCCATATGCGGAAATGGTTTAATGAAATGGCGGTTGACGGAAAATTGTCAGGGACCTGCAACCAGAAGAAAGTGTCTTGCCATCCCTTAAAACCGCTAACTAGGGGTGTTCATTTCAGATATTCGATCCGATCCGATGCGAATTTTTGGATATCCGAAAATTTCGGATCGGGAAAAATGCGATCCGAATCCAATCCGAAAAAATCATAGTTCCGAAATTTCGGTTCGGATCGGATCGAATATCCGAAAATTAAAAAATTAAATTTTTCAAAGGAAAAGTTCATAAAATAAGTTTCTGATTTGATCGGATCATCGGATATTTCGGATATCCGGCCTTGGAAACGGATATTTTCAGATCTTTCGGATCGGATATCCGAAAAAATCCAAAAAAATCTGAAAAAATCCCATGTTTCGGATAATTTTCGATATCTGAAAATGAAAATTTCCGATCCGTATCCGATCCGAAAATTTTCGAATATCCGAAAACTAAAAAATCAGATCGGATATCTGAAAAACCGGATCGGATATTTATGAACACCCCTACCGCTAATGTAACATCCCGCACTTCCGAGCTGCTAGCTAATCACACTTATAATTCACAAATCTCAATTAACACTTAATAAACCTCGAATTATATATTTACTCGCAGCGAAAACATAACCTTTTACACGATCCTGGACCTGTGGGTCAGGGCCCACAATACAAGAGCTTCAAAACCAAATATCAGATTACAGAATACCCAAACCTTGAGAAGACTTTATTCTCAAATAAGCACTTAAATATTAACAATTTCATACTCTAAATACAATTTCGAGATCACTAATCTAATTTCATAATCCAACTCTCGCTTATAATCCACTTCGAGCTTCCAAGATAGACCTGCAAATAACAGGGGGAAAATACAAAACAAACAAAAACTAAAATGAGCGGAAAGCTCAGTAACTTCACTTCAGCCCGTCAAAACGGTTTTAGTTCGAAAACGCTTTTCATATAATAAGCAAGCTTGGTAATTGTTCTGAAAAGAATTCTTTATTCATTAAAATATATCGCTAGAATAGCTCAATCACTTAACACAAATCGCTGGCAAGTACAGGCTTTGGAATAACATAACGTAACATAACATAACATAACATAACATAACAGAGTATTCGACCTTCTCTGGTCTTAACTGAACTTATATCTGAATCATTTTTCTCCACATGTACCTTGCCCACTTTTTATCTCAGTTCATAAGCTAAGCCAGCTAAAACAAATACGAAATTCTTTTTACATTATCATACTCAAATCATATTTCATAACTATAACCATTTCCGAACAATTCCAATAACAGAACAAGAGTGTTCTTTTATAATCATTCGATAACAATTCACAACTAACTCATAAAATATGCATCTGTAACCATGGCCATGACTATAAACGATGTTCAATATTTAAACACAATAGAACATGGGCATTTAAGTACATTTTGCTGAACATAAAGATTACCTCACACGCTATGAAAATCCGACATTATAAATTCCTCCAAGCTTTCTTAATTCCTTTGAGTTCCACAAATTGATATACATAATACACCTCAACAACAATGCAATAATTAATAGCTATTCTGAAACTAATCTCATCAACCCTTAATACAATTAAACCACAACCAATAATATTTTTCAGCTCTATGAACACTCAAAGAGTGCAATTCAAATCCAATTCAATTGTTCACTAATCAGTATACATTCACAAACTCCAACAATCACCATACATATATAACCCCGTTAGTCCTTATATAATTTCATAATATAACGGAATAAGACAAATACATAATCTGATTTTGAAAGCTTTGAAAACCAGCGTGACATATCAAAATTAAGCTTAGCCCACAACTATTTTGAGAAAAATCAAAACTTGGACTACAACCTTTAAAACAAGGAGGAAGATTCAATTTTTAACTTCAACAACCTACCACAAACTGATTTTTGCTAACCAACTACAAGATTTAGAACGGAAATTATTTGTAAAATTCAACAATAATAACCATAACATTAGAGCTTGAATCATATAAATCGAACATGAGAAAGATGAGGGCTTGAGTTATACCTCCAAAAATTAGAATCAATTTCTTTACAAATATGAAGCAACTGGAAGAATAACAAGAGAAGTAGAGAATACCAACTCAACACAACAATGGCAACAGCGTCGGAATTCCGGCGACTGAAATGAAAGGGCAGCAGCTCCTCCGACGAAGCTGCAGCAACACCAACAGAACTCGTGGCAACAGCGTCCACGAAGCAGAGGAGAAAGGAGATTGGGCGGCAACCCAGATGACAGCAGCACCTGTACGCAGCACCGGCAACACCGCATCAACGGCAAAACGTCGGCGGAAGACCACAGATAGGAAACGACCACAAACGACAATCACGGGAGGAAATCATTGAGCGAGAGACAGGGGATGCGAGAATAAAGAATTGGGGTTCTTAGCTTTGCGCAAAATCAGAAAATTGAGGAGATTACATCTCAATTATGGAGATTAGGTGAAATTGGCGACTCAAATTGAAGGTTTTGTGCTCCATTTGACACGATGGAAATGGTTGATGTGTTGGCTTTGAGAACAATTGACACGGGGAAAGGAGGAGAAATGATAAATGAGAAAAGAATTTAGACCCTTCTCTTTTTTTTTATTAAGAAAAACATATGCCACTCACTTTATATCTTAGAAATAGAAAAGAATATTTAAGTAACAAAAATTATTTCTGAAAATGCAAACTCACATTCTCAAAATAATACCATATAAAACTTATTATTTAATCAAAGGTAATAAAATATAATTAATTTTTAATTAAGTTGTTTAAACTCAAAATGATGAGTATATACAGCAACATAACTGGAATAATCATCAGGAAATTGATACAAAACATCCGCTACCTTGGGATAGCCCAGATTAATGGCGTCCAAACGCCAGGCATCGTGAATAATAACGCTTAGAAGACCTTCACTATAATCATCTGGCAACCAAAAATCGCTAAAGTCCGGAGCAGTGCGGTTAAGAATAACTTCCGAGCTGTTATCAGCTCTCCGCTCGGCCATCCACGAGCTCTCACCAACAACTCACTCATCCAATGGCTTGCTGGTGCCAACATTCACATCTACGTTATCGGTCGCGTCCTCAGTACCCCGAGCAGAAGGACCGGTAGGATTATCCCAACGCTGATAAACGGCTTCTTGGTTGGTCATGATGGTCGCAATAGAATCACTGTCGACACCTAGATCAACGACACGAGGGTAAGTGGGAGTAACAGTCTCTCTCAAATGATCATAGAAGTTCTCGGACACCTCAACCGCAGCGTCCGCCAAGCTATCTAACCAGGCATCCTCTCTAAGGGGGGGAACATCGCAGAAGGATCGGAGATGGATTCCTAATAGTTCTCCTAGCCATAATTTCATGTCTCAATTCCCTCAATGTCTGCTTATCCCCACTTTAGGTAGCGGACAAATATCGCAGAGTCAGATTATGCTCTTCAGGAGTAGATAGGTCGTTACGAAACTTAGATATGTGTTCTCTCTTCCTTTCAGCAGTAAGAGGTATGTCCGCTAAAAGTCTACTCTCTTTCCCACCAAGGCTAGACTTAGACGAAGAAGGGTCATTGTTGGCGGACAAAGGGGAGGAGGGATCACTCTTGGTCATAATAACATCACTAGGGGTGTTCTGGCTATATCACTACAAGAAAATTGATTTTTGGCAACAACATAAAATTTCATTGCTAAAAATGTGCATTAGCAACAAAACTTTTGAATTGTGACTTAAAACTGTTGCTATTAATTGATTTTCATTTCTCCTCCAAAAATTTCAAAAGCCGCGGTTTGTGAAATTGACGAGTTATTTTTGGCAACAACCTTTTAATATTTTAGTTTATGGCAACAAACATTAGTTGCTACTTGCTACGTTAAAGACAATAGCATTGCCTACAAAAGAAATTGTTGCCAATAATAGGCCCAAGTTTTATTCAGTTCAGTTCAGGTTTATTCAGTTCAGTTCAGTTCTGTTCAGGTTTATTCAGTTCAGACAAATTCAGTTGAATTCACTTCAGTTCAATTCAGTCCAAAAGAACAGAGCCTAAATCAAGAAGTACAGTGTTAAAAAGGGTTTTAGAAATTTCTAGTGTTGGCCAGTTGAACAGCCCCATTCGCATCTCAAACTTCCCTCTCACACAGACCTATCCCGCCATTGTAGGTTCTTCGATGAAAGGAAGAGAATTATCCGGTGATTAAAGTCCTATTGTCCATAAAATACTAGGTTTCGGCAATCTCCGGCTATTGATGTCCTGCCAAACCTAAAAATATATGAAGCTTCGCCCAATTTTTGAGTTGAAGGTCGAATTCCTACGACTACTTGAGCACAGGTAATTATTCTGAATATTTATTTTGGGTAATCTTTCATTTTCAATTGAATTTGCAGTCCCAATCATGTTGCGTGCGACTCCAAGAAGCATGTTGTTGTCGTCTTGCTTCAGAGCTCCTAAAAGGGACCGTCGATGTCACAAACAGTTACGCCTGTAATTTCTAGGTCTATACTTCTAATTTTATTTATGTGCTGATATATAGTTTGGTATATTCTAGGGTTTTGTAAATATAGGATTAATGGTTCGCATTTTTGTTTGTTTGAATTTGTTGTTTTGTGTTAGGGTTTCTGTGGTATATCTTGTTCTTCATTGAGTTAATCATGCCTTGCGATTCTCACTGATTTTATTTGCTTGATTATTGTGCTATTATGGTATAAATGCATGAATTTCAAGTAGTTGTTGATTATTTTGATAAATTTTGATCCTCTAGTATTGACATGATATTGTTTTTGTAATTCCTTTGCTCTCGAAGTAACTATATGATTTCCCCAAAAATAATAAATATTATTGTGTCAGTTGCGATCCAATTAATTGTTTAATTCCAATTTTTGAATTCTTTAGAGCATGTACAATGGGTGGGTGGGCTTTTGTTGGGCTTTGTATTTTTTTCATTATCTCTCCTTTCCTCCTTCTTACCCCTCACATCCCACTAACTTCCCACCAACTCATCTTTTTTTTCTCACAATGGGTGGGCTAGTCCTACTTGGTTTTTCTATTTCTCTCTCACTCTTGGTATACTCCATCATATACTCTCTTTCCTATTCAAAATGTTTTTATTCTTATATAGAGTAGATAATTTGTATTCATGTTTTAATTAGTGATATATTAATCATTTTATATGCATTTTAATAATTTTAGGTAGGAGAAAGTGATTAGAAAGAAAAGTAGGTTGGCAAAAAAATATGGTAAAATATATCAAATTTGGGCTCAATTTATAGATAAAAAAATTATAGTTGTAACTGTAATTTTTTTATAAAAATTATAAGCTGATTTTTTTTATTTACTTCAAAACAAAAAAACAATGTTCTACAAAACAAAAAAACAGCAACAATAAAGCAATATTGATACACATGGCATCACGCCATCACGTTCGTTACTGCACGCCATCCAATGCCTATGGTTGGTTCAAGATTCCGACAAACCAACTCAAGGGCCAATTGCCCCAATAAGAAAAACCAAGTAAAGTTTAGTTTTCTTTTTCTTCAACAACCAAAACCCACCTCATTGCTCATGCTCTTAGAGTAAATGAAAGGGATGAGATATGTTTAAACTGACCCACTAGCAAAAAAGAAGATATATGCTGGAGAAGAACAATAGTTAGTGAGAACGAAAAAAAATAATGAAGGATAAACAAAAGGAAGAAATGAAGAGAAAAAATAGTGTAACTTAGTTGTTTCATATGAAGACGTATCTTGAATTAAATGGAACTTATTGATAAAATATGTAGCACTCATTGATAAAATGATTCAAATCCTTTATTGATTATTACTTTGTAAATCTTTTATCCTTCATTTCTTACTAATATAAATACTACCAAAGTAATATTAAGAAAAGATGTTGATTTGAGGGGGAAAAGCCAACTTTGCTGGCACTTATGCATAATAGTCAGTCCGGGAGTTATCTCCTCAAGTATCCAACTATAGCTATCTTATCCTATCCTTATTTATAAGGCCAACTTGCTTTTGATACACTAGATACATTGTTGCTGGCTAATTAGATAACATTCTTGCAGGATAATTATAAGAAGGCTGCAAAGTTTTGGGCTGAATTGCGTGTAGAGTTGCTAACAGCAATTACATCTCATATTGAAGAGAAATCTATTGCTAGCCAGTGGTGGCGATTATATTGGGCTAACCATCAGGTTTTGCTCACAATCTATTATTTTGGTGGTCTAATAGGTTTTTTATAGGAATCTTTGATCATAATTTTCACTTTTACGTTCTGATTATTTGGTGTTTGCTTGGTTACTGTAGCGCTTCTTTAGACACCCCATCCTTCACAACAGGACCATGATTCTTTTTATTAGGGGGTGGCTGGTATGCAGACTCAGTAGGTCTAAAATTCAACGCATTGTAACTCTTACTTGGTCCAATCACTTTTCTGTTGCTTCTTGTGACTGGATAAACAACACTATTATTGTTATTATTATGATATTCTGTTTTTAGTTGTGTTACACATCTAAAGAATTTTGTGAAGATTTAGTTATATAAGTTGGCAATTAACTCTATCAGAATGACAAATTCATATTATTACATGTGATTTGTAGTAGCTTTGCTTGAAATGTGGGGATAGATTAATGCATGAAGATGAATTTGAATTAAAGGCTCTATAATAATTCTGATAGGTAATTTGCAAAAGTTTATAATATTGGTTTTGCTAAATTGATAAATCTAGATTTGATTATATTTAGTTGTTTGTTGGAGTAATTGTGGATATCTTTAGCCGAGATTGTTTGTGCTGTGAAGAGTTCTAGATTTGGGCATTTTTTTCGTTGTTCTTGTACGGGTATTGCAGAAATTGTATATCATTAAGTGGGGTGCTGAGTAGCTTGAGCTAGACATCAAAGCCTCCACTAGCAGTGAAGTATCGACTTGATACCAGTACATTGGAAACAGTAGGAGGTTCTGAGAGTCTTCAATCTACTTTTAGTAACGGCATCTGCCATAACGGAGCTAATTTGTTGCTAAAAATACATTTTCGCTGCGGAAAATATTTTTGTTCACCGGTCCAGGACCGGACCGTACCGGACCTGCCTGGACCGGTGGACCGGAATTGTGGGATTCTTCGGACAGGGGACCGGACCTGGTGTACCTGATTTTCATTTTTTTTTTTTGGCTTTTAAATATTCTATTTGGACCTGTTTTCGCGAATATTGGACCCTGTTTGGAACTGGTTTGGAGATATGTTATATGAAACATACATGTAAGTGATGCAACTAGTCTTATAACTTCATTAAAGTACAAGTTTCAAACATAAAAACATAAAACCAAATACAAGTCTTTAACATAAATATTTCATATCAACGAGTCCACAAATACGACATCGTCCAGTACGTCCACATCATCCAAATGCTCAATTTGAAACTCTATTAATAAGAAGGGAAAAATAATTAATAACACAGTAATAGATTTACAAGTTAGATTTACAAGTCAAAAATAAAAGATAATATTTGTAAATTGTAATCACCTTTCTCAACTTCCTCTAAGTCTCGCAAATTTTCTTCCACATAAACTCCATGCACCCCCTTAGCGCGAAACCAATCTTGTGTGCAAATGAGAGCTTGGACCGTCTTGTATAAACATCAAATTAACAATGAATGTATTAATTAATGTATAACGCATAACAAAATAAAATTACCAAGTTCTATTAGCAAATGAAAAAACAAAGATGCATTACCTTAGGAGTCAATGAACTCCTAAATGGATCAAGACAACGTCCCCCGGCACTAAAAGCAGATTTTGATGCAACTGTAGACAATGGAACAGCTAGTATATCTCGTGCCATGCGTGAAACAATAGAATATCGATGTCCATCTCTACTCCACCAAGACAATGCATCAATTTCTTCTTCCTCTGGCCCTAGTTGTTCATTTAAGTACCTCTCAAACTCACTCCTTACATGTCCACTTGACCCTTTCAACCTTTTAGCTCGATCTCTAAGGTGTTTCATGTAATCATGTCCATCTTGCATTTGATCATCATCATTCGAGTCAAGCGACATATTATCACTACTTTGTGCACTTCGAGGAGCAAAAGAGGCATACAATCTCCTATACTCATCAAATAAAGAGTAAGCAAACTCTTTCACATCATTAGCAAGTATGGAGCCTCTTTCTTTACCATAAATGTCGCTAAGTGTCAATTCAACTACCGCCATCTTAGCATGTGGATCAAGTATTGCAGCAACATAAATTAGTTTATTCATCTTCTCAACATCCCCCCAATACTTATCATACTTCTTTTTAATTGAAGAGGTCATAGCTCTAAAATTTTCATCGTCACTTTTCTCCCATTTGTTAAGCATATCATATAAAAGAGCAATCTCAAACAAACCTTTATTACTAGTCACATAATGAGAACCATAAATGCGACGAGTTAATAGGTAAAACCCTTTCAAAAACACTACCAACCTCTCCACTTTTTTCCAATCATCAAGTTCAGGGGGCCTTCATTATCTTTCAAATTCACTCCATCAGGTAGGGATATTCCATTAAAGACACGTTGAAATTTCACAGCAGTGTCCAACATTGTAAAGGTTCAGTTCCAACGGGTGGGGACATCAAAAGACAAAGAAGATTTGCATTCTATGTTAGCTTTTGAAACAAAATCCTTAAACCTTTGTATTCTTGCAGGAGAATTTTTCAAATACTTAATGGCATTTCTAACTCTATCAATGCACATACCATGTTCTCTAATACCATCCCATACAATAAGATTGATTATATGAGCCATACATCTAATATGCAAATATTTTCCATCACCAATACATCCAATTCTTTGAACCATTCTCCTAAGGTGTGCACAAGCAACATCATTAGAACTAGCATTATCAGTCGTTACAGTGAAAAGTTTATCTTCAATACCCCAAGTTTCCAAACAATGTTCAACCGCTTTTCCAATAGCCTCACCTTTGTGCCTCGAAATTGGACAAAAGTTAATGATCTTTTTATGCAATTTCCAATCATTATCAATGAAATGAGCAGTGAGACACATGTAATTAATTCGTTGTATTGATGTTTAAGTGTCGGTTGTCACACAAATTTTTTGGGAATTCTTAAGCATTTCTTTCAGCTTTGTTTTTTCACCATGATAAAGTTGAAGACAATCACGAGCAATGGTGACACGTGATGGAATATGAAATCCAGGACAAGCAACACTCATGAAACTCTTAAAGCCTAGTTTCTCAACAAATCTAAAAGGAAGTTCATCAATAATAATCATACGAACTAAGGCTTCCCTAACTTCTTTGAAATTAACAGTTCCATACTTCAACTTTCTTTCACCATTCTCGTTTTCCACATCTCCATCTACAGGTTGAAAGAACAACTCACTTTGTTTTCCTTTACCCTTCTCTTTGTTAGCCGGATTAGCAAGACACTTATCAGCATGATTCTTAACATTTTAGAACCATTTAAATTACCATCGGCGACAAAAAGTCTTATCACAAAACTTACATTCGGCTCGTAACTTTCCATCTTCTAAGTACTCAATGTAGAAATCCCAATATTGTGCTTTTCTCTTACTTTTCCTGACGAGATATTTGCGTCCCTCCACTAGCTTCTTCTCCGGAGGCAAGCACTTGCGCGACTCATCCAAATTTGTCCTACTAGCAGCATCCGAGAGTGTTTGAGTAGATTTGGATTAGGAGCTTTCCATCTACATGAAATTACATGATTAATATAAGTACTATATTAACTAATTCATAAGTATGTAATATGAAGATTAGAATGCATATATGATATACTAATCAATTATTATAAAATATATCTTACATTGCAAGAAAAGGAATCCATTGTGCCAAATCTTGTCTCAATCAAAAAATTGTTCCACAACTTTGCTCATTTGACGGGAATGATAATCTTTGTTCAAAAAAAGATTAAGGCTAAGTGAAACCGTAGCAAGTATTTGTGAAACTGTTTGATTGACATTAACATAAGATGTGTTATTGAAGATTGTTAATCTCGTTTAACATAAGTGAAACTGTAGCAAGTATTCGTGAGACTTCTCATTGACTTTACAAGGTCACCAAACACATATTTTTATTGTTCCTACCAAACTTGTAAAAATCACGCCAAGCTAAAAAGAATGAGCAGCTTTAATCTTGTTGGAACACAAACTGCATGATGATAATAGTAATAGTAATACAACCGGTTTAAGGGAATAAAAACCACTTTTATTAAGAGAAATAAGAACAAATTCCAGCAGAACTTTCTATGGGAGTATATAAGTAATCAGATAGGCCTCAATGTCAATTAAACCGAAAAAAAAAATAGAAAAATATGAAAACAGTGAGATAAATGAAATGGAGAATCTTGCAATCACAAAATCACAACTTGAAATCTAAATTATAAGTATAAACACAAAACCAAAACAGAAAAACAAAAAAAAACTGAAAATCGAAGATAGAAGAAGGGCGGAAAAAAACTAGAAGAAATGAAAAACTGAAAAATAAACGAAATGGATAATCTTGCAATCACAAAATCACAACTCGAAGTCTAAATTATAAGTATAAACACAAAACCAAAACATAAATTATACAATTAAACAGAAAAAAAAACTGAAAATCGAAGATAGAAGAAGGGCGAAAAAACTGAAAATCGTGTTGGATGAAATGAAAAACTGAAAAACTGAACTTACCGGGGAACAATAGCACACGGCGGGCGGTGGCTGCGGTCGCCTGATCGGCGTCGTGGCGTCGGCGCGCCGGCGTGACTCGTGAGGTGTTTGAGTGATTTAAGGGTTTCTCTAGGAGTGGGAGAGGGATAGTGAAATATGTTAGGTTAGGCATTTAGTGAGATGGGCTTGGGCTGGCAGTTTTTCAAAAAAAAAAATACTAAAATTCTGGGTTTCCGGTCCGGATCGGATTTTTCCGAGTTTGGACCGGACCGGACCGAAAACCCGGAATCGACACTTTTCACGGACTGGGACCGGACCGGAATCTCCGGTCCGGTCCTGTCCGGAATCTCCGGTCCGGTCCTGTCCGGTCCAAAATCCGGTCCGACCCACCCCATGTGAACAGCCCTAGTTACAGTTGAAGATGTAGATAGTAGGGTGGGCATTGCTTTGAGTCACCATTACAAATGTGTTGGTCATTTAACTTGTGGTCAGATGTTCAACTCTTCTAGCTATCATTTTGAGAATGAGGGAGTGGAAGGGTGGTAAGCCCTTTCATCTTCCACCCGCAGGTTGTGGGTTCAATTCTCATCAAAGGGGGGTTTGGGGGGCTTTGGGGTAGGTTGTATTTAGGTGTCCTGTGAGAGGGTATTCATGTAATTTATCTTACCAAATTTTTTAAAAAACAAATGTGTTGGTTGTGTATGCTTAAATTATAAGTGAGAAGTTTATGTCTTTTGTGGAAACAAATAATATGGAACGTAAGGATATGCAAATAAAGTTGTTTGTGGTCTTTTGGTACTAATTAATAAAGTAGCGCATTTGATTCATTTTAAAGTGTGAAGATTGATTGTGGCCTTTTGCAAGTGTGTAAATAAGGAGCAGGGATATGAAAATAAACTTGTTGCAATATATGATTTTGTTTTGTTATTTGCTGGGGGTCTAGATGTGGTAGATATTTTTGACAACAATAGGCTCGTTGCTAAAATGTATGTTTAGCCACAAAACCTTTCGTTACTAAAGATATTTTATTTTGCAACAATCACTTTTGTTGCAAAAAATATGATTCAAATCTTACCTCTAAATAGATATATATGACAACAAAATGTTTTTCGCAACAAATATATTGTTGGCAAAAATGCGCGTTTTTGGCAACGAAAATAAGTTGTTGCGGAAACTTTTAGTAACGGCATCTGCCGTAACGGAGCTAATTTGTTGTTAAAAATACATTTTCGCTGCGGAAAATATTTTTGGCGACTTTTCTCGTTCCCAAAAATCAATTTTCTTGTAGTCGGAAGCAAAGAAAATTAAAAATAAAAGCAGGCAATAACCGTCGCCGGCTAAAGTCAGCTCCAAATTTCACCAAAAGCCACCAGAAAATAACGACGAAGATTATCGAGGCAGAAGATTGCAGAAAGTCTCAAGCTTTAACCGGAAAGTGACCGGAAAAAGCAAAAGTGCAAACCCTCGACTACCTAGAAAATAAATGACGAAAAAATGCAAAATTCTTGAAGCACAGGTTCCGGAAAGTGATGGCTAAGGTTTGTAGTAACTTTTCGGAGCAATTTGAGCAAAGAATGTTCAAGTTTTGAGTAAATGAAGCTTCGGTCGTTATGGAGGTACTTCGTCATAAAACCAGAGACAAAATAAGGAAAGAAGAGGAAGCAGTTGAGGGAAAAGGTGAGAAAACCGAGAAAGGACAATTTGTCCTATATATGCGCCGAATCAACGACAAGATCATTAGTGCTTTCAACTCCTCACTCAGATGAAGGCCAAGTGTAACCTGCATGCACGACCCTAATAAAGAAAGAGGCGGGATTTTCGGGAAAAAGTAATGATTAATTTTTCGAAATTCTTCGAATCCCTGAAGCGACACGTGGCATCCAGTAACTTTAACCTTCAAACGTACCAAAGTACGACAAATTTGCTCGCGTCCAGGACAACATCATTAGCGGTCACGACTCCCAACAATGCTGCGGGGGCCTAGTTGTATGGGTATAACCCAAATATATATGCTAGCGGACATGTGAGCATGTCTGCGAACATTAAACGAGGACGCGAACAAAAGATAATCATAGCAACGCTTGAGATTAGTTCACTGAAGATTGTCCGACAACACTGTTGGCGGCCATATAATGAGATAAAATAGAGAAATCTTTCCCTATGTTAGGCATATCACATCCATAAACGTGTATAACGATTACGCACCCTGTTAGAGGAATAATATTTCAATAAATAGCCATTTGGTACTATTCTGCATATATAATCTAAACACCATATTCTTCTCTCTCTCTTTCTCTCTCTCTATTTTCTCTCTCCAAATCATTTGCGGGCATAATACTGACTTGAGCGTCGGAGGGGGTTTCCTCACATCCCCCTGAGGGTAGTTTACGTTTGCTTCCTTGCAGCTATTCACTAGCGGACGCCCACTCCACTCTTGGCGGACCTGTTTGAAAACCGCCATATGTTCTACAACCAGAACAGTACTATGACAGATATAGTCGTAGCACCTTACGACTAAATATGTCATATGGGTCTCCCTCAAAAAAAATTGTCATATGGGTCAAGCTCGTCATGTTCGGGCTTGAAAAATTTCGTTCGAGTTGATACAGGTCGGATAAATATAGGTTGGATGTATACGGGTTCATATGGGTTTCAGATTGGATCATGATCAAAATACGAGTCAATGATGCCTTTTGATTAACTTTTTTCGTTTTTAATTTTTCATAGTAAATGAGTATTTTTGTGTTTATATAACTATTATTGCATCTTTAGCATAATATAACAATCATATTGGTAATGTATACTCCTTTCATCATTTTCTAAAGATCTTCATGGTTTCCGTTTAAGTGTGTTTTTCAAAATATGTTCCTACTTCTACTTTATTCCTTATTCGTAAGGGTTAATTGGCTAGAACAACACAACCTTGGGCTCTGGTGCAAGAAACAGCACAACCTTTAACGGGTGCAATGCGTAGCACCAACTTAAACATGAGGTGCACAGAATAGCATAAATGACTCCTGAGATCGGAGATTCCACCGGAGCTAGGGAATCTTCAATATTTTGGAATTTTCTTTTAATTCCCTCCCCTTTTATTATTATAGTCACGTGCCCCCAAATCTTTTCTAATTCTCTCTCTTGTCTTCTTCTTTCTTCTCCACTTGAACTTCAAACATCATCTCTACCACTTGAGCCAAGGAAAACGAAGAAGAAAGTGAACATCTGCGCGCGAAGCATAATCTGAACTGGAACTTGGTTAGTTTGCCTACATTGAATTTTATTTTTTTGGTAATTCTATAATATGCGATGCGAGAATTAGGGTTTAGTTAGATGAAATTAAAGATTTTTGTTTGATTGCTGGAATTAAATGTGATATCATTGCTATCAGTTAATGTGTGTGATGAATGTGTTTGATTTTGCTATTTCGTACTTGCAATGAATGTTGATTTTGCTATGAATGTGTTTTTTCCAAAGTAGGGGATGGCAGCCCTCTTCAGTATCAAATTGAACCATGGAGGGGTTTTGACTGATAAATGGGAATATGTAGGAGGGGATGTACATTATTGGGATAATGTTGATCCAGATTACATGAGTTACTTTGAGTTTATTGACATGTTGAAGGATGAAGGAGTTAAATACAACTCAAACTCAACATTTTATTACATGTTGCCTGGGCTAGACTTAAAAACTGGTTTGGTTAGGGTATACAAGGATGTTGAGGTATTGGATATGTGTCAAATTGGGATGAAAAATGGGATTGTTGAAGTCTTTGTGGTCCATGGCATTGATGTACCTGAAATTATTCCACAATTGGAATGTGGAAGTACTGGTCCCAACCCCACAAATGACCCAATAAATGATCCCCAACCCAATACAGAGGAACCCCAGCCCACAAATGACCCAATAAATGAGGCCCAACCCAATACAGAGGTACCCCAGCCCACTAATGACCCAATAAATGAGGTCCAGCCCAATACACATTTTGATGACAACCTCTCACAAGCTACTAATGATACCACCTCAACTGTGCACCAAAATTTGCAGGCCACACCTCATAAAATCCCACCCAAGCCACCCATTTCTAAACATTTGCAAACACCAAGAAAGAAAATGTCGGCCAGAAAGAGGGTAGCTTGGCCCAATGTTGTAATGAAGACAAGGCCCAGTGCAACAGATATAAGTGACCCAGAACCACAACCTAGTCAGCCCACTTCCCAAACAACTGACCCAAATCCACAGAAAACACACCCCACTTCCCAAACAACTGACCCAAATCCACAAAAAACACACCCCACTTCCCAAAAAACAAACCAAGTACCACAGCCTAGTCAGCCCACTTCCCAAACAACTGACCCACAAGAGGATGATGTTGAACTGTCATGTAGTTCAACAGATTTTGATGACATTGAAGATGAGGACTATGGGGGTGGGGGAGAATCAGAACCCACAAGAAGTTCTAGTGATGAAGAGCTTGTTGATGCTAGGAGGAAGGTAAAAGAAAGTAAGAGAAGGGTGAAGTTTGATACTGGAGGGCCTTCTAAAAAAATGGAGGACATGAGCATTCCATTGGGTTGTGGGTGGGAAAGTGAATATGAGGAAGAAGATATGTTGCCTAATTCAGATAGTGAATGTGAGAAGTATGTGGAACTCAGCAATCTACAGCAGCTGGTCCAATGAACAACCATTAAGCTAGGGTTTTATTTTGAATTTTGGTGGAGGAAATGTGGGGTTAAGGAAAGAAATTGTATTGATAGGTTTAAGGGAGATTTTTGTAATTGAAATGTGGGACAAACTTTACCACTTTTTGCACATGTTGTACACTGTTGGCAGCATGCCTTTTGGAATCTAATGCAAAGCAATGTTTTGGTATCACAAAGCATCTGTTTAATCTAATATATTAATGCAACTTGTTCAATCAATATACTCAAAAGCCAATCAATATACTGAAAAGCCAAATTTCATTGAATAACAAACAGTGAAGGATACAAAGTCATTGTAGGATACCTAAACTACCTACTTACTAAAATACAAGTACACAAACATCCATGAAATCAAGAGTACTGCAATACAAGTGGTTTGTTGTTGTTTCAGTAATTTGTTTTCAGCCTTCAATCCTCTGACTTCAATTTTCAACCCTTGAATTTTCCTTTCAGCATCAGCTTTTGCTTCAATTCCGTTCTTCAATCTCTTGCTTTCAGATTCTAGGGCATCATTAGTGGATACAAGAGCTAGGATAACCTCACTAGCACGTTGCCCATATGCTTCCTTGTCAATCCACTCAAAGAATTCACAATCATCATCCTATTGCAAATGAAAAGAAAATCAATCAAGTTACATAAACAGGGTTAATACATATTGCAATGCAATTCAACCTAACCTTCCACTTTGAACACCCATAAAATCGTCTGCCATGGTTCCCATTTCTCTTGCTCACAATTTGCGCCATGGCTGGCAACCCATGGTGGCAGTAAACTTTCCCAAGCATTCGAACCATGATGAAGGTTGATGGTAGAGTTGCAAACTTAGGGTTTATGTTAATTGAGAATTGGGGATTTTTGTTAGAAAGGGTTAATGGCAGTTCAAATAGAATAAAAGAGGGGAAAAATAAATTAAAATGGGGAGGCACGTGACTATAATAATAAAAGGGGAGGGAATTAAAAGAAAGTTCCAAAATATTGAAGATTCCCTAGCTCCGGTGGAATCTCCGATCTCAGGCGACATTTATGCTATTCTGTGCACCTCATGTTTAAGTTGGTGCTACGCATTGCACCCGTTAAAGGTTGTGCTGTTTCTTGCACCAGAGCCCAAGGTTGTGTTGTTCTAGCCAATTAACCCTATTCGTAAAGGTTTGTTTTCTTTCCATAAATAATTTACCCTATATGTTGAACCCACATAAGTCTACACTATGTCACAACCACATCTCTCTCTTATTCTAAATAAAACGTACACAAGTTTCAACTCTCTCTCCTCGTTGTCTTGATTTCTATTATGATATTTTGTCATAGATTCAGGAGTATTTGCTAAATCTATCTATCTAAGAGTGTTTATCTAGACACATCTACAAGTATTTATTTAAAGATAATATTTCTTAATTTATATTTAGTTTATGATCATATATTTTTCCAAGTTGGACATGTTTCCTAGTTCTACCTAAGTTAGATCTTATATGATATACTATAATTACCCTTTTGGGTTAATAATAATTCCAACAAATTTTTTTTTTGGTAAAATGTAAGAATTAGATTACCAAAGCAAAACAAAGCCATCAATACATCCTAAACCATTGCAATACAACACACTGCAATAGCAACAAAGCACCTACCAACACACAGACAACCAGACAAAGAAACACAAAACACCACTAATTATTACAAGAGCTAACTAGCTGCTGAAACCACAATTTATCATCTACATTCCACTTAACATCAACCAGACTTTTGAATCTGCCACATATATCCAACTGAATATTCTTGACAATTACATCAGGTAACATCACAACATTATGCCAAAGAGCATGATTACAAGCTTTCCACAGATGATACACCAAGGCAACAATGACGGAATAACGAGCTTATGTCGCTTCTTACTATGAAATTTCCTTCCCCATTTTTTTCCAAACAATATACAAGTTCTCCTGACCAAGAGTATTAACCCCAATCCACCCCATGATCCTATTGCAAACATGAACACTGCAGGGACAATTGAAAAAGAGGTGTTGACACGAATCCTCACCTACATTACACATCAGACATGTTGTAGTATGGCATATACCAGCTCTTGCCAAAACAACTCTAGTTCTGAGCTTACCTAGAGCCACTAACCAAGCAATAAATGAGTGTTTAGGAATGTTGGTGGAATTTCACACCCAATGATGCCATGGCACTACCTCCTGAGAACCTTGAAGCCATTGATACCCTTCTTTGATTGAGTAATACTTGATGCCATTTAACCAACTGTTGGTATTATATGCAGCTCTGAAAACTTCCTTCACTTTACATAGGCACTTCCAAACCCAACTAGCATTTGTGGGAGTTTGATACGCCTACCAATCTGAGTCCCTTAAGTATACACTATGAATCCACTTAATCCAGAGCAAGTCATGCTTTTGAGCAATCTGCCACACAAACTTACCAACTGCTGCTGTGTTCCAAATTAAACAATCCTGAACTCCTAAACCACCATTCTTCTTAGGTTTACACACCCAATCCCAGGCCACAGGGGGAGCTTTATTCACAACTATCTTGCCTTCCCAAAGAAATGCCCTGCATACTTGAATAATTCTATGAAGAACACACTTAGGCAGTAAGAAAATTTGAGCCCAATAAGTATGTAAACTCATAAGGACTGCATTAACAAGAGTAGTTCTTGCTGCATAAGAGAGGTGTCTTGAACTCCAACTCATAATTCTTTTTACCATCCTATCAACCAGAACATCACAATCAGCTTTAGTCAGACGCTTAGAAGTAATAGGAACTCCTATATATCTAAAAGGGAATGAGCCTTTTTTATACCCAGTCACCTGAAGAATTCTTTTTTGCTCAACCTCAACTACATTCCCAAAATATATGGCAGTTTTATCAAGGCTAGCCTCAAACCCAGAAGCCTCTGCAAAAGCCTTCAAAGTTCTCACAAGTAGCACCACAGACTTAAAATCCCCTTTACTAAACAACATCAAATCATCTGCAAAAATTAAATAGTGAATCTTCAATTGAGCACATCTATGGTGGAACTTGAACTCCTCCCTATGACTCATTTTCTTCATCAACCTGGTGAAATATTCCATAACAAGCACAAAAATCAAGGGAGAGATGGGATCTTCCCCGTCTAATCCCTCTCTTACCTTGGAAAAACCATACAATCCTCCATTTATACTCAAAGAAAAAGGAGTAGTAATACACTCCATAATCCAGCCCAATAAAACTTGCAGGGAAGTTTAACCCAATCAATAATTCTCTAATAAATTCCCAATTTAAGGAATCATAGGCCTTCTTCAAGTCTACTTTTAAAGTACATGTAGCAGGGAGCATCTTTCTCTTGTAGCTTTTAAGCATATCTTGACATATAAAGATATTGTGCATTATGACTCTATTAGCTACAAAAGCACTTTGAACCTGATCAATAAGGCTAGGAAGGACAACCTTTAGCCTATTACACAACATTTTAGAGATAGCTTTGTAAATAACATTACAACAAGCTATTGGTCTAAATTGAGACACATCAGTAGGTTGCTCAATTTTAGGAATAAGGCAAAGAGTTGTAGCATTTAACTGTTTAAGCAATTTACCTGATTGAAATAAATTAAGAACAACAACAATAAGATCATCCCCAATACAAGGCCAGGCTACCTTAAAGAAACAGCTTGTATACCCATCAGGACCAGGAGCCTTATTATCCTCAATATCAAAAAATGCAGCTTTAACATCATCCCCTGTAAAAGGAGCACACAGACCCTCTTGTTGAATCACATTAAGCACACTTCCTTCTTGAATGACACTACTACTCACATGTTGAGTTGAAAGTCTTTTAGTACCCAGTAACTTCTTATAAAACTCCAAGAAAGCTTCTTCTATCTCATCACCTCCCTCTTTCCACTCACCAGAACAATTTTTAATTCTACAGATCTTATTCTGGCATCTTCTCTGTTTAATGCAGGCATGAAAATAACCTGTATTAGAGTCTCCTTTCTTCAGCCAATCCTGCTTCACTTTTTGTTGCAAGAAACATAACCTAGCCTTATTCAGCTCCACATACTCAACTCTAGCTTCATCCTCTAAAACATACAACTGATGATTAAGAGGATCTTGATGCACCTGCTGCTGGATTTGCATTAACTTTTTGTAAGCCTCATCAGCCTGAGTCTCAATATCAGCATACTTGTCTCTATTCAGCTCCTTTAGAGACTTCTTCAATTTCTTCAATTTAACCACAATTTTATACATAGGGACTCCTAGAATATCCTCCTGCCAAACTTCCTGAACTCTACTTATAAAGCTCTCTGAATGAGTCCACATATTAAAAAACCTAAAAGGTTTAGGTTTAGTATTTATGTGGCTAGAAAGTTTAACCAAACAAGGGCAATGATCAGACAAACTCTCAGGGAAGAACATACTAACTGAATCTTGAAATAAGTCCATCCATCCATCATTAACAACCACACGGTCAATCCTAGAGAACACCCTAGCAACACCATCTTGTTTGTTAGTCCACGTGAAAAATGGACCAATAGTAGTCTGCTCCTGAAGACTGCAATACCTTAGGCATTGCTGAAAATCCACCACCTCATCAAGAGTAATTGCGAGACAATCCTCTCATTAAGTCGTAGAACATTATTATAATCTCCTCCCACCACCCAAGCACCGGTCACACTTCTACTCAATCTCTTTAAATCGCCCACAACCGCATCCTATCACTCCCATCATTAAACCCATAAACCATGGTAACAAACCACCGCTTACCTGAACTAACTTGTATAACATCACAATGAATATATTGTGCAGAGCAGTCAAGGATGTTAACTACAAATTTAGAAGGAATCCACAGCAACCAGATTTTTCCTCCCTTATGACAATGATAATTAGTGGCAACACTCCACATACCACCAAATCTAGCAAACACCTTAGCAAAATTCTTACTCCTGACTCTAGTCTCTAACAACCCAAACAAACCTACAGTATGATGATCAAGAAACCATTTGACATCACCATACTTCTGAGGGCTATTAAAGCCTCCAATGTTCCAGAAACCAAAATTATCCATTTGGAGGTTCAATACTCACCCCCCATGGATTATACAATGAATACCCCCTATTCTCATACCCTCTTGGCCAACTTGAGTAGACTTATCAGCATCATCCCCTTCAAAACCTACCTGTTCTGTAACTTCAGCAACCGGTCTAATCAGAATGTTCTGATCAGTAACCTCTGCATCTTCCATTTGTTCACCTTCAGCCATACCTTCAGCTATAGGAGCTAAAGTTCTAGGCCCCTTAATCACATAAACAACCTCCTTTGAATTACTAGGAACAGGAATTTTCTTTGGCACCCACACCTTCTGAGGCCTGATCCTGTTCTTAGCAACTTCAACACGTTTATGCCTACAAGCCTCTGCAGTATGTCCTATCCCCTTGCAATCTCCACAGAAAATAGGTAAATACTCATACTGAACAGCCTGAGTCATGAGTATACCCTTTTCATTTTCATACGTAATTACCTTAGGAAACTCCTGCCCAATAGTCACTTCAATTAGAATCCTAGCATACTCCAGAATGTCCTTCTGTGTAGTAGCCCTATCTGTTCTAAGTTGCTTCTCAATCTTACTTACCAGCTTATTGAGAGAAGATTGACCCCGGTATTTTAAAGGTAAACCATGCAACTTAATCCAGGTTGGCACCACCTCAATATCAGCATTAAGAAGATCTAAATCAGGTGTACATTCCCTCATAATCACAGGTATCCTGTCATACATTATTGGGCCATCATTCATAGCTTTCATTTTATCATCCACAGTTCTAAATCTTACCACAAAAACACCATTGTTCATCATAGCCACCTTCTCAACTCCAAACTTACCCCAAATCCTCCTAATGAAACCATCAATAATTCGAAAAGGTGGTTTAACACCTAATATGTAACATACAATTGCAGATTCCCAATACGCAATTTCAGGATCAACATCCTCACTAGTGATTTTAATCACTTCACTATGATCAACAGTCTAATCAGCATTAATAGACTTAGATAAATCTAAACCCTCCTTATGAAGATGTCCAAACAACGAATTACTTCAAACATTACCAGTATTACTATTCAAAATTTGCATAGGGTGGGGAAAAGGTTAACTTGAGAAGGACCAGATTGTCTCATCGGAGTTTGAATCGAGGAAATCCAATTCGAAAGACGAGTTCTAGCAGCCTCAAAACTTGCCCTGTCCTGATTCGATAAATCCATTGCTAGGGATTCACTAGATTCTCTGTCATCTTCCACAGATGTCCAACTGAGAGCAGGAATACCTTGAACATCATTCACATTCTTCATCTTCTTCGCATCCCCCGATTGAGGTTTTCGCACCATTATCACCTTCGATTTCTGGGATTGATTCGAACTCTTCTTATTCTTCTTTCCACCACCGCCTTTCCTTGAAACCTTTGCCATTGCTTCAGCTGATGCTGAGTATCCAGAACAAAAAAAGATGAAAACTTCTCAATTCTAGAGAGAAGGGAGTGTTTCTCTCTCTAGACTCTCATTTTTTCGAAATATCATCCACTTAATTCCAACAATTTTTCCTTTAATCTATTTTGTCATGGTATTAAGAGCAAGTTAAGATCTTAGGTAAAAACTCGAAAAAATTATTCTGTCGGTGGGTTTGAGTTTTAAACCCACCGGCTGGATTTCCCCCTTAGTTTAGAGATTTTTTTTTCCCGATTATCTGGGATTTGGTTCTCATCCTTCCGTTCTATTGAAGATAACCATAAACTCTCTCTCCACCTATTCAGAATGAACCTAACTTATCTGGTTCTTGGACCATAAAATCTCTCCACCAATTAAAGACCCTAACTTACTTGGTTCTTTAACCATAAACTCCCTCCACCAATTAAGAATCTAAATTACTTGATTCTTAACCATAAATCCCTCCACACAAATTTTAGGCTCTCCCTATGTCATGAGATAGGGCTTCTTTTTCGGCTCTCCCTGTTTCCTGGGATAGGATTTGTTGGTTCTCCTTGTGCAATGAGACAAGGGTTTTATAATATGATGTGAGCATGGTTTTGCTCGAGAAAATCCATCACCTGATGTGAGCTTGGTTTTGCTCCAGAAAAACCTACAATTTTTTGAAGCCGACATCAATAATTTGTAAATCAACTTCACTTAAGACAAGTTCCAACTCATCTAATTGATCTGCAACTATTACTCATACTATATATTTTTAATAATTATTTTTATCTCCAATTGCAACGTGCATATTAACGATGTTATGATTGCGGGAGGGTGTTAGGATAAATTTAGGAGTATTTTCTAAATCTGTCTATCTAGAAGCGTCTATCTAGACATATCTAGAAGTGTTTATTTAGAGATAATATTTCTTAGTTTATATTTAGTTTAGGATATGTTTTCCAAGTTGGATATGATTTCCTAGTTCTACCTAAGTTAGATCTTATATGATGTACAATATAAACCCTTTGGGTTAATAATAATTCCAACCTTTTTCCCTTCAATCTATTTTGTCAAATCTATCCGAACACTATAACAGGTTAGGAAGATCCCGAAAAAAACGGATTGAAGTACGATTTAAACAACAAAAATTGTCAAAATTACATTGATGATGGTAGTATAAACAATGTTCTATAATTAGAAATCAAAGATATTAAAATTAATATGATAGTAAACATTAATTACATTTAGATATTTTTTTTTTTTTGATATTTCCTTAATTAGATTACTTAAAATTCTTATATTATATGCTATTGTTCTTTCAAAATTTAAACAAAATTTGTGTCAATCAAGTTGGCAGGTTCAACCCTTACCATATCCAAAAAAATTACTCGTTCATTGGATTCAGGTCTTTTCAGATTAGATCAAAATAGCTTGTTCAAAACCCACACAAAACTGAAGAAATCGGGTCCGATTTTCAAAGCAAGTCATATTTTAATAGGTCTACTCACAATAATTATTTATGGATTAAGTTTCTCCATACACAGCGTGTATGTCTTGCCTTTCCCTTTTTTTTTGAAGTAGTAGAAATAATTGATCGAAAGACGAACTCTTGCTTAGGCTACTAGCTTGCAAGATTCACCGGTTTAGAGGTTGTGTACAAGGCTTACAACTCGAAAAACAAAAGGTCTAGAGGCCCACTACCACTACAAGAGAAAAATTCCCCAACTTATTATTTGGATGAGAATTCGAATCGTGGGCAAAAAAATTTCCCTTCTAAAATGGAACAAAACCGCTTCAAAAAAATCAATGGCAACAAATACAATGATCCAATCAAATGACAGTAATCAAAACTACAGCGTAAGAAATTATCTTAACGAATTTAGACATAAAAGCCAAGCGAAACAGGTGTTACTTCTTTAAAAGGAGGGACAAACACTTTTCAGGTTGTTCCACAAATTGTGAGATTGAAAAATAATAAAATTTCAGTATAACACTATTTGTTATATTCAAAAAATTTAGTTTGGCTAAATTTCTATAGCTAGGTAAACAATCTGAAAATGACGGACCTCAGTAAAGTGATCGAAGTTAAAAAATTACCCTGACGACATTCATGAGATAAATTCAGAATATTTACAGTATATACTGAGTATTACATATATGGTACCATTTTTTTTTTGTTTTTCACTAGGTACCCATGTGGTATTTCAAAATTCATGAGGTACCCCTTTTGTTTCAAAAATGCACCAGGTAACCTTACTATTTCAATAAAATGCACGAAATGCCCTTAGTGACTAATGGTGTCAAGTTTCTGTTAGTTATTAACCCTAATTAAGCCATCTAACCCTAGCCCCAAAACCCTAACCCTAACCCCTAACACCTAACCCCCACACTAAACCCTAACACTAACCACCCAACCACCACAACCCCCTTGCCCTCCCCCACGCACCCCCACCCCCTGACACACCCCTCCCCCACCCCCGCAACCCCCTCTACCCTCCCCCAGCCCTCGGCTCCCCTGCAAGCACCCCCTCCGTTCAACCGGTTACGAGAGTTGCAAAAGTGTACCCCCAACATCCAACAACAACCCATCATATGCTTTCTTCTTCATTGAACTTCCAAACCCAATTCAGATCAAGCAACCAAAACTATGATTAACCCATTAAATTAGCTGCATATTACAAAAATAAATTCCCAAACTTGCAACAATTAATTTAAACCCGGTTGTATGAACGACCATAGCTGAAAATCCAAGGATAAGATGGCGTTTAGAAATATTCTTTAGAAGAAAACGATCGAATTTGAGAAAATTGGAGCATCCGATCAAGTTTGATTCTATAGATTGAAAAAGAAAGTAGTTGAAGTTGGAAGAGAGTAATTCGGGAGTTTTGATTTGATTATGGTTCAAAGTTGAATTACCATAGCGGGAGAAGAAGAGGGAAGGGGGTTGCGGGGATGCGGGGGGGGGGACCGCGGGGTGGGGGAGGGGGCCGTGGGGGGTGCGGGATGGGGGCGGGGGGCAGCGGGGGTGGGGGGGAGGGTGGGCTACGGGGGTGGGGGGGAGGGAGGTGGGGCTGCGGCCTGCGGAGGTGGGGGAAGGGGTGGGAGGGCGGGGGTGTGGTGGTTGGGTGGTTATGGTTATGGTTTAGGATGGGGGTTAGGTGTTAGGGGTTAGGGTTAGGGTTTTGGGGTTAGGGGTTATGGTTGGAGGGCTTAATTAGGGATAGAAGGCTTAATTAGGATTAATGACTCACGAAAACTTGACACCGTTAGTCATTAAGGGCATCTCGTGCATTTTGTTGAAATAGTAAGGTTACTTGATGCATTTTTGAAACAATATGGGCACCCCATGAATTTTCAAATACCACAGGGGTACCTGGTGAAAAAACCGTTTTTTTTTTGTTAAAGGGGCATAATATTGAAACACTAATAACAAGTTACAAGTTTAGAACTAAGTAGCATAGGGAGTTGTCCTCCCTTCATTACAACAACTACATAAATGTTCAAACTCAGTTTCTTCTAAACTAATGTTTAATTTCACCCAAGGAGATTTGGAAAACTGGCGGAATACATTAACCTCCATACTCCCTTGTCGAACTGTTTTAGCCAAAGTGTCTGCTTCCTGAGTTTGATCCCGCTCCACTATTTGAACTTGGTTCACTCGCCCCTCCTGCAATAACTCCCTGCAAATAGTAGTATAATGAGTATATCGATCTCTAATACTCGTATTCCCATTTATATTATCTACTGCTACCAAAGAATCTGAGAGGATGAGGCATTTAGACCATTGTTTTCTCTTAATCCAAATCAGTGTTTCCATAATTGCAATAATCTTGGAAAGATTGGCATCATTGCCCATAATATTCCCACAGATTCCTTCCACCCATTGACCTGATTTACTCCTGCATATGGCTCCCATTCCTACATGAAGTTTAGTAGCACAAAATGATGCATTGACTATGATAGTGAACTCATGGTTTTGAGAAATTTGGAGAGGATTAACGGTTTTAAGAATTAAAGTTGGATTAGGTCTTAAGCAAGCAAACTCAGTAGCCAGGAAAACAGATTGGTGCCAAAAGTGCTCTAGTTTTAGATCCTTACTACTGAACACCCACTGGTTTCTTCTAATCCATATTCTCCAACAAAGGAAAGAAAAAAGCGTGGCCCAAGGAGTACATTTGAAACTGGTTTTTTGCTCATTTAGAACTCCACAATAGAAACAATTGATAAAAATTAAGCTCTGAATATAAACAAAATAGTTTTGGATGTATCATGATACTCATAGTTTATAGTGATAGAGTATAAAACTATTCTCGGGACCCCAACCATCAACTTAAGCTTTTGGTTGAGTTGGTCCTTTGACATGGTACCAGAGCCAGCGTGACATAAAGGTTACGGGTTCAAATCTCATCCACCTCTCCTTTTAAAGTGGAATATTTAGCGCCAGGTATGAGGGATGCCTGTGCTGTATCCACACTTCAGTGCTCGACAACGTGAGGGCGTGATAGAAAATAAAACTATTCCTGGAACTCCAACCATCAACTTAAGCTTTTGGTTGAGTTGGTCCTTTGACATATAGTTATCCGGATGCATGGTAGAAATCAGCATGAGAGGATTTAGCTAATTATAATTAAGTATTAATCTTGACATTACCGGCCAACAGTACAAGAGCCAGTAAACGCTCCTAAAGCCATTGATGCGATGTGTTTTTATTGCTTCCGTAATCAAACATATCTGACCTCCAATCATTTGTGCTTTCACCTGTTCATGCATATGTTGCCGCCACATTTCTGAAGGAGATTAATCATTTTTTTGAGTGACGTAAATGGTATCACTATCAAATGCTCTTAGGTGGAAATATCTCGATCGATAGCTAAATTATTGTCAATGGCATGGAATTGTACTCCATATAAGTTGCATGTTTGATGATAATATTTGCAACGCTGTCAGCTTGCCACCTGTTTATACTTTTAACTCTTCACTTACTTTGTCAGCAAGGTAAATGGTAACGCAGCTAAGTGGAATCCATAAAATGTGACTTGTGAGAATTTTATACAATGTAGATTGGAATTTGGTGCTCCCACCTAGGCCTCGTCATAACCAGACGTGTGTAGAATTTTTAGAAGAGAAAAAAAAACTTGGAGAAATTAAAAACACGATATTTTTATATATTTTTCACTCATGAATGAATAAACAAAGCACCCTTTAAATAAACACACAAAGCACTACTAATAACATGTTAACTATGAGCCACTAAAGAGAGAAATTAGGAACATGCCTACTATGTAGCCTACTACTTGCTATCCCACTAAATAGACTATTATGTAGACCACTACTTGTTAGCCCACTAACTAATTATTAGCAACTAGTCCTAACTATTAGGAAAACTATTTTACTAATTTTGGAGCATAATCCGACACACCCCCTTGCTCCAAAATTTGTAAGAGCCAACATTAAACATTGTGTCACAATCTTGCTTGTTGGTAATTCTTCCCGCATGATGGACCTTCAAATTTTTTTTCTCCATTGACATGGAAGCACTTCTCTCCATTAACATGGAAGCACTTCTCTTCCTAGTGTAATGCACTTCTTATTATCTTCTAATTTGTTGATGCACTTCTCATCAACCTTCAATTAATGGAGCACTTCTCTCCATAATCTCTCTTCGATGTAGTCTTGCAAACTTGACCACATCCACTACTAAAATTTCGTAAAACATGTATGCGTTGACTACGACTTCCACCATTATTAGATTGCCAATTATCTGATTTTCTTGTGAAAGTTGTCCCATCACTCTAAATATTTTCTCCCTCTTTTTTTTATAGTAACCAAAATTAATTTCATGGGCTAAAAGGGAACCCATCCACACATCTAATAAACCATTACTTACCATGGTTGATCACACACTCACAATTTTTTTTGTTTCTATAATTTTCTCTCCTAACTTTTTTTTTCCTCTTTCTCTCCTTTCTTTTTCTTTTTCTTCTTCATTTCTTTCTAATATTTTTGATGATCTAACCTGATGCTCTTGATACCATGTAGAATTTTTAGAAGAGAAAAAAGAGAAACTTGGAGAAATTAAAAAAAAAAACTTCATTTTTATATATTTTTCACTCGTGAATGAATAAACAAAGCCGCCTTTAAATAAGTATACAATGCACTACTAATAACATGTTAACTATGAGCCACTAAAGAGAAAAATTAGGAACATGCCCACTACGTAGCCCACTACTTGCTATCCCACTAAATAGACTATTATGTAGACCACTACTTGTTAGCCCACTAACTAATTATTAGCAACTAGTCCTAACTATTAGGAAAACTATTTGACTAATTTTGGAGCATAATCCAACAACATGAACTCTATCGGTTAGCTGGAGTTTTAGTTGAAAGAGAATTTTTTATTCAAAACATAGATTGGCACAATAAACATTGTTGAAAAGAAGAACATATAACTATTTTTTTTGTTGTTGCTGCTTGGCTTTATGATAGTGTTCAACTTTGGCAGGTTATACAATAAATTACCAACTTCTATAACTCATAAGTGCTTGCGCGAATGGGTATAAGAGATCCTCCCTCCGCTTTCTATTGATATTCTTAGTTGGAATCTTGAAACTATTTGAAATAATATAGAATCTTCTTAAAAAAATTATAGTCATGTGGGATCTTGTTTGATTTACGTATCTTGGAATTTTCGCTTGAGCCCTTTGTTACCATATGGAATAGGAAGCTCCTAGTTAGGGGTGCTAATCGAGCGAGTCGATCACGAGCAGAGGGTTGCTCGACTCGTGCTCGCTAAGTTTCGAGTCGAGTTGAGCTGCTCACGAGCAACTCGTTTAAAGTTTCGGTTCACTTTATATTCTAGGCATTTGATTATTTTATCTTATTTTCTTTACAATTTTTTTCCTTTTATACTAGATCAATTTATTTTTAATGAGTGCTAATATATTTCTTTATTTCAAAGAGAAATTAATTGAAAAAAATTGAGTTGCTTGCAAGGTTATCGAGTTTCGAGCTCAATTGAGCGAGCTCGAGCTAACTCGAGTTGAGCTTTGATCGAGTTTTGACCGAGTCGAGGTCGAGCTGCTCGCGAGCTTCTCAACTCGATTTGCACCCCTACTCCTAATGCAATTGATTAAAAAAAGTACAACGAATCATCAATGTCATATGACATCCTCCACTATCGGACACTATTAAACTTGATTTTGAGGGCTCTTCGGCCTATATATTAACTATTCATGTAGACCATAGATAATGCTTTATCGACTGCCCCATTGATTGCTGGCTTGCTGCTGTCTGTAACGATATTATTACGGCCAAGGAACTTGGAGTTTCTAATCTCATTAGTGACAAATAACCTACGGTGTTTAACATCTTTTAGGGTCCGTTTGATTCAACTTATTTTGTCTTATCTTATCTTATCTTATCTTATCTTATATTATCTTATAAGATAGTTTATTGTGTGTGACTAATATTTTATTTTATCTTATCTTATCTTATCTTATAAGATAGTTTATTGTGTGTGACTAACATTTTATTTTATCTTATTTTATCTTATCTTATTTTATCTTATCTTATCTGATCTTATCTTATCTTATCTTATCTAATCTAATCTTATCTTATAAGATCTTATTTTTTCTGAAATAAGTTAAAATAAGTTGAACAGAACAAAGCCTTAGTGATCATCTTAGTGTCCTTGAAGCCTTCACGACATTATTGATGATTATCACCAACTCATCGTCCCCTTTAGTATGTTTCATTTGACATCTACAGAGAAGCCAATCAAGTAACTAAACTTTCTAAACTTTGTTATTATGATATTTCGGTCCGAGGTTGTTACATGGTATGATTATCTATCCCAATAGGTTCTTGTTTTTGCTCATTTATTTTTGATAAATCTCTCCTTTAAGGGTCATCACCAAATCTTTTATTTGTACCTTCTAGAAAAAATATATACATTAAGAATTAATATTATTTTCACCTCAAATTCACTTGTATGAAATAATTAAAACATATTTAGTTTCAACTATATGTGGTGTAACTCCATTTAAATTTATCAACTAAAAGGTTGACTTAAACTATCATTTGATAAACTATCTACACTAAATTATCTACTCCCTCCATTTCTTTTTAACGGTTACACTTTTTTGTCTAAGTAAGTAATTATATTCATGAAACTTCAATTATAACCTAAAAACCAACCTAAAGGGAAGCAAACCAACTGGTTGAACTCCCTCAACCTTTAGGCCTTAATGGTTACACTTTGAGTTTTGACACTATTCACAGATTTATGATTGACTATCAGTTATGATTAATGGGTAAGGAAAAATATAGTCATGTGGGATCTATTTTGAATTGTCTCGATAAGTACGTATAGAAAATCAAATTTTGATAATTTCTACAAATGCAAATTTAGAGATATTAATGTTCAAACAATTACATTGGCAAGCGTGAAAAGGTAAAGTGTAACTATTAAAAAGAAACGGAGGAAGTAATATTATGTGTCTAAGGGAAAAGTAGTGAGCCTAAATCTAAGATTATTGTGTTTTATACATCTTTAATGGCACGTCAAGAAATTTTCTATCCCCAATATTTTTTTTTTTGGAAAAATAGCGAGCCCATAAAAATGCAACAGCTAGAAAATTGCCTATCCGCTTATGGTAAATTAATGTGGTCATGAATGAGCTATGGTGAAAGATACTCCCTCCATTTCCTTTTGTTCTTCCTATTTAGAATCTTGACACTATTCATAATTAGAAAGAATCTTCTAAATTCTTCAATATATAAGAAAAAATAGGGTCATGTGAGATCTTTTTGACTCGTCTGAATAGAATGAGTAATTTATTAATAACCTATTCATTATAAATTTTACTAATTTGCAATGAAAGATGTTCAAGGAATAAAAAGTTCATTGGCAAAAGCGCATATTCAAAACAGAAAGAATAAAAAGAATTGGAGGGAGCTTCATTTTGATGTAGTAGCTACTTGATATAGAAGTCATAATAGAATTTTTAATTAACATCCTTTTTAATAAATTTTTCAATAATAATAATAATAATAATCAAATAATAATAATAATATTAATGATAATAATAATAATAATAATAATAATAATAATAATAATAATAATAGTAATAATAAATATAATAATTGTTTCGTCTACTTGTCCGACAAGTAAGCTATAAGTCGAGCTTGCTTGTCCAGCAAGTAACTAGTAGTTCTTGAGTGTTCTTCAGTTGGAGACTTGTGCAATGATGACTGAATCAGCTTTGCCCTTGGCCTAGGCTTCTCTCCCGAACCTGCAAAAAGGGACCCACCTGGAGGTTTGGGTGGTGGTTCCCCTCCGATGCTTAAGTCAGATATCAGGAGTTGAGAGAGAAAATGTAGAGAGAGAGAGAGAAAGTGAGAGAGTATTTTATCAGAGTAACTTTGCACTGTTTGCATTCAATATCTTTTCTCCTGATTTCTGGAGTATTTATAGTGATAGCACATTAACAGCTAACCTTAAAAACTGACCTACAATAGCGGCCTCTGATTGGTTGAGGAATCAGATCATGACACGTGGCAGACCATGACTGGTGGATGTCTATTAACCACTCTCCTTCAGCCATCTTGCACTGTTTGGGCTCTGACTGATGGGCCAGGATTTAAACCTTTTAACTCAGCTGAGTGCAGCCTAGAGATTCAAGGCTTTTCTCTTTTTTTTGACTAAGGTGACACGTGTACGACTCTGATGAGCCCAAGTGTCTTTAAGAGAGCCGTAGATGTTAGACCACAACATTTGCCCCTAAAAGGGCCTTTACAGTTGGCCCATCTGACGGTTAAGGCCCTTTTACTCTCAGGGTAGCTCAATTTGAAATGAAGTGACGCGCCTTTTTCTAGGTTCTACCGGTCATATTCGACCGTTGCATTCTCGTTTCGGTCATTCTTGACCGGCTCCGCAGGTTTCTTATTCCTCTATAAATAACCTTGGGGTGAAGACATTTAATCATTTAACACTTCGAACAAATTTTTCTAGAGAGAGAAGCTCTGCGAATTTCCTAGAGAGAGAGAGAGAGACCGTCCAGCTTCAGCGTTCTTCACCGAATAGCCCAGACGTTCTTAGCAGGTATCGTTTCTTTGATCTTTTCATTCTTTTTTATTCTTTATTTTTTCTTAGAAAATCAATAAAATGGAATCATCTTCGTCAAATAATCCTAGCCGACCAAGAGCTTGTCTTGACCCTAGAACCGATACTTCTTCTTCGGCGCATTCTAGAGTTGGGCCTCTTCTGGCCGAGTACATATATTTTCATAGTTTTGGCCGAGAAAGTCAAACGACCCAGTCTTTACCTGTGCAGGGTAATCTGGCGCGCGTCAAGCAAACGACCCGTCTAAGACGAAAAGCGATAATCCCGTCAAGTAGCTCGGATATGGAGGAATCCACTGGACGTGTGCCAGATGAGACAAGAGAGGTTCAAAGTGCTCAACCTTTGGGCAGGCCTCCTTTTGACCATGATGCAGAAGACTCCGAAATAAGACCTGAGACCAGTACTTCTGGCAGGGATGCCGATATGGAGGAGATCGGCGAAGGTAATAATGGTAGCGATTCTGAGGCTGCCGAAGAATCTGACGAGGCCTCTACTACCTCGTCAGAGATGAGAAGACGTTTAGGTCCTCTTTCTGACCCTGGCTTCATTTTGGTCAACCGTAAGTGGTTCGAGAAACTAGGACCAGACCCTAATTACTTATCGTCTTTCATGCCCATGCCGGGCTTTTCCTTTGTCATTCCTAATAAAGTCGCGACGATCCTGAGTGCTTCCAGGAACCATTTCGCTGTCTATAAACTGGCCTTAGATGCGGGATTGAGGTCTCCCCTTCATGAATTCATAGAACAAGTGCTGCAGCACTACCACATCGGCCATAATCAATTGGCCCCAAACGCTTGGCACAACGTCCTGACGTTTATTGCCGTCTGCGAGCTACGCAGCCTAGCCCTTTCTCTTCCGGCCTTTACCCACATCCATTATGCGGCCAAGGTACCTGGGGCCGTGGACGGGACATGGCTCAGCATCTGCAACCGCCCTGGCTTCCTGACGGCTTGGGGGAAGCCTTCGAAGATGCATGATTGGAAAGTCGATTTCATATGTTTAAAGGCGGCCAATGATTCGGCTACTGAGAGCTATAGATTCCATAATAGGTCCGTCACGAATACGGGACGGAAGCAGTCCTGGCTGGACCTGGAGGATAATTACGATGAAGAAGTTGTGGAGTACTTCAGAACAAAAGAGTACTTTAGGCCCGGCCAACGATCTTTTAAAGGGCCCTCCAACTGGATACCCTTTAAGGAAATGTTTTACCAAGACGACTTCTTGGTTGCGGCCGGTTTGCGGTTGGCCGATGATAATGGTATATATTTGAAATCACCCAAGTAAAACTCTTCGTCTATAATTCATTTGACGAACACATTTTTGTTCTTTGCAGACTCGGCCAGACAACGCCTCAAAGCATCTTGGACGGGGGATATCAGCATGTCCAAATTTACAGACAACCTGTGGAAGGAATATGCAAAGAGTAGTGCCGAGAAGAGGACAGAAACATTGGTAATTAATTAATATTTTTTTTTTCCCGAGTATCATTCTAGCTCGTCTGGAATTGACATCCAATTCTTGGACGGAGGTCACCCAAAGAAGGAGGACGTCCAGACTTGGACGGTCACCTTCTTGGGGCCATACTCGTCCTTAATTGGCATCCAATCTTTGGACGAGGGTCACCCAATGAAGGAGAACGTCCAGGCTTGGACGGTCACCTTCTAGGGACCGCACTCGTCCAGAATTGGCATCCAATTTTTTGGACGAGGGTCACCCAAAGAAGGAGAATGTCCAGACTTGGACGGTCACCTTCTTGGGACCATACTCGTCTGTAATTGGCATCCAATCTTTGGACGAGCGTCACCCAATGAAGGAGAACGTCCAGACTTGGACGATCACCTTCTTGGGACCGTACTCGTCCGGAATTGGCATCCAATTTTTGGACGAGGGTCACCCAATGAAGGAGAACGTCCAGGCTTGGACGGCCACCTTCTTGGGGCCATATTCGTCCGGAATTGGCATCCAATTTTTTGGACGAGGGTCAACCAATGAAGGAGAACGTCCAGGCTTGGACGGTCACCTTCCTTTGACCGCACTCGTCTGGATGTTTGTAAATCATCTTTCTTTTCTTTTTTCGACGAAGATAGCATGAAGTTGGAAACATCCATGTTCGGACGGCTACCTTCTTCGGGCCACCCTCGCCCGAAATACTTTCAATAGTGTGCTTTTTTGCTTTGTTTTTGTTTTGGACGATCGAGTTGATGTCTCTCATTTTGCAGAAAAATGCTCCTACAAACAAACTTCCACACGGAAGTCGCCCTCGTCCAAAAAGAGGCCAACTACGGCCGTGACCGGCCTTACGCGAAGAAGCCTAAGGGTTTTACAAGGAAGAGGGCGAGATAAGACGGCCTGGCCGGCGAGGCCGGGGAGAGAAACATGCCTCCCCCACCGGCCAAGGCTCTGAAAAAGGAACCTTCGACTGTTGCCCCGGCCGAGGAAGGTAAGGGTGCACATGTAGCTGTTCCGCTGAGCGTTTTGCCGGCCAACTCTACTGAGATCAACCCAGAGTCCTCCTTGGCTTTGGTTGCACCGGAGTCTGAAGCTGCTGCCGAGAACTATCCAGGGTTCAGCGGCTCGGTGGCTAAGCTGGTGCCGCAGATGCCTTTAGCTGTTAGGACGGCATCAATTTCGTCTGGTGAGTCGTATTACCCCAACATAGTTAGGACACTGCGGGTCGGTGGACGGTCCATGAGTCCGTCCGATAGGCAAGCCATCGTCTTTCCTATCAAGATAATTGACTCTCCCCCTCTTTCAGATAAGGGCAAAGGCCCTGCTATTCCCCCAACTCCTCCCACTGCTGATTCGGACGAGGAGTCTTCCCCTGCCTTCGCCAAAATGTCAAGGCTGGAGAAAGAGCAGCTGAAGCAGGAGCTCTTCAAATGCTTCCCTGAATCCTACATTAAAGGATTAAGAGGAGCGTCCGCCGGGTATGTGGGCTACATGTCCTAGCTTGCTGCCGAGGTATTGTTTTAGGCCTGCCTTGTTTTATATTCGCTGAAATTTTGACTTTGCAAATCGTCTAACAACGTGATTTGCTTTCATTGTTCCAGCTTTTTGCTCGCAGCATGCTGACGGAAGAGTGGGCGAGGGAGCTTAGGAAGGAAAATAAGCAACTCGTCCACCGTGCTACAACGGCAGGTGACAAAGCCATCCATGACATCGAGATGGCTAACACCCTTCATCGTCAATCGTTGGAGGCCTTAGAGAAGAGATCGGCAGTCCTGGAATCTGAGAACAAGAGGCATCTTATTAAAATCAACCAGCTGTATACTGAGCAGGATCGTCTGAAGATGATCATAGACGCTCTCTCTGCTGAGTTGAAAGGTGAAAGGGATGCCGCTCTTCTGGCTGCCGTTCAACTAAGGAGGGAGAATATTCTCCTAAGGGCGAAAACGGCCCGTCTGGAAAGAGAGGCGGCCAAGGCCTTCGACGATGCTAAGGAAGGGTTGAAACAAGTCGTCGAAACGGCCAAGGACTGGGCCGTCAAAGCCTTTGGGATGCTAGCTGAGGAAGCTGAGGTCCCCAGCTTCATTCGTCGTCTGGAGTATCAAGAGAGCGTCCATTGGGCTATGGTATGTGCCGAGGAGCCTCCAGAGTTTGAGGAGTCAGACGACGAAGCTGCTGCTGAGGTGGAGACCCCAGAAGACGACCAAGAAACTCGCTCTGAAGACGAAGCCTAAGTTTAGGTTTATTTTCATGTTTCTTGGCTTGTTTGCCGCTGTATTTTTAACTCTTCAGCTCTTAGGTTGTAATTCTTGATCAATCATATATGAAGGAGAATTTTTGCCAATTGCCTGTCTTTTATCTTTCTGAATTCCAATTTGACTAAGTATAATATTAACTTCGTCATGATCGTTGGACGTCTAGCACAGATGCTTCATGAAAGAGCAGCGTGCTTGGCTTTAGACGATCGTACCTCGTCCTGAACAATCGGACGATGTGGCTCGTCCTGATATTATTGGACGGCCTACAATATTTAGAGCCTTTGATAAATGCATAAGCATCCAAGTACCAAAAGAGACTCGTCTGGGGCGGTTCGCAAACCGAGAGGATTGCCATCCTAGGCTTGGACGATTACCAATCGTCCCATAATGTAACTAAGTATTTAGCGAGGTTCGTCCTATTTAGCGAGGTTCGTCCTAAGTAGTTGGACGATCTACTTATATAGACGAGTCTCGCCCAAAGAGGGAAAACGTCCAAAACCTTTGTGAGCCACGTTCTAGCCGTTTTACTCGAGCTACTAACATTCGTCCTACCCTATCAAACCATTGGTTAGGTCTTGGTTTTTGGACGACCTGCTCTCTTTAGCTCGTCCTATAGGCTTCTATTATCCCCCCGTTCTTGGGCTTAGCTCAACCGTATATTGAAGGGGAGCCAAAGTCCAAGAAGGAGAGCGGTCAGCCTTGGCTGAGCCTGCTGAAGTTGATGGACGAGCTTGAGATACATGTTCAAAGAATGTTTTGGTTGGCTTCCTTGAGGGAGCAACACTCGTCATTAAGTAGCGATCCCTTACTAGGGTCTGGACTACCTAGCTGTCCGTGCTTTTGAAAGTAAGTATCCTTTACTAAGGTCTTATTTCAGGCCAGCTTTCTCTCAGAGACTTTGACGTTACTCTTACTAGAGGTTTTGTCAATTTGACGGCCATATATGCATTATATTTTTGGCCGGTCTCTTTGAGGGCGAGTGATGTTTGGCGTAAATGTGAGCAATTTTGACGTTCTGCTATTGTTTGTATTTTTGTCCAAGTTATTGTCACTTTTAGACGAGTAACTGATTTAATGCCCCAAAGTGAAGTAACTTGGTGAAAATAAACAAAGAGAAGGAAATGGGAATTGTATTATATGGATTTTGCTTGGCTGAAAGCCAAGATGCATGTATACAATTCTTTTCTTACTAACATGTGCCGTGGCACTTTGGAGTAACTACAAATTACCCTACATAAATCTGACGAAGATCTGAGCTAGACGTGGTACTTCTTTAAGTTGTCTGAATTCCAGGTACGCTGAATAGGTCGTCCATCTAGATATTGTAGACGAAAAGTCCCACTTGTGTATCTCCCGGACAATCGATAAGGTCCTTCCCAATTTGGTGTTAGCTTACCCAACTCTTTAGCTCGTCCAATCGCTTCCATCTTTCTTAGAACAAGATCCCCCACCTTTAGCGGTCGTCTAACAACTCTTTTGTTAAACTCCCGAGCCATACGCAGTTTGTACAATTGCATTCTTAGCAAGGCATTGCCCCTGACTTCTGGGACTTGGTCCAAAGCCGTACGCAATGCGGCCCAGTTGGCATCCTCTGTGTATAACATGACTCGTAGGGTGGGCTCCTCAACCTCAATGGGCAAGACGGCTTCAGTGCCATAGACTAGCGTGAAAGGCGTCTCGCCTGTAGAATTCTTAGCAGTTGTTCTAATGGACCATAACACCAATTGCAGCTCTTCCACCCATTGCCCTTTGGCGTTATCCAGCTTCTTCTTGATTCCATTTGATAGAATCTTGTTGAAGGACTCGACTTGCCCATTAGCTTGTGGGTGGGCAACTGCCGCAAAGTGAGCTTTGATTTCTCTTTCTGACAGCCATTCTTTCAGCTTAGGCGTTTCGAACTACGGACCATTATCAAAGACGATTGACTGAGGCATGCCAAATCGAGTTATAATGTTTTTCCAGATGAAGCCCTTGACGTCGTTTGTTGTTATTCCTCGCATGGCTTCAGCTTCTATCCATTTAGTGAAATAGTCCACTGCTACTATCACAAACTTCTTTTGCCCAGCGGCCACAGGGAAAGGTCCTAAGAAATCCATGCCCCATTTGGCAAAAGGCAGAGGGAACAAGATGGGGGTCAAATAGTTGGACGGCTTCTGATGCACATTTCCATGCTTCTGACAACTGTCACACTTCTTTGCATAGACTAAAGCATCCTCCTTTAAGGTAGGCCAGTAATACCCCGTCCTTAAAGCCTTCTCGCCTAAGGCTCTTCCCCCAATGTGAGAAGCACAAGCACCTTCATGGAGCTCTTTCAGAACCCCCAGACCATCTTCTCTGGTGACGCACTTGAGCAGAGGCCGGTTGAATGACTTCTTATAAAGTGTCTCGTCCCATAGCTCAAACCACTTGTCTCTGGCCTTCACATACTTGGCCTCTACAAGATCTGAAGGCAATCGTCCCGTCTTCTTGTATTCTATGATCGGCTCCATCCAGACAGTCCCTCGGCTGAGAAACATAATGTCCTCTTGGTCGATGCTCTTTTTGGGTTTGACTTCCCAAAAAACTGTTCTTGGCACATCACCTTCAGCCGAGCTGGCCAATTTCGAGAGAGCATCTGCTTGATGATTCTCTGACCTTGGTACTTGGTCGAGCACAAATCGTTTTAATGGCTCAATCTCATCCTTGATCAGTCGCATATATTTGCTCATTGATGCTTCTTTGCATTCAAAATCTCCGTTGACCTGGCTGACAACTAAGAGAGAGTCCGATTTGGCCTCAATCTCTACGACTCAGGCCGCTTTGCACATTTTGATTCCAACCAAGAGTGCTTCATATTCAGCTTCGTTATTGGACGCTTTGAATTGGAATCTTAATGCATATTCAAACTTGTCCCCTTCGGGAGATTGACAAATGATTCCTGCCCCACATCCATTGGGATCGTGGACGATCCATCAACCATGAGCGTCCAATGCTTCCTTCCTTCACTGGATCCAGATATGGGCTCTATGGTTGGCCGAGTAAGTTCAACTATGAAATCAGCCAAGGCTTGCCCCTTAATGGCTTTCCTCGGTTCAAATGATATATCAAACATGTTGAGCTCAACCGCCCATTTTAACATTCGCCCAGCGGCTTCCATCTTCTGCAAAACTTGCTTCAAAGGTTGATCAGTATAGACGAGTATACAGTGCGCCAAGAAATAGGGCCTTAACTTTCTGGCCATGACGAGGGCCAATCCAAACTTCTCAACAGGAGTATACCGATTTTCCGCGTCCTTGAGCACGTGGATCGACGAAGTATATTGGGACTGGACGGATTCTCGTTCGGCCAACAGGACGGCACTCACGGCTTGAGTGGATACGGCCCAGTATACAAACAACTTTTCCCCCTCGGCGGGGCGACCAACCTAGGTAGCTGCTGAAGATGATCTTTGACATGCTGAAGGGCTTGCTCCGCTTCTGCGGTCCATTCGAACTTGGTTTTTTTCTTGATTGTGGCAAAGAAGTGATGACACTTGTCGCCTGACTTAGACAAAAATCGTCCAAGGGCAGCCAGGCAACCCGTCAGTCGCTATACCTCTTTCACCTTCGAAGGAGACTTCATGTCTAGAATAGCTTGAATCTTTTCAGGGTTGGCTTCTATTCCCCTCTGATCCACCAAGAAACCTAAAAACTTCCCCGACAAAACCCCAAAGACACATTTCTTTGGGGTTCAGCTTTACCTTGTATTTCCTCAGAGTTTCAAAAGTTTCTCTCAAATCACCAACATGACTTTCTTCTTGACGGCTCTTGACTATCATATCGTCAATATATGCCTCCATATTTCGTCCCAACTGCGGCTGAAAAACATTATTTATCAATCTTTGAAAAGTGGCCGGGGCATTGCGCAGGCCGAATGACATCCTCACCCAGCCATACAGCCCTTTTTCAGCAATGAAGGACGTTTTGTCCTGATCCTCTGGCCACATTGGGATTTGATGAAAGCCTGAATAAGCGTCCATGAAGCTTAGCAAAGCGTGGCCTACTGGAGTCTACCGGGACGATCCAACTTAGGCAAGGGGAAACTGTCCTTAGGACAAGCCTTGTTGAGGTCAGTGTAGTCCACACACATTAATTCTCCAGGTGCCATTGGGCTTTGGCACCATGACCACATTTGCTATCCAGTCTGGATAATAGGTTTCTTTGATGAAGTTGGATTCCAGCAACTTTTGAACTTCCTGGTCGACCGCTTGATTCCTAGCCGGTCCCAAATGTCTTTTCTTCTGACGAACTGGTTTTAATTTTGGATCCACATTCAGCCGGTGGACGGCTACCTCTGGATCAATTCCAGGCGTTTCTTCAACGCAATAAGCAAACACGTCTTGAAACTCTTTCAGCAAGTGGACTAGATGACCCTTCAAACCAGGACTGAGTGAAGATCCAATTTTGAGGGTCCTTTCTGGACGAGCTTCATTCCAGACGTACCTCTTCAGGTGCTTCTACTGGCTCTGGACGTTCTACTGCTAGTCCCATGATGGCCATGACCTCTTCAGACGAGGAGGGTTCTTCCTTGATGATTTCATATTTCCTCTTCTTGTTGGGGAGGTGGTCAGACGCTTTCCTTGAGGGAGCAAGAGGTGTCTGAGGGCTCTCGATGGTCGGCTTGAACGAGGCGACTTGGTCTTTGACAAATCCAGACGTTTTCCTCTCGCTAGCCATCTTCGTCTGATCTTTCTCTATTCCAGACGTTTTCCTTTCGCCAGCAACCTTCGTCTGATCTTCGCTGCCTATTTTCCATGATGACGGCCTGAGGGTAGTCAAATAACATTCCCTAGCCACCTGCTGGTCTCCATATAATGAGTCAATCTGCCATCATCACCATCATAATTCATCAACATCCGGGTGAGTTACTATGACAGCTTTGACATGATTCAGAGTTGGTCGTCCAAGAATGACATTGTAGGCTGTCAAGTCTCGGACCACCAAGAACTTGATAAACAAGGTTCTAGCTGCATCCTTCTCTCCCACTCGAACGGGCAAAGTCACAGTCCCCATTGGATGGATGACTCCTCCCCCAAACCCTATGATGGGATGGTGAACGGGAACTAAGTTCTTCTCCTCAAACTTTAGTCTGGACAAGCAATCAGCACTAATGATGTCCGTCGAACTTTCGGTGTCGATCAGGATCCTTCTTACTCTCAAGTTTGCTATTTTCATTTCTACAACCAAGGATCATCATGGGGAGTTCTCAACCTGCCCCGATCTTGCTCAATAACTACCACCCTTGGGAAAGGCTCAACCTTTGTCTGATCAGCTAACAAAACTTGGCCGAGCTCCCTAAGGTAGTTTTTGTGCCCTCTATTGGTTGGTCCCCCAAGAAGAAACCCACTCGAGATTACGAGAACGACATCTTCGTCTGTGCTTGCACTCTCCTTTTTCTTGTTATGCCAGTTATCTTTCCTTGGAAACTTCCTTCCCTCTTGAGGCATATAGGAATTCATCTTTCCTTTTCGGGCTAATTCTTCCAAAGCTCTCTTGAGATGCTTACATTCATTGGTCTCATGACCACAATCTTTGTGGAAGTGGCAATACTTGCTCTTATCCCTATTTCTATAGGGAGTTTTCATTTCAGCTGGGGCCTTCAACTCATACTGATCCTTAATCTCCATGAGGATGGAGTATTGGTCTTAAACTCAACAGGATTGGATGAGGATGGCTCGGCCTCCTTTCTCTTGGTTTTTCTAGACGAAGTGGTGTTGGAGGTTATCGCCCAAGTCTCAGCCTTCTTGGGGTTGTTCTTCTTTGGCTGAACAACCTCTTCAGGCTTCTTAGACTCGGGAGGCTTTGCCTCAGCACATACTTCGGTGGCATGAATAAAGGCTTCGGCTTCCCTCAAAGCCTCAGCAAGAGTGGAGATTTTCTTCTTAACAAGATCAAATTTGAAACTTTCTGGCCTTAGACCCCTAATGACGGCGTCAAAGGCCACTCCAGCGTTAAGATCTTGGATCTGAAGGGCTTCTAGGTTGAATCTTTTAACGAAACTTCTAAGAGCTTCCTTAGGTCCCTGGACGACCTTGCCTAGGTGCATGCTTGTTTTTTATTCTTGCTTGTTGGCAACAAAGTGACTAGTGTAAGAAACTGAGTTCCGTGAAATTATTGACTGAATTGGGTGGAAGATTGTTAAACCACTTCTGAGCTACTCCTTTCAGAGTTGCTGGGAAGTTCTTACACCAGGTAGCATCATCTACTCCTTGGACGTACATCTGATGTTTGTAAGCAGATAAGTGATCATCGGGATCTGTTGTTCCATCAAAAGGTTCTATAGTAGGGAGTTTAACCTTTGGGAAGGGGGGCGCCTCCATTATCCTGGCCGAGAATGGAGTGGGCCAGTTAATCTGGAGGGCTCCTATCTGTCCCTCAATGGGTATATACTCCTTACGATATTCCTTTAACACCGGATCAGACGACGTGTTTACAGGCAATGGACTCCTATAGACCATGGGCTGAGCCACTGTCTTCTCCTGTCGTGGATGAACAAGAGAGTGACTTAAACTTCGTCCCTCCCTTCTGGACGACAACCTCAAAGGAGGGTCTCGCAGGTATGATGTCGAACCTGTCGCTGATCGTTGTATTGCAGCAGCTCTCTTTGCTTCTAGATATTCTCTGGCATCTGTTTCCATTCGGTGCCCGCTTGGACGAACATGGTCTTGGGTCCTTACCACCAGGTTCCAATCCATCTTTCTTCGCTGATCATTATCCTCTTGCTGCTTTCCTCTTGCCGTCCTCCTAGAGGGCTCCTGATGAACAGGTCGACTAGGGCCTGGACGATCTTCATGGGAGCGTCCCGTAGGGGGGGTGGATTGTTAGCAGCAGGCTCAAGATTAAGCCGGAAGAACAGCATATTGCTCTTGATCTAATCCTGGACGACTGCAGCCATCTTTGCCTGGAAATCATTCAAGGCGTTCTCTAGATGGGCAGCAGTCACCGGTCGTTCAAGATTCTCTTGAATGACGGGTTGCTGGCTTGGTCCAGTAACTTGGACGATGGACGGGGGTCTATCCCTTCCTCGAGGCGGTCTCTCGTGTTCTACTGTGTCATCGTTGCGTCTCCCCACAGACGGCGCCAAATGTTTCGTCTACTTCTCCGACAAGTAAGCTATAAGTCGAGCTTGCTTGTCCAGCAAGTAACTAGTAGTTCTTGAGTGTTCTTCAGTTGGAGACTTGTGCAATGATGACTGAATCAGCTTTGTCCTTGGCCTAGGCTTCTCTCCGAACTCGCAAAAAGGACCCACCGGGAGGTTTGGGTGGTGGTTCCCCCTCCGATGCTTAAGTCAGATATCAGGAGTTGAGAGAGAAAATGTAGAGAGAGAGAGAGAGAAAGTGAGAGAGTATTTTATCAGAGTAACTTTGCACTGTTTGCATTCAATATCTTTTCTCCTGATTTCTGGAGTATTTATAGTGATAGCACATTGACAGCTAACCTTAAAAACTGACCAACAATAGCGGCCTCTGATTGGTTGAGGAATCAGATCATGACACGTGGCATACCATGACTGGTGGATGTCTATTAACCACTCTCCTTCAGCCATCTTGCACTGTTTGGGCTCTGACTGATGGGCCAGGATTTAAACCTTTTAACTCAGCTGAGTGCATCCCAGAGATTCAAGGCTTTTCTCTTTTTTTTTTTTACTAAGGTGACACGTGTACGGCTCTGATGAGCCCAAGTGTCTTTAAGAGAGCCGTAGATGTTAGACCACAACAACAATAATAATAATAATAATAATAATAATAATAATAATAATAATAATAATAATAATAATAATAATAATAATAATAATAATAATAATAATAACAATAATAATAATAGTTATAAAAATAATAATAATAATAACAAGAATAATAATAATAATAATAATAATAATAATAATAATAATAATAATAATAATAATAATAATAATAATAATAATAATAATAATAATAATAATAATAATAGTCATAACAATAATAATAACAATAATGATAATAAAAATAATAATGATGATAATATAATAATGATAATAATAACAACAATAATAATAATAAGAATAATAATAATAATTAATATTATTATTATAATTATAAAAGTAATAAAATAATAAAAATAAATTAATAATAAATATTATTATTATAACAACAACAATAATAAAAAATTAAAATAATAATAATACTAATAATAATAATAATAACAATAACAATAATAATAAAAATAATAACAATAGCATTAACAATAATAATAATAATAATAATAATAATAATAATAATAATAATAATAATAATAATAATAATAATAATAATAATAATAATAATAATAATAATAATAATAATAATAATAACAAACAATAACAATAACAATAATAATAATAATAGTAATTAAAAATAATAATAATTATTTATTATTATAATAATAAAAAAATTATAATAATAATAATAGTAAAAATTATTTAATAATAATAATAATTATAATAATGATATCAACAATAATAATGATACTAATAACAATAATAATGATAGTAATAACAATAATAATTATTATAATTACAATTATAATAATAATAATAATAATAATAATAATAATAATAATAATAAAAATAAAAATATTCATAATCATAATCATAATAATAATAATAATAATAATAATAATAATAATAATAATAATAATAATCATAATAATAATGATAATAATAATCATAATCATAAGCATAATCATAATTATAATAGTAATATAATCATAATCATATCATGATAATAATAATAATAATAATAATAATAATAATAATAATAATAATAATAAAATAATAATAATAATAATAATAATAATAATAATAATAATAATAATAATAATAATAATAATAATAATAATAATAATAATAATAATAATAATAATAATAATAATAATAATAATAATAATAATAATAATAATAATAATAATAATAATAATAATAATAATAGTCCTTGTGGTGATTTTGGTTTGGAAATTCTTGTTATAAGATCCTTACTCTTTGTTCATATGATAAATTAGGCCTTGAGGTAAAGGATGTGTGAATATCTCATAATATATGTATTATATTTAATAACTTAATGACCTATATTGAGCTTATGAGCTGAAAAATATGCAGTTTGAGTTTGCCTAACTTAATATTCAAACTATAATTTTGAGCTCGAGGTTCGCTCATTATTAAATGAACCAAACTTTTGGCAGGCCAATTCTGAACTATTCACAAATTGTTACATTCGTATCCACCCGTAGATCTTACATCTTAAGTTCAAATATTATACTACGTAATATGATTTATATGGATGGTTAAATTGTCTTTGAATGAATTGGATGAAACTCTTGTTTAATAACAATAATAATCGTAAAATTTTCTTTAGTTTGGATATTTGTGTTAAAAGATCCCTGACCTTTTTTCATTCATTTGATAAATTGGGCCTTGAGGTAAAGAATATGTAAATATCTCATAATACTTCCTCCGTTCCATAATAAGTGAAACACTTACTATTTTAGAACGTTTCAAAAATAAGTGAATCATACCTTAAATGGAAAAAAGAAAGTAACAAAATGACAAGAGTACCCATCACAAACTTGTGTGGTTTGTTTTTCTCTCTCCTCCTTTTGATAATGAAAAGAGTATTTTGTGACTTTTTGGCTTTTGAAAGTGATGTTTATTAAATCTTGTGCCCAATACCTATGTTTCACTTATTATGGAACGGATGAAGTAAATGTTTTATATTTCATAATTTAATGAGCTATTGAGCTTATAAGCCAAACATTATAGAGTTCAGTTTACATCGCTTAATATACTCGAACTACTCCCTCCGTCCCATAATATAGTGCTTACATTCCTTTTTGGGTGTCCCAAAATGTTGTGCCTATTTTATTTTTATCAATTTATTTGGACTAATATATCCTCAATCTTTACCCAAATTCTCCAAAATACCTTACTTTTTCTCTTAAAATGTGTGCATCTATTTATTACTTTACACAATTCCAAGGAACATTTATTATTTTTTGATTTTTTTTAAAGGAAAACAAAACTAAGGAAGTAGTTCCAAGACAAAAGTACTTTATTAAATTTTTTTTTTGAGATCCTACTACTCCCTCCACTCTCCTTAATTCCCGTGCAAAAAAAGAAGTAAGCACTATATTATGGGACAGAGGGAGTATGATTTTGAGCTGGAGGTTCGAGGTTCGCTTTTATTTAATGAACCAAGCTTGAACCGAAATTTTAACCGGGCTGATTTAGAACTGTTCGTAAATTGTTATGTTCGCATCCACCTGTTGATCTTACATCAGAAGTTTAAATATCATATGAAATATGACTAATATGGATGATTGACTTCGTCTTTGAATGAATTAGATGAAATTATAGGATCATCAAACGCGTCACCTAAATGTACCCTTTCGCAATTTTTAAAAGTAAGTTTAAAAATTTTGAGTTTTATAGAGAGAAAAATACACATAATGAGTTTTAAATAAAAGAACCATTGAATAATATGCAATGTAATAAATGAGTAGAACTAGAAGAAATACAAAATTTTAATTTATATAAAAAGATGAACGGCTCTATTAAAATGGTGTAGCGAAGAGCATAAGTAAAAAGTTTTTACAAGAGGTAGTATTATACAAAGAGTATATATAAGAAGATGAACGACTTATATTTATGAACGGCTTTTATATATATATATACTTCCTCGTTCCAAAATAAGTGAAACACTTCTCTCATTTATGTGAGAGCTTTTGACACAAGTGTTTCACTTATTTTTGAAACGGAGGAAGATATAAATATATATATATATATATATATATATATATATATATATATATATATATATATATATATATATATATATATATATATATATATATATATATATATATATATATATATATATATATATATATCAACGAATTTATTGAAAGGCTCTCTATTGTGAAAAAGAATATATATGTTCCAAGTTAGATATATATTGAAACATATAATATATTTTCCAATTTTTTCATTAATTGTTTTACATTTGAACTAAAGTAATTGCTAGGTCCTAATTTCTATTCTATTATAAAAATATAATTTGTTGAATAATATAGCCAATAACGCAATACAGGGTGAACTGAATACAATAATATGGCACAACTTTCTAATAGTTTAAAGTGACTTCGATAATTGAATGTAATAGATTTGTTTTAGATTCTGGAATGTAAAGTTAGAACAACTTGAGTGAATTTTTGTTGAGTTTATAAACTTGGAGGGATGAATTTGTAAAAAATAAATAAAAATAATACAAGAACAAAAAAGGAAGTAATAAGTATGTGAAATTGTTTTGTCATGGAATGCGAGAAGCTCTTTCTTCTTTTAAATGTAATTGCTTTTATCAGGAATGAAGCTTTATAGTGGTGCTTCATAGCTACCTTGCGAATACAATCACTCTTCAATAGTGAGATTGGACAACCTCCAAATCTATAAACACCACTTCCATTATTAATCAAGAGAGATATAGATAAGGATAGGGCTCCTCCCATTTCCCACCAAACTCTCATAAAATAATAAAAATAAAATACGTAATATTTTTAATTATACTAATAATAAGAATAATGATGCATATAGGATTAATAAGAAGACAACCTTCCCTATATTAATTTGGTTAGTGGCATGACTAATTTCAATGGCCAATAATCTCTTTCATCACTAAAAATTGCTTTAATAAAACATGATTAATATGAATTAAACATAATCTAGTGTATGTAAATGACTCCAACAAAATTGAAACACCACTAATAATGAAATAGCCCCAAGACAATAAACATGCTTTTGTAAACGTTATCTAGATGTTTAATGGGCATGGCTTTTTAGGCATAAACGATCGGATCATTTGGACCCTACATAAAGAACACCCTGCCATCTTGCCCCTCCTCTCCTTCTTAGCCATATTTTTTCACAAAAGAAATCAATAAAGTTGCATTTTACGTTGCATGATTTGATCATTGGGTCCTACTCCTACTATATTGCACATACCAATTTCCCATCAAATATCTCAATACTAAGACAATAAACTGGTTGAATTCATGTCAATGCAAAGTGCCTGGCTGGCCCTTTATGACATCATATAATAAGTTAATGAGTGGATCTCAATAGTTTTTATAAAAGATGTATTGGAAATTAATAAAAAAGCATTTTTCCGCCCATTAAGAGGAAGACGTATCCATATGTTCTACTCCCTCCATTTCTTTTTAATTATTCGTTAACTTACATTTTTCACGCACGCCATCAGGAAAACTTTGAGGAGTAATATCTCTAGTTTTGTATTTGTAAAAAATAAAAAACTACATATTAATAAAATCAATATTAAGACGAATCTAACAAGATCTCACATGACTATATTTTTATTCACGTATAAATCACAAAAGATGGTCAAAGTGAAATTTGTGAATAGTGTAAAATGTCAAAGTGTAACAACTAAAAAGAAACAGAGGTAGTATCATGCAATTTTTCCGCCCATCAAAAAAGAATATTGCATGAACATTCAAAAAAGAAAGAAAAATTGTATTACGCAGTTTTAAGGTTTGTAGTAAAAAAACAATTAATTTATCCAACACAAATTCTTGGATTTAATCATTACGCCATAAGTATGGAACTAAAAATTAAAGTGAAAGTATACCAATTAAATAAAATATTAGTATCGGAAAATAAAATATTGGTACCGGAAAAAACAATTGTTTCCAATTTTCAATTGTTTTTCAATTGCTTAACACTTAGTTCACTTTTTCAATTGTTTTTTGAACTAAAAATTAATATATTGGTACAGAAAAGATAGTTTCTAATTTTCGGTTGTCGGTTTCTAAAATTAACATGTTTAGTATAAGTATGACTAATTTTAAGTTCATTATATTTCTTATATCATATGACTTTTACATTCATTAAACTATAAACTGAAATCTATAAGTAATCCCGAACGAGTCCTTAATTATTAGACATATATATGTCAAATAGCAATAATGGGAGGATATTAACATTTAGTTCACTTTTCAAATTGTTTTTTGAACTAAAAACTAAAATATGGGTACCAGAAAATATAGTTTCTAATTTTCAGTTGTCAGTTTCCAAATTTAACATGTTTAGTATAAGTATGACTAATTTTAAATTTATTATATCTCTTATATCATATGATTTTTACATTCATTAAACCAAAAACTGAAAAACTTTTAGTGATCCCGAACGAACCCTTAATTATTTGACATTCATATGTCAAATAGCAAAAATGGGAGGTTCCACATCCAGTTCACTTTATATAAGGCTCCACAAACTTATATTCCTTGATATATATAGATATATATTTTTTTTGATAAGTTGATATATATAGATATTTAACAAATAGATATTTAACAATTCTCTTAGCTTTATCAAAACTTGAAAATGCTTTTTTGCCGTAATAGTTAATTTACCAAATGTAAAAGAAATAGATGAATAATGAAAGCTGACATACTAATATCTGTCTATTTTAAGTTTTTTTATTAGATGGTTTACCTTATGGGTAAATGCAACTTTCTCCATATTTGTACTAGTGACTTACTCAGCGCCGTCCCGGACATTTTTGGGGCTCGGAGCAAAACTTTAAAAAGATGCCCCCTAAAGTTAAGAAATATTTCATAAATATTTTCTTACAAAAATTCCATGAATTTTCAAATTCAACCAAAATAAAAAGTCACCAAAATTACTAATTACATAATAGTCACTTGAAATAGGAAAGTTATTGAGGTGAGAGAATTGGAGAGAGGAAAGAGTTTTGGAAATTGGAGAAGGAAACTAAACCCTATTGTACTTTGGAAGAAAGCAATTGATTTTTTTTAATAACAAAGATTAGATTTTTTTTTTTCATTTGGGGGCCCTATAATTTTGGGGGCCCTGAGCATGGGCTCACCTTGCTCATGCTAAGGGACGACCCTGGACTTACTTTTTTCTTTAATATACTTTGTAGTTTGTGATGGACTAGTCTAAATAAAAGAAGTTCTTTTTTCTTTTTCTCATTTTTTCATATACTAGCTATTTTTTTAACCAATGCAATCTAATTTTCTACGTTTGTTTATGTGGAATAATGACCATTAATAGTAGTAATTATCAATTAGTAAAAAAATTTAGAAACTTGGTTTTATAAAAGTATATATATTGAGACAGTACCTAACAAAATATGGCATAATTATGGTTGTAGTTACATATAATTCATTAACTATATATGGTCAAATTGGAGTATGATGTATAATATCAAAATACAAAGTGTATGAGAGTGAGGGATAGCTCAATTGGTTAGAGCTTCTCTCCCGGTTCCATGAGATCTTGGGATCGATTCTCACTACTTACCCTTGTGGCTCTCTAAATATCAAAAAAAAAAATATAAAGTGTATAGATTAATAATAATGGAGGGAGTACTCATCAATTAACCGATCCCTTATCATCAAATAAGGAAGATGTTGGAAAGTTTAAGTGACAATACCTTTAATCTCTCTAGTTAAATCTCACAATTTTTTGTTCTTATATTGCTTTATAATTTGAATGGAGGAGACTAATCTCTTGTCTACCATAAATCACACACCCTATCACTTTACTTAGTTAGGACTAAAATTATGTTATTTAACTATATCTTCCTAATATCTACCACCTAATGAAATTTATATTCATCGATCGAGTTAGTGCTGTTACAGGATTCATAATATCTCCTTGTTTTGACAAGCAATAATTTTTCGAAGGTCATGCCTTTAGGATCATGCTCATGGAATTAGAAAGCAGTAAGTTACATCATAGATAATTTAAATTTAATTATGAAATTATAAAGTTCCATCGAGGATGCTATATTGCTATTCACGCTTACTTTAGAGTAGTTAACCTCGTTTCGTAGTCAATCTGACAAGGTTAATTACCATAGAGGCCTATATAAAAATAACAAATCGTGTAAACCGTCTTAATTCAAGTATACATAATTGAGATAGGTAGCAATTTAAGTATGCCATCTATTAGTTTAAGCTATACATATATCAATTTTAGCACAAATAACTATCAGTTCAACCCAAACATCTATTAATTTAACCCAAATATTTAGAAGTTTAACACAAAACATATCACTTTTACCAAGACTTCTATCAATTAACTCATAACATCTACCAGTTTACTCCATAACATCTATCAGTCGTTTAACCCACAACATCTATGAGTTTTAAACCCATAAACTAATAGTTTATGCCAATAAACTGATAGCAGGACCTCATATCAGTTATTTTATCCCGGCCTGATCCTAAGTAGAATCTTAGTACGATTCTACGATTCGATCCGATCATAAAAAACTCATAAAGTAATTTCAAATATTATCTTTCTCCTATTAGATTTTAGTTGCATGTTACTTCAATAATTTTAGAGTATTGAAGTACTATCACGATTTGCAAATGACATACTCCCTCTGTTTTTTTATCTTTCTCACTTGGAATCTTGACACTATTTATACTTATAGAGAATCTTCTCAATTTTCTTCAATTTATAAGAAAAAATATAGTCATGTGGGGTCTTATTTGATGCATCTCAATTACGACTTTATTAATATTCCATCATTATAATTTTTACTAATATATAATGAAAGATATTTAAGTTCAAAGACGTGCATTGGGAGACGCGCACAGGAAAGTGAGAATGATAAAAAGAAACAGAGGGAGTAATTTATTATTAATGTGTATAAATTTTTTTAACATGAAACTTTTACCATATTGTACCATAATTATCACTATTTTACCTAATTTTGTAGGATATTACAATTCAATCATTGTTGATTCGATCCTACCAACCACACGGACACCCATCCTCATAAGTATAGGGTCATTTTTTATAATCAAATGTTGAATTTAGTTTGTCAATGATAGGCCAACGTAAAGGGTTACCATTGAGAAATTTCATTTTTTTTGCCTTGAAAAAAAAAGCATTGATTACTTTGCCTTAAATATGAGCTTCAAAGAATAAATTTTTTGGATCCAGATTAAGAGGCCTCAGAACTACAATCACATAATAAAATTAAAAAATTAATATAGAGAACCTAAAATTTATTCACATAATATCATACTCCCTTCGTTTTTTAATCTACATACTTTGTACTTTGACACTATTCTCATGCTTTACTTTGACCATTATTAGTGGATTTTACATAAAAAGAATATAGTCATGTGATATCTGTAGGAATATAGATGAACATATAGCGGAATTTCAGGAAACAAATTTCCTAACATCTATCACAAGATCACATGCATAACATAAATATGAATTATATTATAAGGAAAATAATGTACAACCTTTGTAGCGTGTTTTCCACCGGATTGCAAGTGCTAGAGATCAAAGAACAGCAATTGATGTCCCTCTACTTTGTCCACGAGCACCAATTGAATTCCCACGTTTGCTAGAACGGAAGAGGATGAACAAATTTCACTTTCTTACTTTTAGGGAGGGTTGCCGGATTTTCTAAAGGGAAATAATCGGGTTTTTCTCTCCCTTTTCAGTTTGAAAGTTACTGTCAAATTGAACGCTCTATTCCACCCTCTTATTATAACCTTTTATAATAGTGGGAGAATAGGTTTTAGAGAGAGACCTAACCTAACCCTAATTTCTCCTATTGGCCGGTTTTCTTGTTTAAATTAGTTACTACAATGTGTGACCTCATAGGATTAGGTTAACTTAGTTGTAGGTTCAATCAATATTGTCCCACTAACCAACATTTATTCTCTAGCAAGTAAATGTGATTACTAAACTAACGTAATTAATTATCTCTATAATAATTCCTTTTATTTTTAGTAATTGTCGGGATGTCTAAGGACATATTTCTTCAATCTCCCACTTGTTCGAAGACAAGAGCGCAATGTTAAATTCCTTAAGTCACTTAATGCCAAATTTGATAACACCATGTTATTCTCAAATTTATGTTCCTTGATCGCTGAGTTCGAACTGCTCAAATAAGGATTAACTCTTTAATCCTATTCCGCATGGCCATGCATTTTTCCATTTCTCGCTCATCAAGAGGCCCAGACACCATTCCTATTTAATAGGAGGACTTATCCACTCTTGTATGACCATAACTCCCACTCAATTCTTAGCCCACCTGATCACTGCCTTTATAACCTCCTTTTACGGCGCGGCGTTTAACAGCGTCAAGGTTAAACTAATCATATTGTGGTTATTAAGACATACTCATGTCTAAGGAATCCACTAAATATAGTTGTTTGATTCTACTTTTAGAATCTAATTAGGTCAAGTCTCAATGTATCAAATATACATCCATATAATCAATTAGACATCTCTATATCTCCATAGCACATGGAACTGCGCTATCAATTAATTATATACTAGTCTTTTAAATAAATCACTTATTGTAGACACATAATCGTGTCTCCCCATTTAGTACTCTATGATGATTAATACCCTGCTCCAATTGGTCCGGATCAAGGAAAGAATAAAGAACGAGTCTAAACAAAAATGTTTTAAGCCCAAAACCATTTTATAACCTCTTTTTATTAACCCATTTCCGAGCACCCTTTTTATAAAAGCTCACTTTCTAAAACGTTTTAAAATAACTTTTTAAAGCCCATCTTCGAAAACCTTTTAAAAATAGTTTTATGAAAGCCCAATTTTATGAATCCCCTTTTCTAGCCCAATTTAATAGAATTAATTAATTACATTGATTAGTTTTATTAATAAAAATATCTTTTACAAAAATAATCTTTTCCCAAACTGTTTTTAAATATCTTTTATCTAACTCTTTTCTTAAATCTTTTATGATCAAAATCTTTTAGAAACCTACTAATTATTTTTCTAAAATCTTTTAGAAATCTATTAGTTTTCGAAAACCTATTGCAACCCAACTTCCTAAACCTATATATAATCAACTAACAAAATGTCACGGATCTCTCATAATTTCACACGCCATATTTCTCTACTGACAATAACAAAATCTCGTACCACTCCACTGCATTATATTGTTCCTGGGTATTTACCGCCACGGCGCCACATCACATAATTCTCTCAACTCACTAATTCTTTCATCAGCATGAACCATCATACTTTATCATCCTCCATTCCTCTCTCACAATACTATACACCCGTTGACCACAAATTATCCCCCTACTGCTACTATAAACTAACTGAACTTCTATTCGTCGCCCCTAAAGTACTTAAAATCGCCCCAACAACCTTGTGAATGTACCATTATACCCTTCACTCCTTTTTACCATTTTACTTTACTTGAGCATTGAAATTTATCCTTCATTTGAAATCTGAATTTTACCAATTTACAATTCTCTCTAAAATCACCAACAACCAATCGCAACTCATCACCCAACGCCATCATCACCAGCAACCCAATGCTATCATCGCCGGCAAGGATGTCTTCTTCAGACGAAGAGGTAAATTAATTTTTTTTTTTTACTTAGAAACATCGCCAACGTTTGGCCGTAACGTTGGATCTTTGGAACCAACGTCGGCCGGGGCGTTGATTCCTTGGATCCAACGTTTGGCCAGAACGTTGGATCCATGGAACCATCGTCCTGGCCAGATGTTGGTTCCAAGGATCAAACGTTCTGGCCAAACGTTGGATCCAAGGAATCAACGTCCTGGCCAGATGTTGGTTCCAAAGATCCAACGTTCTGGCCAAACGTTGGAACCTTCTATATGTTTATCTTCTTATGTTATTATTTTACAAATCAAATCGTTTTTAAAAAATTAAAATAAGATTAAACTAGTATTTGTGAATATTGTGATATTTTCGTGTAATAAAAGATGATTTGTTTTTTCAGGAGCCTGTTGGTGATCGGATTAATTATAACCCGTATTTCGATAATAGTCCAGAATTTGAAACGCGTGATGCGGCTATCGAGTGGTGTAGAAACATTGCCGTTGAGCTTGGGTTTTTCTTGACGATCACTAGTCACAAAAAGAAGTATCAACTTTTGGATTGTGATCGTGGCAAGAAGAAGGAACCTCGTGATTTCCGTTCGGCAATTAGAAGAAAAACAAAGAGAAAAGCATGTGGCTGTGAGTTTCGGTTGTTCCTAGTCCCAAAAAACGACTACGCGTGTTAGGTGGTCGAGACTAGGGTTGAACATGGGTTTCATAATCACCCAATGATGTTATACCCGGAGGGCCATCGACAAATCTCTGGTCTCAGTCCCGCCGCCAAGAAGTTAGTTGGAGAACTAACTTCATCTCATGTGAAACCACGAAACATTATGAAAGCCATTGAAGGTGCATTTCCGTCTTTGAAGCCTAACATGAGGCACATATACAATTGCAGAGATATATTGAGAAGGGAGAGATCAGAAGGCAGAAATGCAGCCCAACAGTTTCTTCAACAGGCTGTTGAAAGCAAGTATCTTTTTTGGATTCAGTCGGACGAGATGGGTAGGGTGACACATACATTCATTGCACACCCGACGTCCGTGAATTTAGTGCGTACATATCCGCACGTGATTCACATTGATGCAACGTACAAGACAAATAAGTACTTGTATCCTTTGGTGGAGATTGTTGGGGTGACACCAACCAACAAGAACTTTCTTGTTGCATGGGCATTGTTGCAACATGAGGATGCTCAGAGTTATCGCTGGATGTTGACGAGACTAAAGAACCTCATTGGTAGTGTGGCTCCGAATGCCATTGTCACTGATCGAGATTTGGCTTTGTGCAAATATATCTCGGAGATTTTTCCCACATCTGCACATCTACTTTGCACCTGGCATATCAATCATGATGTGGAGGCCTGGGTAACAAGGAAGTGTGGTGGGAAAAGAAAGATCGGAATTAGCATCGGACGAGGAAGTTGGGCTAGGGTAATGAAATCCACAACCGAGGCTGAATATGAAATAAATGTAGCCAACATGATGGAGGAGTGGGGTACAGTTGGGAATACCACATCCATTGATTTTCCTACCTACATCCACGGGACTTGGCTTGTGCACAAAGAGAAGTTTGTGCAATGTTGGACTAACCGAGTAAGACACTTCGGTAACACAACCAACAACAGAGTCGAGAGCTCTCATTCGGCTTTGAAAGCGTGGATTGCTACTCCAACTGAGGCAATCGACACATTGTTTATGCAAGTTGATGCTTTTGTTTTAGGGCAGTTGAAAGAGATAAGAAACTCATTGGAAGCATCGCGGCGTACTCATGGGACTGAATTTGATACGCCACCATATAGCGCATTGAACGGTATTTGCTCTCAATATTGTTTGGAGCTAATTCAGAAGAAGCTTGGAAGAATAGCAGAGCTTGACTGGGATTGGAGTAGATGCGGATGTGTTGTTGAGACTACGCATGGTATTCCATGTGCTTGCCATACTTTTTTCTCCTTGCAATCAGATCAACTCTTATACACTCAGGAGGTTGATGCATTTTGGTGGAGACTAGCCATTGGTAATGGGACAGATTCGGCTGAGATACTATCGGAGTGCGATCAGGACCGTCGGTTCTTCGATACATTAGTGAACGAGGTTCATGATAAGGATCCTGCGGTCATGAGATCTATTTCTCGGGTACTCCATTCAGAACTCCACCCCGAACGATATTCCTTTGAGGAGCCTGATGTTAACGTGACGAGTAAGGGTCGTTCTAAGTTGAACAAGGGCATGCGACGGGAAAAAAGTGGGTGGGAGCACGTTATGGGCAAGTCTCCTAAGGGTAAAGGCAAAACTTCTGGGTCGGCTCCTGGTAATAATATATTTGTGTATATACTTTAATTGTTTGTTTCGTATAATTGTATTTGCGTATAATTGTAGACATTTAATTAAATTGTTGTATATTAACTTTGCAGGGTGGAGATTCGATATGGAAAATTTTCCATACTTTCATAAACTTCCACTAGCCATCCAACACCACATAGAAGGCTGGCATGATGTAGTTGCTGATGGTAATTGTGGTTTTCGATGCGTAGCAGATGCTTTTTGTTCCGGCCAAGAAAATTGAGACATTGTACGCCGATCAGTAGTGAGTGAGTTGCATCAAAATGGTCGTCAATTTCATTGGGTCTATGTCAGGACCTCAAAGAGGCAATTAGGCGTGTTCGATGGGAAGGTAAAGGTTGTGGGGAGGAACATTACATGGAGGCCATTGCAGACTTGTACCCCATTGCGAACCACTACAGATGCACGATCTTTTTTTTCGCTCTTAATGGTCGTATTGATATGTCGACTACAGTTTTCCCACTTGATGTTGGGGGCATGAACGCTTTGCCACAAAGGGAGTTAGCCATAGCTCATCTAGGGAGTTACAAGCATTTTATTCGGCTTCAACTTCGCCGAGGTCATCCGGTCCCTACTATTCCTCAACAGTGGTTTCGAGTTACTTCTCAAGCTGTTCGTCCTTGGGCAAGTCATTATTCAGCACGGATAGCACAATGGGATGATTCATCTACCTCAACAACCCCAACAACTACTTCTTAGTTTTACCTCTTGCTAGTTGTACTAATGAACCAATTGTGTTAATTTATGAACTAATTGTGTTGATTTATGAACTAATTGTGTTGTTGTATGAACTAAATCACAATATAACTAATTAAATATGCAATTACTCATAATTAACAAGCATTAAAGTGTTATGATTTAAAAAGCATACATAAACATTGAGTTCAAATTAATAGCTAAAAGTTTTTTAACATAACTAAAACCCGCTACTCGTTCTCCTCATTCGTATTGTGTAACACTTTGTTCCAATCCTCAATGAGTTGCTCAACATTCGCACGTGCATCATCCCATTCAAATTTTCAGGCAAGGATTTGATCACAATATCAGTTGCCAGTACTGGGGGATAAGGGAAGCCCAATTTTTCCATGATCTGAAAATATCCAATCATATTGAACACATGAGGACCAACGGGTTTTCCTGTGCCCAACTTGCACTCCAGCAGCTTACAGTGAGCTTCAAACCTCTCCAACCTAGCATTCTTACTGAAACATAGTTTTCACTGTTGGAGGATGGAGTAGGCATCCAGACCATTAAAACACTTTTGAAAGTCAGGTTCCATGCGAGCAAGCATCAAACATGGTACTTGCACGAATTAGCCTCTAGGGTTTGCATTGTTCTCCGTTCGTTAGCGCAGTTGCATTTTACGCAGGGGGTTCAGGGAGAGGATTATCAAGAACATTTTCCCTTCCTTCGGCTCTGAGAACGATTCTCACAGCCATTTTCCATTCTAGGAAGTTATGTGCATTTAGTTTGTCTTTTTCGAGTAAATAGCGCAAATTAAAACCGGGGTGGTTGTTGTTGTTTGAACCAGACATGATAACTACAACAAAAGAATAATAAAGCAAGATTCAAACAATGTTTATCAAGAAAGCAGCAATTAAATAAATTTTAATTAACTACTACCCTTTATTCAAAATAAAAGTCCCCTATTGAATGAAGAAACACCAAGATCCCCTCCCACTACAATCAAACGGACTTTGGCCTTGCCTTCAATTTATAGTAGTTGTGGTAAGTAAACACTTTACTAATTATAACTAATTATAATTCTTGGTAGACAGGTTAACAACTCCTTGTTTACTCCTATGTCTTAGCTTCAAAACCCAAAACTTTGTCTTTTGATGATTTTGTTGAGTTAAACCAAACATTAACATGTAAGTTTCAAAAACCTACCCTACTATCCCCGGATAAAATGAGCAACACCCTGCTTTGGCATAACCAATTACTCACTATCTAAGGCGTTATAGGTGTTGTTTGGAAAAGCAATTAAACTCAATATTACATGTTGGGAACCTACGTTTACTATGTTGGTTAATGTAAAGTGAACACATAACATAAATAACCACACATATAAACTTAAGCAAGCATTTAAACATGATAAATGAATAAATGAATATAAGCATAATTAAAAGTGATCCTAGGATGGCCCCTAAATCTAGGAATTTAATCTTTATGAAAACATCCTTGAATCTTCATGGATCTCCATCCTTAATTCTCCAGGGAACTTCATTCTTGATTACATAAATAATTTATAATTTAAATAATTTAAATTTAAATTACAAAAATACAAATACGCAGATCGTATTTAATTTACATAAAATTTAACGATGCGCAGATCGTATTTTCTATCCTAGTTTTGGGCCATACTAGTCACAACATGCAAAACATAATATCAAACATATTATATTAAGCATTCACGCATTTATAATATCATAATAAAATAAATATTAAACGGTTTTTTCACCATATACCCCCGACAAATCAAGAAATTCACCATATACCCTCAATGTTTCAAAAATTCACCATATACCCCTAAGTTTCCGAAAATGTGCACCATGTACCCTTTTTGCTAACGGATGTTAACTCGCCGTTAGTTTTATTTACGATTTTGCCACCATTATCCCCTAACCCTAACTTTAACCCTAATCTAAATCCTAACCCTAAAATCTAAACCCTAATCCTTAACCCTAAGCCCACCCCCTCCCCAAACCCTAAGCCCACCCCCAACCCCTCCCCCCCCCTCCACCCCCCCCCCCTCCCCCCCCCCGTTGCGGCCCCCACCCCCACCCCCTCCCCTCCCCCGTCGCAGCCCCCCACCATTCCCCCCGTCGCAGCCCCCAATCCCTCCCCCCCCCCCCCCCGTCGCAGCCCCCATCCCCTCCCCCCCCTCCCCCCGTCGCAGCCCCGTCCCCTCCCCTCCCCTCCGCCCGCCCCCGCCCGCCCCTTCCCCACACCGGCCCAGGACCACCATTCGAACCAACCCACGCCCGAAAATCGAGCAACCTAGAATTCAAGCCTAATTCGAACCATTGGAACGTGCTCTCTCTCTCTCCACCATTCGAACCACCATCTCCACCATTCGAAATCGAGCCACCCTAAAAATCGAGCCACCCTAGAAATCGAGCCTAATTCATTCGGGCGGAGGGGTTTTCGAATTCTACGGGGAGGGTGGGGGGTGGGTTTCGAATTCTAACCGGATTCGGCGGGGAAGGGGGGAAATCGACGGGGAGGGGGTAGGGGTGGGGGGGGAGCAACGACGGGGAAGGGGAGGGGGAGGGGAGCGGCGACGGGGAAGGGGGGGGGGGGGGGGGGGAGTCGACGGGGAAGGGGGGAGGGCGTGGGGATGGGCATCGGCGGTGGAGGGGGTGGGGGTGGGGGGGGGACTGCGGTGGTGGAGTGGAGGGGAGGGGGGTGGGGGCGGGTGGGGGTGGAGGGAGGGGGAGTGGTGGTGGGTGTGTGGGTTAGGGTTTGGGGGGGAGGGAGGATGGGTTAGGTTTTGGGTAGGGTTAGAATTAGGGTTAGTATTAGGATTAGAATTAGGGATTAGGGGTTAATGATGGCAATATTGTAAATAACATTAACGCTAACCTAACGTCCGTTAGAAAAAGGGTGTTTGGTGAACATTTTCGGAAACTTAGGGGTATATGGTGAATTTTTGAAACATTGAGGGTATATGGTGAATTTCTTGATTTGTCAGGGGTATATGGTGAAATAACCGAATATTAAAAAATACTTATTAACAATTAATAAGCAAATAAAACATGTCATTTACAAATTAACAATTAATAGTAAACATGCCAACTTAGTTAAAATTATAACTAAAAGAACAACTTTCTATTATTTTCATTCAATTAGGAATTTAAAAGACATTAATCAAATTAATTTTTAATTTGCATTATTGGAATTATAATGATGCTCAACAAATCCCAAAATTTTAGGGAAAACCCTTTTTTTTTTTTTGGGTTTTTTGTGGGGAAGGACCAATTAAAATAGGGGTTTTGTGGGGAAACACCACTTAAAATTTTTTTTGGAGGGAAGGACCAAATAAAATACTTTTGTTGGCAACTAAACATCACATTACGATTTTCAGGCCAAATTGTCAAATTTACGGCGTTGACAATTGGTTTCCCCCAATTGGCTGGACTTCGTAGCAGTGGCCGGTCACGCCAGCGCAAGGTTGACCTAGAACTGCCACCGCAGCAAGGCCGAAGCCCAGCCACCGCAGAACCTTTCTTCTCCTCCCTTTCACACACCATGCACCACCACAACCATCGTGGCTGCACCGGAATGTTACGTGCCACCCAGCTGGTTTGACAGTCAATTGCTTCAAAACATTGTAACAATTACAAGAATTGAAGGTGATTGCTTTGTGATTGAGGAGTTCGAAATTTTTATGCAAAATTAAAGTAGTATTTTCATGAACCGGTTCATCGAAACAAATTTCCACGATTTTAAGCGAGATTTTGGTTTAATCTCTTTGTACAAAAAAAGACAAATTAAATTAAAAGCAAATTAGTCCAAAACGCGTGAAACATGAAGGTCAAAACTTGTTTTCATCAGATTCTACGAAGCGGAGATTCGAGCACCATTATACTTTAAATAAAATATTAAACAATTCCAATCAATTAATATCACCATATTAATTATGCAAATTAACCCATACATATATTCCTCCTTTAATTGAATAAAAAATAATCAAAATAGCACATGAACATATGATCATAAAATATTATACAAGAGGCAAAACTGATACCACTGTAGGAATATAGATGAACATATAGCGGAATTTCAGGAAACAAATTTCCTAACATCTATCACAAGATCGCATGCATAACATAAATATGAATCATATTATCAGGAAAAGAATGTACAACCTTTGTAGTTTGTTTTCCACTTGATTGCAAGTGCTAGAGATCAAAGAACAGCAATTGATGTCCCTCTACTTAGTCCACGAGCACCAATTGAATTCCCACGTTTGCTAGAACGGAAGAGGATGAACATATTTCACTCTCTTACTTTTAGGGAGGGTGACCGGATTTTCCAAAGGGAAATAATAGGGTTTTTCTCTCTTTTCAGTTTGAAAGTTACTGTCAAATTGAACGCTCTATTCCACCCTCTTATTATAACCTTTTATTATAGTGGGAGAATAGGTTTTAGAGAGAGACCTAACCTAACCCTAATTTCTCCTATTGGCCGGTTTTCTTGTTTTAATTAGTTACTACAATGTGTGACCTCATAGGATTAGGTTAACTTAGTTGTAGGTTCAATCAATATTGTCCCACTAGCTAACATTTATTCTCTAGCAAGTAAATGTGATTACTAAACTAACGTAATTAATTATCTTTATAATAATTCCTTTTATATTTAGTAATTGCCGGGATGTCTAAGGACATATTCCTTCAATATCTTGTTAGATTTATCCCAACATTTATTTTAATTTTGAAATATTAGCTGTATTTAATTTTACTTATTTGTAATAAAATTATACACACGGGCAAATTGTGTGTTCACAAGCGTGAAAAGCAAACAACATGCAGATTAAAAATAAATAAAGATAGCATCATTAATATGTTATGTTTTCAAGTGCGATGAAAAATCAAAGCCTAGATAGCCTATTAGTGAATAGATTTGTGAATCAATGCACTTCCTCCAATTTTTAATACTTGCATCATTTGTAAATAGCATATAATCCAAGGAGAAAGAGAGAGATAGTGAAAGTGAAACATGGCAGATGTGCTAAATTTAAGAATGAAGGCTTCCTTTGTATAAAAGGTTACCAAAAAGAGAAATGTTGAAGCATTCCAAAACGGAATGCAAGTATTAAGAATCGGAGGCACTATATTATTAAATTATGTGACCAAGAATTGCAAGTCGTCATGTGTTGCTCCATTGTAAGTGCTGACATGGTACAACGTTGTCTCTTACATGGCAATTTCTATGAAATGATCAAAATGCTTATAGGAGGTCTCCAACTCCTAATCTCTTACTTCAAATGTCATAATCTTACCACCAAGCTACGATATCTTATTTGTAATAAAATTTTAATGCCAACTGCTAAGTCCTTTTGCCTGATTAAATTTTTTGAAAGATTGTATATTCATATTCGTTTTTGTTGGCCTCTCGGGTGAGTGACCTCGTGCGAGTGCAACATAGAAAATAATTCTTCTTACCAATGGATTTATGGGAGGAGCTCCCCAAAAAATTGATATTATTAAGTAAGTCAAATTTCAAACTCTATTTCTCTACCATTTGTGATCACCAATTTACCGCCACTTGACTTGCATGAAGTCGCACATAACCGTTAGCCGTTGCATTTTAGAATCCAACTAGTTGTTGACCCGGGCTATGCCCCGAGGTTAATTTATATATTGCATTACATTTTAGTTATTTAAGATGGTTAATGTTGTTCTTTTTTTTTTCTTGTTTCGTTAAAGAATGTAACCGATTTATGAGAGTTTGTTGTTTAGAGGTGTTCATAATCGGTTACCTAGTTATTCGGGTACCAAATATGCGGTACCAGAATATGTGGGTACCCCCTTTTCGGGTAGCTAGAAAAGCAGCCCATGACTCGGCCCTGAATAACCGGGTACCTGCAAAAGTGTCATAGCTTTTTTTTTATGAAAAAAAAAATCATTGGAAGAGCTATAGAAGAAGCTACTACTATGAGTATCAACTGCCGATCCATGTTGATTACAGCGTTTTGGGATACTACCATGAGTGACAATTGTCAATTGCATGCCAACTCTAATCCTCATTTCTCAAAAGGATCTACTACCAATCAACCATAACGTAAATATTCTCACTTGCATATTGCATCACAACTAATTTTTTCATTAACATGTTGATTCATCCGATCCATTTTTTTACAAGTTGATTCATCTGATCCAACTTCTCCTGTAAAATGTTGATTCTTTTTATTATTCATATTTTCTTTCCCCTCTGAAAGTCACAAGCACAACAACGTGGTATTGGGTAGCTTATAAGATAACTCAATACATTTTCACAATTGTTTCTGATCTTATAAGAGGAGATTAAAGTTCCTGTGAAAAAAGAAAGAGAAAAAAATATAACGATGCGTTTATTCGGGATACACGTGTAACTTAAAAGCAAGCTCATTAACCGACCCGATTTTTGCATCTTTTTCCCGAGTCAGGTACCCGACCCATAAAAATGAAATTTCATATTTATACCTTTTTCGAGTGACATGTCAACATGATGGGTCAAACGTATCAGGTCTTCTGAACACCCCTACTTACAATTTGGTTCTTAAATTAGAAGCAATGTAGTTTATAGCAATGTAGTTAATTGCATGTAATGTTGGGTCTCCTTAATAATTGTAGGGTATATTGTGGGATGTAAGTTACCATATCTTTAAATGCTTTTCTTAGATGTATGTTATAGTTTTTTTTTCTCCCCATAAAAGCCAAAAAAAGATTGTAGATTAGTGGTCAGTATGTTTGTATTTCAAGTGAGAGGTTGTGTGTTCGAGCCTTCATACATATATTTTTGTTGATTACTTTGTATCATTTGTTTGGGAGGGGGAGGTACATGTGGCAGCATGACATTCGTACCAAAAATAGCGTACTCAAGTTGAGAATATTGGCGGCTTAAGGGTCAAGTTGACGTTGTGTTTCTCTTATTAAGGTAACACATCATACTCAATCGTTCTTTAGTTCTAGTCTTTGCTTCCTCACCGTTGGATTGATTTAATTCTAATTGACTACAACCCGACCTTCATCTTGCGATTACACGTCACCGATCCCCCTCGTATATTCTTTTTTGATACGGAAAATAAAGTAACTAGACTGTGGTCAAAACTCAATAACTCATGGTGATTCAAATATTTCCAATGGTTAGGTCTACTTTCACACATTTGAGGGGTAAATGTTGAAGAATTACACTAGATGAGTAGTAATTGCTAGAATTGTGGAGATGCAACTTGGATATGGGTGATCACAAGGTTAAACTTTCCTCAATGAATTTAAACAATAATAAAGTGATGCAACGTGATTTTAATAACAATAGAAAGACTACTGATATATACATACGGATTCGGGTCAAATGATCACTCAATTTTAGAATATTTCTATAACAAGGTTTACTTTCACAAAGTTGAGGGGAAAATATTGAAGAATTACACTAAATATATGAGTAGTAATTGATAGAGGTGTAACTTGAATATGGGTGATATAATATTAAAATTTTCTTAAGGAATGTAGACAAAAAAATGATACATGTATATTTAGGTCAAATGATCACTCAGTTTTAGAATTCTTCTATGATTAATAAGCTAATTAATCAAAATTATTGTTTTCTTGTGTTTTCCATGAGTTGACAAACAGTCGTACCCGTCCTTGTTATGAAGGTACCCCATTTGTAGAGGATGTACTTCATCATATATATAGCTATTTGTACTTAAATTAATTAAAGCCATGATATGATCGAAAAAATTAAAAAATGAATCGTTACTATATTTATATTTAGGGTTTTTTGTCATAAAGGACCTAATAAAATACAAGTTTTGTAGGGGAGGACCTAATAAATTTTTTTTTGTTTAAAAGGACCTATTAAAATACTTCCGATTGTTAAGAGGAATCATTTTATGAATTTCAGGCCAAAAAACTCTAATTTTTTTTCAAAAATTGAAGGAAAATGTCTGCGAAATCATCTTCAAGCAATAAAATTCCTGTCAAATGTAGTTGTGGTGTCCCAATTGCAAAAAGTCAACGTGGAATATTGTAATTTTGGCCTGAAATTCATAAATTGGTTCTCGTTAACAATCGAAAGTATTTTAATAGGTCCTTTTAGACAAATTTTTTTTTATTAGGTCCTTCCCTACAAAGCTTGTATTTTATTAGGTCCTTTATGACAAAAAACCCTTATATTTATAATGACAATTGTCTCCAAAAGTAGTAAATATAACTATTAATTTTTGGTTGGAAGTATATTTTCAACTTATAAAATAGGATCAATATTAAGTTACATATTAATTAGCAGAAATTTATTGATTCGGTCATCTTTGTCTTGTCAATCGTCATATGCTTAGCTTAGGACATATTTACAGGCTTAAGTCTCTCACCAAACATACTGCTTGACTTAGTTGTGGATATTGGTATAATTTCTTCAGTATTGTTCAAGAGATATGAAGGCTCAAAATACTTGATTGACATAAAGTTACAAACTTTTTTTTGTGTGACATCTAAACAGACATAAGCTCACCTAGTCACCTAATATTGCTTTCGCTGCAATTGCGGTTAAAAGAATTGATAGTTCATGGAATCTGCAATGTACACAATGTACTACAATCAAAGATATTTACTCTTCGGTTCTATCATGATAAGAAGAACTTTTTTTTTTTAATAAACGAGGTGTACAACCTTCTACCTGGATCATCATCACAGCATCACTTGAGGATTGAGGGATTAAAGAATTCTAATCACACTAATATTATTAACAATAACGTGGTGGCATATATGCTTTCCAGAATTTTGTAAAATTTACTCTAGATTGTGAACAAGTTCCTATCTTGAGATACACCGTACATACGATAAATATATTACTTCTGTTTTAAATGAAACGTTTGTTTTTTTCACACAACCCAACGCGCTTCTTTAATCATTAATATCTTTAGTTGTGCACACGTAAAAAATATAAAAAGTTATATTTTGATAGTATGCATCGAGACGAATCTAACAAGATCCCACTTGACTATGTTTTTCTTTATATAATGGCGATAAATTTGAGTCAAAATTAATCAATGAATAGTGTCATTTCACCCAATGTTTCATTTAAAACAGAACGGAGGAAGTATATATGATGATTTTGTACAATGGAAAATTCCTACTCCTACAAACTAACTAGCTAGGAAAATATATACTACCTCCGTTTCACAATACATGCACCATTTGCTTTTTCACGCACTCCAATGCTCTTCTTTCAACAGTAATATCTTTAATTGTGTATAGGTAAATATTATAAAAAATTGATATTTGAAATCTTCGCATTGAGACGAATTTAACAAAACCCCACTTGACTATGTTTTTTCTTACATAATTTTGAGAGAAATATTGTCAAAGTTGGTTGATGAATAGTGCCCATATGAGAAATGGTGCATGTATTGTGAAACGGAGAAAGTATAATAGTAAATATATATAGTCTATACAAAAGGATATTATTCTAAAATTGAGAAAGCTACTAGATCTACCACGAAAATCTAAGTTACAAACATGATGTAGTTATAATACTCGAGCTCATGAAACAATATAAGTTTCAAATTTACCTATTAAGTTTGCATATAATGTACCACATACCATTAATAACTTACTGGTGTTGTTAAGGGTATCTAATACATTATATGCAAACTTAAGGGGTACCCGATGAATTTTTGAAATTGTAAGGATACCTCATGAATTTCATAAAACTTCAAGAGTACCTGGTGAAAAAATTAATTAGGTTTATTAATTAGACCCTCAACCCAATGATATCCATCATAGTAACTAACATGATGCCTAGAAGAAATCAAAATTTAAGCAATTGCTTCATTGTCTAAACATAATAAATCATAGAAACCCAAAAAAAGCAAAATATATAGTTGCAACAACCATAATTGGGTTTTTCTTTTAAGATTGAGAATGAGTTTTTTTTCCAATTGAAGACATGTTAGTTAGATAGAGGGAGGGGATTCAAAACCCTCTCAAAAACTGAAATGTATGAGTTGTAAGGCTTAAACCACTTAGTGGGTGACACATCAGAAAGATGTATAAGTGGGTCCCCTATATACTTGAGTCTTATGACCCTAACCAGTAATAGTAGGTAATAACAACTAGGACAAGAACATTAGAAGGTGCATGGGTTCAATAACCAAAAATAGCTACTATGAGTAATAATAACTTGATACTTCCTCCGTTTCAAAATAAGTGAAACACTTCTCTCATTTATGTGAGAGCTTTTTGAAACAAGTGTTTCACTTATTTTGGAACGGAGGAAGTATAAAAAATATGATATCAAAAAAATAACGTTCTTCCTCCATTATGTTTTAAATGAAATGTTTGCTTTTTCACGCAACCCAACACGCTTCTTTAATCATTAATATCTTTAGTTGTGCAAGCGTAAAAAATATAAAAAAATTATAATTTGATAGTATGCATCGAGACGAATCTAACGAGATCTCAATTGACTATGTTTTTCCTTATATAATGGCGATAAATTGGAGTCAAAATTGATCAATGAATAGTGTCATTTCACCCAATGTATCATTTAAAACAGAACGGAGGGAGTACATATAATTTTTAAATTTTAAAAAAAAAGGACGAGGAAGGAGGGTGCATGCCAGGAAGAGATGTTCAGATAGTGGGATTTACGTAAAAAGGCTAAATGAGAGAGAAACAACTTGAAAAGAAAGTATTCATAATATTTTTATTTTTTGAAAAAAAAGGAGATGAAGATAGAGAGATAATCACTCACCACAAAAACACATCTTATGCAGTAGTACTGTTTCATTGCTACTTCCCTTCCTCTCTCTTTCATAATATTCATTATTGCATGCAAAAGTGGTGATTTTTTAAAATTTGTTTTGTTTTGTTTTTTATTTTAGTCACTTTTTTCTCCACTATATAAAGGGGTGATTGCCAACTCTTATCAGTTCGTCCAAGAGCAAGCAATAGCATTAAGAGAAATAGTTCAAGAGAGAGATATCTTTTAACCTTCCCTCACAAAGAAAGAGAGAGAGAAACAGAAAAACAAAAAAAAAAATTAAATAGAGATGGATTTTGCTCACTTCTTTCAACACCTTCCATGGATTACCATCTTTGGTCTCCTAGGTATATTTACATTCTAGTTTAGGAAATCATTTCTACACTACGTTTCCATCTATAGTATACCAAGTAGTGTCTAAGTAAGATTACATATTCATAGTAGTATATGTCGTATGCATCGACATCCGTTTCTTTATTATGTTTGCGGGTTGCTAAATATCGTTCTGTTTTTTCATACCTAAACACATAATAAAAACTCTCTTTTATATCCTTTCTCCTTACCTCTCATAGCGATAGTTAACAAAACTTTTTTCATTTTCACAAACAAAAAGAGATGGATTTTTCTTTGTTATTATTAATCACAGTAGTGGGATATCTAATTTTTTGATATTTTAAGCATGGGGTCGTCCATGAGTGCATGAGAAAAGTCATAGATGCACTAATAATAATTTAATTGCACTTTTTCAATCATTTGTTTACATGATTACAACATAGATTATGATCCTTCACTAATAGGCTCCTTTTTTACACCTTTGCCTTTCTTATAGGTAACACAATTTCCTTCATGGTCTTCCTTTCTCCAATGTAAGTATCCTTAACTTCAAGCTCTTTTTCATCATTAAATAATGAATTCTTTGAATAATTCATTTTAATTTCTTATAATATTTTTTACAGCCCAACATTTTACCGAATCTACAAGAAGAAATCAACAGAAGAATTTCAAAGCATTCCTTATGTGGTGGCATTCTTCAGCGCCATGCTTTGGCTGTTGTACGCCTATGTCAAGACAGATGTGATCTTTCTCGTTACCATCAACTGCTTTGGTCTCTTCATTGAAACCATCTATCTTGTTATCTTCCTCGTCTATGCCAACAAGAAAGCTAGGGTATGTGCCTTAAAATATAATTACTAGCAACATATATACTATATAGTTTTGTAATTACTAATATCATATATAAATATGTGTACTTACTTTACATAAACCAAAATTATGTAGATCTCAGCTGTGAAGCAACTCTTGCTATTCAATGTTTTCGGCTTCGGTGTTATTGTCTTCTTCACAGCGGTTATTGCTAAGACTACTCGTGTTCGGTTGTTGATCCTTGGATGGGTTTGCCTCGTCTTCTCTTTCTGTGTCTTCGTTGCACCTCTAGGTGTTATGGTAAGTACTTAAATCAATCTTATATTAAGCGCATATATCCATTTCTTTGTATCTGTTAACAATAAGATTACTCTATTTCATATGGGCATATGGCAATATATCATAACTAATTAATTTTATTCTTTTTCACAGCGGAAAGTAATTCGTACCAAAAGTGTCGAGTACATGCCATTCTTCCTCTCATTCTTCCTCACCTTAAGTGCCGTCGTATGGTTTTTCTACGGTCTCCTCAAGCGTGACGTCTATGTCGCGGTAAGAATTTGTTACAGTTCCACACTAATTTATTCGGTTTTTTACAAATTCAAGCTTCAAAAACCTAATATGTACATGTACCCTTTTTTTTTTTTTTTACGAAACAGGTACCAAATGTGCTCGGTTTCACCTTTGGAATTGTACAAATGATCCTTTATATGATGTACCGTAATGCTAAACCAGTGGAGAAAGACATTGAAGTCGGGAAAACTAAGGATACTTCAACTGATCAAATCTTCGTCGAAGAACCAGTGAAACCTCAACCTAAGAACACTCCAACTAACGATAATGGCGGCGTATTCGCCATTCAGATCCCTAACCTTAACATGCTTAACCTTCAACACAACAATGATCAAGATCACCCTATGAAGATGGGTCTGAATAATCATACTCCTCAACCAATTTCGGTCGCTGTCTAAGCATGCATTATTTTCATGGCACTACATTTGAAATAAACTTTGCATGGGTGTACGTCCATGTAAAGATCAACTGTAACTGTCATATAGATTAAGGATTATGTGCTTCTAGTATATCCCCCATATCCTGAATTCCATCTCTCTGTCTCACTCTCAACTTTCTTTTTCTATATTTTTTGTTACCCCTTTGGTTTTCCTTTTATATTTGATGTTCCTTGACATAATTTAATCTTTGTAATTTGTTGCTATCATATAATTAAATGTCAATAAAAACTTTGTAATTTCCTTTTATCATTATTGGAGTACTTCCACTCTAATGCAAGTCTCACTCTTTATTTTTTGTATTATCCAAGATGTTTAGATTAATATAAAATTACTTAATTTGCCTAATTATGGATGATATGGTGATTCATTACATGTGCACAATTTTGGCTTGGTGTTGGGCGAAAATGATATAAATGAATGATTAATCACTTATTCATCATAATCTCTAAAATGGGCAACTTGACATGAGTCGCCATTTCACTTTTAAAAGGATAAGTTGTGATAAGTTAGCTAAGGAGAAAAAGCGACGTCGCTTTATGTAGTAACAATGCTCATTACACGCCATAGATCAAAAGTATACTAAAGCTAAGGTGACGCTAATTGCTAATTAGTTGAATATCTCACATACGTGGAGTGCCTGGATAACCTTATAGTAAATTATGTAATTAAAATTTTCTTTGTTTACTTTGTCTTTTTGTACTAGTCTAATATAAGATAACTAGTTATAGTGCTTTGACCCCTCTCTGGCCCCATGTTCCCATTATATATATGAGGCCAACTGTCAATAATATCCCCTGGTGTGGGGAGTTATATAGTAATGTTTGCTACATGGGAAACTCATCGGTTCAATATGTTAAGACTTAAGAGTAACATACTTGTTGGTTTGTATGGAGATGAATTTTTTTTTGAAGGGATTGTATGGAGATGGTTAATATGAAAAGAAGTGGTAAGTGTTAGAGATATATCTTGGTTAATTATTATGTTAATATTATCTCTTAGGCAGATTTGTAACGGTTAGTTTCCTATTCCAACTCTTGTATATATTCATCCAAGAGATCAATGAGAAAGGCAGATTATTATTTTCCCAAAACCTATTACTTGACATGGTATCAGTTTAGGTTCGTTCCTCATCAATTCAAATCATGGCCGGTGATGATGTAGCCACGCCACCACCATCACCAATAATTGACCCTTCTTCTCCATATTATCTTGGCCTGCAAGACCGACCCGATGATTTTTTACTCCTAATCGTCTTCGTGAAGACAACTACGATGACTGGAAGGCCGATATTCAAACGGCCCTTGAAGCCCGCCACAAGTTTTGTTTCATTGATGGTAGCATCACCTCGCCCTCCTCCCTGTGTACAGCTGTGGATTGGGTGGCTCTACAAGCCATGCTCATCTCATGGCTCATGAACACCATCACTCTGGAAGTAAAAACCTCCACTCCAAAATTCAAAGATCCTCGTCATCTTTGGGATACCCTCAAAGCTCGCTAAGATGTGGCCAACGACCCCGAATTCATCAATTAGACACATCCATCGCCAAGTGTGAACAGATAAAAACCATGATTGTGACCTCTTATTATTCTCATTTGCACGTTTTGTGGGAGGAGTTGCACATACATGAACCTCTTCTTGACTGCTCGTGTTGTTCTGCGTGTGACACCGGCAGCCGTCATGCCAAGAGCCGGGAAGAACGTAAAGTTCATCAATTTTTAATGGGTCTTTATTCCTCATATTATGCCCAGACTCGTGCTGCTATTCAAGCGCTTGAAGCTTTTCCTTCCCTTAACCGAGTCTATCAAATGGTGATTCAAGACGAGAGGGTCCGGCTTGCTACCCAGCTCTCTGAATCCCAGCCGCTAGAAGCTGTCGGTTTTTCTGTTCGAGTGGATTCCACTCGCGGTCGTGGTCGCGGGGATCGTCCTGACCGTTCTCACTTAGTCTGCACCCATTGCTAGAAAAGTGGCCACGATGTGGCCACCGACTTTGAAATAATTGGGTACCCACCTCACTGGCATGATGCTGGTGGCTATGGACGTGGTTGCACATTCGGGCGAGGCCATTGGACTCCAGCCCGCGCCAACGCAACCACTCTTAGCAACACTTCAGAATCTTCTTCGAGCACTACAGGCTCTCCATCTTCCTTTTTCTCCGCTGACCAATGGAAGGTTCTCGTGGGCATGTTCAGATCAGTAATGTTAAAATTCCTTAAAATCGATTGACTGGTAAGTTTGACACTCGTTCGTGGATTCTTGATACGGGTGCTACTCACCATGTATGTCGTTGCTAATCAAGAAGACTCTGTTCGGTTATCTAGCAATATTGTTCTTACTCATGTGCTTTATGTGCCTCAACTTCATTGCAACTTGTTGTCTATCTCTCAATTGTGTGATAATTTGCATTGTGTTGTCCAATTTAATTCTCATATGTGTGCTATATACAGGACCAGTCGATGCAGCTAATTGGAATGGGTGTTAAGCGGATGGACTTTATTACTTTAGCGGAATGGATTTTGATCAACATATTTTTGTTTCTGGTGAAGCATCAGTTCTAGATTTATGGCATCGTCGTATAGGATATCCCTCCGCGAAAGTTGTAAAGTTGCTTCCTCCTGTCAGTCATTTTAAGGGCAGTTTTAATAGTGACATTTGTTTCTATGCTAAACATCCCGAGGATCAGTTTTCTATTAGTGACACTAAAACCACTCGTATTTTTAAGAAAGTTCATTGTGATTTATGGGGACCTTACAGACATGCTTCTTCTTGTGGTGCCCGTTATTTTTTGACCATAGTGGATGATTATTACAATACTGTGTGGACATATTTATTGGCCGATAAAACTGGGGATTTTAGAATGTTCATGTCCTTTATTGCCATGGTTGACAGACAATATTCTCAAACAATAAAAATATTGATATACCTCTAACCCGAGAAGAGGGATTTAAATATGCTAGAGAACCAGAAGAGAAAAGGAAAGAAAATATATTGGGAGGAAAAATGGCATGATAGCTACGACAATATCGACAATAATTGATTTGTCGTTCCAAACTGATTTCATGAAACCCGCAAAGCAAAATCCTGGAAAAACGGTTACTAAATGAACCGGGTCATAAAAATAAACACAGATCCACGACGCATTCGCCACGAGCACGAGCCTGAGCCCAACGTGTGGGCGCGCGCGCGTGTGGTTTGCCATTCCTTCTAGCCCATTACCTAACAAGACTTAGAGGACTATGGCGATAAATAAACAAGGCAATGAGCTTCATTCAATGTGGGTCTTAAGCATTTCATGAACAAAGGCAAAGAAAATAAGTACACTTTATTGGTAAATAACTTTAGGCTTTATTTCCAACAATCCCCCACAAGAATCAAAGTTAGGAGAAGGATGAGAAAGAACAAAATAATTCGGGCGTTATAAAAGAAGTAATGCATTAGTGTCGTTAGATTTGTATTAACACTTAGTGAATTAGGTTCAGGAATCTCGTTCAATTAAGTGATGTTCATCTTGAACTCACAAGAGCTTAAGACCTTTATCTAAACCACACATCCATCCTTAGAAGAATTAGTCACTCTATGTTCAATGTGGCGCCTATACTGGTCATACGCCTTACCTGGATGCTCAAAGATGCCCTAGAGAAACAACCTATAGTTTCTCATGGGAAGTGGTCCCACTTCCACATTTAAGTAGATGAATCCCATCAAGTGTGTACCATTACACACTACCACACAACTGTGGATATGGGTTCATTAAGAGTCTTTTTCTCAACCTCAGCACAAGTGGTATGCACTTTTGAACACACTTTTTTTTAAGACTGATAGAAACAAATAAGTGCTTTATTACTAATGTTACCCTTTGAACTCTACTTGCGTAGAGTAGAGGTTCATTATTATAATTCAAATAGGTCTTAATCACATCCCTCTAGATGCACCCACAAGTACATTTCTAATAATACCTTTAGTAAACAAATCAGCTAGGTTCTTTTTGGACTTTACATAGTCTAGTGATATCACTCTACTGCTTACCAAATCCATAACAACCTTGTGTCTAAGACGAATGTGCCTTTTTTTCCATTCTAGACATTGTTCTTTTCCACTGCAATCGCTGCTTAAGAGTCACCGAAGCAGCTAGTTTCCCCCACAATGGAACATCATTTAGTAGGTTTCTTAGCCAGCATTCTGCCTCATTTTTTGCCAACTTAAGTGCAACAAATTCAGATAGCATAGTTGACATAGCAGTACAAGATTGTTTACATGATTTCCATAAAATCTCACCAACACCCAAGGTAAAGACAAAACCACTAGTAAAGTTAATCTCATCATTTCCAGATACCCAACATCATAATAACCTTCTAAAACAGCAGGAGAAGAAGTATAGTGAATGCCCCAATCCATGGTTCCTCTAAGGTATCTAAGTAAGGTCGGCCGATTATGGGCCTCTGCAAGCTGCCCAATTGCACATGTCCCCGAAATTTTTGGGGCCTAAAAAAAAAGTCAAAAGCGCTTCATCTCTCCCATCAGATATGCTTTTCAATTTTTTCAACTTTCCATTAATAAAATCCATTCAATTATGAAGATTCGTATCCTCCTCTAATTGGAATTTCCATAAAATTTAGATTTTCTATATTCTATTATTCTCCAATTGTCATTGATTTTCTTGCTTTAACCAAAGTTTCCATTAATACTTTCATTCTTTTCCCTTTTTCTCTCAATCACAATGGGTAAGAAATCAAGCCAAGACGAACGTCAAACGACTAAACTTTTTACCCTATGTATTTTCACCCAATCTCGGTATTTTCTCAAACAACCATTATACGAATCATAATTTTAGTAGATAAAAAAATTCAGATTCATTAATAAATACCATTTGATTGATTTGAAATGCTCTACAAGTATCAAGTTCTCCATGCTCTAATATAGGCAATTTCAAGACTTGAATTGCATCGCCAGATAATTTGCAGAAAATCCCATATTTTTGTTTGAAACTATTCCATAATTAGAGGTAGACTTTAATCTCGTATGTAGTTTTATGTTCTTGCTTTTCAATAGTGTGTATTTTTTCTGTTTGATTAAACATGGTGTAATTTCTTATATAATTAGTTGAGCAAGTTTCTGAATTGGTCGCCAATTGAATTCTGGGTATAATTTGTAGTCTCACCTAATTCATGACTTAATGTAATTGTCAAAACTATTGTAATTTGTAAATGCATTTAGTTTTTCCATCGTTATAAGATTTTTAAAGATAATTATTTTTAGAAAAACTGGTAATTAGTAATGAAAGTGTTCGATATTCTAACTTTTGTTTGTTGTTTTCATTTGCCAAATATGAAATGGGTATGCTCATGTCAGCTACACATATACTTTTGCAATATCGGTCCAATTTTTTGGTTGAACTTTATGGGTTAGATAGTTTACCATGAATTTTGACTTCTATCAAATACTTTTGCCAAATATAATCGTGATGAAATAAAATTTTGTTATCGCACATTTATTTGTATTAGGGGCTCCATTTTAAAGATTGAAACAGGTAAGTGCCCCCCACGAAATGTTTAAAACGGCCCTGTATATATTCAAGCAAACGATGCAAAGCACCCCAGTGATCCTTACTAGGATTATGAGTATACCTATTAAGTCTACTAATGGCATAAGCAATATCAGGTCTAGTTCTCTTCATCAAATACATAATGCTACCAATTACTTTGGCATACTCCGATTGACTCACATGGTCTCCCTTGTTTTTCACCAAGTGCCCACTAGAGTCATGAGGAGTTCTAACTGGGTCTACATCAAAATAATTGAACTTTCTCAATACCTTTTTAACATAATGGGTCTGACACAAACTAAATCAATTATGAGATCGAGAGACTTTAAATCCCAAAAAAGGTAAGCCTCACCCATCACTAGTAGAATAATTGTAAATTGTTGCGGTTGAATTGCTGCAGTTTTAGCTATTTGTAGCAATATACTGCCTGATAAAAAAAAATGTTCAAATTAAAATATCCTATTGTTGCGGTTTTTAGATAAAAAAGGCAGAAATTGATTAAAATATTAATTTTATTAATCTATTGCTTTGACAATACATCACATTGTAAAGCCAACCAAAACAACAACAGCAAAAAAAACACTATACACAGTCTACTAGTAATTGTCTGAACCAAGTCCTATCCTCTTCAGACCATTTCTCATCAATAAAATGTTTAACTCTATTCCATATCATACATGACTCTGAATGTCTTTCACAACCAGTTTAAGATTTTTGACTGCAGCATGCCACACTGCATGGTTCCTGCTTCTCCATATGAAGTATACCATAGCAGATAAAATTGCATAACCCACCTTCTGTCTTCTTCTTGATCTGAATTTCCTCCACTTTTTCCAGCTGATATACACATTCTCTGTAGTGCTCATTTTGATGCCAATCCACCTCATGACCCCCTAATAAATCCTACTATTGCAGGGGCATCTGAAAAACAAATGCTGGCATGATTCTGTTTCTATGTTACACATCCCATACAATGCATCTTGGCAAACTCCTGCAGCTAACAAACGATCTTTTGTTTTTAATTTTCCCAACATCATCATCCAGGCAATAAAGGAGTGTTTTGGAGTATTGAATCTACTCCAAACCCAGTTGTGCCATCCCACCTTTTCCTGTGGCCCTTACAACCATTTGTAATCTTCTTTAATAGTATACTTCTTGTCTCCATTTAGCCACTTGTCATCCTGATATATAAGCACTTCTAAACACATTTTTAATTTGCAAATGGCCTTCCAAACCCAGCTAGCAGAAGCAGGAGGATCATACTCCCACCAGTTTTCCTCCTTAACGTATACACAATGGACCCATTTGATCCATAAAACATCTTCTTTCTGGGCCACCTACCAGATTTATTTCCCTATAGCTGTAGTGTTCCAAGTAATACAATCTTGTAGCCCCAAACCACCATACTTCTTTGGCTTACAGATCCAATCCCATGCCACTGGAGGACTCTTATGAAGATTTACTTTTCCTTCCCACAAGAAGGCTATGCACAGTTAAATAATTCTTTGCATTACACCTTTAGGAAACAAAAAAACTTGTGCCCAATAGGTGTGAATGCTCATTAAGACTGCATTTATCAACACAGTTCTTGCTGCATATGGTAAATGTCTGGAGCTCCAGCATAGAATTCTCTTAAGAATTCTATCAATTAACACATCACAATATTCAGCTATACCTATTCTCTTTGAAGTAATAGGAACCCATGGGAATCTAAAAGGGAATAAACCCTTTTTATACCCAGTAATCTGCAAAATTCTCTGCTAACTGTCCTCCTTTACATTCCCATAATATATTGTTGTCTTCTCATGGCTTGCATTTAACCCAGACACTTGAGCAAAGGCTTTTAAAGTTCTAACCATCAATATCACTGAATGCACATCACCTTTGCTGAAGACCATCAAGTCATTAGCAAAAATTAGGTGAGTTAACCTAAGCTGGTTGCACCTATAATGAAATGAAAAGTTGTGCTTCTTTCTCATCTTCTTAATAAGCCTAGAAAAATATTCCATCGCCATCACAAAGATCAAGGGAGAGATAGGATCTCCCTGTCTCAATCCCCTCTTCCCTTGAAAAAAACCACAGGTCTCATCATTTATGCTTTTGGAAAATGAAGGGATAGTAATGCACTTCATAATCCATCTAATAAATTGCTCAGCAAAATTCAACCCCACTAGTAACTCCTTAATAAATCCCCAGTTCAATGAATCATACGTCTTTCTTAAATCAACCTTCAAAGTGCATCATGGAGGTTAAGATTTTCTTATGTACTGCTTGAGCATATCTTGACATATCAAGATATTATGCATTATCACCCTATTTGCCACAAAGGCACTTTGAACTTCATCAATAATACTATCCAGCACCATTTTCAATCTATTACACATCATTTTAGAAATGATTTTGTAAATTACATTACAACATGCAATTGGGCGAAATTGAGAGACATCGCAAGGGTGTTCCACCTTAGGAATGAGACATAAGTTTGTAGCATTTACCTGTTTCAGTAACTTGCCAGTTTGAAAAAAATTCAGGACAACCTGGGTAATCTCATTCCCAATACAGGGCCATGCCTTCTTGAAAAATAAGCTATTGTAGCCATCAGGCCTAGGAGCTTTATTGTCATCTATATCCTAGAGAGCAGCTTTGACATCTACAGTTGTGAAAGGAACACAAAGCATATGTTGCTGATCAGCCTGAACATGAGACCCAAGTAAAGTCTGATAATACTGGATAAATGCATCTTCAATACTGCTTCTATCATCCTTCCAGACCCCTTAAGCATCCTAGATTCTACAAATTTGATTTTGCGTTCTTCTTTTCTTCAGGCAAGCATGGAAGTACCTAGTGTTCATATCACCACAATTTATCCATTCCTGCTTAACCTTCTGCTGTAAAAAGCTATTTCTAGCTTGATTTAGCTCATTGTATTTCTGCCTGGCCTCTGCTTCTTGACAGTATAACTCTCTATTCCCAGGCTCCTGATGAATTTGCTCTTGAACATTCAACAAGTATTTCATAGCTTCATCTGCTGCATTCTCTATATTTGAGAATTTTTGCTTGTTGAAGACTTTCAGAACACCTTTCAGCTTCTTCAACTTCTTTACCATTCTATACATGGGCACACCATGCACTTCATCGATCACTCCAAACACTTTGCACTGTACTGAAAAACGCCTCATTCTGAGTCCACATATTAAAAAACCTAAAAGCCTTAGGTCTCTTAACAATATGGCTCTCCAATCTAAGCACACAGGGACAGTGGTCTGATATGCTTTCTGGAAGAAAGACTGCCATAGCATTTTCAAACATACTAACCCATTCATCATTTGCCACCACTCTGTCTATTCTAGAAAAGACTCTATCTTCCTCTTCTTGCTTATTGCTCCAAGTGAAGAAAGGAGCAGAGGTATTATGTTCATTCAACCCACACTCTCTCATGCATCTCCTCAACTCAGAAACCTCAGCCAATGTAACTGCAGATCCAAGCCTCTCATTCAAGTGAAGGACATTATGAAAGTCCCCTCCTACCAACCATGCTCCTCTCACTCTCTCACTTACATTTTTCAAACCTTTCCATAGTTTCTCTCAATCATTAGCCTCATTCGGCCCATAAACAAAAATCACATGAAATTTCCTGCCGGTAGCCAAGTGACATATTTCACTATGTATATATATTGCGTATTACACTCAATAATATTTACAGTAAACTTATTTGGTAACCAGATTACCCATATTCTGTCACCCCTATGATGATTATTGCCAAGTGTTGTTTCGTTATTAGATCTGTTTATTCTTTATTTTTCCTTTTTCGTTTATTTTTTATTTTTCCTTATTAGTTTTGTTTTCATTTTTATATATATTTTTGTAATTAGGGTTTGTAAAATATCATTTTTATTAAATATATGAAGGTGCTTTTATATATTCTTTGTAATTAGTGTTTGTAAAATATCATACATCTCTATAGTAAGTTGTTTGTTTTAGTTACTTTTGTGTTGTAATTGCACTTCAGTGCTGCAATAGTGCCCTTGGATGAGAGAATGAATAAATATTTAAATTTTCAAAAAAAAATCATGAACCTATTGTTGCGGTTTTGGGAAACAACCGCAGCAATAGATTAACCTAATACTGGGCCTTGATTTGCGGCGGTACCATAATGGAGCAATAGGCCACTTAAAAACCGCAGCAATTTACAATTATTCTACTAATGCATGTCTTTCATTTCAAAATTAGTACTTAAGGAGTCCTTCACTTAGTTCACAAGGCCTAAGCTAGTCCCAAGGATTAACATACGTCAACATATAAACAGATTATCACACAACCTCGAGAGTCGTTCTTCGGATAGACTCATGTATTACTCTCATTTACAAGAAACCCAAAACTAGTTATGGTGTTATCAAACTTCTAGCACCATTGTTTAGGGGATTTCTTTAAACCATAAAGGGACTTTACTAGCTTGTATACCTTGTGTTCCTGACTAGGGACTACACACCCTTCAGGTTGATACATATAGATTTATTCTGCAAGGTCACCATTTAGGAAAGCAGTCTTAACATCCATTTGATGTATTGTTTGGCCGTGTAAGGTAGTTAAAGCAATCAAGGTTCTAATGGTAGCAATCTTAGTTACTGGGGAATAGGTGTCAAAATAATCAATTCCCTCCTTTTGAGTGAAACCTCTTACAACTAATCTTGCTTTATACTTATCAATTAAACCATCAGGCTTTAACTTCCTTTTAAAGATCCATTTGCTGGAGATAGGCTTACAACCCCTTGGAAGGTCGGCTAATTCCCAAGTGTTGTTACACATAATAGACTCTAGCTCACTATTTATGGCCTCTTTCCAAAAAAACAACTTCAACATATTTTGTAGCCTCAACATAGGTCTTAGGGTCTTCTTCTAAAATAAAAACAAACACTAGATTCTCATTCAGGACACAACTTTCAGTAAGGAAGGAAGTGACAAAGTCAGAACCAAAACTATTCTCCTTTCTATGTCTTTTACTCCTCCTAGGTTCTTCATCTACAGGTGAAGTCACTTGAGAGCTGGACACAGGCAAAGCATGATCAACAGAAGAGGAATATGAAGCAGTCGTAGAACCTTTGAAAGGAAAAAGTGTTCAAAGAATTCAGCATCTCTTGATTCAACAACGATAATCAGCAATATGAAAGGCATAACTAATGAAAATAGAATCAGAAGTCTTTGGTCCTATTATCTTATCTCTTTTGAATGAAAGTATGACAACCTTAGCAAGACACCCTCACACTTTCAGGTATTTTAGTTTAGGGATATGGCCTTTCCACATCTCATATGGGGTTTTGTCTAGCTTTTTGTGAGGTACTCGGTTCAAGACATGACAGGCAGACAAAATAGCTTCCCTCGACATGTTATCAGGAAGTCGAGAACTAATCAACATGGAATTCATCATGTTCTTAAGGGTTATATTCTTCCTTCTAGCTATACCGTTTTGTTCGGGGGTATAAGGGACAGTAAGCTCATTGATAATCCCATTTTGTTCACAGAACGTCTTAAGGGAAGTAGGATAATACTCTCCTCCCCTATCACTTCTAAGTCTCTTAATGTCCCTATCCAATTGGTTTTCAACCTTAGCTTTGTACTTTAAAAACAGTTCCTCAGCCTCATCCTTGAATTTCAGAAGGTATACTACAGTATAGCGATCTACAAAGGTTACGTAATACTTCTTCCCTCCCCGACTTTAATGGTTGTTAAAGTCTCCTAAGTCAGAGTCAACCAGTTCAAGAAGGTCAGATTTCCTATCGACTGATTTAAAGGGCTTCCTAGCAAATTTAGCCTCAACACAAATACCGCATTTGGGTAAATCAAAATTGGAGAAGCTAGGGATTATATTCAAATGCTTTAGCCTTTTTATGGAACCCACATTCACATGACCTAACCTAGAATGCCATAAATCAATAAACTCAGCAATATAAGCTCAATAAGTGGCACTAGATTTATTCATGAGTTCATCAGTAGCATCCAAAGTAAAGAGCCCCCCATTATGAAATCCCTTATTCACAAACTCCCCATTACGAGTAATAACAAGTCTATCAGAATAAAAATACAATTTTAAACTAGCCTTAATTAACAAACTACCAACAATCAGATTCCTACGCATTTTAGGAACATGAAGTACATTAGTGAGAGACAAAAAAGTTCCAGAAGTGAGTTTGAGAGTAATCGTCCCTTTGTTGCTGACTTTTGCTGAAGTAGAGTTGCCCATGAACACATTTTCACCTTCCATATTTTCATACTAATCGAACATGGCCTGGTTGGAGCAAATGTGCCTAGTTGCTCCTATGTCAACGATCCACTCAACACTAACTCCAGCAAGGTTGACCTCACATACAACAACAACAACAACAACAACAACAACAACAACAACAACAACAACAACAACAACAACAATGTTTCATCTTCTTCCACCAAGTTTGCTTGGTTCTTCACTTTTCCAGCAGTCAGTAGCTTTGTGACCAGGCTTACCGAATTCATGGCAGCTTCCTTTGAACTTGTAATTCTATACACCTCCTTGTGGCTTGAGGTTATTGCTGCCCTTGTAAGGGCTCTTTCCGTTGTGTTTGTTTCTGTCATAGATGGAGTGCTTGCATTCCACAAGATTAGCTTTAGGAAAAACAAAATGATTAGAAGGTTTATACTTAAGGCGGTTTTCCTCCTCAATTTTCAGATGGCCAAGAAGTTCTTCAAGGGTTAGGTCTCTCTTTTTGTGCTTAAGCTCGTTCCTGTAGTCCTTCCAAGAAGAGGGCAGTTTCTCAATAAGGGCAATGGTCTAGGTATATTCGTAGATAATTATACCTTCAGCAACAATGTTGGTGCAAATGGTTTCATATTCATGAACATGGTCAATAAATGGGTCTTTCATAATCTACCATAGAATTAAGCGTACTTACTAATACAATAGCACTTGGTCCCAACATCATCAACTCCATACTTCTTTTCTAGGGTATCCCAAATGTCCTTAGCATGGTTGTAAGCCATGTAATTATCAAGCAGCGTATTGGACATATATATAGTGAAGAAATACCCCCTTACAAGTTCAATCATCCTTAGCAAATTTAGTGAAAATGGTTAATAATTGGTCTCCCATCATCTACTATAGAATCAAGCCACTTACTAATGCAGTATCACTTGGTCCCAATGTCATCAACTCCATACTTCTTTTGTAGGGTATGCCAAATTTCCTTAACATGGTTGTAAGCCATGAAAAATTTTAAGAAGTGCATTGGACATATATCACTACAAAAAAACGCTCGTATAGCGACGGAGTTTTAGAAACGGATTTGTATCTATTTCTAATTTAGAGACGGAAAATTAATAATCCGTTTCTAAAAAAATATAGGGACGGATTTTAAAATCCGTCTCTAAATTAGAGAAGGATTTTAAAATCCGTCCCTAAGTTAGAGACGGATTTAAAAATCCGTCCCTAAGTTAGAGACGGAATTATAAAATCCGTTTCTGGTGTGTTTTACCAATTTTTTCAGACTTTGTCAAAAATTTAGATCTAATTTAGAGACGGATTTTGAAATTCCGTCTCTAAATTAGAGACGGATTTTTGAATTCCGTCTCTAAATTAGAGACGGATTTTTGAATTCCGTCTCTAATTTAGAGACGGATCTTTAAAATTCCGTCTCTAAATTAGAGACGGATTTTCAAATTCCGTCTCTAATTTAGGGACGGATTTACAAAATCCGTCTCTAATTTAGGGATGGATTTTCAAATTCCGTCCCTAAGTTAGTCAAGTAGATATGTTTTAAAATGCACTTTCAAATCCGTCTCTAAATTAGAGACGAAAATTCAAATCCGTCTCTAAATTAGAGACGAAAATTCAAATCCGTCTCTAATTTAGAGACGGATTTGAATTTTCGTCTCTAATTTAGACTAGTAGATATTTTTTATAATGCACTTTAGAGACGGAAATTCAAATCCGTCTCTAAATTAGAGACGGAAATTCAAATTTGTCTCTAAATTAGAGACGGATTTTTAAGATCTGTTTCTAATATTTCTTTCAATTATTATCAATTCCACACGTAAAAGTAAATAAGTAGTACTTGGTGTAGTTGGTATGAGTTTCTCCTTGTGACTTAGAGGTTACATGTTCGATTCCTACCAACTGCGGTTCTTGAGAATGGGGATTCCCCTTACCCATTTCCACTGCTTCCAAGACCCTTGTCTACAAAGCCAGACCGGGTTGACCAGAGTGAGATTGTGAACCGGTAATGGGACCGGGTTGAACCGAACAACTAACAATAGGTGATTTTAAAAAAACCATTCCTAAACTTAGAGACGGATTTCAAAAATCCGTCTCTAAAATTAGAGACGGGTTTTTGAATTCCGTCTCTAAAATTAGAGACGGATTTTTGAAATCCGTCCCTAAACTTAGAGACGGATTTTGAAATCCGTCCCTAAACTCCAAGACGGATTTTGAAATCCGTCTCTAATTTTTTGCTACGGAATTAGAAACAGATATTATTCCGTCGCTAAATTAGAGACGGATATTTGGGATTCCGTCTCTAAGTTCGTTTAGCGACGAGGACTTTAGTAACGGGCATAATCCGTCTCTAAATCTGTCTCTGAGTACATATAGCGACGGATTTTGACGATTTAGAGACGGATTATGTCCGTTGCTATAGAGTGATTTTTTTGTAGTGTATATAGTGAAGAAATACCCCTTACAAGTTCTATCATCCTTAGCAAATTTGGTCTCACAGGCCAGTTTTTCAGTCTCATTAGTGGGAACAACATGATCATCAAGAACGTAGGCTACATCTATTTGTTCTAGTTAAAATCTAACCCTGGCAGCCCAACGTCTAGAATTTTCACCCTCCAAAGACTCGATTTTAGACATGTCAGGAATGGAGTTACGAGAGGCCATGATAATAGAATATAAAAAATTTACCTTTAAGATTATTGCAACAAATACGCAAGGAGACAGAGCACAAGAAAATTAGAGCAATCTTACTTGAAGGGAGGAAACAGTAGTTCAGAAGATGGTGATTTCGCTGCAACACAGGTGCAAACTTCCTCCCGGTGACCACCATCTAGGATTAGCTAAGCACCACCCGTTTGTGTGCACTCACAAGCAGACGTGCGGATGGAGTGACTTAATTCAACCTTAATTCAGATAACATTATTTCTAGAGAGAAGAGAATGAATAATGAATATATATATCTCTAACTAGAGAAGAGGCCTTTAAATAGGCTAGAGAACAAGAAGAGAAAAGGCAAGAAAAGATACTGGGAAGAAAAATGGCATGACAGTTGCGACAATATCATCAATAAATTATTTGTTGTTACAAATTGATTCCATGAATCCCGCAAAGCAAAATCTTGGATGAACGGTTACTAAATGAACCGGGCCATAAAAAGAAACAAATACTCACGCCGAGCTCGCCACGAGCAGGAGCCATTTCTTCTAGCCCATTACCAAACAAGAATTAGCGGAGTATGGAGATAAATAAACAAGGCAATACGCTTATATTTTTCCAATGTGGGTCTTAAGCATTTCATGAACAAAGGGAAAGAAAACAAGTACCTTTAAATGGTACATAACTTTGAGGCTTTATTTTCAACAAGCGCATGTGTCCTATTTCTTTCAACAACTATTCAAGGATCTATAAGGGAAGAATTATATAAAGCATGGTTTCTACTTTCTATGCATTCAAATATTCTACGTAAAAACCTATTACTATACAATAATGTGTATAACGCTTCTCTTGGACCACACATGTTTGAACTTCAGCCACTTATTAGCTATTTCTTGTTTAAGGCATACACTAGTGGAAAAATAAGGAAGGGCTGCGGTCAAAACAGCCCTAAGGGCTGCGTTTTTGGCCAGCAGCCCTTTCCGTAGCAGCCCTTCGACAATAATGAAGGGCTGCGGTTTTGACCGCAGCCCTTCACTACCAAGGGCTACGGTTTAGGCCCAAAAACGCAGCCCTTCCATATTGGAAGGGCTGCGTTTTTGGGCCTAAACCGCAGCCCTTCTTTGTACAACGGGCTGCGGTTTTGACCATAACCGCAGCCCTTTTGACCAAAAAAAAAAAAAAATTTTTTTTTTTGCATTTTTTTACTTTTACATATATCAAGAAATTTACACCATAAACTGTAATATTGAAAAGCTACGCAAATGCTAAACACCTAACACCTAATTAGCAAGTATCTAATCATAATCATAATTTAAATCTTATTATCACCATTAAAAACCTACAATACAACATAATTTCAAGAAAAACAAAAGATTGAGAGCAACTGCTACCTAGCATCTAATCGAAGACAAAGTTGAACTTGAACTAAAAAAAAACTTCAGTGACGAGAGAAACTAAATGTCGACCACGAAGCAGCGACCACGAAGGCAACGAGACGACGAGTGGTGTGATGGTGTTCGTTGTTGGTGCGCGCGAGGAGTGGCTGCGTGGTGTTGCTGTTGTTGCGTCGCTGAGAGAGAGAGAGAAATTAAATGCCACGTGAAGAGAATTAAACTCCAAAAATTACTAGAGAATGACAATTGATTCAAAATTAAGAAGATCAAATATGTCCTTCAAAGAGATAAATTTTGATGAACAAACAATTAGCATCATAAATATTAGATTTTGACATTTCGTAGCAAAAGATGACAACAGGAAACGAATTGTTCGATTCAACCTAATTTTTTATTATTTCAATTTCGAAGTGACGAAAACCTAATTAAGAGAAAGAGAAACCTGGGAGAATTCCGGCGGAAATTCGGCAATGGAGTCGACGAAGGAGGGATGATAGCGAAATTGTTGTGCTATTGTGGTTTGTTGGTGTGAGAGAAGGGAGGAGGGTGAGAGAGATTTGCCGGAGAAAGTGCGGCAGGCGGCGACGAAGATTTCGTAGGCGGAGGAACGGAGGTCGACGAAGATTTTGTTGTGTTGCGTCGCTGCTGTTGGCGTGCTTTGGCGGCGAACTCTAGCCGAGGTCAAAGAGAGAAAGGCAGGGAAGGATTGTTGTGTTGTGTCGCTGCTGTTGGCGTGCTTTGGCAGCGAACTCTAGCCGAGGTCGAAGAGAGAGAGGCAGGGAAGGAGATTGTGAGAGAGGAGAGAGGCGGGGGAGGAGAGAGGCAGGGGAGGAGAGAGAATGAGGGAGAGTAAAGGAGCGCTAGGGTTTAATTTAGGGTTATTTTAAAAGCCCGCCCATAATTCCTTCCAAAATATTTAAAAGCCCACTGAAATAATGTTTTCGCGGGTGGGTTAAGGGTTGCGGTTAGCCCAAAAACGCAGCCCTTCGTAAAACGAAGGGCTGCGTTTTTGGGCTAACCGCAGCCCTTCGTAAAATGAAGGGCTGCGTTTTTGGGCTAACCGCAGCCCTTCACTAAAAGGGCTGCGTATTTAAAAAAACCGCAGTCCTTCGTTTACGAAGGGCTGCGGTGTTTGGGCTAACCGCAGCCCTTGCATTTTTTTTCCACTAGTGATAGCGTCTTGATCAGTATCAACTTAAATGTATATTATCCATATAGGATTTTTGCTTCCCTTAATTTGTTAAAATATTGAATCCAATCAATGGATACTGGATAGTCATGCATTAACCATTTGTGGTTTTTAGATATCAATCCATTAAGATCTACCTCAGATAATTAAGACAAGATGTAATAATATACATGTCCTGTTGGACTTTTGATGTCCATAAGCTTCTTAGTGTGAAATTCCAAGTAGGTTGGTTCGGAAGAGTGAAAAACCAAGAGTCCTACATCAAAAAAATAAATTAAGAAAGTATTTCGTTCTTTATATTATTCATTTCTCCTATAAGCTTTGTTAGAAGAGTAGAGGGATGCAACTATTTACCTCATACACGTGTGCGCGCGATGGTCGGGCTTGGGCTAGGGGCGACTGTGCATTTTCGTATGTGGGGTGGCGCACATTTTTTTAACCCGTTATGTTATATAGGCCCGAAATCAACATATCAATCTTCTGAGATTATTATCTAAGTGCTACATAGTCTCCTCTAGCAGATTTCGCTCCTTCATTAGTGCCATCAGTTTCGCCTCTTTATGGGATGACGATTTTTTCCTTCTTCGTCGCTCTATTTTCTCTGAACCTCGTATCTTCTTTTGGACAATATTAAGTGTGTTCTCATGCTATTTCTCTGCACTACACCTGAGAGATAGTCGTCATGTATCCCTAGAAGTTGGTTGCCAATAGGCGTTAGTTTCTAAAGAGGCAAATTCAACTTTAGGGCAGTGATTCTTCACACCACGACACGTTCAGAAAAGTTGTTAATCGTTCTTCCAGTCCCTTTTTCTCTTTAACCATTTTTCTTAGCTTAATGAATTTTCAAGTAACACTAACTTTCATTAATGAAAATTATACGATATATACAATATATATTTTAATAACAATGAAAAATAGTTCTAATAAAACAAAATAAAAATAAGAATCTAGAAGAATAAATCTTATTAAAAATTCGGCGCATCATTGAAAAATTATCTCAATATATCTTTCCGAAGTGGATTCGTCCCTCAATAAAGTTCGAAAAAAAATATCTTGTATTGATTTAGTAGACTAAAGACAAGAAATTAATGGCCAATCTAAATTCGCATAACCAACCCTCGATAAATATTTTGTATAGTAAACCATTAGAGCAAACATCATACCCAGTCATTAATTGGCATCCTTTAAATGTTAAATAAGATTAGGGGGGTTTTTTGAGGGAAAGAAAGAAAGAGGGTGAAGACACTAGGCTTTTCTTTTAAAAGAGACAACTTTTTGGTGATTATATTTTGATAAATTCATCGGAGGAAAGTAAACTAAACTAATTAACATGCTAATCAAATTGATATTAAAAGCTCCTCATTTATAGGGTACAAACACTTAGGCTTCCATCCTAATGTCCATTGGCAATAGGTGAAATAGCTAGTCCACTAGACTTGTATATTATAAGTCCTCATTTCTATCATTTTTCAATATGGGACTAACTCACATGTGGTTTCTTGGTCATTCGATCCTTTCACACAAAAGAGTCTCTAGATGCGAGTCTAACCACCTATAGATATATTGGAGTTTCATCCTAAATACATTTGACAATATGTAGAGTGAACTTCTAATTACTTTCTACCTCGGTTATTTATTAGTTGCAACTAAGGTGTACCCGCAATTTTTAGAGCATAATAAATAAGGTAAATGGACAGATTAATTGAAATAATTTTAAAACCTAATAATCCAATCACTCGTTAAAATTATCTTAAAGAATTTGTTCATGTACTTGATTATCCCCCACCTAAAATTGTGTCATCTTTCCTTTGTAGAATAATAAACTCGTTTATGAAATTTGTCTTAACATCTTTTCTTGAGAGTCCTATTCTTTTGTCAGCTTTTGGGTTTCTTTTTCTTATATCAGTATTACTTTTAACATCAACTTTAGTTTTAATATATACTCTAATTGCTACAGCATCTCCGGAACTAAATTGAATAATTCCCGACAATTCAATGTTGAACCTAGGTTTCTGGAACACACGCATATACATATATAAATTTTGATGAGTTGTATTCAGTAACTAGCATTAAAACATGGATATCAATCAAGATGCGAAGGAAGAAAATTCCACTGTACACTATTTGGGTAAAATGGGAGCTAGCTAGCAAACTTTTTAGTCATTAAACACTAAGAATAGAATCTCTATAATTCTTTTAAGGTTTCAACTACCTGAATTTTGGCCAAACATCCTTTGTCCTTGCTTACCAAGTCCCTTCACATTCATCCAAAAGGAGTAGATTCCTTTTGCTATTCTAGGGAATCTCTTTGCAAGGGGTGGGAGAGAGGGGATGAGCTGAGGTTGTTTAACTACACTTTGTCAACTTCTACCCATTGTTTTGGACCTGGATTTTTCAAGAACTACCAGGAAATCATGGACCTATTTTCTGGTTTTACTTTTATTCTTCCCTAAATTAAGTTGAGGTCATCACATAAATTGACCCATAGCAATTGATACTTGGACACTAAGTTACTCTCGATACTATAGTTATCAGCTACATGCTGCGGCTACTTAGGTCGATTGGGCCGAACTTCTGGAAAAAAGATCGGGTTGCATGATTTTATTTATTTATTTATTAGGAAAGATAATTGGCCCGAAGACTAACCCCTGCTAGGCTACTAGCCTGCAGGGCACACCAGTTCAGATGTTAGGTACAAGGCTAAACAGTCCAGAACACAATAAGACTAAAGGCCCGCTGCCACCACAAGAATAATCCCCAACATATTGTTGAGATGAGGATTCGAACCAGGGCATTGCCCTGTAATTCGGGGTGGTGCTCCACTGAGCTACCACCTCTCCCTCTGGGCGGGTTGCATGATACATGCAGGGAAATTTGCATGGGGTAAGATACAAAAAGTGGGTCCCATTAACGGGTTTTTTTATGAAAATTGTTTTCTGATGGTGTTTTGTTGTAAAACGTCGTATAAGGTGGTTTTTTTTACAAAAAGATAGTTATAGTTTTAAAAAATCCAAAGCAAAGATATTAATGGTCAAATTCTTCGTATCTTTTACAAAAAGTAGATATGAACATTACAAATAGAGTATATGGTTCCTAAAAAAATAGTAAAAAAGAAGAAACAATTTATTAAAACATAGTATAATGAAGTTGTAATTGAAGGGCGAATTAATAACCTGGGCGACACAAAATATAGGGCAAAATGAATCCAAACCTGTAAATTCTTGCTGCTGTAAATGAAGAATTGACAAGCAAGAATTGTTTTCAAACTTGGTCACAATTGTTTTTGTCCTTCTTCTCTAGAATCACCTTCACTTCCATCGCCAGCTCGAATACCAAATTAACTACATAATTTATCATACATTCGGGTTTACCGTGAGTACATCCAAGGCTATTTTTTTGCTCATTGCTCATTTGAATTAATCCAAATGAGCACAATGTACTAAAAAGGAGAGTTTTAAATGAACAAAAATTAGTCTTGGGTGTACCATGCACATGGTACACTTGGGTATATGATAAATGAACTCCCAATAAACTAAAGAAAAGCGACATGCAAAGTCATGGGATTGCACTTCAAAGTTCACTAAAATCTAATAAGATAGAGAATGTTGTTTGGTTTGCCTAAACTGTCCAAAATTGATATTTTCCTATTTGAATTCAAAGAAGAAAGATTGAGATCAAGAATTTTGTTGGATGTTTTTTCTTTTCCGACGGATGAGGAAATTCAACGGAGTTGAGGATGAATGTGAGCCGTGAAGATAGCATTTGGAGAGAAGGGGGGGAAGTCTTACCTATTTTTGTGTTGGAATAGGGTATGATTTAGGGAAATAACATGTTAGATAGGTTTAACGAGAAAATATGTTTAGCGACCAATTGTCAAATTATTTAAAAAAACAAACCTAATCTAAATGTTTAAAAAAACATTAAAAAAAATTTATTCATGAAGTTAATTGCACAATAAAGATAAAATTTCTTAATAAATGCGATCCGTTCTAAAATAAATAAAACATGGGGGGGCACGGGGATAAAGGAGAGGAAAGAGATAGAGAAAAATATAAGAGGGGTCTATGTGATGAAGAAAGAGAAAGAGAAAAGTAGTTGTAGAAAAAAAATAAGTATACTTATTGAACAAAAAAAATTCGTGCATTATGCACGGGTCCAAAGCTAGTTTTAATTTGTTATAAAACGTCGTACAACGTGGTTATTTTCTTACAAAAAGATGGTTATAGTTAAAAAAAAATCCAAAACAAAGATATTAATGGTCAAATTTGTATCTTTTTAAAAAGTATATATGAACATCACAATTTGAGTATATGATCCCTAAGAAAAAGGTAAAGAATATTGGGTGAACTTTTTTGAACACTATAATTGGTTATTGTAACTGAATTTAACTTTTTTGAACTTAACTTATCTTTTGGCTGAACTTAAACTTATCTTTATATATTGAACTTGTGCTGTATTTGCATTTCTTTACTAAAATGAACCTATTTTTATTAAACTAGACTTATGTTTAGTAAAATTCACTTAATTACTTTTGTTACAACTAATTTAATTAAGTTGAGCAAAACATTATCTAATTTTGAAACCGATACCAGCGAAAATTACAAACTTAAATACTTAGTCATCATAAAATTTATAAATTGTTGTTTATATAGTGTTTTTCTTTTTCTATTAGGGGTGGGGGTGTTGTGCGAACAAGTGGTTGTTTTGATCACAGTGCCATATCAGAACATTAGTGGATTACCAAAAGGTTTGCAAGACCAAGTTCATACGTAACAGAGATTCATTTACGTGTAAATCCCTTTAAATATGGAGTTGAGTAGATGAGCTCACAAGCTAAGGCCACCTAAGCATGCACAAGCACCTTGTTATTGGTAATCATTTACAACCTCCATAAGCATAACATCTTTGCCTGAGCTGTGTTTGCTTAATCTTTGTTGTAATTTAAGGTGCGGGAGGATTTATCTCTGTTGTTAGGTGGAAAGTGGAAAATATTGTTCTACAAGAGCATCCACACCCATGGCCCGCCCTTTGCGTTTTGCCTGAGAGAAGACCGGGAAGGTGCCAACACAATAGATGTATCGGTTTTTTCACCATATACCTCTAATAAATTGGAAAATTCACCATATACTTCAATGATTCAAATATTCACCATATACACCTGATTTTTTAAAAATATGCACCAACTAGCCTTTTTCTTAACGGACATTAAGTCGCTCTTTGCATTATTAACCTAATTAACCCTCCCTCCACCCTAACCCCAAACCATAATGCCCTTAATCATAATTAATTAACCTTAATAAATGAAACTCTATATCTCACCGCCAAAAAGTTATTTTTTATATAACGGACGCCACCGACGATCCTTAAGGGGCACAAACTTCGAGAAGCTTATCAAAACGAGTACCAACACGAAGATATTATAGGCACGCTTTCCGAGGCGATCTTAAACGACCGATCTCACCAGCAAAACCACTTTTTTTTTAAAAAAAAAAAAAAAATGGACGCCATCGACGATCCTAAAAGGGAACGAATTTCGAGAAGCCCATCAAAACGAGTACGAATTATGACAATATTCTTGGGCACGCTTCTCGAGGCAATCTTAAACGACCGATCTCACCGCCAAAACGACTTTTTTAAAAAATGGACGCCATCGACGACGCTAAAGGGGCACGAATTTCGAGAAGTCCATCAAAACCACTACCAATTACGATGATATTCTAGCCACCAAAACGACTTTTTTTGAAAAACCGGACGCCACCAACGACCCTTAAAGGACACGAATTTTGAGAATCTCATCAAAACGAGTACCAATACGATGATATTCTAGGCACGCTTCCCGAGACGATCTTAAACGACCGATGTCACCGCCAAAATGACTTTTTTGAAAAAACAGACGCCACCGACGACCTTTAAAGGGCACGAATTTCGAGAAGCCCATCAAAACGAGTGTCAATACGACGGTAATTAGTTAGAGTTGATAGTGGAGGAGAGAGATGGGGATTTTTTTTTTTAAGATTAGGGGTAATTAGGTTAATAGTGGCAAAGGTGTAAATAATGGCAAACGGCAAGTTAACGTCTTTTAGAAAAATGGCATATGGTGAACGTTTTCGGAAACTCAGGGGTATATGGTGAATATATGAAACATTAAGGGTATATATGGTCAATTTTCTAATTTGTCAGGAGTATTATATGGTAAAAAAACCCGTAGATATATAGGTCTTACATTTTGCGGCCTATAAAACAAACTTTTAATTATTATCCATACGAAACTATGGTTGACTATAGCTAAGTCAATCTACTAATTCAAGGACTCATTCCCTCATGCACACACATTTGAAAAAAATATTAGACTAATAACATTTAAGCTACTAAATTTGATATTTAATTTCTTACAAATTAAATCGTTATAGACACACACTTGTCTACAACTATGAGTTATGTTTACTTAAACGAATAAATATTTGCAAAAGCTCATTATACATACTATGAACAAAACCTTACATATTGTGCAATCAAATACTGTCATTGTGAAGAATTCATACGCAGGAACTAACAATAACATTAAACAATATAACCCAATAAGACTTCACGGTAAAACTGTGAGAATTGGGAAGAAACTCATCGAATTATGTGTTTAAACATTTCAATTCTCTCTCATGCTTTCTCAATCTAAGCCTTTACTTGTTTAAACACTTCAATTCTCTTTCGAAAATTTGCCCTAACTCTTTAAACTCATAATTATGTTCTTGTTGGACAATCTTCTAACAACTGCAGCAACTAATTAATCGTACCTAACTAGCAAAATTTGTTAGATATAATACACGTCAACTTGTAAACAAATACTCCATAGATTTAGTGCTATAAGAATGAGCATCTTTGTATCTAGGATCTGAAATTTACTTTAGCTACTGTAATAATTCTTCGAACATTGAAAATTTGAAGTTAAGCTTTAATGTGGCGGTTATGGTGGATGATCTAGTTACTCTATTTTTCAGCTTATTTCATGGTATCATAGAGGGTACAAAATTAAGTGATATAATTTGAATACTTTATATTTTTTTGATCAAAATTCTTATGTCTATAAAATCACATCGGCTATTTGATTTGTTTTTTAAAGAGAAATTTCATTAATTGAAGGCCAAACGACATCTATTATAGGTATTAAAGAAAAACAAGATACAATCAAACAAGATTAAATCAAATTCGTCTTCGAAGAAACTACAATGAACCAGATCGAGCAATACAGCACAACCCCCTTGTATTTGCTAAATCAAGCAGCTATTGATGATGAAGTCTATCATTCTGACATAGTTTGGGAAGAGCATTCTTGATCGAGCCACGTTGTCCGTATCCGAGATTCCAATACCTTCATGTTGAGTATCGGAACTTCAACCAATGAGAACAATTTCTCAAACCTAAAGACCAAAGAACCATACTCACAACTCCCATAGGGGAGAAGGAGATCTCCATAACAGAGACTAAAATCCCCATAACAGGGTTTGAAAAAATCTCATAAAGAGAAACTAATTTATTCAACAAAACAAGAAATAAATGAACTAAAAACTGAAAATAAAAGGGGAAAAGGGGCTTACCATGGATGAAATCATCCATGGCAGCCCCTAACTGATGAAGAAGGGGTAGGGGAGGCTAGAGTTTGAGAGAGAGAAAAGAGAGAGGGCATTAAAAAAAGGAGTCACTTATGATATAATATTGTTACATCGGCTATTTGATTTTTTGCTTTTTTCGATATCAAAATCCTTTCTTTGAATCTGTTTAAGATTCTTTTTCCCTAATCATGCTCTATTCTTACACGACCTTATTATTTCTCCTCCCCTTTGATTGTTTGCTTTGATCTTAAATTAGGTTTCGCGTGTGTTTCTCTGATTCAAGAATTGATGAATTCTAAGTTTAAAAAAAAATGGTGATTTCTTTGATTCAACTAGTGTATCCTCATCCTTCTGATACACACACAAGGCACGTGCAATATTGTGCACGCTCATATGACCAGCTTTGTGGACTTCCAGTTCTAGAATGAATGGATACGCACACATGTATTATATGGCACACTTGTGTGAGCTGTTGCTTGTGATTTTTTATTAGCGATACAGGACTTAATAGGTCCCCAAACCTTAGTTTCATGACTTTTACATTATTACCATCATTAGTTTGTTTAACTTTAGGATTTATGCAAAGAAAGAAATTTGTAGATCTCCATTGTTTTTCAAGACTTATCCTTACTTTTGTTAATTCAAGTACTTTTATTCTCTTTTGGCTTGTTTTATTATGCACTAGTTTTGAAGCCCGTGCGTTGCACGGGTTGTTGTTTATATTTTTTTTGCTAATTTTTTGTTAACATTGTTGATTTTGTGTTGCTATGAAATGAGATTTTTCAACACCATATTATTTACATACTTTCTCCATTCTTTTTCTTTTACAATAATCACCACTTTGGGTAGTTTCATCTATTGGGACCACTCCACTTTTCGTAAAATAAGCAACTATATTTGACAATATTGTCTTTACTTAGCTTTATGTTAATGAAACCACCATTAATTACTCAAATTACCTCATAATATTGCGTTTTACTTTATTAAGGATTTACTCATCCCTTGCTTTTGTTAATTAAAGGGGTACCTCTATGCTAAACCACCCATTTTTTTTCATTTCCTTAAAAACCATGCTAAACTCCATTGTTGCAGTAGAAAGATAGCGAAGAAAGAATTTGTCATTATATTCTAATTTCTAAATTTGTTATTGCGATATATAAATTATATAATTTTTAATATTCAACTGAATAATGTAGCCAAGTATATTATCAAACGGTATCCCTATAATTGATATGACTAACAATAGCTAACACAATTTTAACATGAAGAATACCCAAATGATACTTGACGAAAGTAGGGTACCTATTTAATAGATGCAGGAAAGAAAGAATAGAGTAAAACATGAGTGTCAGTCACAACTTTAACTTTTAATGGCACATAAACACTATAAAAAAAGACCATAATGATGGTATCATGAATAAAACTAATTAAATAAAAAACTAATCTCTACTAATAATCGAAAATACTATTTAAGAGAAAAAAAATACATCCTCATCCATCATGATCATATCAAACTTTCTCCTTTTTTATAATTTGTGACCTCAAATAGTCTAGAAACGCGGACCTTGATTTCCTAATTAGTTTTAGTAGAATTAAGTTCATGAAGAAAATAATAAGATCTGACATATAGATATATGGAAAAGACAAACATAAATTATTATGTATACGATAAATATTATAGGAATAAAATAATTAGACAATTACATAATATCTCTGCAATGTTGTTGACAAACTTTCATTTGATTCTTCATGTAATGCCACCATGGTATGTTACAGGTTCAAAGTTCTAGATATGTATTTTTTATCTTTATATAACTCGATTTTTAAAAGTATGGTTTTGAAAGATATAATTGCTATTATCACATATGATACGCTATTTATTTTTATAGCTATTTTTATATGTATTTAAAAATAAATAATAAATAATATGTTATTGTTCATCTAAGTAAATAATTTTCCATAAGTTGTAAAATTATATTGTATGTGGAACTAATTTCAAACCATATTTCGAGCACTCTCCAATGGTAAAAAAAAGTATAATATTGCGAATTTATAGCAAAAGTTATATTCAATTTACATATTATTATAATTTAGGTTGTTTATCTAAAATCGGACTGTAATCTTCACTTATACAAAACACCTTATATGTATTTATATATATGTTGGACACTATTTTTTTTTTTTTAAAAATAAAAATTAAAAAGAATGAGATGCCATGCTTAGATGGAGTTCTCTATAATATCCTGATTTCTAAGGTTATTTTTTAAAATCAAACTCTAATTTTTTCATCATCTAAAATTCTAATATATACGTAACTTTATAGCAATAGATTTTAGTTTTTGTTGTAATAATAAAGTTTCAATACTAAATTGTTTTGGTTTATTTGATTAAAGTTGAGGTTTTGAAAGATAATATATTTAATCTTGTAAATCAGACCTATGATAAAATGCTATAATCACATATAGTACATTGTACTTATAGCTATTATTTTATCTATCTAAAAGAAAGACTAAATAATGTGTTACCATTTATCTAATTAAATATATTTTCATGAGTTATAAAACTATATCGTAAATGGATCTTATTTTGAAGCATATTTCAAGCACTTTTCAATGGTAAACAATTATAATGTTTTGAATTAGGTAGCAAAAGTTATTTTAATCCTTTTACCTTTTAACCATTGGCCCACACTCTCTCTCCAAATAAAATAATACCACTCCTACTACCTACCAAATTAAACCATTGGCCCACACTCTATCTCCACCAGATAAAATAATACTACATTTACTACCTACTAACTCCCATCCCATCTACTCTTTCAATAAACTAACAATTGATAACCAAACAACAACTTATCATCTAAAACTACGTGCTCTGATAAGTGTCGATTTACATAATATAATAATTTAGGTTGTTTATTTAAAACGAAACTGTAATTACTCCTTATCCAAAACTCCCTTTATGTATTTAAATATATGTAGAACTCTATTTTCTAAAATATTTAAAATAAAAATTAATGACATGGCAATCCTACGTGGCACTCTCTATTTCATAAGTTGTAAAACTATATTGTAAATGGATTATATGTATTTAAATATATGTACAACTATATTTTTATAAAAGATAAAAATACAATTTGATGACGTGGCAATCCTACGTGGCGCGCTCTATGGCCTCGAAATCTTGAGGAGCTCCCTATGCTCCTGAAAAGTTCCTCCTTTATATATATATTGATTATATTTCTTTTATGCGTTGTTTTGCTTCTTGAATTACTAAAGAGTAGGATTCTATCTAGAATTAGGTTGAATCTTAGTATGAATAAATTAGAGTTAGGTTGAATTTTAGTATGAATAAATCCATGATTATTCCTTTAAATTCTCAAATGAATTATTTAATTGTTCTTGCTTAATTGATTGTTCGTATTCTAATACTAGATTGGGGATAATTAGTATTGCAATGATTCCATGGTTTTTATCACAACGGGAATTGGGTTTTAATGGACTTGAATATCTCAATTAAGAGCGTTAATTTCTCTATGGGGATAAGTAACTATTAGGCCAAATTTCTAGGAGTATATTTATGTTGTTATGTTTAATGTCTCTTTCTTAAGTAAATTCATGAGAAGGTACCAATGCATGTTTAGGTAAACCATAAATACTCGGGAGAGATTTATGGTATTTTAGGGGTGCATTAATACTCCCCGTGAACATTTAATTTAACATGATTTAGGGTAGCAATTATCATTGCATTGACTCATACTAGTGGTGACTTGAGGTTTTATTCATGATTACTTTGATTTGTTATATTTTACTTATATGGATCTTCATCTTCTTTAGTTTTATAAAGCTAATCATAGAGCAACCTTAATTAAGATATCCCAAGTGTGTGCATAGTATTGTCTCACATCAATAGAAGTAGGGGTACTGAATAAACTAGTTTTTAGGTCTACTTTGCTACTCCTATCCTATTACTAATCTATTTTAGGATGTAACCTTACTGAAATACTGGGCTCGTGGTCAGTTTGCCTCGCTTGCATTTATGGGTCTGCTGGGTGTGGACCAATACATGGTATTAGAGCCAATGGTTCAGCTGCAGCAAGTGCGATAAGTGACATGTTGGCTGAGCTCATGGAGGACCAGATATGATGCGAAGTAGCATCGCTTGAGCGGGAGTTACAGCCACGCACACATGTGAATATGGGGAGATTATTGAGGATTTTCCAAGTGTGTGTTGTTCCCACATCCCGAGGAGTAGGGGTGAAGAGACTAGTTTTTAAGTCTAGTAAGCTACTCCTCCTATTTTCGTTGATGTTCATAATCTAATTAAGTTAGTGCGCATAATCACCCAATAGATCTCCATGTTCATGCTCTCACCCATATATTATGAGATATATTGCTCACATTATGTTTGGTCAGGACACTAATATATATATATATATATATATATATATATATATATATATATATATATATATATATATATATATATATATATATATATATATATATATATATATATATATATATGGAAGGCTCTTGTGAGAATACATCCTTTATGGGAGAACAACCACTTATGTAAGAATAACTCATATCCATTAGATTACCTTACATCAAACGACTTAGGTTTTGTCCCAAAAAAATCAAATTAAAATATTCTTACACTCTTTCTCTATTCACGCTAATCACGTGTAACGACATTTCATTTTTTTCAGTATTTCTTTCTCTCTCCTCTCATTCTCTCTCTTCTTCACCTCCTTTCTCATCTTCACCTTCCATGGCGAATCTCCATCACCACTACGCCATCGCTTCTTGCTCATCTCCAACGTCGGCGATTCATACATTATGCCACATCATTGTCTTGCGGCAGACTTGACACCTTGAATCACCGTCCTCATGGCCGGCGAAATTGTTCACCTATGTTAATGGAAAATTTTCTACAATAGTTGGCAAAAAAGAGTCGACTAGAGAAGAAACTTGTTCGATTGCCGGGAAAAGCGTCGATCAAAGGTGTGGGAGAATGAGTTTGATTATTGTCTTCTCCTTTTCTGCATTTCTCCTCACGATATTTTTTCTCTTAATTGGCCTTTGTCGTGGATGAAGTAATTTTAGTTGATGATGATGATGAACGAGTTTTCTCAACTAATTTTTGTTGATAATTTTGGAATATTGGTGTAATTTTCTTGTTAGTACATCGAGTGACTAACTTTTTTAAAACAAGTTATTGTTGTGTTGATGATACATGATTTTGATCATTTCATATGGTGTACGATGATGAACAATTATTTCTAAGTTGCAATTTAAAGCTTTGTTGAAATGAGATAAGATGAGTTTGCTCTCATTGTGGTTTTGCATATGTAGTATTACATATGCTCTAATAGTTATTATGTATGATCTAAAAAATAGTGTATATGTTCTACAAAATGGTTTACATGTTCTAAAGTTTTATTGGAAATAATTGAGAACGTACTTGTAATCATTTATAACATATATACTTGAAATAATTTAGAACATGTTTAAAATAAATTAGAAAATACTTGAAATAATTTCGAACACACCTAAAATATTTTAGAGCATATTTGAAATAATTTAGGACATAAGCTCAAAACTTAGGATATGTATATATCAATAAAAGATGTGTTCATGTTCTAAAACTCATAGCATATGTTTAATAAGTTATTGTTCTAAAAAGTGTTGAATATGTTCTAAAATAAAAAGTTAAGTATGTTCTAAAAATTGTTGCGTATATTCTAAACATAAATATGTTTTCATATATGATATATGTTCTCACATTAGGACTCGTTCTCACTAGATTTTCCTAGCCAAGTGCTCTACAAGTTGAAAATCAAAGAAGCAGGCTATTGTCTCCAAATAAGAACGAAGCTTGTGGGATTTTACCCGATACGGTATCATGTTTGTATGGGTCTCTACCCTGGACAATCCTTGAAATCTTCATCTCTTATTGACCCAACTCATCATTGGGGAAACTCGTAGGTTCGATTCCACTCTCATCACTAGATCCTGGTCAAAATTCTTCCTAAGAAACAATGGGGGCGGTCCGTTCCTATAGATTACATTTAGCCTCATATATATAGGGGTGTAAATGAGACAAGACAACTCGCGAGCTACTCGAGATCGACTCGGTCAAGACTCGGTCAAGACTCGGCTCGAGTGAGCTCGACTCAAGCTCGAACTCGGCTCGAGATGTTGGCGAGTCGAGTTGAGCAACTCGATACTCGACTTGAAAACTCGTGAGAAGCTCGAAAACCCAATTATCAATAGCAAAATACCTAATTTCAACATTTTGCTACCTTAGGGTTGCTTTTAACATGAGACACTTGCAAGTTACTCGAAATCTAGTCGGTCAAAACTCGACTCGGTCAAAGCTCGGTCAAACTCGACTCGAGTGAGCTCGACTCAACTTGAGCTTGACTCGAAATGCTAACGAGTCGAGTCGAGCTAGCTCAAACTCGAACTCGACTCGCATCATTTACACCCCTACTTACATATTGCAAAGAACTCCATTTTCCGTGATAGGAAAATACATCGATATTGATTTCATTTTCCCAATGGATTACGATGTCGAATGTTTTTTATATTAGCAAGTTTCTTATCTGACTATTGAAATCTCAGTTTGCGAATATTTTTACCAAGATACTGGCCTCTCGTCAACATAGACACATTTTGTATTTGGTGTTCCCCTACAACCTAGCTTGAGGAGGGTATTAGATAGTCTTCTAATATTACAATTTAAGTTCAGATTTAATCTTTGATTCTACTGCAGCTAATCCTACCTAACTAGCTAGCAAAGTTTATTAGATATAATTCACGCCGAATTGTATGGTATAGCTAATATAATATCTCCCTGGATTTCAGACTTATAATAATTAATAAGTGAATGTCCCGGGCGATGCTCCGGGTTAGTGAGGAAAAATTGACTCATAATAGTTTTAATAATACTCCCTTAAAAGTTTGGAAATGAAAGCGATAGCTTAACTTTCTACAAGGAATTGGAGTAAGAGTTTATGTCTACAATAGTATATTGTTATAACCATGAATGTGTTAGGTATCTAACTACTTGTGTAAGTCTTTTAATGAGATATAATTACAAGACTTTATTATAATTTATTTTGAAATAATAAGCAATGATGTTATGTTGGATTCATGGTTAAGCTCTCAATTTTCATTTCATAGGTCACGTGTTCAATACGAATCATAAGCATATCATGGATTTGCTTTTTGATTTTTCTAGCTGTTATTTGTGTGAAGGGTCCTAATTGAATCATTTGCATTAGAGTTGAGGAGAGTGTCATGTGTCACATAAACTTTCTTAGTAACGCCTTTTAATATATTAGTATATATAGATGAGCATATCTCTACAAAAGGACGTGAGAGATTACTTTAGCTAGCGTAATTAGCACTTCTCAATTCTCTTAATTATGAAAAGGGAAATTACGCCTCAACATGGAAGCTATAGTGGATTTTGTTACTCTATTTGGAGAAGACCAAAACTCATCATGAACTTTCATTTTTAAATGATCTATTTCAAATTCATTTTTTCCTCACTGGATCAATTTTCAAGCATAGATCAATAAAATAAACGTAAGATAACGAACGTTTCGAGGACATGTATCTTGATGATGTGTGAAAAATACAAAGAAAACTAAAAGATTATATATGTATATATATTGGGTGGCAAAAGTGGTGTAACAATAATGCCAATCATAAGCATATCATGGATTTGCTTTTTGATTTTTCTAGCTCTTATTTGTGTGAAGGGTCCTAAGTGAATCATATGAGTGGAGCTCATTAGTGACAAAATCTCTATCATCCATGGAAGAACATAACCCACTTTGAATTTGAATTGCATATCATTTCCGATTTGCCAACCTTCAATCTAAATAAATTAAATGCTAGAGGTAGGCTTAGTACGTACCATATAATCCTCTGTAATATACATACCACTTCTTTATTTATTTTTTTGGCCTCAATCAATCACCATATCTTGTTTCCATCTTTTACGGCCTTCTCACTACTTTTCAAGTTGTATGATAGTGCAATCATGCACGTTATAAGGTGCATGATTTAAATCAAATTTGCGTAGCTAATCTAGAACTTTTTTATCCTCTTCCTTTGTTACTCGTACTATATTACTATTTTCTGCATTTTTTCCTATCAGAAAGGGCTCTTCTAGGGACAGTCAACCACAATATTTCCTAATAAAAATGGCTTATGGTCTAACAAAAGATCACTACTTTTAGGCTTTTGGCCATCTCATCATATTGTAGATCAGATAATATATTAATGCTCCATCAACTTCAATATAGTACGATTAGGCAAAGCTATGGGCCTATGGCCACACTACTAAAGTTGTGGATGTCCTATTTGCGATAATCTGCATAAGATAAGCTTGTTATTTTTGATATAAAATTTAAATCAATCGATCATTATGGTCTAAAACGCTTTTGGGGTAACATTGGGGTATTGAGTTTATTTTTTCTTTAAAGGAGTTTAATTTTCGTTCGATCACAGGAGAAATGTAACTTATATGATGTTTGGGATGACTGTTTGAGATTTGGGTGACATGGACGTTGTGTAACACCCTGTTTCATCATGAGTTGCGGCCTACGAGTTGTAATTAAATGTGTATTTAGGTTAGATAACTATCCTCATAGGCTAGAAGGTTGCCAAAACAAAGTTATTACCTCCCAGCAAAGCATGGTTAATTTCCCATGATATATTTTCCTGTATTTTTTTTTTTGCATATATTTTCCTGTATGAGCTCCCTAGAAGAATGGTACACCTTGCTAGTATGGTTAATTGCATCAAATATTTTTAATCGATCAGGAAATATTACAATGAGTGTGTGTAGGTGTGTATGTATTGTTTATATATATATATATATATATATATATAAATTTGCGTAAATTGAAATACTTTATAAGATCTCTAAATGTCGTTGCATATATATATTTGAGAGATTCTAAGGTATGTGAAGGCTTTTGTTACGTCTTTACCAAGATGGTTATATGACCTAGGTTTTTATGATATCTCTCGACTTTCTTATGAAAACGGGTCGAACAATTTTTGATCAAAATCAATTCATAATTTGAAGTCATACGACATTCACAATAGAAGTCAAAACTAACAAATAAATATAAAAATGGATCAAATATATTTCTACTACGGCAAAACCACGATCGTTTACCAGAAACGATATATCTCACACTTCTACAAAATCCGTTTTACATTGATATATATTTGATACAGACTTCTACGAGGGGGCCTATCATTCTTTTGTATTTTATTTTGAAGTTGGACTTAATTTGGTTCAATTGATCGATCGTAGATGATGAACTATCATCTATCGTAATACCGCACAAATCCTCATTGACAAATAAATATAATGTGAAGAAGAAAACAGATGCCTAGAACAAAATCTCCAAGCTCTTACATATAACCCATATATGGGCATAATAGCTCTTCATTGGATAAAGACTATAGTGTTATTATAAGGAAGCTAGAACTTAATTCAAGTAGAATAAATAATAAAAAGAAGGCTCATCATCTCCCGAATAGACGGTGGTAGCCCCTAGATCGAATAAGAAAACTAAATTTTTGAGAGAGAAAGAGATGAGAAATAAGGCAAAAGGAAGGATGGATCGAAGCTATCAAAACGATTTATGGCCGGGTTAGGCTAAACATGAAAAAATTGTATCGTTAACATATCATAGTTTCTTCTTGCTTATCATAATTTAAAGGATTTTTAGGATACAACATATGTTTACGGTGTACATAGAGTTACAAAGAGTAATGATGTACACAAGATTAGAATATCATGTTTTGGGGACGAACAAAACAAAGAACTACAATTATATATATATATATATATATATATATATATATATATATATATATATATATATATATATATATATATATATATATATATATGGAGAAATATTGGACCCCGCCACGTGTCGCAAGTGCTGACATGTGGCGCCACGTTACTATCGCAAGTACTCTATTTAATATTATTATCTTTATATTCTCACTTTATTTCTCTTGACCCACAATATTAAATTCAATATAGTATGATGTATATTGATACTTTCTTTTCCCTTTATCACCCACATACTCATTTCTTATAAAACTTTGTATCTAAAGCAGTGGGTTAACTAATAAAAATCGGAGGGAGTATATGTTTATATAGAAAAGGTGAAAATTGTTAAAATGGAAATAGGAGAGCACAAATTAAATAATAGAGTATGTCAACTCATCTTTCCAATCCTCACAGACTAGCAATATTTGGAGTATGTGAACAAACTTATTTGATTCTACATCCTGCATATAAAATTAGCAATCTAATTTAATTCAATTTGTCTTTCTCCGGCCAACAATCAATAGAATGATGATGCACGACCGAAATATAAACAAACTCGTAGTTATTACCTACAGAAGTGTGGTCAAGACAAAGTCTAGTTTATAGATAGTTTATTCATCAGCTTTTAAGTTTGAAAAACAATATTGGAATTTAAATACACCCAGTCACGTATATTTGTTTCTAAGTACACCTGTGACCCGTGTATATAATAGGCACCTATCACTGAGAGAAACACTTTGCTTCTATATTATCTGTGTGACGTTTGAGTGATATCTAACACTAGACTTGATAATTGGGTCTTTCGAATAAGGTTCAGTTCGGTTTGTTTTGGGATGATTTGGGTCCATTCGGGTTTTGATTTTGAACCAGTTCTTTGGTGAGTCGGGTCAGTTGGAATATTGGGTCAGCAATTCTAGTCATTTCGGATCGGGTGAGGGTCGGGTCGAGTTCAATCAATTCAGGTCCTTTAGGGTTTCACTTTTGGTTATGTTCTTTGGTGGTCCGATCCATAATTATGTGTTATATTTTTTATAAAAATAATAACGCTAATACAAAAATCTACATTTATTATATATACCTAAAACATATCATAACAATTCATAGTAATTTTCTCTAAAAAAAAGGGCGCATAGTGCCATATTAGTTACTAGTTAAATCCTAGGCAATGTGTTACGTTGTTTGTCTTATCTACACAAAACCAATAGAACTAAAATTTGTGCAATACACATGTCGGGTTATTTGAGTCAAATCGGATTAGTTCAATTCGGGTAGAATTTGAGACAATCAAATTTGGGTTGATTTAGTTCGATTCAAATCCGTTCGGGTCACTTTGGATATCTATTCACTATCGAAATAATTTTATTTCCGGTCGATTTCGATGGCATCAGTTTATTTCAAGTTTCGGGTTGAGTTTTGAATCATTATTTTGGGTCTGAATTGGGTCTCAATTCCGATCATTCAGTTCGGGTATTTGGGTTCGGGTTTATTTTATCAGATTTATCTATTCCTCTGTTTCAAAAATACTTGACACAGTTTGACTTTTCGATTATTCCCACACTCTCCTTTGACTGTATTTTGTGGATTTTATATAAGGCACAATATAGTCATGTGAGATATTGTTAGACTCGTCTTGACATAGACTTTATAATATCAACATGTATTGACAAACGTATGGAGAAAAGTATATCAAGTGTTTTGAAACAAGGAAGTGCCTTTATTCCTTGGCATTATCTGTACCTCAAATGGTACCAATTGGAAGATCGTATTTGATACCAATCAGTATAAATCATAATTTCGCATCAATCAAATAGATGCCGATGTTCACCAAAAAAAAAGAGATGCCTATCACGCACGTACTCGAATCGCTGCATCCCAACTTACGTGTAATTTATTTTTTCATCACACTTATCCTTTTCCTTTTCGTAATAGAAACACATTATTTGGCTTTTCCCTTTTGTCTCCCCTTTCTTTATCTCGCTTTGCAATCAAATTCATCGGTAAGCCAATATGTCAGCCATTTTCGATGTATTTCCCTGTAGCTAATTAAGGCACACTAAAGATTGAGAAATATAAATCAAATTGAAGAAAGTATTTGTTAGCCTTGTTATCAGTTAAGGTGACTACTAAACTTTTGCGGTTGCTCTTATATTATGATTGAAGAGTAAATCTATGTCTTGATTTGAAAAAACAAAAACAAAAAAAACTAGTTCTATGGCGAAGTAAGAAATAGTTTAGGTTGTAATGAATTACAAAACAGTTGAGGTCGGAGAATATGACACAAAGGTGATAGCACTAATTGAACAAATATGAGGTTTAGAATAAGGTGAATATGATTAGTTCTTGGGACAACAATATGGTTGTTTTTCTCTTCATATGGGAAGGTAAAAACCTTGCCCGGCCACAATGCCAATCTACTAAGGCGGATACCAAGCAAGACCTTGGCAGCCCGTGATACCTGGAGTGCTCAATTGCAGACACATTGTTTATTAACCGACCTAATGTTTCTCGGATATAAATAGACCTCCCCTACTGTTTATCAGGTATTCAATTTTATTGTACCTTGTTTCCATTATACCTTGTCATCCTATCTTACTTAGGCATCGGAAGAGGGACTCCATTATACCTTGCCCTCAAGGTTTGCCAACCTTTGTTATTTGTTCAGGTTAACAACATCACCTTAACCAAATTTAGTCTCCCACTAGTACCAGAGGACACCAAGAACGAACTACCCTCCTCCCAAAGAATGTCATCTCTTGACATCCTTAGCTTGTTTCTATATATACCCGAAACAATCTTCTTTTTCATTAACAACAACAACAATAATAATACAAAAGTTCTTATATGTGGTCGTGCGTGAGGCTATAGCCCGTCAGCTCATTTTTAAAAGTCTGTATCTCACTGGTTTTTCATCGAAATTAAGCTTTTGACCAGGCATTGGATATTCAATCTTCCCAAAATATTAAGTGTGTTGTGAGATATGACCTTCTCAAGTTGACACAATTGCTCATAAGAGTAAACTGGTTAGTATAGCCTTTTGTTATAAAAGTAACCTCGTTGTTTGTTTATTAGAGTAACCCCTTTTATTTTTAAGAGTAACCTCATCCGTCAGATGTAACCATATTTAATCATATGGGTAACTCCATTGATTCATAAGAGTAAGCTCATTAGTAACTCTTTTTGTTTATAAAAGTAACTCCCTTCTATTGTTATGTGTAACCTTTAAAATATTATATGAGTAACCTCACATTTTTTTGGAGTAACCTCATTTAATCATATGAGTAATCTCATATAATCTTATGAGTAACCCTATTTAATCAAAAAGAAACCTCATTTATTCATATCAGTATCCACAAACGTTCAGAAAAGTAATCGCATTTATTCATACTAATAACACATTCTTTCATAAGAGTACGTAAATTGATTAGTATTTCCATTTGTTATACAAGTAACCCCATTTGTTTATATGAGTAACCCCTTTTATTGTTAAGAGTAACCTCATCCGTCAGGGGGAACCATATTTAATCATATGAGTAACTCATTTAATGATACGACGACCCCATTTATTCACACGAGTAACCCCAATAGTTCATAAAAGTGGCCTCATTTATTCATACGCGTAACCTCGAACATTTGTTCATAAAAGCAAACTGATCAGTATTCCCTTTTTGTTATAAAATAAAGTAACCCCATTTTTTAAATAAGAGTAACACATTTTTATTGTTAAGAGTAACCTCATTTGTTAGAGTAACAACATATATTCACACGCGTAACTCCGATCCATTCGTTCATAAGAGTAATCACATTTATTCATACGAGTAACCCATTTGATTTATAAGAGTATTTCTTTAACAGTTACTCGTAACCTTAAAATAGTATATGAGTAACCCCATTTATTTTTTGGGGTAACCTCGTTTAATCATACGAGTAACCCCGTTTAATCATAAAAGAAAATTAAGTTGTTTATACGAGTAACTTCATTTAATCTTACGACGATCATATTTAATCATACAACTAATTCTAATTGTTTGCAAAAGTACGTAACCCCGTTTATTCATATGAGTAACCTCATTCGTTCATGAGAGATACCGATTAGTATCCCCTTTTGTTATAAAGGTAACCCCATTTGTATATAGGAGTAAAACCCATTTATGGTTAAGTGTAACCTCATCCTTCACACACATTTATTCATACGAGTAACTTCATTTGTTCATAAGAGTATCCCTTTTATTCATTAGTATTTTAAATATCTTTTTGGAACATAGTAATGCACCCTTTTGTGTTTCATGTTTCAAGTTTTGTCTGCAAAGTCATCATCCCCACAAACTGAGCATAAAAGGATTCATCGGGACAAAACAAGACGTTTTGGAAGATTTTATGAACAAGGGAAGGATTTGTGCACAAGGGTCAACTTTAAATGAACATTTCTCACAACACACTCAACATCTTGGGAAGATTCAAGTTATAGATGAAAATTTGGGTCGATAAATTTTCAACGCATCATCCAACGCTCAATTATGATGAAAAAAGAATGAGACATGGCCTTTCAAAAATGAGCTGACGGGCTGACGCGCACGCGGCGACACGGTTTGTGTTCTATATCACTAGCCACACGGAGGACGATTTGCTGATGATGATGATGATCATCATCATCATCATCATCATCATCATAATAATAATAATAATAATAATAATAATAATAATAATAATAATAATAATAATAATAATAATAATAATAATAATAATAATAATAATAATAATAATAATAATAATAATAATAATAATAATAATAACAACAATAAAAAAATAATGATACTAATAATATAATAATAATCTTAATATTAATATTAATCATAACCATAGTAACAACTAATAATTACAACAACAATAATAACAATAATAATAATTATAATAATAATAATAATATTATTATTATTATTATTATTATTATTATTATTAATCTTAATCATAATCATAATCATAATCATAATCATAATCATTTTTTATGATCAGGAGCACATTGGAATTTATAAGCATATTTTCACCCAAAAGAAATTCATTTTACAATAAGATACATTTATTATAATTATTTGCGTTATTATAATAAATGCATTCTTTTTTTCAATCTTAGAAGGAAAATTATAGCAATGGCATTTGCAAAAAATCATTTTACTGGTAGTTATTGTTTCCATTCCTCTCTCGATTGACTTTTCAAACTGATAATACTATTCAGGTTGCAGAATTACCTTTTTATGTTATCATTAAGCATTGTGCACATCGATATTATCATCAACTTTGATATTATTTTTGAGTTCTACAAACTTTTTAAAAACATCTTTATGCATAAAATTTGGAATAATTTTACAATGACTATAACAAAATTTTAGCTATTATAGCTTGTGTAATCTAAACAAATCATTTCCAATTTTTTTTATCTAGACCATTTATTTTCAATTTTAGATCTATTTTATTCATCAAGTTGACTTTATAGTTATTCTAGAATTATAATTTATATAAAAAAAATCTATCTCATATATATCTCCGTGAATATTATATGATAACCTTTTTTTAGAGGATATGATAACCTCTCATAGATAATTTATTGCTTTGCTGCTATCTTTTTTTTTAACACCAACCGGATAATTATATTAGCAACTTAGTAAATTACAACATCATGTCTAAAGTTCCAAACCATCAAAAGTACCTAGATTAACAAGATAATCATACAACAAGAACCACTACTGATATTTCAAAGCATTCCTCTAACTAGGCCACTGGGTTCACCAACTCTTGCATATACTCCTGCGCAACACATTGAGGAGCCACGAAGTGAATCTTCTTATCATCTTCCATTTCCATGCCATATCGTGCGAGTTTGTGCGCAACCACATTTGTATCCTTCTTGGCATGAAGAAAGATGACAACCTAACCTTTCAATAACTTGACAACATCACATATGATGGCATTCAGTTCATGGTGCGGAAAGTGCTCTGCCCTGTCCAGCATAATCTTGAGTGTATGCGCATCAGTTTCCACCTTAAGACGGTCAATGTTGAAGTCTCTTGCTATGATAAACCTTCCCGGATGGTGATAAGCTCCGCTGCTGCTGGATTAACTGCTGCAAATTTAACCAAAATCCCCATATACCACGAACCATCTGGGCGTCTAATCACCCCTCCACCACTTGCCTTATCCATTGCTTTCCAAGACCCATTTGTATTCAGCTTGAGGTACCCATGCACAGGTGTTTCCAGGAAATTCTTTGATGAAGCCTTGATGGAATAGTTTTTCTTTCTGAAATACATCATTAGTATGCATGTAATCCACATAAAAATTATTAAAGTGTGTAGAAGAACGTGTCATGACACCTTCAAACACAGCCTTGTTCCTGACTCGCCCAATATGTCATAGGGAAATTACAAACACAAAGAGCCATTGGGTAGATTGATTCGATCCACTCATCCCAATCATCATTGAAAAATCTTTGAAGATTAACTTCAGCATTGAAATGAAAATTTCTAAAAAATCTTTTCCACAAAATGCTAGCCTGATTACAATCTCGAAACAAATAAAGATGCATTTCAAGATAAATATCACAACTATGAAAAATTGGATCAAAATCACTTATTTTCTTTTGCAAAACTGTAGTAGTGGGGGAGAATTTCATTAAACAACATTCCAAAGCAACATCTTATATTTGAAAGGAGACTTAGCTTCTAAATTTTTGGCCAAAAATTGTGATTTGGAGTTTGAGAATTTTGACCCTAAATGCATTTATGATAAGCAGTTTTAATATTGAAATTCCCATCTTATGAGTGAATCCATCTAATGCCATCCTAGACACCAGCAAATTTAGAGAGGGGAACGACGTTTATTTGAGTAAGGATAAGGCCAGGAACAAAGGAAGAGATATGAGTGAGGTGCCATTTTTTATCCAAGATAATATGAGAGACCCTTCAATGAGCAATGGATTCAGGAATGATGATATCAGGATATTGGTATAATGGTTTTTCCCCCACCCAATGATGATTACAAAGAGATATATCCCTTCCAACCCCAACATTCAAAACAATGCCTTCCTTAAGAATTTGTTTTCCTTTATTTGAGAATCTCACGCCATAGGAGAGATTGATTTTGATTAGGAATAGCATTCATAAAATTAGTTCCCCTACAATATATTTCTTTCAAAATTTGAACCCAAATCTTATTAGGTTGAGTAATGAATTACCACCCTAATTTCGCCATGAAGCAAATGTTCCATTTCTGTAGATCCCTAATTCCCAGTCCCCCTTCTAACATAGGTTTGCACACATTTCCCCAAGAAGTTCTGGATATGTAATGTCTTTGTCCTACCTTTTTTTTTTTTTGGTAAGTAAGCTAATATATTGAAAACCAAACTACACACCAATACATCCTAGATAAGTCAGAGACTTATAGCATTCTAGGACCAGAAGACCAAAGTAAGACAAAACTTACTCTTTACAAATTATCTATCCACAATCTATCTGTTGTACTACACTTTCTAGGTATACAATGCAACACTCTATGCTTCACTATATATTTAATGCTATTAGCAGTATTGGCTACGCTAGGTATTTGTTGTTGCCAGAGCCCTGAGTTCCTTACCAGCCATACATGGTAAGCAACAGCTTGTATTGCTGCAATTATTACACCCTTCTTTGCCTTTGATCCTCTATAGCTTCGTCTGAACCATACCATCCAGCAAAGGAGAGATCTCTGCCTATTATTGATGCCAATCCAATCAAGAGTCTGCATCAGTACTCTTGTACTATAAGTACACTCAAAAAACAGATGGGAGTGAGTTTCATCAGCCATTCCACAAATACAACAAGTTTTATCTACACTGATGCCATAATTGTGTAATTTTTCTCTGGTTTGTAATCTATTCTAGACACTAAGCCATGTAATGACTCTGTGCTTGGGAAGGGCCATTCTGTGCCATATTCCATGCACCAAGGCCACCTCTTCAACATCTGCCAAGAGAAGTTGGTAGACTTTACTAATGGAGTACTTTGTGTCTTGTTGCCAAGAATGCATATTAACCTCCCTCAGATCATTCTTCACTTTACATATTTGTTTTACAATCCAACTGGCATTTTGTGGTGCATTAAAGCTCCACCAGTTTTGATCCTTGATATACACAGAGTGAATCCACTTCACCCATAAGTCATCTTTCTTCATGCCAATATTCCACACTAGCTTCCCAACAACTGCTAAATTCCATTTTGTGATGTTTCTAAATCCAAGTACCCATCTTTTTAGGAGAGCAAACCTGATCCCATTTTATATACCCACTTTTAACTCCATTTGCCTTGCCACTCCATAGGAAGTGTCTGCAAATAGAATTAATCTCCTTAATCACAGCAGTAGGGATGATAAAAATTTGTGCCCAATAGCTATGCACACTCATTAAAATTGAGTTGATTAATTGGGCCCTTCCTGCAAAGGAAAGGTTTCTAATACTCCAAGTTCTAATTCTGAACACCATTTTTTCCACCAAACCTTCATAGTCTGCTGTAGAAATCTTCTTGCTACTAATTGGTACACCGAGGTACTTAAAAGGCAACTGCTCCTTTACAAACCCAGAAATATGTACTAATCTGTTTGTATCTTCTTCAGTCATACCACTGCAGTAGAGAGCTGATTTTGCATGATTTGCTTGAAGTCCTGAGGTATCAGAAAAGAGTTTTAACCCTTGCAACAAAAGATATGCAGATTTAACATCTCCCTTACAGAAAAGCATCAAGTCATCTGCAAAGCATAGGTTGTTTAGATTCAGAGAAGCACACCCCTTCATAAACTTGAACTCTTGTATGGCTCCAATGTAATTCATTACTCTAGTCAGATAGTCCATACATATCACAAAGAGCAGGGGGGACATTGGACCCCCTGCCTTAGGCCTTTCTTTGCTGGAAAAAAGCCTTCAGTGCTTCCATTGATAAGTAAGGTGAATCTTGGAGTAGTAATGCAGCTCATTATACACTGAACAAAAAAAGGGGGAAACTGTAGGGCCTTTAATAAATCTTCAATAAACTGCCATTCCACTGAATCATAGGCTTTCCTCAAGTCTATTTTCATCATTATGATCTTGGCAAATTAAAATGTTGCTCATAATGCTTCTCCCGAATAAAAGCCCCCTGAGTAGGAGAGATTAGATCTGGTAATATTTGACCAAGTATGGAACAGATAAGCTTTGTATATAACTGAACAGCACGCAATAGGTCTATAATCCCCAACACCAGCTGGACATTTAACTTTGGGAATTAATGTAAATGCTGTGACATTAATTTCCTTGAGCAAAATGCCAGTATTGAAAGAGTCCTTAATTGCTGTAACTATATCATTACCAATGATATCCCATCTCTTTTTGAAAAAGAAGCTAGAATAACCATCTATCCCAGGTGCCTTCTTATTTGGGATGGAAAAAACAGCTTGTTTAATTTCCCTGGCATCAAAGTTCAAATTCAAAAGTTGCTGTTGTTCTGGTGTTAGAATTTTCCCTTGACCAACAATCCTTGCATCAACCTTCCTTGTGCTACTACTACTACCCATGAGCCCCTTGTAAAAATCTAAAAATGCTGCAATCACTTCCTGAGAAGATTCCACCCATTCACCTTGTGAGTTCTTGATAGTGTTAATCCTATTTTGAACTCTCCTCATTTTGATGCTTTGGTGAAACACTCTAGTATTATCATCACCCTCTTCAATCCACCTTACCTTAGCTTTTTAGGAGAGAAAGCTGAGATAATGCTTATGTGCCAAATTATAAGCTTGTCTGGTAGTAAACTCCTCTTGCCTGAGCATCATATTAGTAGGATCTTGATGCAGCTTGATCTGAGTATCATTCATCAATTGATACATAATACTATTTTGAACTGAGATATCGCCAAATTCTTCCTTGTTCAACTTCTTCAAGTCATCTTTCAACAATTTCAACTTCCTAGCAACTTGAAACATTTTTGTACCCTAATTGTTCTTTGCCACCCTTCTTGCACTATATTCAGGAATTTCCCAGAATTGCACCACATATTAAAGAAACGAAAAGGTTTCTTTTTCTGTTCATGAGAATGAGTTTTCAAAACAATAGGACAATGGTCATACTCACCCTCAGGGAGTACATAGGCTTCAACCATATCCCAATTACTCTCCCATTCATCATTCCCCAAGGCACGATCAAGTTTACAGAAAACCTTATTCTCACCCTCCTGCTTGTTTGTCCAAGTAAAAAAATTCCCATTCACCTTAATGTCTCTCAGACAACAATACTCCATGCAAGCTCTCATATCTCTAATCTCCCTACTTCTCACAGGCAGACCAACTCTTTCATTCATGCCCATAAGAGCATTAAAATCTCCCATCACTACCCAAGCACCAGATATTTTGGAACTCGGAGCAACTAAATCTCTCCACATCTCCTCTCTCCCTTGCCTCTCATTAACACCATAAACATAAGTGCACCAGAATTTCTTCCCACCATTGACAGTATCCACTTCTAGATGAATTAATTGGCTAGAATAAAATAAAACATTCACGGTGAAAGCAGTAGGGTACCATCCCACTATAATTCTTCCAGTACCAGCCCACGAAATATTCGATGTAATGCACCATCCAGGACAAATTCTAAGATATAAACCCCCAAGAGCAGAAGGTTTAATCTTAGTTTCCAGGAGACCAAATAGCCTTATATGATGAGATAAAATGAATTGTTTTAACTCCAATTGTTTCTTTGGCATATTTAGTCCCCTGGTGTTCCAGCTCAAGATATTATCCATTACTGGGAGGAGGCTCCCCCTCCTCAGAAATTTCACCTGCCATTTCTGGTCCTCCATGTTCATCATCTACTAGTTCCTTTTCCACTATCTGAACATCCTCAACTCCATGTTCTGCATCTTGTGACAACAATGAGAAAGTGTTCTCTGTCAGTACTGGGTTAGGAACAGTTACCTTGCCCACATTGCCCACAATCTTTTCAGCACCCACTACACTTTTATGCTTCTTTTGGACCTGCTGAAAGCCTTCCTCATCCACCTTTGGTGGATCCTTCTTCTGCACCCATTTCATCTGCTTCTGTTTAGTTTTCCAGACAGAATGCTCTTCATCATGCCCAATACCCAAACAGTTGTTACATTTTGTGGGTTTCCATTCATACATCACTTCTTGAGCAATATTCATCCCTTTTTCATTTTCAAACCATATTGCCTTAGGGAATGATTGATTCATGGCAACTTCAATCATTATCCGGGCAAAATTCAATTTATCCTTATTCAAAGTTGCTTGGTCCAATTTTATAAAACTCCCAATTCCAGTAGTTAATTTCATCAAGCATTTCTCCCCCCAATACTTCAGATCAAGATTTGGTAATTGGATCCAAATTGGAACAGTTTTCACTTCCTCCTTCTTTAAGTCCATATCAGGGCTCCAAGCTTTAACAACTACAGGTTTCTTATCAAAGAATTGAAATCCTTCCGCCAAAATCTCATCCCGTTTTTCAATTGATTTCAATCTTACAAGAAACAAACCCTTACCATATGCAGCAATTTTATCAATACCCTTTTTCTCCCAAATTCGTTTAATGAAGCCTTCCACTACAGGGAATGGAGGATTGGAGCCAATCACATAACATATGATTGCATTCTTCCAGTACTCAATTTCTTCTTGAATATCCTCAAGAACAATTTTAATGGCGGATTTAGATGAAAGTGGTACAATCTCAGGTTCAATTACAGTTGTATTAACCATATCAAATTCTGGAAGTAAACTTCGAGATTGAGGGTTACTTACTTTCTCCAATCGAGTCTGAGTATCCTTTATTATGGTCAACCATTCCGACAATTGATGCTTGTCTTTTTGTTGTCTTTGCAATTCCCCAATTGAACTTCTGGGCGACAAAACTTCATTTCCAACTGGTGTTTCCACCTCCATTGCTGCAATGCCATGAAGTTCTGCAATAGGACGTGTTTTCCTTCCCTCCGTAGACCCAGATGGTCCATTCCTTCTCTCTCCTCCTTTCTTTTGTGGTGTTCTTTTCGCATTTGCTTTCGAGCTTCTGGCCATGGCGACGGGTATGGAAGAGGGTCTTACCATACACCGAGAGAAAACCGAGAGCCCGCGAAAAAATTTGATAGCTACAGATATTTTGTCCTACCTTATTCCATAAAAAACGTTTAACATCTTTTTGTAATTCAGCAAGAACTCCTAAAGGAATAATGTTAGTTTGCATGGCATATAAAGGATAAGTGTTCAAGACTGATTTGATTGAAATATATCTCCCTGCCATATTTAACAATTTAGCTTGCCAACCTCTTATCATATCCTTAGTTTTATCAAGGAGCTCAAAGTAATCACTCTTTCGCAATTTGTTGGAACTTATGTGGACGCCTAAATATTTACCGAAACTAGAAGAAACCTTAAGTCCATAATGATCAGCCATAGAGTTTCTCACATTATAGCTCATTTTCCTTGGAACAATTAAGGTTGATTATTGAACATTAAGAAACAATTCAGAACTTCTACCAAACTCCTCAAGCACATTCATTATATTATCTAAACTTTCAAAGGAAGCTCTACCAAATAAAAAGACATCATCAGCATAAAAAAGGTGAGAAAGCCAAATATTCTTGGAGACCATTAAAGGTTTACAAGCCCCAAGTCTAACTTTTTGTTCAATTAAGAGAGATAATCTTTCCATGCATAAAACAAAAATATATGGAGATCATAGGGATATCCCTGTCTTATGCCTCGAGAAGGACATAATTCTTCAGTAATCTCTCGATTCGATAAGACAAAGATAGTAGGAGAGGGAATAACACTCATAATGAGCTTAACAAGGGGAACGGGAAAGTTAGCAAGGTTTCCCTAATAAATCTCCACTCCAAACTATCAAAAGCTTTTGTTAAGTCATTTTTTATAAGCCATAATATTTTTTGACATTTAGCTGTTTTGAAAATATGGGCAACTTCTTAAACAATTATGATGTTCTTATCAATAGTTCTATCCATGACAAAACTAGATTGTAAGGGACTAACCAAGTGAGGAAGCAAAGGTCTAAGTCTGGAAGTAACAACTTTAGTAATTACCATAAGGATAGTATTACACAAACCAATTGGTCTAAAGTCATTAATGGTACCGGGAGAGTCTTTTTTACGTATGAGACACAAATAAGAGTTGTTAATTTCTGAAGGAACTGAACCAAGATTAAAACAATTGTTAATGAAAGCGGTGACAGACTCATGAAGGAACTCCTAATATTTCTGATAAAAAATGGTCTGAATACCATTAGGTTCTGGACTCTTCAAAGGGGACATGGACTTAACAACATGACTTAATTCCTCTAAAAGAACCGGTTTAACTAAATCTTGAGAAACCTCATTATCGAGAGCAGAATGATGATAAAAAGTGAAACAATTAGAGGAAGTTAAGTGATCACTATGAAAAAAAATTACAAACGCATTCCTGGCCATTTCTTTTAGCACCAAATCATCATAGATTCATACTCCATTTGTATTTTGCAACGCATGAATTTTTGCTTTTGATCTTTTTTATCTTAGCAATAACATGAAAATACCAAAAAGAACATGAAATAGATTTGAGAAATGTCCTAAAAAACACTCCCTAACTTTCCTTCAGCTCCATTGTAGCCATGGCGGGAAAGAAGGGGGGCCAGAAGAGAGGGTTATCATCGAAAAATGATGGGAATTCACCGGTAAATGTGGTTAATAAACCGAGGGGTCCTTCATCGGACTCTCAGGCGAAAAAGACATGCTCAATAGAAGAGGTTATGGGAGTGGAAGCTCTGGAGTTTGGAAATTTTGAGCTGGGAGAAATTCTTACTCCGCAGGAATCGATTATTCATCTGAAGCAACAATTAGAATTGAATCGTACTTTTTCGGCATGGATGACCTCAATCCATCATCCTACGAACAAGTCCATTGGAGGTGATGCTGAACCAGGTATTGCTATGCCTATTTTACAGCAATTTAATGAGGTAGCTGATGAAATTGATGATTTAAATGAGCATGAACTTGATATGGAGAAACCTAAAATCCATTATTTGTTATGTTTTAGGTGCAAACCCACCTAGTTTGGTAATGGAAGGTTTTGTGCGACGGATTTGGAGGAATTTAGGTGTTGATAAGGTTACAATGGTGGAGAAGGGTTTTTTCATTGTGCGATTCAGAACAATGGAGAATAGGGATAAGGTTGTTAATGGTGGTTATCCTTTTTTTGATGGGAAGCCAGTTATGATCAAGGCGTGGACTCCAGACATTGATTTTAAGAGAGATGAAGTGAGAAAGGTTCCTATATGGGTCAAGTTGAATTTAGACTTTATACACTGGGGTCAGGGATGCTTGACCAAGATTGTTAGTGGTGTGGGTAAGTTTTTGAAAGTTGATTCAGCTACTTTGAAGAGGGAGAAATTGCAATTTGCGAGGGTTTTCATTGAACTTGAGGTCTCTCAAGAATTCCCGGATGAAATTGTTTTTGAGAATGAAAAAGGGGAAGATACTTGTGTGCTGGTGCAATATGATTGGAAACCTTCATTCTATAAGGTTTGCAAGACATTTGGACATGATGAGCAGACTTGTAGGAAGAAGAAAGCACAAGTATGGGTGCCTAGAAATGCAGATGTGAACAAGCAGGCAAGTAGGGTGCCAGATGCTCAAGTGGTTGTGCATAATGTTCAATGAAAGGCGCAGGTTAATAGTGATGGATTCCAGTCAGCAAGTAGAGCTGCTAGAATTCCCACTAGTCCAATAGCTCGAACAGTGCTCATAAATTCTTTTGAGGTGCTGGAAAATGCTAATGAAGAGTTAGTGACTGGTGCAGGGGCAAGGGGGTTATTCATGTAATTGGAGAGAGGGATCCCTCCTCTCCTAATGGATAAATTGTGCTTTTGGAATGTCCGGGGACTCAACAGTCCTAGGAAGCAGAGAGTGGTGAGGGAGTTTATCACCCAACACTCTGTTGGACTACTGGGTTTACTAGAAACTAAGGTGAAGACTGCTGGAATGGGCAACCTTTATCAGGTGATGTTTCAGAATTGGTGTTTCACTTCCAACTCTGCCTTTCATTTAGGGGGAAGAGTTATTTTGGCTTGGAAACCTGGAATGTTTGATGTTGATATAAGAGGAGGTGCTACTCAATGGATTCACTGTCATCTTACTCCTAAAAATGGTGCTAGCAGTTTTGATTGTGTCTTTGTGTATGCTTTTAATGATATAAATAAAAGGGAGGTGTTGTGGAAGGAGTTGAGGGAGATTTCTGTAAAAGTTGAGGGCCCTTGGATTGTGGGGGGTGATTTTAATTGTGTTTTACATAGTGATGAAAAGATAGGAGCTCAGGTGAGTAGTTGGGATATTGACCCTATTAGGCTTTGCTTGTATGATTGTGGTTTATATGATATGAATTGCTCTAGTAATAGATTTACCTGGAATAACAAGCAGGAAGGTAATGCAAGGGTGTTTGCTAAATTGGATAGAATTTTAGTAAATGCTCAATGGGAGGAGGTGTATCCAAATGCAGGGGCTGCATTTCTGAATGAGGGAGAATTTAACCACTCCCCTGCTATTGTTTCAGTTTATGAGAGAAATGAGCAGATTAAAAAGCCATTTAAATACTATACAATGTGGAAGAATTCTCCTAAATTTGATAATTTAGTGAGAAATTATTGGCAGGAGGAGGTGGTAGGAAATAAAATGTTTGTTGTTACTCAAAAACTCATGAAAGTAAAGAAGGAACTAAAAGAGCTTAACAGCTATGGATGAGATTCATGCTGATGTAATAAAGGCAGCAGCAGCTGATACAATGGGTTTCTTGGAGATTCATGCTGATGTAATAAAGGCAGCAGCAGCTATGGATGAGATTCAACGCAGAATGAATGAAGACCCTAGCAACATTGCCATAGCTGATGAGGAGATTCAGGTGGTGAAGGAATATAAAATTATAGACACATAATCGTGTCTCCCCATTTAAGGGTCCAATGATGAAACATACCGCGGTATTAGTTGGCGCGACCCAACGGAAGAGCAATCCAAAGAACCAATCCAAAATTGTGTTTTGAAATGATATTCTAAAGCCCAATTGATTATTCATGATGATTAATTGTATTTTTAGCCCATCAAATATTTTGAGTCCATTTAAAGTGTTTTAAGAGCCCAATTAAATATTTATTATTTTAATAAATATTTTTTATAAATATTTATTATTTTAATAAATATTTATTATAAATATTTTTATTATCTTTGATAAATATTTTAAGGGATATTATCTCAGATAACCCTGACTTATAGGCCTTTTTCCAATATAACCCTGACTTTGGCAGGCCTGTCTCCGATAACCCTGAACTTGGTTTTTGTCATTAAACTGGACGGAATTTGTGACGACGTTAAGTAGACCCTAACTATGTTTGACTTTTGCTTTGTTTGGCGCCAGGTTTATAAGTAGTTGGTGACCCTCATTACCTTCTTCGACCTTTGTCCAAATTCGTGCCCTAATTCCAAAATGAACAGGGAAGTTGAAGGTATTTTAGCAAATCTGAAGTACGAGAACAAGAGATGCAGATGCAGAATCGTGCGCAAGGCTGAGTTTAGGATTTCAGAATCTAAGAATAACCCTAACAAGCTTTATTACCATTGCAAAGAGTGCGATTTTTTCGAGTGGTGTGTGTGCCACGACTAAGGGAGGAAGCAATCACTTTCAATGGCAATGGGGAGCAATTTCGGCCTGATTATGTTGAGATGCGAAGGGAATTATCTTGGGTTATGAAGAAAGTTGAAGAAATCATATTTCAGTTGGGGTTAATGGTGAAATTTGTTGAAGACCATAAATTATGTCATTAAAACAGAAGTTTTGCTTCCAAAATATGTGTCATTGAAATATAAGTAATGACACCAAAATATATGTCAAAATACATCATAACATCAGTACTTGTTGGTGAATAACAAACACCATACTTCTAGGCACCATTACATAACAGAATTCAGTTCATACAGACCCAAAAAAAAAACCCCTTAAGTTGCTAACAAACACCTAATGTGTCTTCTGCTTCTTCTTTCCCTTGTCCATTTGTGATCCCAAAGTTTGTGTGGTGGCCTGTGTTCCTCCTTGAGAGCAGCTTGCCTCAGCTTGTCTCTGGGAGTGTCTTGTTCCCATCCTTTGAGAGGAGGTGCTTGGCCCTGCTGTAGTTTCTTGTTGTTGCTTTGCCACTTTTGCAGCTTCTTTTTTTTTTCTTTTTTGTCAAACCACCCATACATGTCTTCTTGTTATGCCCTAACTCCTTACACTTTGAACACTAATAGTGACCTGCCTTTTTCCTTTCTTTGGTTCTCCCTTCTCTCTTCTCCTATTTCTTGGTGGTCTCCCAACTGACCATTTTAGGATTTGGGGCTTAATTTGTCGAACATCAAATGTAGGCCAATGAGTGTGGTCAGTTATAGGAAAGATGTTTAGCTCATACATGGCCTTGTAATTTTGCACAGAATAGTACTGGCTCACATAATTCCTAGGTTGATTCCTCCTGTGGTGAATTACTCTTGTGGCATGTCTACAAGGAATTCCAGTCAACTGGAAGCGTCCACACTGATAAGTGACATTTATGTCACTTTTAGTGGTAGTTTTTAGATTGTTTTCGTAGTTTATTTTCATTTATTTCTATCTATTTTAGCCCATATTTCTTCTTTTTATATTTTGTAGCTTAATTGTATAATTAATTTTATTTACTAGTTTTTAGCTCTTAATTTCATAGTTTATTTATTTCCTTTGTTTTATTAATTTTAGATGGATTAGTTTAGTTTTGTATTTAATTTCCTATTTTATTCCCTCTTAGTCACTCTTAATTTATTATTTCTTTTTATTTTGTCTCGTTTTCTTCTCTCGTGCTTTATTTTTATGTGTGTAGGTGAGTGTTTGCGGAAGTTGAAGGACGGAATTGATTGAGTCAAGCACAAATGCCCAAAGATATCATTCTCTTCATTAGCCAACTTATCCTACACCACACTCTTCCCCTTGTGTGATTAAATTATTGCTTGGTTAGCTCTTCTAATCTATGTTGCATTCTCTTTGATCACTTGAATGTTGTATTAGATTGGAGTTGATTGATTTAGGTTGGCATGAGAGTGTGACCTATTGATTTCTATTATTGACTTGGGTTACTTTGAACCTCGAGATATGTTAGTAATGGATGAGAGTCCTTATTTGATGTCTTTGAGAATTTCTCCGCCTATGAGAGTAGGATAAGAGTTGTATGTTGGGTCAATAGCTAATTCAAGTAGTGTTCATGCATTATCTCTATGTTTGATATTCTTATGCCTATTTCATGATTAGTTGGTGTTTAATCCCATCTCCTAACTTTAGTTATCTTTGATATTTAGTTATTTTCGTAGTTCTTAGTTGGTTATTGACAATTTCCGACTTGATTCCGTCCTAGCTTGTTGTTTATCAACACATTTTGGTGTTCCCTATTCCTTGTGGAAGAATGACCCTTGCTTACCACTTTACTTAGGCTAGTGGTTTAGTTAGGTTTTGTTTGACTGTTAGGAGGTTAGTAACGACCTAATTTTCCCTCTGTCAAAATGGTGCCGTTGCCGGGGACTTCGGCTAACATTGATTTGTATTGATTAGATGAGTCTAGGCCTTTTTGAATGTTTCTTCATTTTTTTTTGATTTATTTCACTTTTCTTTTCTTTTTCTTTTAAAAAAGTAAAACAAAAAATGGCAATCTTCTCCCTTCCCCAATATGAATATGAAGTATTTTGGAGATACTATTGGAGACTTGGAGATTCTCTTGATTGTGACCATAGCTTTGAAAAATGGGAAATTTGTGATGTGATGTTTGAAGGTCTAAATGAAGAAACTAGAAGGGTGGTAGAGTCTATGTCTAATGGTGATTTCCGTGCTCAATCTTTGGATGAGGCTTGGAGTCTATTTGAGTGGTTATCTAGAGATACCTATGAATGGGAAATGTCAATGCTTGCTAATCAAAATCTTGAAAGTTTATGTAAACATGAAGCCGAGACTTGTATTTCTCCCCCATCTTGCTCTCATTTGGATGATGCATATTATAATGTTAATGATGCTCATGCATCTCATAAATTGTCTTCAAGCCCTTGCATGAATTCCTATGATCAATCTTATGCTCCCAATGATGAATCTCCTATGCTTGATTGTGAACCCCTTCCCCGATTTGATTCTCAAAATGCTCCCCCACCTATTGATGATCCCCTTTTGCAATTGGAAATTGGTTTAAATTGCTTAGGGAAAAATGGGGTTGCAAGGATGACATTATTGAGTTTGATTATGTTGATTCGAAGCATGTTGAAAATGAAAATCAATTGGGAAAGAGTAGCATAGAGCTTGAGGATCATTTTGAAGTTTTCAAGAATAATGGAAATGTTCTTGAGGAGAACTCATTGATGGAAGAAGTCTCCCCTCTTAAGTCTTGTGAAGTGAGTGAAGTGGTTAGTGAAAGCCTTATTTCTATCCCTTCCCCTCATATTCCATTTTCAAAAAGGATTGACCTTATTCCCCCAACTCCAATTTTATATCCATTCTCATCTCTCAAAACTCCAAATCTAGATGAGCTTCTTTCCTCTTTTGACCTTCAAGTGCTCGATTCGTTTACTGTTGAAGAGAAGAGTGAGCTTGCCAACAAAAAAGATTTTGTAGAGGAGAGTTTGCCATCTTATTCATCTTTTTCTTCTTATTTTAATTCTTCTTTTTCTTATTTCTTTATTTTTCCTTTTGATCCTTCTTTTTGGCATCCCTCTCCTCATTTGCATGAAGTTGCATTGCACTTTATGCACACTTTGCATTTAATCATTGCATATGCTATCTTAATGGAAATGTGTGCTAGTGCATTTGACAAACTCTTACGATCTTTGAATCGCTATTTACTAAAAAGGTCAAGCTTAGGACCTTAAATAAGCCTTTCTCGGGAAGTAACCCGTGATTTATTGCTTTCATTTTCTTTGTTAAAATTTTACTCACTTTTGTTTTCTATCTTTGATTTTGATTTAGGTACATAATTCGAATAACAACCATTCTCAATAGTACATGGAAAGCACATCATGGTTTGAGAAAGTTGATTAGAAATGGAGAAATTGGGTCATTGGCGGGTATTACTATCCGGTAGCATCCTTTCTTTTCTCTTTCTCTAATGCTTTATGATTGTGGAACATGTGCTTGTTGGTTTTGATGTTTCTTTCCCCCCCTCCCTCCCTTTGATCGTCTTGTTCAAGCATTGAGGATAATGCTTTATTCTAGCTTGGGGGAGTAGCTATTCGCTAGCTTGGGAGAGGTGTATATACTTTATTTCTTTACTTTTCCCATTTAAATAAAATCAAAATCCAAAAATATTTTACTTTAATTTCTTTTCATTTTCCTAAAAAAATGAAAAAATTGAAAAAAACAAATGAAAAAGGATGTTCGGCAAAATCCAAAAAAAAATGAGGAATAAAGAAAAGTACAAAGCATTTTGTGTCAAAAGGAAGATTCTTGATGTCAACTTATGTGGATTCCTATACTTTGGACATTTGGGTAGATGAGTAGATGTGCTCTATTGGATGCTTGTATGTCTAATTTGGGGCGATTAGGGATGGATTAATCTTTGTTGCTTGATTTCTACTTGAAAAAGCATTCTATGATTCTAAATGTTGTCAAACTTTGGTTGAAAAGAGTCGAATCAATTCTCTTTTGGAAGTTGTAGTGACCCTAGTTGGATCTTGAAATCTTCTTTGGTGCACGAGTTATTACCTCCAAATAAGCTATGCTAAGAAATAAATCGATTGTAAAAAAAAAGTGTTCTATGTCTTGAGTCCAATAAGTGGAGCCAATGAGCCCACAAGGCATAATAAGCCTACTAAAGTCCATGAAAACAAAACAAAAGAATCGAAAAAGAGTCAATAAGTGGTAATATCCACACATCCTTGAGAAAGTGGGTTGTCGAAATGGTTGAGTGGGAGCTCGAAAATTTAATAAGTAGAGTTTCCCTAGTAATGATGAATGTCATTATGGCTTAATTCATTGAGACTCTAGACCCATTGCTCAATCATTATAATTCTACAATCAAGTTTTTCTCTTAACGAAAGTCAAGTTTTGGAGAGTTCATGTGCACCATAGGTGGTTAGGACCGATTTTGGGACCTTCTTCATCCATTTGAGAATGATTTGTGACTCTTGAATGCCTTAGTAGACTCTAATTGATGTTTGAAGCCTTTGATAGTGTTAATGTTGCACCTTAGATTAGCCTATCCCCTATATTCCTAAGTCATGGATACATATTGATAATGGTTATGCTTTGAAAGTTTGCTTAGATCGTCCATTGCTTTGTGAACCATGTTTAAAGAGATCACTTTGGCTGACTATATGTTTGTGCTTGATTAGAGTTGTGGGTTTATGCTCTTGGGAAACCCTCGCGAGATCTCACTCGCCCTCTAGAGCGATTTAGGGGTTTAAAGAGCTTGTTGCATATGCTAAATGCAACCGTGATTCCTACGAAAGTGAGTTAGTATATATTCTCAACCATTTTGTTTTTACCTTGCATGAATAATTCATTCTCTTCCATTGTGTTTCATTTTGTTTTGCTCGAGGACGAGCAAAAGCTTAGCTTGGGGGAGTTTGATAAGTGACATTTATATCACTTTTAGTGGTAGTTTTTAGATTGTTTTCGTAGTTTATTTTCATTTATTTCTATCTATTTTAGCCCATATTTCTTCTTTTTATATTTTGTAGCTTAATTGTATAATTAGTTTTATTTACTAGTTTTTAGCTCTTAATTTCATAGTTTATTTATTTCCTTTGTTTTATTAATTTTAGATGGATTAGTTTAGTTTTGTATTTAATTTCCTATTTTATTCCCTCTTAGTCACTCTTAATTTATTATTTCTTTTTATTTTGTCTCATTTTCTTCTCTCGTGCTTTATTTTTATGTGTGTAGGTGAGTGTTTGCGGAAGTTGAACGACGGAATTGATTGAGTCAAGCACAAATGCCCAAAGATATCATTCTCTTCATTAGCCAACTTATCCTACACCACACTCTTCCCCTTAACCTACACCACACCACGCCCCTATCACAATTCACAACCCAAGCTAAGCCATTGTGCTCTCTTGCCATACCACACCGTCGGTCAGCACCACCAGCACTCCACCATCACCCTGACCAGCAGCCCACAGTAGCACCATCCCCACCAAGCACCATTTCCACCATAGCACAAAAAATATGCCCCAGCGAAGAGAAGAGCGGGCGCTCCTCTATATAACGGAGCGGGCGCTCCGTTCGAACTCATCACAAAACATGATGCTAGGCAGGAAGTATGAGCGACCATGGAGCGACCACAGAGCGGGCGCTCATCAATCTCAACCATTTACTAACAGCACGTGATGTGGTCCTATCTGGCATCCTAATATTGCTTCGTACGCCATGAATTAACGACAGAGATTAAGCAAAGAGAATCAAATTGATATCGAAAATCAATGGCGGTGATTTATTCCCGTTAATGATGATGATGATGGACCGTTGATGATGATGATGATGCAGCGAAGAAGGGTGGGAACTGGGCAGAGAAGACGAAGTAACGAAGAAGAAAATGGGTCTGATGGTTTTAGTTGGTTTTGATTTTCTATTTTCAACTTTCTTTTTCCTTTTTTTCTTCCTTTCTTTTCTCCCTGGCTGTACTTCATGTGTTTCCCATTTTTTTTCTTCCTCCTTTTACTCCTTTTCTTTTACTTCTCCCTTTTTATTTTCTTTCCCTTTTTCTTATTCTCTCTTTAATTTTAGGAGTAGTATAAATACTTTTTAACCATCATTTTTAGAGGGAGAAGTTTTTATGAGCCAAGTTTTATTTTACTCACCTCTCTTAGTTTTAGAATAGTTAGGGTTTTAGGGAGGATTAACCTCTATAGTTTAGGTTAGAGGGAAAAAGTGAGAAAACTCAAAGAGAGATTGAAGATTTGGAGATTCAAGGGTGACAACTTGTATTTAAAGATTCAACAATTTATCAATGAGCATTTCTTACTCTCTCTCTTCTCTTATTGCTTTATTTTAATTGTTTTTCTTAGATTAATTGTTCATGCTTAGTTTAATTATTTGTGATTTATTTTGTTTAGTTTAATATTAGATTAATGTTTAGTATCATGTTATTAGTTGTTAATTTCTCTTAAGTTCTCATTTTTGTGTTTATGGAGTAGTTTGTTGGTTAGGGTTTGGGTGAAAACTCAACCATGATTGAATTGGGCATTTGAGATTGGATTTTGAGATTTGTGTGATTAAATTATTGCTTGGTTAGCTCTTCTAATCTATGTTGCATTCTCTTTGATCACTTGAATGTTGTATTAGATTGGAGTTGATTGATTTAGGTTGGCATGAGAGTGTGACCTATTGATTTCTATTATTGACTTGGGTTACTTTGAACCTCGAGATATGTTAGTAATGGATGAGAGTCCTTATTTGATGTCTTTGAGAATTTTTCCGCCTATGAGAGTAGGATAAGAGTTGTATGTTGGGTCAATAGCTAATTCAAGTAGTGTTCATGCATTATCTCTATGTTTGATATTCTTATGCCTATTTCATGATTAGTTGGTGTTTAATCCCATCTCCTAACTTTAGTTATCTTTGATATTTAGTTATTTTCGTAGTTCTTAGTTGGTTATTGACAATTTCCGACTTGATTCCGTCCTAGCTTGTTGTTTATCAACACATTTTGGTGTTCCCTAGTCCTTGTGGAAGAATGACCCTTGCTTGCCACTTTACTTAGGTTAGTGGTTTAGTTAGGTTTGTTTGACTGTTAGGAGGTTAGTAACGACCTAATTTTCCCTCTACATGCAAGTCCTAGCCACAAGGTCAACAGGATATTGGACATTGTCTTCAAGCGCTTCAAACTGGCCCCTTCCACTAGCAAATATCTTTCAGAACCAGTTATCATCATTCATCAATCTGAGTTGTTTTTTTACAGTAAGGAGTGATGTCACCATCAGCCAAACCATCAGCCTCCTCTTGCCTTTTTGCAATCCTTATCATACAACTTCTTCTCACCCCTGCATGTATGAACATGAATCAAAGTTAGGACATGTCAAAAAAAAGAAGGAAAATAAAAGTTAAGGTTGTTTCTACTAACCTTCTGCAAGACTAAGGATAGGCCTCACTCTGTCAAGCCCAAGTGTGGCATTGAAAGACTCAGTGAAGTTGTTAGTGTTGTCATCAGAAGCTAAGGTTGTGTCAAATTTAAACCATGCCCACATCTTCAAATCAATATTCATCAAATATTGATATGCTTCCATGCTCAACTCTGCAATCTTCCCCATTGCCTTTGAGAATACATACTCATTGTATGCATCACATGCTTGCCAAAAATAAGCCTCATAATGAGGTCCAGAGAACTCACCCTGGTACACAATTATTAAATCATAAACTGGGAAGAGTAAAACACAATATTGACAACAGGGAGGGGTAGAGACTTACTGAAAATTCTTGAACAAATGCTTGTTGCAAATCCTCCTCTGGCAATCTGGGAAGAACTCTGCTAAGGCTGACTCAACCCCCTTCTGCCTATCACTCATGAAGGTCCAGTCTTGCCTTTCACTCTCCCTTAATGTGAACTTCAAGCAGTTCATGAAGTACCTCCAAGCCTCCTTTGTTTCATCAGCTGTGATGGCATATGCATGAGGGAATAGTTCCTGGTTTCCATCCAAGGCAACAGCAGATAAGACCACACCATTGTGACTCCCCTTGAGATGACAACCATCAACCTCAATGAGTGTTGGGCTGAGGTATGGGTTTGGGCTTGGGCTGAGGTTGGGTATTGGGCTTTGGTTTTGGTTGGGTAGTATCCTTCTTCCTAGCAGTGTGCTTCACTCTTGTGGGTGTTTGGGCTTTATTTGGGATTGAGGTTGTAATAGCCCGAATTTTTAAGCAACTTTAATTAAAAGCTAATTATGTTTACTAGCCTAATTGAGCTACTAATAGTTTTTCTAGAATCGTTTTGAGAAACCTTGTGTTTTAACGTCAAAGTAAATTTGAGTATTTCTTATGTGATAATTAATTTTCCATGAGACATAAAAAAAAGTTTGGGCTTATTAAACCAAATTCATATTGTAAGTGATTATTTGCTCTTAGTCTAGATTTCATTTTAAAATAAAAAAATTAAATAATTGAATCATATGAACCTTAGAGAACCATCTAGATCTTTGGTAAACCGGTGAACCAATTCTATTAAAACCCATCCTTGTAAAACCGAGATTCCAACTCACTCATATCTTCCTCCCTTCATTCGGTCTACTCCCCATTTCTCCATTGAAATTTAGCCATAGTTGTCCTTATTTTCTGTCCACCGCTGGCCTTTGCAGCATATTGTTGGTCGCTGTTGTTGTTGAGTTGTTTCCTTCCCTTGCTGCTGCTACTGTGTGTTCGTCACCATGGTGTGACGCCTCATCCGCCGCCAAGCACCACGCAGGTGGGTGGTCGATTCTTTGGTGCTGCATGTTCCAATTTTTTTTCTCTCCTGTTGCTACTAACTTGATTTCTTCCTTCCCCGCTCGAGCTGCCACTGCTGGGCATGGGGTCTGGTGGTGCCGTACCATCGGTTCACTTGGTCTTTTAGCTTTGGCGCAACCCTCCTCCTCATATTTATTCGATGCATGCTTTGCTTGTGGTTTCAAAGAAACCTGAAATCAGTTTTGAGCTGAATTTCATCAAGGTATGAACTTGGGATTATGTTCTTTTTCTGAAATTATTAATTCAATTCAGATTAATGTAAAAATTTCATTTGTAAAACTTCTAGTATTGGTTTAAGCTATTTGATAGAATTCTCTATGATTGGGTTTCAGTTTTGATATACAAGTATGCTAGTTCCATATTATAGCTTGTCAACTTATGATTTTTGAAAAAAGATTTTTGATTACAAGTTGCAATTGAGTTATTGAAAAAGTTAAACATCTCGGTGATTTTTTTTATATATATTCAGATTAGTACTTCTATTAAGTATTAATCGTAATTAGTTGTATTGTGTAAATGGGAAACAGGGTAGGAATTAGTGTATCTTACTAGTTGATAAAAAGCTCCTAAGTATCATTTCTTGTCCTTGAATTGCCGAAGTGCTTATCTTGCTGGTAGTTGACATAAAGAGTAATAGGTTGGCCTATGTAAATTGGTGAGGAGTATGTACTATTTACATTGATAATGTCGAGGTAAATTATGGAAATTTAAGAGATAAGTGGGAAATTTGAGTAATTAGTCGTATGTATGAGGATCTTAGTAAAGGAGATGGTACATTAAGAAGGCTAATCGAAGTGGTTAATGTGTTTGGAATATGTAGAAAGATATTAATTGCTATTACTATGGCTTGTTATATTGTAAGGTAATTTCGGAGCATATATCAATTGGCGATCAAGTATAGAGAATTACGGAGTTAAAGCGATATTTAGAGGTCGCGTAAGGTACACATTGTCCTTCCACCTTGTAAACTTAATTATGTTTTTACAATTATAAGTTGAATGAATTTCATGAGTTGTCAAATAAAAATTAGTTTGGACTTGAAATTGTTGTGGTTTCTGTATCTAAGTTCAATATTGTTGAAAATGTGATTCTTAATTCTAAGTTTGTTTGACGTCTTGAGTATGTTAGTTCACACCATGTGTGTGTTTCGAGTATAGAGATCATCATTGACTTTCTAATTTTAATTTGAAATATGTCTATAAGTTTTGGCTATGAAATATAGTTTTATTCAAATATTTTGAAGTAATTAACTTATGATATACAAAGTCAATCTCGTCTCCAATTGCAAGTATATTTTAGTCTATGAGACTTAATAGTATAAGTTATTCAGTGACTTAAATTTTAAGATATAGAAGTTATGGGTGTTTGATTGTGGATATTTAAGAAGTGTTCTCGATATATATTTCACAATGTTATTATAATTGTGGTTTCTGAATTGAGCGATTTCGTACAACTATGCGATAGATGATCAGCTAAATTTCAAAGAATCCGTTGAAGTCTCTAATGAGATATGATTGAATACATTTTCAAGTTTATGGAGTTCCAAGAATACTATTCTGTTAAGCTATCTCTGAATTAAAGATTTGTATAGCGCTTTCGGAAATACAATCATGAACTTTTGAGAAGGAGATTATTGGGAATGGTATAGTATTGTAAGTCGTATCTTAGATGTGTATTGTAAAACGTAAATTATACCATTTACAGACTCCCAATGAGGTTATTATAATAATAATTCCGATAAACTCAATAGAGTTATTCAGTTAGTTCGATATAATTAGTGAGCTCTATTTCAGAATTATTGAAAGTGTATAGGACATTGCTACATCTTCACAGAGATTTTGTATAAATAATGTTAAGCATATGGAGCTGACAAATAGTCTGTTTTACTCCGAGCTATTGGGACTTGAGTATATTGGGGGTTGAGAAGTGATTTAGGGGTTGAGTTCCATGTATCTATTTTGAGGATTTGAGTATGGAATAAGATCTTAGATGTAACTGTTATCAACTTTGAGATATATGGACTTGGCTTTTGGAAGAAACGAGTTGAGAAGAGACGAACTAAGTATTTAAATTTTGCCTTTGTGTGCGGAAGAAATCCAGATTAAAAGTTAAATTAGATTATTTTAGAGATATCTTCAAGGAACTTTGTGGAAGTTGGGCTTTATATATGTCAAGTAATTGAGGAGTGGAATGGTTGTTGAGGAGTCTAGCTAAGGAACATAAATTGTTATGTGAGATAGTTGAGTGGACGACTAAAGTTGCAATCCAGGAACAAGCTTAGAGTCACTAGTGCATAATTGGTCTAAAGTAACACCCTAAAAGTGTTACTTAAAGGCCTAAAAGTGTTGCTTTAGGTAATAGGTAACACTTTTTTAAGTGAAACATCGCCTGCTACCATTCTCTAAGGTAACACCTTCCGGCTAATGTTTCACTTTCTCAAGTGTTACTCAAAATTCTCTAATGTAACACTTTTTTAAACTAATGTAGCATTTTACAGGTTACTTATAATTGTTTGTGTAACACTTTTTCATCTATGGTAGCATTTACTATGCCATCTCTTGAATTATGTAACACTTTATTAGATGTTAGGTATCATTTTAATTCAGCGTATGTAACACTTTGTTTGATATTAGGCAACACTTCTTATTAGCTAGCTTTAAAGTAGCACTTCTATTTCACATGTCTTATAATAACAATTTTTAATTCATCGGCACATATACAACGATAATAATACTAAAACTTACAAACGTAATAAACTGAGAGGAAATAAAATGATATTATATATAAAAAAGAGTTTAAATACTCAATGGTCATTGTTAAAAATGAGCCAAAGTAGTATTCATCAATTGAAAACATACTATATATTGGTTCAAATATAACTAGTGGATCTAAATTCAATCATAATATATATAACTCCTAAAATAAACTTAAACCAAACTTAAAGTCATGTCTTTATTTCGTCTTCAAATCCATCGCCCTATCAATGCATGCATGTTTCGAAGCATCATGCCTACTTGCTACTCTAATCCATTAGCTTCATCATTCTAATAAGAACAAAAAAAAAGAATCTTCAAATTAAAGTCTTGTATGACAACACAACTAGTAATATACTTGTAAAATATAAAACAAGTATAGTAAATGTATGAAGCATGAGAAAATTCTTTTTTTTATACTAAACCTACTATGATAAGGTATGTGGGTTCAAATGTACATTCAATACATATAAGTCAATAATGATGCAAGAGTCTATGTCTATATTCAAATGCCCACAAAAAAAGGCACGAAACATTTCAACTAAAAAAGTATGAAGGCATATATAATGAACAAACAAACTAATACTTTTTCTTAGTTTTATTCAAATATTCACAAGTCACATTAAAGATTCACTACAAAAAAAAAATCTCTAATTAGAAAGTCAACAAAAGAATCATTTACCAAAGATTTTCATCAATGAGCTAGCAAAAATTATAAGCCAAATATGAATCTCCTCCTATTTATGAATAACTTAACATGTGCCATACTCTTATGATGGAAAACTACCTTTCAACAACAAGATGATATCAAGTTACTCTTATATTTGTCCCTTTATCTCGGTGCATCTAATTGCATAAAAGAGTATAACAAACTAAAATACCTACGACACCCTCTCAACAATCCATCTCGGTTCATGCAAAATTTTAAGAACAAAGGATCGCTTAGAGGCCGTATTTCAACTTTTCGACCAAGGGAAATAGATGTTGATGTATGTGTAAATGCATCTTTCGTCCACCGAAGAAGGTTCTTTGCGGAACACGGAACATAATAAACGATAAGAGTCTTAGTGCAATGGGCGTTGTCCGGGCTAGAACCGATGACATTCCCTAACCTTGTTGCTTCATAGTGTAATAAACGATAATATATAACCGCTACAAAGCTCCTACATAACCCTATAGAATGCTATTAGTGTAATTTGTGTTCCTATATTGAAACATTCATGCCCTTTATCCAACGGAAACAATAAAAATAATACCAGCATGCTTAAGAGGAATTCCGATCAACAAGTGCGACAAGCCATTTCCTATGTTTTTGTCAACCAAACAACTTCATATTCTATCGGTCCTAGGAGATTCTTCTAAGACATATTTTTTTAATTTGTAACCAAACAAGCACTAACACAGAGCGGTGGTGATTGTTACGACAACAAAACTAATACATACCAAGAACAGCCATGACAGTTCGAGAATCGGAGAAAGAAGAAAGACATAATTGGACGGCATTGAAGAGGTAGCCAAGTAAAACACCGGTTTCATTCGCGAAGATCTAAATAGGCCTAGCCTTTCTTCCAATATGGAACAACGACATATGTATAGTAGTCACAACATTATTCTAACGGTTACAAGCCAAATTGATTCGGTTGTTAAGTTGTAGCTTCCACTAATAATCAAATGACACATGCCTAATAAGAGCTATAATCACCTTTATTCATCAAATAAAGAGACCATATGATCTACAATTCTATCCTGGTATTAAATGATTCACATCTTACTTGGCGCTATTTGAGTTCTTCCACGCCTATTACAATATGTGCGGTATATGAACCGACTTAGCCCTTCCCTGCACTTAGAAGAAACATACAGCGAGTACAAAATTAACAAGGTTAAGTGAAAGTTCAGAAGAAGAGCACCTTTCCTTGAGCAAAACCAAACAAAGAAAAGGGGGGAAACAAACAGTAAAACAACACATCTCATGTAGAACAAAAAATTACCACAAAAGCTTGGAGCACAGAATTACGAAATTAAAGTTTGTTATTGCCTATTGGAGAGCAAATAGTGGGGGAAAAAAAAGAAGAAGAAATAAAGCCCCTAACTGAATTACCAAGTAGTAGTTAAAGACAGAGCAATATTCATTGTCCTTTTTGATTGTTTTGTAAGTTTAAGCTATATAATTGTGGCAGATATCAGAACATCAAAGTAATGGATATCTGAAGCATCAACAAAAGGCAAAAGACACCTGGAAAGAAGCAACTTGACTTATTCCCTCCCCTCATCACAAGAACCCCCGACGACCCTCCTACACACCGCACACTGTCGGCCACCCCACCCCCCTCCCCTACCAACACATGTACAGCCAGGCCCCATGCACAGTCCCCCTCTTCCTAGCTACTAACTTGCACACATGTTTATAGACTTCCTACCTATGCTACTACTTGTGAATATAAGGGCTTTAGTATATCCTACAGTATAATTCATGAATTCCTACTTGACCTTTAACATAAAACGACAATAAACTCACTTGTTCATTTATGCATCTTGGTCATCATATCAATTTGCTACAGGTTTTCACGAAAATCAAAGAAACAAACAAATATTCAGTCCATAGAAACATTTATGGCATATGAATACCCTATATAGAAGATATTTGAGGTTGAACATTGCGAGTCTTTATAAATCTTGCCCAGGTATGCAGAGCTCAATCCATGAAAGTGTATAATTTAATTGAGTAGTAGTATGCAACATTATTTTAGCACAGGTTCCCAAATGAACGGCTCTATTTCCATAAAAGGAAAAATAATAACACTGGCACTCATGACTTGAAATTACTAACCACTAATTTCTTCTTTTGAATTAGTATACTCCCTAGCTTCTATTAGAATAAAGAGCAACCCAACACAAAGATGCAGCATTAAGTTTTATCGTAAACCAATAAAAGATTTGGAGTCAATTATTAAATTTGACTATGCCAAGTATTTATATTTGGATAATATTTCACTCCGTACATTAATATTGGTTTTTTTTTTTGGGGGGGGTCAACTTCTTTGTAATGGTAATGATTCGGTGAAAGATGTCCTAAAACCGGTTGTCTTAAGCCAATAATAGCGATCACATATCTACATATGATGCAAGATTAGAAGCTAATGTCGGGTAAACCACAGGTTGGACCTAAATATCTAAAATTTTAGTTGAATTAGGATCTTCATATTAGTTGAATCTATCATAAACGAACGCCAAAGACACAAATCAATATCATGATCACAAATCAAATCAATGAAGCAAATCAAACAAATTGAGAACCCATTACCAAAATTATAAATTGAACATGATCAACTATCAAAGAAAACTATAATTTTCGGACAATTAGAATCAAAACTAACCAATTAAATTCTCGAAGAATGGTCAAGATTGAATGCCGATGGAAATAAGAATGGTCAAGATTGAATGTTGATGGTCAAATCAATATCATGAGCCGAAAGTTGTTTATAAATTTTGTCTTTGCCTCTTATGACAATTGTCTCGTACAATCATATATACTACCCTATAATAGATAACTAGCTAAATCTCTATATATCCTTTTTTACCACGTTTGATAAATAACTAGCTAGAAGACTATTTTGGTGCACGTTCGATAAATTACTAGCTCGAAGACTATTTTGGTGGTCTCTTAAAACAATCCCCTCTTCATATATTACAACCTATTCAAAAGACCTTTGTGAATATTCTGTTGAGATTTGTACATTATTTGTTTCTTTGCTCCATGTAATTTGTGGTTATTTCTTTTGCTAAAGTAATGGATCTTATGAAGAATGTAATACTGAGGAATAACACTCCATAAATTTCCGTAATACCCAAAATATTTCAGATATCAAAATGGCAAAATCACCTCAAAGTATGATCGAATAAGAATCATGGCTACAAACATTATATCCGGTTGATACGTCTGGTCTTTTGGTGTTTGAATTATTACAAGCCTCAAAAAGTGAAGGAACGAAGAAAATTGAAAGGAATAACATTGAGATTCTTCTTGATACTCTTGAAACACCCAACAACTAATCCCCACTCTCATTTCACAATCATGTGCCCTGTAAATATTCGGTCCAGGATATCTATCTAACTCTAAGACGGTGAGGAGCGAATCAAGGAGCGGCGGTGATCGAGACGATTAGAATGAATTAAGGAAAGCGAAAATCAATGAATCAAATCAAAATAATTGAGAACCGTTATCAAAATTATAAATTGGACATGATCAATTATCAAAAGAAACTAGAATTTTCGAACAATTAGAATCATACTAACCAATTGAATTCTCTGGAAGAACGCTCAAAATTGAACGCCGATGAAGACTATGATGGTGAGTGGTGGTTAGCGAACTAAGTAGCAGTGGTGAGTGAGTCTGACTGTTCTGGAACAAAGAACGAAGAAAGAGAGCGAGCAAGTTCCACTGTTGGAACGAGGAACAAAGAACGAAGAAGAAGATCGGTGGTGAATACGAAACCTAAAGCGTGTTGTAGGTCAGAGAATACTTTGTAAAGCAAATGTTTTTTTTTGGGTTTAATTGTCTTTGGCGGCTCATTAAGTGCCAAAAATAATTTCGGAATTAGCATTATATTAATCTAAGATGACTTTTTTTAGAGAAGATGTGTTTAATACTTTAATACGAAACCTAAATACTCTTGAAAACAATATTCTAATATATAAGTGTTACCTAGATGTGTTACCTATCTGAAAGTGTTACATCAAAATGTTACTTAATTAAAAAAGTGCTACTTCAAAAATGTTACTTATAAAAATGTGTTACATTAAGTGTTACATATTGATTAAGTGTTACCAAGGTGTTACATACATATTCGACAAACTTGAATTTTGAAAAGTGTTACCTCATACATGTTACCTTAGGCCAATTACGCACTAGTGAGTTTAAATACCTATGAACGAGCTAATAAAATTGTATGAGGACCTTTGAGTCGAAAAAAAAAAGAGATAACTACTAACGGTATGTCGTGAATGACAGACATCAAGTTAAGTAAGATTAAGGGTGAGAATGTCATAATGGCCGGTAATATAAGAGTTTAATATTTGGTTGTTGAATGAGTATCAGCTAGTAATTCGATATTGTATTGCCTAAATCATAGGAGTTAGTAAATTCCATCTTTAAGTAATAAAAATTATTTAAATTACGAATCTTATAATATGAATATCGAATTAGGATATACAATAGAGGTTAGACATTTCACTACTTTCTAATTAGAGGAGTAAGGTTTAAAAAAAAGGAAATATTGTAAAATTAGTGATACGATTTGGTAATGAAGAGAATAAATATATAAGATTAATATGGATCTAATTTTAATTAATTGGGACTACTAAGTTCAAACAAATAACTAAGTTATGAAAAAGGAATAAACTTGGGAGTTCATATGACATTTGTGTGATATTGTATTTGAGGTAATAAAATGGTTTCCAGTTGGGTTACTAGAAGATTGGAAGTTTAAATATGAGGGGTTGAAATCATTAAGAGGTAGGGTTAACCATCAAGCCACGTTAGAGGAAGTATTAACTATATTTCTAGAATATAAGTCTGAATTTTACAAGTTACAAGCTTGACCTAAATTACCAAAATGGGTTATAAGATGTTTTTACACCATAAGGCTTGGGTATATATGACACGAATCTTGAAATCTATGGATGGGAGTAATGTACAATTTACTAGTATTATTACATTTTGACAATTCGAAAAAGTATTCAAAAAGAATAATGGAAGCTCTACTTGGGATATGACAAGAGTATTATATTTATTTTGGGTTAACATAAGTATAAACATCGAGATTTGTTGAGGTTATAAGCTTTATAGGTTGTTAAGTAAGATTAAATAGAAAGATAATTGTTCGTAAAGAACTTTTGCAATTAAGGTATAAAACATATGAGCCTTACATTATAATTTGAGATTCCGATTGGTAAGCTATGTTTGAACTTTTATGATATACTTATAGAATTGGATTATGTTTTTCTCAAAGTTCGTTTTTACGTAATTTTATCGAACGGATTTTATAAAAGATCATTTATACTAAGTTATTGAAAACTCGAGCATATTGTGTTATTCAACAAGTTGATTTTGATATGAAATACTCGAATGTGATTATGTTATGAGATCTGATATATTTGACACGAGAATTATGAATTTGAGTTTCAGAAAATATTGAACTATGAATTATATATTTTGATTATGTTTTTGTGTGGGGAATAAGCTGCTAGAGCAGTGATGAACAATATTCTGTATATTCTGTATTCTGGGGACATGTCCTGAAAAGTCTTGCAAGCAGTATATGTAGGAACGAAAACTGGTAACTAAATTGAAACACTTAACTGACCACCGTGGCGTGAGAAGATCACTGCCCTAAAGTTAAATTTGCCCCGTAACAACACACGGACTCACAGCAATCAACCTCCAGGGATACACGGTCTCTGCGTTTCCGGTGTTGACAGAAAAACAGATTGAGAACGATCTTGAATATTGCCCAGGAAGAATGAAGGAGAGAAGAAGAAATTGTGTTTCTGTGTTTCTGCCCTTAGAGAATCCCAGAACACTGATATATATAGGGAGAGAAAAACCAACGAAATCAGAACGTGGCTGAGATCGTGGGAAAAACGGTCACATCATGGGAAGAGGAATGGCCGAAAATAAGGAGAGAGTTTAGGGGAGAAAACGACATTAAAAGAGAGATTAATTGACAAAACGGTAACTTAAGACTGATAAAAACGGTCATAAAATGCCAACATATTTCTGACCCAAAACTATAGGTAAGTTAAGTTTATTCCCCAAGGCCCAAGGCCCATGGCCCTGGCCCGGTCCGGGCGGGTGGTGGCGGCGGCGCGCGTGTGGCAACCACACATCACCACATACCCACTAAAAGCCTCATTGCTACTCAACTCAAAGGGTAAAGGAAGAGTAATGGTTATAAACCTTACTCTTCCCTTATATTCTTTCAATGTGGGACAAAAAGAAAAATTGACTCTTCATATTGTTTTGAAGCAAACTTAAAGTTTATACTAAAAACTCCAACAATCCCCCACATGATTCAAAAGAAGAAAACAGAAAGAAACGGGGCTGAAAAAGATGATCTGGGCAATAGATACTAGGTTTTGAAGTATCAATGTCTTATGGACTTGAATTGACACTCAGTGCATACAAATATGTCTTACTGTCGTAATAGGTAGATTTCTCTTTGAACCTTTCACGAGGTTAGCAAACCATAGATGCGCACTCAACTTTTTTCAAATCAAGAAACGTTCTCGCAATTGTAATATCGGTGCCCCACAATTAACCTGGATTCTCATGAATGCTCTAGAGAGCCTAAGCCTTTTGACTCTCATAGGGGATTGGGCGTAACCCCCACATTCACATAGGTAAGTTCATCAAGTTTGTACTGTCACAAACCACCTTAAGTAAGGCTATGAACTTATTAAGAGCTATAAGCTCAACCTCACACATATAACAGTATAATAAAACAAAATACTACATCACTTTTATTACTAGGAATGGTAGTAGTATCAACAACTTGAGTTCTTTTGTGATTTCGTTTGACCCTTTGAACTTAGACATTCCTAAGAAGGATATCCATCACAATTCACTCCACAATAGGCTTTAAACCCATTCCTTGTGCTGACTCCAGCACCATTTTTCTACAAAGGCCTTTGGTGAGAGGATCAGCAATATTCCTCTCTGACTTTACATACTCGAGTGACAACACATTATGTTTAACTAAATTTCTAACTATGGCATGCCTTAAGCGAATATGCCTTCTCTTTCCATTATAGGCTTGATTATTCGCTACCCCAATTGCTGCTTGCGAGTCACACCGCATAGAAACTGATGGAGCTGGCTTCCCCCACAATGGAATATCAGCAAGCAAACTCCTTATCCATTCAGCTTCTTGTCCTGCCAATTCTAAAGCAATAAATTCAAATTCCATGGTAGATTTGGCAATACATGTTTGCTTTGATGATTTTCATGATATAGCTCCACCAGCAAGAGTAAACACATAACCGCTAGTAGATTGAATTTCATCATTATCCGACACCCAATTGGCATCACAAAATCCTTCAAGAACACAAGGTGTCCTTTGAAAATGTAGACCCCAATTGATAGTGCCTTTTAGATACTTCAACAATCTAATCAAGGCAACCCAATGCTCTCCATTAGGACTGTGAGTATACCTGCTCAATCTACTAACAACATAAGCTATATCAGGTCTAGTATAATTCATCAAGAACATTACACTACCAATTATTTTTTTCATATTGTTCTTGGGATATACTATCACCCTTATTCTTTTTCAAATGAATACTAGAATCATATGGGGTTTTCACGGGAATACAATCAAATTGATCAAACTTCTTTAATATTTTCTCAACATAATGAGATTGATTTAAAGATATCCCACATGACGTTCTAGTAATCTTTATTCCAAGAATAACATCAGCCTCTCCTAAATCCTTCATCTTTAAACAAGAATTGAGGAAACTCTTAGTTGGATTTACTACGTCTATATTGGTCCCAAAGATTAACATATCATCCACATATAGACATATGAAAACGCAACCAAGCTCATCAAATTTGGAATAAACACAAGCATCAGAATCATTTGCCAAAAAACCATTTGAAGTAATAGTTTGATGAAATTTATCATACCATTGTTTTGGTGCTTGTTTTAAACCATACAAAGATCTAATAAGCTTGCATAACTTGTCCTCTTGACCAGGAACCTCACATCCTTCAGGTTGCTTCATATAGATCTCCTCATTTAACTCACCATTCAAAAATGCAGTTTTCACATCCATTTGATGCACAATCAAATCATGAATAGATGCAAATGCAATTAAAGCTCTAATGGTGGCTACCTTAGTCACAGGAGAATAAGTATCAAAAAAGTCTACACCGTGTTTTTGGCGATGCCCTCCAACTACAAGTCTAGCCTTATACTTGTCTAAAGACCCATCAGGCTTACATTTCTTTGTAAAGATCCATCTACTACTTAGGGCCTTACAACCTCTAGGAAGGTCTGACAACATCCAAGTATTATTACTCATAATAGACTCGATTTCACCGTTAATAGCCTCTAACCAAAAACTTGAGTCTACAGATCTCATGGCCTCAGCATAGGTTCTCGGGTTCTCTTCCAATACAAGCACATTGACATCTTGCTCATCTAAACACTCTTTTTCAGCTAGAAAGGTAGTAATAAAATCAGGTCCGACACTAGACTCAATTCTAGCTCTCTTACTCCTTCTAGGTTCTAAGGACTCACTAGATGATGCAATGTCATGATGCACAGAAGATGAAGATGCAGCAGGCAAGCATGATGGTACACTAACTTTCATAGGAAAAACATGCTCAAAGAATTCAACATCTCTTGACTCTCTAATAGTACCAAAACCAGAAGCATCCTTAAGAATGAGCCTATATGCAGCATTGTTAGAAGCATAACCAATAAAAATACCATCTACAGTCTTAGGTCCAATCTTACTCTTTTGAAAGTCAGGAAGTCCAATCTTACCCAAACACCCCCACACTTTGAGGTAACCCAAATTAGGCTTGAAGCCTTTCCACAATTCATAGGGAGTCTTATCTAACTTCTTATGGGGAACTCGGTTAAGAATATAGCAAGCAGATAAAATAGCCTCACCCCACATGTTAGTAGGCATACCAGAACTAATAAGCATTGCATTCATCATATCCTTAAGAGTCCTATTTTTCCGCTCAGCTATTCCATTTTGTTCAGGGGTATAAGGAGCTGTAACCTCATGAATAATTCCATTAGACTCACAAAATTTCTTAAGGGAAAGTCCATCATATTCTCCACCCCTATCAGATCTCACCCTCTTAATCTTAAGGTCCAATTGATTCTCAACTTCGGCTTTATAAATTAGAAATTTTTCTTCAGCCTCATCCTTAGAACTCAATAAATATACCTTAGTATAACGAGAGAAGTCATCAACAAATGTAATATAATACTTCTTTCCTCCCCTACTCATGGAATTCTTAAAGTCACCTAAGTCACTATGGACTAACTCTAATAAAGAAGAGGAACGGGATACATTTTTGTTGAATGCTTTCTTAGGGTGCTTAGCTTCTACACATACTTCACATTTCTCAAAAGTTGTATTGCTAAAGTCAGGAATAAGACTAAGTTGTTTTAGCCTTTTAACAGATGCAACATTCACATGACCTAGTCTAGAATGCCATAAAGAAACAGACTCAGCAATATAAACGGAAGCATTAGAGTTCTTATTATCAATAACAACTTCCAAAACAAAAAGTCCAGCATTACAAAAGCCTTTACCCACAAAAACACCATTTCTGGTTAATACAAGTATATCAGATTCAAAAGCTAACTTAATCCCAGCTTTGTTTAAAAGAGAACCAGAAATGAGGTTTATGCGGATGTCGGGAACATGCAAAACATTCTGCAAAGCAATGGTTTTCCCGGAAGTTAATTTCAGGAAAACCTTTCCTTTGCCTAGAACACTCACAGTGCTTGAGTTGCCCATGAAGACGCATTCTCCTTCTGAAACTTTGTTGTAGTCCTAGAACATCTCCTTGTTGGCGCAGATGTGACGGGTTGCACCAGTATCAACGATCCATTCAGCAACATTACTTACCAGATTGACCTCAGACACCACAGCAGCAATGATGTCGTCTTCAAAGAAGGTTGGCTTGAGCTTTGTTGACTTTGGCTTTGTTTGGAACTTCCTTTCTTTGACGGCAATCCTTGGCAGAATGCCCATACTTACCACAAACGAAGCAATTTCCCTTAAACTTGTTATAATTCTGCCTTGTACCATGAAACTGATTTGGACCCTTATTTTTTGGTCCTTTACCTGCAGCAGCTTTATTTTCCACAAGATTAGCAGAAGAGGAAGAATGATCAACTGATTTCCCTTTTATTTGGATACGGTTTTGCTCCTCAATCTTAATATGGGAAACTAATTCCTGAAGGGTAAAGTCTTTTCTGCCTATGTTTCAAGGAATGAACAAAATTTTCCCAGCCCAAGGCTCATGGCCCTGGCCCGGTCCGGGCGGGGGCGGCGCGCGCGTGTGGGCAACCACACATCACCACATACCCACTATACGCCTCATTGCTACTCAACTCAAAGGGTAGAGGAAGAGTAATGGTTATAAACCTTACTCTTCCCTTATATTCTTTCAATGTGGGACAAAAGGAAAAATTGACTCTTCATATTCTTTTGAAGCAAACTTAAAGTTTATACTAAAAACTCCAACAGTACATAGCGGAAGAGGGAGACGTCCCTTGTAAAAGCTTAGAGAATGCGCCTGAATGGCAACTATGTTCGTGTTCTCTTCCCCTGTATAATATAATATGATTTTCTGAAAGAAAATAGAATATGTATTTGATTATTCAAGTGTTTTCGTAGAATGTTATTTCAAACTTTATTTCCGAAGTAATATTTTACTCTCCCAAGTTTATGGAATTCATGTGCCGAGTGTGGCAGTGACTTACTAAGAAACTCGATACGAAACTATGAGAGGAGTTGGCTATGTTAGACGTATTTGGATATAAAGGTTATTATATTTGAAAGACAGAAGCTGAAGATATTACTATGCCTTAGAATATGTCAGAGTTGATTTTGGGAGATTCTATTAGATTCTAGGAAATTCTTGTGGTCCCTTCAATTGAATTATATACTACTTATTTTGTGAGATATTCGTATTATTATTATTTAAACAAGTGACTTTATAAATATGTTGAAGTGTTTGTTATATAATTCTTTCGTTATGTCTTTTCTGTATCTTGGTTTCAAATGTCTCGTAAGATAAACTTAAATCTATAAATACGTTTTGAGCCACCAAAAGATTTTCTGATTGGACAGTGTGTACTCAGTTTCACTGATTTTGTTCTTGTAACCTGTCCTGGTGGGGGCAGAGTTCATTGTTAATAATTTTACTGGTTAGTTGGCTCCAGAGGGAATTAATGATTGTAAGTTGTGATAAGAGAGATGTCTAGTTCAACCCATGATGGAGATCGTATTTTTGTTGAGAATCTTATGATATATTATTGTAATCATTTGGAGATTTATTAGTGCAATTCATGAGGTTTTGTAAAAAGTTGTTGTATTATGGGTCATATTCCAGAAGCCAGGATCGATACATGAGCTATACTCTGTTGTAGATGATTGCCTAATTCAGGTTTAATTAACGATAATCGTAATTTGTGAATGTTAGTTAAGTGTGATTAGCTAGCAACTCGGAAGTGCGAGCTGTTACAGAGGTTGTATTGGGGGTTTGGGGTTTAGTTGGTGTTGTGGAAATATTGGGTTGGGCTGTAGGTTCTTTTATAGCAATGGGCTGAACATTATACAGATCCCTAATTCCAGGCCCATCATAAGAAGGATCTTTCCTCAATAACTCCATATCCTCCAACTCCCTCTGCCTAAATAATTCCTCCTCTTCTCTAACTCTCTCAGCCTCTTTTCTCTCAGCTTCTTCCTTCTCTCTCTGCTCTCTCCTCTCAGCTTCTTCTCTCTCTCTCTCTCTGCCTTTCCATTTTAGCTTTCTCCCAAGCCTCTCTATTTTTGGTTTCAATACCTGCCCTAAGCATCTTACTCATCAATACAATTGCACTAGGACTACCTCTGTCCTCCACAATTAATGTTATATCCTCTGAATTCTTATAACACTTCAACATACTATCAAAATCCTCCTTAGATGTTATCTCTACCATGCAATCATCTCCATTTGGGCTATAGAACACAGAAGGATAACCTAGACAAAAAAACTCCTTGTTTTAACCCTTCATCCTCTAAATCCAGTAAAAAGTGCAAAACCCCATATTCATCAACATCTTCAATTCTAATATCAAATTCCCTATTCCCATATTTCACAAGAATCCACTTTCCCCTTCCCATTAGAAACCTAAAATGGAAGAAAACAATACAAATTCCTACTAAATCAGCACATATCCAATAAAACAACAAAAACAAGTTTTTATTACCACAACAAAGATCGAATATTGTATAATTTCAAACATTAAAATAGAGAAAAATGGAAACAGATGGTTACCTTCAACAGAGACGAATTGCGTCTTCGAAAATTCCACTCCTGCCCCGATTTTACTGCTTCAATGCTTTTTTGTTGATGTTCAGTGGATTGGAACCCCTAATTCGCTCATAATTTTCCTTCAAATTTTACGCACTTTCAACTTCAAGGAGAAATGAATTGAAGTGCCTTTTTGTTCTTCGCATTTAATGCCACCAACTAACCACCTATATAAACCTGGCGCCAAAATAAAGTTAGCAAAAGTCAAACATAGTTAGGGTCTACTTAACGTCGTTACAAATTCCGTCCAGTTTAATGACAAAAACCAAGTTCAGGGTTATCGAAGACAGTCCTGCCAAAGTCAGGGTTATATTGGAAAAAGGCTTATAAGTCAGGGTTATCTGAGATAATAAATCAGATTTTTATTCCGTGAAATTCAATCTCCGGATTTTAGGGATAGAAAATTATCTTCAAAAGACGTGTTTAATAAAAAATTGGAAAATGCTGATATATGCGCCGGACGCGGCGGTCGCGCTCAGCGCTTCACGTGCGTCCAGCACATTGGCCAGAACACGTCAGGCGCGCCAATGAGCGCCTGACACGTGGACTTGTGACTTACACAGAGTCCTGCGCCTGGCGCAGACCCTATGTGAGACGCAAGTTTCTTTTTATTTTTTTAAATACGCGTGTACACGTGTACGAGTTTGATTGGGCTAGCCGTGTCAAGCACACCAATGTGCGCCCGACGCGTGGACATGCACTTGACACGTAAGCCTGCGCCAGGCGCAGGTTGCCGCGTGAGGCGCACGCTCCTTTTTCCTATAAATACTTGTGATTCCACGAATCACGGGGGCGTTTCATTATTATTTTACAAACACAAATATACTTCCGAATACTTACGAATCCTATTACGAACCTCCAAATACTTAAACACTTTCAAAACATCAAATCAATTTCCAGTTCCTGATCATACTACGTTCTTGGTTCCAGGATTTCTCCGTCTAAAGATCGTTGCGCTCTTCAACCTAAGCCACAAAGGTATAATTCCTGAGGATCCTTGAAAAAATCAATTATATTTGTTGCCTTGAAGTTACTAACAATTTATTTCCTGATGTAGATCTTTAATTAATAATCGTTATACTGTATATTCTATACATATTACATGACTGTCCTGATTGTTCTATACATATTACATGATTGTTTATTTTCCTACATTATTATATGTTTTCCTGATTGTTCTATACATATTACATGATTGTCCTGTTTTATTGCTTTTATCACCCACATGTTATTTTTGCTAATCAAAGACCTAAAGAACCGTTCTAACATTAATCAGATAATTTGGACAACCTGTTAGGTTCCCTGTAAATTGATTGCATAATTATATATTACTAAAAAATAGTTTTTTTATGTGTTTCCTGAACCAACTTAGACTAATTTTTTTTGGGTGTTTAAAACATTATTTGGTTATTCTTCTGCATAAAAAATTGACATGAATCGATATTAAGTAGAGGCCAACAATGGGTGAATATGGTTCATTTTGACCGTATTTGTACCCTCACCCCCGAACTCAATCTTTGGTTCATTTTGACCATCTATGGAGTCTAGACGGGGAAATCTACATTGGATAAGTCCCTAATTTGTCCCTACGGTTTCCCAATATCCAATTAGGTTTATGATTCTTCCTTTAAAGAATTGTTGGCGACTTCTTTCAAAATAATTTTCAATAAAACCTTAACAATGGGTTGTCAAATCAAATACGCGCTCACACCGCGTAGGCGAAATAAAAACACGCCAACAATTTGGCGACTTCACTAGGGAGGATTTTAAAAAATTAATTTTTTAAAATGAGTGGGTGAAACTTGAAAAATACGATTCATTCTCTTTTTATGCCTTTGAATAATATAGTGTTTTGCATATGCATGGCTATTGTTCAGCCACCATAAGGACAATCTACCTTGCCTCATTAGCACATGTTCTATGTGTGAGGTTACCCCGGGGGGTTTGCGCTTTGTCCTTCCAAAAAGCTTCTTGAGCGATAGTGTTGGGTCTTATTTATAAACAAACCTACCCAACCATGGCATTGTTCTCTTGTTCCTGACTTGAGAACTGGAGTGCGTCTTACACGTGGCCACTTCTTTAAGCAGGGGTACGAAGCGTGGGATCAATCTCTTAGTCATGGACCCTTTTCAACCTTAACCTAAACTTGACCATAGTTGAATGTACAACTGGACTTTAGGTTGAGAACTTTCGTCTGCATGTTATATGACCATGGCTATGGTGGCACGCAGTCTCTACATCGCATGTTTTTCGTCAATTTAGTCGTCGTCGTGGTCGGACCTATGTTCGGTCTGTCTGCATTCGCGTAAAGCATGGTCTTGTTAGAGGTCTCACCTAATTCAAGATAAAAATCAGTCTTTTCATACAAGGTCTAGTGTGTCCTAAAAAAATGCATAGTTAGAATCATCATGCATGTCTACCTTCCCCCTGCTATTCAACTAATCTTCCCTATCAATCTTACCTTACCATATTCAACATATTTCAAAATCTTACATTCTTTCAAAATCAATCCTACACCCTCTTCTATTCTACTCTTTTTCAAAAGCATTTATTAAACCTCATCATACCACTTATTCAACAAAAAAAAAAATTCAAAATTAATCCATCATCTTTTCCTAACAAAAGATAAAAACAAGGGGTTCCTTTCAAAAACTAATTTCGAAAATTCTAAGCCCAGTCTAAACACCTTCGACCCAATCCAATCGACTAAATCCAATCACTTGCATTCATTTTAGGCCCATATGCATTAGAATCCATTTTGCATTCATATTAGGTCCTTCTAAATTTGAGTCCATGCATTCATATTAGGCCCATATGCATTAGAGTCCATTTTGCATTCATATTAGGTCCTTCTAAATTTGAGTCCATGCATTCATATTTGGCCTGCTAGCATTAGAGTCCATCTTAGGCCCATATAAGTCTAGCCCATGTCAAAATCTAGGCCCATTTGCATCTTTATGTGAACCCTAGTCTATGTCAAGCCCAGTCCAAGTCTATGCCAATCAAAGTCCAATCTAATTCTAGTTCATTTTCAATGTCAAGCCCATGTGCATTTCGAAGTCCAAACCATTCAGTCTAGCGAAGCTAGTATCCCTTTAAGACCATAACGACACCCTTTGACCTAGCGAAGCTAGTCACCTTTAAGACCAAAACAGCACCCTTTGACCTAGCGAAGCTAGTCATACCTTAAGACAATAACGGCACCCTTTGACCTAGCGAAGCTAATCATACCTTAAGACCATAACAGCACCCTTTGACCTAACGAAGCTAGTCATTCTTAAGACCATAACGGCACCCTTTGACCTAGCGAAGCTAGTCATCCTTAAGACCATAACGGCACCCTTTGACCTAGAAGCTAGTCATCCTTAAGACCATAATGGCACCCTTTGACCTAGCGAAGCTAGTCATCCTTAAGACCATAACGGCACCCTTCGAGCTAGCGAAGCTAGTCATACCTTAAGACCATAACATCACCATTTGACTTAGAAAAGCTAGTCATACATTAAGACCATAACGGCACCCTTTGGCCTAGCGAAACTAGTCATACCTTAAGACCATAACGGCACCCTTTGACCTAGCGAAGCTAGTCATCCCTAAGACCATAAAGGCACCCTCCGAGTTTAGCAAAGCTACTCCTACCTTACGTCTATAGCAGTCCAAATCATCGAGTCTAGCAAAGCTAGTCTACCCTAAGTCTATAATGGACCCAAAACCTTTAAATCTAGCGAAGCTAGTCCATCTTAGATCCAACAAACCCCAAATCATCAAGTCTGGCGAAGCCAATTCCTTCCTAAGTCTAGCGAAGCTAGCATAGGCAATCTTTTTTAGCCTAGTCTGCCTATAAGTTCAAAGTCATAGTCCAGTACAGTCCACATCTGCATATGCATATAGTTAGGCCCATGTCGCAATAATAACCATAATCATACCCATTTCTAATCATTTCCCATTCCCATTTTCATCCCCATTTCTATTTCTCATTTCGAAAATGATTTCTAAAACTTATAAGCGATGTCCACTCTATTCTGTTCATGACCGGTCGAGAGATTACAACTTAGGAATGCCTAAAGGAGGAACACAATGTCAGCCTACTCTAAAGCTCATCAATCGCACTATCACCACCCCGACTTCATTTAGAGTCATGAAGATTACTTTTGACCGCCTTCACAATAGAGACGCGATCACTTCCATAAGTTCTATGCCTTCACATTAGAAGCGCAATCACTTCCACAGGGTCTACTTCGAACCGCGCACCTAAAAGAAAAGGAAAAATTGACAAGAGCAGGTCCAACTATGGCCCCCTTCCATAATAGATCCCAACTTTTGAATACCCCCCTCCCTTGCTGACCCCCTGCCACCCCCCCCTCCCTTGCGACCCCCTGCCGACCTCCCCCCCTCCCCCTCCCCTTCCCCTGCGACCTCCCCCTTCCCCCCCCCCGCCGACCTCCCCGCCACCCCCATCCCCTGCTAACCCCATGCCACCTCCCCTCCCCTTCCAACACCCCGTCACTTATCTTGCCAACCCACAACCCCCTCTCCTGCCACCCCCCTCTCCCCACGCAACACTATCTCTCTCTTCCCCCTCCAAGGTCTACTGCTGCACCACCATCCGCAGCCACTCTTTGCCTCCCTGCCGTCGGCTCGTTGGAGCTCGCCACCATCCCGCCGGCCACTGCAGCATCACCACGCAATTCTTTCAAACAACATTTTTAGTGCTGCAGAGGAGAGAGAAAGTAGAGAGACAAAGAAGGTGATGAGCATTATTAGTGGTGCGGTGAAGCAAGCTCCGACACTAGCCTCTGATCAACACGAGAATTTCCACCATCTTTCTTTTGATTTTCTCTGTCCCTCAACATTATTTTGTTCTGATTGTTTTGGTTTTAATTGATTCGTAGTGGTGTAGCAGTGGCTGCGTAGTGCGTGGTGGTTGTGCGTCAGGCCAGCGGAGGGAGGAGGCAGGGGTTCTGTGCTGGCCAGCGGGAGGGTGGTTGGGATCCGACGAGCCGTCGGCAGGGAGGCAGACATTGGCGGTTTTAGAGTAGGGGAGGGGTGGCAGGGTAGGGGAGAGGTGGGAGAGGGGTGGCAGTGCAGGGGAAAGGGTGGAAGGGGTGGCATAGGTGATAATTTAAGAGGTTTACCTATTGTAGCAGGTTAGGTGACCTGCTAGGACCATTATTATAAAACACCCCTCAAAGTTGGGACTGCTGTGGAGTATTCAAAAGTTGGGATCTATTATGGATGGGAGATCATAGTTGGGTCTGCTCTTATCAATTTTTCCAAAAGAAAATTTAAAAGGTGCAACCTATATATCTATTGCGAATTCCAACAGAACAATGAATATTTGACATCTAGTGTTGGATCCTAAGAATGCACTAATACTTGCTACAACGAGAATCAACATCACCAGCAACCCTTTCTTGCGCAGTGCATCGACAATTCAAAAAGGCTTAGTCTTTTATTTCTGGTTTCCTAAGATGAGTCAGAGAGTCCTTACCCTAAGCCATTTCTATCCTTTCCCATCGAGTCTATGTCACTGTAGGACTTCATCTATTTTAACCTTTCCATTTTCATTTCATTTTGTTTTCTTTTTATTTTGATTGGTCTTCCATCATTTTATTTATGCTTCTAATTCAATGATGAAACTTAAATCACCTAATTACTTTAACTAATAAAAAAATCTGAAAAAAAAAATAAAGAAAAATGAAAAAAGGACATATATTTTGGATCAGGATTTACTCCCCTCTTTCTTCCATCATCCTCCATGATATTTAGCCAAATAATCCCTCCATTAACCAAAGCTCCATAAAATAACCTTCAAGCCTTCCAATACCCTAAACCAATAGTTTGTGTGCAAGCCTCACTACATAAAAAAGATCAATGCCAGGCAAAAACAAAAAAAGTAAAGAAATCAAAGTGCGAAAAAAAGCAAAAGCAAAAGAAAACACACAGGATAAAAAGCAAAAAAAAATGCCAAAAGAGAAAGCCAAAGGCAAAGAAATAAAAAGTCAAACTAGGGGGCTTGCACACAAGTTCTACCCCTCTTTGAAATCCTTTCAATCCATCAAAACCTTAATCCATATAATCCAAATCCATGATCTCACATTCACCAAACCAATTAAACATTCATTAAAGCCTCAATCATTAAACCTTTTAACCTTTCATATTCAACCTTAACTCCTTTTTCAAGGTATGTCCAAGCCCGCTAGGTTGAAAACCCGAAAGGGCAGCCTATTTAAAAGTTAAGGCACAAAAAAAAATGATAAATAAAAAAAAGAAATCAGATCCAGAACTACGAATGGTCTGATTCCACAAGTATACGTAGGAATCCTCATCTCGAGGTCCGACCGCTTCAATAATAAAATAAATTAGTCAAGGTCTAATGATTTGACTTTCTAGAATTCAGGAGCATACTATTTCTAGATCCCGACATAGACTCAAGTCTGAACCTAGCCTCGTTAAAGCCTTTTTCCACCTACATTTATATGAGTCATAAATTTAAACCTATTTATTTTTTCAGTCCAAACTCTTCTTTTCCCTGAAGGACTCTCCGACAACTCTATGGTCTCTGGTGGTATTTGACTTTGCTAGTATCAACTCCCCCAAAGAAGAATCCCCAGCGAACAACTTTCAACGTTCAAGACATGTCAACTACATTTCAATCAAGGCTCAAGATGCCTAATTCGGGCAAGCTCACCCAAAGTGGGGGCTTCCTATATATGTGGTGGTTCCTCCAAATCAAACTCCCGAGGAGTTGTAATTTGCGAATCTCGTTCACGGACCACGATTATTTATTAAAAAACGATTTTCGAAAATCATTCTATCTATATCTGATCAATCTATCTCTCTACATATCTAGATCTCCTACCCTTGCAAAACCCTAACCTTGCATTGCATTACATACATCCTAGTCTTGCATAACCCTGACCTTGCATGACGTGTCATCCCTTAGCTTTGCATAACCTTAATCCTTGCATAGCGTCTTGTGCATCCTTAGAGAGTCTAAGTTTGCATTACATGCATCATTATGTGCATTATTGTGTGAGTTGTTTGCACCCATCTGCTGACATCTTTCCCTACAGGAAATCAGATTGCTTGTAGTTATTGTCCTGCATACTAACTTTGTTTTGCAGAGACCGGTGTATATAGATTAGTTCTAAACTGCAGAGCGTTTAGAATCGTTCTCCGTCCCGACACCGTATACTTTGACTATCGGTTTCCTGAACCTCAGTCAAAGTGGGGGCTTCTGTAGACACATAATCGTGTCGCCCCATTTAAGGATCCAAGGATGAAACATACCGCGGTATTATCTTTGATATATTTTCAATACAAATCAGATTTTTATTCCGTGAAATTCAATCTCCGGATTTTAGGCATAGTTTATTATCTTCAAAAGACGCGTTTAATAAAAAATTGGAATATGCAGAAATATGCGCCGGACGCGACGGTCGCGCTCAGCGCGCCAAGTGCGTCCAGCACATTGGCCAGAACGCGTCAGGCGCGTCAATGAGCGCCTGACACGTGGACTTGTGACTCACACAGAGTCCTGCGCCTGGCGCACACCCTGTGTGAGACGCAAGTTACTTTTTATCTTTTTAAATACGCGTGTACACGTGTAGGAGTTTGATTGGGCTGGCCGCGTCAGGCACACCAATGTGCGCCTGACGCGTGGATGTGCGCTTGACACGTAGGCCTACGCAAGGCGCAGGTTGTTGCGTGAGGCGCACGCTCATTTTTTCTATAAATACCTATGATTCCTCGAATCACGGATGGCTTTTCATTATTATTTTACAAACACAAATATACTTCCGAATACTTACGAATCATATTACAAACCTCCAAATACTTAAACACTTTCAATACATCAAATCAATTTCCAGTTCCTGATCATATTACATTCTTGGTTCCACGATTACTCCGCCTAAAGATCGTTGCGATCTTCAACCTAAGCCGCAAAGGTATTGTAACACCCCGTCCATCTACTACTAAGATACTAGACATTAACGATTCAAAGAATGCTAAAATGACGTTAGCGGAAATAACGTCGGGACGGTTATGCTACTCTAAAACAATAAATAAAGATAATAACTCAAAATTCATAGCTTAAAAAGAGAATAAATCTCCGAGTAAACATCATAGTTCTAACATAAAAGAAGTATCCCAAATTGTATCATACTATCAAATCCAAAATACCATGAGACATGCAAGTCTCCCAAAATAAACTTAAATAAAACTAATATCCTTAAAAGCAATCCAAAAATAAGTCTCCCTATGGTCTATATAGAGTTCATCTACCAAAAACAGTACTAGAAGCTTCTTCTCACAACCAACTCTCACACTGCTAGCCCAAGCAGTCAAAAGCCTAGCTTTCATTTCCATCTGCAAGATTATATTAAATATTTCCACAGTCAGTGGGGAGTAACTAGCAGTTCTCCCAGAACAATATCAATCAAAGCACCATTCAGAGGTAGATTATTAAGAAAGAAATAACATGCAATCATTACATCATATCATGCACATAGAAACACTACTACAAATATTGGCAAAGATAACACAAATAAGATAACACATAAATGACATAAATGTTATGTAAGGAAAACATAACTGTTAAGTTAAATGAGTGTTGTCTCAATTAAAAGAAGATAACATATAAATAACCCAACTGTTATCTTTTCTATCTCCTAGATTTGTAAAAGAATCAGAGATAGAAAAGATAACGGGTAATATACTCCAATGTTTACTTCCTCTAAATCATTTCAAATTTTGCAGTTGCCTGATACAAACCCTAACCACCCCGTTACTTTCATTCGCCACTGTCATTCAATCCCCAACTGCATTCCTCTTTTAAGTACTCTTGTATCTGATTCTCTCTCTTAATTTTTTTTCATCTAAACCTTCCAATTTCATCTCCAAAACCCTCAAACACTTCAAAAATTCTCAATGTTTTTCTCCGAATTCGCCCTCTCCCAATTCGTCCCTCAGAATTAACGCAAATCCAGTTGAAGAAACCTAGTAATTGGTGCCTCACTCTTAATGATTTGTACGCTGTTATGATTTCGCCCCCAATTTGAGACTCCAACGGATTGAAATCCGAAGTTCACAACAGATTTACACATGTTTTATCATCAGATTCTTCTCAGGTTTGTTTGTTTCTTTGTTTGCCTTTCGAAATTTGAATTTTCCCCCATTTATTTTTTATTTTTGGTTGTTTGATTCTAGGTTTTTCAGGTGATTTTATCAAGTTAGATCAAGGAAAAGAACTAGAGTAGAGAGAAAGTGATAAAAGCTTTGACTATGAAGATGAGTCAAGACAAGCCAATTCCAGTTTTTCATCATTTCAGATAATTTTGCTGGGATTTTGCTTTCGAAGTTGAATTAGTGTAAATTATAGTTTTTAATTCTTATATAATTTTCTGTAGATTTTAGAGCTTTGTTGTTGCAAGCCCCCTGTTTATCGTATGTTTACATCTCCTTCAATTGTCGTGTCAATCAGGTCGACCCATCCCCAAGGTCCACGGGAAGCCCAACATACAAACCTCGCACGAGCTTGAACAATATGATGATTTACAGAAGATATTGCAAGATGCATGAATAAGACATGCTTTTAGTTTGATAAGTTCTGTTCTTTATTGTGAATTTTAATGTAAGTTGCAATAGTAACAATTTTGATCCACTTAGATCTTTTTATTTTTTCGAATTTTGATGTAAGTTGCAACGAATCTGATCTATGTACAATCTAATACTTTTATTTCTTTTGTAACATGAGTATTTTTATGAATATTGCTTGAATTAATTGAGTACAAATTCTTAGTAAACTGCAACAATTTGGTTATGGTGAGGTATTGATGCAGATAAAATCAATTTTTTATTATATAAAAACAAAAGGCAAAGATCTCGGTAAAATCATTTATATCCTATTATTCGAATACATAACAGTGGAGGTGGAGAAGGATTATGTTTGGATTTAACAAAGATAACACCTATTTAAGATAGGTGTTATCTTTGCCTTCTTTCAAACAACCAGCAAAATAACAAACTTAACGTTTATTTGGAAAAGGTGTTTTCTTGTGGTATAACGGTTATTATAGATAACTGTTATGTTTTTTCTCCTCAAACATAACACGTTCACCATGTGTTATCTTTACCTTACATTACGCTGACTTGGAAAACGCCTCAAAAGTGTTATGTAAAGCCTTATTTGATAGTTATCTTTACCCTTTTTTGTAGTAGTGAAATCATAAAGCTCATAGATAAATCAAGAGATCATTAACAATAAGTAAGCATAATATAGTGAGTGACATAATTCCAATATAAATAAATAATAATAATAATAAATCAAAATACAACAAGTTATTGAGTCAGAAACCGAACGCCAGTGATTCGCAAATCACTTCCTAAGGTTTGTCAGATCGCAATCTCCGGGTCGGTCTATGGGCTTACGTTCCCCCCTTTGCCGTGTCTAAGAATGGCCAAACTCCCGATGCGGGGGTAGAACACGCGAGAACTCCACGACCTCTCGGACGACAACAATTAACCCGGGTGTACCCCTAGTTCGCAAACCAGGTGGTTGGCATGTTCTTAACCGGGGACTACATCTATCCCACCGGATATTCTTATCTCAAAATACAATCATGCATACAAACTAAGTATCATTCATCAAAAATTATTCATCAAAAAGGGGATGCCACCCGGCCTTATACCCACAGTTCATCAAACAGTTCTTCATAATTCCTCAAAATAAATCACTTATACAATAATCAACAAATAATTCTCACAATAACACTTGAACATTCCCAAACATCAAAAATGACAATATACTGGTTTTTAAAGCAACCACTCTCAATCACAAATACATCACCAATTAACTCTAAATCATATTCATTAAAAGAGTAATAACAATTAAATCATTTTATTCCATAAATCAAACCTAAACATGTGGTTACCAAAATGATGCATACTGTATACTACTGAAAATCAGAAACCCAGAATATATTAAATTATAAATTATATCTGATTTACAAGCCTTCAAACAATTTAAAAGTGTAACCTCAATTTCATCACAAAAACACCATAATAATTATGAAACTAACAAATTCGAGCAGTAAATTCACACAAAAATTATCATACGACCCTAATGGCCCTACTGACATGGTACAATTTTTATTTATAATTTTCGGACTCAAAAAGTATTTTTAACAGTTAATATACAGATTCCTCAAATAAGCCATAATAATAATTAAAAATATAAAAAGACGCCCAAAAATTACCAAAAATTTACATAACATGTAAAAACTCACGGAAATACATATTATTCAAACACAATAATTTTTATTCCTCTACAAATAATTTTCATGAATTATATACTGACAGAACCGAAATTACAAAAACAGATATATAAATTAATTAAAACAGTAAACAGTAGATAAAAATTATTCTAAGGCAAGTAATACATTATACGCATGTTACATGATCTAAGAAAAATGATTTCATCAATTTCAACAGTCGTTCAATAATTATTATGAAATTTAGCCAAAAACGCACAAAATACTAATTAAATCAAATAAATATTAAACATCATGCAAAAATTATTTTTCTCTACACAGTATTCACATAGCATGTGTCACGTATGTTCATGTAAAATTTCGTCAATAATCTCTTTCAAAAAGTATTTTAGATAATTCCTAACGTATTAATCTAATACCGAATACTACTCTAATCACTATGATTCTAGGATAACAACTAGTTACCTGGATCGTCGGAGGCGAGCTGAAAACTTCTGGAAATCCCCACAATAGGCGTGTGACCCTCTTCTTCTTCAAATCCCAAGCACCAAGTATAAGGAAAAAGCCACAAAAACAATTCACGAACAATTATTCAAGAGAAGAAATGAAGAAAATTTGAGAGAATGAAAATGGTGATGATGGCCGAAAATATGGAGAATGGCAGCCAAAGGATTCTGATTTTCTAATCAGAATTTGAAGTGAATTAAGAGTTTTAATGAGGTTTTAATTAAAGAAATCATTAAGGGGGGGTTATGGGGGTTATAAGGCATCCAAGAGTTTTAAGGAAAACAAAAGAGAAAAGAAAAGGAGAAGGCTCTCCTACTACTTCACTTGGCCGGCTGCCCCAAGCCCAAAACCCACACAAAACTTTCGGCCCAAATTCAACAACGATCCATGCTCCGAAAGCCCGATACGCGATAAAACGGTTAATTCCTAAATCGCGCCTAAACTTTGAAAATACTTAATAATGAAAATAATTCTAATAAATTATATTATAAATATAAATGAAATAAACACATTAGCATGCCATAAAAATAAAAATAATAATTCGGCTCCCAAAATTATAAAATAAAAATAATTAATTTAGAGAAAATAATAGTTTTAGAGAAATTTCTTGCGAAAAACTAGGAGCAAAATTATGGGTTGTTACAATCTCCCCTCCTTAAATAAAGTTTCGTCCTCGAAACTTCGAAAACATAAAAACAAAACAAGAACACAAATAGTACCTGAAACGAATAGTTCCGGGTATTTCAGTCGCATCGACTCTTCGGTTTCCCAAGTAGCTTCTTCGTACTTTTGACTTCTCCAAAGTACTTTAACCAAGGGAATAACCTTCCTTCTAAGAGCACGGTTCTGACGGTCCAATATACAAATAGGTCGCTCTTCAAAAGTCAGATTCGGCTCAACTGACACCGACTCAATAGGGATCACATGCGAAGGATCACTACGATACCTGCGCAACTGCGACACATGAAACACATCATGAACCTTCGACAGCTCTGGCGGCAACGCCAAACGATACGCGACCTCCCCGATCCTTTCAAGAATCTCATAGGGACCTACGTACTTCGGACTCAACTTGCCCTTTTGACCAAACCGCATCACCCCCTTCATCGGAGAAACCCTCAAAAGCACCTTATCCTCCACCTCAAAAGAAATAGGTTTCCGACGCAAATCAGCATACGACTTCTGCCGATCTTGAGCTGCCTTCATCTTCGCTTGAATTACTTTCACCTCCGCAACTGTATCCTGAATTAACTCCGGGCCCAAAATCAATGAGTCACTGATGTCGCTCCAACAAGTAGGACTACGACACTTCCTTCCATAGAGAGCCTCATACGGAGCCATTTGGATACTAGCTTGATAACTGTTGTTATAAGAAAACTCCACCAAGCTAAGAGAATTGACCCAAGACTGCTGAAATTCCAAGGCACAAGCTCGAAGCATATCTTCCAAGGTCTGAATAGTCCTCTCCGTCTGACCATCGGTAGCTGCATGAAATGCAGTACTCAGCTTCAACTTCGAACCAAAAGCCTCTTGCAAAGCAATCCAGAAATGGGATAGGAATCGCGGATCACGGTCAGAGACAATGTCTTTGGGAACCCCATGAAGACGAATGATCTCATTAGCATAAGCTTCAGCTAACTCTTCCATAGACCAAGTGTTCTTCATCGCAATAAAACGAGCCACTTTAGTCAATCGATCCACAATCACCCACACAGCATTCAATCCACCGGCAGCTCTAGGCAAACCCATCACAAAATCCATCGAGATCGAGTCGAACTTCCAAGCAGGAATAGGCAATGGTTGCAACAAACCACCAGGCCTCTGATGCTCAATCTTCACCTTCTGACAAACCAAACACCTAGCTACGAACTCGGCAATCTCTCTCTTCATACCGAGGCCACCAAAAATTAGCCTTCGAGATCCTTATAAAGCTTGTCACCCCCCGGGATGAACGGAATAAGGAGTACTATGAGCTTCCTCGAGAATCTTTCTCTTAAGCTCACCATCATTGGGCACACACCAACGCCCCATAAACCTCAAGCTATCGTCAGCACAAATCTCAAAATTCTCTGCACGACCTTGCATCTTTGCTTCACGGATCTTCTCCAGCTTCGGATCACCCTTTTGCTTGCTTCTTAACTCCTGGAACAACTCAGGCTCAGCACTCATGGAACCCAACAAAGCAGACACATAACCCTGAGGAACAACCTCGATTTCAAGCTTGCGAAACTCTTCACACAATTCACGAGGCACCACCATAGCAGCGTTTAATGAATGCTTACTCTTACGACTCAAAGCATCCGCTACTTTATTCGCCTTACCCTCTCGGTAATCCAGGGTCAGATCATAATCCTTGATCAATTCAAGCCACCTTCTCTGCCTCATGTTAAGATCACGCTGAGTGAAGATTTACTTCAGGCTCTTGTGGTCAGTATACACCTTACACGGAACACCATACAGATAGTGTCGCCATATCTTTAGTGCAAACACCACAGCCGCTAACTCCAGATCATGGGTCGGGTAATTCCTCTCATGCACCTTCAGCTGCCTCGAACCATAGGCTATTACTTTCCCTTGCTGCATCAAAACACAACCCAGACCATTCTTCGATGCATCACTGAACACTTCATACCCAACGCCCTCAGATGGCAAGGTAAGAACAGGAGCAGAGGTCAAACTCTTTTTCAGCTTCAAAAATGCCTCTTCACAATCCTCAGACCAGAATGAACTTGCAGTCCTTGCGCATCAAGCGAGTCGAGGGTTGAGCTATCTTGGAGAAATTTTGAAACGAACCTCCTATAATAACCGGCTAGACCCGAGAAAAACTCCGAATCTCGGTCACATTCTTAGGACTCTCTCACTCGACAACAGCCTTGATCTTAGCGGGATCCACCTTGACTCCTTCCTTGCTGATTACATGCCCTAGAAAAGGAACTTCCTTCAGCCAGAACTCGCACTTAGACAGCTTTGCGAACCACTTTTGCTTGCGCAGAACATCTAACACCAGTCTCAAATGCTTCTCATGCTCCTTCTCATCCTTAGAGTAGACGAGAATATCATCGATAAACACGACCACACAAGTATCCAAGTACTCGTGGAAAGTGCGATTCATTTGATCCATAAAAATCGCAGGAGCATTCGTGAGACCAAAAGGCATCACTTCAAATTCATAGTGCCCATACCTGGTGCGAAAAGTAGTCTTCGGAATATCCTCCTTCTTCACAGGAATTTGATGATATCCGGATCTCAGATCGATCTTGGAAAATACACCAGCACCTTTTAACTGATCAAAGAGATCTTCAATGCGAGGCAACGGATATTTATTCTTGATCGTTACCTTATTCAACTCACGGTAATCGATGCACAGACGCATACTCCCGTCTTTCTTCTTGACAAACAGAACAGGAGCACCCCAAGGAGAAACACTAGGCCTTATGAAGCCCTTATCTATCAGCTCTTGCAATTGAGTCTTCAACTCTTGCAACTCAGACGGCGCCATTCTATACGGAGCCTTGGATATAGGAGCGTGCCGGTACTAAATCAATGCCGAACTCCACATCTCTTTCGGGAGGAATACACGGCAACTCTTCGGGAAATACATCGGGATAATCCCGAACTACCGGAATACTCTCGAGCTGATCTTCGGATGACAAATCCTTCACCATGCAAAGGTATACCACATCACCTTTTTGACGCATCTTCCGCATTCTCAGAGCGGAAACCCACTTAACACCCTTCTTCACTACAACACCCGAATAAGAAATCCTTTTCCCCTTAGAATCTCTGAGCACCACCTTCTGATCACGGCACTGAATGCAGGCATGATACTTCGATAGCCAATCTATTCCAAGGATCACATCAAACTCTGACATAGGAAACTCTTTAAGATCAGCTGGCAACTCAGAACCCAGAATACTAGCAGGCACGCCCTTAAACTCGGAATGACAGGGATAATTCTCACCAGACGGAAGAGAAATTAGGGACTTAACAAGAGATCTAGAGGAAAGATTAGCTTTTCGAACGAAGGAACTAGCAACAAAAGACACTGTAGCACCAGTATCGAACAGAACAAAAGCAGGGATATTATTTACAAGAAAAGTACTAGAGATTACATCAGGATGGACATCGGCTTCAGCTTGCGTCATCACATAGATCCTGTTCTTCGGAGGAGCAGAAGAACTAACTGGCTTAGTAGGACCAGCAGAAAAAGACGAAGCTCTAGGATTCTTAGCACACTGGAAAGACTTGTGCCCCACTTCCTTGCAATAGAAACAAACAACAGCCGATCCATCACAATTCTTCCCCGGATGAGCAGCCTTACCACAGATTCGACACTTGCTCGGATCAAAACTCGAACGATAACCGGATCCAGAACCCTGTTGATAACCCCCTCGACCAGACGGCTCATACCTCGGCTTCTTAGCCGGGAACTGAACATAGGTAGCAGCAGGCTTCTTAGCAGCAGCAGCCTTAGCAGAATCTTCCTCTTTCAAAGAGGCATGAATACTCAGGGCTATCTCATAGGCTCCCTGGAAAGTCGAAACTCCCGAACTCAGAACATGGGTCCTCACCCTAGGATCCATTTTCTTGATGTACCTTTTCACACGCTCAGCTTCAGTAGGTACAACTGTGGTAGCAAACCGGGACAGCTCGGTGAACTTATCAGTGTACTCCTGCACACTCAAAGTACCCTGAGACAGAGTTAAGAACTCTTCCTGCTTCTGCCAACGGAGCTCATCAGGATAAAACCTCTCCTTCAGCTTGACACGAAACTCATCCCATCCAAATCCCGGTGTAGCCATGCAGCTTGCACGAACAGTACTCCACCAGTTATCAGCCTCCATCTTCAGATAGTAGGTACCAATGGGCACCATTTCAGCAGCAGGGCATCCAGTAGCAGCAAACAGCTTATCCATCTCCCTTATCCACCCTTCCAGCACAACAGGATCAGAAGTCCCGTCAAAAGTAGGCGGACGGTGACGGTCAAACCGATCAAAAATGGATTGCCCACTAGGCGGAGCAGAAGGCCGATTAGCCATAGCTATGATGGCGTTCTCAAGTGCTTGGCGCCTTTTCCGGGCAGCCTCCTTTCTAGCACTAGTCATACCTCGAGGCGGCATTCTACAAACACAAGTTAAACATTCGTTATTTAACACATTATTAGTTGTAAATAACAACTTATCACATCAGAGTAAGAAAAATAATTTCCCGTGGTTTCCTACCCAAGTGACCCTCTCACCACAACTTTTCTTGAAGCCTAAGATTCTAATGATCCTAGTTACTTCAACTACACATTTCCCGGGAGTTCTTAGTGGCTAAGTAAGGGTCTCGGGTAACTTTGCTCTGATACCAACTGTAACACCCCGTCCATCTACTACTAAGATACTAGACATTAACGATTCAAAGAATACTAAAATGACGTTAGCGGAAATAACGTCGGGACGGTTATGCTACTCTAAAACAATAAATAAAGATAATAACTCAAAATTCATAGCTTAAAAAGAGAATAAATGTCCGAGTAAACATCATAGTTCTAACATAAAAGAAGTATCCCAAATTGTATCATACTATCAAATCCAAAATACCATGAGACATGCAAGTCTCCCAAAATAAACTTAAATAAAACTAATATCCTTAAAAGCAATCCAAAAATAAGTCTCCCTATGGTCTATATAGAGTTCATCTACCAAAAACGATCTTAGAAGCTTCTTCTCACAACCAACTCTCACACTAGCCCAAGCGGTCAAAAGCCTAGCTTTCATTTCCATCTGCAAGATTATATTAAATATTTCCACAGTCAGTGGGGAGTAACTAGCAGTTCTCCCAGAACAATATCAATCAAAGCACCATTCAGAGGTAGATTATTAAGAAAGAAATAACATGCAATCATTACATCATATCATGCACATAGAAATCATAAAGCTCATAGATAAATCAAGAGATCATTAACAATAAGTAAGCATAATATAGTGAGTGACATAATTCCAATATAAATAAATAATAATAATAATAAATCAAAATACAACAAGTTATTGAGTCAGAAACCGAACGCCAGTGATTCGCAAATCACTTCCTAAGGTTTGTCAGATCGCAATCTCCAGGTCAGTCTATGGGCTTACGTTCCCCACTTTGCCCGTGTCTAAGAATGGCCAAACTCCCGATGCGGGGTAGAACACGCGAGAACTCCCCGACCTCTCGGACGACAACAATTAACCCAGGTGTACCCCTAGTTCGCAAACCAGGTGGTTGGCATGTTCTTAACCGGGGACTACATCTATCCCACCGGATATTCTTATCTCAAAATACAATCATGCATACAAACTAAGTATCATTCATCAAAAATTATTCATCAAAAAGGGGATGCCACCCGGCCTTATACCCACAGTTCATCAAACAGTTCTTCATAATTCCTCAAAATAAATCACTTATACAATAATCAACAAATAATTCTCACAATAACACTTGAACATTCCCAAACATCAAAAATGACAATATACTGGTTTTTACAGCAACCACTCTCAATCACAAATACATCACCAATTAACTCTAAATCATATTCATTAAAAGAGTAATAACAATTAAATCATTTTATTCCATAAATCAAACCTAAACATGTGGTTACCAAAATGATGCATACTGTATACTACTGAAAATCAGAAACCCAGAATATATTAAATTATAAATTATATCTGATTTACAAGCCTTCAAATAATTTAAAAGTGTAACCTCAATTTCATCACAAAAACACCATAATAATTATGAAACTAACAAATTCGAGCATTAAATTCACACAAAAATTATCATACGACCCTAATGGCCCTACTGACATGGTACAATTTTTATTTATAATTTTCGGACTCAAAAAGTATTTTTAGCAGTTAATATACAGATTCCTCAAATAAGCCATAATAATAATTAAAAATATAAAAAGACGCCCAAAAATTACCAAAAATTTACATAACATGTAAAAACTCATGGAAATACATATTATTCAAACACATTAATTTTTCTGCCTCTACAAATAATTTTCATGAATTATATACTGACAGAACCGAAATTACAAAAACAGATATATAAATTAATTAAAATAGTAAACAGTAGATAAAAATTATTCTAAGGCAAGGAATACATTATACGCATGTTACATGATCTAAGAAAAATGATTTCATCAATTTCAACAGTCGTTCAATAATTATTATGAAATTTAGCCAAAAACGCACAAAATACTAATTAAATCAAATAAATATTAAACATCATGCAAAAATTATTTTTCTCTACACAGTATTCACATAGCATGTGTCACGTATGTTCATGTAAAATTTCGTCAAAAAGCTCTTTCAAAAAGTATTTTAGATAATTCCTAACGTATTAATCTAATACCGAATACTACTCTAATCACTATGATTCTAGGATAACAACTAGTTACCTGGATCGTCGGAGGCGAGCTGAAAACTTCTGGAAATCCCCACAATAGGCGTGTGACCCTCTTCTTCTTCAAATCCCAAGCACCAAGTATAAGGAAAAAGCCACAAAAACAATTCACGAACAATTATCAAAGAGAAGAAATGAAGAAAATTTGAGAGAATGAAAATGGTGATGATGGCCGAAAATATGGAGAATGGCAGCCAAAGGATTCTGATTTTCTAATCAGAATTTGAAGTGAATTAAGAGGTTTAATGAGGTTTTAATTAAAGAAATCATTAAGGGGGGGTTATGGGGGTTATAAGGCATCCAAGAGTTTTAAGGAAAACAAAAGAGAAAAGAAAAGGAGAAGGCTCTCCTACTACTTCACTTGGCCGGCTGCCCCAAGCCCAAAACCCACACAAAACTTTCGGCCCAAATTCAACAACGATCCATGCTCCGAAAGCCCGATACGCGATAAAACGGTTAATTCCTAAATCGCGCCTAAACTTTGAAAATTCTTAATAATGAAAATAATTCTAATAAATTATATTATAAATATAAATGAAATAAACACATTAGCATGCCATAAAAATAAAAATAATAATTCGGCTCCCAAAATTATAAAATAAAAATAATTAATTTTGAGAAAATAATAGTTTTAGAGAAATTTCTTGCGAAAAACTAGGAGCAAAATTATGGGTTGTTACAGGTATAATTCCTGAGGATCCTTGAATAATTCAATTATATTTGTTGCCTTGAAGTTACTAACAATTTAATTCCTGATGTAGATCTTTAATTAATAATCGTTATACTGTATATTCTAAACCTTTTTCTTTCTTTTTATTTATTTTCATATATTATTATATGTTTGCCTGATTGTTCTATACATATTACATGATTGTCCTGCTTTATTGCTTTTATCACCCACATGTTATTTTTGCTAATCAAAGACCTAAAGAACTGTTCTAACATTAATCAGATAATTTGGACAACCTGTTAGGTTCCCTGTAAATTGATTGCATAATAACATATCACTAAAAATAGTCTTTTATGTGTTTCCTGAACCAACTTAGACTAATTATTTTTTGGGTGTTTAAAACATTATTTACTAAAAAATTGACATGAGTCGATATTAAGTAGAGGCCAACAATGGGCGAATATGGTTCATTTCGACCGTATTCGTATCCTCACCTCCGAACTCAATCTTTGGTTCATTTTGACCATCTATGGAGTCTACACTAGTGGAAAAAATATCAATTGCTCCGGTTAAAAAGCCCACAAAATGCTCCGTATCTGACCCATAGCAGACGTCATACGAGCATTTGAGCATTTTACAAATGCTCCGGTTTCAACCGGAGCATTTTGTGTCTCAAATGCTCCAGTTGTTTAAATAACCGGAGCATTTGATTGTCAAATGCTTCGGTTGTTAAGACAAAACCGAAGCATTTGTAGCACAACTGCTCCGGTTGTTAATAACAACCGGAGCATTTGCTAGTTTTTTATTTTTAAAAAAATGTACAGCTTGTTGAAGCTGTACACCAGCAGTACACCAACAAGAAGTAAAAAGTTCTACATACCGGTCAGGTACTCAAGTACTAGTACCTTTTAGTGGCAGCCCCTATTATGCCAGCCTACATACAACTCATACCCCACTGTTCCCACAGAAGTTAAAGACTACTTATACTCTTATAAGAATCAAAAGAACATATATAAGAAGAATATAAACTGAAATTTCATTAATCAAATTAAAAAATTAATATGCCATGACACAAATCTAAACAACTAGCTAATAATTGCAAAAAAAAATCTCAGTATGCCTCTAGGACACCATAATTAGTATTCTAAAAAAAGTTCCGTGAAAAACAGGCAAGAATTCTAAATCTGAACCAAGGAAAGTTGTGACCCTTTTGCGTGATGGTGATTCCTCAATCATTGCAACAGCTTCTTCATCATCATTCTCACACGTTAAAACATCAACACCATCAGATTGATTCAAAACCTGCTCCTCAGGACACCACAACCACCACTTCTGCACCTAATGAGACAAACCAAATAATATAACAATGATCATTATATACCCTTCATTACTTCCAAGAAGAAAACCTTTAATTTCATAAACTAAAAAGTAATCATGAATCGATCTCGTATAGATTCACTAGTAGAATAATTGCTTATTGTTGCGGTGGTATTGCTGCGGTTTTACCCATACGCAGTAATATATCACGTAAAAAGAAAAGGTAAAATATAAAATAAAGATATTGCTGCGGTTTCGGCCAAAAACCGCAGCATTATGGTTTCAACGGGAAAAGTTTTGAAAAAAAGTTGACTTTTTGACCAGATATATTGATGCGGTTTCTGGCAAGAACCGCAACAATATATTAAAATAATATTAAAAATAATAATATTTTAATATATTGCTGCGGTTTTTACAAAAGACCGCAGCAATATCCCCATTTTTGTAAAAATATTATTTTTTTAATAATATTTAAGCCTATTGATGCGGTTCCTAAAAAAACTGCAGCAATAGACTATGATTTAATATAAGACACGCGTGCAGTTAGGGTTCTTATGTTCCTCACTATTTACTTAGCATCCTTCTCTCATGTAGCCGTTTTCTCTCACCCTCTCACTCTCCTCTCAACTCGTCGGCCGTTCAGAAACTCCTCTCAACATCTTCGTCGTCCTCGCCACTCCTTTCTCTCTCCTCCTCGAGATTCGTCCTTCTTCGTCGGTCATTCAATCAGTGGCATTCGTCGGTCGTTCATCACCGTCGAAATCCTCATCCTTTCGCCCAAACAATCGAAAAACGCGTCAAGTCGCGCGGTAGCTTTCTCTCTCGCCTCTTATTTTCGCCGTCGTTGAAGAAAAAAAACGCGTCAAGTCCGTGATTTACCCGACAACCGACGAGTGACGAAGGGGTTAGTTCCGGTGGAGGCGCGTCGGCACAGGCGGGTCGAGAACAGGGATGTGCTGCGATTGCAAAACATCCATCCAAATAAAAGGAGAAGCTAGTACTGCTACAAAATCCATGATTAACATCATATTATAACAGAATTACCAGCACAAAACAATTAATTTAAGTAGAAAATTGTCATGGGTTTACATATCCAACAAATTATTTAACCATCAGAGAAACAAAAGACTAATTAATGATTCAAAACTCGAAAACAAAATCAGAAGATAATTATTAAAAGAAGGTAAAGCACACACATACATCAGATAGAAGTGTGATGGACTTGGGATTTATAGGCCTTATGGATACATGAAACAGCCCACTAACAAATTAGCTTGCAAAAGAATAAGTTGCCCAAGTGAAATCTACATAAAAAAAATATAAAAGAGCTGCAAGAAGTGACTGTCAAAAGAAAGAAACAATAAAATTATGGGTTGGAGAGAGACAATTAGATATGAGAAATAAAATTAGCTAGGGTCATATGAGAACATGCATGCTTGACTCACCTTTACTCTCATTGTTAACATGTCATTCATTGAAGCTAAAACTGCCATTATAACAGAATAATAGCACTAATAACTCCAGGACTTGGAAATATAAATAACCAAATGAGCCTAATCAGTTACAAACCATATTTTAGGGAATACAAAATTATTCTACAAACCGTAATCTACTAAATACAAGTATTTATAAATTAGGGAGTAAAGAAAGGTAAGAAAAAACTATTAGCTAACCTTTACATAGTAATGGTCTCCCTCGATTTACAGCTTCTAATCTGCATTCTCATGTTACTGTTCCTAGTCTGGCTTTATTTAATGTTGCAGCACTCCCTTCGCGATGCCTGTTCATGCAATCACATCAAACCTGTTAATAACTTAAACCATGGTGGGTGGTGAACTAGTGATTGCAAAATAGAATTTCACTATTCAAATCAAAAAAAGCAAACATAAAACGTCTATATTTACTTGCTACATTTGATGAACCAACAAACAGTAATTGACGAGCAGGAAATGTAGCAAGTAATGTAGACGGAGGGAATAGTACATAGACTGGTTTTATTGAAGCTGCTCATTAGCAATTTCACAGTTGCATAGTCAAGTTGGAATCACATACTAGAGTATATTGCACATAAAATTTCCAAATCTTTTGGTCTGATTTGAAGTACCAAGTGTAAATAACCAATAGGCAAGAGTGGAGGACCAAAAACTAACCAGAATATTAACAAGTTTACTAGATATACAACAGATGATTGATTCATTCATAGTAAATTCCACAATAATACTCAATCAAGAGCTTTTTTTCTTGTATATAATGGATAAAAGAGTGAAGAACCAAACCTTGGTCCACTCCTCAGGGTCCGTTTTTTGAAGCACAGTAATATTCTCCACTAACACTGCATCCTTGCATACATTCTTTCTCATCGGCAGCAGCAGCCCTCATGTAAGTGCTTATGGTTTTACCATCACCAGTCTCCTTAACTTGGTCCAGGTAATAGATGATGGGCCTCTCGCAAGGATCATCCCTCGTAGGACGGGTATTGAACACGAAAGGCCCCTCACTACCGCTACGCTAGGTACGAAATGTCTGCAATGGCATACCAAGGACTTTGGATGAGATAAGGGATGGATATAACTGCACGGTATACCCCCAAGATATGGATACCGACCATTTAGGGTTGTGATCGTGTCAGATACTTTGCTGGATGGTGAGGCCCGGGTTAACATGGTATGCACACCAACAGTCTTCTCAAGGAGTCCAACTGATTTTAACCCGGAAACAATGGCTTCGCACTAACAATATGATGGAGAGACACCAAGGGAGCCACAAGATGTGCAGCCAGGAAACCATAGAGGTCTCCTCTAATGTCAAGCTGAGGAAAGAAAACAAATCAAGATTATCACAAATTAATAAATCCACTAATCAAAAGCAGCGTATCAATTAGGCTTGCATGCCACCTAAACATAAAAAAAGAGTATTTTCTTCTTCTTTTACACCCCTCTTTTTACAAGTTCAAATGATTATTTCTATGATTTTGCATAGTTTCCAAGGTACTCACATCCAAACCTAGTACAGTAGTATGTCATAGTGAACTCCGGAGCTCTATCAACTTTGAATTTTCAAAAAAAAAAAAAACCAGAATAAAAAAGCAGAGGAAATTCTACGATTATGAAATCAAAAATTAACGAAAGTAATTTCTCTAAGAACAAGGTGACTTCCTCAACACTTGTAGTGTAGTATCCACCAACAAACTTCTCCATTTCACTCTTCTTGCCCTTGAAAACTGGAACAGCCAAAAATTCTTCATATATTCGCCGGTAGAGTTCCAATATATCTACAACCTAATGCAGCAATTAAAAGATCAGACAAAAAGAAGAAAAAATTATTCGGCTACTAATGAACGGATGAGATTATTTAACAACTATATTGAATTTTGAAAAAAGAAAAGGATTATTTAGAGTTCCCTTTGTCCTTCAAAAGGTGTTAAAATAAAGTTACCCATAAAGTTACAACAAAAGTATAATACAAACTAACCGACAAAAAAAAAGTATAATACGATGTACAAAGCCAATATTAGATCGGTTTACAAAGTACCTTACGAATTCTTAAAGGGGGTTGTTTAAAGAGTAACTACGACACATTTTTTTAGTTAAAAGTAGTCATCCACTAGTGTAGTAGTGTGTACTATGGTTTTCTCTCTGTATGCTAATACCTATTTCTATATACTTCCTCTATGTAGGGTTATGCTATCAGAGTAAGGGTAGCTAATACATCTGAATAAGGCCCACAGCCAGAACTTTGGATCGGAGAAGGCTATAAATGGACGTCTTCAATATATTGAGATGATTATTGCAACCTCATATTATTAAGCCCTTTCATGTTTCTTCCCAAGTTGCACTGGGTATATTAACTAAAGGAGATGCTCAACAAAATTCTAGATGTAAATGTGTGATCAAGCGGATGAAGAAAGAAGCTCTCTCTCTCTCTCTCTCTCTCTCTCTCTCTCTCTCTCTCTCTCTCTCTCTCTCTTACCCCTCCCTTGCCAGGAAAAAAAATAACAGACAAAAAATAGATCAAATACTTTTAACATAGTCAAAATACAAATTTATAAATTGTAAAAATGCAAATATTGTTTATTCCTACTATGGTCTGTCATATATCACAACTCAAAATGTGAAATTAGTCGCGTTTCTATATCGAGAGTAGCTCGTAATTAACACTAGTGGGTGACTTATTGAACAACTATATTTCACAGATATAAGGCTCTAACATTAAAGTAATTAAATATAGAAGTACTTGATAATACTTAGCTAGCTAGGTAAAACAATATCATACCTCAGCATCTGCCTCTTCCTGTGTTGGCATGTTGCAAAAGCTGTATGGCCTTCTTGCCAGAGAATTTCACGACTCCTTCAAACACATGATCGAACAAGCACTATTAGTTGGTGCATGATACAATTAAATCAGCAAGCGTTCAAACCCCCAAAACAATCCAATGCACCAATACAGTTATTATAATACTTGGTGCTAATTGTAAAAAATCAACAAGTAACCACTAAAAGCGAGTATGCTTGATTATGTTCCGAGATTAATACTGGATCGTTGTTATTGTTATTGTTGTTGAACTGAACTCCAAATGACGTGAAATATTCATCATATATCCATAATCATTGAGGGGTCATTTTAATACAGTCAATTTCTTGTTTTGGGTTTTTGATTTTAGAAATTGTAGTAGTGAAATTAATAATTTTGAAAACTCATACCAATAACACTTTATTTTTTTGTGATTTTCATATGTTTTCGGTTTTCAAATACTTAAAATTGAAAACAGAGAAACAATAACCAACATAGTGAAGTGACACAAGGGGTGCAATACCTCAAAAATGCAAACTCAATGGGAATTTTACTGCCAGGCTTGATGCTAACTTCAGTGACAGTATCAGCAGGGGAAACTAATGCTCACCAAACTTACTGTGCCCACCAAATTAAGCAGGCACCTGCTCAGGCGCTGTGTACTAGTTTTTCAGAACATCCAAGCAACATGTTTATTAAATATTACTCTAGAACCCATAAGACCCAGGGCAACCTACTGGAGATTGTTCAATACCTTCATTGTAAGTATCCCTAAGACCCTAAATACTTATAAAGCACGGTTTGTCGAAGTCTTATAACATATTGTATCTGCACTAATATGTATATATTCGAACCTTAAGGAAACAAGAAAAGTATAGTCCAAAAAGTGTGAAAAGCACAAGTAGATGCATGTACTTAAAAGATGAAAATTTTACCTCTGATTGGAGCATAAATCTTGATAAAAAAAATCTCACCTGCTACTTCTCCTCGAGATTTTGCCGTTGATACTCAGTTAAGACCTCACCTCTACTTAATTCCCTAGTACGCCCAATCAAGTTATCTTCCACTCAAAATCATGGATCATCATTTTTTTTGTTCTTCAATTTAATAGTAATAATCAATTGCAAAGACTGTAACACCCCCAAATTTCTCTCTTTTTGAACAATATATTTTAATATAAAACACTTGAGAAACTTGAGAGTATTACCGCCACGTGATAACGTTAAAGGCTAAAACTGCTAACTACTAAATTAACAATGCAGCGGAAACTAATAATAATAACTTCTCTTTATTGATAATATAAAAAACTTCATTATTCAACTATGACAATAATAGAATCTATAATAAAATGAAATAGTAACTCCTAGCTTAAGTCTTATTCCTCACTAGCTCCCCCATGTGAAGTATGCACCAAATCATCCTGTAAATTCTGCTCACCAAAAGGGTCATCACAGGGACAAAGCCATAAAACAAACAAACAAAACGCGTGTCAGTAAAAATACTGAGTACATATATATGCGGAAATTTAAATATTACATTAAACATTCAAAATATTTCTATAAACCTTCCTTGGATACTTGTAATACTTGTATAATATAAAGTATATAACTTTAATAAAACTTCTTTCCTTGCCTAGGTACCTTACCTAAAGTGTGCACACCCCCCCAAGTTTAGTATTCCTTACTGAGTCTATTACGAGGGGAACTACCTTGTCCACATGACTTATATAAAAAGTACATGGGTAAAATATAATAGCTACCGTTCTTGTTAATTAATAACAAGCCGTGGCTTCTTTGTAATTGTGATCATAAAAGATCATATAACTAATAAAAATCCTTTGGAAATAATCCTCCTTTAAATAAAATAATTCTTATAACTTAGCCATGTAAGGCATAATATAAATACCTTGCTCATAAAATAACCTTGGAATGCAATCATGTTTAATAACGACAATAACAACAATGATAACCACAAATTTGGTATTAAGCTCGTACGACAAATAGAGAATAGCTTACGAAGCATGCATAATACATCTTTAGATGTTAAACTGTATCATTAGTCCTACTCGTACATCCTTATTATTATTCTTTAGTATTATCAAGACATGGGGAATCATACTCTTTATAATTACTCTAGTATAATAAATCTACTAACACCCTGCCATCATAAACTACTATATTATAATTAAACTTTAGATGCATAGAAGTCACTATAAAATTTTGACGCAACTTAGTATTCGGCTAGAGTGTTGCCAACAATTCATATGCGTGCATACAAAAATTCATATTGTTCATATTAAACATATAAAAGTATGTAGATTAATCTAACATAACAACTCTAGAACATGATACTACGCATACAGGACAATATTTAAAGATCTACATATACACGCACCTTGAAAATTAATAATTACTAGGGAGAAGAGAGAGAAGGTAGGCTAAGAGGGAGAGAGAGTTTAAACTTGAGAAAAGAGATGTATTCCTCAAATTTGGTGTGAAGAATATGAGGGGTGGAGGCCCCTATTTATACTAGTTGGATAGGTAGAGTCATATTAGAGTTAGGAAACTAAAAGATGGGTTTTTGAAAAAAGATAATTAATTTTAGCTAAGATACATTATTTCTTTATGATCATATAGCTAGAATAGAGGAATATTCCATAAGGTAAATAGTCTAGATGCTTAAAATCAAAAGATAAAAACAAAATAACCAAATTTTGTTAATCATGACTTAGCTCCTGCGGTGAGTTGCCGAAGTCATGCGGTGCTAAATTTTTTTTTTTTTTTTTTTTATAAATCTTTTGTTAATCTTTTGCAAATCTTTTGTAAATATTTTCTCTTTATTTTGTAAATCCTTTTTGAATTTTCCTTTTCAAAATATTTTTAATTTTTTCTAAACTAATTACTTGGATTATAATAGGTAAACTTTTAGGCCCAATACTTAATTTGGGCTAGAGTCTATATTAAAAACCCATAATATATTATAAAAGCCTATTTAAACCTTTATAATTAATAAAAAGCCTTTTTAGTATAAAAAACCTTTAAAAAATTTATAACTAATAGCTCACTAAAAATACGGAGTATTACAGACTACCCCCCTTAAAAGAAGTTTCGTCCTCGAAACTTAAAGCAAGCAATGCAAGAGACAAAGCAAGTAAAACATATATACCACCAACTTCCTATAAAAGTAAGTTGGCTCACATAATAACTCATAAATAAGTCAAAATTAGGTCAAAAATAGGGTTCTAAGTCAAACGCGCGAAACTCTATCGCATTCTACCCCCCTTAAAAGGAGTTACGCCCTCGTAACTCTACTACTAACCTCTGCAAACAACTCTGGATATTTCTTTCGCATCTCAGCCTCTGCTTCCCATGTTGCTTCTTCAGACTTCTGATTAGACCAGAGCACCTTAACGATTTTAACATCCTTATTCCGGGTACTTCTAACCTTACTGTCTAAAATCTTAATCGGCCTTTCTTCATAAGATAAGTTCTCATCAATTTGGACTGTTTCAGGTTGCAATACATGCAATTTATCTGGGATATACCGTCTCAACTGAGATATATGGAACACATTATGAACACGGCTTAATTCAGTGGGTAGGGCTAGTCTATAGGCCACCTTTCCAACTCTATCCAAGATCTCATATGGGCCTATAAACTTAGGGCTAAGCTTCCCTTTCTTTCCAAACCTCATCACACCCTTCATTGGTGAAACTTTCAAAAGCACTTTTTCTCCCACTTCATATTCTTCTTCCCTACGCTTCAGATCAGCGTAGCTTTTCTGACGATCTTGGGCTGCCTTAATCTTTCCTTGGATCATCTTGACTTGTTGCACGGTTTCTTCAATCAATTGAGGTCCAAGTACAACTGTTTCACTTATATCGTTCCAACATAGTGGGCTTCTACATTTCCTCCCATACAAAGCCTCGAATGGTGCCATGCCTATACTTGAATGATAACTGTTGTTGTAGGAGAACTCTATCAGATCTAGATGATCTTCCCATGAACCCTGATATTCCATGACACAAGCTCTTAACATATCTTCTAAGGTTTGGATGGTCCTTTCGGTCGACCATCGGTGGGCCGGGTGAAAAGCAAGACTCATTAATAGCTTCGAACCAAAGGCTTGTTGTAGCTTACGCCAAAAGTTAGACAAAAATCTAGAATCTCGATCGACACAATATCCTTCGGTACTCCATGTAGTCTCAACACATGCTTGATGTAAGCCTTAGCTAATTGATCCATAGACCATGTTGCCTTCATAGGTATGAACACTGCAGACTTGGTCAATCTATCGACAATTACCCATAACGTATCATTCCCAGATTTACCCCTAGGTAAAGCAACAACAAAATCCATCGAAATAGAATCTCACTTCCATCCTGGCACATCTAAGGGTTGGACTTTCCCTTGGGGTCTTTTATGTTCACTCTTCACCTTCTGACACGTTAAACAATTGGAAACAAATCCAGCTATGTCCAACTTCATACGAGCCCACCAGAAATTCTTCTTTAAGTCCTTATACAACTTATCACCCCCTGGGTGCATCGAATATGGAGAATTATGGCCTTCTTCCATGATTTTCAATTTCAAATCTTCGCAAGCTTCAGGTATACACCACCTTCCTTCCACTCTTAAACTTCCATCTTCATGGATTTCGAAATCTCCAGCATGACCCTCCCTCACCTTCTCTTTTATCTTTTCCATTTTCTCATCTTTCAATTGAGCTTGTTTAATTTGATCAAACATAGAGGGTCGAATGGTCATTGTACTAAACATTTTCTCTACTTCTCCATATTGCATGACCTCAAGATTCATCTTCTGAAAGTCTAAACACAGTTGATCTGCCACCACCATAGTACTTAAGGTATGACTTGTCTTCCTACTCAAGGCATCTGCCACTACATTGGCTTTCCCTTCATGGTATTGGATATCCAAATCGTAGTCTTTTATGAATTCTAACCATGTCCTTTGCCTCATATTCAAGTCCTTTTGGGTGAAAATGTATTTCAAACTTTTGTGATCTGTATATATCTTACATGTCACCCCATACAAATAATGACGTCAAATCTTTAAAGCAAAGACTATTGCGGCCAACTCTAGGTCATGAGTAGGGTAGTTGACTTCATATGGCTTCAGTTGCCTTGATGCATAAGCAATGACTCTCCTATTTTGCATTAGGACGCACCCTAGACCATGTTTAGAGGCATCACTATATACCTCATAAGTATCGCTCCCATCAGGTAAGGATAACACAGGGGCTGTGGTTAGTCTTTCTTTTAGGATGGTGAAGGCTTTCTCACATTCTGGGCTCCAAAAGGGTCATCACAGGGACAAAGCCATAAAACAAACAAACAAAACGCGTGTCAGTAAAAATACTGAGTACATATATATGCGGAAATTTAAATATTACATTAAACATTCAAAATATTTCTATAAACCTTCCTTGGATACTTGTAATACTTGTATAATATAAAGTATATAACTTTAATAAAACTTCTTTCCTTGCCTAGGTACCTTACCTAAAGTGTGCACACCCCCCAAGTTTAGTATTCCTTACTGAGTCTATTACGAGGGGAACTACCTTGTCCACATGACTTATACAAAAAGTACATGGGTAAAATATAATAGCTACCGTTCTTGTTAATTAATAACAAGCCGTGGCTTCTTTGTAATTGTGATCATAAAAGATCATATAACTAATAAAAATCCTTTGGAAATAATCCTCCTTTAAATAAAATAATTCTTATAACTTAGCCATGTAAGGCATAATATAAATACCTTGCTCATAAAATAACCTTGGAATGCAATCATGTTTAATAACGACAATAACAACAATGATAACCACAAATTTGGTATTAAGCTCGTACGACAAATAGAGAATAGCTTACGAAGCATGCATAATAAATCTTTAGATGTTAAACTGTATCATTAGTCCTACTCGTACATCCTTATTATTATTCTTTAGTATTATCAAGACATGAGGAATCATACTCTTTATAATTACTCTAGTATAATAAATCTACTAACACCCTGCCATCATAAACTACTATATTATAATTAAACTTTAGATGCATAGAAGTCACTATAAAATTTTGACGCAACTTAGTATTCGGCTAGAGTGTTGCCAACAATTCATATGCGTGCATACAAAAATTCATATTGTTCATATTAAACATATAAAAGTATGTAGATTAATCTAACATAACAACTCTAGAACATGATACTACGCATACAGGACAATATTTAAAGATCTACATATACACGCACCTTGAAAATTAATAATTACTAGGGAGAAGAGAGAGAAGGTAGGCTAAGAGGGAGAGAGAGTTTAAACTTGAGAAAAGAGATATATTCCTCAAATTTGGTGTGAAGAATATGAGGGGTGGAGGCCCCTATTTATACTAGTTGGATAGGTAGAGTCATATTAGAGTTAGGAAACTAAAAGATGGGTTTTTGAGAAAAGATAATTAATTTTAGCTAAGATACATTATTTCTTTATGATCATATAGCTAGAATAGAGGAATATTCCATAAGGTAAATAGTCTAGATGCTTAAAATCAAAAGATAAAAACAAAATAACCAAATTTTGATAATCATGACTTAGCTCCTGCGGTGAGTTGCCGAAGTCATGCGGTGCTAAAATTTTTTTTTTTTTCTTTTTATAAATCTTTTGTTAATCTTTGCAAATCTTTTGTAAATATTTTCTCTTTATTTTGTAAATCCTTTTTGAATTTTCCTTTTCAAAATATTTTTAATTTTTTCTAAACTAATTACTTGGATTATAATAGGTAAACTTTTAGGCCCAATACTTAATTTGGGCTAGAGTCTATATTAAAAACCCATAATATATTATAAAAGCCTATTTAAACCTTTATAATTAATAAAAAGCCTTTTTAGTATATAAAACCTTAAAAAATATTTATAACTAATAGCTTACTAAAAATACGGAGTATTACAAAGACAACCCCAAAACTTCATATTATTCTGGGATCCAACAAATTCAAATTAAGAAAATATATAGATCCATAGAGGCCAAATAAAGAAGTACTACTGAAAAATCACATTAAATTCATCATTAAACTCCAATTTGAATGCATCTCAAATAGCGTCAGCAGGAGCTCAATTACTTCCGTGTTTTAGCATGCTCCAGAACAGCAGCACCGGAACAGCATTGGTTTGCTGCGGTTGCCGGTATGGGAATCGAGGTAAGAGATAAACTTGTTGACCCAAACAAAACCCTAAACGAAACCAAAGAAAACCCTAAAAAATCCCCAAATCTAGGAAACCAAAAAAAGGAACCTAAAAATACAGCAATAAAACTAAATCACAACAATAAAGTTTGCACGAAATTACCTGGACATGCATTCCAAGGAGCGGATCGAGAGTGAAGAGGGACAGAGAAGCAGTTTGATAAGGGAAAGAGAGAGAGAACGAAGGAGGGAGTAATATCACAACTTAGCATCAAATTTTTAGTTTACCTTCTATCGATTTTACCTAATTAGCAACATATTTCACAAGTTATGAACATAATAAAGCAACAAGCCAACAAGTAATATCAATCTTAAACCTAGCAATGTAAAATCCTAGTTCATCCAAGCAACCTAGATTTTGAAAACAATATTTGCTCATCTTATTGCTAGTACACTGTGTAGAATAACATACTATCATATGCTATTACTTATTATTGCATTGAATCTAGGGCTAGAAATTGACAAACCCATATTTCATAATTCCAGAAACTAAAAGTAAAATAAAATGTATAATTTCAAGAATTTGGAAAAGGAGAACTAAAGTAAAATCTTCAAGTGGTGTCCCTTAGGCCATACCCAAAATTTGGCGATGAAGCAGGCAAATGCGGCAGAGAGATGTCGACGACTTGAGTCCTAATATGTCGACCAAATAGGCAAATACGGCAGACTTGGGAGGAAACGAAGGACGACGACGGAACCCTTAACCGAACAGAAGTCGACGACGGAGCCCTAATTTGTCGACCAAACAGAAGTCGACTTGAGCCCTAATATGCCGACCAAACAGAAGGACTTGAGCCCAAATATGTCGACCGAACAGAAGCGGTGGACGACGGAGGACGGCTGAGTGGGAGAGAAAGAGAAGGACTTAGGAGGGAGGGACGATGGAGGACGGCTGAGTGAGTGAGGGAGCGGGCTACTTAAGACTGGGAAAATTAATAAGAGAGGGAGGGACTGAAACTGAACTATAGTCGGCTAATATTTGATTAAATTAGCAGGGGGAAATTTCACCCAACAAAAACTCGCGCTTAAGAATCCAAGTGCTCCATTGACTAACCAGAGCATTTATTCACAAATGCTCGTGTTGATTAGTCAACCGGAGCATTTGACATCAAATGCTCCGGTTGATTAATCAACACTAGCATTTGTGAATTTTTTTTACTAAAATTATCACAAATGCTCGGGTTGATTAGTCAACTAAAGCATTTGATAAGTAGCAAAAGCTGTTTTTTCCACTAGTGATTGGTGCTACCTCGTGTGATTGAGGATACTCAGGGAGCTTTTGTGCATAGTTGGAGTATTGTGCATAATATAATGATTGTGCAAGACTTGGTGAAGCACTATAATAGGAAAGTTGCTAGACCTAGTTGCATAATTAACTTGGATATGCAAAAGGCCTATGACATTGTAAATTGGAGCTTTTTAAGGGAAATGTTGTTAGCTCTTGATTTTCCTGATAGATTTGTGGAATTGGTTATGGAATGTGTGAGTACTCCCAAATTTTCACTGATGATTAATGGGGAAATTAAATGCATGTTTTTTCTCTTCTAAGTGAGGGTTGAGACACGGTGACCCTTTCTCACCTTTATTGTTTGTCAAATGTATGGAATACCTTGCCAGAATTTTGGTAAAGATGAGTTCCTTGGATCAGTTTCATTACCACCCAAGATGCAATCATATGAAGCTTACACATCTTAGCATTGCAGATGACCTCTTCCTATGCTCCAAGGGTGAGTTTGCCTCTGTGTAGTTGATGCTTAGAGCCTTTATACTTTTCTCAAAGTCTTATGGGCTGAAGACAAATGTGCATAAATCTTCTTTTTATTGTTGTGGATAAATGTCTCTGGTATTACTAGGGATTTTTTCCCATTTAGATATTTGGGGGTGCCCATCTATTCTAAACGCATATCTGCTGCTTAATGTGATAGTCTGGTTGAGAAAATGACAGCTAAAATAAGGGTGTGGACTGTGGAGTACTCAAAACATTTCATATTCTGGTAGAGTGAAATTCGTGAATTATGTCCTTATGAGCATTCATGGCTATTGGGCGCAAGTTTTCATTCGACCTAGTAGAGTTATTAAGGACATTAAAAGTGTGTGTAGAGCTTATCTTTGGTCTGGAAATTATTATTCTTCTAAAGGAGGATATGTGGCCTGGAATGAGTTGTGTAATAGCAAGAGTACTGGTGGGCTGGGTTTTAGAGATATTAAGAATTGGAATAAGGTAAGCCTGGGTAAACATGTATGGGCTGTGGATGGGTTCACTCTGTATATATAAAAGAGGCAGATTAGTGGGACTATCATCCTACTAGTGGTTGTAGCTGGTACTGGAAACGTATTTGTGAGGTGAAAGACCAAATGAAGCAACATTTTAGTAGACAAGAAATTCAGCAAATTCAGAGATATTCCATCCAAGATGTACTGGATAAAATGATTGTTGCAAGGATGCATGTGCACTGGGATTATTATGTGTGGAATAGGCTTAGTGTTACTAAGTACAAGTTCATAAACTGGTTGGCAATGAGAGGGAGACTTCATATTGTTGTGAAGGTTGCAGTGTATGATGATTCTGCTGCTACTAATTGCTGGATCTATGGTGTGGAAACTGAAACACGAGAGCACCTCATGTTCTCTTGTTGTTACAGTAAACAAATTTTAAAAGAAGTTAAGAATTGGATGGCTATTGACTCCTCTTTTGAGGATTTGCACAGACTTGTGAGATGGATCCCTAACTGCAGGTTGTCTGAATTTCAAAGAGCTGCTTATAGTGCTGCCATTGCTGGTGTGATGCATGGAGTGTGGAAAGCAAGGAATGACAGTAAATGGAACCATCAGGTTCCTAGTATTCAAAGCATGGTTCGATGGATCAAGGAGAATGTTAGAAGAAGGATATTTCTTGTTATGCCTAAAAAGGTGTCTAGGAGTGATTTAAATTGGTTCCATTCTCTTTGAGTTAGATGGTGTTGTGATTGTATAGAAATCTGCTTGCCTTGCTAAGGAGGAGGGGTCCAACCTAGTTGGTTTGTTCCTCCCTAGTTTGGGTTTTTGGTTGTAATTTGTTTGGTTTTAATAGAATTCTTAATTACTTAGCAAAAAAAAATATGAAAATACCAGGTATTATAATCTGCAAATTTTCTCCAATCATAACCCGTCCAAATTTTGGTTCAACAAGATGAATACTATTAAGCTCTATAAGAAGATTTTTTTCAAGATTAACCAGAAAAGAGGAGCAATTATTTGCAAGAGAAATTTGTATTCCATTTAACCTAGCATAAATGCGCCGTTTTTGAAGGCAAAGATTCCCAAAAACACTAGTGTTCCAACGAGAAATAATAGAAAGGAATTTTTTGCGACCCTCAAGAAATTCAACGAAGGATTCACCCAGTTATTAATAAAATATGGTTTAAAATCAGGATGAGCCATCCATGCTTCCTTGCATCTAAACAAAAATTTATTTGACAAACCATTAGGAAGATGCTGATTAATACTAATCGGACAGTGATCCGAATAACTTCGGGGTAAGTGACTTACTTGAGTACCCGGGAATTCATAAATCCAAGAGTGATTTGCAAGAGCTATATCTAGTCTTTCCTTAATCAAAGCAGCTCCATCTCTCGCATTAGTCCATGTATAGGGGATCCCATTGAAACCCAAATCCACCAAATAAGCTGAATCCATAAACGAGTTTAAAGCTTTACATTGAGAAGTTCAAAAAGCGCAACCACCAGATTTTTCTCCTTGATTTCGAACTTCATCCAAATCTCCAACAACCATCCAAGTAATTTGACTAGGCGGGAGATTTTGCTCCATATTCTTCCGTATATCATGTCTCTCTTTTGTCGTGCATGGCGCATGCATTCCAGTTAAAAAGAATTCGGGGTACTTAGGACTAAACTTGAACATAAAATGGAAGTAGTAGGGACACACTTCACTCCAACTGACTAAATCAATCGTTTTCTTCCACATCAACCAAATGCCTCCTTTTAAGCCATGAAGTGGAATTACCTTAAAATCATCAAACCCTAATAATCGGGTTACTTGTCTGGCACGACATTCCTCCGCCTTGGTTTCAAAAGTGATAAATATTGAAGGCTTGTTAAAACCAACAACATCCCCTGCATGAGGGACAAAAGCATTATTTAAAGAACCTCTCCTATTCCAAACTATAATCTTCATTTTCAAGTTGGGGAAAGGTTTCGGGCCTTTAGCTTTTATCAATTCCTTCCCTTTCGTGGAAAGAATCGGCATGTATTCCTCCCAATCGTCCCAAATCGGGTGCATCCCCAATCCCCAAATGTCCAATAGACTGATCGAACATGCCAATGCATTGATCTCCAACTTTTCCTTCACAAACATGGTATGTCGAGTCTCGAATTGCAGCCCGACTACTTCTTTTTGCACCAAGAACATTACTATATGGTATTTGGTTGACTCTAAATCGAGTCTGTGGCTTTTTGATTGCAAGGGAAATGTGGGGATGTTTTGCGGCGGCGGTAATAGATTGCCCTGGTTTTGAGTTTGTGGTGCTTGGTTCAATGCTAGTGACAAAAATGATGGGTTGGAAGGGCAGAGTTGGTTCAGAGAATCTACCATCATCTCTAGATTTTTAGTTGTTATTGGAGTCTCCAACGAGCTCCATAGGATGGGTTGAGGTTGAGAGGGAAATAGATCCAAGAGGGCAGGTTCGGATCGTGTTTGAGGAATTTTTTGGACTCGATCTTAGTTCACTAGAGTTGGATATGGACTGAACAGTTGACGGTGGGATATTGATTAGAGTGAGAGAATGGGTCTGCTGCGGTAAGATTAACGGAGGTTGGGGTAATTGTTGAGGAATTTGAAACTGTTGAGCCAATATGGTTTTGATGATGACAAACTAATGTAATAACTAACAAGGTTTATAAGTTTTATGTGTGCAAGGTTCATGAATTAATAATGGTGCTTTATAAAGATAATAAGTGAAGTTCCTGAGTTGGAACTCCAAGAGAATAATGAAGTTCTTGCGTTGGAACTCCAAGAGAAGAAGAGCTTAGTTACATAAGAGTGTAATTAGGTTTCTTATGTAAGAAACAAAGATCATCATAAGGTAATGAATTGGAACTATGGAGTTGTTCCTTTGAACAAAGGAATTGTTCCTGTGGAACTATGTTAGTGGAACTGGTATAGAAAACATGCGTCTAAAACTGATGAACTGACACTAATGAGTTAAGTTAAAGGAACTAACTGTTTAAAAGGAACTAGACATATGTTGAAGAAGTACAACAGTTATTTAATGGCGTTTGAGTGATTAATGCCTTAAGTATAGGAAACCGTTTTTATTTAATAAAAATCTGATTTTAAGGAAAATCTTTTCCTGGAAAATATTTTATTTTTATTAGATAATAAAAATCCTTTTCGGTTTTAAAGAAAATAATTTAAAGATAATATTTTGATAAAATGATTTAATTTTGGTTTTATTAATTAAAATAATTTTTAATTAAAAATCATATTTATATTTACTTGTCAAAGTTGTTGCTAAAATCAAGGAAGCAGTATTAATCCTAACACACGTTCAACAGAGATCGTGGAGTTCATGGGGAAGTTAATGGAATGTGTTCCTCTAGTTGAGGAATATCATGGGAAAATGGTTTTACCACTAACACATGTTTTAGTCCCACGTTCTAAGTAATCACTGCTATAAATACTTATGTCTAATTAAGTTCCAATGTGGGTCTGAAAAGGTAATAATTAATCTACAAAGGTATTAATTTGAGTATCACGTTTATTGAGTCAATACCACCAAAGTTCAAAGTTCCAAGTTTCATTTTTATATGAGTTCATTGTTTCATTTGTACTTTCTATCATTCTACTATTCTGTATTTCGAGTTGAGAAGAATTCTTATAGTTTGAGTTTGGGGAAGGGGTTTGAGTGAACTCCTGTAAAGTGTGAGGCTTTGAGTGAAGCAAAGAAAGAGAAAGGAATTTCGAGTGAAGTTCGAGAGGAACAACAGTTAGAGGGAACTGTTGTTGGGACTTGAGTTTGTAGAGGAACTCAAAGAGTGGCCCGAGAGATAATAGGTTTGTAACAAAGGTGTTTTGGCCTATTATAGTGAAAGAGTTGAGTTTAAAATCTCTAGTGGTCGAGGTTGTTTCTTCTTGTTGGGCCCAAGAAGTTTTTCCTCGTAAAATCTCTTGTGTCTTTCTCTTGTTCCTTTCATTGTTTTATAATTCCGCAAAAAGTTACGTTCATTTCCCACACATACAATTCACCCCCTCTTGTGATGAGTGAAGGGGTTGAATAATGGGGTGAGAGCTTTGGCTGTGAGATTGTGTTTCTTTGATTTCTTTCATTTTCTTGGAGTGAGATAGTTTCTGATGGTTGGATTAGCATTTGAGTAGTATTTAGCGTGTTACAATCTTGATTCGAAGGGGAAACAATCATGGTAGAGTGTTGGGGTAAAATTTGTGCCATGTGTATTTCGTCGGTAGGATTAGGTATGCATGGAAGAGTTGAAAGAGAAGAAGAAGAGGAGAGATTAAGCCTGATATAGGTATTATTAGGAGCTTCGAAATTTGGATCATCAGTCTCGATATCCCCAATATCCTCTTGGATACTAACTTTATCTTTGTCCAAAACCCGCCAGTAATTGCTTGAGTTAAGACCCTTGGAAGATGAAGGAATGTTTTGCCTCTTTCTATTATCGAGAATCACAAGTGGAGATTTTAAAGCAATAGATTTACCCTTATTTGTTTTATTCGGTTTGGTGTAATTAATTAGGTAAAGTTGTTGCTTTTTTTTGTGGGTTACAACATTCCATGAGCCAAATTCTTCACCATGCTCTGTTGAGTTAGGCAAAATTGTTGAAAAAAAGGTTGGGCTTTCTTGTGACTGAGCATGTGCAACATTCGAAGAGTTAGACATCAAAGAAGTTGGGCTATTGGCAGGGATTAGAGGCACCTCTTTCAACGAGATTGGGTTAGCTTCTTCGCCAAGTGGCATATTACCTTTACGCTAACCAAGAGATGAAAGTGGACTTTGCTTCTCCAAACGTAGGGCTTCTTTGTATTCCTTGCATTGATCCTTTTGATGCCCAACTTTTCCATAATGAAAACAATGAATGAAGATTTTCATACTGTAGGCGTGTTTTTATTTCGCCTACGCGGTATGAGCGCGTATTTGACTACCCCATTGTTAAGGTTTTATTAAAAAATGTTTTGAAATCGCCAACAAGTCTTGAAAATAAGACTCATAAACCTAATTGGATATTGGAAAATCGTAGGGACAAACTAAGGACTTATCCAATGTAGATTTCCTCGTCCTGACTCCATAGATGGTCAATGAACCATAGATTGAGTTCGGGGGTGAGGGTATGAACACGATCATAATGAAGCATATTCGCCCATTGCTGACCTCTACTAAATATCGATTCATGTCAATTTTTATGCAATAGAATAACCAAATAAAATTTTATGCACCCTAAAAATAATTTAGTCTAGGTTGGTTCATGAAACACATAAGAGACTATTCTTTAGTGGTATGTTATTAAGCAATCAAAATTACAGGAAACCTAACAGGGTGCCAAATTATCTAATTAATATTAGAACAGTTCTTTAGGTCTTTGATTAACAATAATAACATGTGAGTGATAAAAAGGCAAGCAGGACAATCAAGCAAGAATGTAAAATGATATAGAAGAATAAAAGGTTTAGAATGTACAGAAGAACGATTTTAATATTATAGATCTACATCATGAAAGAAACGGTTAGTAACTTCAATATAAAAATAAATTTATTCAAGGGCCCTCAGGATTATACCGTGGCTTGGGTCTGAGATATTGACAATCTTCGGGACGAGCAATCGTGAAGCCTGAAGATCTGAACTTGTATGTATGTCTGAAAGTATTTGTTTGTATGTGATTGTAAATTTGTAAAGTATGAGTTTTGTAGAGAAAATTCGTAAGTATATTCGTAGAGTTCGAAGTGTAAAGTCGTAATGTTTACATGAGAAAACCGTTGTTTAATTCGGAAAATCGAAGCCTATTTATAGGGAAAACGAAACTATGCGTCACGCGCAGGCTGCGCCAGGCGCAAGACCCTGCATAACTCACAATCCCACGTGTCAGGCGCAGATTGGTGCGCCTGACGCGACACGCCCAATCAGCTACATACACATGGCACACGCTTTGAAAAAAGATAGAAAAGAACACTACGCGTCGTGCAGAGGAGTGCGCCAAGCGCACGACTCTGTGAGACACATAATGCCACATGTGAGGCACAAATTGGTGTGCCTGACACAATTGGACAATGGTGCGCCTGACGCACGATGGCGCACCGCCTTGCTTTTTGACATGCTTTGACAACTTTTTTTATAGAACGCGTTTTAAAGATTTTATTTTATCTTTTATCTCCGGAAAACTGATTTTACGGGATAAAATCCGATTTTAATTTTAAAAATATCTTTTAAAATATTTATTATTAAACAACTAATTGGGCTATTTCAAAGAGTTGGGCTCAAAATACAATTAATTATCATGAATAATTAAGTGGGCTTAAAAATACGATTTTGGATCATTAAACTACGCTTTAACACTTTTAAAATAGTTTTGCCTCTTCGGACTGCTTTTCCCTATGGTCGGACCAATTAAGATCGTGGAATGTTTCATCATTGGGCCCTTAAATGGGGAGACACGATTATGTGTCTACAGAAGCCCCCACTTTGACTAACATTCAAGAAACCGATAGTCAAAGTATATGGTGTCGGGACGGAGAATGATTCTAAACACTCTGCGGTTTAGAATTGATCTATATACGTCGGTCTCTGCAAAATAAAGTTAGTATGCAGGGCAATAACTACAAGCAATTTGATTACCTACAGAGAAAGATGTTAGCAGATAGGTGCAAACAACTCACATAAAGGAGATAATGATGCAAAAATGCAAACTTAGACTCTCTAAGGCTGCATGAGACGCTATGCAAGGATTAAGGTTATGCAAAGCAAAGGAAGATGACACGTCATGCATGGCCAGGGTTATGCAAGACTAGGATCTATAAAAGGCAATGCAAGGTCATGGTTTTGCAAAGTTAGAAGATCTGGATGTGTAGAATGATGGAATGATCAGATATAGATAGAATGATTTTCGAAAACTTTTTTTTTAGTAAATATTCGGGGTCCGTAAATGAGGTCCACAGATTACAACGTTTCGGGATTTTGATTTGGAGCAACCACCACATAAATAGGAAGCCCTCACTTTGGGTAAGCTTGTCTTGAATTAGGCGTTTCGAGCCTAGATTGGAATGTACTTGATCTGTCTTGAGCATTCAGAGTTTTCACTGAGGATTCTTCATTGGGAAGTTAATACAGGCAAAGTCAAATATCGCCAGAGACCATGGAATTGTCGGAGACTCCTTCAAGGACAAGGAGAGTTCGGATTGAAAAATAAAAGGTTAATTTATTACTCATATATATGTAGGTGGGAAAAGGCTTTGACGTGGCTAGGTTCAGACTCGAGTCTATGTCGGGATCAAGAAAGAGTATGCTCCTAAATTCTAGAAAGTCAAATCATTAGACTTTGATTAATTTATATTATTGAAGCGGTCGGACCTCGAGATGAGGATTCCTACGTATCCTTGCGCAATTAGACCATTCGTAGTTCTGGATCTGATTTATTTCATTTTTTTTATGTGCCCAAACTTTTGCCTAGGCCGCCCTTTCGGGTTTTCAACCTAGCGGGCTTGGACATACTTTGAAAAAGGAGTTGGGGTTGAATATGGAAGGTTGAAAGGTTTAAGACTTGAGGTTTTGATGTATCATGGGCTAAGGTAGGATCATGGATTTGGATTATATGGGTTAAGTTTTTGATGGATTGAAGGATTTGGATAAAGGGGTAGAACTTGTGTGCAAGCCCCCTAGCTTGAATTTTTATTTCTTTGCCTTTGGCTTTTTCTTTTTTGCATTTTTTTTGTCCTGTGCGTTTTCTTTTTGCTTTTGCTTTTTTTTCGCACTTCGAATTTATTCACTTCTTTTTTTTATTTTGCCTAGCATTGATTTTTTTTTAAACTTTTTTTAGGTAGTAAGGCTTGCACACAAGTTTTTGGTTTAGGATATTGGAAGGCTTGAAGGTTATTTTATGGAGCTTTGATTTTGAAAGGTTATATGGCTAAGGATCATGGAGGATGATGGTTTAAGGGATTTTTTTTATTTTCCTTGGTTGCATGCATGAGGATGATTTATGGATGATGGCTTATGGAATGATGGAGGAGAGAGGGAAATAACTCATAATCCAAAGTATGTCCATTTTTTCATTTTTTTTATTTTTTATTTTATCTTTATTAATTAAGGTCATTAGGGATAACTTAATTTAAGTTTCATCATCGAATTCAAAGCATAAAGGATGGTGAAAGGCCAATGAAAATAAAAATGAAATAAAATGAAACAATAATGGGAATACTATAATAGATGAAGTCCTATAGTGACATAGACTCGATGGAAAAGGACAAGATTAACTTAGGGTAAATACTCTCTGACTCATCCTAGGAAACCATAAATAAAAGACTAAGCCTTTGAATTGTTGATACACTGCGCAAAAGGGTTGTTGGTGATGCTGATTCTCGTTGTAGCAAGTATTAGAAGTCTATTGTCATCAACTATGTTTAGCAGTGCATATGATGGTATTCGACATAGATGTTAGGTGGAATTATTCCGTTGGAATTCGCAGTAAAAATATAGGTTTCATCGTTTGGATTATTTTTCTTTCATGTGTAGGGTTTGGTGTAAACCCTATAGAAGTGATCACGCCACTATTGTGAAGGTGGTCAAAAATAATCTTCACATGCCTTTATTGTGAAGGCGGTCAAAAATAATCTTCATGACTCTGTATGAAGTCGGGGTGGTGATAGTGCGATTGATGAGCTTTAGAGTAGGCTCACATTTGTTCCTCCATTAGGCGCGTTCCTAATGTTGTAATCTCTCGACCGATCATGAACAGAAATTGAATGGACCTTGTTTATAAGTTTTAAGAAATGATTTTTGAAATGAGAAATGGATTTGAGGGATGGAGAAATGGAAAATGAAAATGGAAATGGAAATGGGAAATTATTAGAAATGGGTATGATTATGAATGGGTATAGTTTTGGACTAGTATGGGCTTGACCATGATGGAGACAGAGATATGGGCCTAACTATATGCAAATGCAGACATGGGCTGGACTAGACTAGACAAGCAGATTGGACTCGATGACTGAGCTTCTATAACGATAAGGAATGCTAGTTTCACTAGACTTAATGGATTGCCTTTACGAACTTTATGGGTGATTGGCTTTGCCAGACTCGGGGATTTGGACTGCTATAGATGTAAGGTAGGAGTAGCTTCGCTAAACTCGGAGGGTGCCTTTATGGTCTTAGGGGTGATTAACTTCGCTAGGTCAAAGGGTGTCGTTTTGGTCTTACAGGATAACTAGTTTTGCTAGGTCAAAGGGTGCCGTTATGGTCTTAAAAGTGAGTAGCTTCGCTAAACTCAAGGAGTGCCTTATGGTCTTACGGATAACTAGCTTTGCTAGGTCTAAAGGGTGCCATTATGATCTTAAGGATAACTAGCTTTGCTAGGTCAAAGGGTGCCGTTATGGTCTTAAAGGTGAGTAGCCTCGCTAAACTCAAGGGGTGCCTTTATGGTCTTTGGGATGACTAGATTCGCTAAGTTAGAGGGTGCCGTAATAGTCTTAAAGGTGAGTAGCCTCGCTAAACTCAAGGGGTATGGTCTTGGGGAGGACTAACTTCGCTAAGTCTAAAGGGTGCCATTATGGTCTCAGGATTTGCCTTTATGGACTTTAAGAGTGCTAGCTTCGCTAGGCTTAGAGGTTTCGAGTTTTAGAATTTGGACTTCGTCCTATATGGTTTGGAATTGGATTTGATTATACTTAGGGTAAGAATTGGGCCTTATGTGGACCTGATTTTGGACTTAGTCCTATTGAAGTTAGACTTGGAGATACACATGGGCTTGACATTAAAAATGGACTAGGTTTTGACTTAAATTGAAATGGACTGGGATTAGACTTGGACTAGGCTTGACATAGACTAGGGTTCACATAAAGATGCAAATGGGCCTATATTTTGACATGAGCTAGACTTATATGGGCCTAAGATCGACTCTAATAAATGTATGGACTCAAATTTAGACGGGCCTAGGACGAATGCAAAATGGACTCTAATGCATATAGGCCTAAAAAATGAATGATGATGGATTGGGTTGATTGGATTGCATTGAATGAAGGTGTTTGAACTGGGCTTATAATTTTCGAAATTTATTTTTGAAAGGAACCCCTTGTTTTTATCTTTTGTTAGGAAAAGATGATGGATTAATTTTGAAAATATTTTTGTAAATGTCCTGTATGATGATGATTAGTAAATGCTTTTTGAAAAAGGTAGAATAGACATGGGTGTAGGATTGATTTTGAAAGATGTAAGTTTTTTTGAAATTGGTTGAATACGATTGGGTAGAATTGATAGGGAAGATTAGTTGGACAGCAGGGAGAAGGTAGACATGCATGATGACGTACTCTAACTCTACTATGACCATTTTTCTAGATGCACTTTTTAGGACAGACTCGACCTTGCATGAAAAGACTGATTTTTATGTTTGGATTAAGTGAGGCCCCTAGAATGACAATGCTTTTAAGCGAATGCAGACGGACCGAACATAGGATCGACCACCACAACGACTAAATCGACGAAAAGTATGCGATGCACAGATTGCGTGCCACATAGCATTGTTGCGCGCGGCGCACAGCCGTGCGTCTGGCGCGGGAACGGTGCGCCAGGCGCAACTTAATGCGCTTGGCGCACTGCTCCCCCGAGATGTTTTGCGGGGATTTAAGCGAGGTTTTGGCCAATTGACGATCTTTTTTTAGAAGCTATTTTAGGTACGACGCATAATAATGACAATTTGACAAGTTAATAACAGGCAAAAAAATCGCAATCACAAGCAAAGGTCATGTAACATGAATGCAAAAGTTCCAACCTAAAGTTCAGTTCTATGTTTGAAACTATGGTCAGGTTTAGGTTATGACTGAAAAGGATCCATGACTAAGAGATTGATCCCACGCTTCGTACATCTGCTTAAAGAAGTGGCCACGTGTAAGACGCACTCTAGTTCTCAAGTCAGGAACAAGAGAACAATGCCATGGTTGGGTAGGTTTGCTTATGACTAAGATCCAACACTATCACTCAGGAAGCTTTTTGGAAGGACAAAGCGCAAACCCCCCGGGGGTGGCCTCATACATAGAACATGCGCTAATGAGGCAAGGTAGATTGTCCTTATGGTGGCTTAAATAATAGCCATGCATATGCAAAACTGTATGTCATTCTAACGCATAAAAAGAGTATGAATCGTATTGTTCAAGTTTCACCCACTCATTTAAAAAAATTAAATTTTTTTTTCAAATCCTCCCCAGTGAAGTCGCCAACTTGTAGGCGTGTTTTTATTTCGCCTATGCAGTGTGAGCACGTATTTGACTACCCCGTTGTTAAGGTTTTATTAAAAAATGTTTTGAAGTCGCCAACAAGTCTTTAAAGGAAGACTCATAAACCTAACTGCATATTGGGAAATCGTAGGGACAAATTAGGGACTTATCCAATGTAGATTTCCCCGTCCTGACTCCATAGATGGTCAATGAACCATAGATTGAGTTCGGTGGTGAGGGTATGAACACGGTCATAATGAACCATATTCGCCCATTTCTGCCTCTACTAAATATCGATTCATGTCAATTTTTATGCAATAGAATAACCAAATAATATTTTTATGCACCCTAAAAATAATTTAGTCTAGCTAGGTTGATTCATCAAACACATAAAAGACTATTCTTTAGTGGTATGTTATTAAGCAATCAAAATTACAGGGAACCTAACAGGTTGTCCAAATTATCTGATTAATATTAGAACAGTTCTTTAGGTCTTTGATTAACAATAATAACATGTGAGTGATAAAAAGGCAAGCAGGACAATCAGGCAAGCATGTAAAAATGATAAAGAAGAATAAAAGGTTTAGAATATACAGAAGAACGATTTGATATTATAGATCTACATCATGAAAGAAACAGTTAATAACTTCAATATAAAAATAAATTTATTCAAGGGCCCTCGGGATTATACTGTGGCTTGGGTCTGAGAGATTGACAACCTTCGGGACGAGCAATCGTGAAGCCTGAAGATCTGAACTTGTATGTATGTCTGAAAGTATTTGTTTATATGTGCTTGTAGCTTTGAAAAGTATGAGTTTTGTAGAGAAAATTCGTAAGTATATTCGTAGAGTTCGAAGTGTAAAGTCGTAATGTTTACATGAGAAAACCGTTGCTTAATTCGGAAAATTGAAGCCTATTTATAGGAAAAACGAAACTGCGCGTCACGCGCAGGCTGCGCCAGGCGCAAGACCCTGGATGACTCACAATCCCACGTGTCAGGCGCAGATTGGTGCGCCTGACGCAACACGCCCAATCAGCTGCGTACACGTCGCAGACGCTTTGAAAAAAGATTGAAAAGAACTTTGCGCGTCACGCAGAGGAGTGCGCCAAGCGCATGACTCTGTGTGACACATAATGCCACGTGTCAGGCACAAAATGGTGTGCCTGACACAGTTGGACAATGGTGCGCCTGACGCACGATGGTGCGCCAGGCTCAAGGTGGTGCGCTCGGCGCACGATGGTGCATCAGGCGCACTGTCTTGCTTTTTGACACGCTTTGACTGCTTTTTTTATAGAGTTTTTTGTCAGAAACAACCTTTTAAAAGTGCCATTTTGTGAGAAACAACCTTATAAATTTTTTTTTGTGAGAAACAACCTTTAAATGCGATTTTCTTGTCAGATCAGACCCTTCGACCATTTTCCGGCATTGACTTGATTTTTCCGCCGAAGACTTTTTTTTTTACCCCCTTCCCTCTCTTTTTCCCTCCAATTTCTTCCTCCCAACCCCACCCCAACCTCCAGCCTCACCCCCCATTCTCCATCTGCCTTCCCTCGCTCTACTCGAACCACCCCCACTACTCGAACCACCTTGCTAACAGGTTACAAAAGTGAAGGGGGGGGGGAGGGGGAGGGAGGGGGGGTGGGGTGGGGGGGTGGTAGTGGGGGTGAGGGAAGGTGGCGTGTGTGGTGGGGGGATGGGGGGTGGTAGTGGGGGTGAGGGAAGGTGGCAGTGGGTGGTGGGATGAGCAGAAGAGGGTGGGGGTGGGGGTGGTGGGAGTTTTGGTTTACAAAAGCTAATAGAGAAAATAAAAGAGAAATAAAAAATAAAAAAAATTACCTTGCTAACAGGTTACAGGTCATCTGGGTGCATTTTTGGCGGACCTCCCTAATAGTTGGGGGTATTTAAAAATAACTCATAGTTGGGGGTATTAAAAGCGGACGGGCTAAAGTTTGGGGTATTCTGATCCATTTTTCCAAATTATTATGATTTTATCTCTTTCAACTTGGTTTTTGTTCTTCATGTTCGTTTGTACAAACTAGGTTGGTTGGAACTACTTTCTACCATCAATTCTTGCTTCGATGACCCAAGTTAGCTTGAGAAGATTGATTTGCGTTATTATTTATAGGGTTTTGGAGGCCCTGTGTGTACAAGTGAAGCCGATTGTTATACAAGTTATGTAGAAAAATTTTGGAGCAAAGTGAGCTAAGGAAGATGGTTTTTGAGCTTCAATCTTGTGCACCAAGCAGAATTGCTTTACTGGGTAGACCTGGCATTTTTGAATGATGGGAGTTATTTTTTTAAGTCATGAATTTTATTGCTTTTTTAATTACTTTGCCGTCCCTTTGTTGTTTCTTCTAAGTCAAATTTTTGAATATTCAGTTATACATATAGGAACAAAACCGAGAAAGAGAATGAGGGAAAATAGGAAAATGAAAAAAGGTGTTGCATAGATGCTCACGTGCATATCATGTAAGTAAGGGTTAACGGCAAAGAGAAAAATAAACTCACTAGATATCAGCAAGTGGTAGCAATTGACAACTAAAATATTTTGATGAGGTGCTTGTTTACAAGAAATTTCTCACACTCACGTGCATACCATGTAAGGTAGTTTTTGAAAATAAATTGTTCAAAAACAAATGTAATTTTTGACAAAATTTTCTCATCACAATTCACAGATTCTATAAGCAACCTTTACCCAAAAACATCAATCATTGTACTAATTGCAATTATCATTGCCTTCCATCGGTTTAGTTTATACACTCTACAACTAATTTCAACCAACAATTTTGCTCCAAAACCAATGATCCCTCCAAATTTGGTCCATCTTCTCAAGAGGGATACTCTTGGTCTCTGGTAAAAAAAAGTATACAAAGCCAGTCATGACCAAAACCCACCCACCAAAAAAGAAGAAAATCCCAGCTTTAAAACAACAAAGCATAGCTAGAAAAGTCTGTGCTACAATAAAAGTGAAAACAAAATTAACAGCCACAGTAATACTTTGGCCAGCTGATCTTATCTCTAGCTGGAAAATTTCACTTGGTACTAACCATCCTAATGGCCCCCAAGACAAACCAAAACCAGCAACATAAACACATATAAGCACCAAAACCAAGTAAGCATACACATTCTTGATTCCACCATGATCTCCTAGCTGTGTTGCCATTACAATCCCAACTGCTATTTGACATATCAACATTTGTACTCCTCCGAAAATGAACAAACTTCGTCTTCCAAATTTGTCCACGACTAGCATCGATATGAAAGTCGATCCTATTCCTATAACGCCAGTCATTACTGCAGAGAGGAGTGATGCACTTTCGCCAAAGCCTAATGTACGAAAAAGTATAGGGGCATAGAAAGAGATAACATTGATGCCTGTTACTTGTTGAAAAAATGGTATAAATATTGCCATTATGAGTTGAGGCCGGTGTTTGCGTTGTAGGATTTGGTTGAATGAATTGTTGTTTGTTTTTGAGATGGTGCTACTTGCATCTATAAGGTCGTTAAATTCTGCATCAACATCAGTTGTACCGCGTACTCTTTGCAATGTGAGCTTTGCTTTATGTAGAAGATCATTAGTAGTAGTAGTAGTACTGGTGTTGTCGCTTCTTTGGATTAGACTGTTGGGTGTTTCAGGGAGAATAAGTGCTCCAAGAGTTAAGATGGAAGCAGGGAGTGCGGCCGTTGCGAGGGACAGTCGCCAGCCCCATCCGCCTTTGATTTTTTCAGTAGCAACATTGGTTAAAGTTGCAGTCAGGAAACCAATGCCAACGCTGAGTTGGAAGCTGTTGTTGAATGCTCCTCTGTACTTTGGTGGTGCCATTTCTGACAGATATAGAGGTACAGACTGCATAAATATTGCACAAAAGTTGCAGTCAAGACCCAATGCCAACTCTAAGATTGATTTGTCATATTTAAAAAGATAATCATATCCGAAATTGATCGAACTTGAAATTACATGACTCAATATCAAGTTGTACCAAACTTGACCTGACATAGATTAGCTCGACCAGAAAGTTAATGTCTAATAATTTTTCATAATAAACAAACGAGAAATAAATCAAAATATGATCTAATATAAAAAGACTTAAAATGAACTAATTACTCATCTCATCCGCCAAATATTAATTACCTCTAGTGCTAGGTGTTTTTTCCAATAAAGGATGTGTCCATGGTTGTTACTCTCAGTCTTAGTTGATATTATCTGTCACTTAATATATGACTACATGTCTACATACTTATTTCCTCATTTACAATATCACTGTATTACTACATTGTCAATTATAAACGCTAAGCTAATTACTAACATTTCTTTTCTCAATACGTGATATGAAGAGGAGGAACAAGCATGTTGGAAGGTAGAGTAGATGAGAACTAGAAAATAAAGGGTCTATTTAAATTACCATTACACTAACTTCCATCAAGGAATGATGCAAGTCGTGTAACACAATTTTCTAGATACGTAAACTGGTAACTAATAGATTTCATAAGCAAATGCCATGCATATAATATGTCGATTGTGATGTGGAATGCTCGAGGGAGGCCCTCGTTTAAGCCTAACGCTCGACACCTAATTCAAAGCCACTCCCCTGATTTGATGATTTTGGTTGAAACTCAAGTGGCTCGTCACTACACTTCATTGATAACTCAGGATCTCGGGTTTGATTCCTCGCATTTAGTCGAACCAATCGGGCGTGCGGGTGGTATCCTTCTCCTGTGGAAATCTCAAAATATTTCTATCCACATTTTGGGAGAAAGTAATCAGGGCGTGTATGCACTCGTTGAGGTATTTTCTTCCCAAACTACTTTTATTATAACTGTAGTTTACGCAAGTCCAAAATTTTCTATTCGTAAAAAATTGTGGCAGGATTTAAGCACTTTAATTCGGATAGGTGTTGGGCTAATGAGGGGTGGGTCTCTCAATATCCTAACTCTAATGTGTGGCACTTGCCTCGTATAACATCGGATCATTGTCCTATCCTCCTTCGACTAAATAATCCGACTAAGCTTTTGGGTCCGAAACCTTTCAGGTTCGAACCTATGTGGCTTAGTGATCCCTCGTTTGATGGCATGGTGAGTAGGGTGTGGGAGGGGACGGGTGGTGATGATGTTGTAAGAAGCCTAAATAGTGTTAGAGATGCCCTTATTCGCTGGAATGTAGATGTTTTTGGTAATGTATACCACAAAAAACGTCGTGTCCTGGATAGGTTGCAAGGAGCTCAGCGAGCTCTGCATAATAATCCCCGGTCCGCCTTCCTTAACAACCTGGAGTGGAATTTACAAAATGAGCTTGTTAACATTCTTGATCAGGAAGAGTGGCTTTGGTTTATGAAAAGTCGAGTGAACTGGGCTATGGAGGGAGAGAGGAATACTTCATTTTTTCACAAGAGTGTGGTGACCAAACGTAACTCTAACCGTATCCTATCAATTAGAAATGGGGTGGGAGAAGACATAGTGGACCCAATGATGATTTGTGAACACATTCAGTCGGCTTTTATCAATTTATACACCTCGGACCACCTTGTTTGCCAGGGTAATTCTTGTTATATGGCCAATGGGAAAAATATGACCTATTCCCCTACTTTGGGGGAAATTTCGAGAGTCTTGTTTGGTATGAAACCATCCAAGGCCCCGGGCCCAGATGGGTTTCATCCTATTTTCTTTCAAAGGAAGTGGGATTTGGTGGGAAGTAAAGTGTGTGAGAGCATTCAAAATTGGTTCGAGATGCAACGGGTTCCGGATAACATTTGCACTGCGCTTATATGCCTCATGCCTAAGCAAGTGTGTCCCAAAACCGTTACCGCCAGATTTTTTTGTGTAACACAATTTACAAATTGGTCACTAAGATTATCATTGTGAATAGTTTTAGTCCTCTCATTCCCCATTGAATATCGCACAACCAAAATGGGTTTACCAAGGGCCGGGGTACGCATGTTAACCTTGTTGTGGCCTCGGAAATTCTTCACTCAATGAATAAAAATAAAGGAAAATCGGGGTGGTTTACTTTGAAAATTGATTTAGAGAAAGCGTATGATAGGATGGAGTGGGGCTTTGTGAGAGATTGCCTAATTTTCCATGGCCTTGATGAAGCGTCAGTTAGATTAATTATGGATGGCATTTCAAAGGCTTCTTCTTCTATTCTTGTTAATGGTCAAAAAACGAAAAACTTTAAGCACTCTAGGGGTCTTAGGCAAGGGGATCCAATGTCTCCGTATATCTTTTACATTTGCCTAGAGTACCTTACCTCCCTTATTAATAAAGCTTGTGAAAGGAACCTTTGGACGCCTTTTTGGGTGGGTGCTAAAAGCGTTCCGGTGTCTCATTTATTATTTGCAGATGATCTCCTCCTTTTTGGAAGAGTTGATGAGGTCACCGCCTTTAGGGTGAGAGAGGTTCTTGAGTCTTTTTGCAAAGTGTCGGGCCAAAAAATTAATGAAGATAAAAGTAGGCTCATCTTTTCGCCAAACACCCCCGGGAAGGTTAGAGACCTTTTTCAAGAGACTATTAATGTTAGAGAGTCCAATAATCTAGGAAGCTATCTCGGTCTTCCTATTTCACATAAGATGCCTAAGAAGAGGGAGGTGCATTTTGTCGTTGAAAAAGTGAGGCAAAGACTTGCGAATTGGAAAACCAAATTCTTGTCGAGGGGGGGAGATTAGTTCTTATCACATCCACGCTTAACACCATTCCAAAATACTATATGCAAACGAATTTTTTCCCATTTCCACCCTAAATGAGCTTCACATAATTTGTAACAACTTTCTTTGGGGAGAGAGGGAGGGGAGAAATAGGTTACATCTTATTTCAAAAGAGTCAACCTTCCTTCCTAAGACTAGAGGGAGGCTGGGATTGAGAAGCCATAGGGTTGTGAACAAGTGTTTGATGGCCAAACTGGGTTGGAAGTTGTGTCACGGTCTGGAAAATCTCACCAAGCAATGCACTGAATCGAAATACATTCTTCCTAGGGGCATTACAAAGTTTAGAAAAGGGTCCCAGGTTTGGCAAAGTGTGGGTCGTGGGTGGTCTCTGCTTGAGGCGAGTTGCGTCTGGGTGGTGGGGACTGGGGACTTAGTGTCGTTATGGGAGGACAATTGGCTGGGGGTGGGGGCTATGTGAAAATTTGTTATCGGATCTTTAGCTAGGGAGGAAAGCAATATGAAAGTTAAGGATTTTTGGGTGAATGATAGGTGGCATTTTCCTAAGATGTCTCTTGAAGTGCCTCTTCATATCCGTGGCAGAATTGAGGGGTTGGTGTGGTCTCCCTCAAATGAGTTGGATAGCCCGCTCCTCCTTCATTGATAATAACGTTTTCTCCCTGCGGCGTGCGTTTGAAAAATAAATTGAGGAGTTAGGGGTTAAGAGAGCCGAGGGGTGCTGGGTGTGGGATGATCGGTATCCTCCCAAAATTCAATTTTTTCTATGGCTTCAGTGGCATGGGAGAATTTCAACCCAACAAACTTTATTTCGTAAACATTGTGCCTAATCCTATTTGTAATCTATGTGATATGGATGAAGAGGATGTTACCCATGTCCTGAGGGATTGTGATATGGCTAGCCAAGTTTGGGGAAATATTAACATAAGACATGAGTTGAGAATGGGGGATGGAGAGTCCTAGCTTAGGATCAATATCAATTGCAAAGACTCAATCTTCAACCTCCCTTGGAATCTGCTCTTTTCTTTGATTTGTTATGAGATATGGCTCGCGCGCAATAGAAAACTTTTTGAGGGAACCGCTCGTCCCCAGGCCCGTTTCTGATTAAAAAAGCTATCTTCAACTCGTGCGAATTCATTTCGTCGAAACCCAATACTCAAAAGATTGTGTGCAATCCCTCTGAACCCCTCTCTTTCATAAATAGTTTCCGTAATTCTTTTGTTGTCCATTCCGACGCTTCATTTATTGACGCTTTTCAGTCGACAGGAGTGGCGGCATGTCTGAGAAGTAGTTCAGGTGTTTGGATAATGGGGTGCCAAAAGATCATCTTTGTTACAGATATTCTAATGGCTGAACTTTATGCTTTAATTGAGGGGTTGAGATTAGCGCAAAGGGAGTATGTTTCTACGGTTACTATGGTGTCTGATTGTCAAAGAGCGATTAATAGAATTAACCAAGTGGAAGTTTTTCATGACATATATGCTAATGTAATCAAAGAATGCAGGGAAATTTCAAATCTGTTCATGGAAGTGAAGTTTGTGTTCGCGATGCGTGATAACAACAAGATTGCGGATGCGCTTACAAAAGAGGGTCGGACTATGGATGCGAATCTGAATGAAGTTAGGGAGCTACATTCTCCTCCTAATTATTGTAATAGTTATTTTAGACCTTAATGTTTGAATGAACTCCTGTTTAACCAAAAAAAAATTAGCAACATTAAAGTTAATGCTAATAACTTGACATTTTGAAAGTCCGTGAAAAAGTCAATAATATAATGACACTCCAAATCGTAAGACATATCTTAATGGATCCAAATTCATCCTAACCTATTAAAAAGTATCACAAATTACACTTGCTCTAGAATCCAGCGAAACGGGAATAAGCAAAATCTACAGAAATATGAGTGGAAGTTCCAAACTTCCACTAAATATGATGTACAAATAAAACTCAAAAACTTTAATATTACCAATTGGGAGGGACCGATTGGGAGGGAGAAGGTAAGGGAAAACCTCGTCTCTAAAGAGTCCTAGCGGAGTTTGACGATCATGAGACCAAATCTTTAGCACTAGTGAGTAGTGACTAGGCCAAGTTGGGAAAACATAAATCACGAGTAGACGCTTTTTCCTCTCTCTAAAGGTTTCCTCTCTCCCAAACCCTAAAACTAACCCCGCCGCAAATCTTCACCTTCGTGGCCTCGACTGCCGCGTGAGCTACCTCACGCCGGCAGTCGAGGCCTCTCTCCTTTTTTTTTGTTTTTCGTCGCTGTGGTCTAGGTTTTGTGCTGTGTTGTTGGGTTTTCAACCTCCGTAATCGCGTCGTCCCCCACCCCTGTAGTTGTGTTGGTGCTGGTGGTTCTCCCTGGTGGTAGTTGTGTCGTGCATAGGCAGTCCCTTCCCCCTCCCCTGCAATTTCGTGGGCTTCTCCGTCCCCTTTCCCCCTGTTATGAGTCGGGATTCCCCTTCCCCCTCCCCCCTAGTTGTGTCACGCTCCCCTTTCCCCTCCCCCTCCTCTGGTTGTGTCGGACTCCATGAGAGTTCAGTTATCGTGTCCCCATCCCCTGTTCGAGTTTCTCAGTTCAGTTCCCCTTTGTTAGCTGTTTTTTGTTTCTTGGGCATCCCCTTCCCCTCCCCCCTGTCCTTGGGCTTCCCTTTCCCATTCCCTCTAGTTCTAAGGTTAGTGGCTTTTTTAACAGTATGTGTGGGTAATCTCCCGCTTAGTGGTAGCTGGTTCTTTGGAGTTGTTCAGGCTATAGTTTGTTGTTGGTTATGGCAATTGAAAAAAATTGCCAGTTGGATAAGGGATGGTGGTTTATCGTTGTAGTAATAAAAGCTGTAGTTTTTTGGAAATCGTTGATGCAGGAACGGGTGAATCACGAGGGTGTGAAGTGTTCGTGTGGTCGAGGCGTTGATCGATGTTCATGGTCGGACCTTGTGTTTTCCGGTTTTAAAAATCGGAGGTGTATTTGGGAGCTCACCATGTTTAGCTCTCTTTTTCGCTCGGCAATGACCTTCATAGTCTTTGCCTTGAAAAATTCAAATCTGCAGGCGACACCCCAGTTTCATCTGGTGGATTTCAGCACGCCCCGTTTCTCCTACCTTACGGAGAAACATGACACACTCTCGAAAGAGAGTCATGAGTCACCTAGGAATGTGACTCTTCATCATATCATGAGTCAAGAATCCCAAGTATTAGAAGTTCGTTGGGATTGCTCATGCGGCAAGATGCGACTCTTGCCTTTGGTTGTTCGTTGTCCGGTTCGTGAACGACACTCGCTTCTCCTACCACTTCCATCCATCATCAGAATTTTAACTCCACCACAGGGCCGTTCCTGAATATTATTGGGCCCGGGGCAATTTATGAAAAAGGGCCCCTAATGCATTAGACATTTTAATAAAATATGCACGTTTATAGGATAAAAACTAATTGAGAATTGACTAATTCAGTTTACCAGCAATTGTTTCTTAAAAAAAAAAAGAGAACTTTTTCATTTTTATATGGTTAATATATATTCAATACTCCCTCCGTCCTAGAACGATCTGAACACTTGTTACGTTGTTTAAGGTGATAAGTTGTAATGTGGTTATCAAATGTTATTTTTAATTAAAAAATAAATGTGATAGGAGTTGGTAGGTATCTTTTATTGAAAACGAGATAAATCACATAATAATAGTAGGACCATGCCAAAAATAAAAGTGTTCAAGACTGAAATGGAACAGATAAAAAACAAAAGTGTTCAGACTATTGTAGGACAAATGGAGTAATCCGTAATAAACTAGATAAACTAATAACTGGACAAATAAAATCGGAATATCGAAATATAGAATACACTCTATCACCCAACGCCTAAAATGATTATTAGAATAAGTATAGACTTTAGGTTGTATACATCATTTTTTAACAATTTACAATTTTAAGGTATATAAGATATAAAATCATACTTACTAAAAAAATGATTAATATAATATGTTAGTAGAAAGGAAAATCAAGAAGCAAGTTTGAGTTATTGTAACAAGAAAATAAAAACAACTCCCTTTTCAATACCCCCCCCAAAATATTTCATAAGCTTTTATTTTCAATTTTTACTTTATTTTATTGTTTTGTTTAATAAATTAGCCTTTATTTTCAAACCCCGTTATGGGTTTTAGTTTGTTTGAAATCCCCCCATGGGAGTTGTGAGATGGCTTTTGTTTTAGGTATAAGAAATTATTCTCATTGGTAAGTTCGAGACTCGAGAAGGTATAGAATAGCGGCACGACAAGAAGTTCTTCCAAACTATATCGAACGAGACTCCCATCAATACTGATTCAAAGAAATAAAGATGCCGATCCGTTCATTGTAGTTTATTCGAAGACGATTTGATTTAGTTTGTTTAATTTATCTGTTTTTCTTTAATACTTATTCAGATGTTTGGCCTTCAATTAATGAAATTTCTCTTTCAAAAAAAAAAAAAAAACAAGAAAATAAAAAAGAAAAGGAAAGTAACAAAGCAAACTTTCAAGAAGCAAGTTTGATTTATTGTAATAAGAAAATAAAAAAGAAATGGAAAGTAACACAGGAGATCAGAACATTCAAGAAACAAAAATGAGAATGCCATGACTAGTATTCGAACCCGCAAAAAGTCATGCACATTGAACTTCCCACAGCAAAAACTACGGAGCTACCATCTTTGCCAACTTAGAAATCTGTATTGCTAACGCTGAATTAAATACTTAATGAGTTTCAGTTTTATGGGCCCTGGGCGGGCGCCCCGCCTGCCCCGCCCCAGGGCCGGCCCTGCTCCACTAGGCCAATTATCGACCAGCGACGCCTTCCTTATTAGGCGACTCTTTATCGTTTTAACTTGTTTTTGTTTCTTAGGGAATGTAAGAGCTCATACAGCTCCTGTAGGTTTTCCTTTATTTATGTTTGTTTGTATTAGTATTAGGATGTACTTCGTTGTTTAATTAATGTACGTTTTCTCGATGTCAAAAAAAAAAGACTAGGCCAAGCTCTGGTACGGTTTTCGTTTGATATAACAAGTCAATGTGGTTTACCTGATTAGCGAAGCCAACTCCAACGCCAAGCAAAAGGCGGCCGAGTATAAGCATGTAGATATTGAGGGCAGCACCACCAAAGGCTGATCCAGCCAAAAATGCTAAACCTGCAATTATGATGGATGGCTTGCGGCCGTACGCTTTGGTGATGGGTGAGGCAAAGATGGAAGCAACAAGGCCAGCAACATAAAGAGATGATGTAAATGAAGTCAACAATTGACTGTTGAATTTGCAGTAGTTGCTAACTTTCGTGTCTTCCTTCATCTTAACATACACTTTTGGGAAGAATTTGTTTAGGAATGGCTCCATTGATGTTACTCCACCTACATATTTCAGTTTAATATAGTTAGTTCATTAATAATTTAATATTCTGAGACATGAATAAAAATTGTTATAATAAACTAATATAAATAAATTTGTTTATTCTTTTTATTAACAATAAATTTAGTTCCTTAATGGAGTCAGCAATTGAGTTTAAATGTTTAATATAGTTCTTTAATAATTGAATATAATGAGACATGAAAAGACATCTCAGGCCGAATGGAAAGCCTTTAGTTTGGGCTTGGAATCTATCCAAGCTCTAAAAGTTGGTTGTTCATGGGCGTGTTTGGTGAGAGTATCATTATCCATTTTTTAGTTTTAAGAGAATTGGATAAAGATAAAATCACCCTCTTAACCCACTAAATAAATATGGGGAAAGATAATACCTTTTGTCTTTGATGAAAAGAGAAGAGGGAAATAATTATTATGGGAATTTCAATAACTTTATTAGATATACCCAACTTATTACTCATCTATATCCAAAAGGGAAAAGTTGTTTTTTCTTTCTCTCATTCCACACACCAATTTTATTCTCATCTTACTCTCTTATCTTCACAATTTTTCCTACATATTAGTACCCCGAAAAGAATAAAGAAAAGAGAACTAGATATCCATATAGATATCTAAATATTTGTAATATGAGTTTGTGGAGAGAATTTCTTAACTGCAATTAAAGTGAGACCCGCCACTCTCCTATCTCATATTCATATATTTAAAACTTAAATATTCCCTCTATTTTCGAAAGTTCTTCCTACTTTGACCAATTTCCTCTCACAAAAAGATTCCAAATAGCAACAACAAAAGAAAACGGAGGTAGTACCTTTAATCTTTTCGGCAGACGGATTATATGCTCATCAAATAAGATGTAACACTCGTACATTCTTTGATGTTTTAAAGTGAACTAAAACAAAGAAAGAAATGCATATACATAATAATTGTTTAAGTAAGTATCTACAAAAATGATAAAGAAGGGTAAACCTGATATCCCAATGTCATAGCCAAACAGCACTCCCCCCATGGAAGCCATCATACAAGATAATATCACAAACAAAGTCACCTTGCCATTATAGCTATCACCAGCAGGACTTATGACTGCTAAACCTGCCATTACATAAATGAAAGAAAGAGAGAGGAGTGTGATTCAGGGTTGAAGCTAACATGTGGAATTTTGAGTGAAATTTAAAGTGATCATGCTGAAATTGTATTACTATTAGTAGGTTGCTTGTAATCAAGGTTGATTGACTAGTATTAGTAGCAGCCATTTTTGACTACTTAATTGACTATTAGCACTACTATTCTACTAAGATCATTGTCATGGATGACTTCCTTTAATGATGAGTTTTTAAGAATTTTCAAAGAGCCTTGCTCGTGGACTTGACTTAGCTCCCGTATTGTGGAGCAATGTGGACGTTTAATGCTGACCATAGCTTGAAGTACTATTGTCCATATATTAACCACAAGTTCTAGTGGATGTGGATAAACCTAGCTAGCTAGCAGAGAGGATTTATATTGAGACAAGATGTATAAGTTAACACTCCAAATACATGAATAGAGATTTATTGTTGTTCAATTAGAAGACTACTATTTTATCGATTCCATAACCCAATATTGTCAGTGCTAAACCTATAGTGGATGTGTTGACACTAAAATTATAGGTCTGCCAGTATAAAGTCATGTGTAAATTCTATAAGCGTTATTGTCGTTTACACAATCTAGTCTTTTCGTAGACTTGTCAAATAGGTCAGTCGGATTGGGTTCGAGTTAGTTGTTTTTCGATTTGGATCATATTTTAGCCTACTGATTTCGTGTTTGAGGTTGTACAATACTTTTTTAAGACCCGGAGCACTTAGGTTCAGGTTAACCCAACTAGTTAAATTCTTAAGGGTTAAGACCAAAGAAAATGCTATCTAACATGTCACGTGTGCATTTTGACTTTTGCTAGATGTCAGGACTCTTAATACTCTTTGTACTTCGTTAGAGCAAGATTTATCTTGCTAAGTGTTTCCATTAGATATATGCTACTTATTGTTTCTTCATACTGAAAGTCAAGATACTCGATCAAAAAGGGGGTGAATAGAGTATGAACCACAATCGTTTTCATTTTTGAAATTTCACTTTCTCACTAAGATTAATCTGCTAGGTATAGGATAGAAGGCCCAAAAAGGTTTGGAACTTGATTGGATGAGATAAATGTCTAGGAGAAATTACCTATACATTTTATTACTATCTGTTCTCACTTTTTTCCTTGTTTTTTCCAAGTTCGGAACTTGATTTGACTCTCTGAAATCAGCTACCTAATAAGTTTTTTGTAAAAAAAAAAAAAAAATACCTATTATCAAGGTTTTCTTCGAGTGACACTACTAAATAACGGAAATCGTCCATAGATTCCATCAAGTGTCCCAAATGACCTTCTTAAAAAGGACCTATTACATGAGTTATTTTTCGAGGAGATGATCACATCTTTCGACACAAGGTGAATTTTTTATTTCCCCTCACCTAGGGATGTCAGTGGGTAATGAACCATATCCGGATCCGTGGATCCAGATCCGTTTTTAGCGGATCTGGATCCTCAAATTTTGGACCCGACAGATTCGGGTAGGATCTTGATCCTAGTTTTCAAAAACGGATCTGGACCGGGTTCTAAATTATTACCCGGACCCGAATCCGTTTACCCTTTTTTAAAGTCATTTTAAAAATATAATTAAAAGGGTAAAACTTAATGTTAAACTCTTAATGTTATATGTGCTTGGATTTGTTGTATTAAGGTTGAATGCTTGTTTACTTCAACATCAACAAATGAAGATGCTAAATGGCGTAGTTTTGTTCTTTAAAATCTTTAATTATTGTGAAAATTAGGGTCGTTTGAAGAAAATAGGTTATGATCTGTTTTGGACCCGGATCCATTGGATATGGATCTGGATCCTCACTTTTATTACCCAGAGGATCCGGATCGAATCTGGATCCATGCCTGAAAGATGGATCTGAATCCTAGAAAATACGGTCCAGATCCTACCCGTTGACATCCCTACCCCACCTCCCCTAATGAAAATTGTTACAAATTATATTGGTACTATAGAATCATTAATGATACCTTTAAACTTTATTAATTCTCCCAAATGCTTACTTGGTACCATCAATGACGATTAGTATTTAATAATGAACTCTAACTATTAAAGGTTTCTTAGTTCAGTTATGACAAATTAAGTTCAGTTCAGTTTAGTTCAGTCCGAAAGAAATGGGTCCTAGTCTCTTAACATAACACCCTCGAATCCCATCAATCAGCCCAGTCCTAGAAGTCAAGATGAAGCAAAAGATGAGCTGAGTTTCTTCAAACATGGCCAGAACAGCCACTGGTTTATCCCACCGTTGCCTCCTCTCTTCTTCCACTCCAATATTAACAGCAACACAAACACAATGTGCGTTGTCAAAACAAGGTCAACGTTTTCTGACCTCCATTGCAACCTTATCCTTCTCATTAGACCCATCTGCAACTCATCGTTTAATTCACAAATTCGTTTCTTCTTCTTCCAAAGCCGTAACTCTGAGCACCCTCAACCATCTTCTTTCTTCTCACTCTACTAATCCTCGTGTTGCCTCTCTCGCTCTTCCTGTAAGTCATGCTTTAGTCTTGTTTCGTATGACGATTCATGTTAGCCGACCCCAGTATTATTTTGGGATTAAGGCTTTGTCGTTGTTATTGTTATTGTTGTTGTTGTTGTGTGTGTCTACTTTTTTATAATTATTGTTAGTTGTATCAAATTCCACTATTTCCCAACTTGGAATTTGATTAAAATTTGTGTTTTCTTTGCCTTTGGTAAATATTATTACAAGCCAATTCGTTTATAAAGTTATAACAATTGTAATTTGGTCATTATTGTGGAAAACCCAAATTTACCTTTATAAACAACAAAATATGTACCCAAAAAACGCCAGTATATTTGCTTCAAAAAGAAAAAAAAAACCAGTATATTAATTCTGTTAGATTCATATACAGTTTCATTTTATTATTTTTGGTTATCAACAACAAATTTTATAACGGTTATGAATCGGACATTCCTCGAACAGCATATGAATTTTGTGAATTTGCTACTGAAGGTTGAAAATCTTATGGTATACTACTATTTACTGAGTTAACCATCAATATTTGCATATTATTTGTTTGATATTGCAGTTGTACATAAACATTACACAACTCTCCTGGTTTTCCTGGAACTCGAAACTAGTTGCCAGTGTTATTGCATTTTTATACAAACAAGGGCAAGTAGAAGAAGCTGAACTTCTGATATTCGAAACTGTTTCAAGTTTCTGCTTAAAGGAGAGAGATTTGGTTTCTTTTTACTCTAATTTGATAGATTCTCATGCTAAACTGAAATCAGAATGTGGGTTTTCCACTACATTAGTACGTTTAAAGGAACTATCATATGGATCATCTTCTACTTATGTGAGGAAAAGAGCTTATGAATCAATGGTTGGAGGGCTGTGTGTCATGGGCCGACCTCACGAGGCTAAAACTTTGATCAATGAAATGAGAGAGCTAGGTATAAGACCATCAACATTTGAGTTTAGGTCCATAATTGAAGGGTATGGAAGGCTAGGATTATTCCGAGAAATGCTGCAAAGTGTTGCTGACATGGAAGATAGTGGCTATGCATTAGATAAGATCTCATCGAACATGGTCCTCTTGTCATATGGTCTGCACAATGAACTGTCCCAGATGGTTCTGTGGATGCAAAAGGTTAAAGGCTTAGGCGTTGGATTTTCAATTAGAACATATAATTCCGCTCTAAACTCATGTCCGACTGTTATGTCGTTGTTGCAAGATCTCAAAAAAGTACCCGTTTCACTGGAAGAACTTGTTGTAGAGTTGAAAGGTGATGAAGCTTTATTGATACAAGAATTAGTTGAATCACTGTTTCTAGATGAGGTAATCACGTGGAGCCCTTTGGAGTCGAAGCTAGATTTGCATGGAATGCACCTAAGTACATCCTACATAATAATGCTTCAGTGGATGAACAAGCTGCGTTGCAGATTTACTTGTGAGGAATATAAAGTTCCAGCTGAGATTATGGTAGTCTGTGGATTAGGCAAACATAGCAGTGTTAGAGGTGAATCGCCGGTGAAAGCCTTGGTTAGAGAGATAATGCATCGTACGGAAAGTCCTCTGAGGGTTGACCGGAAGAATATTGGTTGTTTTATTGCCAAAGGGAAAACTGTGAAGGACTGGTTGTGCAGTTGTGCTGACTGATTGACTGGATGATTAGCATTATGAAGTTTTGACCTTTTGGTAGTGTTGCTCAGTAAATGTTTTCTCTTCAGAGACTATTCTTCAGAAAATGTATCTGATATAGCTCAACAGATGAGATACATTATGCATTACTATTCGCCGCGAATTCAAGCTGTCACTCCTAGAAGATGTATGAAGCATTGTTTGTAGACTTAGAAAACATCGTCACAAACATTATTTGGCCTCCCAAGGTAAATTCTGAGGCAGCATTTAAGTTATCTTGCTGCAATTTCTGAAGCTGTGTGACATAAATCTCCATCTTGAGGCTGAAGATTGTAAGTAAATTACGGTTAAGATCTCGTGTAAATTTTGCACAAGATTGTGGAGTAATGTGGACATAAAGTAGATCTCTCACAAAGCATAATATTTTCATGGCACCACGACCACTTGCTTCTGGGTTGAGATTTACAGTATTCACCCACACTGTATTCAATGTGAAATGTATCCTCTGAATTACAAGGTTCTGCTCATTATATTCATCAACCCCTTATGTGTTTGGTATGTAGGATCTGGAAGTGGGATTGGGAATCGTGATTCCAATTGCGTCAAATGTCTTGTTTGCTTTGGGGTTCGCGAACAAAATGTGGGATGGGGAGGGGATGGGGATTAGAGAAATTATTTACACATTTTATATACCTATTTTGCAGATAAAGTGACAATTTTAAAAATAAAATGTCAATAATATCTAGTCGTAGAGATTAAAAAAAATAACGATTAGAAATTTAACGTTTACGGCTAAATATTATTGACATTTTATTTACAAAAATGCTACTTGATAAGCAGATTATCAATCTCAATGATGTACCAGATGGCCCTTGATAATCAGGAGGGGATTATTCAGGACAATTTAATGCCATGCTAGCCTTGAGTGGTAGTATATGTTATGTTACCCCCATATACTATACCGCCAAATATGTGGTTACGTTGCCCCCATCTCCATGATGTGGAAAACTGGAAATTTAACCAATCTCTTGACTTTGTCATTTAGTGTAAAATGTGCTATATAATTCGTTCAACACCTGCGGCACATTGAAAATCCCCCTTTATATATATTGTTTGTTGCATAGTGTAGTATTTGTGTAATTTATTATAGTGCCTTGAGGGGTCGAGATGGGCAAAATGAGAAGGATGTATCTAGAGGTGGGCATGGGTCGGGCCAGCACGCGGGCCGGCCCGGCACGATTTGGGCCCGGCCCGGCACGATTTGGGCCCGCTCAAGGCCCGGCCCGGCCCGTTGTCCGCTACGTGGGCCGTGGGGCTGTCACGGTCAAGAAATTTTATTTCGGCGCCCACACCAAGACGAGCCGCGTGGGCCGCCCCGCAGGCCGAACGCTCCTTTCTTTTGTTTTTTAGCCTAAAACTGTCAAAAATACAAAAAAAACAACATAAAACACGGGCCAGGCTCGCATGAGGCACGACCCGGCCCACGGGCCCGTGGGCCTGGGCGGGCCGTGGACAAATTCTGGAAATTTCAAGCTCGGCCCGGCACGGCCCGCCACTCACGGGCCCGGCCGGCCTTCCCCAAGCCGCGGGCCGAGCCCGTGAACAGGCCCGGCCCGGCCCATGCCCAGGTCTAGATGTATCGGTGTATTACTACATGTATAAGGTTTAGGTGAATAGACTGAAATGAATATTTTGCCATTCATTAGTCATAACGACTACAAGAGAAAAACTAGTAAGATAGTCATAACGACTATATGAACAACAAAATAATAGGGGGTGAATTAGAGATGTCAATTCAGTTACTCGATTCGGGTTCGGGTTCGGGTTATCTCAGGTTTCAGGTCATGTTCGTCAGGTCGTGTCAGGTCATTAAATTAAACAGGTCGGGAATGGTTGTAGTTCGGATGTCTGCCTCGATTTGTTTCTTCTTTCAGGTTCGATCGGGTTCGACACGGTTAATTTCGGGACAGGTCATCTTCTGTGGTCATGTGGTGTCGGATCGGGTTTATTGCAAGTTTGTAGCGGGTGCTTTCAGGTTCAGGTAATGCGTGAGTCGGATACTTAGCGGTTTGGGCCAGGTTCGAGCCAAGTTCAGGTCGATAGTTATCGGGTTGTTATAATTACGTTGTGTCATACTTGGTTTCTGGTCACTCTCGGGTCGCTTCGAGTAAGGAACGGGTCATGGAACTTATGTGGCGCTGCTTCAAATTTGTATTATTATTTAAGATTTCATTGAAAATCAATGCTTGAATAGTTCATCTTGTTATATGTCTTTTTGTAGTAGTGTTATTTTATGATTTATCATTTATGTTACTATGTGGTGAATTCAATGACAAGTCGAGTTATCAACAATCAACAAGTCGGGCAAAAGTCGGGTAACATGTAGCAACAAGTCGGGTAAAACCATGTTCAGGGTCACAACAGGTCTGGTAAATCAGGTAACGGGTCGCAACATGTCAGGACAATAACATGTTACATCGAGTTATAATTGGTTTCAGGTCCTAATCATGTCAGGTGTCGAATCGGGTTCGAATCGTTGTTAGGTCGGATCACTTACGGCTTTATCATCGATCTTTTTGAGCGGCGTGTCGGTTCAAGGTTTAGGTCATGTAGATATTGTATTGGTTCTTTCAAGATCGGTTTTCCAATTCGATTCAAGAGTAAGCGTTATACTTTTTTTTTTTTTTATTATCGATCCTTGATTTATGTTTTCTACAAGTGACCTGTTTATACTAAAAACAAACACATTAGAACATCGAGTTTTTCGAGTCGATTTTTCGAGCTCGGCCATTACTACGAGTTTAGATCGGATTCTCTCGGATCGGTGTCAATTTTTTACAGCTCTAGGGTGAATGATTGTCATTAAAGCAAAGCTCACAATATGATATATAAGCTGCATAATATTGTATAATTTATTAGTGTATACAGGGAGTGACTATGATAGAGAGGTGATAGCTCAGTTGAGTTCCACCACAGATTCCATTGCCCAAGGTCCGAATCCTCATCCCAGCAATATGTTGGAGAGTTCTCTTATGGTGACAGTGGGCCTTCAAGAATGTTTCCTTCTAAGCTATTTAGCTTTTTACCCAACTTGACGGGTGTGCATAGCGCTAAGAAATAGCACAAGGAGTTGGACTTCCGGGCCAATTATCTTTCCTAATAAAAAAATAGAGGGAGTGACTCTGAGACGGATGTATCACTAATTCACTACCCCTAATCTTGTAGCCAATAGGGTTTACAGGTTTAGTGATTCGTCGGATCAAAGACGTGTTTGAACAATGTTGAATAAGAACGCAAGAGAACAATAATTACCCTTATAATAAAATAAAATAAATACTATATCTTCTCTCTTTTTTCCTTGTTTTTCCAATTTCGGAATAGGTCCGTGTAAAATTGGAAACGATAAGTGATAAACACAAGCATACAAATGTACTGCAATCGCAGTGAAAAGTGTATTCGTCATGTATCGATCACAAAGTATAATGCTCACCTGTAGCAACACAAATCAATTTTGGCAAAATGAGTAGGACTTTTCTGTTAAGCTGATTAAGGTGGATCACTCAGCTCTTTCTATTAAGAGGAAAACTACCAAAATCATCCTGCATATTGCAGAAACTGGAAAAACATGTGAGCTGAGTGATGTTTAAAAATCAAAAATAAAATCAATCTATTTCTGTTTAAAAATCAAAAATAAAATCAATCTATTTCTATTAGTAGTACAACAACATGCCCTCTGAACTTCACACTGTTCTAGCAAGAAATTACCAACTTCAAGCTCAAACAAACTCGTACTTTTCTCAATCAGAAGAAGGTAGACGGTAAATCAATCAATTTTTGCCCAATCTGGATACGGGCACTCATATGTCCAATCAGGTCCTGTGTATCTTACACAGTGTAGCCATAAACCCTCCTCATGCCGATCGTACCTGCGTATAGAGCTTAGCAATATGAGAAGGTAGATATAGCTAGTATCGGACATGAAAGGTAAAGAGCAAATCGAGCAAAGCAAGATGTCAAAATACAAAATCACCAAACTAATACAGAAAGCCTGTAAGGTTGTGCCTCCCTCACATATTGAAACAGAGTAATTAAAAAAATTCCAAATAAGCCATTACGATACAGATTTATCACACACAACCATACAAGTTTAAAGTCTATCTCCATAATACAAAGTCGATCAGCTTTTTTGACAGCTAAGACAGAAACTAATATCTTGTACAACACTGCAAATATTGTGACATTAATATAAAAATTATGAAACCAAAGGATAACATTCTCTGCATGAGCAGTGCACCAAGTGTCAATATTACAGTCATGGTGTGAAAAGACACGCAGTGACAATAATGGAGAAACAGTCTCTGACAGTGCACAGTGCAGACTAGAAAATCGTACAAGAGGAGGTTGAAAGCTTTGGCTAAACAAATATTTGAAAGTTAGTCATCAATATTTTAAATGAGAGATAATGTGGCATGATAATAGTTAAGTGATCAAATAAACACGACATGGGGAGAGTAGAATATTTGGAACAAGTATGGATTTTGAATTAACACAACGTGGTTTGAATGAAATAAGAGCAAAATATTGCAACATTTTTATAGAGCAAATCTCATAGACATACTTAGAGAATGTATGGTTGGGAGGAAAACATTTTAAAGAAAAGCAATTTCCCTTCCCTTGGTTTGTATAGGCTGGATAATAGTTTTTCCATGCGCGGAATAAGTAATCATATGGCCCCTTTGGTTAGTGGTCATAAATGGTGGTAATGCAAGTGGATTTTAGTGTAAATGTGTAGAGAAATTCTCGTGCCAATTCCATGGTAATGCTACTTTATCCCAAAACCTTCTTTCAAAAATTTCATTACCACTTGAGAAGGTGGTATTGGGTGGTAGACTGGTAGCGGAAATTTATGAAGAAAAACACATGTTTCTAGATGAAATTTCATTACCATAGATATAGACATCAGATTTTCGTTCCAAAGTAAACTAAAATCATCATCATTACCACCGTTTATAACCACCTACCAAACGAGACTAGGTCATGCTTGAATTGAAGATAATGCATTAGGGGGGTAATGGAGACAAAATGAAGAGAATGAAGTTAAATTTAGGTGGTTTTGAAAGAGATGATATGAAATGCAAGGGAGATCACATATGTTAGTATCATCTCATATCCAACAGCTCATATTAAATTAGAACCTCCCTCAACCTAATGGTCCATGCCTATCTCCTCACCTCTTAACAACACAGCTCTAAGACATCTGAATGTTTTTACTATCATTTTTAATGTTTTTAATATCACATAATGATCCTATATTTAGAGAATTTTTACCTGTATTTACTACTTATCTTAGATTAAAACAATAACATACGAAAAATTGGTCGCCATCAGACAAGTGCTCTTGTATGATCCTATAAGCAGCATATTTTCTTTTCTAATATGGAGGGAGTAAGTAGCATATTTCAGAAGACGACTTGTTCAAAAAATCAGCAAGAAAATCAAGTTCTTACCCGTTAGGGGACAAATTTGGGCAATGCGTACACATAGGATCCTTGCTAAAATCTGTGAAGGATTCCTCTTCCAGATCCTCAATGCTTTGACAATTTCTGGATGAAAGAGATTCCCTCAATCTGGCAGCAGCTCTATCAGCACTTGCTCCCTCAGTAGAACGCTGACCAACTAACTCACCAAGATAGAGCATGTCATTGGCAATTGGATGACCAGCATACTGAAGATGAACTCGTATCTGACAAACATAGATTGAATTATTGAAATGGAGTTAACAAAATCATTCATTCGTATTCCTAATATAAAGAAGCTAGCATCTCGGAAAGGCTAGCCATGGAATGCAATCTATTCATTAAGTGGGTCAAATATCTCAGATGGTGAAAAAAAGTTATAGCTACTAAAACACCTAAAATGGATAGGAAAAGGTCATTCTCGAACTATCAAATCCATGCATTTTATCATCAAAAACAATAAATTCCTAGCACCTTCTTTCACTACGCAATACACATCTTGAAAAAAAAAGGGGAAAACAACCACTAGTCCGTTCACCCAATATACTATGCAACTCAGACTCTTCATATTATCTCCATTACCCGTGTCAGATCCTCACCACTCCTGCATGGGTATGGATACTTCAGCACTTCATTTTGCCAAAATTTCGGAATTTTTCAAAAATAGACGAGTGTGACATCTAGACACGTTCTTGTGTCCGACATTGGCACCCGAGTCTAAGCAACATAGAGAATAAATGTGTCAGCAACACAAAAATTAAACAAAAAGAAATGAGGTAAGTGAAACAAAAGACAGATTAAAAGCTTGAACTTGGTAGGATGAAAGGTCAATTGATCACAAAGAATGACCACATTGATCTATAACTGCTATGCTAACGTCACAAATTTGTTCTACCTGATGAGTTCGGCCTGTGAGGGGTTCACACAGGACAATGCTGTGATCTCCATCAGTACTTAATCTTTTAAACTTTGTACAAGCAGCCTTTCCCTTCAGATTTATATTGGCAGAACCATTTCCACCCTGCATAACCAAACAGATTCAGTTAAGAAACTGTAAAAGAGGTAAACCATTAGCAATGAGACCAAAGCAAGGGTGCTTAAATTGTGAAATGACTGATATGCAAGAACAACTTGAAATATAAATAATTATATAGCACTTAAAAAAAAAAAGTGGAAGTGTGCAAGAAGATTTTCTTTCAGGACCATTTCATAAACTCATAACCAGGCAGAAATTACGAATATCGATCCATTTTCCTTCCCCATGGAGATTACTAAGAAACCCAGGAAGGAGCCTAAGATATGAATAAGCTAAGCGTTTAACACACGCAACATAATGAAATCCAGGTTCCCTTAAAACTTATGTAATAGCCTGTTTTATTAAACAGATTTATGACAGTGTTATAACATAAGCAGAAACACTACTAAGCTGAATCGAGCATCATACCACCATATCTTCCCAAGAGAGATCTACAAGGCTAACTCAGCTCAATCGTTAGTACGTCTTTGCACATTTCCTTAGATAAATGATCGAGGATATCGCGTCCAAACAAGACTCTTACTTTTCAACAGTTAAACCTTTACTTTCCTTACCACACTTATTACCGAAAGTAAACGCCTGGGATAATAATAGGCAGCTGCTACCTCCTATTGTTCTGAGTTTGCTTCTAAAACTTAGCTTTTATTGCTTTCTCCATAACTACTCTGATTTCCCCTCTTCCTGTGATTCCTAATAACTTCTTTCTTCCCATTCTAGACTGTTTCCAGTAAGTAAGGTTTTTTGCAACTGACAATTTGCTTAAAGTAGATAAATCGTAGTTCCTTTGCCTTCCTCATGGATGGCGGGTAAAACCTATATCATCAGCTTAGCAGACTTGTCCCATTACAACTTAGCAGTTGACAAAGGAAGTGAATAAGAGATTATAGACAACAGACTCAATGAAGGATTTCTCCTCCATATTTAGTCAGGGATCAACTTATGTATGTTCCATATCCTATTAAGAGTTGCATTTAGGAACTATGTCTAGTAAGTCAGGTCCAATAAGATATATATAGATGCTTGTCTAAACAGAAAACATTAATCATACCAAGAACATCAAGATCACTTCACCCTAATGCGACTAAAGAGGCTTCCACCCAATGTGAGGTAAGAAGGCTCAGAAGTATGCATCCTTATCCCAGTATATAAACAGGCTATTTCCAATAGAGTCTACTCTTCATCAGAAATGGTACAGCAGAACTTAAGCTACTTCACAATGAGTAAGGAAAGCAGAACTGAATGGTATTTCTCATACTAATAAAGAATAATATTTGATAAAGGACAGTTGATATTCAGTGTCAATTCTTCCTCTAATGAAGTGCTTAGCTGGGAGTAAAACATTTTCTTAGAAAAGTAGTTTTCTCATTTCCTTTGTTTGGTTTGTAAGGAATGGAAATGGAATTTCCAATGGTGGGACATAGTTCTCCCAACATGGAAGCCTTAACCTTTGACAGGGGCACCACATCTTTTTTCTTATATTTTACCTTCTGCCTACTCTCCTACCATGCTTCCTCTCCCTTCCATTTCCATTTTTCCTCTTCTCTCTCACTTTTCTTGCAAGAAACCAAACAAAAGGAGATATTCTATTGACATTGTTTTCCTTCCAACCAAACAGACCCTTAGTCCTGTTCTCTCTGCTCCTTTCCCTTCTTCCTCTACTTTCCTCCTTCCCCATATTCCAACAACTCTCCTCTTGTTCTGCCCTCCTCTATCATATTGCTATTGCACAATCAACTGATCCTCTGCTAGAGGTATTGCATAATCAAAGGTTCTGAAATATATATATTGTTTCTCTTGTGGCCATATGCCATAAAACTTACGCCAAAAACTTTATTTTGCCAGATTAACCTGGTTCGTAATAGATATCCCAGAGTTCCGAGAAAAGATCTTACCTCCGCATGACTTCTTTTCTCTCGAGGATCATGATGAATATTCACATCAACAACTTGCTGTAAAAGGAAAACCAAATATGCCGAATTAATACAAATCTAGATAATTGTCAACAAAAAAGTTGAAAATGGTTTACTTTGGCTATAATGATTATTTAAATATACACAATACCAAAAAATGAAATTTGATCCTAACTACTAAAAGCTGCAAAAGCAAGATCTATTCATTTCCTTTACTCTCCCTTTTTACCCCCTCTATTCATTTGTCTATGGAGCATGAGTGATGATATACGTAGGTAACCAAGCATGAGTTATGCAGTTTCTCTTAAAATATGAAGAAGTGCAAATAATAATAAAAACTCAAGATTATAAACCCATAGGACTACAGCAGAAATCCCAGATACAAGTCATTCATGCTGCAGAAACATATCTTAACAATTTGAATCCAATCCAGCTCTATTCTGTTACCAACATTTCCATGCTAATTTCAGGATCCCCAAAGTAATCCACTGCTAGATGGACCAAAAGGCGATAAGAAGAAAAGTAAAAGTGGAAATGGATAACCGAGCCAGAAATAGACTGCAGCCAGCTCTCTTTACATTAACAGTGCCAGATCTAAGCCTTTGATGTCATGGACATGAACATATCTATCCCAAATTGCCCATTATTTTTAATACTTAAAAGTTTGCTTCCGTTTAACAAATATGACAGTAAGAAAATATATATTCGATAAATCATAGATCTGAGAGATTTACATAAAGAATACCTCACCCTCTGGAAATACCCCTAGGACCTTTGCAATATACAGTTTCCACACAAGTCCTCCTTCAATCTGACAAGCTCAACAGTCAGCAACTCAGCATACAGAAAACACAGGCACAACATGTCTTATATTGAAAAGCCAGAACAAACATGGTTGGAAGTTCTTCGCCAATCCTAATATATACTTCTATTAGTTTTCGGGTGTAAACCTGCTTTGACAACATTGCACATAATCTCCCCATTTGGAAAAGCGGATAAAACTTGGTTTACCCAGTGGGTAATTTACCCACTACGAATAGTATTTAATATATGGTAGAATCCAACTCATCATCCACAAATATTTTTTAATAACCTATTAGGAGCGGATAATCTACCCACTGCGTAGATGTAGTTAAGTCCTTGGAGAAGCCTATGGTGTTCAGATTTAACAAAAGATAACTTTACAGACAAACGAAATGACACCGCGCAGACAGCAACAAACCCATGGATGATGGGTGCCATCACCTTTTTCAGAAAATTGGTGAAGTGATCTAAACGTAGGCACTGCAGCTTATTTTTATATTTGGTTTTATGACTTCATCGCAAAAACTTTCTATTCTATCAATCAGTTCAACAGCTATTTGCCTTGTCGAGCTAATTAAATAATAGCCAAGTATTAGCCAGTTGACCAGCTTATAGAAGTATAGAACTAAAGACTTGCATATCATTACCTTGAAAACTTTAGGTGATTAGTAGTAATGTCTCTGTGTAAAATGACATGTAGATTTAAGCATATTCTATTACTTATTGATATCAAAAGAAATCTTATATTTTACATATTAGATTTATTTTAATATAATACCTCTTTCCTAAAGTGTTTGCCTACTTAACCTCCAAAAAAGTGGGGGGAAAAAGAAGAAGAAGAACCAGAAAATGCCTAGTTAAATTATGTCACATACAATGTAAAATATATCACAATAAGTAAACATAGACAAAGAGAGCATGAAATGAGTTTTAATAAATTTAATAAGCTCATTCAGAATGATTTAAAGACAACTAGAACGTGTGCAATGTTTTCTGCCAAATACTCTATTTCTCAGCTCCGTAACTTAAAACAGTTAGAAGCGGATAAAGTGTTAACTATACATATGTCCATTCAAGAAAATAAACTTATAAAACGTAACAATTTCCATCCTCGTAGATCTTATTCATTTACTATTATTCCCTTTCCCACTCTCCTCTCTCTGTCATTAGTTTATTCTTTCAACTGATTCCCAACTATGAAAACAAGTGTCGGTTGCAATGTCTAGAAAATCCCAGGCAATAGGAATCATAATGCGCTACCCATGCGCCTTATTGAAGTGACGTGCAACCAAGGAAAATTCCAAAAAATTGATGTAAAAAGAACTGTGTGCCTTGAAGCGCACACTTTTTTGTACCCCTCAGTGCTCCTCGAATGCATCTTTTCACATTCTAGTCTGGATACCATGGAGTCAAGTTCCTCATGAACTTAACCATGGTATCCAGAACTTAACCACCCATCCGGATGAATGGATTTGGGAGATGGAAGATTACTTCCAACTTTTCTGGTTTAGCGAAGAGGAGAAGTTCATCCCCTCATATTTCCCTTTCCCGGCCAATACATTTCCTACATGCCTTAGCCCTCCAGATTCAATACCTGCAAGGCCTTTTCATTCACATTCTAATCCCTACCTCTAAGGCTTCTGAATTCTCCATTGAATGCATGATTTACTTGATTGTTTGGCCTCATCATGTTTGTGTATCAATTACATCTCGCAATACTAAAGTTCTATGTCTTGTTGGAAAGCTCAATTCAGCTTTCTGCATGATATATAAAAACTCGAACTTGAAACAAAATAATTCAATAAATACAAAAGATCTGCCATGCAAGAGTGGGTGGTTGGCTGCTTGCAGATACACCAAAAATCATCTCTATCCATTACAATCTTCTGCAGCTCTATTTGGAAACTTCAAATCTTTTATACTTTGTTGGGACCTGAAGTGTTCCTTTTTAATAACATAGTTGTTTATCTTTTTCTAGTGGGTGGTTGGCTGGTTGCAGTTTGAGGTCTCTGGCTGATGAGATGGTGATATGTGTGATGGTTTGCATTTTTAAACTTTTGGAGCGGTTCATCCTCCACACATCAATTGTTCCAATGCTACTCTCTTAGTGTTCTTAGAATCAGGGAACTTAATCAAATATGATTACGTAATCTGCTATTTAACAAACAGTCCTGCCAGCTATTAGACTCCTTCAGAAATCTTACTTTTGTCCAATCAACACTTTGAGGCAACTCAGTATTACTTGGAACAGTGATTGTGATTAGTTTCTTTGCCATTTGATAATCTAGGAGGTGGAAAACTGAAAAGCTCTCACATCAGGCCTCACTGTCGCATTTTTATATGTCATACATGCACGCTTCGAGCAGCCTATGGCTCGTTAAATTTGAAGGTATCAACTCTTGCTCTCACTCTCTCCCCCTTAGCTATAGAGTACAGTTGTTCAACGGGGTGGATTCCCAATAATGACCCTGAACAGTTTCAGTTAAAATCAGGTCAGACCCGGGTTACTTTGCCAGGCGGGGCCTCATCCAATGGAATGGGGAATGCCTTGAACTGGTTGAAATTTCATTTACAGGCAGAGGTATATGAGTAATCCAATCGAGTCAGTCCACTTTCCTCTCTCATTTAAAATACAATATCTTTGTCATCTACATAGTACACATGAGCACTTCATGGAACATAGACTCGGAAATATTTAGTGAGTTTATAGCAAACAAAAAAAAGGAGCTTCCTTGATCTTCTTCCTTCCTCATGCAATCAAACCTCTCAAAAAGTCAAAATGAAAAAAAAAAGTGATGGAAAGGAAATATTGATTTAGAATAGCATGGTCATAGAACACTACTACAAGCACCAATCTATAAATAATAAATATCATGAATAATGTCCAATAGTCCACAATCCTTAATCTGCCTGATTGGCTTCATATAATTCAATGAAAATGAAAAGAGAGCCCCTCAAGTTAACTTTTCCTTCTTTTTTTTCTCTTCTCCTTCCTTTTAAACAATATAGTTTACTCAAGATAACCCAGTTTGCACAAGACATAAGTAAGGCAAAGTATAGGGATAAAGAGAGCCCAAATAAAGGATCTTTTGTATAATAGATCCAAAGGTGATTCCTGAACTCATATTGATGCAAAATTTACCTGTTGTCTGAAGGTATCCGCCTGAGAAGAACTCCTGGCTAATATCAGCAGTCCAGAGACAAGGCGATCCAATCTATGTATTGCTGGACTTTGTTGTTAAGACTCCCAAATGGTAACTTCAAAACACAAACTGGCTCAAATAGATTCTCACCAAAAGCAGCTGTCCTTGCAATTATTTTATGAAAGGGGCAGAAATACAAATTAGGATACGAAATAGTGGGGCCAAGCCATGTTCTGCTTCAAGAATTCCCACAACTGTATTCTTCCAATATTGACCACAAGCATGAACCTTCATTAAAAAGAAAGGAGAACATAGACTTGAATACTGCAACATAGATATGAAAATGGGATGCAAAAGAAGAAAGGCATCGTTCTCTGTAACAACGCTTGGCCGTCATTATTTCCTAGAATCTTCCTCAATGAAAAGCAAAAAAGTCCATATTCCAAGTTCAACATACAACCAAGACATGCAATTACGTATGAAGTCCTGGAAAATCTGATACTCTAGCTTCTCTCAAAGTGAATGATATTCACCTCATGAGTAAGACTTCCCCCATGCAGAACTGCAGTTTGCAAAACCACATAAAAAGGGAAGACTTACAGGAACAGATGCCGGCTTGTATACGGTCAGCACTTCCTCTTCTTCCTTCAGTACTGAGACATCCCAGGCCATTACCGGTGGTTCATGCCTACAGTCTTCATCATATTAATTACTACATAAGACTTTAACATAGCAGAATTACAAAGAAGAAAAGGATAACCTATGGTGCCCACTGCCCCGTATCAAGGTTTATAAAAATGTAACCAGAGTCAGGAAATTTCAGAATCAGTTAATTGAAACAGGTTGTTCAAGATAATCATCACAGAAGGAACACCGCATGTGATTCTAGAGGAAGTATCTAAACAAGAAGATACAATACGAAAGACACCATACCTGTGCACAAAATGGCTGATTTTCTCTGACGTTTTTACTCTATGATAAATCGAGACATTTTTTCCATCAACCTGGATTCTTCCGCATTTGACAGCTCTAACCTGAAGAACCTAACAATTAGCCCATAAAGTCTGATAATCCAATATATGGACATAAATTGCAACAGCACAAACCATACAATGGGATGAATTGAAAAGAAATAAGTTGAACACATGAGTATAGTAAAACACAGGACACACTCATTGTGCAACTTGTTACAAACCAACAAATGCAAGCCACACTTGCCTAAATCTCAGCAGTGTATTTGGTTTATTTGAAACTTCAGTCATATCCTGGCAGTTCTTAGCCAAATGCCCCTTTGACAAACTCTAAACTCGTTATTATGGTTCCCATAAAGTGCTCACTAGTATTGGCATATAAATTAGCTCTCCATGTGTTACAGCTGAAAGGAGCCATAGAGGGGTCGCCTGCATCTGCTCACAATCCTGAACAACTCAACACTAGTGTGGAAATAGAAGTGGAACCTGAACAAGTCTTGGGTCTGTACAATCATACAAAAGGATACAGGAATGCTATGGAAGTTCTTATCAAGTGGAAGCACCTTCCTTCCATTGAGGCTACATGGGAGGACCAGCCCAAACCCCAAGTATTCTTTACATATGCTAGACAAGTGAAACAAGGACAGAAAAAAGGATATATTCTTTAAGTTTGTTAGATAAGCCGGTAGAAGGGGTAATTAGGGAAATGAGTACCAACTAAGTTTACAAAGAGTAAGGAAGAACTAAGAAGTCACTAGTAATGATGTAGGCAATGGGAGATTTAATGTTGAGTGAAAGCTAAACCTTAGGGAAGTTCCCACATCTCGAAAGTGGGCAGATTGTAGTTGGCTTAGTCTACTAGATCCATTAATAAACTAACTGCTTCTCCTATTCCCTATTGTTCTTAGCTTAGTCGTGTGCGATGACATTGATCTTAGCAGCATATATGCCAAATTGAGGGCAGATAAAACTTCAAAAAGGTATAAGGCCAAACTTGTGGCTTAAGGATTCTGACAGAGCAGCAGTTGTAGTACATTTTCATGAGACCTCACCATGGTTGAAATCACCACTATCAAATGCATAAAGGGCAACTTCAAAAGGCTGGCCTCTGTTTAAGTCACATGTAAATAGTGCTTCCATGCATGGTGAACTAAGCACGAACATGAAAATGCTTAAATGGGTGCCAAATCCTGAGCTCCTGACGGTACAGTGCAAATTGAGAAAATCCTTGTATGACCTTAAACAAGCACTGGTTTGCAAAGCTAGTTTAGGCTTAGAATTACCAGGCTTTACTCAAGCCTTGAACTCTCACTTTGCCAAGAAGGAAGAGGAAGATATCACTATGACAGCCCTTTATGTCAATTATGTACCCTCAACAACAATTGGTTTAACAATTGAAAGAAGAAAAAGAAGCTCTTACACACTGCCTTCAGCATATGTATATGAGACTTAAGCGCACATTGCATATACACTTTGAATCCTGACCTAATTCAGTATCCCTCCAGCCTCCACAAACCAAAATTCAGATTCCAGAACGTGCATACACTTTGGACTAGTTTACCAAACTAGGTAGTGAATTACGTTCCACAACTCATTCCACATACATGAGTGTACAGCATTGTACAAGTCAAGGCATCTCATTAGCATCACAACAGTTACCAAAGAAGTAAGCCACCTGTTACTACCCTGCCTATGCACCCCATATCATTTCCTGATGATGCTTACTGGTCCCACGTTGTAGTTTCTATAGAAGCATTGCTGGGGTGACGGATTCAAGACCAGACCAACATTTTGCTACACGAAAACAGCCATTTTATGCTTTATATGCCTCACTTACATGCATTATGTAATTTGCTAAGATATGTGGCACATTCAGTAGGTCAAGGCATATTGCTTAGCACATCAGGTTGGCAACAGCTTCAAATTCTCTGTGGGCTTCATGCCCAACTTAAAAAAGTGTGTAATCGGGTATATTATGCTCATTGGCGATTCTCCTACAGCATTGAATTCTAAGAAGTAGGGGACAGTATCCAAATCTTCCGCTAAAATTGAATACAAGACAATGATAGAAACGACTTCAAAAACAGCATGAGTCGTCAAGCTTTTATAGGAACTTTGCGCTACTACTATGAACCCTCACTGATCACAACGGAAGTCAATTAACTATCTACATTGCCAAAAACCCAATGTATCAAAAAGAACAAAGCTGAGAACGTGTGATTCAATGACAACTTCCAGCTTGAAGAGGGTGATGATTATAAGAAGCCAGAAGCTCCAGGTTTTTATCAGCAGCAGTTCGCAGTTTGAAGCATATGCCTCTGCCAACTTTACATAACAGCTTAGTTGGTTGGGAAAAATTGTTTGCCCATATTTAAAGTTGCAAAGTTTGTTAGATAGCTTCAGCAGTATAATTATAATTAGCTTAGTCTACAAAAAGAAGAACGTTCATTCTATTTATACTGATCACACACTTGAATCCAACCAATGTATGTGAAGATTTAGCAATAGAGTAACCTGAACCATGAAAGAGTACAGCAATAAAGGATTCGTTCCAAATTTTAAAAATAAAGAAAAGCTAAGATTGTTACAGACTCGTACAGCCGACACATTGTACAGCTTTTACACACTTGCATAATGTGTTAGCTTAGCTACCTCTAATTCAGATATGATAGAGACACACTTTGACCCTTCTATATACATCAAAATACACAAATTATTCCAAAAAATATCGATTTCATACTCGGGATAAGATATAACTTATTCTTGTACCTGAATACAATAATGTAGCAGTTTAAGGCAACAAAACAAAACTTAACTACAGAATTTTCTTAGAACATGGTAGAAACAACCCAAAAGAACAAACTTACATAATAATCATGATTTCGCCCTTTAAACTCGTCAGTGAACAAATCAACTATAGTTTTTCCAGACCAACGATTTTTTACCTGCACACAATATAACAACAAAAGCCCATAATCAAATTTCATTCCAATCATAAAACCCAACAAAGAAATCCACAATCAAAAGACAAAAATTAGAAAAAACTAACATGACATATGAACTCGAAGTAATAAGGCTTGACATGGCGTTTCCCTGAAAGACAAAGATTGGCGCCAAAAGTGACTAAGAAAGTTGAAAAATGAAGAGAAATCTGAAGAAGTTACCATTGAGGCAAATGTAATCATCGCGATGAGGAGAATTTGCTGGGGTTTGCCACACTATGTCCATGTTCATGTTGTTGGTAGTAGTGATAAGGGTTTCTTCTTCAAGTTGGTCGCTTTCTCTCTCCTCTCCTCTCTTTCTCTTCAACATTATACAACCATCAAGTGCACAGCCCAGGTTCGGGTTTGTGGCGGAGTTTACAGGCTTCAACCCGGGCTGGTATATTGTGGCCATGTTTGGCAATAAGCGGCAAGTCATGTTAGCATATTAAGAACCTTTCTTCACCTTATTTTTTTTCTTAACTTTTTAAATTTTCTTCCTAACTGGTCTGAACTTTTCTTATTTTTTCCGACTCTTTTCTTATTCTATCTTAACTTTTCTTCCTATTATTTTCTTGTTTTTTCTATATTTTTTTCTTTATCTGAACTTTTCTTAATTTTTCTAAACTTTGCTTATTTTTTACGAAAATAAAAATTAAGGTAAAAAAAATGTTCCCAATATATTATGCAAAAGTAAAAACTAAATAGACATTTGTCAATTCTTTATAAGAATATTTTCCACCTAAAGAAAATTCTTAGTGTTAATTTAATTTTTATGTAAATTTTAGAAAAGATTTGTTACCATATCTTAAATTATATGATCGTTATTATATCATTTAAGATACTATATATAATATATGTTATACTTTTGGAAAATAAAATAAGGTTATCTATTAATGTACAACTTTCATTAATATTGTATTATTTTTTAACTAATATTAGTATGAATATAAGCAAATAATTATTGTACGTTTGGCAGTGTTACGAGCATAGCTCTAGCAAAAGACTAGTTATACATAAAGTTGCCAAAAGCTGACTTAACTTAGGTTCTCTACACGAATATGATCATGACCTGACCCAAATAACTCGTGATATTGATCACCTAAACCAGACTTGGCTCGACCTGCACCTGAGCCATGAACAATTCGACATTCGGTCTCACCTAATAAGTAAGATCTGAACCAAACCCGACCCATGTTGATCTGAAACCCAATCAAACCCAATATGATCCATATCTAAACTGACTCAAATTCAACCAGGCTTGTGTGTTGACTCGAGACATGATTTTTGGATAATCGTAGTTATGAAAGAAGTCTTTTTTTAGACTATTTACTAAATGAAGCATTTTGGATGAATTTAATCAAATATGTGTTTTAAATTGTGTAAAAATTTGTGTGGCGTAATCAATGAATTCAATTTCATATTTACAGTCTTATACTCCCAAAATTCAAATATAAATTAAACTATATACATTTAATGTACATGATATTTATATGCTTATGATTCTTTTGGAATCTTTTTCTTGAGCTCACCATTATTAGGAACACACTAGAGCCCCATGAATCTCAGACTACCATCAGCACAGATCTTAAAATTCTCAGCCCGACCCTGCGCTTTTGCTTCACGGATTTTCTCAAGCTTCGGGTCACCACTTTGCTTACTTCTCAACTCTTGGAAGAACTCGGGCTCAACACTCATTGACAAACCTTCTTGACAAAATTTTTTAACTGAGTCAATGCCGAAAAATATTGGTCAATGTCGGAATAACGTTATCAAGTTTACTCTGAAAAAGTTTTTAAGGTTTAAGGTTTTTCTTGACAAAAAGTTGCTTATAAAAAGTTACTTCTGACAAATTTTCCTTAAAAAAGGGTTCAAATATATCTAAACTTTGTTCCAAATATTGTTATAATTTGTTACATAAAACTTTAGTTAATATTCTAAGTTTATAAGGAAAAAACCGACAAATGGTTTAACTTGTAAGTAAAATTTTACACACTCATAAAATTCAACTCTTGTGGATACAAAACAATATGTGATTATGCGTATGAACACTTGCACATAAAACACGTAAAATTATGTGCAAGAGTATAAATGTGATACTTTACACTTCTCTCTTGGTTGATACATATCAAAGGCTTGTATTTGTGTAAAGTAGTGAATTGTGCTTAGATTGAGCCTTTGTTTATACTTTTCTAATACATGGCAAGAAATCAATTCTCTTCTTACCAAGTTAAGACTTTAAATCACTAAAAAATATTGGATTTTTTAACTGGAATAATACAAACTTTGGCTGGATTCTCGCAATAATACAAACTTTTGATTATTTTTTAATAATACAAACTTTATGTCAAAATTCCTCCAGTAGGTCATGACCGGTTCCTAACTTGTTGGTGCAGGTAAAATTCATACATGGCACTCCCTAAGACACGTGTCGCTTGCTTATTGGTTGAATTTTTTAATTTTTATTTAAATTTGAAAAACAAAAAAAAACCTTTTTTTTCTTTCTCCTTCACCCACCCCACCCCCACCATGCCCGACCTTCGGCCTTTCCCTCGGCCTCTCTGTCTCTCTTCGTCCTCCCCCGTCGAGCCCCGGAACCCCACGCCCGTCGCGAGCCCGGAACCCCACGCCCCGTCGCGAGCCCGGAACCCCACCCTTCCCCAACCCCGGTCGAAATCCCCCCAACCCCGTCGAGTCCGAGCCCGAACCCCACGCCCGTCTTCTCTCTCACTCTCTCTCCTCATTTTTCTATTACGAGAAAACCCACTTCATTTTTGAAGATAACTTTTCTGGGTTTCCATTTTTACACTTAAAGACCTTATCTTTGCCTTAGTTTTTCAGTTTTTCTTCATCCCATTTGAGTTTATGTGGAAGTAATAGAAATGGGTTGTTGATTTTCCTTTTTTTGGGTTAATTTTAGTGGTGGGGGTTGTTTTTGGACCCACTTGATTGAGCTTGCAAGTTTAATCCTTTAATGGAAGTAAAGAAGGGCTGTGGAAGTTGTTTACATGTTTTGATTGGATTTGGTGGGTGGGGTTCATGGTGGTTGTGGTTTGGGTTTTGTATATTTCGGGGGTGAGGTGGCTTCGGTGGTGGTTGTGGGGTGGTTTCGGTGGTGGTTGTGGGGTGGGGGAGGGGGGTGGGTGGGTTTCGTGGTTTTCGAGGGTGGGGTCCGCGGGTGGCTTTCGGGGGGTGGTTGTGGGTTGGTTTCGATGGTGGGCGGGTGGGGTGGGGGTGGGGGTTTCTTTGGGTTTGGCGGTTTTCGGTGGTGGGGACCGTGGGTTAGTTTCGGTGGGTGGTTGTGGGTTGGTTTCGGTGGTGGTTGTGGGGTGGGGGAGGGGGTGGTGGTGGCGTGGGTTGGTTTTGGGGTGGTGGTTGTGGGGTGGGGGCAGGGGCTGAGGTGGTTCAGGTGGGTGGGGGGTTGGGGGAGGAGGGAGAAAGAAGAAATATCATTTTGTAATTTTTTTTACCTGTTTTACAGGTTACAAGTCAACTTGACCTATTGGAGGAATTTTGGCCTAAAGTTTGTATTATTAAAAAATAATCAAAAGTTTGTATTATTGCGAGAGAACGGGCCAAAGTTTGTATTATTGTGGTTAAAAAATCCAAAATTATTTGCAAATAATCAACATAAATCTCCCAATTATAAACCCTAAAGAAGCAATAATCCCTAATATAAAAAAAAGTAGAAGAAAATTTCACCTTAATCAACACAACCAGACAAATTGTTGCCGGAAAGATCTCAAAATTAGGCTAAATTATGCAAATTTCTAAACTAATCTCAATCATGATCAAATCAAGCTCAGTTGCTTTAGTTCCTCTATAATCAATTGGTCCTAAAGATAATCATACCATTAATTAAAAAAGAATGCGAATTAACACAAAGTTGCAAGATCATAGTCCAACATATATACAAGTAGCTTCAAATTAGGGAAAAAATCCCAACTTATGATAATTAAACAATTTATGTACCCAAAGAAAGCTCAAAGCAGCTCCAAAATTCAAACTTCAAAGAATCCAACGACATCCAAGATTCAAAGAAAAGATAGAGAAAATGATTGAAGTATCAAGTATCTATTCTGGAGTAAAAATTTATAAAGTTAAAACCATCGGAACACTCAAATAATTAGTACACTCACAAACTTTATAAACAAAGCATGAATATCACCCGTCAACTCCTATACAACATGCACCCTCTAAAATTAAATGTAACCATCAAAATTGAACCAACTTGTTTTAGTCATCATCAACTTTATTACGGGTCCAAAAAAATCGAGAATTGAACGTGCAAGCCGTCTCAAAATCCCCTTACCTTACCCTCCCATACCACAACCACGCGTATAGCCAAAAAAAAAAAGCAAGCAAGCCCAACTGGTAAACACAAAGCAACCATCCTAACAATTTTTCCAAACAGTGTGATAACATCACCTATGGGGTCACACACACCCGTACACCCCTTCCTCTAACTCCGAGAAAATCTTCCAAAAAACTTTCCTCTTTCGATGATCTTTCCCATCTTTTCAATTTTCATCTCTCATCCCTTAGATCTTCTTCAATTTTGGCAGTTACCTGCTTTTTTATTCAATTTCCACATCAATTCCAATTGATTTTAAACCAAAACAGAATTAACACAAGAATCACACAACTAACAGGACTTACAATCACTTACCCAGATCCAAAAACTTCAATTTTATTGAAAATTCAGGTAATTTGTTGTGTAATTTTCAGTTCAATTCTGAAGAAAATTGATTGCTTAGTTTATAATTATTATTTTTTGCTTTTATTTTGGTAGGTCAACCCCAGTTTAGGAAAATTCTGGGTTTCAATTATTTTTGGTTGTTGAATTCTGGGTTGTTGAGCTCTTGAGAAATCGTTTGAGTCAACTCAATTCAAATGCCGGAAGAAGATCTTGTTGATATAAAGTTCCGGTTATACGATGGATCAGATATTGGTCCGTTTCGTTACTCATCTGCCTCAACTATTGAGATGTTGAAGGAACGAATTGTTTCTGAGTGGCCCAAAGGTTTGTTTTAATCACCCCTTTAATCTTATGTTCTCATAATTTCATAATTTTGTGTAGTTTTTGTTCACTTTTAATCATAGTTATTGGATATAATATGATGGTTAAGTTGTGTGGAATTTTTCCATAAATTTGGAGTTGTTTTTGGTTTAGAATCATAGTTGAGAATATTGAGTTAGTTAGTTATAACTTATATGCACATATATGAATATGATCCAGTTATTTATCAGTGGCAGTGGCCTATTTTTGGGGTTTGCCAATTTTGGGTTATATCTTTTGAGTAGGTTTTTTGGATTAATGAAGTGGGGCTGTTGATTAATTGGTTGTTACCTTTTAGCATTAGTTTGTAGGTTTCTTATGAAATAGAAGTGGAATTGTTATAATTAGTAATTAATGTTGAAGTGTTTGGGCGCATAAGGTATCCGTTTGATGCGCATAGCATAATGCCTAATGATTCTGAGAATGTCCAAATTTTGATTAGTGATTGTCATCAGAAGCTTTTAGTCATGTTTTTAGTCCTCTTATATGCACACCTACGATGATTTGCGCATTAGGTTATGCATACCTAGAACGAGTGTGTGTGTATCCTTCCTTTGTAGGACTGAAATGTGAGTGTGTTTAAATTCTAAGGCACTTTGAGCTCCCACTCTCTCTCTCTCTTGTGAACCTAGTTGAATTAATTACCTCTCATGCATATGTTTGTATTTTTAACTGTAGGCCTGTAGCTTTTCTATCAAAAGGATACCGTCTCCATTTGGAAAATTTATGCGATTTAGGAGGCACTAATTCCATTTTAATGAACACCCTCATTTAGTGACTGTCCTGGGCTCCTACCGTCGTTTGATGGTTTTTTTTTTTTGTGTATGTATTTAATCTTAGTGGTTGGCTACTCAGCTTTTTGTAGAAAATAGTTATGTTTTTTTGCCTGATGTTTCCTCAGGAAAAACTGTTATACCAAAGGTGGCAAACGAGATCAAATTGATAAACTTTGGTAAGATATTGGAGAACAATAAGACTGTTGGCCAGTGCCGTGCACCTTTTGGGGAGCTTACTGGAGGAGTCATGGTTATGCATGTTGTTGTACAACCATCTATGGCAAAGACTAAAGCAGGTACTTTCCGTTTATGTTGTTCAATTCATTATAATAAGTTGAAATGCGTTCCAGACTCTCTTGCTTGAGTTGTCATCTCTTTGAGTAGTTGGATATGTAATTGTTTGGTATAAGCTGTTATAGGATGTTTTTATTCTGTGATATAAGATCGTCTGCTTGAATTACTCCTCGTTAAGTTTGTGTTCGTTTATTTTAAATTGAACATATATTTTCTATCACTATTCCTTGTGTGTTCTGACGGTAGTATTTAAGATAGTCCTCTGGACTCCTTCATGGCTGAGTGGTGGTGCCTTCAGAAGTTATGTGTTGTATCACTGTCTTTCTGTCATCTGTTTGCATACTATACATATTTCTTAAGTAAACTACCACTAACTATGTTCTTCCAAAAGGATGTCTTACGCTGTAAAATGCATTCTACATTGTGTGAATCCAATATGTATCGCGTTCTTAGAGTTCACTCCATCATTCAACCATCTTAATTATCATCGTTATTGGAGTATTGTTTTTTCTGGCACATATTGATCTTACCATATAAGCTTGCTATTGCTCATGCTTATCGTTTCTTTCACTCCAAAAAAGGGTAGAACACAAGTTGTATTAGTGAATTCAGGGAAGAGCAATGAACAGTCGCTGGATACTAGAAGTTTCTCTTCTAAGATATATATACTTCTAGAGTTTTCCTTTATTAAGTTTTTCTTTCCATATCTCTCTCCTGTTAATCATCTGGAGCCTGAAGAGAATGGGAATACAGATTATTTTCTAGCCCTCCATACTCCCCCCACTTCCTGTACCCCTCTCTAAATTGGTATAGTGAGACAGTCAACACAAGAACCATGGAAGAATGATTGCATATGCATGGCAGAAACTTCTTGCAATTGAACAGTTACTACCTCAATCCCAAATTATAATATGCCACATTCGACTTATATGGTCAAAACTCATTGAATTAAACATATACTATCTTGTCAGAATTCTAATATTGTGTCATGATGTGAATATACGTATGTCAACTTTGCAAGTATTAAAAATGGAGGAAGTATATCTTAAAGCAATATTTTGGGAAAGATTATCATTTTTTTCCCCTACCATATATGATAGTCAAAATTTACAAGGCTTGACTGCAAAATGGTTGTTTCTTTTGGCATGTAGGGAGTTTGATTCTTAATTTCTAGTACTTCTCTTACTTTTTGGTATTTCTCTCTTACTTTTTGTTCTCCAAATAAGGTAATATTTCCTCTAGGAAGAAAACACCACAATGGGGAACCCTAGAAGAACCGTAAGAAACGGAGGGAGTAAATGCCTTCATGAAATGCAATGTGTAACTTGTTCAATGTTATTTTGTTTTAGCACCTAATTAGTGAGGTCCAAGCTTTGCTCAGAGTTGTTGCTTGTTTATATTTGGCAAGAGAAAAACGATTTTGTTATTACATTTGCTGTTAATTGGTGTAGAATTATATTAGTGTAAAGAAGGGAATGAGTCATTTTATTCATTTCATGCATTCAAATCATTGTAACTTGAATTAAAAAAAAATCATTGTAACTTAAAAACTTGATTACCATTAAAGACCAGTAACATCACCTTTTTTGGCAAAGATATCACTTCCATCGATATTTAAGGTCACGGGTTCAAGTCTTTACATAGACAATGTTTGTAATTTTTAATTGTATGAGGTTTGACTTGGAGTGGTTGACCATGGAAAGAGACAGTGTGCTACGTGTCTGATGGATTGTATGAAACGCTTCTCATTTATGTGAAAGAGCTTGTTCTTTATCCTCTTTGATTGTTTTAGAGTTGACACATCCTTCAGCTTTTAACATGAATTCTGATTAGTGTTGCTGGATGCTTATGCGTTTGGAGATTTGTTACATGTCCGCACAAAAACTGCAAAGTCTCTGGACCACTGGCATGCTTTAAATGCTCAATTTAAGAATCACTACTCAATTGCAGAGTTGTTGAGCTTCTAATTAGTCTTGTGAGCCTATTTTCAGAATGCCACTCCCACTTGCTAACTTCAAGTGTGTTGTTGTCTGAGCAGAAAAGAAGATTGAAGAGTCGAAGAAATTTGTTTGCTCATGCTGCATTATGTAGGAATGGATCCAGTCCCATCAAGTAGGTGGATAATGTGCATCAAGAGTTGGAGGCAATAGGTTGGTGGAGGTTATTTTAAAAGCTGTCCTTTCTTTAGCCCATGTTGTGTTCGATTCCGAATCGAGCTTTGTCTCGGCAAGTTTTATCATTGTACCCCCATTGACAAGCTGCTGGCCTCCTCATTTCCTTGAAAGCTTTGCTTTTTTTTTTTGGTGTACCGGTAACACGAAGCTGTATAGAGCTATTTGCTGTAATCCAAGACCACAATTAACTGTGAAGAATATATAGCCGTTGTGTGTGTGTGACTGATGCTAAGGTTAAAAAAAAGTGTGATCGTTTTTTTTTTTTGGGGAAGAAAATCAGAGTTCATAGGTTCATTTAATATGTGTGCATTCATGGGGTTGATTCTAGGAAGCTCATCTTAATCTTTAATGATTCTCCAGTCTCTTGGGTTTGGCATAAGTCAATTTCTGTAAAACCACAGGGACAGTGATAAAATAGGGTTGTCAAAACTTACCGGTCCAGTTCAAAGAATTTTTCTTGAGTCCAAATTAGGCCAAATTTTGAATTTTAAACTAGTATTTGGGCCCGGGCGTTGCCCCGGGTATTAATGTTTTCCGAACTTGATATGCATTTTTTTCCATTCGCATAAAAATATATTAAAGAAAATTCAACATTTAAAAGGTACAAATATAATACTATGAACTTTTAAAGCATGATTAAAAGTTGGTTGAGATGAGAATCGTCTGCATGTATAATAGCAGGAGGTCATGTGTTCAAATCTTGTTGCAAGCCAATTTTACTTTTGTTAATTGACATGACATATGTACACATTGGACAATTCTAGTAGAGTAACAAAGGTGCCACGTGACGTGTATACGTTGTCACGCACGCCTTTGAATATATTAGTATAGATTTATAATTTGGGATTTGTTTTATTATTGAAAAATTATATGAGGTAATCATGTGTCTTATGCCATTTTGTGGAATGAACCTCACCATTGCACCCTTGTCTCTCAGGTAGGGCTGGCAAAATCTAACCCAACCTGATAACACGACTTGAAACTGACCAGAAAATTTCGGGTTTGGGTTCAGATTTTCGACCTAAAATAAAAAATGAGTCGACTCAACCCGACCTGAAAATATAATGGGTTAGGTTCGAGTTGACTTTTTGAACCTGAAAATAACCCGAATAACCCGATTTAGATGTCGGATTATTTTCAAGTTGGGTCAACCAGAAATTAACCCAGACTTTCATAACTTATACAACCTATCTTCTGGCATTCTTATTTGTATTGGGCCAAGCCCATTTCTTGGATCATCTAAATTTTATTTTAGGTTATTAACCCAGACTTTAGCGTGTATAGTTGAATTTCATTCCAGGTCATTTTTGGGTTGGTTTCGGGTCAACCCGAAATCAAAAGGTCGGGTTCAGGTTATGGTTTTCGACCTGAAATTAGAATCAGGTCGGGTTTGGGTTAGGGGTAAATGCCCTAAAATATAAATCAGGTCAATCTTAAATTGACCCAACCTGATCTAATTACCAACCCTACTCTCAGGTAACACCTAACTTGTAAATTGCAATTGAACTTGACGATTTTGAAGATGACTTTATATAGGTAAAGCATATATAGTCATCACAGCCCATAATTTCTTTCAAGATTTTCACATGTAAAACCTTCTTCATAGGTATAAAATTTCCAGAAAAAAAAGTTAAAAGAATAAAAAACTTTGATATGTACATGGATTTTTTCTAAAGAAAATGTGGGTTGTAGAGGATAGATATATAGAAGTGTGATTCTTTAGTCCAATCAAACAAATTTGAATTACATTTATTTTCTTTAGTCCATGTACTGATATTTCACTTTAGATATTTCACTTGGCTTTTACAACAAGTAGCTTCCTAACAAGTAGCTTCCTAACAAGTAGATTGTAAATCTGAAATCCTAATGGTTAGGGGTGAAAATTCGGTGTACGGTTTGGATTAGGGCTTAATCCAATCCGATCCGAATAAAATTTGGATTTTAATTTTCCAATCCGAATCCAAACCAATTAGGGTTTGAATCCGATCCAATCCAATCCGAATTTTCATACTCTAGATTGGATCCGATCCGAAAATCCAATTTTTTAAAACTCTAGTTTTTCGATGAAATAAATTAAGCACAACAGCAGCCTAGTAGATTTAGGAAATGAGGAATTAAGTGATGTTAGGGTTTTAGGGGAAGGGTTGAAGTGCTACGCCTACTGGGCTATATAGTAGGCTTTTAAAAAAAAAAAATCAGTTAAGAACTTAAGCCCGATCCAGATACATAATACAAGACATATTACTATTCGGTTATATTGGATTTTTTGATCCAATTACCCTCAATCCAATCCGATCCGAAAATCCAATTTTTCAAAAAATCTCAATCCGAATCCAATCCGAACACAGTTCGAATTCGGATTGGATTGGATTGGATTTTAGATTTTATCCGAATAACTTTCGCCCCTACTAATGGTATTTCAGATAATATAATCCTACCCGGCAAACTCTAACAATTTTCATGAAGATAAATGAATCAATTGAGCCTTTTGCATGTAGTTTTTTTTATTGATAATTGATTAAAGTGGAAAGATAAATACTCTCAAATCCATCACCTTCTGATATTTATGTTATCTCAACTTCTTTAATGTAATTATTATTAGGATTTTTTAACTAGAATAACTAGAATAATACAAACTTTTGCACGTTCTCTCGCAATAATACAAACTTTTGATTATTTTTAAATAATACAAACTTTTGCCCTAAATTCCTCTAGTAGGTCATGACCAGTTCTTAACTTGTTGTAGGAGGTCAATAGCTGACGTGGCACTGATCAGGCCACGTGTTATTATTTCATTGGTTGTTTGTAAAAAAAAAAATTAAAAAACAAAAAAAAGACTTTTTCCCTTTCCCTCCACTGATCTTTCCCCCTCCACTGATCTCTTTCCCCCTTCCCCACGGCCACCATGGCCCCTGCTCTTTTTCTCCCTCCCCCCACCCCTCCCCTGGCCAGACCCTCCCTCTCTCTCTTCCTCCTGCCCTCCAGCCCCTCCTCAACCAAACAAAATAAATGATATCGTTTTCCTCAAAACTCATTTTCAGCAGCCCCTTCGAATCGCCATCTCCATACTCTCTCTCTCTCTCTCCATCTACCGTTGCCCCAGTCAACACGAACGGATCCTCGAAAAACCCTAGAAAACTCCTCAATCTTCAATCACACGCTCACACATTTTCAATTCAATTTTATCAACGTAATTCCTCAAATTTTCGAGCTGAAAATTCGTAAATTTAGCTGAAAATGTCGTCGGAAATCGAGGTAGTTGAAGAAGAAGTCGCGACTAGATTCTGAGCAAGAGAAGTGTTTGAGACATCCCCACTTATTGTCGGATCTGACTCGATCTTGGTCGCCGGAGAAATGGCGTATCTGAGGCGCAGAAGCATCGCACCGTGACTGGTATCGGAGGAGGGCGATGGAGGATGATGATAAAGACGCAGAGGTGATGATTGCCGTTGAAGGCGAATTTTTTTGATCGGTTGATTGTTTTTAGAGCTGAAGTTTTGTTGTTGGTGGTGCAGATGCTGGATTGAGGGAGAAATTGAATAAGATTGGAGGTTTTGGGGTGGTTTCCACGGGGTGGGTTGAGGTTGTGGGTTTAAGGGTTTGGTGGTGCTGACGGTGGTGGCATGGTGTTTCATCGAGTTTGGTGGTGGAGTTCAGTTGGGGGGGAAGGTTCAAGGCTGGGAGTGTTGAAATTTTTTTTACGTGTGTTTGTAGGTTATAGGTCATATTGACCTATCAGAGGAATTTTGGGTAAAAGTTTGTATTATTTAAAAATAATCAAAAGTTTGTATTATTGCGAGAGAACGTGCAAAAGTTTGTATTATTCTAGTTAAAAAATCCTTATTATTATCCCTTTGTAAAATTAGTGGTGCTACAGTCTACAGAGGCCTATAGGGGCTAAAAGTCAAGATTTTGGAACTTTCTTGGGTTTCCCATCATCGCTTCCTATCCCCATAAGATTTTGCGATCAGTATTCTTGTAAACCATTCAAGCAAGTTCAACCCTATTCTGAATGTCATTCATCAAAATAGTAAAGAATCTCCTTTGGGAAACTATTTTCTGTTTAAAATACTCCCTCTGTCCCATAATATAGTGCTCACATTCCTTTTTGGGTGTCCCAATGTGGTGCTTATTTTCATTTTTATCAATTTGTTTGGACTATATTATCCTTCATTTCTACATACTTTCCAAAGTACCCCTACCTTTCTTTCAAAAATGTGCCCTTATTTATTACTACCTCTGTTTTTATTTAGTTGCAACAAATGCCTTTTTGCACAAATATTAAGGAAAGAGGAGAGAGAGTAAGATTTGACCCAATTGCCCATACTTTTTGCATGTGGGGTAGGTAAAGTGGGGATAAAATGGTCAAATTGCCCCAAAACCTTTACCAAGAAAGGAAATGTTGCAACTAAATAAAAACACCTATAAATGGAAATTGTTGCAACTAAAAAAAAACAGAGGAAGTATTTTACATCATTCCAAAGAACATTTATTACTTTTTAATTTTATTTTAAAGGAAAAAGAAAATAAAAACTAGTTCCAAGATAAAAATACCAAAAAGGCACTTACTTAGGGCCCGTTCGTTATCGTTTTTTGTTTTCAATTTTCAGTTTTTTTGAAAACTAAAAACCAAAAAACAGGAAATCAGAAAAGGTGGGTTTCACTTTTTAGTTGTCAGTTTTCAAAATCACCATGTTCCCAATAAATTTGACTAATTTTTTATTCATTATAGGACATATATCACATGACTTTGAAAATCAAAAAACCAAAAAACAGAAAACCACAGTAATACCGAACGGGCCCTTAGATATATGTTTTTGAGAAATCCTACAAATCCTTCCATTTTCCTTAATTCCCGTGAAAAATGAGAAGTGAGCACTATATTATGGGACAGAGGGAGTAATTAGCTACATTTTAATTTTCACGTTTGCTAAAGAATATTTTTAAATATTAATATTTTATTTTTTTACTTTCTCCATTCCATAATAGACTTTTCATTTTTAATTTTGGCACTATTAATAAGTAAAGAAATTTTTCCAAAAAACCTTCTAATATATAAGAAAAAAAACATAGTCATGTTGGACCTTGTTTGATTCGTCTCATTGAGTACATTACGAAAATCAAACTTTATAGTATTTACTAATATGTAATTAAAGATATTGATGATACAAAACGTGCATTGACAAATGTGAAAAGGAGAAATATGAAGTCTATTGGGGGACGGAGGGAGTATAAGTAGATTATAAATGTTTATATTTTAACAAATAAAAATTCAAAAATTACTTTTTTTTAGCATTGAGTTCTTTGTCTCTCTTTTTTCATCAAATGGGCCCCTTCTTTTAATTCTCTTAATCTCTCTTCTACTCTTTTTGTGCCTACTTCGTGTAACACTTATTTTAGAAGGGAGGAATCATAAATTGTGGAAAAATCAAAGTGTTACAAGTGTTTTAAAATGGATGAAGTAATATATAGGAGATTCATCTTTTTTTTTTTTTGAATATATGTAGGATATTCATCTTAGTCAATGGGAGGAAGTCAATAAACGAAAAGAAAAACGGGGCTTGAAAATTTATATCAAACATTATCATGAACAAATTTATATGATAAAGGGTGCTTTTATCTTCACTTTTTTTTATTGGACCTATCTAGACTGAATTTATTGGAACTTGTTTGAACTAATTGGAACTTATTCCCTCCATTCTTTGAAGAACTACTCATTCTTTATTTCAGTCCGTTTTATACTTTTTAATGGTAGGGAGAGGATAAGGGAATCCCTAATCCCAAAAGCCACACTTGGCAAAATTCGATCTCAAGGATTTAAGGTTGAGGGGTGACGTGATCATGGGCCAGGTCGGCCCAAAAGCAGCCTGTTTCATGCCAAAACCCGTTATTTCGGGCCAAGCGAATAGTTAGCCTAAATTTCCGGATTTAGGTTGTTCATGACCCTTCCTCTTGACCCAAAATTGGGTCGGGCCTGGCCCGAATAGCGGGCCGAAATATCTTGCCCAAAATTCGATAATTTTTTAGTCAGACGGGGTTGATGTTGATCACCTCTAAATTCTACAATGCGTTTAGAGTTGCATAATTGGGTTAATATGTGAGCAATTCTAGCAAAGATAACTTTTGACGGTGACACACCATGAAAAGTATATTTTCCACAAGCAAAAACTAGCCAAAAAAAACTTTCCATGGTGTGTTATCCACAAGCCACAAGGTGGAAATGCAGTTTGTTAACTAAGCCTATGACATGGCTATGCTAATCACTGTCAGGCTTCTTTACTACTCCCTCCGTTTTTTTTTACTTGCTACATTCTACTTATGGGTACTATTCACGTGACAACTTTGACCTTTTTTAAATTTTATGTACGTAAAGAAAAACATAGTCCTGCATGATCCTATTTGATTCCTCTCAATGATACTTTCCAAATATATAATCTTTATAATTTTCTCTTATACATATCTCAAGATGTTAAGGTTTGAAGTTGTATCAAAAATTGCGAAAAATAGATTGTAGCAATTAAAAAAAGACAGAGGGAGTAGTATCTTAAAGCAATGGTATATTGGTATTAGTGTTGGACACTTTCAGTCACTAGTTTGTATTAGGCCAATGTCAAAGTAAATATATATAATTAATTAATTACAAGTCAGATTATAATAACATTGTAATTAAATGGGTTATCATGTAAAGTTCAGGTTTGAAAGTTCAATCCTAAACTAACCCGATCATTGATAAGTCGTGTTAAGTCAATAATAATTTTATATACAAGTTAAAAACTTGAATCAAATCTACTTATATTCTAGGAGTTTTTGGCCGAGTTGCTGGGTCATATCAATGTTTGCCACTTCTAGTTGGATGCTATCCTGATCCCATTTGTCTTGGATAGGGACCGAGTTTTATCTTCCTTGGGCCAGAGTGAATATTTCTTTGGCTAAAAAGCCTATTATGACCTTTAATATAATTTCTATGGTAACAAGGATACTGTCATACGGATGAAATATGGTTCAATAATTAGGATCCCAACTAAAAAATTTCTTTGGCTCTCCCTCGAAGAGAAGCTTCCTTCTATCCTCTACTTGTTGCTAGAAAGGCTTTTGTTTGTGTTATCTAGTACTCTATCATCTTTTTTGTGTTATTGCTTTTTTCTTTGTCTTCTGTATTGGCAGAATTTTGCAGATCTAGGCAATGGTTCTTAAAACTAAGCTTTCATGAAGACTATACAGTGTATACAAACCCGAAAGTTGTTGATTGAGCTTGCAATATTGTAGGCCCTAAAAAAAGAATTGAGACGAATTTATGTCTGACTAGGTGGAAATGAAGGGGTTAATATATACTTACCCAATTGAACACAAATACTCAAAATATGTGCTTGGGCTGACACTTAAAATTTGGTTAGTATCAAAATGGCACTGTTAAATTCTGTCTGCAAGCTGGTATTCATCCTCAACTCTGCTTTTGCATGAATCACCATAATGATAGGAATTTGATTGTCCGACCATAAAAGACAGGAACAACACAAATCATGGATAAATGCCATACGATAATAATTTTCGAAATATGAACTCGTAAATCATACCCACGATATTAAGAGAAAATTTTGAGAAGATACACTAAAAACAAACTTACAGGAAGAAGATGACCAACTATAACTAAACATACAACCTCATTTATCGGAGACATAATCAATCCAGATACAGGTTATAAACTATACGTAGCTACAAAACTGGACAAGATGAGGTAAAAGATATAACGACCTATATCTCTCGCAAAACCTTCTCAGCTGCTGCTATCGTTCGTTGAATATCTTCAGAAGTATGGGCCAAGCTAGTAAATCCAGCTTCAAACTGTGAAGGGGCAAAGTAAACACCTTCCTCTAACATTCCCTGATAGAACCGGGCAAACTTTGCAGTGTCACTCTTCTTTGCATCCCCAAAGTTGTATACAGGGCCATCGGTGAAGAAAAACCCGAACATACCCCTGATATAACCACCACATATTGCATGGCCAGCCTTCTTCCCTGCGTCTATGATACCTTGTGTAAGTTCACTTGTAATCTTGTCCAAGTATTCGTAACTTCCTGGCTGCATCAATCGTTTGAGTGTATGAATCCCGGCTGTCATTGCCAATGGGTTTCCACTCAGGGTACCTGCCTGATACATTGGTCCTGCAGGTGCAACCATCTCCATAATATCCCTTCTCCCTCCATATGCACCAACAGGAAGGCCACCACCAATGACTTTTCCCATTGTTGTAAGATCAGGAGTAATCTTGAAATACTCTTGTGCTCCGCCGTAAGCTAAACGAAATCCAGTCATAACCTCGTCGAAGATCAAGAGGGTGTCATTTTCTTTTGTGATTCCACGGAGGGCTTCAAGGAAGCCAGGATTTGGAGGAATAAAACCAGAATTCCCAACAACAGGTTCAAGAATAATGGCAGCAATTTCTCCTTTGTTAGCCTCAAAAAGACTCTTCACAGTTTCAATGTCATTGTATGGAGAAGTTAGGGTGTCTGAGGTGGCAGACTTCGGAACACCTGGAGAGTCTGGAAGCCCTAGAGTAGCAACCCCACTTCCTGCCTTCACAAGAAATGGGTCAGCATGGCCATGGTAGCAACCCTCAAACTTAATAATCTTCTGCCTTCCAGTGAATGCACGTGCTAGACGAAGAACACCCATACATGCTTCAGTGCCTGAGTTCACAAATCTGACCATTTCAATGCTTGGAACAGCTGATATAACCATCTCGGCTAGAGTGTTTTCAAGAAGACAAGGAGCACCAAAACTTGTTCCTTTCTTCATTGTTTCAGCCAAGGCTGCAAGTACCTGTTGGTAATGAATGAGACGTCAATGATTATGAGGTATAAACATACTTATCTGGTTACTTTAACCTATAAACTAAAATTTAATAAAGTGCGGACTGAAATTTGGTGCTGTGTACCAAATAACACTAAATCCAAATGCTCAATATTCAGAAAATGATACTTAATCGGAAGATCAAAGTACAGAGAGAATGAAACCTCATCGTCAGCATGACCAATAATAGCTGGTCCCCATGAGCCAACATAGTCAATATACTCATTGCCATCTATATCATACATGTGAGAACCCTTGACTGAGTCTATCACTATTGGTTGTCCACCAACCGACTTGAAGGCACGTACAGGAGAATTTACGCCTCCAGGCATCAACTCCTGCAAACCCAAATGAAACCATCATTAGGTCCAGATGGAAAAGTTAGCATTCAGTTGCAGATACTGAAATTTTGTCTGGCTAAAAGCCAAAACAGTAGAAGGAAACTTCGCATTCAGGTGTTACGGGAATGATAAACTTTGTCTAAACTAAAACATAACATTAACAAACAGATAAACAAGATAGGCGCCAATTTCGAGACCTCGTCGTGACATAATAATGAATGACAAACTTTTCACATCTTCGATAAAACCATAGCATGTTTTTTTTTTTTTGCAGAAAGGGGCAGAGGTGTTGTAAGTTTAGATAATAACACCAAAATCATTGTTTTGCAAGCATATTAACTTGAAAACCCTCCAAGATCCAATCTACAAGCTGTTTGGTAGGCAACAATAGAAGGTGGTAATGGCAATGGATTTATATATGATTTTGTACAGAAAGCCTCATGTTAATGTCCTTATTGTGGAGCTTCATCCCAAAATGTCTTTCTTCATAAACTTTATTACCATTCAATACTTCTTCTAAAGAGGTGATGTATAATAATTGACATTTATAAAGAAAAAGAGTATTTGGGGTTCGACAGCCATTATAATGGACATTGGCATGAAAATTTCCTTGCAAAATAAGTACAAGTTTATTAGCATTACTAACACTTATTACCAACTATCAAACAGCCCATTAAGGGTACATTTAGGGTGCGTTCTCTTTACCTGAATAACCCTGAACTGAACTGAACTTATCTGAACTGAACTGATTGGATCTGAACTGAACTGATTGGACCTGAACTGAACTGAACTTATTGGACCTGATTGGACCTGATTGAAACTTATTGGACCTGATTGAAACTTATTGACCTGATTGGAACTTATTAGACCTTATTGAACCTGATTGAAACTTATTAGACCTTATTGGACCTTATTGGAACTTATTTGACCTTATTAGACAAAAAAATTGATGAGTAATAACATAAATATTACCCCTAACGTAAATATTACCCCTCAAAATTAATTATGAAATAATAATTATTAAAATTTGCCCTTTAAAAAAATACTACCTCCGTCCCAGAATAGTCTGAACACTTTCCTTTTATGTTTGTCCCAAATTAGTTTGAACATTTCGATTCTTGGCATAGTCCCACCATTAATATATTATTTCTTTTACACATCTTTGGCCCACACTCTACCTTTTATCAATAAAAAGTTACCCAACTTTCTCTCTCCTCTAATAAAAAATACCCCACCAACTCCTATCACATCTACTTTTTAAATAAAATAACATTTGATAACCACACCACAACTTATCACCTTAAACTACATGTCCCAACAAGTGTTCAGATCTTTCTGGGACGGAGGGAGTAATAATTATTAATTATCTCTTATGATTAACAATTTAACAAAAAAATATACTATTTATATACTTGCCTATACACAACTTTCACCACTAATATATATAATAGTCTTCGGTGATGATAATGAAGCAATCAATTGATAACATTTATATCTTTCATTGTTATTAGTAACGAAAACATGTTATCTCTAATTATTTAAAGACGAATTGCAAAATATTGTAATTATGATGATTATTATTGTTAACCTTATTTGACCATGATTATAATATTTTTTAATAATAATATAATCAGCTAATAGTAATATGAATAATAAAATAATAGACAATAATGCAAGTATAATACTATACATTGTGGTACTTTAATTTAAAAAATTAATAATAACATAATCAGCTAATAGTAATATGAATAATAAAATAATAGACAATAATACAAATATTTAATAAAACGGTTTTTTCACCAAATACCCCTGACAAATAAATTTATTCACCAAATACCCCCACTTTTTTCAAAATTCACCAGATACCCCTGACCTTTAAAAAAATTCACCAGATACCCTTTTATTGACGGACGTTAGTCTTCCGTTAGCGTTTATTTACAAGTTTGCCCTAAGTCAACCCAATTAGCCCTAAGTCAACCTAATTAGCCCTAATTGAACCTAATTAGCCCTAAATCAACTTAATTAACCCTAACTAACCCTAACCCACTCTCTCTCCCCTAACCTACCGGCCCCCACCCCCTCCCCAACAACCCCACCCACCACCCCACCCCCCACCACCGCCCCAACAATCCCAGCCCCACCGACCCCTAGCCCACCACCGCACCAACAATCCCAGCCCCACCAGGCTCCCCCTCTCCCCTCCCTCCCCCTCCCCCCCCCCCTCCCCGCAGCCTCCCCCCCTCCCCCTCCTGCTCCCCGCAGCCCGCGCCTCCCCCCCCCCACCACCCCCGGCCCGACCACCACCCCCTCCTTTCCACCACCACCCCTCTTTCCACCACCCTCTTTCTACCACCACCCCTCCACCCACCGAAAGCTCCCCTCTTCCTCACCCCGCCACCAGCAGCCACACCTACCCCTCCACCTCCCCCCCCCCTTCCTCTTCCACCAACCCCCCACACCCGAAACCCCCATCCTAGCATCGGCCCCTACGTAAACCATATTCCTTCACATCCTTCAAATCATCATCTACTTCAAAACACTCCAAAACCACAACCACAATTCTCCATCATCGGATTGCTTGCTGCTACTAACGATAAAGAGGAGCTAATTCGCCATCATGTTACGAGCTTTGAGGTTGAGTGCTGCAAATTTTGTATTTGCAGAATGAGATTTCTTTTTGAAATTGTAATGTAAATTTGCACAATCCGTCGGCAAATCAAAGAGTAGTATGCACAAGTGCAGGGAAGTAGCGTCATTATCAAAACGCGATTGAATCGGCGAGGAAAGGTTGTGTCGCTGTCGCCGAATTCTGTTGAGTTTGCTAAATTTTATGCGAGGGAAGGATTGCGCAGGTGCAGGGAGGAGGGGTTGCGGGGCCGCCGGCGAAAATGAGGGAGGAGGGAGGGGGACGAGAGTGAGAGAGGGGGAGGCGCGGGGGGACTCGCGTGGGGGACCTGCGTGGGGGAGGGGGTGCTGGTGGGGGAGGGGGGGCGTGGAGGAGGGGTTGGGGGGAGGGGCTGGGGTTGGTTTAATTAGGTTTTAGGATTACTTAGGTTTTTAGGATTAATTAGAATTTTTTAGGGTTAATTGGAGTTTTTTAGGGTTAATTAGTTAATTCGTTAACGGAACACTAACGTCCGTTAGTCAAAAGGGTATTTTGGGTAATTTTTTTAAAGGTCAGGGGTATCTGGTGAATTTTTTTTAAAGGTCAGGGGTATCTGGTGAATTTTGAAAAAAGTGGGGGTATTTGGTGAATAAATTTATTTGTTAGGGGTATTTGGACCTGAAACTTAATTTATTAAGGTGAAGAGAACGCACCCTTAGAAGCATAATACACCTAGACACCAAGATTTTAGCCATACGATCGAATGGTCAATTTTGTACCAATCAAAGTACATAATAATAGTATATGGCTATATCAATTACTTTAACGGATAAAGAATTAGGTACTTAATAAGGAAGCTAACTCGGAGCAAACCTGTCTACATATCCCATCAGTCTATCATATCCTTACAAAGAAATAAACCCTTTAAAATTTTATGTATACTCGTACAGAAGTATTCAGATGATAGCCAACAACATTACTAACTCCAGCTAATTGTCCACCAAATCCATCAAGCTACTAAATATCTAGTTGCTAACATTGTTGAGATGACAAGAGACACCATATGGTAGTTTGGTGTCATATGATATCATTATGCCAAAGCCCTTACCCTGGTGACTGCAAAGAGGTTGATTTTGGTTAAACCCATGACAAATATTGCACTTTCTCTGAAACATAATGCTATGAATCAATATTAGCAGGATTTAAAGCAAACTTCGGTAAAAGGTGTATGTCTCTACAAACACCTCAAGGAAAAAGAGCTAGAAGCTTAATTAAGAAAAAAGTATTGAAACCATCCATCTAGAAATCTCAGCAGCCATCCTAGAACCATGACAAAGACCCAAACTAGTTGGCAACTACAAGAATACTGATTACACAACGTACAATCAGAATTCAGCCACTCATGTCAGAGAGGTAAGATATACATAAACCTGGATCTCTGAGTACCCAAGTGTAGGGCAAAAAGGTTATATCACAAAAGGTTTCTTACCCAATCTTAAACTCCCTCCTAAAGCCTTATCATTTTTTTTACATAAAAGAATTTGGAAGGAAATGGAGAGAGAGGAAAGGGAGGGATTCATTTCCCCTTGTTTGGATAACGGAAGCGAAAGGAAGAGAACTAGAAGGATAATTTTCCTTCCCCTCTTAATAAACCACAATTACCCTACCTCCGATGTTGAAAAGATTTGGAAGGAAAATGCAAACTTACTCTTCCGTCGTCTTCGTTTTCATCCCCTTCCCTCTCCTCCCTCCATTAATGTTATCCAAACAAAGTGTTAATGCCATCATCAGCCATCATATAGCTCTCATCACTCCTTTATGGATGCCAAATAAAAGCATTGGAGTCAAATAATTAAGCTTTGACTAGAATAATCAAGGCAAAATGAGCAGTATGTACAATGTGGTAACAAAACTGATTATACTTTCATGCAAACAACATTCAATGCACATGAATAAAAAGATTTAATAGTAAATCACAAAAACTTTAAAAATTTACCCATTATAATTCCCATTTCAATAATTGAACTTGAATTGAACACATCACAAAATGTCACCAACTAAATCAAAATTTCAACACAACAAACACCCATAATCAACAAAAACAAGTAACCCAAACAAAAGATTCCAAAGAAAAACACCCAAAATGAAGCACAAAAATCCCAATTCAGCGATCTCAACAAAGAATAAAAGTAAATTAGAGAAAGAAAAGAGGTGGGTTACCTTAGCTTTAGTGAAAGCTTCTTCAGATTTTTGAAGGCTGAAAGTTTTCTTCTTTTCATCAACAGAAACAGTCATTTTAACAACAAGAGGAGAATTGGAGCGAGAAATGAGCTTAGATTTGGATGATAATGATTTATGGGAATAGAGCTTTGATGGCCATGTTATACCTACACCTGCTACACCTGCCATGGCTGCCTCTTTTTTTCTCTCTTACTTTCTGTGTTTTTGCAATTTTTGTTGTTGCAGCGAAGTCAAGATAAGAGAAAGAGAAAGAGAAAGAGAAGAGATCAACTACCACCAAAAAAGTTCACGATGTGATGAAGTTTTGATGGAGTTTAGTGAACTTGCAAGTTGGGCCCTTTTTTCTTTATTTGTATGAATGGACTTTGGGTTGGTTTTTGTTTTCAGAACTAGGACTAGGAGCCTTGAGGCTTTTTAACCAATGTCAAAATATGTATTTCTTCCATTTTTCAAGTGTGTGTTTAAATCTTGACTTTATAAAATAAAGGAAATTTTGTTAATAAATACTATACTTTGGACACTTTTTTAAAATAGATACCTATGTTGTATGAAATTTTATATAAATACCAACTTTTTGCCATTTCTTTTGGAATCACTACCACTTAATAGATTTTCGCAAAACCGTTAGCTTTGCTCGGTTAGTGGCATGTGAAATTACCTTCTTACCTTCCATTAATTTTGTCCACTACCACCACCAGCAAAACCCCACAAAACTCACTACCCTTGCGATCCCCTTCTCTCTCCTAACCACCATTACGAGGTGGTGGTTTCGTAGTTGGTTAGTATTGTGGGGGTGGGTCGATTTTTTTAGTGGGTGGAGGTGGTGGTGGTTTCGTAGTTGATTAGGGTGGTGGGGTGGGATGATTTTTGAGTGACTGGAGGTGGTGGTGGTTTTGTATTTGGTTGTGTTGTGGGTGGGTGGGGGTGGTGGCGGCGGCAACGGTGGCAAGCATGGTTGTTGCATGTGGTAGGGTGGTGGTGGTGGTGGTGAAAGGACAAAATCGTAATTTCACATGCCACTAACGGTGCAAAACTAACATTTTTTGCAAGATTTTGTTAAGTGTTAGTGATTCCAGAAAAATATGTCAACCTTGGTATTTATTTAAAATTTCAGACAACCTAAGTATTTATTTCAAAAAAGTGTCGAAAGTATGGTATTTATTGATAAATTTTCCTAAAATAAATAAGTAATTGTGAGGGTTTAATTGATAAAATGGATCATTGGTGAAATTTTTTTAAACTGCAAGGATATATGATGCATTTTTTGGAAAATTAGTGGTTTAAGGTGAAAGAAGTCTTGTAGAAAAAAAGTTGATTATAAGATATAAATTAGACTTGTGGCATGTGTCATACATGAGTTATTTATTTATAAGAAAACAATATATTTCCTATTTGAAAATGATATTACTAATTTTATTTATTTAAATAAAAAATTTATAATAAATAAATAAATAATACAAAAATTGAATGAAATCATATATTAAGAAAATATTATACTATGATTAATAATATCAACTACTTTCCATATCGTCTTAACATTTCTATACATTATGACTAGCCTTATATGCACGCAATGCTTGCGTTAAGTTCAAAACTTGTTATTATAATATATATTCCATCCATACTATAGTTATGATTACACTTAAAAGGTGAAAGATTAATAGTTAGATGAATTCAAATATACTAATGCGCTAATATAAAAAACCAACAAAGGTTATGAGTGATTTTTAATTATAATTCTTTTTGAATGAATTTTGAACATGTTATAACGGATGTGAGAAAAAACAAATAACGAATGCAAAAACAATGAAAAACACACACAGATTTACGTGGTTCACCAACGGGGTGTTGGCTACGTCCACGAGCAGGAGAGAGAATAGCTTTATTGATCTTGAGGAATACCAGAATTACATATGTGATTATGTTCTAATCGTCGAATAAACGAATTAGGTTAAAACACTATATATAGTCCGATACAAAATCGCGCATCCCGCGTCAAAATCTCCGTCGCCAGTTGCCCGGGCCAAACCCCCCGGTCGGGCGCTCAAGCTGATTTTGGCACGCTGAAGAGTACCACTCGCCCGGGCACCGCCCGGTTGACCAGGCGAGCCGACGAACTCGCTTCTTCGACCAGATTCAAGGCATAAATCCTACAAATCTCCACCTTGACTTGAATCCTCTCACAACAAACTAGATAACCAGATGCAATGATCACAATGTCCAGATCCTCCCTGCAACCAGATTTATCCCGAAAGACAACCAGACTTGTCCTGATAGACAACCAGACCAGACTTGCCCCAAAATGGCAACTAACAACCTCGAACATTGAGCACGTCCAAACAATGTTGAAACTTACTCTGCGGAACCGGCTTGGTGAACATATCAGCAGGATTGTCAGCTGTACCTACCTTCTTCACCGTAACTCTTGTCTCACTTCTTAGGAAATGATACCTGACATCAATATGTTTAGTCCTCTCGTGATGTACCTGATCCTTGGCCAAGCATATCGCACTCAAGCTGTCACAATACACTATCGCCTGATCATGATGTAGACCCAGATCACTAACTAGCCTCTTTAACCAGATCCCCTCCTTCGCTGTTTCTGTCAGGGCCATGTACTCTGCTTCAGTGGTTGACAAAGTCACCGTAGGCTGCAAAGTAGCTTTCCAACTAACAACAGAACCACCAAGAGTGAAAACATAACCAGTCATAGATCTCCTACCATCCACATCCCCAGCATAATTAGAATTTGAGAAACCTGTGACTAAACATGTCACATCACCATCATAAATAAGACCAATATTTGACGTACCTCTAAGATAACGAAAGATCATTTTGACTGCCTGCCAATGCTCCTTACCAGGATCACCCATGAACATACTAACAACACTGACTGCATGTGCAAGATCCGGCCTAGTGCAAACCATGGCATACATCAAGCTCCCTACTGTACTAGCATAAGGAACACGAGACATGTACTCATTCTCCTCAGCAGACTTAGACGCGAAAGCAACCGACAAATATTGGTCGCACTTGGAGTATCTATAGGTTTTGCTGTTGACATACCAAACCTCGACAATATCTTCTCAATGTAGCCTTTCTGTGACAAGAAAAGCTTCTGTTGAGCCCTCTCCTTATAAATCTCCATGCCCAATATTTTCCGAGCCGCACCCAAATCCTTCATCTCAAACTCAACACTGAGAAGCTCCTTCAACTTCTGAACATCCGACTTGTTTTTTGCTGCTATCAACATATCATCTACATACAAAACTAAGTAGATGAAAGATCCATTTGTCAGCTTGTTGTGATAAACACAACAATCATATGAACTCCTGTTGTAGTCTAGCTGCATCATGTAGCTATCGAACCTCTTGTACCACTGCCTCGGAGACTGCTTTAGCCCATATAAGGACTTCTTCAACTTGCAAATGGAATTTTCTTTTCCCGGAACCTGGAAGCCATCTGGCTGGGCCATGTATATTTCCTCTTCCAATTCTCCATGTAGAAAAGTTGTTTTCACATCTAGCTGCTCAAGCTCAAGATCCTGATGTGTAACTATTGCTAGTAGCACCCTTATAGAAGTGTGTCTGACTACTGGTGAAAAGATTTCATTGTAGTCTACTCCTCTCTTTGTGTGAACCCTCTTGCAACTAATCAACCCTTATACTTGACCCCCTCTGCAGATGGCATCCCCTCCTTTTTCTTGAAAACCCATTTACAAGTAACAATTTTTCTCCCTGGAGGCTTAGGGACAAGATCCTAATTCTCGTTCTTTTGAAGTGACTCCATTTCATCTCCCATTGCAGCAAGCCAATGGTTAGACTCCGTACATGTAACTGCCTCCATGTAGGTAGATGGCTCATAGACATCCACCTCTTCAGCAACCTGCAGTGCATAAGCCACCACGTCTTCAAAACCATAACTGTTTGTGGGTTTCCCAAAATTCGTCCTCATAGGACGCTCCCGAGCAAGACTAGGCTCGTCTTGACTTGGTGTTGAAAAATGTGATGCTTCAAAATTTCTGTGTTGATTCTCTTCATGTGTGCCATCACTCTCATCATGAGTAACTTGTTGCTCTACCTGTCTATCAACACTACCGCTATCTGCTACAACAATGGACTTCACAGTAGGATGAAACATGGAATTTTCATCAAAGACTACATTTCTACTAAGTATAACCCTATTCTCCGACGGGGACCAAATTCTATAACCCTTCACCCCATCTCCATATCCTACAAACACTCCCTTTTTGGCTCTTGGCTCCAACTTACCCTCATTTACATGATAGTAAACACTACAACCAAAAGCTCTCATATTTGAGTAATCTGCAGGCTTACCTGACCACATCTTATATGGTGTTTTGAGATTGATTCCAGAGTGAGGTCCACGGTTGATCAGATAGCAAGCTGTACTGACGACTTCTCCCCAAAACCTTCTAGTCATCCCAGCATTAGAGAGCATGCACCGAGCTTTCTCCAAAAGTGTCTGATTCATTCGTTAAGCTACACCATTCTGCTATGGTGTATCCCTGACAATATGATGCCTAGCGGCTAGCAATCTCTTTCATTCTTGCAGAACTCATCGAACTCAGACCAACATAACTCCAGACCATTATCAGTTTGTAGCCTTTTGATCTTCTTCCCAGTTTGATTCTCCACCAAAGCCTTCCACTGCTTGAAGTTCTTGAAAGCTTCACCTTTTGAATTCATTATGATCACCCAAGTCATCCTTGGAAAATCATCAATGAATGATACAAAATACCTGTGACCTCCCAAAGATTCAACACGTGAAGGACCCCAACAATCGGAGTGGATATGATCAAGGTTACCTTTTGTTCTATGAATGCCCTTAGGAAACTTGCTACGATGTAGTTTCCCAAAGACACAGTGCTCACAAAACTCAAGGTTTGTGACCTTGTGGCCACCTAGAAGATCTGCGTTGGAGATGATTTGCATTCCTCTCTCACTCATATGCCCAAGTCTCATGTGTCATAGCTTGGTCATATCCTCCTTTTGAATTTCAGATGAAGCAACAGCAGTTGAACCCGAGAGATTAGAACCTTGCAATATGTACAAAGTTCCACACTTAACACCCTTCAGCACATCCTTTGAACCCTTGCAGACATACACAACTCCACCCACACCTCTGAAACTGAACCCCTTACTGTCTAACAAACTAAGTGAAATCAGATTCTTGGTCATCTGCGGAACGTGTCTAACATTGTTCAATGTGCAAAATGTACCATCATGCGTCCGGATCTTGATGGAGCCAATCCCAACTGTCTTGCAGATTGAACTGTTAGCCATTGAAATATTTCCCCCATCTACCTGCTCATAGGTAGTAAACCACTCCCTACGTGGACTCATATGATACGATGCTCCAGAATCAAGAACCCACACATCATTGCAATGTGATTGTTCATTAGCAACTAAAGCAAGATCATCCTGGAATTCGAATTTTCTGCTGCAACAGCAGCAGAACCAGACCCAGATTTATTATCCTGATGCTTCTTCTGAGGACATTCCTTCTTTCAATGTCCCTTCTCCTTACAGTAATTACAGACATCATTAGCTTTAAGACCCCTTTAGAATTTCCAGGTTTCCTGAAATTCTTTTTCCCATAATTCCCATGTCCCTTACTACTACTAGCCACTAATCCAGAGGCCTAATTGTCTATACATGTAGTACCTGATGCCTTATGGCGTAATTCCCTAGTATGAAGAGATGATATAACCTCTTCTAGGTACACATAATATTTACCAACAATAAAAGATTGCACAAAATTCTCATATGACAATGGTAAAGAAACAGGCAGAATTAATTAAAGCGGCATCCTCATCCTCCACCTTAACATCAAGATAACGCAATTCTAACAAAATCGTATTTAATTGATCAAGGTGATCCCAAAGAGGTGTACCTTCATTCATGCGCGGGGCGAACAGGACGTTGCTTCATAAGCAACTTCTTGGTTAGAGATTTTGTCATGTACAAATTCTCCAATTTCAACCACAGACCATATGCGGTTTCCTCCATTGCGACTTCAGTAATGATGTAGTCAGCAAGACACAACATGATCGTTGGATGTGCCTTCTCCTCCAGAACGACCATCTCAGCGGTAACCGATCCGATGACTTCTTTGCCAACGGTGCCCACAACCCTTGTTGCTTCAGTAAAGCCCGCATCTTGATTTGCCATAGACTAAAACTATTTCTCCCAGTGAATTTATCGATTTTCACATTCATCCTAGACTTCTCTCACACTCAGATCAAAACCCTAGCTCTTGATACCAATTTGTTATAACGGATGTGAGAAATAACAAATAACGAATGCAAAAACAATGAAACACACACACAGATTTACGTGGTTCACCAATGGGGTGTTGGCTACGTCCACGGGCAGGAGAGAGAATAGCTTTATTGATCTTGAGCAATACCAGAATTACAGATGTAATTATGTTCTAATCGTCGAATAAACGAATTAGGTTAAAACACTATATGTAGCCCGATACAAAATCGTGCATCCCGCGTCAAAATCTTTGTCGTCCGGTTGCCCGGGCCAAATCGCCCGGTCGGGTCGCCCGGGCCAAGCCGCCCACCCGATCGGGCGAGCCTACCCGGTTGGCCGAGCGAGCCGACGAACTTGCTTCTTCGACCAGATTCAAGGGAAAATCCTACATAACAACAAGAATAGACATAATGAGTTGGTTTGAATGAATTAAAGAGTATCAAAGGTAGTGAGTGTTTCAGACTTTTCAGTTGGACGTCATGTATACCATCTTCTCTTATAAAAAAAAAGCTCAAGATATTTTGTCCATTTACATTTTTTGATTGAAGGTATTTAATGCATATACCATTTTTAACTTGTTCAAAATGACAAGTTGAAATGAGAAAAAGTTTTTAAATTGTTTTATTTTGTAATTCTTTTCATTTTATTAGATCATTAAGGGTAATTTAGTATTTTTAGAGGAGGAACATCATCTTCCTCCATCATTCCTTATAGAATCATGTGAAGATTATACATGGTTAGTCATAGCAACTATCTTATATATATTTCTTTGTATTTTCCTCAACTTTAATTCTATATACTCACTCTTTTTTTTAATTGCTACGTTTTCCTTAAATGATTGTTTCTTTTTAATTACTACATTGTTTAAACATTCCTTATTTTGAGTACTTGATCCACCAAAAAGTAATAATAATTTTTGATTATTTTTTCACTTTTTTCACCAAAAAGTACTATTCTTTCACTTTTCTCCCCTTATTTTACATTAAATTGGTCAAAAAGTGCCCTTCAAAAAGTTTGAAAGTAACATTGCTTCTTATGTAAACACAGTGTAGCAATTAAAAAAATTGAAGGGAGTACTTCATTGGAGCCATATTACATTTTCACTTTTTAGAACTTCTTTTCATAGCCACATAAATTTTTAATTTTTATGTGCTACTTTTGGAGCCAAAAAAAATTTAACTTCCATATCCCAATATGTTTGACAATGGCGTAAATTATGAAACTCACCAAATAAGAGATTTGAGAGTACCATTTCCCGATAGTAAAATCAGAAACTTCTCATCCATTGTTTTTTGGGTTCATATTTTGGAATGCACTACCCTATGCAATTCCTCACAATAATTAGAAAAACTGTTGACCACAATTAGACAAGCTACAATATTTATGATGATGCCAATTAGGTCCTAATCTTTTAGGATGAACTGAAGTAAATTAAATTAAAGTGAACTGAAATGAGTCAAAACTACGAAAGAAAAGTAACTGAATTAAACTAAACTAAATTAACAAGGCCTTAAACGAGAGTCATTGGAAGTTGGGGAAGAGTGTGCGAGGAAGGATGGACAAGACGGTGAAGACTCAAGCGTCAACGAGACGTGACCACTGTGAGAGAATGAGATAGATAGTTTTATTTTGAACAAAGACCTCCGCTGCCACTGCCCACTGGGTCTGGCGGCTTAATATGAGTGATGAAAAGAGAGAGATTAAACAGTGATACACACTCCCCAATACCGCAATACCAATACCAATACCAATACCAATACCAATACCTGCCTGGAACTGGCACACTTCCCCCTGAGACTTTCCCTTTTTTCGAAAGAAGATTACCAACACCCCCACATATACATATACACATACAGCATAAAGCTTCTCCTGTCATTACTATCTCAACCCCAACCAATACATTATACATACAGCCTTTTCAGATTACAGACACCACACCCCAGTCCAGTCCCCCTACGTTACGTTTATTAGCTCTCTTTTACCACTCTCACAGCTACCTACCCATTCTTGTCCTCTTCCATTTATTGCTTCTGTTTTATCTCAAATACCAGCAACAAATGTTAAAACCTCTTTTTCTTCCACCCCACATTTTGGGTAAACAGATTAGCTTCGGTTTTAATCTTTTTCTTCATGTTAAATTAAATCTAGCATAAATTACCCAATATGCAATGATGGTGTTTGATAACTAACCTTTTGGTTGGATATTTCATATTGTTGGCAAAGGAAAAAAAAATGGTAATAAACGACTATCAACTATCAAGGTAGCTACATAGCCAACTTTTCAATCAAAACTCAAAAGTACAAAGCTCATACTGATTAATGTGATTATTAACTTTTTAGTTTTGATTTTCCTTTTATTTTAAGAAAATCACTAAATTATTCATTAAAACCCCATTATCTCTCTTCCCTGGCAATCGCATGTCCTCTTTCCCTCACCGGGGCTGCAGTCACCGCCGTCTGCCGCCATTGCTTGTGGTGCTCGTTGTTGCGATGCCTTCTTTCTCTCTCCTGCTGCCCAGTAATTCAAGTTCTTGAATCCGGTGGTGTCCCCTGTGTCCTTGTTCGAGTTCCATGATGTGGCCCGTTGCCCGTTGGTGATTGTGGCAGATAACATAGTTCAAAGTGTTTAATTTTTTTCTTCAATTAAATAGCTAGGCTGCTATAGTGATTAGTGATTGATTGTTTAAAAGGTCTGTTCTTAATTGATGTTCGTGCTTCTTGTTTACAGATTATTATCTCCAGAGGATAGTTGTGAATTTATGTTCATGAATTTTGTTTACGGATTAGTATCTATCACTTACTTGAGTTTGGAGTGGGGATTTTCTTCTCTTTTGCTTCAGTTAATCTTTTGGCTTTTTGCGCAAATCTTTGTCCTTATGCGTAGACTAGGAAATTAGAGGGCCATTGTCACTGTTTTTCTCCCTCCTCTTTCATTGCTGTTTGCAGCTGGTGGTGGTAGTTTATTAGTAATTTTGTGTAGCTTGTGCTTAAGATCCATGTTCATATAATATAATTTTGTGTCTTACCTGGGGACACAAAGCTTGATCATATTGGAGATGGAATGATTCTGAGATAGTTTGAATTAGTTCGCTAGTTGAGTCTTGCTACTCGCTAACATGTTCATTATAATAACCATATAAACATTAGATTGCTAATTGTTGGTAGCGAACCTAGATTGGAGTAGCCTAAATGTCAAGTGATAATCCTTAGTTGTTGGTTTTGGAAAACAAATGTGATTATAAGTTCTTAAGTTAGTTTAATAAAACTTATTAGTTTTGTTTTATTATTATAATTAAGCCTTATTTTAGTTATATTGAATACTAAGCTATATAATTGGATTAATTTTCTCGATTAGAGATTGTCATCTAGTTTATTGAAACCATATACTTCCTCCGTTTCTTAATAAGTGCAACATAGAGAAAGTGGGGGAATACCAAGGAATGTAGAGAGAGAAAGTTGGAACCACAATAAAGTAGAGTAATTCAAGTGATCAAACAAAAAAGTTGTGGTCATACTTTCTTTTTGGTGGCGTATTTGTAATAATATTGAGCTTTTTTTTGTCGTTTTGAGGCTTGTTGCGACTTTATTGATATTTCAAATAAGGAAAGTGTTGCACTTATTAAGAAACAGAGGTAGTATACCACTTTTTCGGCCAAGATTATCATCCCTCTTCTTCTCCGACAAGATTGTTGGTGGTGGAAATATTAGTCCATGCCCAAATATTGTGATACGAAAGAAAATATTATGTTAGTACTAAAAATAGTTTGATACGAAAGCAAACACTATGCTACTACTACAAATACTGTGATACGAAAAATGAACAGGGTTACTCTTTACCTCTCCTAAGTAGTGTTTAGGTTCCATAGAATGTGGAAAGTTTTTTTTCAATATAAATGATACTATATATAATCTTTACTTTTCTTTACAATTAATCTTCAATAAATATATTTTTTGGGCGCTTACAAATGTGTTGGTACCCCGTAACATCTTGGTTCAATTGTTAGTCGCCAAATATATTAAACCTCGCCTCCACGATAGTGTAAGAGTTTCAATTTGGACTAATTTAATGTGTTTAATAAATTTATAACCATAAGATTATATTTATAACTTTTTGTTACTAATTAAATAGTTAAAATAAAAACAATAACATAATTCTATATATGCATTTATTATAATTGATTAGTTTTATTTAAAAAAAGTTACATACATCACCAATTATATGTACAATTTAGATGAATATCGTTTAAAAGTGAGCAACACCACTATTATAAATTTTTGTTACGGGGGCGAGACTGATTATGTTTGTAATGAGGGCGAGACTCATTGAATTCAATAAATGTAGTATTATTATTTTCGTTCATATTTATATACAATTAGTTAAATCCAATAAATGTGATCAAATAGTTTTCGTTCCTATTCACATAAGCATTAGTCGTATATAATTAAAAAATAACAAGAGTGATCAAGCTCCGATCAACGAGTTTGTTAAGAAGGGTAAGCTGATTAAATTCAATCTTATAGTTTTCGTTCATATTCATATACAATTAAACAAGACCAATATTGATTTCACTCAACAAGAGTCATCAATCTCCGATAAAACGAAATTGTTACTTTAGCGAGACTAATTAAATTCAATCTTATAGTACTCGTTCATATTCATGTACAATAAGCCCAAAAATAGTATTATATATTCACATTGAACAAAGAGTGATCAATCGCCGATCTATTTAATATTTTAGGAGGGCGAGACTAATTAAATTGAAAAAGTTCAATATTATAGTTCTCGTTCATCTTCATATACAGTTAGTCAATACATAGCGCTATTGATTTCACATTAAACAAGAGTGATCAATCTCCGATTTAATGATTGTTTTAGGAGGGCGAGACTCATGCATGAATTCAATAAATGTAGTATTATTATTTTCGTTCATATTTATATACAATTAGTTAAATCCAATAAATTTGATCAAATAGTTTTCGTTCGTATTCACATAACCATTAGTCGTATACGATTAAACAATAACAAGAGTGATCAAGCTCCGATCAAACGAGTTTGTTAGGAAGGGTGGACTTATTATATTTAATCTCTTATAGTTTTCGTTCATATTCATATACAATTAATTAATAACAATCTTGCTTTCACTCAACAAGAGTCATCAATTTTCGATAAAACGAGATTGTTAATTACTTTAGTGAGAATAACTCAATTAAATCTTATAGTTCTCGTTCATATTCATGTATAATAAGTCAATAGATAGTTTTATTCACATAGAACAAACTAGTCTTGTTGTCATGTTCATATGTACTATTAGACAAGTGTGTGCTTACTATTAGGAACCAAAGTAAAATTCTTTTTTTTAGGAAATAGAACTTATTATTATTAATGTGTGTTTAATTTCATGTTAAGATTAAGAACTATTATTAGTAATGTGAGTTAGTAATTGACATTGAATCATAAGTTTATTTTCAGTAACTTAATATGTATTTTAAATGTTTATCAAGAATTATTATTATTAGTAGTGTGTGTCAGTAATTGATATTTATAATTGGAATCATAAATTTATTTTCAGTAACATAATCTGTATTTAAATGTTTATCAGGAATTATTATTCGTAATAACGTGTGTTGGTAACTGACATTTATAATTGGAATTATAAGTTTATTTTTGGTAGCATTATATGAATTTTAAAATGTTTATTATGGCCTGATAAAAGAAGGCAAAAAAACGTTTCCTACAACTTCATTGATGTGAAGGTTATGTTATGTCAGATTTCCAATGTTTGAACGACTTATATTTCAAATATTTTGTATGTTATCAATAAACAATAGGTGTATTTTTGCATATGTTCATAACCAACTTTGTCCTCCAATTTTTTTTTAGGAAATTAAGTACAAAAACTAGGACCAAGATGTTGAATAAAAAAAATTCACAATTTGTTGTGGGAAAATTAAAATATAGAGAGAGTAAGAAATTTAAAATGTAAAAAATTTATATAATAGAAAAACAGAGGTCGAAAAAGTTATCCAACAACTACAAATATTTTTCCATGACCAAATATTGTGATACGAAAGAAAATATTATGTTAGTACTAAAAGTAGTGTGATTCGAGAGCAAATACTATGTTACTACTACAAATACTGTGATACAAAAAAAAATTATTATGTTACTACTTTCAATTCAAAATCCTAAATTCGATGACAAAATGAAAAAAATTCCGGCTACAAAGGCCGAGGTCTAATTCCGGCAAGAAATCCGATGATAATACAACGAACATTTCAGCTACAAAGTCCGAGTTCTATTTCCGGCAAGAACAAAATTTTCCGGCTAAGAATTCCAGTGGTGAATCGATTAGTAGAGAGAATATGTTTGGAAGAGGAAATGATAATTTTCTGAGGTGAGAGAATTGTGAGGAGAGAGAAAAAATTCAAGTGGTTATGTCTTTGGGACCCACAACAAATTTGAAATTCAAAATCAAATTTTCAGATTTTGGTTTGAAATTCAAATGAAAATTTCAACTTAGTGGAATTTGGACCCCACTTCTTCTAGCCAATGATTTCACTTGTGTATGTGGTCCCCGCATAAACCTTGTCTATGTGTAGTCTTTCTCAAATAATAGCTACCAAACAATTGCCAAACATACCCCCAAGGCCCCAATAAATGGAACAAATGGGAAGTGATTTTAGAGTCTACTAGGTTAGCTCCCACAATTTGACAAAAAATATTGTTGTGTACATTTAGTTACTTTAGTAAGCAGTTAGGTTGCTAAATTTTCTATTTGGAGTTGCTAACATGTTTACTATAATAATTTGAAATTTGAATATATTCAATATCCATAATTTCATTCTACACAAAAAATTGAAGAATAAAAGTCATGTGGGTCAAATTATTGAGTAGTAATTTTGAAATGTTTAATAGTAATATTTGTGATGAAGTAACCAATCTAATTTTTTACGATGATTTATAGATAGCAATATAGTCAACGTAGTTTTCATTTCACTCAAACAAAAGGTTAATAACATCAAACCTATTTATAGACACGATATATAATCCAAGTTCTCTACACTACTCAAATACTAAGTATAATTCATCTACAAAAAGACAGTCTGACTCTTACTATTTTAATTAAAGGTGTCACTTAAAATGCCACAAACAAAAAGTAATCCCCTCCAAAATAGTTGTGAGATGATCTTATTTAAGATTGTCTCGTTTAAGAATTTCTAAAACCTAGTATTACAGCTAATAAAAATAAATTATCCTTTCTTTTTTACAAAAATCATAATGTATAGGTAGTACCTAAAGGCTAAAACAAAATATTCAAGTACCATGTATATCCACATTGTTAAATAGGAAATCTAAATTCAATCTAGCCCAAAAAAAGGCAAAATTTCAAAAAACCACCTTTTATAACCAATTTTTTTTCGAAAAACTACCTTATATATCAAATTTCTTTCAATATACTACCAATTTGTGTTTATAACTAATATTAATCATTAAATGACTGACGCCTTAAGAATTGCTGTTGGTGGTGTAGCGAGAAAAGACGATATAAACGAGAGGGGAAGAGAAAAAAAACATTTTGAGGTGACTCCATTATTGGTGGTTAAACCTCATTAATGGTTAAATAATAGTATATTGAAAGAATTATGTTATACAAGGTAGTTGTTTGAAAGAAACTTTTTAAAAGATAGTTTTTTTTAAAAAAATTAGTTATAAAAGATAGTTTTATGAATTTTTTCCCAAAAAAATGACCTTTTTTTACCAAACATTTCACTCGAGGATATGCTCTTTTTGTTTCTCAAAAAAATAACAACCCAGCCGCGTAATACACGGTGCACCCAGTAAATTTGTTCCATTTTCGATGAGTAAATGTTCTATTTCAACAAATGTTCGTTTTAAGCATATTTTTCAGAGAAAAAATATGTTATATTTTCCGTGAAAATGTTCTATTTTCAATAAGCAAATGTTCTACTTCAATAAATGTTCGTTTTGAGCATATTTTTCAGCAAAAAATATGTTCTATTTTCCGTGAAAATTGTTCCATTTTCAATAAGCAAGTGTTCTATTTCAATAAATGTTCGTTTTAAGCTTATTTTTCAGCAGAAAATTATGTTCTACTTTTCGTGAAAATTGTTCCATTTTCGATAAGCAAATGTTCTATTTTAAAAAATGTTCTTTTACAGGCTTATTTTTCAACAAAAAATATGTTTAATTTTCCGTGAAAATATGTGCTATGTTTGGTGAGCAAATGTTCTATTTTAGTTATTTAATTCTGGTAATGTTTCATTTCAACAGTAAAATGTTCATTTTCGTAATGGAATTCTGGTAATGTTCCACTTCAACAATAAAATGTTCGTTATCGTAAATAAGTGAATGTCGTAATGTACCACTTCAACAATAAAATGTTCGTTTTCGTAAATGTTCGTTTTTGCATTGTGGGAGCACCATTCTCATTGTGCTTCTAGGAGCACAATCCACGCATTTAAGTGAAACCTCCGTGTGCACATAACGAAAAAACCAAACTACTACAATATCACTCATAGTGCATAGGTAGAACATCACTTCGATGAACATATCATATTTTTACTTTATAGTATCATTAACGTGCTTGCAAAAATTTCACTACGAGTATTACTCGTATATACAACTATATACCCCCCTCAAAAATTTGCCCAAGGTCAAGACATGAAATTCGAGGCTAATTACACCAAAAAATCCCCACCGATATCAGGGCCTCTTTTCAACTCTCAAGCCTTGTGTATACCAAAACCGTATGAAAATCTACCCACAATGGAAGAAGCTAATCAAACACCCAACAATTATATAAAGCACAAGCTGCGAGTCACAACTATGGCTTCGTTGCTCGATATAATTGTTGGGTGGTTTTTAGTTAACTTCTCCTAAAAGAAGCCTAATCTGTTAATAAAACTAGGTATTAATCTACTACTCCAAGATGCAAGTAAATGACCTAAAATATAATCAACTATAAGCAACTCATAGATGAAACATAAAGTGGGTAACTGTAGGTATTGGCATACTGAAACGTAATAGACTGCCCATTCAGTAGGGTTCTGCCACCATTGACGAGGCAATCATTGAAATGGATTCGCTTGAAGATGAGTGGATCGACGAGGTGGGCAGAGCTGAACCACCCGCAATGGAGGTGGATCTGAGAGATGTCACAACCAGAGACACAAGCATTCAGAATCTCAACAGTGTAAGTGGGTATACCGGAGGGAAGTGGTGCACCCGGTCCTTGGTTAACTAGAATATCGGATTCACTGCACTTGTTCGTATCACCCCAAAATCGATTTGGCTTGTCAACGTTCTTTGGCGCTGCCCATAATCAAGCAGAAACAAAGGACAGAAAAAGGATGTAATCAGCTACAGGTTCAAAAGACAATAGACAGCATCACTTAAAGGAAACATCCAGAGGCAATAAACATCACCAATTAAAGGAAACAGGAAACAGGAAACAGCACAACAAATTGACAAAATAGTATATCTTGAGACAAACTTAACTTTTTTGAATGTAGTATGCAGGAAGGGAAAGGGAAAGGGACAGGATCAAGCATGAGAAATGAACTAGTAAAGTCAAATATAACAGAACTGAGAATTCTAAGGTGATAAAGATCCAATGGTCTTCAATCTCGATTGATTTTGAACTTAAAATTGTGGGCCCAAGATCAATTTAAACCATCAGATTTCCTGGTCAGATTTATTATAACTATCATAGAATCATCTAAAAGAATAAGGTTCCGTAAGTCTCTCCGGGTACGGGTTTTACGATCAATCACAGGCAGTGCCAAACCATTGATAGAGCTTCTCCTAATCTTATGTAGTAGTGAAAATTATATTCAAACCCTAAAATATTAGTACTACTAATTTACTGGCAAGAAATTAACCAGCACTACTAATTGGAGTAAGAAATCAACATTTTATTATATTGAAAACCATATTTCAAGGATCAATTTCACTACATATGTATCAGACTCAGATCAGTTGGTGGGCCACCACCATTGCTTGTTCATAAATTGATTATCAGGAAAAAATAAAAAAACAAACAAAACCAGACTAATGGTCCCATATTAGAACCAAACATAGATTATAATCTATCAAAATATATATCTTACGTAAATATTCGCATGCTTGAATTAAATGGCCACCAAAAATGTAAAAATAATTAAAAGATGACCAGAATTTTTCTAAAAAAACACTCAATTAACTTGATAAAAATCTTAGGAAAGTCCATTTCAGGAAATTTAAAGGTAAAAAATGATTATACATCCCTTTCAGCTACACTAACATGCGCATATCCTACCAGTTTGCCATTTAGACAATTATCAGTAATTAATGACATTCAAAATTACCAAAAAAGACTACTTCACATGGTCCCCTACCAAAATATTGTCTCTCAAACCACCGTCAAAGAGCAAAAATGGAAATCAAATAAAGTTGAAAATTAAGGAATAAAAAAACCCTAAAAATTCAAAAAGGCATATAATGATATAATCCAATTTTAAACAGGTGCATTTTAGCATGAAAGCCAAAATTTGTTCCTAAAAAAAAAAACCATTTGAATGTGACAAATATTCAACATAGACAAAATATTGTACCCGATCTGTACACTGATGCATTACCACTACCCTTCAGGCCTTCACCATTACCCCATTTTCAGTACATAAACCTCAGGGATATCACAGTGGGGTCCACTACGAAGAGATAGAAAGTATGAGAGAGAGAGAATTTACAAAGGAGCTTCCGATGTGGTGAAGGAAGAACGCCGTTAATGGCGGATGAAATCAACCTCTTCACTTGAAATTCATTGAAATCCAACCGCATCACTGTAAAACCAAAAATAACAACAAAAAATTATTTTAAAAAATAACTCAGGACGCCATTTTTGATGGTGCAGAGAGCAACAGTGTTAAGAACAATATGTAAAAATACCTAAACAAAATTAATATCAAAATGAATTTTGTTATTATGAAGTGTAAAAGGACTGATTATTTAAAAATACAAAAAAAAAGAGAGAGAAAGTACCAGAATGTGGAAGAACAGTGATTAAAAGCAAAACCGAAAACAACGCCGTAACAACCGCGATTCTCCGCCACGTCATACACATCGCTGAGATAATACTGAGATGATGATGATGATGATGAAAATCAGCAATCGAGTGAACGAACGAACGTGGTAACTCGGAGCGAGTTAACTCAGCAGGAAAAACCTTGAGGATTGATAGCAGAGCGAACGAACGTGGTAACTCGGAGCGAGTTGACTCAGCAGGAAAAATCACCTTGAGAAAATGATAGCAGAAAAAGGTTGAGGAAATAAAGAGAGAGAAAAAGTATGAAACCTCGAAGAAATGAAAGGAAGGAGTGTAGGAGTATTTAAGTATAGTATTTATTTGTACTCAAAAACGCCAGAAATCACATCAACAAACAACCAAAATTACTGTAGAAGAATAGGATTTGACTTGGTGAACATCTCTAAATCGACGGCGTATTTTTGGAAATCTGTCACCAACAATACTAGTAACTACACATTAAAAACAGCGAAAAACAGAAGGTTCACGAAACCCTAGGAGAGAGAAAAATAAGGGATTTCATGAAGATTGTTGAGTACTTAAAACATGAAAGTGGAAACGGAAGCACTTTTGAGCACAGAAATGTGATTTTGCCATGATCAAAACCAGAAATATATATATAAAAAAAAACTTACAGAAGAGAGAGAAAATGAGAGAGAGGAATTACCCGACAAGATGCAGAAGCTGAGAAAGCAGAGAGAGACAAACATATAGTAGTCGAAAAAAGGTTCGTCTTCTTGGCGTTTAAAGAGGGGGGGAGGAGAGAGAAAATTCTAGGAAGCCATTAATGCGTTTGAGAGAGAAAGATAGTGGGGTTATGGAGGGAATGTTATGACTTATGATATCGCACGAGTTGGGGGGGGAGGGGGGAAGTGACGCGCAAAACCCTCGAAATCAAATGATGAGGAATGGATTTGTAATTTTGGGAGAAGCAGAATTATTAACCCTCTTATATTTCTTTATTTTTGTTGGAGCGGTGGAATTTGTTAATTAATTACGGAGGCATTCATTCTATTTGGGGTTTAATTTAATGTTGCACGTGCTGTTTTGGAGTCAAATTAATCTTTATAGTAAATTATATTGTTATTATAATGCATGGGATGTTTCTTTAAGTTTATTGTACGGTTTTTTCACCAAATACCCCTGATAAATAAATTTATTCACCAAATACCCCCACTTTTTTCAAAATTCACCAAATACCCCTGACCTTTAAAAAAATTCACCAGATACCCCTGACATTTCAAAAAATACCAAAAATGCCCTTTTTGGCTAACGGACGTTAGTTCTCCGTTAATTAATTAACCTAAAAAACCGTAATTAAACCTAATTTAACCTAACTAAACCCTAAACTCTCCTTAACCCAACCCAACCCCCCAAACCCTAGACCCACCAGCCCCACCCCCCCCACCCCCTCCCCGACAACCCCCCACAGACCCCCTTTCCCGGCAACCCCTTTCCCCTCGCCTCGCTCGCGCCTCCCCTCCCCCTCCCTCACTCTCGCCGGCCCACCAACAAACATCCAACAACCTCCCTCACTCTCGTCGGCCCACCAAACTCACTCTCGCCGGTCCACCAACAAACACCTAACAACATCAACTCACTCACTTTGGAGTTATCGGAATCAGGTGGGAAGAGCTTCGAAAAGAAAATGCCGGAGAGAGTGAGGGAGGGGGAGGGGAGGCGCGAGGGACGGGGAAGGGGAGGCGCGAGGGAAGGAGAGGGAGGGAGGGAGGCGCGAGCGACGGGGGAAGGGAGGCGCGAGGGAAGGAGAGGGAGGGGTGGCGCGAGGGGAGGCGAGGGAGGGGTGGCGCGAGGAAAAGGGGGGTCTGCGGGGGTTGTCGGGGGGGGGTGGGGCTGGTGGGGTCAGGGTT